>JAYESD010000003.1:55263187-56557044 GCA_036927565.1 Tuctoria greenei
AATAAGGAGGGTAGATTTCTTCGTCAACCTTATAGTTCTGAATTCACAGGGATTGGACATAATACTTGAACTGGATTGGCTACAGAAGTATAATGGAGTGATCTAGTGTGCCACACAGGCAGTGCAGTAAGTACGAAAGTTGTTCTGACATGCAATAGCTTTGAGGAGTTAAAGAGGAGATTAACCACCGCACCAGTGTTGACATTGCCAGACGTGAGCAAAAGCTTTGATGTATACTGTGATGCGTCAAGGCAAGGACTTGATTGTGTATTGATGAAAGAAGGTCGAGTAGTAGATTATGCATCTAGACAACTGAAGAAACATGAGCTGAATTACCCAACGCACGTCCCCGAACTTGCAGCCGTGGTACATGCTTTGAAGACATGGATGCACTACATTCTTGGTCATAGGTGTGAGATTTACACGGACCACAAGAGTCTCAAGTACATATTCACGCAAACGGATCTGAATTTGAGGCAGCAACAATGGTTGGAACTCATTAAGGATTACGATGTGGGTATCAACTATGACCCAGGAAAGGCCAATGTAGTGGCAGACGCTTTGAGTCGAAAAGGAGTAAGCCACCAACTCACGATTCGGGAGTTGCCATTCGAGCTATGTAAGGAGTTTGAATGATTGCGTCTCAAATTTGTGAATGAAATGGGAACAATGGAAATAAACCCGACACTAGAACAAGAAACACGAGAAGGTCAGACAAAGGATGAGGAGATACAAGAGATCAAGGAAAGAGTTAAGAGGGGAGAGAATGGAGGTTTGACGAAGATGAAAATGGCACGCTATGGCTTGGGAAATGAATTGTTGTTCCTAATGTGAAGCATATCTGGGAGACGATATTGCAGGAGGCACATGACTCACCTTACTCCATTCATCCGGGTTGTACAAAAATGTACAAGGACTTGAAGACGAGCTACTAGTAGGATGGAATGAAGAAGGACATAGCTACATATGTTGCATTATGTGCTGTGTGCCAACGAGTGAAGGTTGATCACCAAAGGCCAGTTGGATTATTGCAGCCACAAAAGATTCTGGAATGGAAGTGGGAAGAAGTTGGTATGGATTTCATAGTTGGTTTACCGCGCACCCTGTCGGGATATGACTCAATATGGATTATTGTGGATCGGTTGACCAAATTTGCCCATTTTATCCCTGTCAAGACCACCTATGCTGGTGCGAAGCTGGCATAATTGTATATGGGGAGAATAGTGTGTTTACACAGAGTATCTAAGAGAATAGTGTCTGATAGAGGTTTTCAATTTACCTCTAGGTTCTCGCATAAACTGCACGAGTTTATGAGCACTCAACTAAATTTTAGTTTTGCATATCATCTCCAAACAGATGGACAAACTGAAAGAACAACTGAGATATTGGAGGACATGCAAAGAGCATTTGCTCTAAAGTATGGAGGAAGATGGGATAAGAGTCTACCATATGCGGAATTCTCCTACAACAACAACTATCACACAAGTTTGAAGATGTCGCCATAAGAGGCACTGTACGGAAGATGATGTAGAACACCCTTGTTTTGGAATGAGACAGGGGAAACCCAAGTATTTGGACCAGATGTGATACAGGACAACGAAAAGAAAGTCCAGATAATCCATGAAAACTTGAGGGTTGCTCAGTCACGACAAAATGGCTATGCGGATAATAGGCGAAGAGACTTAGCTTTCAAAGTGGGGGACTTCGTATATCTCAAAGTGTCACCTATGCGATGTCATAAGAGATTTAATGTTAAAGGCAAGTTGGCACCTCACTGTATTGGACCATTCAATATTTCGGACAAACATGGAGAAGTGGCATATCAATTAAATATGCCAGCGCATCTTTCCAACATTCATGATGTATTCCATGTTTCTCAGCTCAAGAAGTGCTTAAGGGTGCCAGAAGAACAACTACAAATGGATGAATTGGAGCTTGAGGAAGATTTGACTTATGCTGAGCAACCTATCCGAATCTTGGAAACAAGGGAGAGAGTCACAAGAAGCAAGGTGATTCGATGGTGCAAAGTACAATGGAAACATCATACTAAATCTGAAGAAGCTTGGGAGCAGGAAGAAGATCTAAAGAAAGAATTTCCCTATCTTTTTCCCTCTACGTCGAATCTCGAGGGCAAGATTCATTTTAAGGGTGGTAGGTTTGTAACACCCACATTTTCATCTATCATACATTGCATTTATTCCCATACATGTTTAACACAATGCCGCACAAAAAGGAACGAGATTAAAATGAATTCTAGGCAACAACAACAATTAAAGTCTGTTTTGGTACGGACTTGTCTGGACCTGAGCTCTGGACTAGTCAGGTATACCCTTCTGATCTAGTCAATTCAATTCTCTTCAGAACAATGGACTTGTCCGACACAGGATACGGACTAGTCCAATGTCGTTTCTATTCTCACTCGGAATTGTCCAATAAACTTAAGGACTATTCCAGTTTCATTTCTGTTGTCCCACGGACTTGTCCGTTACAGGTGTGGACTAGTGAAAGTGCATCTAGGCATTTCCTTGTGGGTTCAGGACGATTGATGACAAACAAAGAGATCCTAATGAATTCATTAATATGAATGCAGGTCAACAAAGATTATATATTTTGGTGCACTCAAAAAGGTGAAAAAAAATGACGAGTGAAGAAAAGGAAAACCCCAATTGATCAAGGAAGCGCAAAGTAGATATAACTGTATAGGATATGTGTGAGAGACATATCCCAAGAGCTTAGATCTTTGCATAGAGGTTAAGGTCTATATTTAATTAATTAAGTAACTCAGTGTGCACCGAACAAGTACGGACACTAACTGGACAAGTCCATTCAACTTTCTGATGTTTCAATTCATCATGCACCAGACAAGTCCAGACACTAACCGGACAAATCCGTTCAACTTTCTGATGTTTCAATTCACTGTGCACCACACAAGTTCGGACACTAACCAGACAAGTCCATTCAACTTTCTTATATTTAACTCAGACAAGTTGGAAAAACACAATTCACATTGGTCCGAACAAGTCCTTCATAATGCGGACTAGTCTGATTAACTTTTTGTAATCCTACGGACTAGTCCGATGAACTCTCTTTTCCAATACGAACAAGTCTAGTATACCTCACACAAATTAGGGTTTTTAGTGTGCTTCACATTCTACGCAAATTTTACACAGCACACCGGACAAGTCTGATCACCAGAGCGGACTTGTCCGACAGATGGGATTCCTAACAGTAATATTTTTGGAAACATTATAAATAGGTGATCCACAATCCCACAAATAGAAGAACCGTACTCTACTGTGAAGAACAAAAAACCATAGCGCCGCCACTTGTTCCAAGATCACAAAAACACATCTCTCCACACATCTAAAGCCAAAAATGTTAAATCTTTTGGGTATCCAAATTTTGGATAGGGAGATCATCATCTACGCATCGTTGATCTCTTGGGTTTTGATCTCTTATACACTCGTGCATTACTTGTAATCTTTTTGAGTGTATTAGATTATATTTTCTTGCTATAATTTTGTGGGAGCCCTCAACGTGTGAGGTTGCCCCACCAACTTTGTGATTACCTCATGATAGTGGAACTCAAGTCGGCCCTGTGTGGTGACTTGATGAGGGAAAAGGGTTTGAAGAGACCTGACTCTGTGTGGGCTTCCTCAATGAGGAGTAGATCTCTTTCATGAGATCGAACCTCGGTAAAAATCCTTGTCTCGCGTGTTCTGTTCTTTTACTTTTGCATGTTTTATCATCTAGGGTAATAGAATTAATCAACAAGTAATTTGTGTTCCATGTGAAAATTAATCAATCTGATCTCTTGTTTAAGTTGTAAGAATAGTGATTACATTCCGCTGCTATTTCATCTGAGAATTCTGCATAAACACTTAATCTTTTCATAGTACTTCAAGCACACTAGACCAGTCTGTATAACGCGCAGGACAAGTCCGGTCAATCCTGTATTTGACCTTTTGATTAAGTGTTGCAAGAAAAGTTTTCAAAGCCTGTTAACCCCCTCTAGGCCACATTAAATTGGCATCAGAGCAAGGCTCTCCTTTTACAATACTCACCGCTCGAAGAGACAAATGTCCACAAACAAGAAAAGCGAGATCCCGAAGATGCCCATTATTGGAGACGAACAGGACTCCAAGGTGATTGATGTGCTAAAGGAGCACGAACACGACGATGGAGAAGTGCGTGAACTCAAGGTGATTCTCAGGAAGAAGCTCCCAAGCTAGAAGGGCAAGGAGGATGAAAAGCCAAAAGGGGGTAGTCATCAAGACTACTCCCGATATCCTTTTAATTATGAGAAGCTTAACAATTACAATCATTATCTTTCTATTCCCATGGGAAGACCTCCACAATTTGATGGAAATGACTACTCAATGTGGAAATATAATATGAAGATGCATCTAATCTCACTTAATCGAAGTATTTGGCATATAGTGTGTACATGTATAGATATCCCAGACACCAACGATGAACTCACCCGGGAGCAAGAACAAGCAATTCACCGCAATGCACATGCCGTTGCGGTGATCACTTCATCCTTGAGCCAAGAAGAGTTCTCCAAGGTGGATGGACTTGAAGTTGCCAAAGACATTTGGGATACATTCAAGACTATTCATGAAGGGAATCGCTCCGTTCGCGAAGCGAAGATTAAGATGCTTGAAGGAGAATTGGTGAATCCCCTTAAGAAATGTACAACCACTTGAAGACACTCATCAACAAGATCCGTGCTTATGGAAGCAAGAAGTGGACTGATCATGAGGTTGTGAAGAGAATGATAAGAGCCTTTATGCCTCAGAATGTCACCTTGTGTTCAATGATAAGAGAAAGCCCAGGGTTTCATAAAATGACCCCCGGTGAAGTCCTTAGCAAAATTATCAATCAAGAAATGATGGAGAAAGAATCCAAATATGTCAAAGAATTAGTTGAACTTAGCTCATCCAAGAAAAAGGAGGTCGCCCTCAAGGCAACCTACAAGCCCAAAGGTAAGGAGACTCATGAAGAAGAAGACATTGATGATGTAAGCACAAATATGGATGATGAAGAGATAGTACTCTTCATTAAAATATTCAAGCACATGATGAGAAGAATAAGAGGAAGCAAATCTAGTGAAGGAAAGAACCAGTACAAAGGGAAATCCAAGGCTCGACGTACTTGCTACAATTGCAGCGAATATGGACGCTTTATGATTGAATGTACATATGAGGAAAATAAGAAGAAGAAAGAAGTGAAGCCGCACAGAAGAAAACTTTCAAGAAAAAGAAGCAGGTACATCAAGTGCACATTGGCAAGGAATGGGACTCAAACGACGAATCCTCCTCAGATGATGAAGATGAGATGGCAACAATTGCCATCAAGAAGCCAACCAAGAAGTCTACACTCTTCCCAAACATGAGAGGAAGGGAAAACCATAACCACACTTGCCTCATGGATAAGGAAGGCAAGAAGAAGATTTGACTTACATCCCCTTCCTTTCATTGCTTTAATGATGATTTTGATAGTTCTAGTGAAAATGAGGAAATGTTTAAAGGATTGAGCAAAATTGCCCTAAGAAAAATGAAGATGTTGTCAGATGAAATCTTTGAGAAGGAGGAGCTCGTCAACCGCCAAGAAGATATGCTCATCCGTGAAAGGAAGAGATATCAAGAGGTTGAAAAGCTTCTTAAACTTGAAAAGAAGAAAAGTAAGACACTTGAACTTGACATAGCTTTAAGTAAGGAAACTTACTCAAAACTAGAAGACTCACACATTGCAGTGAAGGACGAAGTTGCTAAGTTCATAAAAGTTAACAAAATCCTTGAAGTGCAAGTGGAGTCACTCAAGCAAACTGTCACTTCCTCCTCAAAGAGCTCACCCTCTCAATATGTTAGGTCAAATAACTAAAACCTGCACATGCTCTAGTCAGAAGGATATTATAAAAGATGAATCCACTGTTTCATATGTTAAACATCCATCCCAAAGTGGCATCTTTGACTAGGAAATATTAAATATGCACGGAGTGCATATATGGTCACAAAACCTCCTAATGTCAAAGATGGTCTTGGGTACACAAAAATTGAAAAGCTACCTACTAATATTCAGATTAAGGATCATATAACATTTGTTAAAGAAAAATCACATGAATCTGAATTGCAAACATTATTTCATACTTTTGATGCTTCTTATGTACTTATGAGAAATAAATCTAGACATGTTTATGCAAAATATGCAAGGTCACGCCACAAGAACCCAAATATTTGTGTGTGGGTGCCAAGACACTTGTGACTAACCTCTGAGGACCAAGCAACAGCTTGGGTACCTAAAACCAAGAAATAATTTTTTTTTGCAGACCTATTCCCCTGGAGGATCCAAATGGGTGTTGGACAGTGGATGCACCAATCACATGACCGAAGAGAGGATTATGTTCATAGAGTATGAGCGAAATGCGGATCCAAGTGGAGGAATTTATTTTGGAGACAACGGCCAAGGAAAGGTCTTTGGTAGCGGTAAAATTGAAATTTCTACTCAACATACTCTTTCAAATGTTTTACATGTCGATTCTTTATATTATAATCTTTTGTCCATATCTCAGCTATGTGACAAAGGATACAACTGTTTATTCAATAGTGAGGGTGTGAATGTTTTAGAAGAAGCGATAACTCAATTGCATTCAATGGAATGTTGATGGGAAAGCTTTATCTTGTTGACTTCAACAAAGATAAAGTTGGACTCAACACTTACTTGGTTGCAAAAACTAACATGGGATGACTTTGGCATAGACAGCTAGCCCATGTTGGGATGAGGAATTTGTAGAAACTTCTAAAGGGTGTTCACATCCGAGGTTTAAAAGATGTCGTGTTTGAGAAATATGGGCCGTGTAGTGCATGCCAGGCGGGAAAACAAGTTCGAGCACCACACCCTGCCAAAAACGTGATGACAATATCAAGACCACTGGAACTTATTCACATGCACCTCTTCAGTCCAATTTCTTATATAAGCATCAGAGGTAACAAATATGGATTAGTAATTGTCGAAGTGTTAATGCGACACTTCCCCCGGATCTGCTAAGGAGCAGCCCACAGAGGTTCTTTCTTCGACAGGGCTTAGGCCTCAATCAAGTGTTCTAGCGGAAGAGAGTATGACACGTTGGTTTTTACGTGGTTCGGGCCGCAAGGAACGTAACACCCTACTCCATGGTGGGTAGTATTGCTAGTATGTGTGTGTGTGTGTGATGTTTGATCCTTCGTAACAGTAGCGGTCCAGACCTTTTATAGACAAGGCCAGAAGCCTTACAAGTGGGGTCCCAGGAGCCCGACAGGTGGTCCCGGGGCGATCTTATCCTAAAGATTTAAAGCTTGCTCTGACCAAGGCAGTGAAGACTCCCCGTCTTGCCTCCTCTCCTGTTAGTAGTCCACGCGCTGTTGCTGACGGTGGTAGAAGGTGTCTCGTCGGCCTGTCTTGTTGCCGCAAACTACCCACTTGGCCAAGTGGGATGGGCCTGTAGCGCCTTAACTGTGATGATTTGGTCATACCGTCCTCTGACTGTTGGCGTGCTCTGCGTTGTGCACCAGAGATGGGTGCGCGTCTTCAATGCTTGACTTGAGTAGGGCGCACCATCCCTTGACTCCCGCATCTTACCGTCCGAGGCAAGCTACAGGACATGTGGCAGCATCGGGGCCGATCTCCGCAAGGGAGGTCAGACCTGGTCCTCCGTGACGCGTTGCAGCTCCGGGGCTCGTCAGGGGACATGGCAGCTCTAGGCCCTTTCCCGTGGGGGGTGCTGGTCCTGGTATTCTGTGCCATGTGGCTGTACTGCAGCGCTCCCCCAGGGTTGGGCGAGGTTCCGTCCCTACGTGGCGTATCGGGTGCTCGTCACACCGGAGGGGCCAAGTCCCATTTTCAAGGCTTACGTGGCAGCACCAGAGCTCGACCTTGAGGGAGGCAGAGGTCTTGGTACCTATGCAACATGTGGTGGCTGCGGACGTGCCTCGGTGTCTTCATCCTATATGCGAGGGTACCCCGTCTGCAGGATACTGATGGTGGCCCTTGGGTCCACCATGGGGTGTGGTGAAGAGCCCAAAGGTGGAGCCCTTTCCATGTTTTCCCGCATTGTGCTTTGAATTCTGTCTTGGATAGCCGAAGCGGAGGGCACTTCTGCCAACGTCGCCATGCGTCCTCCTCTGGTTGAGAGACTACGGCGACATGATCTTTGCTTGCTGTAATGTCTCTGTCTTCTGCGGCGCCTTTAACCACGACGGTTCTCGATGCAGCTATAGCACTTTTGCTCGCTCCGCCATTATGGGAGTCGCTTCAACGGCTTCCTCAGGCAGCTGACTGACTGGGCCAGTGCGTCAGAGCAAGGACGTAGGACCCGTTGTCATGGGTGCCCTGTGTTGAGTGGTGCAGTCTGAACCTTTGTGATACGCACGAAGTGCTCAGGCATTGTGAGGGTGATCAAAAAGGAAACCTTTGTCAGAGGGATCAATTCCTTCCTTAATCGCGCCCCACTGCCTGAGCTTTTGCCTTCTTCCTCGAGCGCCCGAGCCTTCATCCCTTAGCCAAAGCTCTCAACTTCTCCTGTTCCGATGGCCTCCCCATTGCCACCTTCCCGCTTCAAGTCGGCCGGAGATCTTGTGCCGATGAGGTGGCTCCTTTGTTGGGCGGCTTCAGAGTATGGGTGGATGATCCGTTGCGGGTCTCCTGATCTTCGAGATCTTCGTGAGGACAAGACTGTTCTCTTCGTCGCCTACGCCGCTACTGGGCTCACACTCCCATTGTCAAGGTTCTTCCTTGCAGTGCTGGGGGAATACGGGTTGCAGCTTCAACACCTGTCGTCAAATTCCATTGCCTTGGTCGCCGTGTTCGTCCATCTATGTGAGGCGTTCGTGGGCAGCTCACCCACAGTGGAGCTGTTCTGGTACTTCTTCGTGATGAAGACCAATAGAAGGCGTGCGACGACTCAGATGGGGGCCTACTACTTCCATCATTGGGACAAGACCTCCCAGGGTTATATTGCCTCTTTGAAAGGGGGCAAATGGAGCGACTGGAGGGAAGACTGGGCGATCGTGAGGACTGACCCCCATGCTTCGCTGATGATACCATCCGAATGTCTAGGCTCCGACCCTACCACCCGGGAGGTATTCGAGGGGTTGCCAGAGGAGTATATGCCCATCCTGAGGAGGATCCGGTTCTTGGTTGGCAAGGGCTTGACCTCTATAATGGTGTTCGCAAATTTCTTGCTCTGCCGTACTGCTCTCCAGCAGCGTCTACACGGGGCCTAGGTCTACATCGGCAAGTATGAACAATGCCAGCTGGATTTAGACAACCCAACTCCCAAGATGCTGGAGGAGATGTTGAAGGCAGTGACCTCCGACACTGTTGACGACAAGCACGTCTCCATTCCGAATGACTGCCAGCCGCTCCATATGACCGTTGACTTGAGTGTAAAAGCCCAAAAATTTCAGAGTATAAAGTTATATTAGTAGAAATAACATGAAGCTTGAATGGAGAAATCAAAATGGCAATTTGCAAATCAATTCATTTCAACCCTATTGGAACGAATTCAAAAATTCAAAATTTGCTCTTGTTCAAATGATGCAAAAATGGAAATTTGAGATCACCAATTGTTTCCAAATATTCCAAATAGTACCTCTGCAAAAATTCAGAATTTTTGAAGATGGTTTGCTATTTAATTTAATAGCTACATTAAATTCCACTCAAATTCAAATCCAAGTTTGAATTTGAATGAAACTTGGTCAATTCAATAATATGAATTCAGAATCAAACTCTCCATTATTAATTTGGCCTCCCCACAAATATCTAGCAATTTAGGAACAAACCAGAGGTGTGAATTGGACTTTCCAGTGAGGGGATGAGGATGAGCAGATGTGGGACCCACCTGTCATGCTAAGAGGCTCTGTTTTTTTCTTCTCAGTGTGACACCACACGGCATGCAATTGCCACTGAGGTTCTTGCCTCCCTGCTTCACTCCAGCTGCATACAGCAAGCCCAAGACTCCTCCTTATCCTCCTCTAAGTCCCTAACTCGATCACTCCTCTTTGTTCTTCAGTTCTGGCGCACAGACTAGACCATCACCAGAGTTCTTCCTCTCTACTCGAAATCCAGCGAGGACCATTTGTATTAATCGATTTGCTTTGCATTGGGTTACTCCTCAACCATTTGCGCATCTTTGTGACCAAGTTTTATGACCATAACGAGCCCCCCGAAGCTCCCCGAGGTGAATTTCGGGCCGCCAGCGAACTCCCCTGTTCTGCTGCCCTCTGCCCCCCTCGGTGTCCCAACGATGCAGCCGTCATCTCACCTTGGTCCTAGGAGCAAAAAGGTTCACCTATTCATGTACTAGCTGCTGGTAAAATTTGAGCCCAAGCCGTGCCTCCTAGTCTCTGTATTTTCATTTCTTCCGACGAACTTCGGTTATGAGCAGAGCTAGATTGCGAGTGAAATTCACTTTATACGTTCGAGTATTCCTTGTGCATGTGAGCTTTGTTGTTCTACGTGACCAGTCTCTTCACCTCGAATAAGAATCATCGAGTTTCATCAAGTAATTAAGCTGGACATCGAATTTTCCCCTCCGCCAATTTTTCACCTCATCGGTTCATCGTCGCCACATTGTTCAGCTTTTCTCTACTTTTTGTGTCCAGAATCTTGCTCCCCATGCTTCCACGAATCTTTCCGAAGTTTTCCCGTGCAAAATAGGGCACCGTAGGGCCCGACCGACATGGCCGGAACCGTAGGCTCCGCCACCGCCGTCGCGCACGCGTTTCCGGTCACCGCTGCTGTGCGCCAACCCCACAATGACGCTCAGCGACCCTGAATAGGGTTAGGCGGCAAGTTCCGGACTCGTCGGAATCGCGAGGTAGACGAAGGGCCGTGTGGCCCGGCTGTCAGCCTAATCAACTTGCGCCCCCGATCTGCTGCGGAAATGGGATCCAGTGTGGCCACGCCTGTTATCTCTATGGCCCCGTGTGGCTTAAACCCGATTGGTCCATTTTAAACATATGGGCCCAGCCATTATTCAAACTTTTCCAATTGGAATTTAATTACAGATTTTGCTCCAACTTTGAAAATCTATATCTCCCAGAATACTTGTCCAACAATTCCCAAATAAATTTTGTTAGAACCAGGATAATCTATAATATCAAGTGGCGCACTTGGATCTGTATTAAAATCATTAATTTGTCCTAAATAATTCCATGAAGCAAAATGCTATTAAAATTAGTTCCTGATGCTTCATTCATTCAAAAATTCCCAAACATTGCCAAATCGCTATAAATAATTCCCTTAAGTCACAGTAAAAGGTTCAGGCCCATTTGAGTTGATTTGAATAGTCAAATTGTGTTTCCAATCTATATGTGCCTGAAAATTCCAAAATGTCCAGAAATATTTCAGCAAATTGTCCAAACTTCAAAATTCAATATCTCATAGTATAATACTTAGGAAATTATGAAACAAATTTTGTCGAGTCACTCTTTACCTCCTCTAGACATAACACCAACTTTTGGCCATGTTAAAGTCCCAGATTGCATGTGAAAATTCTGGGAAGGGTTTATATACATTGAATTTTATACAACAGAGACATCCATGAACTTAGCCCAATTTTGGCAAGAACCTCACTCGTAGTACCTAGTATCCTCTGTAAAATTTTCAAAACTAGTGGTCTTAATTTCATCTACCTAACTGTGTTTCCTTTGAGCTATATCATAATATCGGTATTGATTCACTTGCATTATTCTTTGCATATCGATTAGTTGCCGAGCTCGAGAGGACCCAAGGGGCCACTTGAAGTCATCCCTCTAGATATTAACTTTGATACCGTCTCGTAGCCAGGCAAGCCCCAGTTTGCATTTAAGAGCTATTACAAAATTTTGATTTGTATCACCTATGTCTAGGGTGAGTTATGTGCATTAGGGCTAAGATGATTGAAAATCCACTTGCATTACCAGATCACCCTATGGAGTATTTGGGTAGTTGTTAAGTCATCGTGTAGACCATGCTATGCTAAATGTTGTATAGGATTTGGTAGAAGTTGAGTAGTTCGAATCTACTCGCATGGCTAGTACTTTTTTCACACTGGATTGGTTCAAAGAAATGGAGTAGTAATATGAATATGAGACTTGGCAGGGGCATAGGATGCAGCAAGACGTGGTCTTGCATGCGTAGCCCTACCTTTGTCGGTTAAGGACCGATCCGTATGCCGCCCTGCTGAGCAAGTTTAAACTGTACCGGAGTCATACTGGATATATGGGTCCAGGAAACCGATGTAACTTGGAAAGCCTTTGTTGAGACTTTTTCGATCGCCTCAGGCTTTCAGCCATAGAACAGTAGACGGAAACTCGCTCAGGACAACTTCACAAAGGAAAGGTGCACCGTGAGCGGGAATACTGTCCTAGACAATTGAATCGATTCAACTTGGGCGGAAATTGAGAAAGGTGGCTTTGTACGACGTCCGTGAAGTGCACCTACGTGACTTCCTGTACGGGTGTACGTGTCGTGTATTACGGGTATCTTTGATTCGAATCACCGTCCCTCGCGGATATGAGCACCACTTGTTTACTAAGTTGTGACATAGTTAATATTTGCACTTGAGATGAGAATTAATTACTGTTTTTATGAACATTATATTATCATTGTATGGCTATGTTGTATGTATTAGTATAGTGCTCACTAAATTTATTTTTCCACCATGGGCATGCAGCATTGTGATGAAGTGTTTCTTGTTTGATTGAGTTACGATGTTGCCCGGCACAAGGTTTAAGCTGCTGCTAATAAATCTGAAAATAAGGACCCACATTTAGGCGAGTCCATTATGCAAATCTCCCATCCTATGTTTATGTCCTTACCCTCATGTAGAGTTCCATGTTTAGGTGAGACGGTTAAGTCTTGCTGAGCCTTAGTGCTCACGGTTGCTATATTAGTTATTTTGCAGGTACTAACCTCTATGCTTATGATTATTGTTCTCTGATGAGACTTGGGACTCTTCGAGCGGTATACTCATGGGGATCCTTGCCACTGCTGTTTGATCTTTGTGGCTAGTGAGGAGCATCTGTGGGCTGGATGGCTTCTCATTTGCTTATTAGACTTGAGTACAAGAGTTGTAATCTTATCCTCCATTGTAGTTTATTTTTATATAAACTATTTGTAAAATTAACATCTTTGTAAATTTCAGCAAATGATTTATGTAATACGTGTTCCTTTACATGTGCTGTTGGGTGCCGCATTACCCGACACCACCCAATGCGATTCCTGGAAAGTGTGGACCCCGGTCCTCACAGCCCGGTATCAGAGCTGCATTGGGAATAGCACACTAAATAAGGATCGTATTGCAAGAAAAACACAGGATATGGTGAGGATACAGTACTAGGCCCACATAAGGACTATAGTAGCTTAAGTTATTAAGGTGGCAAAGCTAACTTATATGTTATTATATTCTGTAACGATGATCCGACGTCAGGTAGGAGGTAAGGTATGCCACCGCAAGCAGATGAATTGCGGTAAGCTCACCATGCGAGAGGTAGCATGTGACTGTTTCCGTGGCTTGGCACGGAAAGTCAATATGAGTCTCTGAAACTCTCCATGTTTCCGAGAACATATGACATGTGGTACCACAGCATGCTTCAAAATTAGTGGGAGCCCCCGTCGGGTGGGACATAACCCGATGTGCCTCCTACTGGTGCAGCATTATGCAAAGACGTGGGACCCCGTCGGGTGGTAGAAAATCCGGCCATTTACCTTGAGACGTGGCTTAGCTCGGGGCAGCCCATGTGGAACGATACGGGGCGGATGTCTTACTTCCACATATATTATTGTGACTGCCTGAAATGATAGCCCGTGTGGGATGTGCCGTACAACACCATAATTAGTGTTTTGTAAATTGTGTGTCTTATGCAGCACTGACCGCGTGATCATATTGCGCCTAGAATTCGTTTGCGAGTAAATGTCATTAAGGCTACCGTTGAGACTTATGCCGGAATACTGACATAGAATTTTCACTTTTGTGAGGCACGTCGTACCGACATGTATTCCATTGTTGCATTAACCACCTTGCTGTAAAATGGAACTGAGAAGATGCAAGAATACTTACATTAGCTATCGAGCTCTGATTTTGAACAAAGTTTTTAAAATTGGAGTAGGTTTCGATGTCACCGATTCAAAAACAGGGTGTTCTGTTTTCTGCCAGAAAAAGACCTGATTTGAGAAACCATATCTCCCAGAAGAAAACTCTAATTAATGTGTATCTTACATGGATGAAAATTTTAGGAAGTCCTTTAAAACTTTTATGTTCAATTTCAGAACTGAATTTCCCTCTAACCTGTTCAAAATTTCAAAGTTCCAAAATCTGCCAAACTGGACAGAAACTGAAACCCTCTCTGGACTCCTTAGTGCTTTGACCATATCTCCCTCTAGAAAAATCAAACAGGATCATACAAAACATTTCTGGAATCCTTGTAATCTGTATAACAATTTTGTAACCTATGGCTGTTGTAAATTGTGAAGTTTTATATCTGGAAATTGTGGACCAAAATCAGCATAAACAATGGAGATGCTGTCAAAATTTCCAGAAAAAACTCTCAGGTTTACAATGCCATATATCCTCAATCAGAAAAGATCTGGAGACAAACCAATACTTTTTGGAAAGTTCTTGAAGTGCACTTCAACTTTGTAGTTCACCTCAAGATCCGGTTCTTCCATTTACTGGCTTAAATTTGTGTTTGAGTACAATATGGTCAGGTTTCTTCAGAAACTTCTTAGGTTTTGCATATTTTGGTCTTGTTATGAATCTGGTCCTCAGTTTCACTTCGAGAAGTGTCGTAGCAGACCAGGTGTCGATACTCAACCATTTACCAGTGGAATTGATGGTTTGACCCACTCAAACCTCTTTTCTTTTTATGACCATGTTTGTATCATATTGAAGATAAGAGAGTGCATTCACACGATAACGCGCATAACGTCCAGTCGCGACCAACAATAGTCACAATAAACTTCAATCCATGGAGTTTATTATTTTGGAGCTTGCTATTGTAACATTGGTCCTGGGATGATGTATTTGGTATAAAGTTTACACTTTATCAATATATGACCGTTATGCAAGTTCGGTTATCAATACACACACCATTGTTTTCATCCTATTTTGATCTTGCAATATCACGTCTCATGTTGGATTAATAACTGTGGCTGCATAATGGTGTGCACTCGCACAACATACGAGGTCGGTGGTTCAAGTCAGGGAGGGGGTGACTCTCGAGAGCCGGAACAGCCGGCGCAACAGCCACCTCCATCTCCGCTTACATTGGCGGATGATATCGCAGCCATAGTGTGTTCGCACGATGAGCAGACCGGGCTGTTGCAAACCCTCGTGCAGATTACATCCAATCAGGGGGGACGTCAAGCCGAAGGCAATCGTCAACGTCAGCAAGCAACATACCCGGAATTCTTGGCGACTGCACCCCCCGTGTTCAGTGGTGATGGTGAACCTCTAGATGCGGTCCATTGGCTCCGCACCATTGAAGCTAAGTTCGGACTGCTACAATGCAGTGATCATATCAAGGTTTTATATGGAGCACAACAACTACATGTCATCGCCGGTGCCTGGTGGGCAAACCACATCGCCTCTTTGGCCGCCGGATGGCAAGTCACTTGGACAGAGTTCCGGGAGGCATTCCATACCTATCATGTTCCTCCCACCATTATGAGAAGGAAGCTTCAGGAATTTCTTGATTTGAAGCAAGGATGAATGAGTGCTCAAGAATACTCCAAAGTATTTATTAATCTAGTGCAATATGCGTCGGAGTATGTGAGTACGGAGGATCAGAAGCGAGAGTATTTCTATTGGGGTCTAAGCCCCATGTTGAAAGACAAGCTTGCATTGTTCAATCATGACTCGTTCAATGCTACGCTTAATGCCGCGATTATGCAAGAGGATGCCACACGTGAGCGGATCACTGAGGAGTCAAAGAATAGACTTGCCATGCTGGACAACACACATAATGTTCCTCAAAAGTATCATGTGGTATACTGATCACCGTCCAGTCAGAGATGGCAGCCGGCTGTACAACAGAGTCTATATCGAATTCATCTGTTTGGAGAATCAGGTTTCAGACCAGCAGTACAGCAGTAGGAACAATCCCAATTTGTTCCACAGGCATTTGTCTCACTGCAAGTTGCACAATTATTCAGGCCTCAAATCAGCATGACATTGAATCAGTATAAGTGTTTCACATGTGATCGTGTTGGGCACTATACCAAGGATTGCCCAGAGAAGATGTTGAGCAGCGGGCAAGTACCAGTACGACGGTGTATTCAGCCCCGTATTCAAGCAGAAAGGACAGTACTGCAAACCGGAAGTGTTCAACATATAGCGATCGAGAGTGTTCGGAGGGAGCACCGGTGTTAGCAGGCATGTTTTCTATCAAAGACATACCCATCCTCATACTCTACGATTCTGTTGCTACCCATAATTTTTATCAGTAAATCATGTGTGGACCAGCACCAATTATCCACCAATACTCCCAAGAGTAGTTATCTTATAAGTTCACCGGGTGGAAGTATCTCTGCTTGTCAGATTGTTCCCCGAGCAGGTATATGTTTGGGAGGCAAGATATATCCAACATCGCTGATTTTGGATGGACAGAAGATCAATGTAATATTGGGGATGTCATGGTTGAATCATCACGGTGCCGTTCTTAATATTGGTACCCGGACTGTCCAAATTGACTCTCCGATGCACGGACAGCACGAACTGGTTTTGGACAGCATCGAGTGGGACAGTGCAACTGTATATAACACTGAATCAACTATACTTCAAGATATTCCGGTGGTCCGTGAGTATCCCGATGTGTTTCCCAATGACTTACCGGGCATGCTGCCCGAATGCGACATCGAGTTCAAGATTGAACTTGTACCAGGAACCACACCGATCTCTCGAAGACCGTATCGAATGGCGCCTAATGAGCTAGCTGAATTAAAGGAGCATTTGAAAGACCTTTTGGACAAGGGTTTTAATCGCCCAAGCTCATCACCATGGGGCTGCTCCGCGCTATTCGTTAAGAAGAAGGATGAAACATTGCGGTTATGCGTGGATTATCGACCGCTCAATGCCTTGACTATAAAAAACAAATACCTGCTGCCCCACATCGACATTCTATTCGATCAACTTGTTGGTGCGAGGGTGTTCTCAAAGACGGATCTCCGGTCCGGATATCATCAAATCAAAATCCGACCGGAGGATATATGAAATATGGCATTCTCGACGTGATATGGATTATACGAGTATCTTGTCATGTATTTTGGTCTCACCAACGCTCTGACTGACTTTATGTATCTCATGAACTCGGTATTCATGCCGGAGTTGGATAAGTTTGTCGTGGTCTTCATCAATGACATATTGGTCTATTCCAGGTCAGAGGAAGAGCATGCTGAATATCTGCATATTGTGCTGCAACGGTTTAGAGACCATAAGCTCTATGCTAAATTCAGCAAGTGTGAATTTTTGATCAGCCAAGTGCCATTCTTGGGACACATTATTTCAGCTGAGGGCATCACTGTGGACCCAAGTAAAATTTTTCAAGTTTTTAAATGGCAATCTCCTAAGTCCGTACATGAAGTCCAAAGTTTTCTTGGTTTAGCAGGATATTATCGGAGGTTCATCCTGAGCTTCTCAAAAATCAGTAAACTGATGATGGAGCTGCTGAAAAAGGGCACCAAATATATTTGGAGTTCAGCTTGTGAAGAAGCATTCAAGACATTAGTGCAGCACCTTACAACAGCCCCAGTTCTTGCTCAGCCAGACACGACAAAACCGTTCGGCGTTTATTGCAATGCATCCGGCATCGGACTTGGCTTGCGTTCTAATGCAAGGAGGATGTGTGGTCGCGTATGGATATCGACAACTCCGAAACCACGAGAAGCACTATCCGACTCACGACCTTGAGCTTGCTGCCGTGGTATTGGCATTGAAAATGTGGAGGCATTACTTGCTTGGAAATCTTGTACACCTCTACACCGACAACAAGAGTTTTAAATATATTTTCACGCAGAAGGAGCTGAATATGAGACAACGAAGGTGGTTAGAGCTGATCAAAGATTACGAAATTGAAATTCACTACCACCCTGGTAAAGCGAACGTGGTTGCCGACGTGCTTAGTCAGAAATCCCATGTCCACAACATCACCATGGCTGATATGGAAGATGAGGAAGCAAATCTATATGTGATTCCATATGGGGCTCTCAATAATCTTGCTATCATTCCCACCATCCGAGAGGAAATTAGTGAAGCCCAAGAGAAGGACAAGGGCATGTCACACATACGAGAAAAGAGTGGACAGCGGGGAGGTAAAATGTTTTCGGAAAGATGATCACGGTACATTATGGTTCAAGGATTGGATAGTTGTACCCCAGGATGTTAAGGTCCGGAAGAAAATATTGGATGAAGCCCACATGTCAAAATTTTCTATTTATCCGGGTAGCAATAAAATATATCAAGATTTGAAGACCAAGTTTTGGTGGACACGGATGAAGCGGGAAATAGCGAAGTACGTATCCGAATGTGATACGTGTCGGCGAGTGAAGGCCGACCATATGCGGAAAGCGGGACAGCTGCAACCGCTGGATATTCCAGCATGGAAATGGGAGGATGTGAGTATGGACTTCATCGTCGGATTACCACTCACATTCCAGAAGCATGATTCAATTTGGGTTATAGTCGATTGACTAACCAATTCAGCACACTTCATTCTGTTCAATGTTGGATTTGTTGCTAAAAAGTATGTGGAGTTGTACATTGCACGGATCTTATGCTTACATGGTGTTCTGAAGACCATAATTTCAGATCGGGGGGCGCTGTTCGTTGCCCGTTTGTGGGAGCAGCTGCACGCCTCGTTGGGTACTAAACTGATTAGAAGCTCTGCATATCACCCACAGACCGATGGACAAACCGAGAGGGTGAACCAAATTCTTGAAGACATGTTGCGTGCATGTGCCATCCACCACGATAAAAATTGGGATGATCATTTACCTTTGGCGAAATTATCATACAACAACGGTTATCAAGCAAGTATCAAGATGGCACCATACGAAGCTCTCTACGGCCGGAAATGCCGCACACCGCTGAATTGGTGTGAGTCCGGTGAGAGGGTGACGTTCGGGATTGATCTAGTCAACAAAGCCGATGAACAAGTTCGGATCATTCATGCAAATCTAAGAGCGTCTTAATCTCGACAGAAGAATTATCCGGACAAGCGGCATCGCCCGCTGCACATTGATATCGGAGATCACGTATACCTCCGTGTGTCACGATGAAAGGAATTCATCGGTTTGGAGTAAAAGGGAAGCTCGCTCCCCGATTTATTGGTCTGTTTGCTATCACAGAGAAGTGCAGACCTGTGGCTTATAGATTGGAATTACTGGAATCTCTCGCTGGTATACACGACATTTTCCACGTATCTCAGCTCCAGAAATATCTCAAGTTCACAGCTGCAGTCATCACGGAGGAAATCGCCGAATTTCAACCGGATATGACGTACTCCGAACATCCAGTTCATATCCTCGACGAGAAGACTCGAACCACGCAGAACCGCATGCTGTGGTTCTATAAAGTGTTATGGTGCAACCATACCGCTGAAGAAGCGACATATGATACCGAAGATTGCCTCCGCTCAAATTATCCGGATTTCTTATCATCTCATATCCGGTAATTTCTCTCCTACTTTCGTCTCTTCATTGTAATCTCGGGATGAGATTCCTTTAAGAGGGAGGAATGTAAAAGACCAAAAATTCGGAGTATAAATTTATATTAGGAGAAATAACATCAATCTTAAATGGAGAAATCAAAATGGCAATTTGCAAATCAATTCATTTCAACCCTATTGGAGGGAATTCAAAAATTCAAAATTTGCTCTTGTTCAAATGATGCAAAAATGGAAATCCGAGACCACCAATAGTTTCCAAATATTCCAAATAGTACCTCTGCAAAAATTAAGAATTTTTCAAGATGGTTTGCTATTTGATTCAATAGCTACATTAAATTCCACTCAAATTGATATCCAAGTTTGAATTTGAATGAAACTTGGTCAATTCAATAATATCAATTCATAATCAAACTCTCCATAATTAATTTGGCCTCCACATAAATATCTAGCAATTTAGAAACAAACCAGGGGTGTGAATTGGACTTTCCAGTGAGGGGATGAGGATGAGCAGATGTGGGTCCCAACTGTTATGCTAAGAGGCTCTGTTCTTTTCTTCTCAGTGTGACACTACACGGCATGCAATTGCCACTGAGGTGCTTGCCTCCCTGCTTCACTCCAGCTGCATACAACAATCCCAATACTCCTCCTTATCCTCCTCTAAGTCCCTAACTCGACCACTCTTCTCTGTTCTTCAGTTCTGGCGCACAGACTCGACCATCATCGGAGTTCTTCCTCTCTACTTTAAATCCTTCAAGGACCATTGGTATTAATCGATTTGCTTCGCATTGGGTTACTACTCAACCATTTGCGCATCTTTGTGACCAAGTTTTATGGCCATATCGAGCCCCCCGAAGCTCCCCGAGGAGAATTTCGTGCCGCCGGCGAACTCCCCTTTTTTGCCGCCCTCTGCTCCCTCGGTGCCCCGATGATGCAGCCATCATATCGCCTTGGTCCTATAAGAAAAAAGGTTCACCTATTCATGTACTAGCTGCTGGTAAAATTTGAGCCCATGCCGTGCCTCCTAGCCCTCGTATTTCCATTTCTTCCGACAAACATCGGTTATGAGCAGAGATAGATCGCAAGCAAAATTCACTTTCTACGTTTGAGTATTCCTTGTCCACATGAGATTTCTTGTTATACACGACCAGGCGCTTAGAAGAAGAATCATTGAGTTTCATCGAGTAATTAAGCTAGAGATCGAGTTTTCCCCTCCGCCGATTTTTCACCTCATCGGTTCATCATCGCCACCTTGTTCCCCAGCTTTTCTCTCCTTTTTGTGTCCAGAATCATGCTCCCCATGCTTCCACGAAGCTTTCTGAAGTTATCCCGTGCAAAATAGGGCACCGTAGGGCCCGACCGACATGGCCGGAACCCTAGGCTCCGCCGTCGCTGTCTCGCACGCGTTTCCGGCCACCGCCGCCGTGCGCCGACCCCACAATGATGCTCAGCGACCCAGAATAAGGTTAGGCAGCAAGTTTTGGGAGGGAAGACAGCCGGAAAGGCCAAGCCGGCGAGGCGCCACCGCCGCGCACCGCCGGACATGTCGGAGTCGTGAGGTAGACGAAGGGTCGTGGGGCCCGTCTGTCAGCCTAATCGACGTGCGCCCCAGATCTGCTGCAGAAATGGCATCCAGTGTGGCCACGCCCGTTATCTCTACGGCCCCTTGTGGCTTAAACGTGATTGGTCCATTTTAAACCTATGGGCACAGCCATTATTCAAACTTTTCCAATTGGAATTTAATGCCAGATTTTGCTCCAACTTTGAAAATCCATATCTCCTAGAATACTTGTCAAAAAATTCCCAAATAAAAATGTTGGAACCAAGATGATCTATAAGTTCAATTGGTACACTTTGATCTGTATGAAAATCAGTAATTTGTCCTGAATAATTCCATGAAGCAAAATTTTATTAAAATTAGTTCCTGATGCTTCATTCATTAAAAAATTTCCAAACTTGGCCAAATCATTATAAATAATTACCTTAAGTTCTAGTAGAAGTTTCAGGTCCATTTGAGTTGATTTGAATAGCCAAATTGTGTTTCCAACCTAAATGTGCCTGAAAATCCAAAATGTCTGTTGACGGCTCCTAAGATATACTAACAAATCATCTTTGGCAATAGTGCCAGAAATACTTCTTGGTATTACTTATGCACTATTAACTAAACATCTCCAACTGATGTGTCAGAAATGCTTGTTAATGGTGCTATTGGATCACATAGTGAATTCCGCAAGCGCACGGAGGTATCATTATAGCATTTCCCCTTAAGAGTATTCCCAAGAGTGTCATTTATTTGATCCCAAAGGAAGGCAGGGAAGAGATATAACAATCATCGAGTGGAAAGAGTAGAACAGTCTAGGTAAGAATCTAGTAAGGATAGATAAAATAATAGTAGAAGTAGTGTGACACACACAAAAGCTTTCAAGTCTAAGGGGGGTAAGAGGATCCTAGAGGTTAGTTAAGGCTGAGAGTTATGGAGGTACTCCTACTATGCTCTATTGTACATATATATAGTCTAAACTAATTATTTGTAAGCTAGATCAATAGTGAATACTTATGCTATGTGGTTCAACACACCGGGCACGGGCTTACCCCTAGCAATACTAGGGCAACTCCCGCCAAAAGCCTGTGGCATAGCCGAACGTGGAGGATTATAAAGGACAGATAGGGTTGTCACCACCTACTGCCTACCTCTTCAATCTGTGGGTCTACGAGACATCCAATGCTACTTAGCCATCCTAGCACCATGCTCATATTAAGTACTTACCTTAAGAGCCTAGGCACAATCCATCCTAAGGCAATGAATTGAATCATCATTGAACCAATGTTGATACACAACATAATTATCCATACTAACCTAGTTATGTTATAATTAAGTAGACTATAGTGGGGGTCTATAGGTTCTATGATAATGAGATATGTTCATGATGAAATAGTCATAGAAGCTATACCTTCCACATACATGGACTCCACAATCAAACAAGAAACACTTTGCCCAAGTATATGTATAAGTAGAGACTAAAGATACTATCTCGATTATGCATAAAGTCACAAATACAAGAATGAATACATGAGTGATACCTTTCCCAATGTAGGATTGGGAAGAGAGAGACTCCTTACTGCTTTCCCAATTTGGACTTGGGACTAGAGACTCTCCTCTCTACAACCTAACTCCTCTAAGACTATGGATGATAGTGTATACAATAGAGATGAAGCTCAAGTGGTGTGTGTTGAAGTGAGGGGTAGGGGGTCCTATTTATACTAGTGTTGAGGTCGGTTCCCGCCACCAAAAGCACGCGAATCAGTCACCATTGACTCCAGGAAGCCGGGAGGAGCCAACACGTGGAGGTTGACCGAGTTTGGTCCACAGACCAGGTCGGCCGACCCCCCGGTTCTCTGTGCTTTCTCCAGGTGGCTGCCAGGTGGGTCCCATTGATGTATATGGGTGATACACCGTTGGATCTCCTCGGATACTTCTATTTCTGGGCCATTTGATCCATGGGACGCCACATGTCGTCGCCTGATTGGCTGGGATGATATTTTATAGCATTGGTCCCTCTACATTTCCTCATTTCCTGCATAAAATTCTGCATACACATATTTCTCCAAGTCCAAGTGGAATTGGGTTAGATAGAAAAGTGATGTGTTCAAGAAATGATCAACCCTTCACATAATTGAGTTAAGTTGAAGGATGAAATTAGTATATAACAGCCGTCAACAAACACCCCCAAGCTTATCCTTTGCTTGTCCTGAGCAAAGTCAAGACTTTAGGTTGATGATCAGGAGTTGCTACAATGTCTTATTTTCAAAAGTGTCCAATGCACAACAAGAACTGTTTCTAGTATTGCAGAAATTGGCTATGGTACTCTACATTTCTTAAGTTATCATGGGGCTTATGCTTTCTCATATTCATGAGTAGATGAAAGGAAGAATAGCAAATGGAGCAAACATAGCCTAGAAATCATGTTCCACTTAAACCCCGGAGAATTCAATTTAGATATTAAGTACCTCAATTTGATTCTATCAGTCACTCCTTTGTAGATAGTGGAAATATTTCCTCACCAAAGCATTGTGCCTCTACTATTCCTACTCATTGGATATGGCTTGTATGTGGAGCTTGGTAAGGAAAGTTAGTAGGCATATTTGCATCACATATATTGCTAAGTCAAAAGAGTAAGCCTTAGGAGAATTCAATTCAAAACTTTTTGATTCAAGACTAGTGCATGTGTGATGGAGTGGATGTGGATGTGGATACTTGAGATAACTCCTTTTTGGTATAATCTCTCTTTCTTTTGCAGGGATGAAACATGGCTACTTTTATTTTCTCTTTTTTTTCTCATGCTTATGATGTAAGCATGCCTTTTTTTTCTTTTCTTTTTGTATCCATGTCCTTTACTCCCTTTCTTTGCAATGAATTTTGAAGAGAGTGCTAAACATGAATAACATGGAGTTTCTGTTTTTATTGTGGTATGGTGGATATGATGGACGTTTTGCTTACTTCTAGTGTAGAAGTATAGCATGTGCAAGTGAAGTCTTGAATTCAAAAAGAGTTGAATGATTTCTCACATAGGTCTATACTAGTTTGACTAGGCTCAATGTGAAAGCAAATAGCATATGCATAAGGTTTTGTCTATGTATGAATATCATATGGCTTTGGTAGGTATTTCCAATCAAATGAGGGAAACTTAAATCTTTTTAGAATTTCTCTGGAAATCTAAGTTTTACTTTCAAACTAGGACTAGCAGCCCTATTACCAATTCTAGTCTCACAACAACATAGAATTAGAAGCTTTTGCTACCCACAACTTCCAAATTAAGGTAAAAGTATTTCAAACCAATGAAAGCAATATTCGGAGAGTAGCAAGTTGTAAACTAGAGACTTAGGAAAATAAAACAGAGCAATTGTTCATCATTTCATCTATCTAAATTCTAAATCATTCTTACCGCACATATTTATTTGATGAAAGCAAATCTAACCTATATTTTTTAAATGCAAGGTGGATGATGGATGGAAAATAAATATGCAAGGAATGTGATACATGTTACCTCAAGTGGGGGTCCTCCCCGAAGCTTGTTCTTCAACTACCTCCGTGATAAGTGTTGAATCCTTGGTGACGAAATTACGCTGCAAGATCGGCTTGTTGTTGTTGTAGCGCCGTGTTGAAGTTGGTGAATTGAGCATTCATGTGTTGTTGGCAATCCTGGGTATCTTGAACATGCTCTTGGAGTGTGCTGTAGATGTCACCCATTCTCACTTCAAGTTCTCCCATACGTCTAGTCAGGCCCGTCATTCCTTGGCTATAGTCATGATGACTTCTGGCCGAAAAGGAACGACGTCCTCTCATGGACGTTGGGGGCAAGCTGCTAGAGCTTGAAGTGGATAAGGGTGGATCCCTTTGCCATTCTTGCCAAGATGATCCCCAAGTCTCATACGTCGGAGGTTGAGTCCATCCGGGCTCATAACCTGTTGGGTTCTCTTCCTCTTGCTATTCATGGACCAGAGAGATTATCAGTGGCATGCCTGTGGCTGCAGCCCTCGCATGATTCCTTGTTACCCTTCCAGAGACATTACTTCTTCTTGCTTACTCAAGGGGAAGAAGATTAATGGTTAGCTTTCGGCATTTGTACAAATGAAAATCCAGGTTAGGTAACCGAATTTCATTGACAAAGTTGGGATAGAAATATATCAAGGACCCATCTTGATCATGCTTAAGGGTATGTCCTTGCACTAAATAGTCTTCATCAATTAATTCTCTTTCAGTTTCAATATATTCAAATGAAGAGTATTTAAGTGCCCCTACCCTTTCAGCAATATGAGTAATCAATGAAGTGCATTCAATTGGTCCTGATTTTGAAATGTAATGTAACCATTGTGTCATCATGGCTTTGACCGAAGCAACTTTTATCTTTTTAGTCATGAGAAACAAAATTTTCAATTCATCATCTCGCACAACCCTAACGTCTCCCCTATGGAACATATTCATAGCCACCCATCTATGCATGAAGCGTAAGGTAGGGTTTTGGATGTGGCTATTCCTAGGAGCCCTACATGTGACCTCACTAGTTTAGCTCATGCCAAAAACTTTGTTTGTTAAACTTAGGCAAATTGTATAAATCTAGCAAACACCGTTTATGGAAGCCTAGAATGCTAGCTCATTCTTCCCATAGGATGTTGTATTCTTTTTGAAATAATCTAAAAGCAATACCATCAAATCCTATTCTTAGCGTGCAAAGGAATTAGATAGTGAGAAGGCGTGAACCTTTCTCCTCTATGTGAGCAAAGTCATCAAATCCAATTGCATGCCAAATGGAAAGAAATTCGGAGTCCATACCTATTTTGGAGATCAAATGTGGATCGTAAGCCTTGCTGTGGCGGAACTCACGATCTTGGAGAAGCCTGCGTGCTTGATCTTAAACTTCGCTTCGTATGTCGAGGTCGTTGGTTCGGGTTGCTTCTCTCTTCCATGGGAGTGTCGTCACACACACTTCTCCTCCTTGGGCTTGTACCCATGGAAGAGAGGCGTGGACTAGAACCTTCACCATGGCTTGAGCTTGCAGCCTCCTTCCTCTTTCCGAACAACCTCTTCATGTATTTTTGAGTTCAACAAGCAAGAACAAAACAAGGCGAGAAAAATCCGAAAAGAAGCGATGTTTGGAAAACAAAACTCTCATCGAATTTTCTCCTCTTGAAAGCATGAGTGTAAAATGCAAATGCAAACAAAAGAAAATTTTTTTGGGGATGGATTTGAGCAAGAGTGTTGCAATGAAGAGCAAGAAAAACAAGGTGAGCTAGAGAGTGACTTGGAGAGGTGTAAAATGATGTGGTGTGTGAAGAGAGGTGCTCCTCACGGCCACATTTTATAGGGTGCACCTTCCAACAGTCACTTAGGGTTCAAAATGTGGCCGTTGGAGGAAGGGGAGCCAAATTGGCTCCACTCCCTGTTCGGCCAACCAGTGGGTTCGGCCGACCTGACAGGTGCCCCCCCCCATGGTCCCCCTTTTGGCAAATGGCTCCCCAACGGCTATAAAGCTAGCACGTTAGTGAAATGCCACATGTGCAGCTCAGAAAAAAAATTGTTTTTCAAATAAAAACCCTTTTCTCAAATCCAATAAAAAATTTTCCTTTGAAAAGAAAGAAAGAAAAATGATAGCTGAGAATATAAGATTCTCAACTTGCTAGAAAAAAATCAAATATGCAATGGGAAAATCCAAATGGGGTGGAAAAAGAAAGAAACAAAAATAAAGTGGGATGACTACCAATTTAACCTATTGGCGTAGGTCTCACCACCGTCCGATGAGATGGACATTCCTCCGTCTTCATCTCACATCCGGGCCCAGAGGGATGGGCTCGGACGGCTTATCTTGCTTCTTCCACCATTCCTTCTTTGGCGGCTTGGTGGACTTGGGCCTTCGGGAAGGTCCAGATGATTCCGTCGCCTTTGGATATCGACGTGGTCGAAATGACGGATTCTCCTTAGTAGATTAATCTTCTCATGGATGCAACGAGTGAGTCCACCTTTGGATGTGTGACTTTGACCTCTCTGATGTGTTTATCATTCGGCCATACTTGATTCGAATCATGGAGCATTGTTCTGATTTTGGCCGAAAGTTAAACCTTTTATCTTTGCCATTGATATGGAAGTGAATTTCTCCATCTCCCACATCTATGCGAGCTTTTGCAGTGCTTAGGAATGGACGCCCAAGAATGAGTGGTGTATCCTTCTCGGTGTCCATGTCTAGCACCACAAAATCCACAGGTATGAAGCAGTTCTGGATCTTCACCGGGACGTCTTCAGCAATACCCGTTGGATAACATACTGAAGAGTTAGCCAGTTGTAGCTGCATTGGTGTTGGAGTCAGCTCTGTGATGTTCAGCTGGTCGAACACAACCTTGGGCATCACACTAACACTTGCTCCCAAATCACAAAGTTCCTTGTCAAAGTGGTGAGCCCCAATTGAGCATGAAATGGTAGGACACCCAGGGTCCTTCTTCTTTTCAGGAAGCCTATTGAGGATGGTTGCACTGCAGTCTTGCGTAAGCTGGACGACCTCAGTGGTGGGCAATGGCTGTTTGTTGTTCAATATGTCCTTGAGATAGCGAGCATAAGTGGGTACTTGCATCACATCAATCAAGGGCACATTGATGTGGATCTTTTGGATGATCTCAACAAAATGGTTGAATTGCTCATCCGCCGTTGGCTTCCTATGTCTGTGAGGGAATGGCAATAAATTGGTGTCTTCAAAGTGTTTGGCCATTATTTCACCAAGTAAATCACTTGGGACATCCTCCTTCTCAGGTTCAGTTGTCCTCTTTTCTTGTGTGGGATATGGTGGGTCACGAGTGGTCTTTCCTCCTCTTGTAACCACTGCACTAACATTCTCCACTGGGGCTTCTGGCTGCCCTGGAATTTTGTTATTTTCTAATGGAGGGACAACTGTAGCAAGTTGTGCCAACTGAGTCTCCAACATCTTGTTGAAGCTTAGTTGATCCTTGAATGTTGATGATAGTCCTTCAATCTTTGCATTAGCTGACAACTTCTTGGATAGGGCCTCGTTGATCTTGAGCTAGCTAATGGCAAGTTCTTTCAAGTTGGGCTGATTTCTAGGGTTGCCATTGCTGTTGTACCCTCCTTGAAAGAATGGGCATTGTTGACCCCACCCTTGACCTCCTGGACGATAGCCATTGTTGTTGTTGAAATTTCCATTGTGGGAGAGGTATAGGGCATCCTAACGAGTTTCTGGGCAATCATTGCCCATATGACCCGTGTTGCCACAGACCTCACACGTGATGTGAGAGTCTAGGGCATAGGCATTGCCAAACACTTCACCACTTGCTTGCCCATCAATTTTCTTCATTAGGAGGTCCAATTTTGCAGCAATCATGTCCACCTCCTTCAAGGTGTGCATGCCTCGCTGTCGGGTATGGAGACGCTCATTGTTCAATCCCATGTTGGACACCATCTTCTCAATAATATCTTTAGCTTTTGGCACCGTCAATGAGAAGAAGGCTCCTCCAGGAGCAGTATCCAAATGGTCACGAGCTGATGGGATCAACCCGTTATAGAAATTCTAAATAAGGAGCCAGTCATCCATCCCATGGTGGGGACAGGATAAGATGTACTCCTGAAGCCTTTCCCATGCCTCGGGAATAGATTCCTTGGGCTCTTGCTGAAAGCTAGAAATCCTTCCACGTAGGGCATTGGTTTTGCCCAACGGGAAGAATTTGGCGAGGAATGCCTTAGAACACTTCTCCCAAGTGTCTACAGCACTTTGGTTCGTGTAGAACCACTGTTTCGCTCTCCCAATGAGAGAGAACGGGAACAGTCTCAGACGAACCGCATCCGGAGACACGTCCTTGATCTTAAAAGTGTTGTAGATCTCGAGGAATTGTTGCAGGTGAGCACTTACATCCTCGTTAGTCTTCCCACATAATGGGTTAGCTTGCACCATAGTGAGAAGGCCAGTTTTGATCTCGAAGTTCACATCTCTCATGTTAATAGTGGGCCCACTAGGCACATTGTTAGCAGAGGGAGCTGAGAATTCACGAAGGGTCTTCTGAGCCATTGGCATTTGGATTGTTGGTGCAAAAATGCTGGCTTGCTTTGCCGTTCGAATCTTCTGAGGAGTAACGACATGGGGTCGGTCTCTAAGAAGAGATTCGGGATCTTCAATAAAGTTTTCCGGCAGGCGGAAACCAGACATACACTACCCTATTTTCACATTTGAAATGTGAAAACAAAGAATGGTTATCCTACTAAAATCCTACCCATGGTTCTATCCTATTCACTCAGTCATGTTATATATCTATTTGCCTTCCCCAGCAACGGCGCCACAAATGCTTGTTGACGGCTCCTAAGATATACTAACAAATCATCCCTGGCAATAGTGCCAGAAATGCTTGTTGGAATTACTTACACACCATTAACTAAACATCTCCAACTGAGTGTCAGAAATTCTTGTTAATGGTTCTATAGGATCATATAGTGAATTCCACAAGCGCACAGAGGTATCATTATAGCATTTCCCCTTAAGAGTATTCCCAAGGGTGTCATTTATTTGATCCCAAAGGAAGGCAGGGAAGGGATATAACAATCATCGAGTGGAATGGGTAGAACGGTGTAACACCCAAAATTTCAAAAATTTGAAAACAAAAGAAATATACTAGGAATGCATCATGTATGTTTGCATTTGAATGAAATTTTAATTTCAAAATGCGCTAGAATTCGTTTGAATTTGAAAAACAATTCAAATTTGCAAAAGAATGAAAAAGGGAAAAAGAAAACAAAAAGAAAAAAAGGAAAAGGAACCCACCCTGGGCCTTAACCCCGCCCCAGCCCACATCTCCCCCCCCCTTCCCTTTTCTCCCCGCCGGCCCAAGGCCCAGCCGCGCCTCCCTCTCCCTTTCCTCTCTCTCTGCGCGTGGACCCCGCCGGTCAGCCTCTCCCCTCCCCTTTCCTTCTTCCTCCCGTCGCCCGCGCCCGACACCGCCCGGTAATGCCGCCCGGTTCAAATCGACGGCAAGAAATCCCCCCCCCCCCCCATTATGGCCCTGGTCGCCTTCCTTCGGGGGAGATCCCCTTCCTTACCTCACCGTCCCCTCTTCCCCTATAAAATCCGGCCGGCGCCCCCGTTTTTCCCTTCCCCCGAAGCTCCAAACCCTAGCCGCCGCCGTGCAAGGTATGTCGCCGCCGTTCCCGTCGACTCGTCGACGTTCTCTCCACCAAACCTTGCCTAACGTGTGCGCCCCATCCTTAGGAACACGCCGGACATCGTCTTTCGGGGAATTGGTCGCCGCTTCACCAATCCCGACGAGCACCGCCGGAGTCCGCCGCCTTTCAACGTCGCCGACGCTCCTCCGCCCGATTTCAAGACCCGAGACCCCCCTAGGTGAGTGTGTCGTGCCCCTCTCTCCTGTATGGTGTGTAGAGCGCTCGAAATTGGCGCCGATTTGGCCGTTCCGGCCAACCTCCGACGACCCCGCCGCCGTGCGCCGTCGGCTTGGCGCGCGCACTGCCGCGCCCTGGGTGCGCGCCGCCCCTGGGGCGACGTGGCCCATCCTCGGCCGTCGATCTGAGGCCGACGGCCGAGATTAGAAGGGGCATACCCCTTCGTTTATTTAAAATCTGGGCCGCACACTTTAGATCCGACGGCCCAGATTGAAGGCGGTTATGGCCGTTGGCCCTTTTGCACGTAGACCCCTACGCAGGATTTAAATTAATTACAGATAGGTCCTGGAATTTATGAGCTAGCCCCTGGACTTTAATTAAATTATGTCAGCACTGTTAAAATGATTAAACATAGCATTTTAGCCCCTGTTTTCACCATAAATTATATTTTTGGCCTCTGTAAATTATGATTAAACCCCTGGTGATGTTATAAAATATTTCTAGGCCACTAATCATGTCTGTTTTGCATAAAAGCCCCTGTATTATTTGATAATTACATAAAATCACATGAGAACTCTCTCTCTTTGCACAAATCACTTAGGGTATTATTTTATTATTATTTTCCCAATCTCTTTAGGGTAAAATAATGCATTTAATTTGATGATTGTGCTGATTTTCCTAATGAGCCCATTTAAACACTAAAATCCACACCTCCACCCACACCAATGGAGTCTTATTAAGGACATAGTGTTAGCAACGTAATTGCGTAGGTTTTCTTTTGTGTTATTTAGTTGTGGTGTGCATTATTTCTCTTGTGCTTATTGTGTGCTACTACTTTCCGTTCCACATGCGATGATGTATATAGAGTTGGTTCTCGAGCCGACTTACAACCTTCAGGACTACCACTTCACCGACCCACACTCCAAAGAAGGCAAGTTCCTTGACCATTTTGCACCTGTTTTATTAAGTTTTAGTTAGCTGCATGTTTAATAAATTGAATCCTATTTACTGTACCCTTCCATATAATTCCTTGTCTCCGGGTTGGCTTGGGTAGATGTTATTATTTCTTTACGCTTAGCCATGCTTAGTCTTTGGGAGGGAAATATCTCTACATTACATGTTCTATCATTAATTATTGTGATTTATTTGTTGAGACATGATGAATTGAATTGTAGTGGATAGGAATCTGGCGGGTTGGTTTTGCTTGGTATGGTGCAGTACGCACGAGACCCGGGTTTTGGGGTATGAACCTTGCCGGATTCTAAGGACCGGTTTATGGAGAAAGCCACTAAGCCTTATAGTATCGCCACAAGACTGAGTATGGGGCAGCTTGGTCAATTAATTAGGCCTCTCCCGACGTAGTATTAGTGGTTGGATAGTGCGGGGAATTGGTTCAGGGTGTACTGCCTTGGGATCCGCACGGCTCAAGAGGGGGCAACTGGGGTGTTGAGTCGTGGTGTAACGGCTCACACTTTTGTACAGGGGTGAAACCTCATAGGGCTAGTACGCGTCGAGAGAATCCTTTGTAAAGACCTCGTAGTGATCTCCTGGCCTCACACCAAAGGAAGTGTGCAATGTGGTTCGCGACCACGGGCATCAGGGAGGTTTCCTTAGTCCACCTGGCAACAGGGGATGAAATCACGGCTTGTGGGTAAAGGGTACATTCTCTGCAGAGATTTAGAAACTGTCATGACAGCCGTGCTCACGGACAAGAGCGGCTTGGTGTCCAATTCATAATTAGCCAATGTCTGGGAATGGTGGTTTGGATTGGATTGGTTGGTTGGGACTTGGATTACACATGGGACTATGGTTGGGTTCATACAGTTAGAAGTAGGTGCTAATGAAAGCTAAGGGTAGGATGTAATGCTATAGTGCTTAACCCAAATTTGGCCTTCCTTTCTAAATACCCTCATGTCATCTTTTTCCCACTTGCTGAGTACCGTTGGTACCCAAACTTGCTTGTTGCTTATCTTTCCTCAGTCTACAATGGACAAGAGGTGGAGAATGAAGACTTCTTCGCTGATCCGGAGGAGACGTTCTAGGCTGGCGCAACCCCCGGGCAACACCTGTGCATGGAGCCACACTAGTTTACTTTTACCGCTGTTTTGCTCTGTAATCTTATTTTAGACCTAAGGGTCATTATTGTAAGACATTTATGTACTCGAACATGGCTTATAATAAATGATATTACACTTTCGTCTACACATGTATGATGAGAATCGATCCTGGCATACATGTGGAAGCCATCCGGTTGTCTTGTTGGGACCGGGTGTGACAAAGTGGTATCAGAGCCAGGTTGCCCGTAGGACGCAAGCCTGGTTAGAAAGGGATGACTTAGGACCCTATTACATTCTAAAAAGTAATTTATAAAATTGCTTTGTACTTCCTACCTTGTCTACTTGTTTTATTTACTCCTTTATTTATATGTTTTGTTACTGACACTCTCCTGTTTTCAAAATTTGTAGATGGCCCGCACCAAGACGACCCCCCGTAAGTCGACCGGTGGACTTGTGCCCCCGCGTAGGCTGGCCGGTCGCTCTCCAGCCGTCGACCCCCGTCACCCCGTGGTGATCCGTTCTGACGACAGGGCCGCAGGACGACTGCGACTCCGCCTTCGGGCCATACTCCGTGAGGCTGGCTACCGTCACCACATCCTCTCGCTCTCCTACCACACCACTGGAGTGCAGCGCCCCAGCAGGACGGAGTGGAGCTGCAAGATCTACATTTACTATGGTGATGAGCTGGTGAAGACCCACAACAGTCCTGCCTGGAGGAGCTCCCGCCGATACGCGGAGCAGGACGCTAGCTGGGAAGCAGCCACTTTTTGCAGCCACGCCCGCCGTTTCCGTTTGGAGGACACGGTGCACGCCTTTGTTCCGCAGCGTCCCAGTGGCACTGCAGGCTTTGTCTCCAGGCACGTGGAGAGACCCCTGGACCTCCCACAGTCTCGTCAGACTGTTGGCGACGTGGCCGAGCTCAGTGCCTGACTTCAGAGGGCACAGCAGGAGATTCAGGATGGACGTGACCTCGCCCTGCGCCACGAGGCAGTGATCAGGAGGTATCGTCGGATCACCGACGAGGACCCTGACGACTACGCGTCCGACACCTCGACGTGGACCCCGGACTCTCCAGACCGCCGTGGAGGCCAGCGTGAGTCGTCTTCTGAGGAGTCCTCTGACGAGGAGCCTTCCAGTGTGGCGTCTGCCGCACCACCACCGCCTGCTGCCTCACCACCTCAGAACCCTGCGGACGACGACGACGACAACGACGAGGACCCAGAGGAGTTCCCGCTTGACGACGAGTAGTCCCCGACCTTTGCCACGACTCAAGGATAGGCACACCCTCATTAGTTAAATAAGAGCGACGTAGACGTACTTGTGTGACCTTGAGTTGTGTTATTTCTCTTTATGATTTTTGTCTTGGTGTGTCGTGTGAGTTGTGGAACGCCTTGGCGACTTGTCCACAACCGCACCTTTTTGATACTTCTTTAATTAGTGAGCTATTAATAAAGAATTTTCATTTATATGCATGTTTGCTGTGATCGTTGCATATAGTAAGGGTATCGCATAGTAGTCTTCCACTAGTTATAGTAGAATCTAAGACTCTACTCTCTTCGTACTCAGATGGCAGGCAGGGGAAGAGGCCGTGGTCGTGGCCGTGGTATGCCCCTTGGTGACGATGAAGCTGGATTCCAGCTACCGCAATGGAATGGGAGAGGTGCCCGTGGAGCACCTGCGATGAATCATATGCAGTAGATGATGGCCATGCAGATGCAAATGATGCAGAATTTAACACAAGTGGTGGCCAACATGCAGCAAGGCCAGCAAGCCCCTCCACCCCCACCAAATCAGCCCCACCCACAGCCAGCACCAGGACCCCGATCCAGCATGAGAGACTTCCTCAACACCCATCCACCCACCTTTGCTACTGCCAGTGAGCCCATGGAGGCCGACGATTGGTTGAGAACCATTGAGGGCAAGCTGAGAATTGTCCAATGTGAAGGACGAGAGAAGGTGCTGTTAGCCTCGCACCAACTTCAGGGACCTGCAGCCGATTGGTGGACTGCCTTCATTGAATGCCATCAGGACCCGAATAATATCACATGGGACGAGTTCAAGAATTACTTTCGCAGTCATTTCGTGCCCGAAGGAGAGATCCAGGCGAGACGTGAAGAATTTCTCATGCTGAAGCAAGGCCGCATGAGTGTGCGAGAGTATCTGAACAAATTCACACAATTGTCCCGCTATGCACCGGAAGATGTGGACACGGACTCGAAGAAACAGTTTCGATTTAAGAAGGGCCTTGACAAGGAGCTGAAGTTCGAGATGGTCTCCAGTGACTACAGCAGTTTCCATAAGTTGGTGGACAAGGCCTTTGAAGTGGAAAGGACCAAGAAGGAGCTGGATGATGATGATAGGAAGAGGAAGCTGGCTCAAGCACACAATTCTGGGAATAATGTGCGCCCTCGCTATGCCCCTCAACCTACGACACCTATGGCACGCCCTATGAACCCTCACACGGGACAAAGGTACCCAAACTCCTCCTACAGGCCGCCCACACCATACAACCAGCAGATGCGCCAACCACCACAACCTCCACGCCAACCAATGCAACCCCCTCGTCCAGCAGCTCCAGCACCCCGCCCTAATGGCCCGCCGCAACAGAACCCTCAAGGAGGTAACAGATCCCAAGGTAACAACGCGGCAGTGCAGTGTTATAACTGTGGTGAGATGGGACATTTCGCCAACCGATGCCAGAAGAAGCAGCTGCAGCAACCCACACGTGGGAGAGTCAACCACGTGGCACTTGAGGAGGCACACAATGCACCAGATGTGGTTGTTGGTACGTTCCCTGCCGACTCTCATCTAGCTACAGTGTTGTTTGATTCTGGTGCTACGCATTCGTTCATATCTAAGGAATTCATGAGGAGGCATGACATGGTAGTGCATTTAATGACTCACCAACTTATAGTTCACTCCCCTGGGGGAGAAATGATAACCCGGCAAGTATGCCCTAATGCAAGGCTAGACATAAGGGGGGTAGTTTTCCCAGCAAACCTGATTGTTCTGGAATCTCAAGGGCTAGATATTATCCTGGGGATGGATTGGTTAACAAAGTATCATGGGGTGATCCACTGCACCACAAGAACAGTCTCCTTGACCCACCCCGATGGTGTCAAGGTAGAGTTCTCTCCAGATCAAGCTCCAACACAGAGGATCAGGCTAAATCAAACTAAGGTCACCGAAGAGATCCGTGTTGTCAGTGAATTCCCGGACGTGTTCCCTGAGGAGTTACCGGGTATGCCCCCTGACCGTGAAATTGAATTTATCATTGACCTAGTGCCTGGAACGGCCCCGATATACAAGAGACCATATAGAATGGACGCTAACCAGCTAGCCGAGCTAAAGGATCACATCAACGAGTTGTTGGAGAAAGGATACATTCGCCCTAGTTCATCGCCTTGGGGTGCTCCGGTCATATTCGTGCCTAAGAAGGATGGCACTCAAAGGTTGTGTGTGGATTATCGTGCATTGAATGCAGTGACCATCAAGAATAAGTATCCACTGCCAAGGATCGAAGATTTGTTTGATCAGCTGCGAGGAGCATGTGTATTCTCTAAGATCGACCTTCGTTCGGGTTATATCACCAGTTGAAGATTCGACCATCGGACATTCCCAAGACTGCATTCGTCTCTCGATATGGTCTTTATGAGTATACTGTCATGTCTTTCGGGTTGACTAATGCTCCAGCTTACTTCATGTACCTCATGAACAAAGTATTTATGGAGTACCTGGATAAATTCGTGGTCGTATTCATTGATGATATCCTGATATTCTCCAAGAGTGAAGAAGAGCATGAGGAACACCTGAGGTTGGCACTAAAGAAACTTAGAGAACACCAACTGTATGCTAAATTCAGTAAGTGTGAGTTTTGGTTGAAGCAGGTATCATTCTTGGGACATGTCATATCAAAAGGAGGAATATCAGTGGATCCGGGTAAAGTGGCAGATGTTCTCAAGTGGGAGACACCGGAAAATGTGGGACACATCAGAAGCTTTTTGGGGATGGCTGGTTATTATCGACGATTTATTAAGGGATTTTCAAAGATCTCTCGGCCACTAACCAAGCTACTCGAGAAGGGAGCTACATTCAAGTGGACACCGGAGTGTGAAGCAAGCTTCGCCGAATTGAAGAAGAGGCTGACCACTGCCCCAGTACTGGTCATGCCAGATATGCAAAAGGAGTTCTCGGTCTATTGTGATGCTTCCGGACAGGGACTGGGATGTGTGTTGATGCAAGCAGGACATGTGGTGGCTTACGCCTCGAGACAACTCAAGAAGCATGAGAAGAATTATCCGACCCATGATCTGGAATTAGCAGCTGTGGTTCACGCACTGAAGATATGGAGACACTACCTGATCGGAAAAAGGACAGAGATCTACACCTACCACAAAAGCTTGAAGTACATATTCACTCAGCCAGACCTTAACCTTCGCCAACGAAGGTGGTTAGAGCTCATTAATGACTTCGATGTCGGGATCAACTATCACCCTGGGAAGGCGAATTTGGTCGCAGATGCTTTGAGTAGGAAAACCCAATGTAACAACATAATGATCCCGGCTTATCAACCGCAGCTATGTGAAGAGTTTGCAAGACTAAACCTGTGCATAGTGGCTAATGCAGATGCAGTAGTTATGGAAGTGGACTCCACGTTGGAACAAGACATTAGAGAAGGCCAAAAAGAGGATAAGAAAATCCAAAAACTTAAGAAGGTGATGAAGGCTGGAAAAGCTCCGAATTTCAGGGAAGATGAACATGGAACCCTGTGGTTGGGAAAGAGGATATGCGTGCCGAATGTTAAGGGGATCCGAGAGTTGATATTGAGAGAAGCCCATGACTCGTACTACTCTATCCATCCTGGGAGTACCAAGATGTACCAAGACCTTAAGGATAGATACTGGTGGCTTGGTATGAAGCGTGATGTGGCCGAATACGTGGCTTTGTGTGACACGTGTCAGTTGGTTAAGGCGGAACATCAGAGACCTGCTGGACTACTTCAACCACTCAAGATACCCGAGTGGAAATGGGAAGAGATAAGTATGGACTTTATCGTGGGATTGCCAAGGACACAGTCAGGATACGACTCCATATGGGTTGTTGTGGATCGGTTGACCAAGGTCGCTCACTTCATTCCGGTCAAGGAAAGCTACAATGGTTCGCGGTTGGCAGAATTATACATGGCAAGGATTGTGTGTTTACACGGTGTCCCAAAGAAGATAGTGTCGGATCGAGGTACCCAGTTCACCTTGAGATTCTGGCAGAAGCTACATGAGTCAATGGACACTCGCCTGAATTTCAGCTCAGCATATCACCCGCAGACGGATGGTCAGACAGAACGCACCAATCAAATCTTGGAAGATATGTTGCGAGCATGTGCCCTGAAGAATAGTAAGAGCTGGGACAAAAACTTGCCTTACGCGGAGTTCTCTTATAACAACAGCTACCAAGCTAGTCTCAAGATGTCCCCGTTTGAGGCACTTTATGGGCGAAAGTGCAGGACACCTTTATTCTAGAATCAGACTGGGGAAGGTCAAGTGTTTGGACCGGAGATACTCAGAGAGGCCGAACGACAGGTACAAGAGATCCGGAATAATCTGAAAACGGCGCAGTCAAGGCAGAAGAGTTACGCAGATGCTCGACGTCGTGATCTAACCTTTGAGGTAGGAGACTTTGTATATCTCAAGGTATCACCAGTAAGAGGTCTAAGACGGTTCAAAGTGAAGGGAATGCTAGCACCCCGTTACATTGGTCCGTTCAAGATATTGGAGAGAAGAGGGGAAGTGGCCTATCGTCTCGGGCTACCTTCTCAACTGTCGGATGTGCATGATGTGTTTCACGTGTCGCAACTAAAGAAATGCTTAAGAGTACCAGAGGAACAGTTACCCATGGAAGCTGTGGATTTGCAAGAGGATCTGTCCTACGCAGAACGGCCAGTCAGGATTCTAGAAACATCAGAACGTGTCATGAGAAACAAGACGATTCGTATGTGCAAAGTGCAGTGGAAACATCACTCGGAGGTGTGGGGACCGGAGTCCACACATCCGAGGATCTCATTGGGTGGTACCGTGCGATGCGGCACCTAATAGCACACACAAAAAGGATACCAAAACATATAAAGTTTTCATTTCATAATAAGAAGAGTTTACAAAAGAGTGTACAATAGAAGTACACACGCAGCGGAAAATACATACTCATAATCTCACCTAACTAAGCAGGAGAGAAGACGTCCATGCCCTAGGACGATTCTCACTAGCAACACGAAGAACATACAGCAGCGGCGTGGCTCACATGAGATTTATCTCGACACCTCGAGTCTCATGTACAACCTGAACAGCAGAAATAAAACTAATACCTGCAAAAATCGTTAAAGCGCAAACGTGAGCATAAGGCTCAGCAAGACTTAACCGTCTCACTAGACAGATGCACGGGGACACTAAACATAGGTAAGGAATAGCATAAATGACTCGCCTACAAGTGGATCCTTATAATCAAGTTTTAAGTAGCAAATGACATTCTCTGAGCACGGCACATCATGGGCTCCACAATCAAACAAGAAACGCTTTACCGATGATATGACATGCCCAAAGCACATAGTGCTATTACAGCTAAAGTATGGGGAAATTGTAAACTTTTAATGGTACTATCTCTAAATCATACAAGGTTGCAAAGTAATTATAATTCAATACAATATGATTTTCTGGCTTGTTTAGTATTTACTACGTCACCGCTCAGTGAACAAGTGGTACTCTATTACTGCGAGGGACAGTGATTGCAATCAGGACACACCCGGACAACACGACACATACGTCGTTCGGAAGTGTCAGCGAGCACACCCGTACCTACATAACACTTCAGTACTAGGCGTATATGGCAACCTTTCGCAAGACACTCAAATGCCGAACCGGTCGATCCGTCACGGGCAGGAGGTCCCTGCGTGGGGCGTACTCTGACGTGCCCACCAGCGGATTTACACCTTGCTACCCTCAACCCACACCTATAAAACGGAACGGTATGCCTCGACACCCAAGTGACCAAGCTACGTCAGTTTATTGGATTCCATATGTCCATTATGTTGCCGGTACAATTCAAGCTTGTCCGAAGGGGCCGCATACAGACGGGCCTTAATCGACACAGGCAGGGCTATGCGACCGAGACTCAATTCTTGCCGCCTCCTATCCATTCCCTGCCCGGTCTCAATTTCATTATATTAAGCCATTTTCTTTTCAACCAATCCTGTGAGATACATCTCTCGCGAGTAGATTCCAACTACTCGACTTCTACCGGATTTCCTATGCATTAGCAAAGCAGTTACTACAGGTCAAACTGTAACTCGTGCCAAATAAACCCTGGGATTTTTGGTCATGCATGTGGAGTATCATTCACCCTAGACGTAATGCACAATTCATATACTACTCATCATAGTGATAAAGCAAAAGTTTATAAACGACTTAAATGCAAACCGGGGCTTGCCTTAGTTTGCGACTGAACAAATGTCAATTGTTAGGGCTTGATCTTCCTCCGAAGAACCGATCATGGAACCTTAGTGGAAACAACTTGGCCTTCTCCTCCAAGCGAAGTTTCTTGTCGATCACCTATCAGCACGTTCCTATCGACATGATATGCATATAAGTAATTAAGTAATTAAGTAATTTAAGAAAAGACTCCACGGGGTTGTGTAAACTCTAAGAATGAGGAGTTCGACTAGGAAGGACAGATATGCCTTTGTTGTGTGAATGAACAAAGGATGAAGTCAAGTGGTCATAGTAGTATCGAGATGTGAATTGAAAGGTGCAATGTAAGCACACATTGCAACTTGGCACTCAACACTCGACGCTATGCCACTCAAGGATGATACATCTGAATGGTGTGGAAGTGTTGGACTGGTAGTGTAAGGATGACCTAAGTGTCAAGGTGGCATAGTAGTGTCGAGATAAGCACTGAAAGGTGCAATGTAATGACACATCGCAATTTAGCACTCAACACATGGAGCTATGCCGCACAAAGAGTGATAAGGTAGAATAGTGAAGAAGTATTACTGGACTGTGTGATGTAAGGATGACTAAGCGATCAAGATGGAGCATTGAAAGCTTAAGGCATGAGTGAACTGTGCAACAAGAGGTTGTGATTTAGAAGTCGACCAACGAAGTTACACAAACTCATTAAAGAGTAAACCTAATTACGTGACAAGTGTGATCGCAGGGTTCTGATAAGGGTGAACCAGGGTGAAACCCTAGCGACACTTGGGAGTGAAGTGAGATCGACATTGCTTGGACTCAAAGAGTCGTAACAAGCCCTGTTAATCTGATGTGAGTACCAAGACAACATTGAAATGACTTTTTGGTAAAGTAGTTTCTACGGCAAGCTTCTTGAGCATCGTTCAAGTGCTTACACGACGACACTAATGTAGTGTCTCCCGCAAGCTTGTCCAGGTGAGCTCGATAAGCTCTTGGGACTTAAACATGATGCAAGACCTTGCCGTGAAGGCATGCTTTGCCATCTCGAGAAGATCATCTTAGCGACGTCCACAACAACCCGGACTCGTCAAAGGGGTGAGCGGAATCTCGAACACCACCTTGTGAGTCTTAAGGCTAGTGATGTCGACTCGGTTGATGATAAGCGACTCGACGAACCTGCCGTCGATGAAGTGGTACACCAAGTTAACCAATCCTGTGATCGGTTAGAGAACATCCTCGACAAAACCAAGGAACTCTTATCCAAGGTTCCCCTTGGTCTAGTTCTCCTTGTTGGTCGCAATGTTCATGCATACCTCTACCCTAGGTCATCGGTGATCACCGACACACCTGGTTTGACCTAGAAGGCATTTCATCGAGCACCCTGGCTACACCCAGGACTCGAAGAGTCTTGCCTCGACTAAACCCTAATTTGGCTAAACGACCATTGTACGGTGAGTCGTGCTTGTGTTCCAGCACCACACACATTACAAGAACCCTCCATCTCGATGCCAGGGCACAATAACGGCTCAGAGTGTCACGACGACGTCATATGGTCAACGATGTCGACGCGGCTCATGGTGGAGCATCACGAGCATGCACGGACATGGCAACGTGATACAAACGACAATGGAGGTCGACTTGGGGACTTCTATAGGAATGATATCAACGCGGAACATGGGCGTACAACTTGACGACACATGATTAACCATAGCGATCACGACGAACGGACGTCGCTGACATCAAGCAAGGTATTTCAGGGTAAGGCTCACCTTGTAGGCATTCCGCCGAACATCTTGGTGTGTACTAGAGTTCCATCACGTCATCACCATCCAAAGGGTATCTTGGCACATGTACTTGTCAATTGCCACCCCAGAATAGACCTGCATCCATAGACCAGCATTGAACGGCAACACACTTAGTTTCGCCTTGTAACCATTTCATCGAACACCTTGGCTGCAGCTCTGTCCCAACTAATCTTTGCACAAATCAGAGCTAACCTTGAGCCAGTTGTCGATACCATGGTGTCAAAGGTGTGTTCCTGCATCTCCTCTGTTACGCCCATCACTTGCTTTGCTTCCAGGACATAGCCACGGCGCGGAACGCGGACATGGTGTCATGGTGAACGGCAGAGAGAGCCGGCGGACGGCGTTGACAAGAGGAACGCGGTTGCCGCGGCTTGGCGTGGCGAGGTGCTGCAGCGAGCTGCAAGGACCACGGCGAGCGGCGGCTTGGAGTGGCCATGGCCATGTCACATGGGCTGGAACGGCGCTCGCAAGTGCGGCTGAGGGGCTGCACAGGAGCAGGGCGGCGGCAAGGGAGGCGCTGCGGTCGAAGGCAGCAGGGGCGAGCACGACGTCGGCGTGGGGTGGTGCCGGTGAGGAGACAGAGCCCAGGGCGAGGTGCAGCCGGGGAGACGAGGAGGCGGCCGGTGGGGGAGCTGCGCTGGCCGGCGGCAAGGCGGCTGGGCGATGCGGGCCAGCGGGGGCGCGCGGCTCGGGGACAGCACCGAAGGCAGGCGCTGGCGGCGGGAGCCGGTGGCCGGGGGACGAGGCGGCGGTGAGCGCGCCGTCGGGAGCGTCGTGGGCGACGAGGAGGCGGCCGGCGTGGGGCGCGGACGCGGAGCGACGCCACGGTGGCCAGGAGATGGAGCGCCGGCTTGAGCGGTGCTTGGGGGCGGCTCGGCAGGGAGGAGCTGGGGCGCGGCGCTGCTGGGACCAGAGGTAGTGCGGCGACGGGGCGGCTCGACCCGGCGGCGAAGCGGCGCCAGGGAGGAGACGAGGAGGCGCGCTCGAGCAGGGGAAGGCCGGCGGCCGACGGAAGGAGCAGGCGGCCGTCGCCGTGACTGGGCGCTAGCGGGCCGAGGCGGCCGGCGGCGTGTGGGGCGGGCGAGCGGCATACGGCGGCGCGGCCTGGGAGAGGAAGCGGAGCGGGAGGTGACGAGCGCGAAGATGAGGACCGAGAGGGTCGGCTCAGCGCGGTGATAAGGACCGGGAACGTCGCGGTGGCCATCGCGGTGGCACATGCACGCGGTCGCGTGGAGGCAGGGGAGGAGAGAGGAAGCCGGTGCCGACCTGCCAGGTGGGGACCACCTGTGGGACCCACTTCCCTCTTCTTCTTTCCAAAATTCAAATAGGCTAGCAAACATGCTTCAAAAATAGTCAACTTTGGCCCAGTGACTAAATAAAATGTGGAGAATTTTATGGTGCAATCAGATTTCAAAACTGAGCAAGTTGAATTTGAACTCAGATTTGAATTTGAATTCAAGTGGTGATACTTGACCCAAGGAAATAAATAGTAGATTAGGTTCAAAAATCCTGAAACTTTGAAGTTAACCTTTTTGAACCATAAGGGACCTCAGGAAAAATTTGGAGTTGATTTGGACAAGTTGAGCACAAAGTTTAAATTTAAAGTCGACGTTGATTAAACTCTCAGTACGTGTCCAATAAATGGAAAACGTGCTTCAAAAATTTTGAAACTTTACCGAGAGTCTAATTGGAATATTAGAAGGTCATGGAAAAATTTACGGCATGAGATTTGAATATTTTTGAATGTCCCATTTTAGGGTTGAAATAATTCCTATTAAGATTTTAAGTTTTTAACAAGTCCATATTTGTAGTGAACATGGGTTAACGCACGTGATACATGTGAGTTTGGATTTCTAAGTTCATTTTCAAAAATTTTTAAGTTCACATTTTTACATTTTTGTTCTTCCAAAAAGCGGGCTTTTACAATCCTTCCCCCTTAAAGGAATCTCGTCCCGAGATTCTAAGGAAGAGAGAAAGTTAGGCCGAGTTGTTGATGAGACAACCATCTCCTGGCATGTGATTGGAGAAAGAGACTCTTCGTCTTCTTATTGCATCTATGGTTTGGATGCTCAGCGTGACTGGGATCACACCGTAAAGTTTGTAGCTTAGAAAGCTATATTGATAATTTGGGGTCTTCTTCTTTTCGTCAAAAGGAAGTAAGCTTCTGCATTGGAGGACTTTAGAACTCTAAGATAGTTAGGTGTTCTTAACTCTTGGTGTTTCTCTTACGAAGACTTTGCTGCCCTGGTCTTGTGGCTAAAGCAATGTTACCATCCATTACGAGTCAAGGAGTTCCAAGACCTGATAATTAACTGATAACCTCGCGAAAAGAAAGATGCAGAGTTTTAGCGAGGTCGAGAAGTCCATAGGAAGCTCCTCGCAACTAGAAACAATCAGTTTCCAGGACTCAAGTTGATTTGAGTTTCAACGGGTCAAGGACAAAGGCTCAACTTTGTTTTGGTCACAAGGTGTTAAGTGGTTTCCCTTGTGCCACTCAAGATAATGAAACAAGTCGAAGGCGTTGCGAATGAAAAAGTTGATCACAACTCAAAATTGTGAGACACAACGTAGGTATTTGAATGGGGTCATATATTCTTGCTCAAAACTCATTAGTAATTACGTTTCATGATGCATCACAAGTGGAATAATGTTATGCATTAATGATGCAACGCTGGCCAGCTAGAAATGTAGACGGTATGATGCATTCATTATTATGCTTTGAGCAAAAATAGGTAGGACAATCCAAACACAATCAGAAGTATCCCAAATACAGGAGGATTGAATAAACTTGGTCATGAAAGGCACTAGACAAGACTTGCTACTTTCATATCTCGACCAAGTTCGATGGTTTCAAGGTAAAAGTATTAGCAAGGAATGGTGAGGTTCATCTCAAGGCAACGGAGTGTACAAAATGGAGCAAAGTGATTGAAATTTTTGTTGATCGGAAGTTCCCTAAAGCTTGTTAATCATAACTTACAGGTAGTTGTGGTTCCATAACAAAGGGTCAGTTTTTTTTTTTTCATCTCGTAGTTTTCTTAAAGTACTATGTCTACCCCTTAAAAGGTGCAGTAGGGTTGCCTTCAGAAGTGGCAAAGAGAGTAACCTTTGAAGAGTAAGGTTCTCCTCACTTCCGTAGGTTGCACTAAGTGGTTGACAAGGTACTGTGCTAGGCACGACCTTGGTTAGTAATCCACGTTCTTGCTAAAGAATTTCCAGCTCATACTACTCACTTATGGCTTCTCGTCTCAAAGACTGAAGCAAAGGAGTGGTTTAGCGTGAAGAATCAACTGACTTCTTTAACTCGATGATTGAGTTCCACAAGAAACGGGGTTCAAGGTAATCCGTTACTTAAGCTTCGCATTGACTTAATGAGTCAATGTTGTACTCGGTCCTACTTACTTGAGCATTGCTCCCAGCACGTTGGTTCGGTGTCGATGTACCTTGGTATGACACCTAGGTGAACGTAACACTTCAATTACTAGATGAACTCCTTCCCCCTTAAGATTCAAGCTAGGTGAGCAAGAAACTTACTCCAAGCAATATTTATGGGGAGGGTCGTCCAACTAAGGGAAGTGTCGTACATGCTCAATGCACAATTAAAGTGTGAGATGCAAGGTTGCATAGTCAAAACACTAGCATGTGCATCCGAGCAAAAAGGGATTTGCCTTAGTGTAATACTCAACTCTAAAGGCAAATATTGTTGGGTCGCAACACCTGGGATGTTATGGAACTCCTCGAGTTGAACTCGAGAACCAAATCCATAAACACCCTAAAGGGTCATCACCCGATTAAATCCTGGTGGAGGATGAACAGCTTGGACGCAACTTAGATTTTGGCCAAGTAAATGGCAAAATCATATCTTGAGGTGAACAACAAAGTTAACGTACACTTCAAGGCCTTTCTAAAAAGTATTGGTTTGACTCTAGATCGTCTCTGGTTTGCAAGTTATGCAATTTTAAAGTTAGCAGATTTCTCTGCACTTTCAGCAGAATCTGCTTAAACAGTAGCAGTTTTGATCTAAAGTTTTCAGGCTGTTCTGATGGAAATCTGGAAATATTCTTATTTACAAAGTTGTAGCCAATGTAATAAGCTTTCCAGAATGTACTTACTTGTCTTCATATCAGCTCTAGCTCAAAAGATATGAATTTTTGAAGTTAGGTAAAATTTCAGTATTCAGAACTGAATTCAGTTCAGATTGACCACTCTGTATTCAAACTCGATTTGGAAAAGGTAGATGACCGATTCAGGTCTGGAGCCAATTGCAAAAATTGTAGCTGACTCTCTAAACTCTCCAACGGTTACTCGCGTGACACCATTGGATCAAGGGTCTGCGAGTTATGGATTAAATTCAGAGGTGTACAGATTGCTGTCCAGTTTGGGTATGCCTGGACAGTCTCTGCGATTATCCAAATTTCACCCATTTAGAAAAGGATTCTGGTCTGGTGCTGAACAGAAAACATGTAGAGGACTTCCAAACCTTTCTAAATAGTATTTACTTGCCCTCGTAGCATTTCTGGTTGAGAAGATACGGCATTTGCAAGTTGACAGTTTTTCTGAAAATTTGGACAGCACCTCCTTTGTTTAAGGCTGATTTTGTCCACAAATTTCAGATATACAAACATCAATATTTGCAAAAGTAATACATAGAAAACATGTTGCATACATTCTCAAGATTCCAGAAATGTGAAATACGAATCCATTCGACAATTCTACTAGGAATTATAATCGAAACAGTAACTGAATAGGTAACGGTCCATATTCTGAACTGTTTCGACACCTTAAACGATACTTCAATTTAGACTTGGTTATTGCGAGTTTTAGCCTTCGTGTTGATTAGGAAGTTGGTAGAGGACTATTTAAGCTTTCCAGGCATGTATAAACATGCATAGTTTGCATTTCTAGTTTAAGAGTTATGTCCGTTCAAAGTTCAGAATTTTTTCCGACTGTTTCAGATAGCACCTATATACATGTAATATCTTCAACTCTGTTTTCTAATTAGTTATAAGCTGAATTTAAGGTATCACTGAATAACAAAGTTGTAGAATAGCTCTTCCACTTTCCAGAAATGTATCATAATGGAATAGAAGAGCTCTCTCCAAGGAAATATGACAAAAATTCAGATGCTGGTCCGTGTAGTTTCAGAACAGCAGCTGCTGTGATAATGGTGCATTTTCATCACCATAAAAGCATGTTTTGGCTTGGAGGTCAATAGGAAACTATTAGAAGACTTCAAAAGCTTTCCAAAAAGTATTCACTTGCCTCCAAAGCCCTCCAGGTTGAAGAGATATGGAATTTCAAAGTCAGGTCAATTCTGTTCGAAAACAGAACTCACCGGCTTCGAAACACAAGAATTTGGGAACAAACTCAAATTTTGAAACTTAGCTCAAAACTCAAGTCCGATGGCTAGAACTTGATTCACAACTAAACATTTCCTTTAGAACCAAATGGAATCTTAAAAGAGACTTGACGACCTTCTTATCCATAGCATATCACTATGGATCTTCAAACTTAACCAAAGTCTTACTCCGGCGAAGTCGAGCTAAACTCTCACCAGGAGCAAAGGACTTTGGTTCACCTACTCTTGAAAAGAAACATTTTACTTCGTCCACAAGATATCAGCAACTGATACTTGGACTTAATATGAATATGAAGCCATTTCTCTCGTGGGGGATGGTCAAAGTATCAATTGTGATACTAATGGTACTACGTGCTTTACCAAAAGAAAAATCTAACCCGGTACATCCGGATACGTCTATAGGTGGTCCTAATACCGATCACTCGCAAACGTTTGCTACACGGGTCGCTACCGGAGTTAGTGTACCTGCAGAAGACAAACAATCCCCTTCCACACCTTCACACCTCAAGGGCGGCACGGGGAAACACGACAGGCAGTTACAGTAAGATATAATCAAAAGTAAATGCATACGACTCTGGTGTGAGTCGCCCTCGAGCGAGGTCATGTCTCGAGGTACACGGCTGTAAATACGTCTGTACAGCAAAGACTCCCGTACGAATCGGCTTATACACGCTCGGGCATACGTGTTTCGCATGATCCCATAGAACATGAATAGTTCTAGAGATACATACTATCGGGTTATACACCACCCGACGGGGGCTCCCACTAATTTTGTCTCACGCTGGGGTACCGCGTGTCATATGTTCTCAGAAACATGGAAAGTTTCAAAGACTCATATTGACTTTCCGTGCTAAGCCACGGAAATTTCACATACCATATCTCGTATGCAGAGTTTACCGAGATTGATCCGCTCTCGGCGGCGTACCTTACCTCTTACCTTGAAGACAGAGCGTCGTTACAGAATAATATAACAAGTTAGTTCACCACCTTTATAACTTATACTAGTAATAGTCCTTAATGGGCATATAGCTAAACCTCACTCGACTACTTCGGACTTTTCGAAAATAGGCTCTTTTCGAGCGTGCTATTCCCAATGAAGCTCTGATACCATGTCTGTGGGGACCGGAGTCCACACATCCGAGGATCTCATTGGGTGGTACCGTGCGATGCGGCACCTAATAGCACACACAAAAAGGATACCAAAACATATAAAGTTTTCATTTCATAATAAGAAGAGTTTACAAAAGAGTGTACAATAGAAGTACACACGCAGCGGAAAATACATACTCATAATCTCACCTAACTAAGCAGGAGAGAAGACGTCCATGCCCTAGGACGATTCTCACTAGCAACACGAAGAACATACAGCAGCGGCGTGGCTCACATGAGATTTATCTCGACACCTCGAGTCTCATGTACAACCTGAACAGCAGAAATAAAACTAATACCTGCAAAAATCGTTAAAGCGCAAACGTGAGCATAAGGCTCAGCAAGACTTAACCGTCTCACTTGACAGATGCACGGGGACACTAAACATAGGTAAGGAATAGCATAAATGACTCGCCTACAAGTGGGTCCTTATAATCAAGTTTTAAGTAGCAAATGACATTCTCTGAGCACGGCACATCATGGGCTCCACAATCAAACAAGAAACGCTTTACCGATGATATGACATGCCCAAAGCACATAGTGCTATTACAGCTAAAGTATGGGGAAATTGTAAACTTTTAATGGTACTATCTCTAAATCATACAAGGTTGCAAAGTAATTATAATTCAATACAATATGATTTTCTGGCTTGTTTAGTATTTACTACGTCACCGCTCAGTGAACAAGTGGTACTCTATTACTGCGAGGGACAGTGATTGCAATCAGGACACACCCGGACAACACGACACATACGTCGTTCGGAAGTGTCAGCGAGCACACCCGTACCTACATAACACTTCAGTACTAGGCGTATATGGCAACCTTTCGCAAGACACTCAAATGCCGAACCGGTCGATCCGTCACGGGCAGGAGGTCCCTGCGTGGGGCGTACTCTGACGTGCCCACCAGCGGATTTACACCTTGCTACCCTCAACCCACACCTATAAAATGGAACGGTATGCCTCGACACCCAAGTGACCAAGCTACGTCAGTTTATTGGATTCCATATGTCCATTATGTTGCCGGTACAATTCAAGCTTGTCCGAAGGGGCCGCATACGGACGGGCCTTAATCGACACAGGCAGGGCTATGCGACCGAGACTCAATTCTCGCCGCCTCCTATCCATTCCCTGCCCGGTCTCAATTTCATTATATTAAGCCATTTTCTTTTCAACCAATCCAGTGAGATACATCTCTCGCGAGTAGATTCCAACTACTCGACTTCTACCGGATTTCCTATGCATTAGCAAAGCAGTTACTACAGGTCAAACTGTAACTCGTGCCAAATAAACCCTGGGATTTTTGGTCATGCATGTGGAGTATCATTCACCCTAGACGTAATGCACAATTCATATACTACTCATCATAGTGATAAAGCAAAAGTTTATAAACGACTTAAATGCAAACCGGGGCTTGCCTTTGTTTGCGACTGAACAAATGTCAATTGTTAGGGCTTGATCTTCCTCCGAAGAACCGATCATGGAACCTTAGTGGAAACAACTTGGCCTTCTCCTCCAAGCGAAGTTTCTTGTCGATCACCTATCAGCACGTTCCTATCGACATGATATGCATATAAGTAATTAAGTAATTAAGTAATTTAAGAAAAGACTCCACGGGGTTGTGTAAACTCTAAGAATGAGGAGTTCGACTAGGAAGGACAGATATGCCTTTGTTGTGTGAATGAACAAAGGATGAAGTCAAGTGGTCATAGTAGTATCGAGATGTGAATTGAAAGGTGCAATGTAAGCACACATTGCAACTTGGCACACAACACTCGACGCTATGCCACTCAAGGATGATACATCTGAATGGTGTGGAAGTGTTGGACTGGTAGTGTAAGGATGACCTAAGTGTCAAGGTGGCATAGTAGTGTCGAGATAAGCACTGAAAGGTGCAATGTAATGACACATCGCAATTTAGCACTCAACACATGGAGCTATGCTGCACAAAGAGTGATAAGGTAGAATAGTGAAGAAGTATTACTGGACTGTGTGATGTAAGGATGACTAAGCGATCAAGATGGAGCATTGAAAGCTTAAGGCATGAGTGAACTGTGCAACAAGAGGTTGTGATTTAGAAGTCGACCAACGAAGTTACACAAACTCATTAAAGAGTAAACCTAATTACGTGACAAGTGTGATCGCAGGGTTCTGATAAGGGTGAACCAGGGTGAAACCCTAGCGACACTTGGGAGTGAAGTGAGATCGACATTGCTTGGACTCAAAGAGTCGTAACAAGCCCTGTTAATCTGATGTGAGTACCAAGACAACATTGAAATGACTTTTTGGTAAAGTAGTTTCTACAGCAAGCTTCTTGAGCATCGTTCAAGTGCTTACACGACGACACTAATGTAGTGTCTCCCGCAAGCTTGTCCAGGTGAGCTCGATAAGCTCTTGGGACTTAAACATGATGCGAGACCTTGCCGTGAAGGCATGCTTTGCCATCTCGAGAAGATCATCTTAGCGACGTCCACAACAACCCGGACTCGTCAAAGGGGTGAGCGGAATCTCGAACACCACCTTGTGAGTCTTAAGGCTAGTGATGTCGACTCGGTTGATGATAAGCGACTCGACGAACCTGCCGTCGATGAAGTGGTACACCAAGTTAACCAATCCTGTGATCGGTTAGAGAACATCCTCGACAAAACCAAGGAACTCTTACCCAAGGTTCCCCTTGGTCTAGTTCTCCTTGTTGGTCGCAATGTTCATGCATACCTCTACCCTAGGTCATCGGTGATCACCGACACACCTGGTTTGACCTAGAAGGCATTTCATCGAGCACCCTGGCTACACCCAGGACTCGAAGAGTCTTGCCTCGACTAAACCCTAATTTGGCTAAACGACCATTGTACGGCGAGTCGTGCTTGTGTTCCAGCACCACACACATTACAAGAACCCTCCATCTCGATGCCAGGGCACAATAACGGCTCAGAGTGTCACGACGACGTCATATAGTCAACGACGTCGACGCGGCTCATGGTGGAGCATCACGAGCATGCACGGACATGGCAACGTGATACAAACGACAATGGAGGTCGACTTGGGGACTTCTATAGGAATGATATCAACGCGGAACATGGGCGTACAACTTGACGACACATGATTAACCTTAGCGATCACGACGAACGGACGTCGGTGACATCAAGCAAGGTATTTTAGGGTAAGGCTCACCTTGTAGGCATTCCGCCGAACATCTTGGTGTGTACTAGAGTTCCATCACGTCATCACCATCCAAAGGGTATCTTGGCACATGTACTTGTCAATTGCCACCCCAGAATAGACCTGCATCCATAGACCAGCATTGAACGGCAACACACTTAGTTTCGCCTTGTAACCATTTCATCGAACACCTTGGCTGCAGCTCTGTCCCAACTAATCTTTGCACAAATCAGAGCTAACCTTGAGCCAGTTGTCGATACCATGGTGTCAAAGGTGTGTTCCTGCATCTCCTCTGTTACGCCCATCACTTGCTTTGCTTCCAGGACATAGCCACGGCGCGGAACGCGGACATGGCGTCATGGTGAACGGCAGAGAGAGCCGGCGGACGGCGTTGACAAGAGGAACGCGGTTGCCGCGGCTTGGCGTGGCGAGGTGCTGCAGCGAGCTGCAAGGACCACGGCGAGCGGCGGCTTGGAGTGGCCATGGCCATGGCACATGGGCTGGAACGGCGCTCGCAAGTGCGGCTGAGGGGCTGCACAGGAGCAGGGCGGCGGCAAGGGAGGCGCTGCGGTCGAAGGCAGCAGGGGCGAGCACGGCGTCGGCGTGGGGTGGTGCCGGTGAGGAGACAGAGCCCAGGGCGAGGTGCAGCCGGGGAGACGAGGAGGCGGCCGGTGGGGGAGCTGCGCTGGCCGGCGGCAAGGCGGCTGGGCGATGCGGGCCAGCGGGGGCGCGCGGCTCGGGGACAGCACCGGAGGCAGGCACTGGCGGCGGGAGCCGGTGGCCGGGGGACGAGGCGGCGGTGAGCGCGCCGTCGGGAGCGTCGTGGGCGACGAGGAGGCGGCCGGCGTGGGGCGCGGACGCGGAGCGACGCCACGGTGGCCAGGAGATGGAGCGCCGGCGTGAGCGGTGCTTGGGGGCGGCTCGGCAGGGAGGAGCTGGGGCGCGGCGCTGCTGGGACCAGAGGCAGTGCGGCGACGGGGCGGCTCGACCCGGCGGCGAAGCGGCGCCAGGGAGGAGACGAGGAGGCGCGCTCGAGCAGGGGAAGGCCGGCGGCCGACGGAAGGAGCAGGCGGCCGTCGCCGTGGCTGGACGCTAGCGGGCCGAGGCGGCCGGCGGCGTGTGGGGCGGGCGAGCGGCATACGGCGGCGCGGCCTGGGAGAGGAAGCGGAGCGGGAGGTGACGAGCGCGAAGATGAGGACCGAGAGGGTCGGCTCAGCGCGGTGATAAGGACCGGGAACGGTCGCGGTGGCCATCGCGGTGGCACATGCACGCGGTCGCGTGGAGGCAGGGGAGGAGAGAGGAAGCCGGTGCCGACCTGCCAGGTGGGGACCACCTGTGGGACCCACTTCCCTCTTCTTCTTTCCAAAATTCAAATAGGCTAGCAAACATGCTTCAAAAATAGTCAACTTTGGCCCAGTGACTAAATAAAATGTGGAGAATTTTATGGTGTAATCAGATTTCAAAACTGAGCAAGTTGAATTTGAACTCAGATTTGAATTTGAATTCAAGTGGTGATACTTGACCCAAGGAAATAAATAGTAGATTAGGTTCAAAAATCCTGAAACTTTGAAGTTAACCTTTTTGAACCATAAGGGACCTCAGGAAAAATTTGGAGTTGATTTGGACAAGGTTGAGTACAAAGTTTAAATTTAAAGTCGACGTTGATTAAACTCTCAGTACGTGTCCAATAAATGGAAAACGTGCTTCAAAAATTTTGAAACTTTACCGAGAGTCTAATTGGAATATTAGAAGGTCATGGAAAAATTTACGGCATGAGATTTGAATATTTTTGAATGTCCCATTTTAGGGTTGAAATAATTCCTATTAAGATTTTAAGTTTTTAACAAGTCCATATTTGTAGTGAACATGGGTTAACGCACGTGATACATGTGAGTTTGGATTTCTAAGTTCATTTTCAAAAAATTTTAAGTTCACATTTTTACATTTTTGTTCTTCCGAAAAGCGGGCTTTTACAGGAGGCAGAAGCAACATGGGAGAGAGAAGAAGACCTCAAGGCCGAGTTTCCCGATCTTTTCCCTTAGGACATCCGAATCTCGGGGCGAGATTCCTTCTAAGGGGGGTAGAGTTGTAACACCCAAAATTTCAAAAATTTGAAAACAAAAGAAATATACTAGGAATGCATCATGTATGTTTGCATTTGAATGAAAATTTAATTTCAAAATGCGCTAGAATTCGTTTGAATTTGAAAAAAAATTCAAATTTGCAAAAGAATGAAAAAGGGAAAAAGAAAACAAAAAGAAAAAAAGGAAAAGGAACCCACCCTGGGCCTTAACCCCGCCCCAGCCTACATCTCCCCCCCTTCCCTTTTCTCCCCGCCGGCCCAAGGCCCAGCCGCGCCTCCCTCTCCCTTTCCTCTCTCTCTGCGCGTGGACCCCGCCGGTCAGCCTCTCCCCTCCCCTTTCCTTCTTCCTCCCGTCGCCCGCGCCCGACACCACCCGTTAATGCCGCCCGGTTCAAATCGACGGCAAGAAATCCCCCCCCCCCCCCCCCCCCCATTATGGCCCCGGTCGCCTTCCTTCGGGGGAGATCCCCTTCCTTACCTCGCCGCCCCCTCTTCCCCTATAAAATCCGGCCGGCGCCCCCGTTTTTCCCTTCCCCCGAAGCTCCAAACCCTAGCCGCCGCCGTGCAAGGTATGTCGCCGCCGTTCCCGTCGACTCGTCGACGTTCTCTCCACCAAACCTTGCCTAACGTGTGCGCCCCATCCTTAGGAACACCCCGGACATCGTCTTTCGGGGAATTGGCCGCCGCTTCACCAATCCCGATGAGCACCGCCGGAGTCCGCCGCCTTTCGACGTCGCCGACGCTCCTCCGCCCGATTTCAAGACCCGAGACCCCCCTAGGTGAGTGCGCCATGCCCCTCTCTCTCGTATGTTGTGTAGAGTGCTCGAAATTGGCGCCGATTTGGCTGTTCCGGCCAACCTCCGGCGACCACGCCGCCGTGTGCCATCAGCTTGGCACGCGCACCGCCGTGCCCTGGGTGCGCGCCGCCCCTGGGGCGACGTGGCCCATCCTCGGCCGTCGATCTGAGGCCGACGGCCGAGATTAGAAGGGGCGTACCCCTTCGTTTATTTAAAATCTGGGCCGCACACTTTAGATCCGACGGCCCAGATTGAAGGCGGTTATGGCCGTTGGCCCTTTTGCACGTAGACCCTGCGCAGGATTTAAATTAATTACAGATAGGTCCTGGAATTTATGAGCTAGCCCCTAGACTTTAATTAAATTATGTCAGCACTGTTAAAATGATTAAACATAGCATTTTAGCCCCTGTTTTCACCATAAATTATATTTTTGGCCTCTGTAAATTATGATTAAACCCACGGTGATGTTATAAAATATTTCTAGGCCACTGATCATGTCTGTTTTGCATAAAAGCCCCTGTATTATTTGATAATTACATAAAATCACATGAGAACTCTCTCTCTTTGCACAAATCACTTAGGGTATTATTTTATTATTATTTTCCCAATCTCTTTAGGGTAAAATAATGCATTTAATTTGATGATTGTGCTGATTTTCCTAATGAGCCCATTTAAACACTAAAATCCACACCTCCACCCACACCAATGGAGTCTTATTAAGGACATAGTGTTAGCAACGTAATTGCGTAGGTTTTCTTTTGTGTTATTTAGTTGTGGTGTGCATTATTTCTCTTGTGCTTATTGTGTGCTACTACTTTCCGTTCCACATGCGATGATGTATATAGAGTCGGTTCCCGAGCCGACTTACAACCTTCAGGACTACCACTTCACCGACCCACACTCTGAAGAAGGCAAGTTCCTTGACCATTTTGCACCTGTTTTATTAAGTTTTAGTTAGCTGCATGTTTAATAAATTGAATCCTATTTACTGTACCCTTCCATATAATTCCTTGTCCCCGGGTTGGCTTGGGTAGATGTTATTATTTCTTTACGCTTAGCCATGCTTAGTATTTGGGAGGGAAATATCTCTACATTACATGTTCTATCATTAATTATTGTGATTTATTTGTTGAGACATGATGAATTGAATTGTAGTGGATAGGAATCTGGCGGGTTGGTTTTGCTTGGTATGGTGCAGTACGCACGAGACCCGGGTTTTGGGGTATGAACCTTGCCGGATTCTAAGGACCGGTTTATGGATAAAGCCACTAAGCCTTATAGTATCGCCACAAGACTGAGTCTGGGGCAGCTTGGTCAATTAATTAGGCCTCTCCCGGCGTAGTATTAGTGGTTGGATAGTGCGGGGAATTGGTTCAGGGTGTACTGCCTTGGGATCCGCACGGCTCAAGAGGGGGCAACTGGGGTGTTGAGTCGTGGTGTAACGGCTCACACTTTTGTACAGGGGTGAAACCTCAGAGGGCTAGTACGCGTCGGGAGAATCCTTTGTAAAGACCTCGTAGTGATCTCCTGGCCTCACACCAAAGGAAGTGTGCAATGTGGTTCGTGACCACGGGCATCAGGGAGGTTTCCTTAGTCCACCTGGCAATAGGGGATGAAATCACAGCTTGTGGGTAAAGGGTACATTCTCTGCAGAGATTTAGAAACTGTCATGACAGCCGTGCTCACGGACAAGAGCGGCTTGGTGTCCAATTCATAATTAGCCAATGTCTGGGAATGGTGGTTTGGATTGGATTGGTTGGTTGGGACTTGGATTACACATGGGACTATGGTTGGGTTCATACACATAGAAGTAGGTGCTAATGAAAGCTAAGGGTAGGATGTAATGCTATAGTGCTTAACCCAAATTTGGCCTTCCTTTCTAAATACCCTCATGTCATCTTTTTCCCACTTGCTGAGTACCGTTGGTACTCAAACTTGCATGTTGCTTATCTTTCCTCAGTCTACAATGGAGAAGAGGTGGAGAATGAAGACTTCTTCGCTGATCCGGAGGAGACGTTCTAGGCTGGCGCAACCCCCGGGCAACGCCTGTGCATGGAGCCACACTAGTTTACTTTTACCGCTGTTTTGCTCTGTAATCTTATTTTAGACCCATGGGTCATTATTGTAAGACATTTATGTACTCGAACATGGCTTATAATAAATGATATTACACTTTCGTCTACACATGTATGATGAGAATCGATCCTGGCATACATGTGGAAGCCATCCGGTCGTCTTGTTGGGACCGGGTGTGACAAACGGTCTAGGTAAGAATCTAGTAAGGATGGATAAAATAATAGTGGAGGTAGTATGACACAGACAAAAGCTTTCAAGTCTAAGGGGGGTAAGAGGATCCTAGAGGTTAGTTAAGGCTGAGAGTTATGGAGGTACTCCTACTATGCTCTATTGTACATATACATAGTCTAAACTAATTATTCATAAGCTAGATCAATAGTGAATACTTATGCTATGTGGTTCAACACATCGGGCACGGGCTTACCCCTAGCAACACTAGGGCGACTCCCGCCAAGAGCCTGTGGCATAGCCGAACGTGGAGGATTACAAAGGACAGATAGGGCTGTCACCACCTACTGCCTACCTCTTCAATCCGTGGGTCTACGAGACATCCAATGCTACTTAGCTATCCTAGCAACATGCTAGCATATTAAGTAATTACCTTAAGAGCCTAGGCACAATCCATCCTAAGGCAATGAATTGAATCATCATTGAACCAAAGTTGATACACAACATAATTATCCATACTAACGTAGTTATGTTATAATTAACTAGACTATAGTGGGGGTCTATAGGTTCTATTATAATGAGATATGTTCATGATGAAATAGTCATAGAAGCTATACCTTCCACATACATGGACTCCACAATCAAACAAGAAACGCTTTACCCAAGTATATGTATAAGTAGAGACTAAAGATACTATCTTTATTATGCATAAAGTCACAAATACAAGAAAGAATACATGAGCCATACCTTTCCAAATGTAGGATTGGGAAGAGAGAGACTCCTTACTCCTTTCCCAAATTGTACTTGGGACTAGAGACTCTCCTCTCTACAACCTAACTCCTCTAAGACTATGGATGATAGTGTATACAATAGAGATGAAGCTCAAGTGGTGTGTGTTGAAGTGAGGGGTAGGGTGTCCTATTTATACTAGTGTTGAGGTAGGTTCCCGCCACCAAAAGCGCGTGAATTAGTCACCATTGACTCTAGGAAGCCAGGAGGAGCCAACACGTGGAGGCTGACCGAGTTTGGTGCAGAGACCAGGTCGGCCGACCCCCCTGGTTCGGCGGACCTGGTCATTGCACCAATTCTCGTGTGCTTTCTACAGGTGGCTGCCAGGTGGATCCCATTGATGTATATGGGTGATACACTGTTGGATCTCTTCGGATACTTCTGTTTGTGGGCCATTTGATCCATGGGATGCCACATGTTGTCGCCTGATTGGCTAGGATGTAGGATTGGTCCCTCTACATTTCCTCATTTTCTGCATAAAATGCTGCATACACATATTTCTCCAAGTCCAAGTGGAATTGGGTTAGATAGAAAGGTGATGTGTGCAAGAAATGATCAATCCTTCACATAACTGAGTTAAATTGACGGATGAAATTGGTATATAACAGCTGTCAACAATGTCCAGAAACATTTCAGCAAATTGTCCAAACTTTTAAATTCAATATCTCACAATATTTTGCTTAGAAAATTATGAAAGAAATTTTGTTGAGTCACTCTTGACCTCCCTAAAAATTACACCAACTTTTGGCCATGGTAAAGTCCCAGATTGCCCATGAAAATTCTAGGAAAGGTTTATATACATTGAATTTCATACAACAGAGACTTCCATCAACTTAGCCCAATTTTGGGCGGAACTTCACTCATAGTACCTAGTCCTCTGAAAAATTTCTAGAACCAGTGGTCTTAATTTATCTACCTAACTGTCTTTCCTTTAAGCTATATCATAATATCTGTATTGATCCACTTGCAATATTCTTTGCATATCGATTAGTTGCCGAGCTCGAGAGGAACCCAGAGCCACTTGAAGTCATACCTCTGGAGATTAAGTTTGATACCGCCTTGCAGCCAGGCAAGCCCCGGTTTGCATTTAAGCGCTATTACAAAATTTTGATTTGTATCACCTGTGTCTAGGGTGAGTTATATGCATTAGGGCTAAGGTGATTGAAAATCCACTTACATGACCAGATCACCCTATGGAGTATTTGGGTAGTTGTTAAGTCATCGTGTAGACTATGCTATGCTAAATGTTGTATAGAATTCGGTAGAAGTCGAGTAGTTGGAATCTATTCGCATGGCTAGGACTTTTTCACACAGGATTGGTTTAAAGAAATGGAGTAGTAATCTGAATATGAGACCAGACAGGGGCGTAGGATGCAGCAAGACGTGGTCTTGGGTGCGTAGCTCTGCCTGTGTCGGTTAAGGACTGATCTGTATGCCACCTGCTGAGCAAGTTTGAATTGTATTGGAGTCATACTGGATATATGGAGTCTAGGAAACCGATGTACCTTGGGAAGCCTTTGTTGAGACTTTTTCTATCGCCTCAGGCTTTCGGCCGTAGAACAGTAGACGGAAACTCGCTCATGACAACTTCACAGAGGAAAGGTGCACCGTGGGTGGAAATATTGTCCTAGACGATTGAATCGATTCAACTTGGGCGGAACTTGAGAAAGGTGGCTGCGTACGACGTCCGTGGAGTGCACCTACGTGACTTCTAGTATGGGCGTACATGTCGTGTATTCAGGGTATTTTGATTTGAATCACCGTCCCTCGCGGATATGAGCACCACTTGTTCACTGAGTTGTGACGTAGTTAATATTTGCACTTGAGATGAGAATTAATTATTGCTGTTATGAACATTATATTATCATTGTATGGCTATGTTGTATGTATTAGTATAGTGCTCACTAAATTTATTTTTCCACCTTGGGCATGCAGCATCGTGATGAAGCATTTCTTGTTTAATTGTGGAATTACGATGTTGCCCGGCACAATGATTAAGCTGCTGCTAATAAATCTGAAAATAAGGACCCACATTTAGGCGATTCCGTTATGCAAATCTGCCATCCTATATTTATGTCTTTACCCTCATGTAGAGTTCCATGTTTAGGTGAGACGGTTAAGTCTTGCTGAGCCTTCGTGCTCACGGTTGCTATCTTAGTTGCTTTGTAGGTGCTAACCTCTATGCTTATGGTTATTGTTCTCTGATGAGACTCGGGACTCTCCGAGCGGTATACTCATGGGAACCTTGCTGCTGCTGTTTTATCTTCGTGGCTAGTAAGGAGCATCCATGGGCTGGATGGCTTCTCTTTTGCTTATTAGACTTGAGTATGAGAGTTGTAATCTTATCTTTCGCTGTAGGTTATTTTTATATAAACTATTTGTAAACTAAACATTTTTGTAAATTTTAGCAAATGATTTATGTAATATGTTTTCCTTTACATGTGTGTTGTTGGGTGCCGCAACGCACGACACCACCCAATGCGATTCCTGGAAAGTGTGGACCCCAATCCTCACATTGAGGGCCGAACTGCGGAGCTCGATGCCGAAGGTCAACGTGTTCGGCCTCATTCCCCTACATACCGAAGGTACGGCTGGGGTCTCAGTGGTCCTAAAGCGGTGCCGTGATGCGGTGCAGCCAAGGTTGGGGTCTCCCTCTTGTCCTTCAGCAAGGGCGGAGGTAGGGCCCTCAACAACCTCTGACAAGGCGAGGGTTAGCCAGCCGACACCAGCTACGGAGCGGAGAAAACATTCCCGTACGCTGGCTGTGGGCTCCGTCACTTCTGTGTCGAAGAAGCAAAAGCTACTTCGGGGGGACGGTACTCCCACCTCCCGTTGCAAGGGGGGCGGAGGGGTTGAAGCTTCTGTCGTCGACTTAGTCTCTGATTCTAGTAGTGGCCCTGGTTCCGGAGGAGGCATAGAGGGGTCTGCGCAGGTGATCACACCGGCGCGGGTCGATCAGGAGCTGATGCTAGAGGCGGTGGCACTAGCCTTGTCGCCAGGTCACGGCGACCTCAGTCTATCACGTAGGATAGAATGCCAGAGTCACTGGAGTGGTCCGACCCACCGGTAAGCCGCAACTTCTTCCCCTGCTATTTCTTCTTTTTTTTTTGTTCTAACGAAGTTTTATCTTGGCTTTTCAGGGCGTCGTCAGCTGACTTGGTGCCCTTGGTGCTTCAAGGGGTGGGATTTATAACCCCTGCCTCTCCTAGAGCTGGAACAGGGTCTATTGCACCGCATCCTACACCTGAAGGTGTGTCGACCACTGGTGCTGTTGATGTCGTGCCGTTGATGTCTCCACACTCCCGTCCGTTGAGGTAGGCAGGGCAGAGGTGGTGCCAGGCGAGGGAGTCCTAGGCGGGGAGGTGTCCGGCGAGGGGGCGGCTACCTTGGTCATGGCGACTTCCCTTGGAGGAGGTGACCCGCCCACTGTTGAAGCTGTGCCAGCGCCTGATGTCATTGGCGTGCAAGATGGCGAGTTGCCACCGGTGGCCGGCGATGTCCCTACAGCGGAGGAGGGGGCTTCAGCGCTGAGCAGCGGTGCGGCGGTTCTTGAAGCTCCAGCTTGGGAACCATATAGTCCCCAGGCGCTGGTGCTTGCCATGCGTCGGCGGGAGGGGTGGAGGTGCATTCATTAGTGGGGACGGTCGCGTTGATCCCTCTCGTCGATGCTGTTGCCACGATCCAGTCCATCTTGTGCAAGATGCAAGCTGCGTTTGCCCGAGAGTGGGATCAGCTTGCGGAGGAGCGGCGCTTGGTGAAGCTGGTCGATGCCAAGAATAAGGAGCTTGAGGTAAAGGCCTTGAAGGCCCATGCCGCCGCCAATGCCCGCCTGAGGTTGTGCGAAGATCAGTGGCTAGAGTTGGTCCACCGCGAAGTTGCCGATGCTGACGCGAAATAGGACTTGGCGGTGAAGGAGGAAGAGGTCTCCCGAAGCCCGGAGGAAAAGCGCTGGGCTTTGCAGGAATTGGAGCTCGCCATCAAGCGCTGGGAGGATGATCTGGAGTGTTGTGCTTGGGAGTTCGCCGGCCGGGAGGAGACTGCGGGGAGATAGGCGGAGAGCCTCCAGGCCTCCCGCGTGACCGAGGCCCAAGGGGTCCAGGACTTCCTCTCCTGTGCTGGGGCGGTGTTGGAACCCCTCGGCCTTGGTCCAGTGCCACGCGGGGAACCATCTCAAGGGGTGACCGAGCTGCTCCTAGATTTGGACTCCCTATGCTCGATGTTTGGAACGGTGAACACTGTCCTTGCGAGGCGGCTGTTGGTCGAGAGAAGGGAGCTGGTGGAGCTTGTGGCCTCCCATGTCTTGGTATGCTTCCGGAGCTGATACCCAAAGATCCCGCTAGAGCCAGTGGATAAAGGCCCCCTTGATGAGTGAGAGGAAGAGACGAGAGCCGAAGTCCAGGACCTTGCCAAGCAGGTGGCATCTTTGTTCCAGCGGAATTGAGACCGGCGGCACCCAGGCATAATGCTTTTTGTATCCAGGATGATCCCTTTGTGTAAATAACTGTTAATGAATTTGAATCCATGTTTTTTTGCTTGTTGTCTTGTCGTGTGCTTTCAAATTGTTGCCCCAATTCCTTCTCTGTGTAAGGTCTTGAAAAGTTTTTGTTGATGCCATTAGCTTTTTTCGAGACCAACGCTTGCACAGTTGACACGGTCGGTTTGTTGCTAGTTGACATCCTACCTATGGAAACCCCTCTTAGAGGCCCCCTGGTAGGCGTGGTTGGATTGTTGGGTACACCCACCACTTGAGTGGAGGATGTCTTTGGCTGCCCCCACCCCCCCCAATGGAGTTGGAGAGCATGAGTAATTGGTCTCGAGAAAGCACGTGGCAAGACAGTGATTTTTTAAATTGGCATTCATAGGAGGGGACTGGCTTGACAATAAGGCAACGACCCACTCCAGTTGGGAAGGGAGGCAGAGTGTTCATGTTTAGGGCACAAGACCAAGCTAAATGGCTGCACCTGTCCCCCCCCCCCCCCCCCCCCTAGAGCTTGGCTGTCCTACATGCTGTTCCTTGACACCATGACACCCTACATTGTCCTACTATTTATGCATAGGGATAGAACTTATGGAGGTTCTCTATGTTCCAAGGGTTGGGGAGGGGTTCTCCTTCTTCTTTGGCCAAGCGGACATACCCAGGGAGGGATACTTGCGTTACTAGGAAGGGGCCCTCCCAGCTGGCAGAGAGTTTGTGCGACCCTTCTCTAGAAAGTATGCACCGCAGCACCAGGTCACCTGTCTGGAGCTCTCTACTCCACAGGAACCACTCCTGGTCGCACCTCAGTGTTTGTCGGTAGCGTGCATTTCGGATGGTGGCATGCCACCTTGCTTTGTCGATGAGGTCAACATCTTCTCATGGAAGTTGGTCCTGTGAGGCTTCATCGAACGCTCGAACTCGTAGTGATCCCACTGCAATCTCTAGGGGGAGGATGGCCTCGGCCCCATACACCAGGAAGAAAGTTCTTTCAACAATGGCGTGGCTGGGTGATGTCCGGCTTGCCCATAGTGCGCAGGGGAGTTCGTCGACCCACTTGACACCATGCTTTTCCAGGTTGTTATACGTGCAACTCTTGAGGCCCCTGAGGATCTCAGGGTTAGCCCTTTCGACTTGGATATTGCTCTATGGATGAGCCACGGATGCATAACAAACTTGGAATCCGAGGTACTCATAGTAGTCCTAGAAAGCTGCACTGGTGAACTGGGTTCTGTTGTCGGTTATGATCCTGTTCGGGACCCCAAACCTGTAGACAATTGACTTGATGAATTTGACTACGGACTCCTTGTTGATGTTGATCACTGGGGCTGCCTCGGGCCACTTAGTGCACTTGTCTACAACGACGTAGAGGGATCTGTACCCTCCGACTACCCTGGGAAGGGTCCTAGGATATCCAGCCCCCAGACCACGAAAGCCCAGGAGCGCTGGATCATTTATAGCGTCTACGCCGGGGTGTGAATGTGCTTAGCGTGGAACTGGGACGCCTTGCATCTCTTGACCAGCTTGACAGCGTCTTGTAGTGCTGCTGACCAGTAGAAGCCATGCCCAAAGGCCTTTCCAACCAATGTGAGGGAAGCTGCGTGATTCCCGCACTCTCCTTCCTGTATCTCTACGAGCAAGTTGCAGCCTTCCTCCCTAGTTATGCACCATAGCAGCATGCCGTTGGCGCCACACCGGCAAAGGTCACCTTCTGCAAGCGTGTAGTGCCATCCTCACGATCCTCTCAGCGGATATTGGATATTCTGGGAGGATGTTGTCCTTCAGATAGTCCTGGATCTCTGTGATCCATGCATTGGGACTATCCTGAGCCTCTGGATCTTGGGCATCGGGTAGTTTGGGGTCCCCGGTGATGAAATGGAAACTCGATGGGCCCCATGGTTGCAGGGCCGTCATGATCACCATGTCTGTGGTGCTAGGCTCGCCTTCTTTGTTAAGTCCCGCAGGCCCGCACCAACCTCTTGCCGAAGATCCCTTCAGGGACCGGGGCTCCCGTGGATGCCATGGTTGACAAGGCATCGACGTTGGAGTTGTCGGCGCATGGCACATGGCAGAGGTAAAAGGCCTCGAAACTAGCTTCCAACTTCTTGACGTGTAGCAGGTATGCCGCGAGCTGAGGGTCATTGCAGCAGCATTCTCCTCGGACCTGCTTGATGATTAGCTGGGAGTCTCCCTTGATCAGAATCTGCTGGACACCGAGACCCTGCGCAGTTGTGAGTCTGAAGATGAGACCCTCGTACTCCGCCATGTTGTTGGTCGCCTTGAAGTCGAGGCGCACTGTGCACTTGTGTGATACCTATGTGTGCTAAATACATTGGCTTTGACAATAAAAGTTTTGAATGCTGCCATAACATCTTTTCTACAAGGTCCGACAATAGGTCTGACATTCTTCCTCTAGATCTGACATGTTTTTGGGTAGCTCTGGTGAGCTTTGTTTTTAGCTCCAGCATGTCTTTGATAGCTCCGATATGTTTTGCTAGGTCCGACTTATGTAGGTTACCTCCGGCATGTCTTTGATAGCTCCGACATATTTCTCTAGCTCCTGCTTTTGGGTTGATTAGTTCCGACTAGTTTTGGTCAGCTCTGGCGCTAGGTCCGACTAGCTTTGGTTAGCACCAGTGCTAGGTCCTGCTAGCTTTGATAAGCTCCGGCGCTAGGTTGTACTAGATTTGGTAAGCTCCGGCTCAAGCTCCGGTTAGCTTTGGCAAGGTTTGAAGCTTGATTGCAATGTTCCTGCTTTTATCTTGCAATGTTTCGAACTTGCTTTATATTCTTAGAAAGATTGCTTAGTATTCATTTGCTATGTTTTTGGTGCGTTTTGGTTGATATGGCTGATATCATTTTGATATGCTTTGCAACATGCTTATGTGAGGTGCTAACGTAAGGTGTTGTGTTTGGAACTGACTTGAGTGAAGTCGTAGACTTGGGCTCGTACGGATTAGTTGTTTGTTCATGTGAAGATGTTGCTTGAGTTCAAGTCATGGCTGGTGACAGAATCCTTTGGAATAGTCTCAGGGAGGAGATGAGATTCCAACAACCAAATTCAGGAGGAATTGTGGTTGAGCGGGTCAGGAGGTCGCGCAGGATGATTGAATCAAGGGCAGTGCATATGAAGGTTACTGGACGTCGAAGGAAGATGTTTGCACGTATGCATGCGGTGCATGACGTGGAAACATGGTTCCGAAGATGGTTTATGGATGGAAAGATCTGGTTGGAAGGATCGGATCGTATCGGTTGATGACTTTGGCTGCGGCGAAGTCGATTATGGCTCGATATGGAAAGTATCGAGTGGGTTATGATAGGATTTCTTGTGGGTAACAAATTTTAGTTGTTTTAGGAATGTTGGATACATTCGTAAGGTGTTTGTAAGTCTTAAGATTGCTTCTATCGGTGTATAGAAGAGTCCTAAGCAGTTATAGAAAGTTTCGATTCGTGAACAGAGTAGGATTAGGGTCCTGATTTGAGTTGAGTTGGCTTTCGAGCTGGTTATATAAGAAAGGAAGGAAAGAGCTCATGGTGCACGACTTGGGGGCTGTTCCTCTTGTGTTCTATTGAATAAAATTCGTAGTTTGAAGGAACTTTTGTGCCTTGTTCGTCCGACTTGTTCCAGACAAGTTTTACTTGTCGAGTTTCTGGACAGCACTATCTTTTGTCGGTGGTTTTATCATAACTCGAGTTTTACAGATCCAATTGACGTGATTCTTTTTGGGTTGTCATCACAACTTGATTTTCTATCATCTGTAAAATTTTCACGGTCAATGGATTTGTGGTTTCTGATCTACACGAGTTTCTTTGCAGCGTTCCAGAACTGTTTTTTCTCGGGTAGGACAGATTGACCTTTGTTCGATCTTTTGATCATAACTTGAGTTTCTCTCGACGGATTTGAGTGATTCTTCTTGTGTTTTCTTCGTGACTTGATTATCTCTGATATATATCACTTTTGTCCCGGTGAAACATGTTTATATTAGTCTCACACACGATTTCTTTAACAGATCGTTTTTCTGCCGAAGGGGTTGAGATTTAATTGTTTCCGCTGCGTAAGATTTTTGAAATCTACCATTCACCCCCCTCTGGTAGCTTTTCACGTGATCTTTGATCCTACAATTGGTATCAGAGCCATGGTGCTCCAATCATTGTGATTTGCACGTGTTTTTGACTAATCATCATGGAGAAATACTCCACCAAACATTGTGTGTTTGCTGGTATTGATTTTCAGGTTTCGAACGCACGCATGGAGGCTTTCATCCAGGCGCAAAGGCTTCACAATATGGGAGAAGGTGTACAAGCCTTACGAAGTGCCACCTAACGATCAAGTTACAGCTATAAACCTACGGGACGTCGACAACAACAACAAAGCCTGAAACTTAATCATCCAAGGACTCACTCAGAGCAACTTCGACCGCGTTGCACATCTCCGATTGGCATACGATGTATGGAGAGCACTTTGTGACTATCACGAAGGATCCAACACGATCAAGGAGGTAAGGCAAGACATGTTCAAGAAAGAATACATGCGCTTCGAGATGCAACCCGGTGAGTCCATTGATGATCTTTGCTCGCTTTAACAAAATTCTCAGTAACTTGCGTAGTGTCAACATTAATTCTTCTGATGCTAAAAATGCTATGGAACTTCTTAGTGCATTAGACATGTCAGTCTAGGAGATAAAAGTTACATCTATTCGTGAATCTACTGTCATGAGTACACTTACTTTAGATGTGCTTTACTCTAAACTCAAAACTCATGAAATTGACATCTTATCACGTAAGAACCCAAATAAGTCTATAGCATTTGTCTCACAACGTGATATGCCTAGCTCCGGCCAATCATCATCTTGCAATACTCTTGTTTTGTTGTCCTCACTAACCCTGGAGCAGATCGAGGAATTTCCAGAGGAGGAGTTAGCACTTCTCTCTACTAGGTTCTCAAAAGCATTGCAAAATGTGAGAACTAGAAGGAGAGGAAGCTCCAGACCTCAACAATGATTCGAATGTGGTAAGACAGGACACTTTCATACAGAATGCCCTAACCATTCAGGTTCTACTTCCCGGGAAGAAAAACAATCAAGGATGAAGCACTCCTCAACAAATGATAAGAAGAAGAAGGGCTCTACAGGTCGCCAACTGGTGAGCAGTTTTATCTCCGCACTCTAGGACCTTGGCTCAAGCGACGTGGACATTGGAAGTGATGAAGATGAAGATGATTTGGCCAACTTATGCTTCATGGCGGGCAAAACAAGATCAAGATCATGTCAGGAGGATGCAGAACACAACAGTGATGACGATGAGGTATGTTCTACTTGTAATGAAATGTGTGATGCAATTTCTCGTACAACTATTATTGTTAATAAAAAGGACAAAAAGTTTAGGGATAATGCTGCTAAATTGAATCATTAGAATCTGAAATCAACCGTTTGAAAACCTCGATTCCTACTGATGATTCTTGTCCCTCATGTGATTTAACATGTGAACAATTGTCCACATTAAGAACTGCACATTCCTCTACTCTAGATAGACTTGAACTTGAAATTTAAAAGAACAAAAATCTTTCTGCACTTGTTATTGGAACTTAAAAGATGCTTCTGTTCTACAATTGATTTGCATTGTTCTAGTTGTGATGATCTTGAAAAGAAACTAAAAGATGCTATGAATGAAATTTCAATATTGAATAACGCTTTACGTTATCATGAAGTTAAATATTGTTCCAATTGCAAATTAAAAGAAAAAAATTCATGTGAAAATTGCCTTGATCTGTCCAATAAACTTGATAACATGCATAGGACATTAGTTCGGTTTTGTAATGGGAATAAGAACCTAAACTTGTTGATGAATTCTTCTAAGTCTTGCAATGATAAAACTGGTTTAGGTTTTGATTCTCATGCTCATGCTAAGGCACATCCACATAAAATTGTAAATTCATTAGGAAGTGGTTTGATACAAACAGTTCCTAAACAAAAAGAAGTGGTTTTCAAATCTGCAAGAGTGTTGTCTCATTCGGTTTAAAATAAAAATATTGCTTGCTCATCTAGACATGAACATAAAGTTAAATTTCACTGTACCTACTGTGGTAGAGATGGTCATGTCATAGATTTTTGTTATAGACCAGCTAAACAACAGAAAAGGGAAAGAATGATTGCTACATCTCATAATTTTCATGAAAAATTTGCTGCACATATTAAACCGAATGCCAGGAACATGCAACCTGCTGTTATGAGTCAAAAACATTCAAAGTTTACCTTCGGGCCTTCTGTTTTTGCCTCCAGAGTTACTGATTTTTGTGCTACACAAGTAACACCTTATAGGTCAGTAGTTAAGAATAAAAAACCTCAAACTTTGACACATAAACCTGCTGTTTTATCTCAGCTTTCGCGTGTTTTTCTTGTTGCACATCGTGTGACTCAGTACTCGATACCTAAATGCCTTTTGACTAACCCCAGTATTGAGTCATCGATGTATTGTGCTTTTATGTAGGTTACATGCTTGAGGAAGGAGAACATTTAGATTGTGGATTCAGGTTGCTCATGCCACATGACCGGTAACAAAGAATGGTTCTCCTCCCTCTCTTTTGTGTCATGTGTAGAGAATGTTACTTTTGCCGATAATTCTTCAACTCCTATAATTGCTAAGGGTTCGGTTAGAGTAAATGATCACTACACTTTGAAGGATGTGGCACTTGTCAAAAATTTGAAATACAACTTGCTTTCTGTTTCACAATTGCTACATGAAAATCTGGAAATTATTTTCAATAAAAACTGCTGCAAAGTTGTAGGTTCAAATAGTGAGCTTATTTTTAACATGTCTCGGTTTGGAAGAGTTTTTAAAGCTTATTTTGACATGTCTTCCTCTAAGCATAGGTGTCTAGTTGCTAACGATTCAAAGGATTTATATTTTTGGCATCGTAGACTTGGTCACGTAGGCTTTGATCACCTAATGCGTGTTAGTGCTCTTGATCGCATACGTGGGCTGCCTAAGCTTAAATGGGACAAAGAAATTGTGTGCTCTTCTTGTAGACATGCTAAGATGGTTGTAGGTTCACATACTCCTCTCACAATGATCATGACAACTGAACCGGGTCAACTTTTGCACCTTGACACCGTAGGACCTTCACGTGTTCAATCCTTCGGAGGTAAATGGTATGTTCTTGTTATTGTTGATGATTATTCTAGATACTCTTGGGTTTACTTTATGGCGTCTAAGAATGAAGCTTTTAGTCACTTTAGAACATTATTTCTTAGATTATCAATTGATCACCCAGGATCTTTAAAAGCAATTAGAAGTGATAACGGAACTGAATTTAAAAATCAATCTTTTGATCACTTTTGTGTTGAAAATGGAATAGATCATCAATTTTCTTCACCATATGTACCTCAACAAAACAGTGTTGTAGAAAGAAAGAACAGAACCTTAGTTGACATTGCTAGGACTATGCTTTATGAATATCAAACTCCTAGGAAATTTTAGGCTGATGCGATTGCAACCGCATGTTATGTCTCAAATCGTGTTTTCTTGCGCGCTAAGCTAGGTAAAACACCATATGAGCTCCGGTTTGGACATAGGCCTAGTGTTACGCACTTTCGAGTCTTTCGTTGCAAATGCTTTGTTAAGAAACATGGCAATCTTGATAAATTTGAATCTAGATCCATTGATGGCATGTTTCTTGATATCCATCTCATACTAGAGGCTACCGTGTGCTTTTACTTGACACTAACAAAAGTCTGGAGACTTGTGAAGTGTCTTTTGATGAATCCAGCCCAGGTACTAGCTCAAACATTGTAGGTCCAGATCCATATTCGCAGGGGGAGAGCATTTTTGTTGAAGATGAGGAAGAGGTGGAGTTGTTGCCCGAAAATTCAGCAGCTAATGACATTGTTTGAGCTCCTGATTTTGATTCACAACCAGCATCAACGACCACCATTGCTGGTCCAGATCCTCCTCAAGTCACAAGCTCATCGATTTGTGATTAACATGAAGAAGAAGAAGAAAGCTTGTGAAGTGTCCACTCCTCTCCGGTTTCTCAAGATTCATCCTCCACAAAAAATTATTGGAAGCTTGCACGAACGAGTTACATGGTCCAGGTTTTGTGATCCAAACTCTCATGCTCATTCTGCTTTTGTTGCTTCTTTTGAACCCAAAGATATATCACACGCACTCACTGATGAATCTTGGATTATTGCCATGAAAGAAGAGTTAGAAAATTTTGAAAGAAATAATGTTTGGAAACTTGTACCTCTCCCTCAAGGTCACACTTTAATTGGAACTAAATGGGTGTTTAAAAATAAACAAAGTGAGTATGGGGTTGTGGTTAGGAATAAGGCTAGGTTGGTTGCTCAAGGTTTCACTCAACTTGAAGGTCTAGATTTTGATGGAACTTTTGCTCCTGTTCCTAGATTAGAAACCATAAGAATTTTGTTAGCTTTTGCTGCATCTAAAGGTTTTAAGCTATATCAAATGGATGTTAAAAGTGCTTTTCTCAACGGCTACATAGATGAGGAGGTTTATGTCAAACAACCACCGGGTTTTGAAAATTCAGATTTTCCTAATCATGTTTACAAACTGTCTAAAGCCTTGTACGGTCTCAAACAAGCCCCTAGAGCATGATATGATAGGTTAAAAACATTCTTACTTGAAATGGGGTTTACCATGGGCCAGGTTGATAAAATCTTTTTGTGCTTAAGCATGGCAATGACTCATTATTCGTTCAAATGTATGTGGATGATATTATCTTTGGTTGTGCTTCTCATGAGCTTCTGTCTAAGTTTTCAGCTATGATGAGTTCAAAATTTGAGTTGAGTATGATGGGAGAACTCACGTACTTTTTGGGGCTGCAAATCAAGCAAACCAAGGAGGGTACCTTTGTGCATCAAAAAAAGTATCAAAAGACCTCCTAAGGCGCTTCAACATGGATAAAACCAAGCCTCTTCGGACACCAATGGGAACAGCAACAACACTTGATCTTGATGAAGATGGTGAACTCGCGGATCAAAAAGAATATAGAAGCATGATCAGATCACTTTTGTACCTCACGGCATCAAGACCGGACATACAATTCAGCATATGTCTTTGTGCACGGTTTCAAGCCTCCCAACGTGCTTCACATCGTCAAGCCGTCAAAAGCATTCTCAGGTACTTACATGGAACTCAAGAATTTTGCATTTTTCTTCCTTCTTCCTCAACTGTTACTTTGAAAGCTTTTTCTGATGCTGATTTTGGAGGTTGTAGGATTGATAGGAAAAGTACTTTCGGTGCTTGTCATTTTCTTGGTAATTCACATGTTGCTTGGTCCTCTAGAAAACAAAATTCAGTTGCACAATCCACAACCGAATCTGAATATGTAGCTGCTGCTAGTGCTTGCTCACAATTTCTTTGGATTGTTCAAACACTTAAGGACTATGGGGTTGATCTAGATAGCGTTTCACTGTTTTGTGATAACACTAGCGCCATTTGCTTGCTAAAAACCCTGTGCAACATTCTAGAACTAAGCACATTGATATTAGGTATCACTTTCTCCATGATAATGTTGAAAAAGGAAACATTGTGCTTCACCATGTAGATACCGAATAACAATTGGCTGAAATTTTTACAAAACCTTTGGATTTCACTCGTTTTTGTTTCATTCGTAGTGAAATAGGGGTTATGCATCCTTTTGGCTTACATTGAGGGGGAATTTTCAAACATGAGAAGTCTATGTGTGAATCTGAAAATAAAATAATATGAGCATAGTATTTCATACATATATGACTTTGTGATTCCTTTTACATGCTAAAAAGTTCTTACTACATTACTCGTGTTATACATTTTGTAGTTTTTGCCATGTCTAGTAATTGGAATAATTACTTACACTAAATCTAGTCATGGTTGAACTTTCTTGCTGTTTTGAACTTGTTGCATGCCCACAAGTGTTTTAATCATAAAGAATTAATCAAGTAATCAAATCACATGTTGAGTTTTTGTGAACAAATATAAGTTGAGAAAAGATCAAGAGAATATGCATGCATCGCACTTTTTCTTTTGAGATGGCTTATCATTGCACTTAGATATGAACTTGGAAGAAGTTGTGTGTGACTAAAACCATGTCCTTAAGATTCTCATTGTCAAATGACATAGGCTTGGCTTGGTTGGTTAGAATAAGGCAGATGCACATATAATATCCTGCAAATATCATATGATCTAAATTTGTGCTTTGAAAAATAATAAAATGTAGCAACAAGTGTCATGCTTTCAGGTATTGAAATAGTTAAGTTTGTGAGATCATGACTTGCTTAAAATGAAAATTACATTTGATCTCTAGCATGGCTTACACTACTTTATGTATCTCATTGTTGTGATAGTGTAAGTTACTTGATAGTATGACTTGGATGAGCTTTGTTTTATATGTATATGTTATAATATGATCATAACAATTAAAATTTCTCTTTTGAACCTTGCTGAATACATTGTCAAAGGGGGAAAGATAATATGGTGAATTATGCAATGGGGAGAAATATGTATAGGGGGAGAAATTTATTTCTATCTCATTTGATTTTCAAAAGGGGGGGGGAATTGTTCTCAAAACTTTTCATGCCAATGTTTGGATTTTGAATGCTGTTGCCAATGCATTCATCAAGGGGGAGATTGTGCCTATGTGTGCTGAATACATTGGATTTGACAATAAAAGTTTTGAACGCTGCCATAACATCCTTTTTGCATGGTCCGACAATAGGTCCGACTTTCTTTGTCTAGATCCGACATGTTTTTGGGTAGCTCCGGTGAGCTTTGTTTTTAGCTCCGGCATGTCTTTGATAGCTCTGACATGTCTTTGTTAAGCTCTGATATGTTTTGCTAGGTCCGACTTATGTAGGTTAGCTCCGACATGTCTTTGATAGCTCCGACATGTTTCTCTAGCTCAAGCTTTTGGGTTGACTAGTTCCGACTAGTTTTGGTCAGCTCTGGTGCTAGGCCCGACTAGCTTTGGCTAGCTCCGGTGCTAGGTCTTGCTAGCTTTGATAAGCTCTGGCGCTAGGTTGTACTAGATTTGGTAAGCTCCAGCTCAAGCTCCGGTTAGCTTTGGCACGGTTCGGAGCTTGATTGCAAAGTCCCTGCTTTTATCTTGCAATGTTTCAAACTTGCTTTATATTCTTAGAAAGATTGCATAGTATTCATTTGCTAAGTTTTTGGTGCGTTTTGGTTGATAAAGCTGATATCGTTTTGATATGCTTTGAAACATGCTTATGTGAGGTGCTCACGTAAGGTGTTGTGTTCGGAACTGACTTGAGTCAAGTCGCAGGCTTGGGCTCGTACGGATTGGTTGTTTGTTCATGTGCAGGTGTTGCTTGAGTTCAGTTCATGGATGGTGACAGGATCCTTTGGACTAGTCTCAGGGAGGAGATGAGGTTCCAACAACCAAATTCAGGAGGAATTGTGGTTGAGCGGGTCAGGAGGTCACGCAGGATGATTGAATCAAGGGCAGTGCATATGAAGGTTACTGGACATCGAAAGAAGGTGTTTGCACGTATGCATGCGGTGCATGATGTGGCAACATGGTTCTGAGGATGGTTTACGGATGGAAAGATCTGGATGGAAGGATCGGATCGTATCGGTCGATGACTTTGGCTGTGGCGAAGTCGGTTATGGCTCGGTATGGAAAGTATCGAGTGGGTTATGATAGGGTTTCGTGTGTGTCATGAATTTGAGTTGTTTTAGGAATGTGGGATACGTTCCTAAGGTGTTTGGAAGTCTTAAGATTGCTTCTAACTGCGTATAGAAGAGTCCTAAGCAGTTATGGAAAGTTTCAATTCGTGAACGGAGTAGGATTAGGGTCCTGATTTGAGTTGAGTTGGCTTTCGAGCTTGTTATATAAGCTAGGAAGGCCAGAGCTTGTGGTGCACGACTTTGGGGGCTGTTCCTCTTGTGTTCTATAGAATAAATTCGTAGTTTGAAGGAACTTTTGTGCCTTGTTTGTCCGACTTGTTCCAGACAAGTTTTACTCGTCGAGTTTTTGGACAGCACTACCTTTCATCGGTGGTTTTATCATAACTCGAGTTTTACAGATCCAATTGACGTGATTCTTTTTGGTTTGTCTTCACAACTTGATTATCTATCATCTTTCAAAATTTCACGGTCATTGGATTTGTGGTTTCTGATCTACACGAGTTTCTTTGCAGCGTTCCAGAACTGTTTTTTCTCGGGTAGGACAGATTGACCTTTGTTCGATCTTTTGGTCATAACTTGAGTTTCTCTCGACGGATTTGAGTTATTCTTCTTGTATTTTCTTCATGACTTGATTCTCTCTGATATATATCACTTTTGTTCCGGTGAAACATGTTTAGATTAATCTCACACACGATTTCTTTAACAGATCATTTTTCTGCCGAAGAGGTTGGGATTTAATTGTTTCCGCTGCGTAAGATTTTTTAAATCTACCATTCACCCCCCTCTGGTAGCTTTTCACGTGCTCTTTGATCCTACAACTTGGATTGCTCCCCTGTTGGAGAGGTGAGCAGTACACCGGCTCCAGCTCCTTGCTTCTATGAGGATCCGTCGAAGAAGAGTGTCTATTGAGGTCCGGTAAGCACCGGTGCTCTGGGCTCCGGCTCGGTGATTTCCCGCCCCCCTAGGTTGCTTGGTGAAGGGATCCACTCAGAAACGAAGTTTGCCAGAGCTTGGCTCTTGATTGCATGTCGCAGTATGAATTTGAGATTGAACTCCGCCAGTTCGACTGCCCATTTGGCGATATTGCTTGTTGTGTTGGGGCTGCGGAGCACCGCCCCCAGTGGGTACAAAGTCACCATTGAGACTCTGTGTGCCTGAAAGTAATGGCAGAGCTTTCTCAAAGCAATTAGAACTGCATAGAGCAGCTTGTGCACTTCAAGGTACCTTGTTTTTGCTTCATGCAAGACTTCACTAATGAAGTAGACCGAGCGTTGGAGGGCTTGGGATCTCCTTGGAGAAAGTGTCGCATCCTCTTCTATCTGCTCCAGGCCTGGGGACTCCATGTCTCCAGGACCCGGTGCATCCTTTGGGGGCTAGGACCCAAAGGCTCCTTGATCTCCGGGGCCTCCTAGGGGGACACGGTTATCCTCTGGGGGCTGGGACCCAGAGGATCCTTTCTCTCCAGGGCCCCCTAAGGGGACCCAGAACTCCTCTGGGGCTGGGACCCTGAGGCTTCTTACTCTCCGGGGCCCCCTAGAGGGACCCGAACCTCCTCTAGGGGCTGGGACCCATAGGCTTCTTGCTCTCCGGGGCTCCCTAGGGGGACTCGGACCTCCTTCTGGGGGCTGGGACCCAGAGGTTTCTTGCTCTCCGGGCTACCTAGGGGGACCCGTACCTCCTGTGGGGGCTGGGACCCAAAGGTTTCTTACTCTCCGGGGCCCCCTAGGAGGACCCGAACCTCCTCTAGGGGCTGGGACCCAGAGGTTTCTTTGTTGTCGGGGCCCCCTACGAGCTCCAAGGCTTGGGGCTCAGAATCAACAGCAGGGGCCCCTTCCATCCGTCGAGGCTGTTGGGGACCGGTGCACTCTGCAACCAAAACCATACTTACCACCTCTGTTGTGGCGGTGATGTAGAGGTACAGGGGCTCCTTGGGTTCTGGTGCCACCATTATCGGCAACGACGTCAACTGCTGCTCCAGCTCGCAGAACACCTTCTCTGCTTCCTCGTTCCATACGATTGATTCGGACTGGCGCAGGAGCTTGAATAATGGGAGGGCCCGTTCAGCCAGCCTAGAGATAAACCGGCTGAGCGCTGCCAAGCACCCTGCAAGCTTCTGCACATCCTTGATGCGGGCTGGAGGCCGCATCAGCTCCACCGCCTTGATCTTCTCTAGTTGGCCTCAATCCCTCGAGGTGAGACCAACAAACCGAGGAGCTTCCCAGCTTTGACTTCGAACACACACTTGTCGGGATTGAGCTTCGTGCGTGTGGTTCGCAATCTATCAAAGACTAGGGCGAGGTTTTCTAGCAGTTATGTATGTGTCTGGATCTTAACTATAATGTCATCGATGTATAACTCTACCAGGTTCCGAATGAGGTCCCCAAATGTTTTATGCATGGCATGTACAGAGGTGGGGAGGGCATTCTTAAGACCGTAAGGCATAGATACATAGCAGTAAAGGCCATCTACGGTTATAAATGCGGTATGTTCTTCGTCCTCTCTAGACATTGGGATTTGGTGAAACCCTGAGTAGGCATCTAGAAAGCACAACATATGGCATCCCAAGGTTGAATCTACGATTTGATCTATTCTAGGAAGAGGGAAAAGATATTTAGGACATGCCTTGTTGTGGTTGGTGTAGTTGATGCACATCCGGAGCTTACCGCCGGCCTTGGGGACAACAACATGATTAGCCAGCCATCTGGGATGGTGGACCTCCCGTATGAAGCCAGCATCGAGTAGCTTCTTGATCTATTCGTGGATGAAGTTCTGCCGCTCGATGGACTTCTTACGGGGCCTCTGTTGTTGTGGTCGGGCGTCGCGACAGATCTTCAGACGGTGCTCGATCACTTCCCTGGGTATGCCTGGCATCTGCGATGGTTGTCAGGCGAAGACGTCAAAGTTAGCTCGCAGGAAAGCAGAGAGTGTTGATTCCTCCTCATTGTCCAGACTCCCCACGATATGGGTGGTCTGAGCAGCATCAGAGCCAATCTGGGTTGTCTTGATGGGCACATCATCGTCGTCAGATGGCTGCACTCGTCATGCAGTAGTGGGACTATGTGCGCGTAGGTCTAGCAAAGGCTTACTCGATCCAGCGTCGCTCGGGACAGGTGCTGGGGTCGTTGCCAGTGCTTGGAGCTTCTTCAAATCCGTCACTGTAGCAACACGATCTCCGCATATCTTGAGGACGCTGGAGGATGTCGACATCTTTAGGACAAGGTAGCCGTAGTGGGCTACACCTATAAATTGGTACAGGGCTGGCTTGCCAATAATGGCGTGGTAGGGGAGTCTAACCTCCGCAACGTTGAATAGGATATTCTCCATGCTGAAGTTCTCGGGTGTCCCGAGGGTCACCCGGAGGTGGATGCAGCCGTACTAGATAACGCACTCCAGTCCTACCCTTGAGAATGGTCTCGATGGGGCGAGCTTGGACACGAAGATCTTCAGCTTGTCGAAGGTCGCACGGCTAATGAGGTTGAGGCCAGCTCCACCATCTACCAGGACATGATAGAACTTCACGTTGGCTATGGTGGGGGCGATGAGGAGGAGCAGAAGCCCGGCTCCCGCCATGTTCTCAGGGTAGTCGGAGGTGTCGAAGCAGATTGGAGTCTCCATCCATCTGTGATGCGATGCCAGGGCATGATTAGAGGCTATTCAGGCCATTGCCCGGTGCAGGGTCTTGACCGCACTCCTAGATGCGGGTTCCCATGATCAACCACAGATGGCGTGGAGCGCCTTTCAACGCTCACGATTGCTATTGAGGTCGCAGTTCACCAACTAGTGAACCGCTTCCACGGTGCATTCTGGCCTCTAGAACTCAATCTCCATGTCTCCGTCGACATGATGGTCGACCTTTCGCGGCTTGATCTTGCTGCTACTCGAAGGCTTGATGAAAACCATGGTGGTGTAAGCGCTACCACTTTTTTTTTAGGGTAAAAGCACCTACCTAGCACGCCAAATGTTGAAGTATTAATGCGACACTTCCCCCAGATCTCCTATGGAGCGGCCCGTGGAGGTTCTTTGTTTGGCGGAGCTTAGGCTTCAATCAAGTGTTCTAGCGGAAGAGAGTATGACACGGTGGTTTTTACGTGGTTCGTCCGCAAGGAGCTTAACACCCTACTCCACGGTGGGTGGTATTGCTAGTATGTGTGTATGCGTGTGTGTGATGTTAGGTCCATTGTAACAGTGGCGGTCCGGGCCTTTTATAGACAAGGCCAGACGCCTTACAAGTGGGGTCTCGGGGGCCCGACAGGAAGTCCCAGGGCGATCTTATCCTAAAGATCTAAGGCTTCTCTTATAAGCTTGCTCTGACTGAGGCAGTGAAGACTCACCGTCTTGCCTCCTCTTCTATCAGTAGCCCATGCGCCATTGCTGGCGGTGGCAGAAGGCGTCTCATCAACCTGTCTTGTGGCTGCAAGATACCCACTTGGCCAAGTGGGATAGGCATGCAACACCCTCACTGTGATGTGATTGGTCATAGTGGCCTCTGACCATTGGCGTGCTCCGCGTTCTACGCCAGAGATGGTTGCGCGTCTCCAATGCTTGACTTGAGCAGGGCGCACCATCCCATGACTCCCGCATCTTACCATCTAAGGCGAGCTGCGGGACACGTGGCAGCTTCGGGGCTGATCTCCGTAGGGGAGGTCAGACCTGGTCCTCCATGACACGTGGCAGCTCCGGGGCTCGTCAAAAGACGTGGCATCTCCGAGCCCTTTCCTGTAGGGGGTTCTGGTCCTGGCGTTTTGTGCCACATGGCTGTACCGGGGCGCTCCCCCAGGGTTGGGCGAGGTCCCATCCCTACGTGGCATCTCGGGAGCCTGTCACACCAAAGGGGCCAAGTTCCAACTTCAAGGCTTACGTGGAAGCACCGGAGCTCGACCTTGAGGGAGGCAGAGGTCTTGGTATCTATGGGACACGTGGCGGCTTCGGACGTGCCTTGGTGTCTTCATCCTGTGTGCGAGGGTAATTGTTGATGATTTTTCTAGATTTACCTGGGTGTTTTTCTTGTGTGATAAATTAGAAACCCAAAGGATCCTCAAGAAATTCTTGAAGAGAGCACAAAAGGAATTCACCTTAACTGTCAAGAATATTATAAGTAACGATGGAATGGGGTTCAAAAATACTCAAGTTGAGGAGTACCTGGATGAAGAAGGAATAAAACATGAGTTTTTGGCACCCTACTCCCCTCAATAAAATGGGGTGGCCAAAAGGAAGAACAGGATGCTCATTGAGATTGCGAGGACAATGCCAGATGAATACAGGACTTCGGACCAGTTTTGGGCTGAAGTGGTAAACACCGCTTGTCACGCCATGAACCGGCTATACCTTCACGGACTTCTGAAGAAAATGCCATATGATCTCCTCACTGGTAACAAACCCAATGTTTCATATTTCAGAGTATTTGCAAGCAAATGCTTTATCTTGAACAAGAAACCAAGGACTTCGAAGTTCGCTTCAAAATCTAACTAAGGGTTCTTGCTTGGTTATGATTCAAACGACTACGCCTATCGTGTCTTCAACAAAGTCTCTGACATTGTTGAAGTAGCACGTGACGTAGGGTTCAATTAGACTAATGGCTCCCAAGTGGAGCAAGTTGATAAGTGTGTGCTAGATCAAGAAGAAGCACCATGTCAAGCGTTGAGGAGGATGGCACTTGGTGATATTCAACCTCAAGAGCAATCACAAGACCCAAGTGCTCAATATGGACCTCAGCAAGAGAGCAATGATCAAGGGGGAGCTCTGACACAAGATCAACATCAGTAGAATCAAGAAGATCAATATATGCATGGAAGCAATGATCTAGGGGGAGACATTGACAATGAAGATAATGAAGAGCAAGTAACCTCACAAGTGCCTCACCCAAGAGTACATCAGACTATAGAAAGAGATCATCCCGTGGACAACATCATTGGAGATATTACAAAGGGAGTAACTACTAGATCTCGTATTGCTAATTTTTGTGAACATTACTCTTTTGTCTCGTTTCTGGAACCATACAGGGTTGAAGAAGCACTAAAAGATCCAGATTGGGTGACCGCCATGCAATAGGAACCGAACAACTTCAAAAGAAATGAAGTATGGGAGCTTGTGGAAAGACCAAAGGCAAACATTTTGGGCACCAAGTGGGTCTTTCGGAACAAGCAAGATGAACATAGAGTCATGACGAGAAACAAGGCACGACTTGTGACAAAAGGTTAGTCACAAGTCGAAGGTTTGGATATTAATGAAACTTTTGCTACCGTAGCTAGACTTGAGTCCATTCGTATTTTATTAGCCTATGCTACTCACCGCAATTTTAAGCTGTATCAAATAGATGTCAAAAGCGCATTCCTCAACGGTCCCATCAAGGAGGAAGTTTATGTGGAGCAGACACCAGGATTTGATGATCAAGAGTACCCCAACCATGTGTACAAACTATGTAAGGCTCTTTATGGCCTCAAACAAGATCCCCGAGCTTGGTATGAGTGCCTTAGGGATTTTCTCACTCAAAATGGTTTTAAAATAGGAAAAGCTGATTATACTTTCTTTACAAAACATTTTGATGGTCATCTCGTGTGTCAAATTTATATTGATGACATCATCTTTTGTTCTACTAATAAATCTTTTTGTGAAGAATTTAGTAAAATTATGACAGACGGATTCGAGATGTCTATGATGGGCAAATTAAAGTTCTTTTTGGGATTCCATGTGAAGCAGCTGAAAGAAGGCACTTTTATTTTCCAAACTAAGTACACGCAGAACGTCCTAAAAAAGTTCAATATGGACAAAGCCAAGCCCATCAAAAACCCCATGACGACTAATGGACATCTCGACCTCAACGAAGATGGTCCAGATGTGGATCGAAAGGTATAACGGTCTATGATTGGTTCACTGCTCTATTTATGTGCATCTAGGCCAGATATCATTCTTAGTGTTTGAATGTGTGCAAGGTTTCAATCCGCACCTAAAGAGTGCCATTTAATAGCTATAAAAAGAATTTTATGATACCTTGTGCACACACCTAACTTGGGCCTTTGGTATCCCAAAGGATCCAAGTTTAACCTTATAGGATATTCCGATTGAAGGTGCATCTAGCATCCCTTGTGGGTTTTGGTTTATTTATGAGAAACAAATGAGATCCTAACAAAATTGTTGATATGAGTGCAGGTTTTAAAGAAATTAGGAAGAAAGCGCAAAAAGGAAGGAGAATGACGATCTAAAGTGAAAAGAGCTCAAGAGCTGAAAAGATTAGATTATTTTGTATGGAGTGTGTTGGAGAAACACAACCCAAGAGCTCAAGTGAACAAATAACTCATCTCACTGCACAATTCACAAAAAAACCGGACTAGTCCGATATCTCTCTAAGATTGGACTAGTCCCCCTTAGTGCGGACTAGTCCTCAACACTTCACATTTGCACAAACGCGGGCAAGTCCGATATCCATCGGACTAGTCCAATAATCTTCTGACTAAAATCAGACAAGTCATCCAAGTCCGGACATGTCCTTAGCCCCACAATTTTTCACTACACTGGACAAGTTCGATATTTGCCGGAGTAGTCCAAAAACTATCTGACTAGAATAGGACAAGTCTCTCCAAGTGCGGACTTATCCTCAGTTCTTCACGGTGTTCACTACACCGAACTAGTCCGATATCAACCGCACTTGTTCGAAAAGTTTCTGACTAAAAACGGGCTAGTCCGCACCAGTAACGGACTAGTCCAGTATATCTTAACACTTAGGGTTTTCCACATGCCGCACACCGGACTAGTCCAGAGTCCACCACAGACTAGTTTGGACATCGCAAACCCTAATGGTATCTTTTGGAAACCCTAGTATAAATAGAGGTGTACGGCCATACATCAACAACTCTCGACCCCTTGCTCTGTCACACGTCCCAAGAGCCCAAAATACACATCTCTCCACACATTATAACCCTAAAAGGATAAAATCTTTGAGGATTAGCAATTGATCAAAGGAGAGACTTGTTCTACACATCTTGAGCTCTTGGGTTTGATCTCTCACACACTCTTGTTGTCTATTGTTTATATTTCAAGTGTGTTTGGTGGTGTTCTTCATTATAATTCTTGGGGAGCCCTCAACTTGTGAGAAGGCCCTTGAACGAGCTATTTGCCCCTCTGTGATTAGTGGAAGAGAATCGGCCTCCGTAGCGATTCGACGAGGGTAGGGTTGGTGAAGACCCGGTCCTCCGTGGACTCCTCAACGTTGATGTAGGCTTCCTGTGTGGGAATCGAACCACAGGATAAAATCTTGTCTCGAGCACTTTTGCTTTATTGTTCGTCACATTCTAGGGTTTACATAATCTTGTGTAACTCATGTTGAAACATTGAAATTAAAGTTGATCTTTGCCATACATTATTTCATTGTCGTAATACATCCAAGTTACAAATTACTTTCTGCAGCATAGGGTACTAGAAGTGAAATTACTGAACAATCTTGATCTTTCTAGTTCGCGCATACCGAACTATTCTGCACAGTACCGGACTAGTCCAATTTTCGTGTATTTGATAAATCTGTTAAGTGTTTCAAGGATTGACAAAACATTAAAAAGCCTATTCACCCTCCTAGGCTACATTCAATTGGTATCAGAGCCAAACTCTTCAAAAGAGACTAACCACTGGAAGAGACGATGCCGGACATCAAGGATGCAAACAAGAACTTCAACAACGAGAAGGGTGATGATGAAAAGACACAAAAGCTGGAGAAGCTCCTCGATGCAATTCAAGACTGTGAGGACGATGAGGAGGAAATGCTTCAACTCAAGGCTCTTCTACGGAGGAAGGCTCTCTCCCCAAAAGGAAAGAAGAAGATTGACGACAAAAAGAAGAAGGAGAGTAGTCACACCGACTACACCCGATATCCTTTTAACTATGACCATTTGAATTATAACAATAGTCATTACATATCAATTCCTCTATGGAAAGCACCTTAATTTGATGGCTATGACTATTAAATGTGGAGACAAAACATGAAAATGCATCTCATCTTGCTTAACCCAAGTCTTTGGCTTATAGTGTGTACAAGGATAGATATCCCGAATGATGATGAAGAGCTGTCTCCAAGCCAAGAACAAGCCATTCATCCGAATGCTCAAGCTGCAGCTGTGTTTGTTTCATCACTGAGCAGAGACGAGTTCACCAAGGTGGATGTACTCGAAATCGCAAGGAGATATGGGACACACTACAAACCGCACATGAAGGTGATCACCATGTACGCGAAGCCAAGATCGAGATTATTGAAGGTGAATTGGGAAGATTTTCTATATAAAAAGATGAATCACCACAAAACATGTACAATAGACTCAATAATCTCATCAACAAAGTCCTATCTTATGGTAGAAAGAAGTGGAATGATCATGAGGTCGTAAAGCTTATTCTCAGAGCATTCATGCCTCATAATGTGACCCTATGCTCCATGATTAGAGAAAGCCTCGGGTATCAGAAAATGACCCCGGACGAACTTCTTGGCAAGATCATCAACTTTGAAATGATGGAGAAGCAAGCCAAGCATGTCAAAGAAATTGCCGATCTTACCTAGGTAAAGAAGAAAGGAGTTGCTTTGAAGTCAACTTGCAAACCCGCATCAAAAGAAGCTGAGAAACTCATAGAGAGGATGACAGCGATGATGAAAACAGTGATATTGATGAAGAAGACATGATCTTGTTCATGATGAAGTTCAAGAAAATTATGAGAAGATGGAAGGGTGGTATCTCAAATGAAGGAAGACAAATGGATAAACAAAGATCCAATATGAGGTGTGCATGCTATAACTGTGGAGAGTACGACCATTTCATAGTTGATTGTCCATATGAGGAAAATAAGAGGAAGACTAAGGACAACAAGCCTCAACCAAATAATATGTTCAAGAAGAAGAAGCAATATGGCCAACCACATCTAGGGAAGAAGTGGGACTTCAATGATGAATCCTCATCCAAAGAAGAAGAGGAGATGGCCACCATAGCCATCAAGAAGACTACCAAGAAATTCACTCTCTTCCCAACCATGGGCACATGGAAGGACAACGACAACACATGTCTAATTGCCAAGGATGGTAAGAGAAAGGTAACAACTAAATCTTCCTCTTCACATTCTTTTGCTAGTGATAGTGATAATTCTAGTGATGATGAAGATATGCTTAGGGGTTTAGAGAAGAAAACTGCTGCTAAGATGAAATTTTAATGGATAAGCTTGTTGATAAGGAGGAGCTAGTTGATCGTCAAGAAGATATGATAATTCTCCAAAAGGAAGAATACCATAAGATCAAAAAGCTCCTTGATCTTGAAAAAGAGCAAAGTAATTCACTGGAACTTGAGTTAGCTTCAAGCAAGGAAGCTTGTTTGAAGCTCAAAGACTCAAACATGGTTATCAAGGATGAACTTGCTAACTTAACCAAGGTTAACAAGATCCTTGAGGTACAAGTTGAGTCACTCAAGCAAAGTGGTTCTTCATCCTCTTCAAACTCACCTTCTCAACATATAAAATGTGAAACTTCCATTGCTTGTACATGTGCTAAAAATGACACTAACTTGAAGGAAAAGCCAAACTTGACAAAGGACAAGTGTTCTTCCCAAAGTAGCATATTTGACAAGGAGAAGTTCAAGTATGCACACAGTGCATACTCTGTCACAAGACCTTCTAATGTCAAATATGGCATTGGGTACTCTTATGGTGCAAATCAAAACACTAGAAGCCACAAGAATAACAAGGAACACATTGCACTTGTCAAGGGAAACTCTTCTCAAGTTGGAAAACAAGACAACCTTGATAAAATGAACATTGTTAACTCATATGAACAACAAATCTTATTTAGAACATTTGATGCTTCATATGTACTTATGAAAAGTAATCTTGGTAGAGTTTATGCTAAATATGTTGGGCCATGCCATGGGAACACCAAGTCTCATGTCTGGGTGCCCAAATCACTTGTCACTAACCTCAAAAGACCCAAGCAAGCTTGGGTACCTAAGACCAAGGAATAATTTTTCTTTTGCAGGCATTTTCATCCATTGGAGCAAAATGGGTGCTAGATAGTGGTTGCACCAATCACATGACCGGAGAATGAAGAATGTTCGTGGAATATCAAGAAAATTAAGATCCAAGCGAAGGCATTTACTTTGGTGATAATAGTCAAGGAAGGGTGCTTGGTACCGGTAAAATTGCAATTTCATCGCAACATACTCTTTCTCATGTATTACACATTGACTCCTTGGATTATAACCTTTTGTCCATATCTCAATTATGTGACAAGGGTTATAATTGTTTATTCACTAAGGGTGTGACCGTCTCTAGAAGGAATGATAACTCGGTTGCATTCAAGGGTGTGTTAAAGGGAAAACTTTATCTAGTTGACTTCAACAAAGATAAAGCCAAACTTGACACATGCTTGATTGCAAAGACCAACATGGGTTGGCTGTGGCATAGACGGCTAGCACATGTTGGTATGAGTAAACTTCAAAAACTTCTAAAAGGCGATCACATCCGTGGTTTAAAGGATGTTGTTTTTGAAAAAGATAGGCCTTCTAGAGCGTGCCAAGCCAGGAAGCGAGTAGGAGCACCCCATCCCACGAAGAATTTCTTGAGTACAACAAGACCGCTTGAGCTCCTCCACATGGATCTATTCGGTCTACTTACATAAGAATCGGCGGTAAAAAATTGGTTTAGTCATCGTTGATGATTTTTCACGCTAAACATTGGTTTTCTTTCTACATGATAAGATAGAGTTTCAAGGAACCATCAAGAAGTTCATCAAGCGTGCCCACTATGAATTCTCATTGAAGATCAAGAACATACAAAGTGAAAATGGGACAAAATTCAAGAACACCCAAGTTGAGGAGTATCTAGACGAAGAAGGGATAAAGCACAAAATTTCAGCACCATATTCCCCTCAACAAAACGGAGTAGCCGAAAGAAAGAACCGTACACTCATTGAGATGGCAAGCGTAGGTAGGAGAGCACATGTAAAGCTACCAGAGGGGGGTGAATGGTAGATTATAACTTTTCAGCGGAAGCAACGAAAACACCCCTCGACAGAAAACTGATCTGTTAAAGAAACTGTGTGTGCGACTAATCTAAACGTGTTCAACTGTGACAAATCTAGTATATATTGTAGAGAATCAAGTCACGAAGACTTCACAACAAGAATCATTAAAATCTGTTGAGAGAAACTCATGTTACGATCAAAAGATCGAACAAAGGTCAATCTGTTCTACCCGAGAAAAACAGTTCTGGAACACTGCAAAGAAACACGTGTAGATCCGAAACGACAAATCCAATGACCGTGAAATTTTGACAGATGATAGAAAATTCAGTTGTGAAGACAAACCAGAAACAATCACGTCAATCGGATCTGTAAAACTAGAGTTATGATAAAACCACCGAAGCAAGGTAGTGCTCTGCAGAAACTCGACGAGAAAGACTTGAAGGAAACAAGTCAGACAAACAAGGCACAAAAGTTCCTTTCAACTACGAATTTTATTCAATAGAACACAAGAGGAACAGCCCCAAAGTCGTGCACCACGAGCTCTGGCCTCCCTTGCTTATATAACCAGCCCTTAGGCCAACCCAAACCTAACTAGGACTCTAATCCTACTCAGTTCATGAATCGAAACTTCCCATAACTGCTCAAGACTCTTCTATACGCAGATAGAAGCAATCTTAGGACTTCGAAACACCTTAGGAACGTATCCCACATTCCTAAAACAACTCAAATTCGTGACCCACATGAAATGCTACCATAACCAACTCAAAACTTTCCATATTTGAGTCAAACAGGACTCAGCCGCAGCCTGAGCCCATAACCTAGTCGGTTGGACCTTTCTGACAAATTTTTTACGTCCACATCTCTACATCATGCCTCAGAACCATGTAGCCACGTCCATGCACTCCTTCCACACGTCCAAACATCTTCCAACGACGTCCACGATACCTTCATATGCATTGTTCTTGATTCAAACATGCTGCGCAACCTCCCGATCAACTCAACCACAATTCCTCCCGAACTTGGTTGTTGAACCTCATCTTCTCCCTAAGACTCTAGTTCAATGCATCGCGGCACCAGCCATGTCTTGAACTCAGGCAACACCTGCACATGAATAAACAACCAATACTTCCGAGCACAAGTCCTCGACTTGACTCTCGTTAGTTCTGAAACTACAACATCTTACGTGAGCACCTCACATAAGCATGTTGCAAACTACAGCAAAATGATATCAACCATAACCACCAAAAAATTAGTAAAAGAATACTAAGCAAATTTTCCATAAGTCTAAAGTAAGTTTGAATCATTGCAAGTTAAAAGTAGAACCACTGCGATCAAACTCCGAACCTTGCCAAAGCTAACCGGACCTTGAACCGGAGCTTACCAAAGCTAATAGGACCTTGCGCCGGAGCTAACCAAAGCTAGTCGGAGCTAGCGCTGGAGCTAACCAAAGCTAGTCGGAGCTAGTGCCAGAGCTAACCAAAGCTACTCAAACCTAGACAAAGAAGTCGGACCTAGCATCGGACCTTGCCGGAGCTACCCAAAACAAGCCGGACCTATCGCCCGACCTTGCTGGAGCTCGGACCTAAAGTCGGACCTTGATGATAAAAGGTGTTTTGGTAGTATTCAAAACTTTTATCGCCATAGCCAATGTATTCAACACACATAGGTCTCACAATCTCCTCCTTGATGAATGCATTGGCAACACAACTTAAAATTCAAACATTGGCTTATTTACATGAAAAGTTTTGAAAAAAATTTCTCTCCCTTTTTGAAAATCAAATGAGATAGAAATAAATTTCTCCCCCTATACATATTTCTCCCCCTGAGAAATATCGTGCCAAAAAAACTTGTGAATATGTGCAAGGTGTGATCAATTTCTCCCCCTGTGAATATGTGCCAAAAAAACTTTTGTATTCAGCAAGGTACAAAAGAGAAATTTTAATTGTTATGAACATATTATAACATATAGGTATAAAACAATGCTCATCCAAGTCATACTATCAAGTAATTTACACTATCACATCAATGCAATAAATAAAGTAGTGTAAGCCATGCTAGAGATGAAGAGTAATTTTTTATTTAAGCAAGTCATGATCTCACAAACTTAACTATTTCAAAACCTGAAAGCATGACACTTGTTGCTGTATTTTTTTTTCAAAGCACAAATTAATATCATATGATATATGCAAGAGATTATATGCGCATCTGCCTTATTCTAACCAACCAAGCCAAGCCTATATCATTTGACAATCAGAAGCTTAAGGACATGGTTTTCGTCATACACAACTTCTTCCAAGTTCATATCTAAGGGCGATGATAGGCCATCTCAAAATAAGAAGTAAGATGCATGCATATTCTCTTGATCTTTTCTCAATTTATATTTGTTCATAAAACTCAACATGTGACTTGATTACCTGATTAATTCATTATGATTAAAAGCACTTGTGATCATGCAATAAGTTCAAAACAACAAGAAAGTTTGATCATGACCAGATTTAGTGTAAGTAATTATTCCAATTACTAGTCATGGCAAAAACTACAAAATGTATAACATGATTAATGTAGTAAGAACTTTCAGCATATAAAAGGAATCACAAAGTCATATATGCATGAAATGCTATGCTCATATTATTTTAAGTTCAGGTTGACACATAGACATCATAAGTTTCAAAACTCCCCCTCAATTTAAGCCATGAGGATGCATAACCTCTAGTTCACTATGAATGTAACAAAAATGAGAGAAATCCAAAGGTTTTGTAAAAAATGTCAGCCAATTATTGTTCAATATCTACATGGTGAAGCATAATGTTTCCTTTTTCAACATTATCACGGAGAGTGATACCTAATGTCAATGTGCTTTGTTCTTGAATGTTGCACGGGGTTTTTAGCAATGCGAATAGCACTAGTCTTGCCACAAAACAGTGGAACACTATCTAGATCAACCCCATAGTCCTTAAGTGTTTGAACAATCCAAAGAATTTGTGAACAAGCACTAGCAGCAGCTACATATTCAGATTCGGTTGTGGATTGTGCAATTGAACTTTGTTTTCTAGAGGACCAAGCAACAAGTGAATTACCAACAAAATGACAAGCACCTAAATTACTTTTCCAATCAATCCTACAACCTCAAAATCAGCATCAGAAAAAGCTTCCAAAGTAAAGGTTGAGGAAGAAGGAAGAAAAATGCCAAATTCTTGAGTTAGATGTAAGTACCTGAGAATCCTTTTGACGGCTTGACGATGTGAAGCATGTGGAGAGGCTTGAAACTGTGCACAAAGACATTCGCTGAATTGTATGTCCGGTCTTGATGTTGTGAGGTACAAAAGCTATCTGATCATGCTTCTATATTCTTTTTGATCCACGGGTTCACCATCTTCATCAAGTTCAAGTGTCGTTGCTGTTCCCATTGTTGTCCGAAGAGGCTTGCTTTTTTCATGTTGAAGCGCTTAAGAAGGTTTCTTGTATAATTTGTTTGATGCACAAAGGTTCCCTCCTTAGTTTGCTTGATTTGCAGCCCCAAAAAGTACGTGAGTTCACCCATCAAACTCATCTCAAATTCTGAACTCATCGTAGCTGAAAACTTAGACACAAGATCATGAGAAGCACAACCAAAGATAATATCATCCACATAGACTTGAATGAATAATGAGTCATTGCCATGCTTAAGTACAAAAAGAGTTTTATAAACCTTGCCCATGGTAAACCCCTTTTCAAGTAAGAATGTTTTTAACCTATCGTACCATGCTCTAGGGGCTTGTTTGAGACCGTACAAGGCTTTGGACAGTTTGTAACATGGTTAGGAAAATCTGGATTTTTAAAACCCGGTGGTTGTTTGACATAAACCTCCTCATCTATGTAGCCATTAAGAAAAGCACTTTTAACATCCATTTGATATAGCTTAAAACCTTTATATGCAGCAAAAGCTAACAAAATTCTTATGGATTCTAATCTAGCAATAGGAGCAAAAGTTTCATCAAAATCTAGACCTTCAACTTGAGTGAAACCTTGAGCAACCAACCTAGCCTTATTCTTAACCACAACCCCATCCTCAGTTTGTTTATTTTTAAACACCTATTTAGTTCCAATTAAAGTGTGAACTTTAGGTGGAGGTACAAGTTTCCAAACATTATTTCTTTCAAAAATTTCTAACTCTTCTTGCATGGCAATAATCCAGGATTCATTAGTGAGCATGTGTGATATATCTTTGGGTTCAAAAGCAGCAACAAAAGCAGAATGAGCATGAGAGTTTGGATCGCAAAACCTGGACCGTGTGACTCGTTCGTGCAAGCTTCCAATAATTTGTTGTGAAGGATGACTTTTGAGAACCCAGAGGGGAGTGGACACTTCACAAGCTTCTTCTTCTTCATTTCATCACAAATCGATGAGCTTGTGACTTGAGGCTGATCTGGATCAGCAATGATGGTTGTCGGTGCTAGTTGAGGATCAACATCCAGAGCAGAACAAAAGTCATTAGCTGCTAAATTTTTGGGCAGCAGCTCCACTTCTTCCTCATCTTCAACAAAAATGCTCTCCCCCTAAGGATATGGACCCGAACCTGCAATGTTTTATCTAGTACCTATGCTAGCTCCATCAAAAGATACTTCACAAGTCTCCACAATTTTGTTAGTGTCAAGTAAAAGCACACGGTAGCCTCTAGTATGAGATGGATAACCAAGAAACATGCCATCAATGGATCTAGGTTCAAATTTATCAATATTACCATGTTTCTTAATAAAGCATTTGCAACCAAAGACCCGAAAGTGTGTAACACTAGGCCTATGTCCAAACCGGAGCTCATATGGTGTTTTACCTAGCTTAGCACGCAAGAAAACACGAATTGAGACATAACAAGTGGTTGCAATCGCATCAGCCCAAAATTTCCTAGGAGTTTGATATTCATCAAGCATAGTCCTAGTCATCTCAACTAAGGTTCTGTTCTTTCTTTCTACAACACCGTTTTGTTGAGGTACATATGGTGAAGAAAATTGATGATATATTCCATTTTCAGCACAAAAGTGATCAAAAGATTGATTTTTAAATTCAGTTCTGTTATCACTTCTAATTGCTTTTAAAGATCCTGGGTGATCAATTGATAATCTAAGAAATAAATTTCTAAAGTGACTAAAAGCTTCATTCTTAGATGCTATAAAGTAAACCCAAGAGTATCTAGAATAATCATCAACAATCACAAGAAGATACCATTTACCTCCGAAGGATTGAACACGTGAAGGTCCTACGGTGTCAAGGTGCAAAAGTTGACCCGGTTCCATTGTCATGATCATTGTGAGAGGAGTATGTGAACCTGCAACCATCTTAGCATGTCTACAAGAAGATCACACAATTTCTTTGTCCCCTTTAAGCTTAGGCAGCCCACGTATGCGATCAAGAGCACTAACACGAGTTAGATGATCAAAGCCTACATGACGAAGTCTACGATGCCAAAAATATAAGTTCTTTGAATCATTAGCAACTAGACACCTATGCTTAGACGAAGACATATCAAAACCAGCTTTAAAAACTCTTCCAAACCGAGACATGTTAAAAATAAGCTCACTATTTGAATTTACAACTTTGTAGCAATTTTTAGGGAAAATAATTTCCATATTTTCATCTAGCAGTTGTGAAAGAGAAATCAAGTTGTATTCAAATATTTAACAAGTGCCACATCCTTTAAAGTGTAGTGATCATTTACTATAACCGAACCCTTAGCAATGATAGGAGTTGAAGAATTATCAGCAAAAGTAACATTCTCTACACGTGACACAAAAGAGAGGGAGGAGAACCATTCTTTATTACCGGTCATGTGGCGTGAGAACCTAAATCCACAATCCAAATGTTGTTCTTCCTCAAGCGTGTAACCTACATAGAAGCACAATACATCGATGACTCAATACTGGGGTTAGTCAAAAGGCATTTAGGAATCCAATACTAAGTCACACGATGTCCAGCAGGAATAACAAGCGAAAGATGAGATAAAACAGCAAGTTTATGAGCCAAAGCTTGAGGATTTTTGTACCCAACTACTGACCTACGAGATGTTGCATGTGTAGCATGAAAAATAGTAGTTTTGGGAGCAAACTTTGTATGTTTTCGACTCATTAAAGCAAATTGCATGTTCCTATCATTTGGTTTAGCAAGTGCAGAAAATTTTGTATGAAAGTTATGAGATCTAGCAATCATTCTTTCCTTTTTTTTGTTGTTTAGCTAGTCTATAACAAAAATCTATGACATGACCATCTCTATCACAGTAGGTACAATGAAAGTTAACTTTGTGTTCATGTCTAGATGAGCAAGGAACGTTTTTATTTGAAACCGAATGAGACAACACTCCTGCAGATTTGAAAACCACTTTTTTTTGTTTAGGAACTGTTTGAATCAAACCACTTCCTAATGAATTTACAATTTTAAGTGGATGTGCCTTAGCATGAGCATGAGAATCAAAACCTAAACCAGTTTTATCATTGCAAGACTTGGAAGAATTCAGCAGCAAGTTTAGGTTCTTATTTCCATTACAAAACTGATCTAATGTCCTATGCATGTCATCATGTTTTTTGGACAGATCAAGGCAATTTTCACATGAAGTTTTTCCTTTTAATTTTTAATTGGAACAACATTTACTTTATGAGAACAATGCAAATCAATTGTAGAATAGCTAGCATCTTTCAAGTTTTTATCATTAATTGCAGTAAGCTCTCTGTTCTTTTCAATTTCTAACTCAATTTTATCAAGTGTGGAGGTGTGCACACTTCTTAATGAGGACAATTGTTCGTATATTAAATCACAAGAGGAACAAGAATCATCACTAGTAATCAAGGATTTCAAACAATTAATTTCAGATTCTAGTGACTCAATTTTAACAGCATTGTCCCTTAGCTTTTTGTCCTTTTTCTTAACTATAACAGTGGCATGAGAAATAGCATCACACATTTCTTCGCAAGTAGGACATACCTCTTCATTGTTGCTGTTGTGTTCAGACTCCTCCATACTTGATCTTGACTTGCCCGCCATGAAGCACAAGTTTGCCAAATCATCTTCATCTTCGTCACTTCCAATGTTCATATCGCTTGAGCCAAGTTCTTGAAGTGCGGTGATGAAGCTGTTTATCATCTTGCGTCCTATAATACCCATCTTTTTCTTGTTGGAGTTTCCAGAGGTGGTCTTGACTTTGTTTTGCTTTTCCTCACGGGCAGAAGGACATGAAAGATTAGGGCTTCCTCTCCTTCTAGTTCTCAGATTTTGCAATGCTTTTGAGAATCTAGTAGAGATGAGTGTTAACTCCTCTTCTAGAAATTCCTCGATCTACTCCAGGGTTAGTGAGGAAAACAAAACAAGAGTATTGCAAGATGATGATTGGCCGGAACTAGGCATTTCACGTTGTGAGACGAATGCAATGGACTTATTTGGATTCTTTCGTGATAAGATGTCAATTTCATGAGTTTTTAGTTTAGAGTAAAGTACATCTATTGTAAGTGTACTCATGATGGTAGATTCACGAATAGATGTGACTTTCATATCCCAAATTGACATGTCTAATGCACTTAGTAATTGCCTAGAATTTTCAACATCTAAATATTTAACATTGACGCTACGCAAGTTGATGAGCATTTTATTAAAGCGAGCAAAGAGATCATCAATGGACTCACCGGGTTGTGTCTCAAAGCGCATGTATTCTTTCTTGAACATATCCTGTCTTACCTCCTTGGTCGTGTTGGATCCTTCGAGGTAGTCACAAAGTGCTCTCCACACATCGTACACCAATCGGAGGTGTGCAACACGATCAAAGTTGCTTTGAGTTACTCCCTGAATAATCAAGTTGCGGGCCTTGTTGTTGTTGTCAACGTCCCGTAGCTTCACAGCCGTAACTTGATCATTTGACGGCACTTCGTAAGGCTTGTACACCTTTTCCCATATTGCGAAGCCTTGTGCCTGGATGAAGGCTTCCATACGTGCCTTCCGAACCTAAAACTCAATACCACTAAAGACACAAGGTTGTGAAGAGTATTTCTCAATGATGATTAGTTAAAAACACGTGAAAATCACAATTATTAGAGCACCGTGGCTCTGATACCAATTGTAGGATCGGAGAGCACATGTAAAGCTACCAGAGGGGGTGAATGGTAGATTAAACCTTTTCAGCGGAAGCAATGAAAACACCCCTCGATAGAAAACTTATCTATTAAAGAAATCGTGTGTGCGACTAATCTAAACGTGTTCAACTGTGAAAAATCTAGTATATATTGTAGAGAATCAAGTCACGAATACGCATAACAAGAATCACAAAAATCTGTCGAGAGAAACTCAAGTTACGATCGAAAGATCGAACACAGGTCAATCTGTTCTACCCGAGAAAAATAGTTCTGAAACACTGCAAGGAAACTCGTATAGATCAGAAACCACAAATCCAATGATCGTGAAATTTTGAAAGATGATAGAAAATTCAGTTGTGAAGACAACCCAAAAACAATCGCGTCAATCGGATATTTAAAACTCGAGTTATGATAAAACCACCAAAGCAAGGTAGTGCTGTGCATAAACTCGATGAGAAAGACTTGAAGAAAACAAGTCGGACGAACAAGGCACAAAAGTTCCTTTCAACTATGAATTTTATTCAGTAGAACACAAGAGGAACAGCCCCAAAGTCGTGCACCATGAGCTCTGGCCTCCCTTGCTTATATAACCAGCCCTTAGGCCAACCCAAACCTAACTAGGACTCTAATCCTACTCTGTTCACGAATATAAACATTCCATAACTGTTCAAGACTCTTCTATAAGCAGGTAGAAGCAATCTTAAGACTTCCAAACACCTTAGGAACGTATCCCACATTCCTAATACAACTCAAATTCTTGACCCACATGAAATCCTATCATAACCAACTCAAAACTTTCCATATTTGAGTCAAACACGACTCAGCCGCAACCTGAGTCCATAACCTAGTCAGTTGGACCTTTCCGACCAATTTTTTACATCCACATCTCTTCATCATGCCTCAAAACCATGTAGCCACGTCCATGCACTCCTTGCACACATGTAAACATCTTCCGACGACGTTCACGATACCTTCATATGCATTATTCTTGATTCAAACATGTTGCGTAACCTCCCGATCAACTCAACTACTATTCCTTCCAAACATGGTTGTTGAACCTCATCTTCTCCCTAAGACTCTAGTTCAATGGATCCTGTCACCAGCCATGTCTTGAACTCAAGCAACACATGCACATGAATAAACAACTAATACTTCCAAGCACAAGTCCTCGACTTAACTCTCATTAGTTCCGAAACTACAAGATCTTACGTGAGCACCTCACATAAGCATGTTGCAAACCATAGCAAAATGTTATCAACCATAACCACCAAAACACACCAATGACTTAGTAAAAGAATACTAAGCAAACTTTCCATAAGTGTAAAGCAAGTTTGAATCATTGCAAGTTAAAAGCAGAACCATTGCGATCAAGCTCTGAACCTTGCCTAAGCTAATCGGACCTTGAACCGGAGCTTACCAAAGCTAATAGGACCTAGCGCTGGAGCTAACCAAAGCTAGTCGGACCTAGCACTGGAGCTAACCAAAGCTAGTAAGGCCTAGCGCCAGAGCTAACCAAAGCTACTCGGACCTAGACAAAGAAGTCGGACCTAGCATCGGACCTTGCTGGAGCTACCCAGAAAAAGTTGGACCTATCGTCGGACCTTGCTGGAGCTCAGACCTAAATTCGGACCTTGATGATAAAGGTGTTTTGGTAGTATTCAAAACTTTTATCACCATAGCCAATGTATTCAACACACATAGGTCTCACAGCGAGGACATTGCTCGATGAATACAAGACTTCGGACAGGTTTTGGGCTAAAGGGATTAACACCGCTTGTCACGCCATAAACCGACTCTATATTCATCGTTTGCTCAAGAAAACTTCATATTAACTACTCACGGGTAACAAGACGTTCAAAATGTTATATCTTAAACAAGAAGCTTAGGGCTTCGAAGTTCGCTTCAAAGTCCGATGAAGGTTTCTTACTTGGCTATGATTCGAACTACTACACCTATCGCGTCTTCAACAAAGTCTCCGGACTTGTTGAAGTGTCACATGACGTATGTGTTCGATGAAACTAACAGCTCTCAAGAAGAGCAAGATGATCAATGTGTGATAGATCAACAAGAAGCTCCATGTCATGCATTGAGAAGAATGGCATTGGGTGATGTTCGACCACAAGCGCCACCTCCAAATGCGAATGAAGAAGATGAACCACAAGTGGAGGATAATGATAAAGGGGGAGCTTCCACACACATGATCAACATCAAGGAGATCAAGATAATCAAAACAGCAATGAGGGCAACCATCCAGGGGGAGACAAGGAAGATGATGATAATGAAGATTCAAGACCACAAGTGCCACATCCAAGAGTACACCAAAGCATCCAAAGAGATCATCCCGTCGACAATATAATCGGTGACATCCAAAAGGGAGCAATAACTCGATCTCTCATAGCTAATTTTTGTGAACAATATTCTTTTGTATCTTCTTTGGAACCATACAGGGTTGAAGATTCATTAAAATATCTGGATCGGGTGATGAAGATGCAAGAAGAATTGAACAACTTGAAAAGGAACGAAGTGCGAGAGCTTGTTAAAAGACCCAAGTCCAATGTCGTCGGCACTAAATGGGTCTTCCGCAAAAAGCAAGCCGAACATTGAGTGGTAACAATGAACAAGGCACGACTTGTGGACAAAGGGTACTCACAAGTCGAAGGTTAAAATTTCGATGAGACTTTTGCTCCCGTAGCTAGGCTTGAATCAATTAGTACATTACTTGCATATGCTACTCACCATGATTTCAAGCTTTATCAAATGGACGTGAAAAGCGCCTTCCTCAACAGACCGATCAAGGAGGAGGTGTACGTGGAGCAACCACCCGGTTTTGAAGATCAAGAATACCCCGACTATGTGTACAAGCTACGTAAGGCTCTCTATGGCCTCAAACAAGCTCCTAGAGCTTGGTATGAGTGCCTTAGAGATTTTTTGATTGAAAATGGCTTCAAGATTGGTAAAGCTGATTACACCTTGTTTACTAAACACTTTGATGATGATCTCTTCGTTTGCCAAATCTATGTTGATGATATTATATTTGGGTCAACTAACAAATCTTTTTGTCAAGAATTTAGCATGATTATGACAGATAGATTCGAGATGACCATGATGGCAGAGTTGAGATACTTTTTGGGATTCCAAGTGAAGCAACAAAAGGATGGGGCGTTCATAAGCCAAACAAAGTACACTCAAGACATTCTCAAGAAGTTTGGGATGGACAAAGCAAAGCCCATAAAGACTCCCATGGCGACAAATGGAAACTTGGATCTAAATGAAGACGGACCAAATGTGGATCAAAAGGTATGTCGCTCTATGATTGGTTCCCTACTTTATCTATGTGCATCTAGGCCTGATGTCATGTTGAGTGTATGTTTGTGTGCAAGATTTCAATCTAATCCTAAGAAATGTCATTTGACAACCGTAAAAAGGATCTTGCGATATTTAGTTCATACACCTAACCATGGCCTTTGGTATCCCAGAGGTTCAAAATTCAATATCATTGGATACTCCGAAGCCGATTATGTCGGGTACAAGGTAGATAGAAAAAGTACCTCCGGTACTTGCAAATTCCTAGGTAGATCCCTAGTTTCTTGGTCCCCCAAGAAACAAAATTCGAATTCCTTATCCACGGCCGAAGCGGAGTATGTTGCAACCGGGGTTGTGCACAACTCCTTTGGATGCAACAAACTCTAAGGAATTACGGTTACAATATGAGTCGTATTCCACTCCTTTGTGATAATGAGAGTGCCATTAAAATTACAAATAATCCCGTTGAGCACTCTAGAACACATAGACATCCGACATCACTTTTTGATATATCACTCAATCAAAGGAGACATAGCCATTTCCCATGTTAACACTGAAAAACAGCTAGCTGATATCTTTACCAAGCCAATTGATGAAAAACGCTTTTGTGAGCTCCGAAATGAACTAAATATCCTTGATTCTCAGAACGTGGCTTGAAAACTTGCATACTTGTATGCCATCTTCAAAATCATGTTGATTGTGTTGAAAAATCATCTCTCTCTGTTTTCTCTGAAAAACTATGTTAATTACTTGATCTTGGTGAACTATGGTCATAGCTTGATTGTTGTATGTTTACTGATCATATTGATTATTGTGTGTTTTTGACCCCTATTTTCTTTTTAAGCACCTTTGAATATATACGAAAGGCCTATAATTTTCTGTCCAGGTGACCACAGACTAGTCCGTGGTTACCCCGGACTAGTCCGCACACTACAGACTAGTCCGCGGAGTTTTTCCGGTAGTCCAAACTAGTCCGGTCCAACCACGGACTAGTCCGAATTTTCGACTCCATAACCCTAGGGCCGGCGCAACCCTAATCTTCCTCCTCCTCATAGCTCCTCTCACGTTCCCTCTCTTCACTCAAGTGCTCCCAAGGCTATTTCGCATAATCTCCATCAAATCCACTCGAGTTTCAGTTTGATTTGATCTTCATTGCAAGGGGATCAAGGACCACAGACTAGTCTGCATAAACAACCTCCTCAATGCCTCAAATTGAAGGATTTGGTAAATTCATCTCCAAACCCTAGAATCTTTGATTTTCTGTGTTCTTGCTCAAAATGCTTACCACTTCTGGCTAATACATGCTCCGGTGATCTATTACATTTACTCTAGAACACTTTTGCATTGAGTAATCTAAAATTTCATCAAGTTAGGTTTTGAACGGTCGCATAACGGACCAGTCCGTTCTCAGGGCGGACAACTCTGGTATGGCCTGATCAAACCCTAACTTATATCCACTCAATGCAATTCCTTCTCATCCTTGCTTATCCACATCCATTATATCTTCCTTGTCAGAATCATGTCGGATGAAAACATCTCCGACTTTGAAGCCGAGATGGATCAAGATGTGTTGTCGCGTGTCTCAGAGTCTTGCGCCAACAAAACACATGAGCGTGCTGTCGAGCCCTCTCCCACTCTACCTAAGGTGCGGCGGAAGGTTCCAGCTAAGAAACCTGCCTCCAAAGGGAAAGATGTGGTTGGTCCTAGTTCAGAGGCTCCACGCCAGACCATGGACAAAGGAAAGGGACTTGCTTCTGGCCCGATTGGTCCCTTGGAGATGACTGCTCCAAGACAAGGGAATAGAAACCCCTTAGAAGAGAAATTCAATGGCAAGGAGAGTAGTGTGGCATGGAAGCTTAGGAAGATCAATGCATATAGCAGTGGAAAGAAGGCAGCTGACCGAAGATTTTGGAGTCACTTTCATGCAGACTACTACAGTACCGTGTACCTTCAGATGAAGCCTACAGTAGTCCCCAACCAATGGATTGACTGGAGCCATTTTGAAAGAAAAAGTCGTGGTGCCTTTGATGAAGTGGTAGAGGCTGCAGAGAGGCATGGTTTAAAGGACTTGTTTGCCTTCAGGTATAACTGGAATGATGAGGTCATCGCTCAATTCTTTGCAACTTGCTCCTTTGCCAGCGATGAAGAAGATAGGGTGACTTGGATGACACATGAATCCAAGTACACAGTCACATATGATGAATTTGCCAGGCTGCTACACCTAGAGGACACCGACAAAAATGCGATTGTGATTCACAATCTAGGTGTTTTGGAGAAGGATAACATGGACTTTCTCTATGATACTCGCCTCGAATAAAATTGTCCCTCAACCAAGAACATGAATCCCTTCTTCATGGTTCTTAATAGAGTGCTCCAAAAGATGATTGCTCTAAAGGATGGAGATGCTGGGAGTGTCCAAGGTTACTTGAGAACCTTGATGAAAGTGATTAGCAAGAAGAGGAAGTTTGACATCTTTGACTACATCTGGAACGACATGGTAAACATCTCCTGCACCCCTAATTTCTCCTGTGGCTATGCACCGTATATCATGTTTATGATAGAGAAGGTCACGAGCATGGAATTTGTGAAGGATGTTGAACATACAGCTTTGAGGCCCCAGAAGCCACCTCAAGCTGTTCTTCCAACTACTCCATTCCCTGTTTCATGTGAAGAGGCTCCTAGGAGAGCCCAAGGAGAGGCAAGACCTTCCACTGGCACTAAGGCCCCTCCATCTACCAAAGGGTCTGCTAGTGGAATCATGAAGTACTTGGCTACCATATTTGGTTCTTGCCGCAAGACTGAGGTGAAAGTTCACAAAATGAAAAAGGCAAGAAAAGATTAAATGCGGTACATGAAGGACAATATCAAAGTCATTTGTCAAAAACTGGAGATTGAGCCTATTGGATATCCAGTCATTTCAGAGGACTCCGCTTCTGACTTCTCGGAGCTTCCACCTCTTTCACGTTCTGATCTTGCTTACTTTGGCGTTCGGGGCACAACGAGTGGTTCCTCACCTCCTCCTCCTCAGCCTGATGATGAAGATGACGGAAGGACCGACAACGAGGAATGAGACGGCGGTGACAAGTAGATCCCTCCTCTCCTTCTTTTTGGTGCCTTGATGCCAAAGGGGGAGAGATTGAGGGGAAGTTTTAGGTTGTAGATTTAGTTTGAGAGAGAGAGAGAGAGAGAGCTTTATGTGTGTCTTTGTTGCAAATCTATCATGCGTTTGGGTTTGTAAAACTTTAATTATGCTCTCTCATGCTATTTGACTATGTTATGCTTGTTGTCAATGGTTGTTGTCTGAAACTGCTATGTATGCTTGAGATTCTTGATGTTATTATGATTATGTCTCTTATGATATTCACATTGATATTATTGCTCACACACATAGTTTTGCACCCCACCATAAAGAGTGTACATATGTCTTATGTCTACATTGCCTATTTTGCTCAAAGCTCATATGTGCACACTTTATGAAAATCTGAATTTTTATCATATTTGTGTAAATCTCAATTGGTTGTCATCAATCACCAAAAAGGGGGAGATTGAATGTGCATTTAGGCATTCCTTGTGGGCTTTGCTTGATTTATGACAAAGAAATGAGATCCTAACAAAATTGTTGAGATGAGCGTAGGTTTTAAAGAAATTAGGAAGAAAGCACAAAAAGGAAGGAGAATGAGGATCTAAAGTGAAAAGAGATCAAGAGCTGAAAAGATTAGATTATTTTGTATGGAGTGTGTTGGGGAAACACACCGCAAGAGCATGAACAAATAACTCATCTCACTGCACAATTCACAGGAAAACCGGACTAGTCCGATATTAAGCGGACTAGTCCGATATCTCTCTGACTAAGATCGGACTAATCCCCCTAGTGCAGACTAGTCCTCAGCACTTCACATTTAAACAAAAACGGACAAGTCCGATATCCATTGGACTAGTCCGATAATCTTCTGACTAAAATCGGACAGGTCCTCCAAGTCCGGACTTGTCCTTAGCCTCACAATTTTTCACTACACCGGACAAGTCCGATATTGGCCAGACTAGTCCGAAAACTCTCTGACTAGAATCGAACAAGTCTCTCCAAGTGCAGACTTGTCCTCAGTTCTTCACGCTGTTCACTACACCGGACTAGTCCGATATCAGCCGCACTAGTCTGAAAAATTTCTGACTAAAAACGGACTAGTCCACACCAGTAACGGACTAGTACAGTATATCTCAACACTTAGGGTTTTCCACATGCCGCACTCTGGACTAGTCCAGAGTCTACCACAGACTAGTCCGTACATCGCAAACCCTAACGGTATCTTTTGGAAATCCTAGTATAAATAGAGGTGTACGGCTATAGATCAACAACTCTCGAGCCCCTACGCCATCACACCTCCCAAGAGCCCAAAATACACATCTCTCCACTCATTCTAACCCTAAAAGGATCAAATCTTTGAGGATTAGTAATTGATCAAAGGAGAGACTTGTTCTACACATCTTGAGCTCTTGGGTTTGATCTCTCACACACTCTTGTTGTTTATTGTTTATCTTTTGAGTGTGTTTGGTGGTGTTCTTCATTGTAATTCTTGGGGAGCCCTCAACTTGTGAGAAGGCCCCTTGAACGAGCTATTTTCCTCTTTGTGATTAGTTGAAGAGAATCAGCCTCCATGGTGATTCGACAAGGATAGGTTGGTTTGGTGAAGATCCGGTCCTCCGTGGACTTCTCAACATGGATGTAGTTTTCCTCTGTGTGAATCGAACCACAGGATAAAATCTTGTCTCACGCACTTTCGCTTTATTGTTCATCACATTCTAGGGTTTACATAATATTGTGTACTCACATTGAAACATTGAAATTAAAGTTGATCTTTGCCATACATTGTTTCATTGTCATAATACATCCAAGTTTCAAATTACTGAACAATCTTGATCTTTCTAGTACGCACGTACCAAACTAGTCCGCACAGTACCACACTAGTCTAATTTCCTTGTATTTGATAAATATGTAAGTGTTTTAGGGATCGACAAAAGATCAAAAAGCCTATTCACCCCCTCTCTAGGTTACATTCAATGATGCCGACTATGCAGGCTTCAAAGTCGATAGAAAGAGCACATCAGGAACTTGCCAATTTCTCGCTAGATCCTTAGTTTCATGGTCATCTAGAAAGCATAACTCTATTGCTCTTTCCATAGCCAAAGCGGAGTGTGTTGCAGCCGGTAGTTGTTGCGCATAGCTGCTTTGGATGCAACAAACTCTTAGGGACTATGGTTACAGTCTGAACCATATTCCACTCCTATGTGACAATGAATGTTCTATAAAAATTGCACAAAATCCAGTAGAGCATTCAAGAACTAAGCACATAGACATTCGTCATCATTTTTCGAGAGATCATTCATTAAAAGGTGATACAGAAATTTCACATGTTAGAACTGAAAAATAACTAGCAGACATATTCACAAAGCCACTAGATGAAAAAAGATTTTGTGAGCTCAGGAATGATTTAAATATACTCGACTCTTGAAATGTGGCTTGAGAAACTGCGTACCTGATTGTAATTTCAAAGTTTACTCATTTTTGTGAAAAATTATCCCTTATCTTAATTTTCGATCGAAAACCATTTAGATTAGTTAATCTTGGTAAAATATGGCCATTGTATGATTGTTGATTGCTTACTGGTCATGTTCATCAATATTATTTGTGAAATGATATCATTTAGATCAATATTAGATCAAACTCCCAAAAATCAATTTGTTTCTAATTCTGATCTGTCCAGCTGACTCGGACTAGTCTGTTGTTAGCACCGGACTAGTCCGTTGCTGCTGACTAGTCCTGCTCTGGTCCGGCATACCAGACTAGTCCGGTCGCCAATATGGACTAGTCTGTATTTATCGGGCTTAAACCCTAGCCAACCATTAGGACATCTTCATCTTCCTCTCACAATCATTTTGGCACTCTCTCTACTCAAAACCTAGCTCCCAAGGCGATTTTCACTTTTGACCACCAAAATCGAAAGTTCCTCCACGGGAACTCTTTCCTTTGGCGCGGAGCATCTCTCTCCGGACTAATATGAACCTTGCTCCGCTCCTCCAACCTCAAATCTTCAATTTTTCGGTAAAAATCTCACTTTACCCTAGTTCTCATCTTTCCTTAAATCTTGCTTACTTTTCTTGATTCCTAGGGCATACATTACATTGTTGTATATATTCCTATTGTATTCATATCCTTGTAGCTTCAATCTTTATTAGATTTGCTGGAGTAGGAAGTTAGGATTCATACGTAAGACCGGACTAGTCCGGTGCTTGGTTCAGACATGTCTGGTGCTTCGGACAAGTCCGCACTCTAACAATGGACATGTCCGGTCCCCTGATAGTTTGAGCCACTAAATTCTTATCTCCACAAAGTCTACATATCATTCTTACCGCTTCTTGTATTCTCTGTGTCATGCACTATGTCGTTCGCTTCAGATGACAACATGTTTGACTATGAAGCTGAGCGTAACAGCAGGAGTTTAAAGGGCAAAAGAATGGGTAAGCAAGAAGAGACATGACTTCAATGCCCACTCCTCTCCTCCCGATGATGTTCTTCGGAGAAAGATGGAAGTGGTAGTAAAGAAAGCATTGAGCAAGGATGGTGCTGCTGCTAGCTCAATGACATCTAGAAGGAGCATCAACAAGAGAAAAGGACTTGCAAGTGGTCCCATTGGTCCACTTAAGATGAAGTCACCTGTGCAGCGCAACAGGCAACCTTCAGAAAATGACTTCATGTGGAACGGAAATGAGTTGGCTGACAAGTTCAGAAAGATTGAAGTTACGAGTAGCCAAAGCAATCTGCTGACACAAGATTTTGGATCCACTTCCATACTGACTACTATGAGCATGTGTACATGAAGATGAAGAATCTAGTGGTTGAGAGTCAGTGGGTGAACATAAAATACTTACAGTCTAAGAAATGTCAGGCTTATCATGAGGTCTTAGAGGCATTGGATATGCATGGCTTGAAGGATCTCCTATCCTTCCAATATGACTTGAACAATGAAGTCATAACTCAGTTTTACTCAAACCTCTACTTTGCTCGTGACAATGGGGATGAGATGACCGGAATGACACATAGATCTAAGTATAGTGTCACATATGAGGAATTTGTTAAGATACTTCACCTTGAAGATACCTTGGGCAACGAGCTCATTATTCGTAACTTGAAGCCTTTGGAGAAGGATGAGCTAAAATTCCTCTATGATACAAGAATGCCATACAAGCCACCCACCACCAAGTACTTAAAGCCATTCTTTGCAGTGCTTAATAGAATCATAAGGAAGACCATTGCTCCAAAGGACGGAGATGCAGGGACAATTCAAGGAACTCTAAAGACCTTGATGAATGTGACAAGCAAGAAAAGGACCTTCAATGTCTTTGAGTACATCTACAATGACATTGTGAAAATCTCTATCACTCCAAACAGATCTTGTGGCTATGCACATCACATCATGTATAGGATTGAGAAGGTGACTGGGCTGGAATTTGTCAAGGATGTCACTGACACTGGCCTCAAGCCCAAGAAGCCAACAGTCTACACTGTTCGCTCTGCTCCTGCCTCACCTGCAAAGGAACTAAGATCTAAGTATGCTCATGAAGTCACAAGGACTCTAGCTGCTACCTCTGCTCCTCCATCCTCCAAAGAGTCCTCGAGTGGTGTGCTGAAAATGCTCTCCTCCATCCTTGCATCCTGCCGCAAAGTGGAAATTAAGCAACACAAGGAAAGCATGGCTAGAAAGAGGCATCAATGGTACATGAAAACAAACATCAAAGCAATCTATTAGAAGTTTGATATTGAGCCAATGGGATCACCTAAAATCTCATAGGATTCAGAAGAGAACATCACAAAGATGGCATCTCTCACGGAGCAAGAATTAGCATCCTTTGGACTAGCAGGTGTCTCTGCCCCTCCTCCTCAGCATGCACATGAAGATTAAGATGAAGACAGGGCTGAGAGTGAGAGAGGGGGTTACGAAGAGTGGTTCCCTCAATTTTTTCCCTATTTGGTTCCTTGGTGCCAAAGGGGGAGAGATTGAGACTAGTAGTATTTATTTGTATGCCTTAAGGACTAGTGATCATTGACATGTATCTTAAATTTCAAATTATTGTAGTCTCTTTTGGATGTGCCTATTTTGTCCAATATGAATGTGTGATGCTTATTTTGATATTATTGTGTTGGTTGCTATAATTGCTATACTCTTAATTTTGCACATCACATTATCTGATCACACACCGTATAGGCACCCTCACCATAAAGAGTGCATATATGTGAAAAAAATTATTGTTCATATTTCATTCTGATTTATGCAAACTTTATCAAAATATATTTTTAGTCTTAATTGTGAAATCTCAATTGGTTGTCATCAGTCACCAAAAGGGGGGAGATTGAAAGTGCATCTAGGCATTCTCTTATGGGTTTTGAACGATTGATGACAAACAAATGAGATCCTAATGAATTCATTGAGATGAAGCATGTCAACAAAGATTAGATATATTGGTGCACTCAAAAAGGTGAAAAAATGAGGGGTGAAGAAAAGGAAAAGACCAATTGATCAAGGAAGTGCAAGGTAGATACAACTGTATAGGATGTGTATGGGCGACACATCCCAAGAGCTTAGATCTTTGCATAGAGGGTAAGGGCTAAAGTTAATTTATTAAGTAATTCACTGTGCACTGGACAAGTCTGGACACTAAGCGGATAAGTCTGTACAACTTTCTGATGTTTCAATTTACCGTGCACTGGACAAGTCCGGACACTAACCGGACAAGTCCGTTCAACTTTCTAATGTTTTAATTCATCGTGCACCGGACAAGTCCGGACACTAACCGAACAAGTCCTTTCAACAATCTGATGTTTCACTCAGACAAGTTGGAAGAAACAAAATTCACATTGGTCCGGACAAGACCATCATTACGCGGACTAGTCCGATTAACTTTCTGTAATCACTATGGACTAGTCCGATGAACTCTCTATTCCAATGCGGATAAGTCCAGTATACCTCACACAAACTAGTGTGCTGCACATTCCATGCTAATTTTACACAACACACCGGAAAAGTACGGTCACCAAAGCGGACTAGTCCGGCCGTCGGAATCCCTAAAGGTAATATTTTTGAAACACTATAAATAAGTGATCCACGACCCCACAAATAGAAGAACCGTACTCTACTGTCAAGAACAAAAAACCCTAGAACCGCCACTTGTCCCTAGAGCACAGAAACACATCTCCTCACACATCTAAAGCAAAAAAGGTTAAAATTTTTGGGTATCCAGATTTGGGATAGAGATATCATCGTCTACGCATTGTTGAGCTCTTGGGTTTGATCTCTTATAGATTTGTGCATTACTTGTAATTTTTTTGAGTGTATTAGATCGTCTTTTCTCGCTGTAATAGAGTTGATCAACAAGTAATTTGTGTTCCATGTGAAAATTAATCAATCTTATCTCTTTTTTAAGTTGTAAGAATAGTGATTACATTCAGCTGCTATTTCATCTTAGAATTCTGCATAAACACTTAATCTTTTCATAGTACTTCAAGCACATCGGACTAGTCCGTATAACACACTGGACAAGTCCGGTGCATCCAGTATTTGACCTATTGATTAAGTGTTGCAGGAAAAGTTTTCAAAGCCTATTCACCCCCCCCCCCTCTAGGCCACATTCAACTAGTCCGATGTTGGTTACTGCAACCCATCGGAGTTGTCCGTTAATTCACAAAACTTAGTCTAGATCAACTTTCTTTACAAGCCCAGACTTGTTCAACCCGACACCGAACTTGTCCGACCAACTCTCTGTACCCCGAACGGACTTGTCCGGCCTCCTACGGACTAGTCTAGTTTCTAGAGTTTCGACTCGGATTCTACTTTTCTCCACGACAAGTTATTGGGTAATTGCCTTAATTGGGCCCAAGAACGTCGTGCCTCACCCCCGAGGAGCCCATGTGGGACCCCACCAAGGCCCCTACTTGTCCCCACTGCTTCATACTTGGATTCCACCCCAACACCACCTCTCACCCTTCCCACGTTAGAGAAAAACCTTAGCCCTATTTTTCTTCGTGAACCGCCATCAAGAAGAGACGAGCTCACCGCAAGGAAGAGAACGGAAGAGAATAAAGGAGATGGAGGAGAAGAGGAAGAATCAAGAAAGAACATCATCGCTGCTGCGATCTTCATCGACTCTCGATATCAACATTCCTCATCGTCAATTCTCCATCAACAACACTAGACATCAAGTTTCTAACATTGCACCAAATGTTCAACCGTTGGACCATTGGATTCACGGTAATTGCCCTAGATCTAACTTTCCGCGTCAAATATGATCCCAATCTCGCTTGAAACCATGCCCTAGTTGGGAAGTTCACAGAACCCTTGACATAGTGGACTTGTCCGGTCCAGTGCGGACTAGTCCAGTCAGAGTGGACATGTCTGGTCCAATGTTTGGACTAGTCTAGCCTCTGAATTCTAAAATTCCTGAAACTATTCCAGTTTTCTCCAAAATGACTCGAAACTTGCTCAAACATGTATACTCAATTGTAACTAGTTAGTAAGCAATAATAGCAACCTAATAACATGTGTTATCTCATAATTGCATCATTCATGCATGTCATGACATGTTGAGTACTATATGAGCATTTATTGATTGTAATGCTTGTTTTGCATGTTTATCATGCAGAATAGAAGGAAATGCTCTAGAAGGTGCTTTCGAGGACCTTCAACACCAGGACTTTGAAGATCTTGATCCAAACCAGCCACCGGTGCAAGGCAAGTGCCCTTGACCATTTTGATCCGGTTTTGAAATTTTTTGTTTGCAAAATTGCATGCTTGTGTCAAATTGATGGGAAACCCATGAATAGGTGTATACTAGACTTGTATACCCATCGTTCTCGCTCGGGATGCAATGTAGAGAGTCGGGAATTGTATTTTCAAGTTTTGCTTTGTTTTGCTTAATTGGGTTTGGGAATAACCAAATGACTCAATTATGAACTAATGTACATTTAAACTATGTGAATCGGTGATAATGACCCTTTAGAACATGGAACCTAGGGATCTAAGCAAGACGATTATGTGGAATGAGTTGGAACATTTTGGTTTTTTCGCTTGCTTTATATCTAAGGACCGGTTCGTGGAGCGACCACCCAGGATTGCAATGCCACCACAGGGCCAAGTATGGGTGCGTCTTAGCTGACTAATTAGTGTATTGCCAGTATCGTTCAGATCATAAAGAAGGCTCGGGGAATGGGAGTCGGTTGGGTTTGCAGTTATGGCGGGACTACCCTGGGATCTGAACGGCACAAGAGGGGGCTATGGATGGATGTGCTCAGTTGGAGACATCACCTCCGGTGAAACCTCAGTTGGTCCGCACATGCTGGTAATCACTTTGTAAAGGCTATTTTGTGATATCTTGGCCACACACCAACGAAAGTGTGAGATGACATAATTGAGATTCCTTAGTCATCGAAAGATGATGAAATCACAGACTTGTGGGTAAAATGGTACAACCTCTGCAGAGTGTAGAAGTATCATGATAGTCGTGCTCCCGGTTATGAGCGACCTGGTGAAAGTGCATCTAGGACTCCCTTGTGGGTTTTGGATGATTTATGACAAGCAATTGAGATCCTAACCTCCTTGTTGAGATGAGTGCAGAATTTTAAAGGAAAATGAGCAAAGTGCCAAAAAGAAGGAAGAATGAGAAGCAAAGTGGAAATGAGCTCGAGGAAGAAGAGTAGTAGATTATTGTGTATGGAGTATGTTAAGGAAACACACCCCAAGAGCTCAATCACAATTAAACACACACATTGCACAAAGTTACAGAGGACCGGACTAGTCCGATCACAACCGGACTAGTCCAATATCCTTTCTGCACAAGATCGGACAAGTCTGATAAACATCAGACTAGTCCGATATCCTTTCTGACTAGAATCGGACTAGTCCTCCCCAGTGCGGACTAGTCCTCAAAACACTTCACAAGTCACACAAAATCGGACAAGTCCGATCATAACCGGACTAGTCCGATATTCTTTCTGATCCAAATCAGACAAGTCCGATGTCTACACGGACTAGTCCGAAATATCCTCTGATCTGAATCGGACAAGTCCCCCAGTGCGGACTTGCCATCATATACACTTAGGGTCTCACATGTCCGGACAAGTCCGATGACTATCGGACTAGTCCGAAGATTTCCAGTAGTGAAATCGGACAAGTCCGTTCCTAGCCGGACTAGTCCGATATTTCGGGGTACTTAGGGTTTGCTACACACAGCACACCGGACTAGTCCGATGACCACCACGGACTAGTCCAAACTTCCTGAACCCTAACGGTCACTTTTAGAAACCCCATATAAATAGAGGTGCACGGCCCAATTATGATAACTCTCAAACCCTAGCGCCGTCACACCACCCAAGAGCCTCAAAAACTATATCTCCACGAAATTAAGTGCAACAACGATCAATCCTTTGAGGATTCACTCTAGATCATTGGAGAGACACTTGCAACACCACGTTGAGCTCTTGGTTTGATTCTCTAACACACTCCTGTGATTCATTTGTAATTTTTGAGTGTGTTCTTGGTGGTATTTTCTGTTGTAATCCAAGGGAGCTCTCAACGTGTGAGAAAGCCCCTTGAATTCGGTTATTCACCCCTTTGGGATTAGTGGAAGAGGATTGGCCATCGTGGTGATCCGACGAGGGTAGGGTTGGAGAAGACCCGGTCCTTTTGTGGACTCCTCAACGTGGATGTAGGTTGCCTTTTGTGGTAGCCGAACCATGGGATAAATCCTTGTGTTTTGCTTTTGGTGTTCATCATTCTCGTTCATCAGTATAATCTAGGGTTTCAACAATCATTGCTCATCTTATGTTGAATTGTCAAACATAAGAATTAACTGTGATATAATCTAATATATAACATTGGAACCTTTATTTGATTCTATATTTCCGCTGCATACATAAAAGAATCAACCTAATAGTTCAAGCTTAAACAACTCAGTCCGGACTAGTCCGATATCTCTGGTATTGAACCTGTTGTTGAGTGTTGCAGGATCCGACAAAATTCGAAAAGGCCTATTCACCCCCCCTCTAGGCCCACATTCAATTGGTATCAGAGTGAGGTTCTTCAAGAAAGAGTCTAACCACTCGAAGAGATCATGTTGGGCATGAAGGACGCCCACAAAATGAACAACCAAGAGGAGGTTAACAACGACAAGACCCAAAAAGTGGAGAAGTACCTCGAAGCCATTCAAGACTTCGAGGACGACGATGAGGAGACGCTGGAGCTAAAGGCGCTCCTCAGAAAGAAGGCACTTTCCAAAGGGAAAGTGAAAGTTGAAGAGAAGAAGAAGGGGAGTAGTCACACCGACTACTCCCGATATCCTTTTAACTATGATCGTCTAAATTCCAATAACAATCATTACTTATCTATCCCACTTGGAAAAGCCCCACACTTCGATGGAAGTGATTACTCAATGTGGAGGCAGAATATGAAAATGCATTTGATTTCCCTCAACCCAAGTCTATGGCATGTTGTATGCACAGGGATAGATATTCCGGACGACGACGAAGAGCTCACCCCAAGCCAAGAGCAGGCCATTCATAGAAATGCACAAGCCGCAGCTGTAATCACCTCCTCACTCAGTCGGGACGAGTTCACCAAGGTGGATGGACTCGAAATTGCTAAGGAGATATGGGATACACTACAAACTGCACATGAAGGTGACCGACATGTGCGTGAAGCAAAGATTGAGATGATCGAAGGCGAACTAGGAATATTCGCAATTGAGGAAGACGAGTCACCCCAAGATATGTACAATCGATTGAAGACACTTGTCAACAAAGTTCGATCATACGGGAGCAAGAAGTGGAATGACCACGAGGTGGTAAAGCTCATCCTTAGAGCTTTTATGCCTCGCAATGTCACACTATGCTCCATGATTAGAGAAAGCCCTGGATACAAAAGAATGACTCCGGATGAACTGCTTGGAAAAATCATCAACTTTGAGATGATGGAAAGACAAGCAAAGCACGTCAAGGAAATTGCCGATCTCACCTCGGCTAAGAAGAAAGGGGTTGCTCTAAAGTCCACCCTCAAGCCTCTATCCAAAGAAGCAAGGGAAGCACAACTAGAGGAAGACAGTTACGACGAAAGCAGTGAGCTAGATTAAGAGGACATGATATTATTCATGAAAAAGTTCAAGAGAATAATGAAGAAAAGACAAGGGAAAAAATCAAGTGAAGGAAAGTACAAGGAAAGAACGAAGCCGAAGTTGAGGCGGGCATGCTATAATTGTGGTGAGTATAACCACTTTATAGTTGATTGCCCATATGAGGAGAACAAGAAGAAGACCAAATAAGCCAAGCCTCAACCTAAGAAATTCTTCAAGAAGAAGAAACAAGCCGAACAAGCGCACATATGGAAGGAGTGGGACTCAAACGATGAGTCCTCATCATCCGAAGAAGAGGAGATGGCTAGCATAGCCATCGAGAGTGCGTCCAAGAAATCTACACTCTTACCCACACTCGGCGCAAGGAAGGGAAATGGCACGTGCCTTATGGCAAAGGAAGGTAAACGCAAGGTAATCATCAAAACCCCTTTCGTGCATTCCTACTCTAGTGATGATGAAATAATTAGTGATGATGAAGATATGCTTAGTGGACTAGATAGGAAAGCTGCAACAAAAATGAAATTTTTACTTGATCAACTTGTTGAGAAGGAGAGGTTGATTCATCGTCAAGAGGACATTATTATCTCCCAAAAGGAGGAGTATGTCGAACTTGACAAACTTCTAGAACTTGAAAAGGAGAAAAAATAATTCACTAGAGCTTGAGTTAGCTTCAAGCAAGAAAGCTTGCTTGGAGTTAACTGACTCAAATGTTGCAATCAAGGACCAACTTGCTGACCTGATCAAGGTTAACAAGATCCTTGAAGTGCAAGTTGAGTCACTCAAGCTGAGTGAACCTTCCTCCTCTTCAAGTTCACCTTCTCAACCCACTAAAACTGATTTTGCTCATATGTGCACATGTAATAAGATTGTCACCAGTTTGAAGGAGAAGTCAACCTCCACCAAGGATAAAAATCCTACCCAATGTGGCATATTTGACAAGGAGAAGATCAACTATGCACGTAGTGCATACTTGGTCCAAAGACCTCCAAATGTCAAGTATGGCATTGGTTACTCTTATGATGAAAAACAGCATGCTGGAAGTCATAAGAATAACAAGGGGAGGATTTCCTTTGTGAAGAAAGACCCTCTCAAACTCATAAGTCGAAGGGTAAAAACTTGAACTCACACGAATACTGGACTAGTCCGGTAAGTGTCTTGGACGACTCATGGATCCAAGTACACTATGCCACTTGTTACTTTGCAAGCGATGAAGAAGAGAGAGTGACTTGGACGACTCATGGATCCAAGTACACTATCACATATGAAGAATTTGCAAGGATGTTGCATCTTGACACCTCAAGCAATGACAATTTGATTATTCACAATGTTGGTGTCATCGAGAAGGAGAAGATGAAGTTTCTCTATGAGCCCAACTCAAAGTTCATCCCTCCATCCACGAAGAACATGAAGCCATTCTTTGTGGTGCTAAACAGAGTCCTGAGGAAGACAATAGCCTCTAAGGATGGAGATGCTGGGAGTGTGCAAGGATACCTCCAGACTCTGATGAGAGTCATAAGCAAGGACCGCCCATCTGATGTGGCGGAGTACATTTGGAATGATATGGTGAACATATCCTGCACTCCTAACAGATCATGTGGCTACGCGCCTTATCTCATGTTCATGATTGCGAAAGTCACAGGGATCGAGTTTGTCAAAGATGTGGAGCACACACCTCTGAGGCCTCAGAAGCCTCAACAAGTAAATGTCCAAGTTGCTCCCTTGCCGGCCTCTAGTCCCGAGGCACCGGCAAGAACAAGAGAAGATGTCAGAGCTGCTCCAACTTCAAGGGCAGCCCCTCAGAGAGGATAAGCTAATGGAATCCTCAAATACCTGGCTGCCATCTTCACCTCCTGCAAGAAGGCCGAAGTGAAGGCCCACAAGCTCAACATGAAAATAAAGGAGGACATGAAGTACATCAAGGCAACTGCGAAGAAAATTTGCCAGAAGCTGGAGATCGACCCCATTGGATCTCCAGTGATTTCTGAGGACTCCGACCCGGACTACACTGAGCTTGGGCCCTTGACCCTATCTGAGCTTGCCTACTTTGGCGTTGGGGGCTCGAGCGTCTCCATTCCTCCTCATTTTCCTCCTCGTCAAGCTGAAGATGAAGATGACGAAGACGACGATGATAGGACCGACAGTGAAGAGTGAATACCCTAGGACCCTCCTCTCCTTCTTTTTGGTGTCTTGATGCCAAAGGGGGAGAGATTGAGGGGGAGTCTTAGCTTTAGCTGTAGGATGCGAGGAGAGAGCTCTTTTTATGCTTCTTGTCTATTTTTGAGTTTTGCAGTGTTGTAACTTTGTTCCTAAGTTAGTTATGGTTCTGTGATGCAATGCTTAATTAATCTGAGAAGTATTTGTTGAAATCTGTAATCTTTCTCCTGGAGTGACATATATGCTTGGCTTTGGTTGATTAATGTAAATTATGTCATTCTTTATGTTCCAGTGTACTTAGTTATGCATCCCACCATAAAGAATGCACATATGGATAATACTCTCACTGCTTGATGTATTTTGGACCCATATGTGCATGCTTTATGAAAATCTCAATTTTCATTATATTTTGTGAAATCTCAATTGGTTGTCATCAATCACCAAAAAGGGTGAGATTGAAAGTGCATCTAGGACTCCCTTGTGGGTTTTGGATGATTTATGACAAGCAATTGAGATCCTAACCTCCTTGTTGAGATGAGTGCAGGATTTTAATAGGAAAATGAGCAAAGTGCCAAAAAGAAGGAAGAATGAGAAGCAAAGTGGAAATGAGCTCGAGGAAGAAGAGTAGTAGATTATTGTGTATGGAGTGTGTTAAGGAAACACACCCCAAGAGCTCAATCACAATTAAACACACACATTGCACAAAGTTACACAGGACCAGACTAGTCCGATCACTACCGGACTAGTCTGATATCCTTTCTGCACGAGATCGGACAAGTCTGATAAAAATCGGACTAGTCCGATATCCTTTCTGACTAGAATCGGACTAGTCCTCCCCAGTGCAGACAAGTCCTCAAAACACTTCACAAGTCACACAAAATCGGACAAGTCCGATCACAACCGAACTAGTCCGATATTCTTTCTGATCCAAATCGGACAAGTCCGATGTCTACACAGACTAGTCCAAAATACCCTCTGATCTGAATCGGACAAGTCCCCCAGTGCGGACTTGTCATCCTATACACTTAGGGTCTCACATGTCCGGACAAGTCCGATGACTATCAGACTAGTCCGAATATTTCCAGTAGTGAAATCAGACAAGTCCGTTCCTAGCCTGACTAGTCCGATATTTCGGGGTACTTAGGGTTTGCTACACACAGCACACCGGACTAGTCCGGTGACCACCACAAACTAGTCCGATCTTTCTGAACCCTAACGGTCACTTTTAGAAACCCCATATAAATAGAGGTGCACGGCCCAATTATGATAACTCTCGAACCCTAGCGCTATCACACAACCCAAGAGCCTCAAAAACTACATCTCTCCACGAAATTAAGTGCAACAACGATCAATCCTTTGAGGATTCACTCTAGATCATTGGAGACACACTTGCAACATCATGTTGAGCTCTTGGTTTGATTCTCTAACACACTCCTGCGATTCATTTATAATTTTTGAGTGTGTTCGTGGTGGTATTTTCTGTTTTAATCCAAGGGAGCTCTCAACGTGTGAGAAAGCCCCTTGAATTCGGTTATTCATTATTCACCCCTTTGTGATTAGTGGAAGAGGATTGGCCTTCATGGCGATCCGACGAGGGTAGGGTTGGAGAAGACCCAGTCCTTTTGTGGACTCCTCAACGTGGATGTAGGTTGCCTTTTGTGGTAGCCGAACCACGGGATAAATCCTTGTGTTTTGCTTTTGGTGTTCATCATTCTCATTCATCAGTATAATCTAGGGTTTCAACAATCATTGCTCATCTTATGTTGAATTGTCAAACATAAGAATTAACTGTGATATATTCTAATATATAACACTGGAACCTTTATTTGATTCTATATTTCCGTTGCATACATAAAAGAATCAACCTAATCAATCAAGCTTAAACAACTCAGTCCGTGAACACCGGACTAGTCCGCACATTACCGGACTAGTCCGATATCTCTGGTATTGAACCTGTTGTTGAGTGTTGCAGGATCCAACAAAATTCGAAAAGGCCTATTCACCCCCATCTAGGCCCACATTCACCTGGACCCTCACATGATTAGACTTATAGACCTGAGCATTGAATAATGGTTGGAATTGGATATGGAATTGGGATTGGGATATGGGTTTTGTAATAACAAGTGGAATATGGATGGTTATGGACACATTATGGATGATTATGGTCATTTATGCCTGATTGATGGTATAGGACATGGTATTATTGGTATTTAGGTTATTCTGCGATTTGACCTCACATAGTAATTATAAGTCACATTTTCTAGTTTTTGCAATTACAATGTAGTTTTCTGCAATTGGCCATTTATTATCATCATTGTTAAAGCTACATGTCATACTTTCTCACACTTGTTGAGTACGACATGTGCTCACTCTTGCTATTCCCACATTAATTCAGCAACAGGTGATAATTTGGAGTATTCGGATGACTATGAGGAGTACTAGGCGTGCGTGTTACCGTCAAATTGCTTGTGGGGATGGAGTCTACTAGTGCTTAGTTTTTCTGCTACAGTCTTATTAGAGCTTGTATTCGAAATTGTTTGTGTCGGTACTCTGCAGATGGGGTACCCTCGCACATAGGATGAAGACAGCAAGGCACGTCCGGAGGCGCCACATGTTCTATAGGTGCCAAGGCCTTTGCCTCCCTCAAAGATCAAGTTGTGGTGCTGCCACGTAAGCCTTGAAGATGGGATTTGGCTCCTCCGGTGTGACGGGATCCCGAGATACAACGTGTGGGGACAGGACCTCACCCATCCTTGGGGGAGCGCAGCCAAAATAGCCACGTAGCACGGAGCTCAATGACCAGCACCCCCAAGGGAAAAATCACGGAGCTGCTACGTACCCTGGGGAGCCCCGGAGCCGCCACGCGTCATGAAGGATCGGGGCTAGCCTTCCCGCCGAGGACCAGTCCTAACTCTGCCATGTGTCCTGCAGCTCACCCCAGTAGATAAGGTGCGGGAGTTAAAAGGTGGAGCACTCCGCTCTAGTCAAGCATTGAAGACCCGCAACCACCCCTGATGCACGATGTGGGGCACGCAAACGGTCAGAGACCGCTATGACCAATCGCATCACAGTGAAGGCGCTGCAGGCCTATCCCACTCAGCCAAGTAGGTAGCTTGCGGCAACAAGACAAGCTGACGGGACACCTTCTACCACCGTCAGCAACAGCACATGGGCTACTGACAAGGGAGGCAGCAAGACGGTGAGTCTCCACTGCCACCCTCAGAGGAAGCTTATGCAAGAAGCCTTATATCTTTAGGATAAGATCGCCCCAGGACCACCTGTCAGGCCTGAGGACCCCACTTGTAAGGCATCCAGTCTTGGTTATAAAAGGCCCGGACCGCCACCGATAGAAGGACAAGACTCAGAATCCCCAATACACACACACACACACGCATACACAGTCACCAGCAATACAATCCACTGTGGAGTTGCGGCCTGAAGCACGTAAAAACCATCGTGTCACATACTCTTCCACTAGAACACTAGTTTGAGGCCTAAGCCTCGCCGAAAAAGAACCTCCGCGGGCTGCTCCTTAGCAGATCCGGGGGAAGTGTCACATTATAACTTTGACATTTGGCGCACTAGGTAGGGGCTTTTTCCCTCAAAAAGGTGGTAGCACTTTCACCACCGTGTTGTTCATCAAGCTTGCGAGCTGCAGCGAGATCAAGCCGCAAAAGGTTGACCATCGTGTCGACAAAGACGTGGATACATAGTTCCAAAGGCCAGAACGCGCTGTGGAAACGGTACACGGGCTATGAGCTTCGACCTCAATAGCGTTCATGAGCATCGCAAAGCAATCCACGTCATCTGTGGAGGATCTTGGTAACCCGCATCCAAGAATGTGGTCAAGATACTGCATCGGGCAATGGCTTCGACAACTTCTACGCATGCCCTGGCGCCGCATCACAAAAGGATGGAGACGTCGATCAGCTTCGACGGCTCTGACTGCCCCGAGAACATGGCGGGAGCCGAGCAGCTGCCCCTCCTCATCGCCCCCACCATCGCCAATGTAAAGTCTTACCATGTTCTGGTACATGGTGGAGCCGTCCTCAACCTTAGAAGTCGCGTGGCCTTCGACAAGCTGAAGATCCCCGTATCTGAGCTCGCCCCGTCAAGATCATTCTCGGGGGTAGGGCGGAAGAGTGTTATCCCGTACGGCTGCATCCACCTCCAGGTGACCTTAGGGACACCCGAAAACTTCAGGACGGAGAATATCCTGTTCGACGTCATGGAGGTTAGCCTCCCCTACCACGCCATTATCGACAGGCCAGCCCTGTACCGGTTTATGGCTGTAGCCCATTACGGCTACCTCGTCCTCAATATGTCGACATCCTTTGGCGTCCTCTAGATCTACGGAGATCGTGATGCTGCAGTGACAGTTTTGGAAAAGCTCCGAGTGCTGGCAACGGCCCCAGCACCTGTCCTGTGTGATGCTTGGTCGAGTAAGCCTTTGCCAGACCCACGCGCGCGCAGCCGTGTCGCTGCACCATGAGTGCAGCCCTCCGACGACGATGACATACTCATCTAGACAATCCAGATTGGCTTTGATGCGGCTTAGACCACCCGTATTGCAGGGAGTCTGGGCAGCGAGCAGGAATCGGCGCTCACTACCTTCCCGCGAGCTAACGTCGACGTCTTTGCCTGGCAACCGTCGCAAATGCCAGGCATCCCCAGGGAAGTGATCGAGCACCGTCTGAAGATCTACCCCGAACAATTGTCTGCATGTTAGGGGTCCCGAACAAGATCATCACCGACAAAGGGACCCAGTTCACCAGTGTAGCATTCCAGGACTACTCCGAAGACCTCGGCGTCCATGTTTGTTATGCGTCCGTGCCTCATGCAAAGAGCAACAGACAAGTCGAACGGGCCAACGCTGAGATCCTCAGGGGCCTCAAGACACGCACATATGAAAGCTTGGATAACCATGGTGCCAACTGGGTCGACGAACTCCCCTGTGCACTATGGGCAAGCCGGACATCACCCAGCTGCGCCACGGGAGAAACTCCTTTCTTTCTGGTGTATGGGGTCGAGGTCGTCCCCCCCCCCCAGAGACCAATGTGGGCTCATTCAGGGTCCGAGCATTCGATGAAGCCTCACAGGACCAGCTCCGACGAGAAGATGTCAACCTCATCGACGAAGCAAGATGGCACGCCACCATCCGAAATGCACGTTACCGACAGGCGCTGAGGCGATACCAAGAGCGGTTCATGCAGAGTAGAGACCTCAAGACAGGTGACCTGGTGCTGCGGCGCATACTCTCTCGTGAAGGGTCGCACAAACTTTCCTCCAGCTGGGAATGCCCCTTCTGAATGATACAAGTATCACGCATCGGGTGTGTCCGCCTCGCCACAGAAGAAGGAGAGCCCCTCCCCAACCCTTGGAACATAGGGCACCTCCGTAAGTTCTACCCTTAAGCATAAATTGTGGACAGTGTACGGTGTCATGGTGCCAAGGAGCGGCACTTAGTACAACCAAACTCGGGGGGGGGGGGGGGGGGGGGGAGCTCCAGAGTGTACAGTTGTTTAGCTTGGTTCTGTACCCTAAGCATGAACACTCTGCCTTCCTAGCCAACTGGAGTGGGTCGTTGCCTTATTGTAAAGCCAATTCACTGTCTTACCATGTGTTTTCTCTTACATTCACTCAAAATTACCTGTTAATTTTGTGATCAATCAAGCTAGTCTCGTCTTTCGTATATTGTCTTCATATACCTGGTGAAATTTGTTCTATACCACCCCTAGTAGAGTCATGCAACCCTGCTGTAGGCGAATGTATTTGAGGTACCAGCAACGTGTCTTGGAACCTCGCGGCTGCCCTCTTACTTGGGGTCCTGTGGTGCCAAATGGTTTCCCGCGAAAGGCCAACATTGAGCAGGAGGTATAGAGCGCGCAACATGCTTAGCTTGGTCCTTTACCCTAAGCGTGTGCGCTTTGCCTCCCAGTGCTGCGGCTAAGTACCGAGGGCCAGGATGCTCACACCCCCAAATAAGAAGGAAGCCGGACCCTGAGCGCCAATACACAGAATTACCCAAATCCCGTATACCAGCCCAGTATTGTATGACATGACAATACTTAAGGATAGGAAAAGATCACCAGCGAGCAAAACAATATGCACCTTTGTTATGCATGCAGGACATACAAAGCGCCAGAGCATCCAGCTCCGGCACCTCGCAAGCGGTCTGCCGTCAATGTCCCAGACCGTCAACGTCAGCACCAAGCGCGGATAAGTGAGTAAATGCTCCTGCCCCGCACTTGTTGCTAACTGGGTTCTCTCGCGATAGCCTGTACACCAAGGCCTCCCGTTGATGACTCTATGATAATGGTGGACAATTCCGGAGTATCCAGCTCTGGCACCTCCCGAGGGGCCTGCCGTCGACGTTTGCACGAAGATGGTGGGCAACGTCCGAGCATCCAGCTCCAGCACCTCCCAAGAGGCCTTCCGTCGGCGTTTCCATGAAGATGGTGGGCAGCGCCGAAGAATCCAGCTCCAGCACCTCCCAAGGGTCCTGTCGTCGACGTTTCCATGAAGATGGTGGGCGACGCCAGAGCATCTAGCTCCGGCAGCCCTAAGGGGCCTGCCGTCGACGTTTCCATGAATATGGTGGGCGACGCCGGAGCACCCAGCTCCAGCACCTCGCAAGGGGCCTGCCATCGGTGTCCCACACTGTCAACATCAGCACAAAGCACGGATAAGTGAGTAAACTCTCCTGCCCCGCACTTGTTGCTAACAGGGTTCTCTCGCGATAGCCTATAGACCAGGGGCCTACCGTTGACGATTTTACGACAATGGTGGACGACACTGGAGCATCCATCTCCAGCACCTCCCAGGGGGCCTGCCGTCAACGTTTTCATGAAGATGGTGGGCAAAGCTGGAGCACGCAGCTCCAGCACCTTGCAAGGGGCCTGCCGTCGACGTCCCAGACCGTCAACGTCAGCACCAAGCGCGGATACGTGAGTAAACTCTCCTACCCCACACTTGTTGCTAACAGGGTTCTTTTATGATAGCCTGTACACCAGGAGCCTGCCGTTGACGATTCTACAGCAATGGTGGACGATGCCATAGCATCCAGCTCCGGCTCCTCCCAAGGGGCCTACTGTCGACGTTTCTATGAAGATGGCGGGCGACACCGGAGCATCCAGCTGCGGCACCCCCCAAGGAGTCTGCCATTGATGACTCCACGACGATGATGGGCGATGCCGGTGCATATAGCTCCGGCACCCCCCAGGGGGCCAACAATCGACATCCCGACACGTCAACAACAGCAACAACCGCGAACAAGTGAGTGCACTCTCCTGCCCTATTTCTGCTGCTAACAAAGTTTGCTTGTGGTGTTCTGTCCACCAGGCACCTGCATTCCACGACTACACGACGGTGGTAGGCAACGCTGGAGCACCCAGCTCTGGCACCTCCCAGGGGGCCTGCCGTCGACGACTTCGCAGCAATGGAGGGTGGAGCCGCAGCAGCCAGCTCCGGCTATCAGCAACGACAACACTCATGCTCCCTCAGTACCGATGGGGACCAATTGAAGACGTCATGCGTTCAAGTGGCAGGCGTACCCAACAATATGGCCACGCCTACCAGGGGACCTCTAAGGAGGATTACATAGGCAGGACGTCATCTGGCGACAAACCGGCTGCGTCAATTATGCAAGCGTTTGTCCCTAAAAGGCTAACTCAAGAGAAAGAATTGGGGCAACAATCTGAAAGCACGAGACAAGCTAACAAACAAAACAACATGAATCCAAATTCATAAACATTTATTTAAACAAGAGGGTCATCCCCGGATACAAAAGCCTTGCGCCCATGTGAGACCTATGTGTGCTGAATACATTGGCTATGGTGATAAAAGTTTTGAATACTACCAAAACACCTTCTTAGCAAGGTTTGACTCTAGCTCCGAGCTTCTGAAAGGTCCGACAATAGGTTTGATTAGCTTTGTTAAGGTCCAATATGTTTTTGGGTAGCTCCGGTGAGCTTTGTCTTTAGCTCTAGCATGTCTTTGATAGCTCTGACATGTCTTTATTAAGATCTGATATGTTTTGCTAGGTCCGACTTATGTTGGTTAGCTCTTACATGTTTTCCTAGCTCTGGCGCTAGGTTGTACTAGCTTTTGTAAGCTCCGGTGCTAGGTTGTACTAGCTTTGGTAAGCTCTAGCTCAAGCTCCGGTTAGCTTTGGCATGATTCGGAGCTTGATCTCAATGTTCCTGCTTTTACTGTGAAATGTTTCGATCTTGCTTTACATTGTTGGAAAGATTGCTTAGTATTCATTTGCTAAGTTTTTTGTGCATTTTGGTTGATGTGGCTGATATCATTTTACTATGGTTTTGCAACATGCTTATGTGAGGTGCTCACGTAAGGTGTTGTGTTCGGAGCTAATTTGAGTCAAGTCGTGGACTTGGGCTCGTACGGATTGATTGTTTATTCATGTGCAGGTGTTGCTTGAGTTCAAGACATGGCTGGTGACGGGGTCCATTGAACTAGTCTTAGGGAAAAGATGAGGTTCAACAACCAAGTTCGGCAGGAATTGTGGTTGAGTTTATCGAAAGGTTGCGCAATATGTTTGAATCAAGAACAATGCATATGAAGGTATCGTGGACGTTATTGGAAGACGTTTGCGCGTATGCAAGGAGTGCATGGACGTGTCTACCTGGTTCTGAGGCATGATGAAGAGATGTGGACGTAAAGAATTGGTCGGAAAGGTCCAACCGACTAGGTTATAGACTCAGGCTGCGGCTAAGTAGTGTTTGACTAAAATATGGAAAGATTTGAGTTGGTTATGATAGGATTTCGTGTGGGTCACGAATTTGAGTTGTTTTAGGAATGTGGGATATGTTCCTAAGGTGTTTGGAAGTCTTAAGATTGCTTCTATCTGCGTATAGAAGAGTCTTGAGCAGTTATGGAAAGTTTCAATTCATGATCTAATTAGGATTAGAGTCCTAGTTAGTTTTGGGTTGGCCTAAGGGCTGGTTATATAAGCAAGCGAGGCCAGAGCTCATGGTAGACTATTTTAGCGCTGTTCCTCTTGTGTTCTATTCAATAAATATCATAGTTTAAAGGAACTTTTGTGCCTTGTTCGTCCGACTTGTTCCAAACAAGTTTTCTCGTTGAGTTTTCTGCACATAACTACCTTTTTTCTGTGGTTTTATCATAACTCGAGTTTTACATGTCCAATTTATGTGACTCCTTTTGGGTTGTGTTCAAAACTTGATTATCTATCATCTGTCAAAATTTCACAGTCATTGGATTCGTGGTTTTTGATCTACACGAGTTTTTTTGCAGTATTACAGATCTAATTTTGACTCGGTAGAACAGATTGACCTTTGTTCGATCTTTCGATCGTATCTTGAGTTTCACTCAACGGATTTGAGTGATTCTTGTTGTGTCGTATTCGTGACTTGATTCTCTCTTATACCTATCACTTTTGTCATGATGAAACATGTTTAGATTAGTCTCACACACAATTTCTTTAACAAATAATTTTTTTGCCGAGGGGTTTTTATTGCTTCCGCTGAAAAAGTTTTAATCTATCATTCACCCCCCCCCACTGGTAGCTTTTCACGTGCTCTTCGATCCTACAATTTGTATCAGAGCCACGGTGCACTAATCTTTGTGATTTGCACGTGTTTTTGACTAATCATCATGGAGAAATATTCCGCCAAACCTTGCGTGTTTAGTGGTATTGATTTTTAGGTTTGTGTCGGATCGAAGAGCACGTGAAAAGCTACCATAGGAGGGGTGAATGGTAGATTAAAAAATCTTACGCAGCGGAAACAATTAAATCCCAACCCCTTCTGCAGAAAAAGATCTGTTAAAGAAATCGTGTGTGAGACTAATCTAAATGTGTTTCACCATGACAAAAATGATAGATATCAGAGAGAATCAAATCACGAAGACGATACAACATTAATCACTCAAATCCATCGAGAGAAACTCAAGTTACGATCGAAAGATCGAACAAAGGTCAATCTGTCCTACCCAAGAAAAAAACAGTTCTGGAACGCTGCAAATAAACTCGTGTAGATCAGAAACCACAAATCCAATGACCGTGAAATTTTGACAGATAATAGATAATCAAGTTGTGAAGAAAACCCAAAAATAATCACATCAATTGGATCTGTAAAACTCGAGTTATGATAAAACCACCGAAGAAAAGTAGTGTTGTGCAGAAAACTCGACAAGAAAAACTTGTCTGGAACAAGTCGGATGAACAAGGCACAAAAGTTCCTTTCAACTACGAATTTTATTCAATAGAACAAAATAGGAACAGCCCCAAAGTCGTCTCTCACGAGCTCTGGCCTCCCTTGCTTATACAACCAGCCCGAAGGCCAACTCAACTCAAAGGTGGACTCTAATCCTACTCAAATCACGAATCAAAACTTTCCATAACTGCTCAAGAATCTTCTATACGCAGATAGAAGCAATCTTAAGACTTCCTAACAAACCAGGAACACATCGCATATTCCAAAACCAATTCATCTTCGTGTCCCACATGACAACTACCATAACCAACTCAATACTTTCCATATTGAGCCACAACCGACCCAGTCAGCAGCCGAAGTCATAATGCGATACGTTCCGATCCTTCAGATCTTCCTTCCATAACCCATCTTCAGAACCATGTTGACACATCATGCACTTCATGCATACGTGCAAACACCTTCCTTCGACGTCCAATAACCTTCATATGCACTGCCCTTGATTTAATCATCCTGCACGACAACCTAACCTGCTCAACCACAATTCCTCCTGAATTTGGTTGTTGGAACCTCATCTCCTTCCTGAGACTAGTCCAAAGGATCCTGTCAGCAGTCATGATTTGAACTCAAGCAACACCTGCATATGAACAAACAACCAATTCGTACGAGCCCAAGTACGCGACTTCACTCAAATTAGTTCCAAACACAACACTTTACGTGAGCACCTCACATAAGCATGTTGCAAAACCACAGTAAAACGATATCAGCCATATCAACCAAAACGCACCAAAAGCTTAGCAAATGAATACTAAGCAATCTTTCCAAATAATGTAAAGCAATTTCGAAACATTTCACAGTAAAAGCAAGAACATTGTGATCACGCTCTGAACCTTGCCAAAGCTAACCGAAGCTTGATCCGGAGCTTACCAAAGCTAGTAGAACCTAGAGCCGGAGCTTACTGAAGCTAGTACAACCTAGCGCCAGAGCTAGAAAAACATGTCGGAGCTAACCAACATAAGTCGGACCTAGCAAAAACATATCAGAGCTTAAGAAAGACATACCGGAGCTATCAAAGACATGCCAAAGCTAAAGTCAGACCTTGCTAAAAAGATGTTTTGGCAATATTCAGAACTTTTATCATCAAATCCAATGTATTAGTACAAGCCAATGTATTCAGCAATCATAGGTCTCACAGTTTGGAAGGCACGTATGGAAGCTTTCATCCAGGCACAAGGCTTCGCAATATGGGAGAAGGTATACAAGCCTTACGAAGTGATATCAAACGATAAAGTTACAGCTACAAATTTGAGGGATGTCTACAACAACAACAAGGCTTGGAACTTGATCATAAAAGGTTGACTCAAAGCGACTTCGACCGTATTGTGCACCTTCGATTTGCATACGATGTATGGAAAGCACTTTGTGACTACCACGAAGGATCTAACACGATCAAGGAGGTAAAACAAGATATGTTCAAAAATGAATACATGCATTTTGAGATGCAACTCGGTGAGTCCATTGATAACCTCTTTGCTCGCTTTAATAAAATTCTCAACAACTTGCGGAGCGTCAATGTTAATTTTTTAGATGCTGAAAATGCTAGGCAATTACTAAGTGCCTTAGACATGTCAATTTGGTAGATGAAAGTCACATCCATTCATGAATCTACTGTTATGAGTACACTTACATTAGATGTTCTTTATTGTAAATTGAAAACCCATGAAATTGACATAATCTCACGTAATAACACCAACAAGTCTCTTGCATTTGTTTCTCAATGTGATATGTCTAGCTCCGGCCAATATTCATCTTGTGGTACACTTGCTTTGTTGTCCTCTCTAACCCTTGAACAGACTGAGGAGTTTCCAGAGGAGGAGCTAGTACTTCTCTCTACTTGGTTCTTGAAAGCATTGCAAAATGTGAGAACTAGAAGGAGAGGAAGATACGGACCTCAAAGATGCTTCGAATGTGGTAAGTAGGACATTTTCATTCAGATTGCCCTAACATTTCAGGTCCTACCTCCCGGGGTGAAAAGCAAACAAGGACGAAGCACTCCTCTGCGAAAGATACAAAGAAAAAGAAGGGTTTCACAGGACGTCAATTGGTGAGCAGTTTTATCTCCGCACTTCAAGAGCTTGGCTCGAGCGATGTGGACATTGGAAGTGACGACGATGAAGATGATTTGGCAAACTTGTGCTTCATGGCGGGCAAGTCAAGATCAAGTATGGAGGAGGCTGAATACAACAACGACAATGAATAGGGTATGTCCTACTTGCAAAGAAATGTGTGATGCTATTTCTTGTGCCACTGTTATAGTTAAGAAAAACGACAAAAAGCTTAGGGACAATGCTGTTAAAATTGAGTCACTAGAATATGCAATTAATCGTTTGAGATCCTTGATTCCTAGTGATGATTCTTGTTCCCCATGTGATTTAATATATGAACAATTGTCCTCATTAAGAAGTGCGCACACCTCCACACTTGATAAACTTGAGTTAGAAATTGAAAAGAACAAAGAGCTTGCTGCACATAATGATAAAAACTTGAAAGATGCTAGTTGTTCTACAAGTGATTTGCATTGTTCTACTTGTGATGATCTTGATAAGAAACTACAAGATGCTATGAATAAAATTTATATATTGAACAATGTTTTGCGTTCTCATGGAGTTAAATATTGTTCCAATTGCAAATTAAAAGGAAAAACTTCATGTGAAAATTGCCTTGATCTGTCCAATAAACTTTATGACATGCATAGGAAATTAATCGGTTTTGTAATGGGAATAAGAACCTAAACTTGCTGCTGAATTTTTCCAAGTTTTGCAATGATAAAACTGGTTTAGGTTTTGATTCTCATGCTCATGCTAAGGCACATCCACCTAAAATTGAAGTGTCATTAGGAATTGGTTTGATTCAAATAGTTCCTAAATAAAAAGAAGTGGTTTTCAAATCTGCAGGAGTGTTGTCTCATTCGGTTTCAAATAAAAATGTTGCTTGCCCATCTAGACATGAACACAAAGTTAAACTTCATTGTACCTACTGTGGTAGAGATGGTCATGTCATAGATTTTTGTTATATACTAGCTAAACATCAGAAAAAGGAAAGAATGATTGCTAGATCTCGTAACTTTCATGCAAAATTTGCTGCTCATGGTAAACCGAATGATAGGAACATGCATTCTGCTGTAATGAGTCAAAAACATGTAAAGTTTGCTCCCAAACCTACTATTTTTTGTGCTGCACATGTAACACGTCATAAGTCAGTAGTTGGGTACAAAAATCCTCGAACTTTGGCTCATAAACCTGCTGTTTTATCTCATCTTTCGCATGTTTTTCCTGCTGCACGTCGTGTGACTCAGTACTGGATTCCTAAATGCCTTTTGACTAACCCCAGTATTGAGTCATCGACATATTGTTTTTCTATGTAGGTTACGCACTTGAGGAAGGAGAACATTTGGATTGTGGATTCAGGTTGCTCACGCCACATGACCGGTAACAAAGAATGGTTCTCCTCCCTCTCTTTTGTGTCACATGTAGAGAATGTTACTTTTGCCGATAATTCTTGAACTCCTATAATTGTTAAGAGTTCAGTTAGAGTAAATAATCACTACACTTTGAAGGATGTGGCACTTGTTAAAAATTTGAAATACAACTTGCTTTTTGTTTCACAACTGCTAGATGAAAATCTGGAAATTATTTTCAATAAAACCGCTGCAAAGTTGTAGGTTCAAATAGTGAGCTTATTTTTAACATGTCTCGGATTGGAAGAGTTTTTAAAGCTAATTTTGATATGTATTCCTCTAAGCATAGGTGTCTAGTTGCTAATGATTCAAAGGACTTATATTTTTGGCATCGTAGACTTGGTCACGTAGGCTTTCATCATCTAACGCGTGTTAGTGCTCTTGATCGCATACGTGGGCTGCCTAAGCTTAAAGGAAACAAAGAAATTCGGTGCTCTTCTTGTAGACATGCTAAATTGGTTGCAGGTTCACATGCTCCTCTCACAATGATCATGACAACTGAACCGGGTCAACTTTTGCACCTTGACACCGTAGGACCTTCACGTGTTCAATCCTTCGAAGGTAAATGGTATGTTCTTGTGATTGTTGATGATTATTCTAGATACTCTTGGGTTTACTTTATGGCATCTAAGAATGAAGCTTTTAGTCACTTTAGAACTTTATTTCTTAGATTATCAATTGATCACTCAGGATCTTTAAAAGCAATTAGAAGTGATAACGGAACCAAATTTAAAAATCAATCTTTTGATCACTTTTGTGCTGAAAATGGAATAGATCATCAATTTTCTTCACCATATGTACCTCAAAAAACAGTGTTGTAGAAAGAAAGAACAGAAACTTATTTGAGATGGCTAGGACTATGCTTGATGAATATCAAACTCCTAGAAAATTTTGAGCTGATGCGATTGCAACCGCTTGTTATGTCTCAAAACGTGTTTTCTTGCGCGCTAAGCTAGGTAAAACAACATATGAGCTCCGCTTTGGACATAGGCCTAGTGTCACACACTTTAGGGTCTTTGGCTGCAAATTCTTTGTTAAGAAACATGGTAATCTTGATAAATTCGAAGCTAGATCTGTTGATGGCATGTTTCTTGGTTATCCATCTCATACTAGAGGCTATCGTGTGCTTTTACTTGACGGCAACATCTACTATGCAATCTGAGTTTTTGTGCAATCATGCAATCATCCATCCTCATCCATTAGATGTTCATCTTAGGGTGGTTGTATTTTTTCATTTAACCCCTTCCACTTGGGGTTCTCACAAAGAGGGAGTTATGTGAAAAAAGATAACCACCATAAGATGAACATCTAATGGATGAGGATGGATGATTGCATGATTGCACAAAAACTCAGATTGCATATTAGTTGTTGCCTTACTTGACACTAACAAAATTGTGGAGACTTGTGACGTGTCTTTTGATGAAGCTAGCCCAGGTACTAGCTCAAACATTGCAGGTCTGGATCCATATCCGCGGGGGAGAGCATTTTTGTTGAAGATGAGGAAGAAGTGGTGCTGCTGCCCGAAAATTCAGCAGCTAATGACATTGTTCCAACTCCTGATTTTGATTCACAGCTAGCACTAACGACCACCATTGCTGGTCCAGATCCTTCTCAAGTCACAATCTCATCGATTTGTGATGAACATGAATAAGAAGAAGCTTGTGAAGTGTCCACTCCCCTCCGGGTTCTCAAAAGACATCCTCCACAACAAATTATTTGAAGCTTGCACGAACGAGTCACGCAGTCAAGGTTTTGCAATCCAAACTCTCATGCTCATTCCTCTTTTGTTGCTTCTTTTCAAGCCAAAGATATATCACACGCACTCACTAATGAATCCTGGATTATTGCCATGCAAGAAGAGTTAGGAAATTTTGAAAGAAATAGTGTTTGGGAACTTGTACCTCCACCTCAAGGTCACACTTTAATTGGAACTAAATGGGTGTTTAAAAATAAACAAAGTGAGGATGGGGTTGTGGTTAGTAATAAGGCTAGGTTGGTTTCTCAAGGTTTCACTCAAGTTGAAGGTCTAGATTTTGATGAAACTTTTGCTCCTATTGCTAGATTAGAAGCCATAAGAATTTTGTTAGCTTTTGTTGCATCTAAAGATTTTAAGCTATATCAAATGGATGTTAAAAGTGCTTTTCTTAATGTCTACATAGATGAGGAGATTTATATCAAACAACCACCGGGTTTTGAAAATCCAGATTTTCCTAATCATGTTTACAAACTGTCCAAAGCCTTGTATGGTCTCAAAAAAAAAACCCTAGAGCATGGTATGATAGGTTAAAAATATTATAACTTGAGAAGGGGTTTACCATGGGCAAGGTTGATAAGACTCTTTTTGTGCTTAAGCATGGCAATGACTCATTATTCGTTCAAGTGTATGTGGATGATATTATTTTTGGTTGTGCTTCTCATGATCTTGTGTCCAAGTTTTCAGCTACGATGAGTTCAAAATTTGAGATGCGTATGATGGGAGAACTCATGTACTTTTTGGGGCTGCAGATCAAGCAAACCAGGGAGGGTACCTTTGTGCATCGAACGAAGTATACAAAAGACCTCCTAAGGCGCTTCAACATGGACAGAAGCAAGCCTCTTCGGACACCAATGGTAACAGCAACAACACTTGAACTTGATGAAGATGGTGAACCCGTTGATCAAAAAGAATATAGAAGCATGATCGGATCACTTTTGTACCTCACGACATCAAGACCATACATACAATTCAGCGTATGTCTTTGTGCACAGTTTCAAGCCTCCCCACGTGCTTCACATCGTCAAGCCGTTAAAAGGATTCTCGGGTACTTACATAGAACTCAAGGATTTGGCATTTTTCTTCCTTCTTCCTCAACCGTTACTTTGAAAGCATTATATGATGCTGATTTTGCAGGTTGTAGGATTGATAGGAAAAGTACTTCGGGTGCTTGTTATTTTCTGGTAATTCTTTTGTTGCTTGGTCCTCTAGAAAACAAAGTTCAGTTGCACAATCCACAGCCCGATCTGAATATGTAGCTGCTACTAGCGCTTGTTCACAAATTCTTTGGATTATTCAAACACTTAAGGACTATGGGGTTGATCTAGATAGTGTTCCACTGTTTTGTGACAACACTAGTGCTATTTGCATTGCTAAAAACCACGTGCAACATTCAAGAACAAAGCACATTGACATTAGGTATCACTTTCTCTGTAATAATGTTGAAAAAGGAAACATTGTGCTTCACAATGTAGATACTGAACAACAATTGGCTGACATTTTACAAAACCTTTGGATTTCACTCGTTTTTATAACATTCGTAGTGAAATAAGGGTTATGCATCCTCATGGCCTACATTGAGGGGGAGTTTTGAAACTTGGGAAGTCTATGTGTGAATCTGAAATTAAAAAAAATGAGCATAATATTTCATACATATATGACTTTGTGATTCCTTTTACATGCTGAAAGTTCTTACTACATTACTCGTGTTATACATTTTGAAGTTTTTGCCATGTCTAGTAATTGGAATAATTACTTACACTAAATCATGTCATGATCGAACTTTCTTGTTGTTTTAAACTTGTTGCATGCTCACAAGTGCTTTTAATCATGAAGAATTAATCAAGTAATCAACTCACATGTTGAGTTTTTATGATCAAATGAAAAATTGAGAAAAGATCAAGAGAATAAGCATGCATCGCACTTCTTCTTTTGAGATGGCTTATCATTGCACTTGGATATGAACTTGGAAGAAGTTGTGTATGACTAAAACCATGTCCCTAAGCTTCTGATTGTCAAATGACATAGGCTTGGATTGGTTGGTTAGAATAAGGCAGATGCGCATATAATCTCTTGCAAATATCATATGATTAAAATTTGTGCTTTGAAAAATAATAAAATGCAGCAACAAGTGTCACGCTTTCAGGTCTTGAAATAGTTAAGTTTGTGAGATCATGACTTGCTTAAATTAAAAATTACACTTGATCTCTAGCATGGCTTACACTACTTTATGTATTTCATTGATGTCATAGTGTAAGTTACTTGATAGTATGACTTGGATGAGCTCTGTTTTATATGTGTATGTTATAATATGCTCATAACAATTAAAATTTCTCTTTTGTACCTTGCTGAATATATTGTCAAAGGGGGAGAAATTGATCACGCATTGCACATATTCACAAAGGTTTTTGGCACGATTCTTCTCAGGGGGAGAAGTATGCAAGGAGGAGAAATTTATTTCTATCTCATTTGATTTTCAGAAAGGGGGAGAAATTATTTTCAAAACTTTTCATGTGAATAAGCCAATGTTCGGATTTACGTTGTGTTGCCAATGCATTCATCAAGGGGGAGATTGTGAGACCTATGTGTGTTGAATACATTGGCTATGGTGAAAAAAGTTTTGAATACTACCAAAACACCTTTTTAGCAAGGTCCGACTCTAGCTCCGAGCTTCTGCAAGGTCCGACAATAGGTCTGACTTGATTTGTCAAGGTCCAACATGTTTTTGGGTAGCTCCGGTGAGCTTTGTATTTTCCTCCGACATGTCTTTATTAAGCTCCGATATATTTTGCTAGGTCCGACTTATGTTGGTTAGCTCTGACATGTTTTTCTAACTCCGGCGCTAGGTTCTACTAGCTTTGGTAAGCTCCGATGCTAGGTTGTACTAGCTTTGGTAAGCTCCGGCGCTAGGTTGTACTAGCTTTGGTAAGCTCCGGCGCTACGTTTTACTAGCTTTGGTAAGCTCCAGCTCAAGCTCCGGTTAGCTTTGGCAAGATTCGAAGCTTGATCGCAATGTTCCTGCTTTTACTGTAAAATGTTTCGAACTTGCTTTACATTGTTGGAAAGATTGCTTAGTATTCATTTGTTGAGTTTCTGGTGCGTTTTGGTTGATATGGCTGATATTGTTTTACTGTGGTTTTGCAACATGCTTATGTGAGGTGCTCACATAAGGTGTTGTGTTCGGAACTAATTTGAGTCAAGTCACGGACTTGGGCTCGTACGGATTGGTTGTTTGTTCATGTGCAGGTGTTGCTTGAGTTCAAAACATGGCTGGTGACTGAATCCATTGAACTAGTCTTAGGGAAAATATGAGGTTCAACAACCAACTTCGGGAGGAATTGTGGTTGAGTTGATTGTGAGGTTGCGCAACATGTTTGAATCAAGAACAGTGCATATGAAGGTATTGTGGATGTCATTGGAAGATGTTTGCACGTGTGCAAGGAGTGCATGGACGTGTCTACCGGGTTCCAAGGCGTGACAAAGAGATGTGGACGTAAAGAATTGGTCGGAAAGGTCAAACCGACTAGGTTATGGACTCAGACTGCGGCTGAGTAGTGTTTGACTCGAATATGGAAAGATTTGAGTTGGTTATGATGGGATTTCGTGTGGGTCACAAATTTGAGTTGTTTTAGGAATGTGGGATACGTCCCTAAGGTGTTTTGAAGTCTTAAGATTGCTTCTATCTGCGTATAGAAGAGTCTTGAGTAGTTATGGAAAGTTTCGATTCAAGAACTGAGTAGGATTAGAGTCCTAGTTAGGTTTGGTTTGGCCTAAGGGCTAGTTATATAAGCAAGGGAGGCTTGAGCTCGTGGTAGACGATTTTAGGTCTGTTCCTCTTGTGTTCTATTCAAAAAAGATCATAGTTTAAAGGAAATTTTGTGCCTTGTTCGTCCGACTTGTTCTGTACAAGTTTTTCTCGTCGAGTTTTCTGCATAGCACTACCTTTCTTCGGTGGTTTTATCATAACTCGAGTTTTACAGATCCAATTGATGTGATTTTCTTTTTTTGCCTTCACAACTGGATTATATATCATCTGTCAAAATTTCACTGTCTTTGGATTTGTGGTTTTTGATCTACATGAGTTTCTTTGCAGTATTACAGATCTGTCTTTTACTCGGTGGAACAGATTGATCTTTGTTCGATCTTTCGGTCGTATCTTGAGTTTCTCTCGACGGATTTCAGTGATTCTTGTTGTGTTGTCTTCGTGACTTGATTCTCTCTGATATCTATCACTTTTGTCATGATTAAACACATTTAGATTAGTCTCACACATGATTTCTTTAATAGATTTTTTTCTACTGAGGGGTTTTCATTGCTTCCGCTGAAAAAATTTTAATCTACCATTCACCCCCTCTGGTAGCTTTTCACGTGCTCTTCAATCCTACATCCCAAGTGCCGCCGGCCTCAACTCTGTTGGAACAAAGAAGCGACCTCCCTAGCGAGGTCTTGGACTTCGGCCCTAGCCTCATCCTCCCGCTCATCAAGGGGACCTTTCTCCACTGCCTCCAGTGGGATCTTTGGGTACCAGCTTTGGAAGCATACCAGGACGTGGCAGGCCACCATCTCAGCCAGCTCCTTTCCTTTGGCCTCTATCTGCCTTGCGAGGATGATGTTCTCCAACCCTAACGATGAACAGAGGGAGTCCAAGGCAGGAAGCAGCTGGGCCACCCCCTGAGATGGCTCCCCACGTGGCACGGGACCAGGGTCGAGGGGTTCCAGCACCGCCCCAGCATGGACCAGGAAGTCCCGGAACCCTTGGGCCTTGGCTGTACGGGAGGTCTGGAGGCTCTCCGTCTCTCTCCGCGCAGTCTCCTCCCGGTCGGCGAGCTCCCGAGCACGACGCTCCAGATTGTCCCCTGGGCGCTTGATGACGAGCACCAGGTCCTGCAAAGCCTGGGGCTTCTCCTCCAGTCCCCGCGAGACCTCCCCCTCCTTAGCCGCCAAATCCTGTTCCACATTGGCTACGACAACTTCACGACGGACCAACTCCAACCGCTGATCCTCGCATAGCTTTAGGCGGGCCTTGGCAGCAGCATGGGCTTTCAAAGCCCTCACCTCAAGCTCTTTGTTCTTGGTGTCGACCAGCTTCACCAAGTGCCGCTCCTCCGCAAGCTGATCCCACTCTCGGGCAAAAGCAGCTTGCGTCTGGCGCAAGAAGGATTGGGTTGCGGCAACAGCGTCCGAAAGAGGGATTGGATCAACCATCACCACCGACGGTTGCCCCTTCGCCCTTCCTGCCAACTCCACGGTAGACACTAGCTCCTGGGGACCAGATGGTTCCCCGGACGGAGCCCCAAGAACCGCTGCACTGCTACGCGGCGCTGAAGCCCCCTCCTCCACTGCAAATACATCACCGCCCGTTTGTGATGAGTCGCCATGTTGAGAGCCAATAACGACAGGCACGGGTACTGCTTCAACGTCCTGCAGGTCAGCCCCATCAAGGGAGGCAGCCTCGACCAAGGTAGCCCCCTCCTCGCCAGGCACCTCCTCGCCTGGCGCCTTCTCGCCAAGCACCACCTCGTCTGGCACTTCCACGCTTGTTGCCACTTCTGCACACCCTCCTCGTCAGATGGGGGTGCAAAGTCATCAATGACACATAAAGCCGACGCACCTTTGGGCGTAGGATGCGGCGCGACAGACCCTGTTCCAGCTCCGGGAAGCACATGGGTTATCAAGCCCACTCCTGGAAGGGCCAAGGGCGCCAAATTGGCTGACGAAGCCCTGAGAAACCAAGATAAAGCTTCGTCAAGAACGAAAAAGGAAAGAAGAGAAATGGAAGAGGGGAGAAGATGCAACTTACCGGCGAGTCGGGTCACTCCAATGACCATGGCCTCCCACCCCGTGCAATAGATCAAGGTCACTAGGATTTGACGACAAGGCTGGTGCCGCCGTCTCTGGTACTGACTCCCAGTCAGCTCGAGCCAGCGTGGTAGACTCCGCAGACCCCTTGGTACCTCCTCCGAAACAACGGTCGCTGCTGGAATCGAAGGCTAAGTCTACGACAGAAGCTTCAGCCCCACTGGCTCCCTGGTGATGGGAGATGGGGGTTCCGTCCCCCCCCCACCCCAAATAACTTCTGCTTCTTCAGCATAGAAGTAGCGGAGCCCACGGGCAATGTGCAGAAGCGCTTTCTCGGCTCCGGAGCTGGAGCTAACTGGCTGACCGCTGCCCTGTCAGAAGTAGCTGAGGGCTCTGCCTCCGCCCTTGCCGAAGGACGCGAGGAAGACCCCAACCCTGGATGTGCCGCTTCACGACTCCGCTTCAGGACAGCCGAGGCCACAGCCGCAGCCGTATCTTCAGGACGTAGGCGAGCGAGGCCGAACACGTTGACCTTCAGCATTGAGCTCCGCAGTTCAGCCCTCACGTCGGTGGTCATATGGAGCGGCTGGAAGTCATCCGGAATGGAGATGTGCTCGTAGTCAACAACGTCGGAGGTCACTGTTTTCAGCATCTCCTCTAACATCTTGGGAGTCGGGGTGTCCGGACTGAGCCAACATTTGTCATATTCGCCGTGGAAGACCCAGGCCCTGCACAGACGCTGTTGAAGAGGGGCGGTACGGCGGAGCAAGAAGTCAACCAACACCATCATGGAGGTCAAGCCCTTGCCATCCAAGAACCGGATCCTCCTCAGGGCGGGCCTGTACTCCACTGGGAACCCATGGGATGCCTCCCAGGTGGTAGGGTTGGAGCCTGGACCGCCGGACGGCATCTTCAGCGAGGGATGCAGGTATGTCCTCACAATCGCCCAGTCTTCCCTCCATTTGCCCCCTTTGAATAAGGCAATGTACCCCCATGAGTGTAGGATCAGAGAGCACATGAAAAGCTACCAGGGGGGTGAATGGTAGATTTAAACTTTTTCAGCGGAAGCAATGAAAACCCCTCGGCAGAAAAATGATTTGTTAAAGAAATCGTGTGCGAGACTAATCTAATCGTGTTTCACCATGAAAAAAGTGATAGATATCAGAGAGAATCAAGTCACAAATAAAACACAAGAAGAATCACTCAAATCCGTCAAGAGAAACTCAAGTTATGATCGAAAGATCGAACAAAAGTCAATCAGTCCTACCCGAGAAAAACAGTTTTGTAACGCTGCAAAGAAACATGTGTAGATCAGAAACAAAAAATCTAATGACCGTGAAATTTTGACAAATGATAGATAATCAAGTTGTGAAGACAACCCAAAATGAATCACGTTAAATGGATCTTTAAAACTCAAGTTATGATAAAATCACCGACGAAAGGTGGTGCTGCGCAGAAACTCAACGAGTAAAACTTGTCTGGAACAAGTCGGACGAACAAGGCACAAAAGTTCCTTCAAACTACGAATTTTATTGACCAAACCACAAGAGGAACATCCCCAAATCTTCCACCACGAGCTCTAGCCTCCCTTGTTTATATAACCAGCCCTTAGGCCAACCCAATCTCAACTAGGACTCTAATCCTACTCAAATCACGAATCGAAACTTTCTATAACTGCTTAGGACTATTCTATACGCAGATAGAAGTAATCTTAAGACTTCGAAACACCTTAGGAACGTATCCCATATTCCTAAAACAACTCAAATTCGTGACCCACACGAAATCCTATCATAACCAACTCAAATCTTTCCATATTTGAGTCAAACATGACTCAGCCGCTGCCTGAGTCCATAACCTAGTCGGTTAGACCTTTCTGACCAATTCTTTACGTCCACATCTCTTCATCAAACCTCGAAAACATGTAGCCACGTCCATGCACTCCTTGCATACGTGAAAACATCTTCCAACGACGTCCACTATACCTTCATATGCATTGTTCTTGATTCAAACATGTTGCACAACCTTCCGATCAACTCAACCACAATTCCTCCTGAACTTGGTTGTTGAACCTCATCTTCTCCCTAAGACTAGTTCAATGGATCCCGTCACCAGCCATGTCTTGAACTCAAGAAACACCTGCACATGAACAAACAACCAATACTTTCGAGCACAAGTCCTCGACTTGACTCTCGTTAGTTCCGAAACCACAACACCTTACGTGAGCACCTCACATAAGCATGTTGCAAACCATAGCAAAAACGATATCAGTCATAACCACCAAAACACATCAAAAACTTAATAAAATATTACTAAGCAAACTTTCCATCAATGTAAAGCAAGTTCGAGATAATTCATAGTAAAAGCAGGAACATTGCGATCAAGTTCCGAACCTTGCCAAAGCTAACCGGAGCCTAAGCCGGAGCTTACCAAATCTAGTACAACCTAGCGTCGGAGATTACCAAAGCTAGTGCAACCTAGCGCTGGAGCTTGCCAAAGCTAGTCGGAACTAGTCAACCCAAAAGCCAGAGCTAGAAAAACATCTCGGGGCTCACCAACATAAGTCGTACCTAGCAAAAACATATCAGAGCTTAACAAAGACATGTCGGAGCTAAAGTCAAAGCTCACCGGAGCTACCAAAAAACATGTCAGACCTAGACAAAGAAAGTTGGACCTATTGTTGGACCTTGCAGAAGCTCGGAGCTAGAGTCTGACCTTGGTAAAAAGATGCTATGGTAGCATTCAAAATTTTTATTGTCAAAACCAATGTATTCAGCACACATAGGTCTCACAATCTCCCCTTGATGAATGCATTGGCAACACTACTTAAGATCCGAACATTGGCTTATTCACATTAAAAGTTTTGAAAACAATTTCTCCCCCTTTGTAAAACAGAAATAAAATGAGAAAAAGAAATTCTCCCCCTGAGAAGACTCGTGCAAAAAACAATTGTGAATATGTGCAATGTGTAATCAATTTCTTCCCCTTGCATACTTATATTTAAAAATTTACATATTATCTCTCCCTCTTTGATAATGTATTCAGCAAGTTTTATAAGACAAATTTTAATTGTTATGAGCATATTATAACATATACATATAAAACAAAGCTCATCCAAGTCATACTATCAAGTAACTTACACTATCACATCAATGAAATACATAAAGTAGTGTAAGCCATGCTAGAGATCAAATGTAATTTTCAATTTAAGCAAGTCATGATCTCACAAACTTACTATTTCAATAACTGAAAGCATGCCACTTGTTGCTGCATTTTATTATTTTTCAAAGCACAAAATTAGATCATATGATATTTGCAAGAGATTATATACCCATCTGTCTTATTCTAACCAACCAAGCCAAGCCTATGTCATTTGACAATCAGAAGCTTAAGGACATGGTTTTAGTCATACACAACTTCTTCCATGTTCATATCTAAGTGCAATGATAAGCCATCTCAAAAGAAGAAGTATGATGCATGCATATTCTCTTGATCTTTTCTCAATTTATATTTGTTCATAAAAAATCAACATGTGAGTTGATTACTTGATTAATTCTTTATGATTAAAAGCATTTGTGAGCATGCAACAAGTTGAAAACAGCAAGAAAGTTCGACCATGACCATATTTAGTGTAAGTAATTATTCCAATTACTAGACATGGAAAAAACTACAAAATGTATAACACGAGTAATGTAGTAAGAACTTTCAGCATGTAAAGGGAATCACAAAGTCATATATGTATGAAATACTATGCTCATATTATTTTAAGTTCAGATTCACACATAGACTTCCCAAGTTTCAAAACTCCCCCTCAATTTAAGCCATGAGGATGCGTAACCCCTATTTCACTATGAATGAAACAAAAACGAGTGAAATCCAAAGGTTTTGTAAAAAGGTCAGCCAATTGTTGTTCGATATCTACATGGTGAAGCACAATGTTTCCTTTTTCAACATTATGACAGAGAAAGTGATACATAATATCAATGTGCTTAGTTCTAGAATGTTGCACGGGGTTTTTAACAATGCAAATGGCACTAGTGTTATCACAAAACAGTGGAACACTATCTAGATCAATCCCATAGTTCTTAAGTGTTTGAACAATCCAAAGAATTTGTGAGCAAGCACTAGCAGCAGCTATATATTCAGATTCAGTCGTGGATTATGCAACTGTGTTTTGTTTTCTAGAGGATCAAGCAACAAGTGAATTACCAAGAAAATGACAAGCACCAGAAGTACATTTCCTCAATCCTACAACCCCCAAAATCAGCATCGGAAAAAGCTTTCAAAGTAACGGTTGAGAAAGAAGGAAGAAAATGCCAAATTCTTGAGTTCCATGTAAGTACCTGAGAATCCTTTTGATGGCTTGACGATGTGAAGCACGTGGGGAGGCTTGAAACCGTGCACAAAGACATACGCTGAATTGTATGTCCGATCTTGATGTCGTGAGGTACAAAAGTGATCCGATCATGCTTCTATATTCTTTTTGATCCACAGGTTCACCATCTTCATCAAGTTCAAGTGTTGTTGTTGTTCCCATTGGTGTCCGAAGAGGCTTGCTGTTGTCCATGTTGAAGTGCCTTAGGAGGTCTTTTGTATACTTCGTTTGATGCACAAAGGTACCCTCCTTGGTTTGCTTGATTTGTAGCCCCCAAAAGTACGTGAGTTCTCCCATCATACTCATCTCAAAATCTAAAGTCATCATAGCTGAAAACTTGGACACAAGATCATGAGAAGCACAACCAAAGATAATATCATCCACATACACTTGAACGAATAATGAGTCATTGCCATACTTAAGCACAGAAAGAGTTTTATCAACCTTACCCATGGTAAACCCCTTTTCAAGTAAGAATGTTTTTAATCTATCATACCATGCTCTAGGGACTTGTTTGAGACCATACAAGGCTTTGGACAGTTTGTAAACATGATTAGGAAAATATGGATTTTTAAAACCCGGTGGTTATTTGACATAAACCTCCTCATCTATGTAGCCATTAAGAAAAGCACTTTTAGCATCCGTTTGTTATAGCTTAAAACCTTTAGATGCAGCAAAAGCTAACAAAATTCTTATGGCTTCTAATCTAACAACAGGACCAAAAGTTTCATCAAAATCTAGACCCTCAACTTGAGTGAAACCTTGAGCAACCAACCTAGCCTTATTCCCAACCACAACCCCATCCCCACTTTGTTTATTTTTAAACACCTATTTAGTTCCAATTAAAGTGTGACCTTGAGGTTGAGGTACAAGTTTCCAAACATTATTTCTTTCAAAATTTTCTAACTCTTCTTGCATGGCAATAATCCAAGATTCATTAGTGAGTGCATGTGATATATCTTTGGGTTCAAAAGAAGCAGCAAAAGCAGAATGAGCATGAGAGTTTGGATCTCTAAAACTGGACCGTGTGACTCGTTCGTGCAAGCTTCCAATAATTTGTTGTGGAGGATGAATTTTGAGAACCCGGAGGAGAGTGGACACTTCACAAGCTTCTTCTTCATGTTCATCACAAATCGATGAGCTTGTGACTTGAGGAGGATCTGGACCAGCAATGGTGGTCGTAGGTGCTGGCTGTGAATAAAAATCACGAGCTGGAACAATGTCATTAGCTGCTGAATTTTCGGGCAGCAGCACCACTTCTTCCTCATCTTCAACGAAAATGCTCTCCCCCTGCGGATATGGATATGGACCTGCAATGTTTGAGCTAGTACCTGGGCTAGCTTTATCAAAAGACACCTCACAAGTCTCCACAATTTTGTTAGTGTCAAGTAAAAGCACACGGTAGCCTCTAGTATGAGATGGATAACCAAGAAACATGCCATCAACAAATCTAGGTTCAAATTTATCAAGATTACCATGTTTCTTAACAAAGCATTTGCAACCAAAGACCTGAAAGTGTGTAACACTAGGCCTATGTCCAAACCGGAGCTCATATGGTGTTTTACCTAACTTAGCGCGCAATAAAACACGATTTGAGACATAACAAACAGTTGCAATCGCATCAGCCCAAACTTTCCTAGGAGTTTGACATTCATTAAGCATAGTCCTAGCCATCTCAACTAAGGGTCTGTTCTTTCTTTCTACAACACCATTTTGTTGAGGTACATATGGTGAAGAAAATTGATGATCTATTCCATTTTCAGCACAAAAGTGACAAGAACATACCATTTACCTCCAAATGATTGAACACGTGAAGGTCCTACGATGTCAAGGTGCAAAAGATGACCTGGTTCAGTTGTCATGATCATTGTGAGAGGAGTATATGAACCTGCAACCATCTTAGCATGTCTACAAGAAGAGCACACAATTTTTTGTCCCCTTTAAGCTTAGGCAGCCCACGTATGCGATCAAGAGCACTAACACGCATTAGATGATCAAAGCCTACGTGACCAAGTCTACGATGCCAAAAATATAAGTCATTTGAATCATTAGCAACTAGACACCTATGCTTAGAGGAAGACATATCAAAATCAGCTTTAAAAACTCTTCCAAATCGAGACATGTTAAAAATAAGCTCACTATTTGAACTTATAACAGCAATTTTTAGTGAAAATAATTCCCAGATTTTCATCTAGCAGTTGTGAAACAAAAAGCAAGTTGTATTTCAAATTTGTAACAAGTGTCACATCCTTCAAAGTGTTGTGATCATTTACTCTAACCAAACCCTTAGCAATTATAGGAGTTGAAGAATAATCGGCAAAAGTAACATTCTCTACACGTGACACGAAAGAGAGGGAGGAGAACCATTCTTTGTTACCGGTCATGTGGCATGAGCAACCTGAATCCACAATCCATGTTCTCCTTCCTCAAGCGTGTAACCTACAAAGAAGCACAATACGTTAATAACTCAATATAGGGGTTAGTAAAAAAGCATTTAGGAATCCAGTACTGAGTCACACGATGTCCAGTACGAATAACACGCAAAAGTTGAGACAAAACAGCTGGTTTATGAGCCAAAGCTTGAGGATTTTTGTACTCAACTACTGACCTACGAGGTGTTACATGTGTAGCACAAAAAACAGTAGGTGATGAGGACATCACTTCTATGGATACAAACAACACTCCATTGAACATACAAGATGCAATCAATAGAGTTCATACACAACAATTAATTTCAGAGGTGAACTCGTTCTTATATATTTCCTTATATGTTTTTGAGCATAGATTGCTACTTAATGATTTAATTGTGATTAGGATCCATGGAGAGGTTCAAGGAGTACTTGGAGGGAGTATTAGGGACGTGAAAGACCAGAGAATTTGTTCAAAGAAGATGGAAACCGAACCAAACTCCAAATCGTATCCAACTCGGAGTCCAGGAGCAGTACGCATTAAAACGGACGTCCAGGGCGCATACGAACTCCGTTTTGGATGTTCTACATATGCACGGAAAGGGGAGAGGATAACCTTTCCAATGGGCCGGTCCCAGGTCAAAATTCTTTCGGAGTCGACGGGAATCATCGAAACAAAATCAAGTACAGAATCTGTCAGGGTGCTGCGCCACCGTATTGGGCCATTGGGCCTTGTATCAAGTCTAAGTCCATTATTTTCGTGTGTTAGGGTTAGGTCACGACCGCAACACCCCCTTGGACGTCCTCCCACCTATATATACTCCATAGTAGCTGCCATGAACAATTGGGTTTTGCTTAGATCAATAATATCGCCGTTTATCGGTTTGTGAAACCCCAATTCAGCAATTTCAGATTGCTTCTTCTACGTTCTTGCTTGTGTTCTCGGTTGCACTTGCAGGGATTAGCCTTCTTGGCGAGGTCAATCGTGTGCAGCACGGTTGATAACCAACGGAGCGGTAGTGTAGTGATTGCAGGGGTTGTTCGTGTTCTACTCGAGAGCCTCGGATCATCAACGTCGAGATCTCCATCAATCGACTTACCCATTACCTTTCGGAAGATCGGGCCTAAACCTACTCATCAATTCTCCTATCAATTGGTATCAGATTTCCAGGTTGCCCGTTAGGTAATTCATCTATCCATTACATTAGTTTTGTTTTTCATACCTAGAGTCCACAAAAAAACCACAAAAGAACTTGCAGTTTAGTAGATATGTTCATTAATTTGTCCAAACCATGTTTGAGCCTTTGCAACTTTGTTTTCAGTTTAGTTTTGTTGAGTTTGTGTCCCTTTTTGAGTCATATTGCTGGTTTAGAAAGTGTTTTTGGTCTTAGTTTGAGTTTTGCATTGTGTGATTCATCCTTTTGAGTCACGTCATCACGTCCAGATTAGATTCGCCTCTGTCCAGTTCGGTATTTTCATCATATCTCGCTCATACGAACTCGGATTTTGATGTTCTTGTACTTTATGGAAATCTTAAGAAGTGCTATATAATGTTCATATTCATCATTTTCCCATAAAATATAGTTATCGATGTCTAAATTGCATTATATCCGAATCTGTTATTGACCTAAAAATTCTGAACAGTCTGTATTTCGGTGTCAGTATCTCCTATTGTTCTTTTCCAAAATAGGTCTTCCATATATTGAAATTAAAGAGGAGAGATATATCTACAATCTTGCTGTTCTAAGTTTTCCAATTTAGAGCCTATAAATGTGCCTATTTGTCCTTGGAAGATTGAGCAGAAAATCTGCAACAGACACACGAGATATCTTGGGTTGATTTTCATTGTGTTCTTCCCTTGCAGCACATTCTGAAAAAAAAGGAAGAAAAAAGAAAAAAGCAAGTGCAAAACAAGAAACCAAAGCCGCACAAAAAAAAGAGGAAAAAAACAACAAAAAAAACAGAAGTGCTTGCATTCTTTGTGTCATCTAGTTTTGTCTCATGTCTTGCTAGCTTGAACTACTAGGAACACATTTAGGCCATCAACTTTGACAAATACTTTGGACACTTATTCAACTTTACTATCTGATTTCATTGTTGCTAACCCTTGATACATAGAAAGTGCCATCCAAGCTACACCTTACTCTTGAGCAGAATCGATACACCTTTGCAATCATCCCACGCTTCATTGGTTTCTTCATACCGTCCACCGTTTGCCACCTGCAGTGTCAGTAAGAACACTTGTAAGAGCATGGTAAGACGCTTGAGAGTGTGTGATTCCACTTCCACTTTGCCATTATCCTTTGTAGTTGATAGGGATAACATATTTTTTGTGTTGTCTTCTGTTTGCTACTAACAATGTCAGGTAAAAGTAAGAATCATGCATTATATGCTGAGATGATGGACATGATGAAGACGGCGATGGAGTTGCTCACTAAAAATCAAACATCAACCAGGGATTCACATGACATTCAGACCACCTTTGCAACACCTTCCACAAGAAGTAATTACATTCTCCCATCTCTTCCTTCTTATGATGGTTTTGGTTACGATGAATATATTGCTTGGGAAATAGAGTTGGATAAAATTTTTGGACAATGTCATATGTGTGAGAAAAGAAAGATTAGAAATGTTGCAAGTGCATTAGTAGGTTGTGCATTAACTTGGTGGAACAATTTAAATGATTTAGAAAAACCTCGAACATGGAAAGATATGAAAATTCTTATGCGAGAAACATTTGCTAATGTATCTAATTGTAAAGATGAAATACATGAACTTGAGAAGAATTTTCTTGTTGTACCTCCTCCTTTGCCTAACCTTTTGCAGGAACATGAACAAATAAATGAAGATGCAAATGAGAGTGAAGTGTTGAACAATTCTTCTGAATTCTTTGATGAATCAACTCATAATGCATTTGAATTTCTTGCTGAAAATGAGAGTAGTGTTAATGGACAATGCTATACAATTCACCAAGGTATGATATTTTCAGATGTGCTGAATTTTGCTACCAATCATACTATCGATGAGCAGCAACAAGATGAACCTTTTCATAATACACATTTACCATTAGTAGATTTTCCTACTGATTCTTACAACAAAAATGAGTTGTGTGCTGATAATTATATTGTGCCTATGCTAGAACAACCAAATGAATTTGATACTTTATTACTCACTTGTGCTGAAATTAAGCATTTGATCCCAACTACATGTGAAAGGGATGAGCTGAAATTGTTATCTTCTCTAAATACTTTGGGCTATATTGAATTTGACACTCTTTGTGATCTAGATATCGTAGAGAAGATAATATTTTCTCAGTCTCAATTGCCTTTGTTAAGTAGAAATATTTTTTATGCGATAGGCAAATATGAAAATAGTGGTATGTTTATGGTGCATAAAGTTTACATATGTTCAAATGTGCAAGCTCCTTTTGTGCTGCAACAACATGGTGAAATGAATGGATGCACTAACACTAATAATGTATTGTCAAGTTTTTCTAGTATTTTTTCCTTGCAGCAGGGACAACAAAAGCATTATTCACTGTGGTTGTCCATTATGGACAGCACTTACTCTACCTCCAACGCAAGCCTCTTTGCTGGACATACGAGAAAGCCGAGGACGGCTTGTCATAAAGAAGGGGAGAATGATGAGATCATGCACATTATTATTGCACCTACAAACATGACACAAAATTTATTTGTTTGGGATCCTGGCTCAAGTGAATGTGCACTCTTATTTGATGGACAAGATCAAGATGGCGCACTATGTCGTCCACCACCTTGGCCTCCTCCTTTCATGCTTACAAGAAGATTTGATGGCGTTACACGTATGGACCCACACATGATAGAAGATGAACTTGAGTCGAGGATGACTCCAATTCAAGAAGGGGAGGATGATGAGGACATCACTTCTATGGATACAAACAACACTCCATTAAACATACAAGATGCAATCAACAGAGTTCATACACAACAATTAATTTCAGAGGTGAACTCGTTCTTATATATTTCCTTATATATTTTTGAGCATAGATTGCTACTTAATGATTTAATTGTGATTAGGATCCATGGAGAGGTTCAAGGAGTACTTGGAGGGAGTATTAGGGACGTGAAAGACCAGAGAATTCGTTCAAAGAAGATGGAAACCGAACCAAACTCCAAATCGTATCCAACTCGGAGTCCAGGAGCAGTATGCATTAAAACGGACGTCCAGGGCGCATACGAACTCCGTTTTGGACGTTCTACATATGCACGGAAAGGGGAGAGGATAACCTTTCCAATGGCGCCGGTCCCAGGTCAAAATTCTTTCGGAGTCGACAGGAATCGTTGAAACAAAATCAAGTACAGAATCTGTCAGGGTGCTGCGCCACCGTATTGGGCCATTGGGCCTTGTATCAAGTCTAAGTCCATTATTTTCGTGTGTTAGGGTTAGGTCACGACCCCAACACCCCCTTGGACGTCCTCCCACCTATATATACTCCATAGTAGCCGCCATGAACAATTGGGTTTTGCTTAGATCAATAATATCGCCCTTTTTCGGTTTGTGAAACCCCAATTCAGCAATTTCAGATTGCTTCTTCTACGTTCTTGCTTGTGTTCTCGGTTGCACTTGCAGGGATTAGGCTTCTTGGCGAGGTCAATCGTGTGCAACACGGTTGATAACCAACGGAGCGGTGGTGTAGTGATTACAGGGGTTGTTCGTGTTCTACTCGAGAGCCTCGGATCATCAACGTCGAGATCTCCATCAATCGACTTACCCATTACCTTTCGGAAGATCGGGACTCATCCATCATCTTCTCCTATCAGTAGGTTTGGGAGCAAACTTTGCATGTTTCGACTCATTACAGCATATTGCATGTTCCTATCATTCGGTTTAGCAAGTGCATCAAATTTTGCATGAAACTTATGAGATCTAGCAATCGTTCTTTCCTTTTTCTGTTGTTTAGCTAGTCTACAACAAAAATCTATGACATGACCATCTCTACCACAGTAGGTACAATGAAATTTAACTTTGTGTTCATTTCTAGATGAGCAGGCAACATTTTTATTTGAAACCGAATGAGATAACACTCCTGCTGATTTAAAAACCACTTCTTTTTGTTTAGGAACTGTTTGAATCAAACCACTTCCTAATGACTTTACAATTTTAGGTGGATGTGCCTTAGCATGATCATGAGAATCAAAACCTAAACCAGTTTTATCATTGCAAGACTTGAAAGAATTCAGCAGCAAGTTTAAGTTCTTATTCCCATTACAAAACCGATGTAATATCCTATGCATGTCATCAAGTTTATTGGACAAATCAAGGCAATTTTCACATTAAGTTTTTCCTTTTAATTTGCAATTGGAACAATATTTAACTTCATAAGAATGTAAAGCATTGTTCAATATAAAAATTTCAATCATAGCTTCTTGTAGTTTCTTATCAAGATCATCACAAGTAGAACAATGCAAATCAGTTGTAGAACAGCTAGCATCTTTCAAGTTTTTATCATTAAGTGCAGCAAGATCTTTGTTCTTTTCAATTTCTAACTCAAGTTTATCAAGTGTGGAGGTGTGCACACTTCTTAATGAGGACAATTGTTCATATATTAAATCACATGAGGGACATGCATCATCACTAGGATTCAAAGTTTTTAAACGGTTGATTTTAGATTCTAGTGATTCAATTTTAGCAGCACTATCCCTAAGATTTTTGTCCTTTTTCTTAACCATAATAGTGGCACGAGAAATAGCATCACACATTTCTTCGCAAGTAGGACATACCTCTTCATTGTCGCTGTTGTGTTCTGCATCCTCCATACTTGATCTTGATTTGCCCGCCATGAAGCACAAGTTTGCCAAATCATCTTCATCTTCGTCACTTCCAATGTCCACATCGCTTGAGCCAAGTTCTTGAAGTGCGGAGATAAAAATGCTCACCAATTTACGTCTTGTAAAACCCATCTTTTTCTTCTTATCGTTTGCAGAGAAGTGCTTCGTCCTTGTTTGCTTTTCATCTCAGGAAGTAGGACCTGAAAGGTTACGGCAATCAGAATGAAAATGTCATGTATTACCACATTCAAAGCATCATTGAGGTCCAGAGCTTTCTTTCCTTCTAGTCCTCACATTTTGCAATGCTTTTGAGAACCGAGTAGAGAGAAGTACTAGCTCCTCCTCTGGAAACTCCTCAATCGGGCTTCATCTCGAAGCGCATGTATTCTTTCTTGAACATGTCTTGCCTTACCTCCTTGATCGTGTTGGATCCTTCGTGGTAGTCACAAAGTGCTTTCCATAAATCATATGCAGATCGGAGGTGTGCAACACGATCAAAGTCGCTTTGAGTTAATCCTTGTATGATCAAGTTCTGAGCCTTGTTGTTATTGTCGACATCTCTCAGATTTGTAGCTGTAACTTGATCGTTTGACAGCACTTCGTAAGGCTTGTATACCTTCTTCCATATTGCAAAGCCTTGAGCCTGGATGAAGGCTTTCATACGTGCCTTCCAAACCTGAAAATCAATACCACTAAAGACACAAGGTTTTGCAGAGTATTTCTCCATGATGATTAGTCAAAACACGTGCAAATTACAAAGATTAGAGCACTGTGGCTCTGATACCAATTGTAGGATCGGAAAGCACATGAAAATCTACCAAGAGGGGGGTGAATGGTACATTTAAACTTTTTCAGCAGAAGTAATGAAAACCCCTTGGCAGAAACATGATTTGTTAAAGAAATTGTATGCGAGACTAATATAATCGTGTCTCACCGTGACAAAAGTGATAGATATCAGAGAGAATCAATTCACGAAGATAACACAAGAAGAATCACTCAAATCCGTCGAGATAAACTCAAGTTATGATCCAAAGATCAAACAAAGGTCAATCTATCATACCCGAGAAAAATAGTTCTAGAACGCTGCAAAGAAACTCGTGTAGATCCAAAACCACAAATGTAATGACCGTTAAATTTTGACAGATGATAGATAATCAAGTTGTGAAGACAACCCAAAAAGAATCACGTCAAATGGAACTGTAAAACTCGAGTTATGATAAAACCACCGACGAAAGGTAGTATTGTGCAGAAACTCGACGAGTAAAACTTGTCTGGAACAAGTTGGACGAACAAGGCACAAAAGTTACTTCAAACTTTGAATTTTATTGACCAAACCATAGGAGGAACAGCTCCAAAGTCGTCCACCACGAGCTCTGGCCTCCTTGCTTATATAACCAGCCCTTAGGCTAACACAATCTCAACTAGGACTCTAATCCTACTCAAATCACGAATTGAAACTTTCCATAACTGCTTAGAACTCTTCTATACGCAGATAGAAGCAATCTTAAGACTTTCAAACACTTTAGGAACATATACCATATTCCTGAAAACAACTCAAATTCGTGACCCATACGAAATCCTATCATAACCAACTCAAATCTTTCCATATTTGAGTCAAACACGACTCAGCCGCAGCATGAGTCGATAACCTAGTCGGTTGGACCTTTCCCACCAATTCTTTATGTCCACATCTCTTCATCACACCTCGGAAACATGTAGCCACGTCCATGCACTCCTTGCATATGTGCAAACATCTTCCAACGACGTCCACGATACCTTCATATGCATTGTTCTTGATTCAAACATGTGACACAACCTTCTGATCAACTCAACCACAATTCCTCCCGAACATGCTTGTTGAACCTCATCTTCTCCCTAAGACTAGTTCAATGGATCCCGTCACTAGCCATGTCTTGAACTCAAGCAACACCTGCACATGAACAAACAACCAATACTTTCGAGCACAAGTCCTCGACTTGACTCTCGTTAGTTCCGAAACCACAACACCTTACGTGAGCACCTCACATAAGCATGTTGCAAACCATAGCAAAAATGATATCAGTCATAACCACCAAAACACATCAAAAACTTAATAAAAGATTACTAATCAAACTTTCCATCAATATAAAGCAAGTTCGAGATAATTCACAGTAAAAGCAGGAACAATTCGATCAAGCTCCGAACCTTGCCAAAGCTAACCGGAGCTTGAGCCGAAGCTTACCAAAGCTAGTACAACCTAGCGCCGGAGCTTACCAAAGCTAGTGCAACCTAGCGTTGGAGCTTGCCAAAGCTAGTCGGAACTAGTCAACCCAAAAGCCAGAGCTAGAAAAACATGTCGGGGCTAACCAACATAAGTCGGACCTAGCAAAAACATATCGGAACTTAACAAAGACATGCCGGAGCTAAAGTCAAAGCTCACCGGAGCTACCAAAAAACATGTCGGACCTAGACAAAGAAAGTCGGACCTATTGTTGGACCTTGCAGAAGCTCGGAGCTAGAGTCAGACCTTGCTAAAAAGATGTTATAGCAGCATTCAAAACTTTTATTGTCAAAACCAATCTATTCAACACACATAGGTCTCACAGGGAGGTATTGTCCCGATGGTGGAAGTAGTAGGCCCCCATTTGAGTCGTCGCGCTCCTCCCATTTGTCTTCATCACGAAGAAATGCCGGAACAGCTCCATGGTGGGTGGGCAACCCATGAACGCCTCGCATAGGTGGAAAACACAGCGACCAACGCAATGGAGTTCGGTGAGAGGTGGTGAAGTTGCAGCCCATACTCCCCCAGCAATGCAAGGAAGAACCTTGACAACGGGAGTGCGAGCCCAGCAATGGCGTAGGTGACGAAAAAAATAGTCTCGTCCTCACGTAGATCCTAAAGATCGGGGGATCCGCAGCGGATCATCCATCCGCACTCCAAAGGCGCCCAACCAAGGAGCCGCCTCATTGGCACCAGATCTCTGGCCGATCGAAAGCGAGAAGGAGGCAACAGGGAAGCCACTGGAGCAAGTTAAGGTGAGAGCTTTGGCAAAAGGGGTGAAGAAGGTCGGGCGCTCGAGGCTGCGGGGATTGAGTGAGGGAGGAGCCGTTCCTCTAACAAAGGTTTCCTTTTGATCACCCCCGCGGTGCCTGAGTACTCCGAGGGGAGGCTCAGACCGCCCCGATCAACACCCGACACCCATAACAATGGGCCCTACATCCCCGTACTGGCGTACTGGCCCAGTCGGTGAGCCATCCGGGGAAGCCACTGAGGCAGCTCCCATAATGGCGAAGCAAACAAAAGTGTTATAGCTACATCGAGAACTGTCTTGGTTAAAGGCGCAGTAGAAGACAGAGATATTACAGCAAGCAAAGATCTTGTCGCCATGGTCTCTCAACTAGAAGAGGATGTGTGGCGATGATTGGCAGAAGCACCACCTCTTCGGCTGTCCGAGACAAACTTTAAAGCAGAGTGCGGGAAGACATGGAAAGGGATCCACCTTTGGGCTCTTCACCACGCCCCAAGGTGGACCCAGAGGCCACTGTCGGTACCATGCAGATGGGGTACCCTCGCAAACAGGATGAAGACAGCGAGGCACGTCCGAAGGCGCCACATGTTCTATAAGCGCCAAGGCCTTTGCCTCCCTCAAAGATAAAGTTGTGGCGCTGCCACGTAAAATTTGAAGATGGGACTTGGCCCCTCTGGTGTGACGGGCTCCCGAGATACCACGTGTGGGGACGGAACCTCACCCATCCTTAGGGGAGTGCCCCCGGAACAGCCACGTAGCACGGAGCACAAGGACCAGCACCCCCCAAGGGAAAAAGCATGGAGCTGCCACGTACCCTGGGGAGCCCCGGAGCCGCCACACGTCACGAAGGACCGAGGCTAGCCTTCCCGCCGAGGACCTGCCCCGACGCTGCCACGTGTCCTGTAGATCGCTCCATATGGTAAGGTGCAGAAGTTAAAAGGTGGAGCACTCCGCTCTAGTCAAGCATTGAAGATCCGCAACCATCCCTGGTGCACGACGTGGGGCACAGCAACGGTCAGAGACCGCTATGACCAATCGCATCACAGTGAAGGCGCTGTAGGCCTATCCCACTAGGCTAAGTGGGTAGCTTGCGACAACTAGACAAGCTGACGGGACACCTTCTTCCACCGTCAGCAACGGCGCGTGGGCTGCTGACAAGAGAGGTGGCAAGATGACGAGTCTTCACTGCCACCCTCAAACGAAGATTATGCAAGAAACCTTAGATCTTTAGGATAAGATCGCCCCGGGACCACCTGTCGGGCCCTAGGACCCCACTTGTAAGGTGTCCAGTCTTGGTTATAAAAGGTCTGGACCACCACCGATACAAGGACCAGACTAAGAATCCCCGATAAACACACATACACACCCACCAGCAATACAATACATTGTGGAGTAGGGTGTTACGCTCCTTGCAGTCCGAACCACGTAAAAACCACCGTGTCACATACTCTTCCACTAGAACACTAGTTTGAGACCTAAGTCCCGCTGAACAGGAACCTTCGCGGACTGCTACTTAGCAGATCCGAGGGAAGTGTCGCATTAACACACTTCGACAACTTGGATGTTGTAATAAAGTACTATTATTATTATTATTATTATTACTATTATTATTATTATTATTATTCAAGATATGGTTATGATCTGAATATCGTTTGTGATACACTTGTGTATGTACGTTAAACATTCTAGATAAACATATACGTCATATTTGGTTTATTCTCGAAACTGGGTGTCACACTTGCCCCGCTCCTTGTCATGAAGGGTGCCTCCGAGTCCTCTCGATCTTGAGGCTTCACATTTCGGATCGCCCCGAAGCCCATCACTACTGAGACAGGGGACCGGGTGGGAAGGTCAGCAGCTAGTCGAGCCTCAAAAAAAGACCGGTTTGGTTTTGAACCGATCCGACTACCCCTAGTCAGTGGCGGACCTAGGATTAAATTATAGGGTATGCCATAGAAAAAATTATATAAACTTCAATGAAAATATTTTTAAAAAATCAGTGAATAATCATACATTTATAACATAATTTAGCATATAAACAATAAATAATATTCTAAGTCTTAATTCAATTAATTATAATATAAATAGTTTAAATGCAATACTGGTATTTCAAAAATATACGCATAAGAAAGAATTTCAATACTACTCGTTTGACTTTTTTAATCGTCACTTTTTAAATAACATGAATGACTGATTTATTTCATCTTTGTACACTTTGAAAAATATCTCGCTTGATAATTGTGATCAGAAAATTATTTAAAAGATTGATAATGATTAGGGTGCAGATTAGAAAAAATTAATAATCATCTGTGAGAATATGAATGAAAAAGAATTGTCTAAGACTGATAATGATTAGGACGTGGATTATTGAAATTTGCATGCTCATGTGTGGGTAGATGAAGAATGAGCAAGTCTGATACATGCGCACTGCATGCATCACGGACACTGCACATCGCTGCATGCAGCAGAAGAATGAACCAGGCACTCCTGCGCTAACGCACCACGGACAATATCAAAGGAATCAATCGTCACCGTGGCTGGCCCTGGCCCCAGGGTATGCCGGGGCCCAACTGGCATACCCCCTGGGTCCGCCCCGGCCCCTAGTAGAGCATGCCTCCAAGTCCTTGGGTGTTATAAGCTTGGAGGTTCGGGTCACTCCGACTCCCGCCTTAGTCGAAGTGGCAGGCCAGGCTCCTGCTCGGCCCTTTGTTCCAGAGCGGACGATCGAGGTGGCACCCCGGTCACCTGATACTCCAGGTTCACCATGCGGGTCGTGCGCTATCCTTCGTCGGTCAGAAAGGTAAGCTCCGTTCCTTCTTTCTTTTTTTTAGTCTGAGGTAGCACGATTCTTAATATGTGCCTCCGCGTGGGAGGTCCGACCTGGGATCAGTGTCCCCCCTAAAGTTGCCCCTTTGACCAAGGGCTCAATGAGGATGACCCCACCCACTCCTCAAGCGTAGTTGGAGGGGCAGTTGTCACCGGTACCTCCAAATTTCATCAAGCGTGGTGCCGATGCATGCAGTTACCCCTCGGTGGGGCCGTTACCACATCGGGCATCTCGACATCATCGGTGTTCTTCGGTGCCGACACTACAGGAATCCCAACGATTTGCGACGACCGGGGCCGTCGCAAATAAGCCAAATGCCGTCGCAAATACGATGTCGCAAATAAGCTTATTTGCGATGGCCACCGTCGCAAATAAGCTTATTTGCGACGGCTAGGAGAGGCCGTCGCAAGTTATTGCTGCGGGCTGGTGGGCCCCGCAAAATTATTTGCGACGGCCTAGCCGTCACAATTAATGCTTATTTGCGACGGTCAGGCTGTCGCAATTAAGGGCCTCTATTTACGACGGCCCGGCCGTCGCAAATAAGTTCAGTGGACAGGGCCCACGTGTCCTCCTCCGGGACCCACGACGCTATTTGCGATGGCCCAGTCGTCGCAATTAATGCTTATTTGCGACGGCCAGGCCGTCACAAATAACAGTGGTTTAATTGCGACGGCTTGGGTCCTTATTTGCGATGGTACTGTATAAAAAGCCGTCGCAAATAAGGTTTTTTATTTTTTTAAAAAAACAGAAAATACTACCCGGCTCGATGGCCAGAATCACAACAAACACAATATACACAATATATACACATCATACACAAACATCATCACAATCACAAACTAAAATTCCGATACATCTCACATCGTCATCAACAAAGTAAATAAAAGGGCTCACTCGCCCATCTGACCTCCGGAGCCACCTCCGAAGTCGAAGTCGTCGTCGCCGCGCCTCATTCCAGGCGGCGGTAGCCAAGGCGGCGGCGTTTGTGCAGCCGTCGCGGATCCCTGCAATTAATAAAACTTAGAGTTAGAATATAAATGCATCAACATCTCGCTCCCTCCCTCTCCCTCTATCTTCATCTAGATCACCCTCTCTTCCTCTCTCTTTTCATTTCTCTCTTTGTCTCTCACTCTATCTTTCTCTCTCACTTTATCTCTCTATTGCTATCATTTTCCCTCTATCTTCCTCCCTCTATCTCCATCTACGTCTCCCTCCCTCTATCTTGCCCTCTCTCTATCTCCATCTACATCTTACTCTCTCTCTTCATTCCCCTCTTACTCTATCTAACTATCTTTCACTCTTTCTTGTGTCTCTCTTTCTTCTATCTCTCTCTTTCTTCTATCTCAATCATTTTCTTCTATTTAACTATCTCTCTCTTTCATCTATCTCAATCTAATTACGCTGGAGAAGAAGGATTACATAGAAACTTACCTGACCCGCTGAAGAAGGATCGCCAGGAAGGACCGGTGGTAGTACCGTTAGCTGGATTCCCAGACCTTGCGCCCGAGCCATGGCCTGTCATTGCAAACATTAAATGCTATCTATTAGTAAGTCATTTACGCTGAATTAATGAGAACTTTAGTTTTTATTTTGTTACCTCCATTGCTTCCCGCATCTGCGCCAACGCTGCTGCCTAGCTTTGGATCGTGGCCTCCATCATGATCCTTTGGTGCTCCGACTCCTCCTCACGCCTGAAGAGGGACTGCATCTCAATGTCCCTCTGGGAGGCGCGACGACTAGTCGTGCCCACCGAAGAAGCCTGCGTGGAGCTGCCTCTCGCAGGTCTTCCCGCCCTAGAGTCGACGACTCCGTCGAATATGGCGAGCCTATAAAAAAGAGAGTCAGTAATATGAAATTGAAATATCTTGAATACTTTGAATTGAAAACGATAAAATGACTTGTAAACTCACATTCCGTGTGCTTTTCCACCACCAGTTGCATACGCGGCTTGAGGATCGATCGGTTGATGTTCCCAATCGAAATCCTCGCCGTGTATCTTCCTGGCCTCCTCCCCGTACTTAGCCTGCAAAATAAGAAAACTGTGTAAGTTCAACAATCTATATAGTTATATTTAGTATGAATGCTTTCTAAACTTACCAACCGCTCGGCTGCAGCCTGACTGCACCCCGTCGGCTGAGAAGGGTCCCTGTGACCTCTCTTCCAGACCTCAGCAGGGGTGGGCGGCACCCCCGTCTCGCGCTCCTGTCAATACGTGTTAGTACGAACAATATATTATTAATATATAAACATAAGTTACACACACTTACCATGCGTTTAGCTAAACGCAAGTGGTTATCTTGCCCGTGCCTGCTCTTCCCCTCGACCCCTCTGCAGTCTCGAGCCTTCTCAGACTTAGCTTTAAATTCATCACTATCCCAGTAGCGACAAAGGGCCCGAAATGCATCGGTCCGACCCTGCAACCAGCTCACGTGGCCCTGCACATAGTTGGAAGTCATTAAAAATACCATCAAGAAAATTATCAAAATAAAAATACTTACTACACTCCACGTACCTGCGCGTACTCCTCTTCCGTCAGGTGCATCTCGCTTGCTTGCCGGAAGTGTAGCACGAGCTACTGGTGCGCCTTCAAGTGCTCATTAACAAGTTGAACGCGGGTGTTCGACAAAGCTTGTCGAAGCGCCTTGGCAGCGTTGTAGTGAAACACTCACCTCGCATCCTCAAACTGGCGATGGTCGTTCGGGTCCTCTAAAGTATATCTTGCCTGCGATAAAAAATATATTGAAGAGGTGTTTACTAAAAGAGTTTAAGAGTTGAAACTTGGAAACTTTTTTAACATACTTACCATAATATCAGCCCATACGGCCTCCTGAAGGTTGCCGTGCTCCTGGTGATGGACTCGTGCGTAGTCCTCCCACGAAAGAGCAGGCACCCCGTTGATGACCCCGGGATAGTGCAAACGCACTATGGACCCGAGGACACCGTTCACCGGTCTGTGGTGTCTCTCACCGGTGAAAGACATGTCGTCCCAAGCCCTGCAAGATATTTATGCATTCATTACTTGAGTAATCAAAAGAAATTAAAATTGAACACTATAATTTTTATTACCTGTCTCTGACTGGACGAATCACGATCCTCTGTGAAGGGACCGCGGGAGGACTGACAAAGTGAGTCCTCCTCGTCCTCCGCGTCTGCAGGGGTGCCACGTCAGGTGACCCGGACGGCTCCTCACCAGCTGAGTCAAAGGCCTCAGGAACAAACTCATCGCCAGCTGGGGGCTGGCTAGCCGAGGGCTGGCTCGCCGAGGGCTAACACGCTGAGGGCTGGCTCACCGAAGGCGCTGCAGCCTCTGAGTCAGCCGGTGAGGACTACAACATTCAAATGATTCATAAGTAAGTTTAATGTGAAATTGAACTTAAAGAATTTGTCAAAAACGAGTGACATTTACCTATGATGAAGCTCTAGAGCTGTTCTGAACGTGCCCCAGCAGCTGAGAGCGTCTGCTGCCAGACGACGAGGCACCAACGAAAGCGTCCTCAGGTCTAGAGGGGTAGAACCCCCTCGTCGGCGGCACCTTCTTACCCTTCTTTGACGCCATCCTATTATAATTAGATAATTAGTAAATATGCAAATAAAATATATAAAATTCATGTTACTATCTTCAAGAAAACATTACTTGTAGTCACTTTCAAAATTCATCAACATCATTGTCATGTGTCTGTGCCCTACTCCTTAAACCAGCCCAACGATCTTCCACCGTGGCCTGTTCTAATTTTCGTTTTCGCGTATCATCTGCCTCTACATCTTCAACGTCTTCAACATCTCCAACTAATTGATCGAGTCCTGCACCAAGCTCGACGATAAAAGTGTCTGGCAACTCTTCTTCTTGGTACACTTCTTCAACGTCTTCGCTATCATGGTAACCATCATTCCCAGGAGTATATAGCCACTCACGAGGATTCACCTTATATACCACCCACCAAGCATTGAGCTTCGTGCATGGATAAGGTAGATAATACACTTGTTCAACTTGATGCGCAAGAACAAATGTATCGTAACCTCGTAGTCGGTCCTTATGTTTCACTTCCACCATTCCAAATCGGTTTTTTCGAGTTCCATGAGTACGATCAAACCAGCCAGAGTCAAAGAAGACAACTTGAAGGGTCTTATTTCCGGTAAAAGTAAATTCAAGGATTTTGTTAATGATCCCATAATAATCGGTTAAATTCCCTTGAGTGTCCGTTGCTCTTGTCACAACACCGGAATTTGATGTTGCCGCGAGAGGACGATGAGCTTCAAAATGAGTAGTACGGAATCAGAAGCCATTTACGTCATATCGACCATAGCTTCTAACATTCACCAATCCATAAGATAGCTGCCGCAAATCTTCATGGACATTGTGAGTCCAACACTGTCATAAATGATCGTGAGTTAAAATAATACTTCTTTAATAATAGTAATTTATAATACATAGAAGACGAGAGAATATTACATATTCTCGAAACCAGGATAGAAAACTCGGCCCCCCATTTATTCCTTCCTTTCACATCACTTCTACTTGTTTGGTCGTAGGTTGATGCCTATGTGGCCAATATTGTCTGTGGAACTCGCTGAACATGAAAAAACATCTTTTAGAGTACATGTGTAGCAAAATATATCGATTAGCATAAACATAGGAGAAACACTTACTCGAAGTATTCTTGCATGCCTTCTATATTTGCGTACATGTAGAGTAAAGCAACAGTCCTTTCATGTTCGGATAGCACGTAGGTCGTGTAGCTACCAACGGTGGTGCCTCTTGTTTGAAAATGGAAAGGTCGCTTAGAGGGGGTGTTTCTTCCACATTGTACCGCATCGCCGAAGTATTGATATTGTTTTCTTCCGCAAAGTAGACACTTGAAAAGTATCCTACTTCCTTAAGAGCATATGCTTCAGCGATGCACCCTTCCACCCTTGCCCTATTGCCAACCATTGGTTTCAGATATCGTAGCGCTCTTTCAATGTGATACATCCACCTATATTGCACAGGACCACCAACTTTAGCTTCGAATGGAATATGGATAAGCAGATGTTGCATTGGATTGAAGAAACCCAGTGGAAAAAAATTTCCATCTTACATAAAAGTATGGGTATCTCCTTCTCTAACTTATCCATCATCCCGATCTTAATTTCTTTAGCACAAAGCTGTCTATAGAAATAGCTGAGCTCGGCTAAAACCTTCCACACCACATCATCTAGATAGCCTCGGAACATAACAGGTAGGAGTCTTTCCATTATAATGTGATAATCATGACTCTTCAACCCAGTGAGATTTCCTGTGTTAACATTTACCGCTCGTTTCAGGCTAGCTGCGTAACCATCTGGGAATTTCAAAGTTTTCATCCACTTCATAACTTCTTTCTTTTCTTTCGATCGGAGACAGAAACAAGCACGTGGCTTTCCACCACTTTCGGAGATTTTAAGAGTTGGACGGTGAGAAATGTCTGCCAAATCTAGTCTAGCTTTATAATTGTATTTCGTTTTGCCAGGCATATCCATGCAAGTGTTTATGATACTTTCGCTCATATTACGCTCCTGATGCATGACATCAATGTTGTGCATTAGAATCAACGACTTCACATATGGTAGCTCTCAAAGTCCACATATGTGAGTCCAATTTTGTTCCTCTCCATAACCTACGAAATATCCAGGACGACCTTCACCAGGCACCAATTTGTCCAACATATCAGAAATTTCTGACCCGTTGAGACGCTTCGGTGGTCCTTTAGGGACAACAGTGTTCTTTCGAAAGACATGCCTCTGCTGCCTAAAGATATGATTCGAGGGCAGCCAACGTCTGTGACAATCGAAGTAAGATATTTTGCCTCCATGAGTTAGTCGAAAGCAATCCGTGTCTGAAGCACATATCGGACACGTCAGACGACCGTGATTGCTCCATCCGGAAAACATGCCGTATGCCGGCAAATCATGGACGGACCACAAATAAGAAGCTCGAAGGTTGAATTTCTGCTTCTTGTAACTGTCGTACGCTTCGACTCCTGTCCACAAGACTTTCAATTCTTCGATCAGCGGTTTTAACATCACGTTGAGACGTGACCCGGGATGATCAGGTCCAGGTACAATGAGGCTGAGAAACATGAACTCGTTCTTCGTACAAAAAGCAGGTGGCAGGTTGTACGGAATGACAAAGACAGGCCAACATGAGTATGGTGTGGCGTTCGTACTTAACGGTGAGAATCCATCTGTCGCTAATCCTATGCGAACATTACTTGCATCACGAGAGAAGTCTGGATCGAAATGGTCTAGCGCCTTCCATGCATCACCGTCGGACGGATGTGTCAAGAATTCTTTGTTCTCACATTTACCTTCTTTGTGCCATCTCATGTGTCTTGCGGTTCTTTTTGAGAGAAACATCCGCTTCAACCGAGGTGTCACAGGCAAGTAACGAAGCTGCTTATGTGTGACTTCTGTCATCACATTATCGCCATCGTCATTAACAACTTCGACATACCTCGATTTACCACATTTCAAGCACATCTTCTCATTGGCGTGCTCTTTCCAGAATAGCATGCAGTTGTCTGGGCACACATCGATTTTCTCATACTTCATACCGAGACCAGATATCCTGATCTTTGAGTGATACATATATGGTGGCGCTTTGTGAGGTTGTGGAAGGATATCGCAGATCAATTTCATGAGATCATTGTAGCAGTTGATGGAAAAAAGTACTTGGACTTAATTGCCATAAATCTGGTCAAGAAAGCAAGTACGGTCACAGCCGTGTGTTCATGCAACGACTCTTGTGATTTCTTCAGCTCCTCGAAGAACTTCTCTGCCTCATTTGTAAGAGGATCCTCCGCTTCCAGAGCTTCTAGCATCTCATCCATCCTATCAACCTCTGTTATATCATCATCCTCATCCACTTCTGCTATGACTCGAGAATTAATCTCGCCGTGAAAGGTCCACACTTTATAATGTGGAATGAAACTGTTTCGACATAAGTGAAACGAAAGCTCCAATCTTCTCAAAAACTTGGAGTTCCGGCATTTTGTACATGGGCACCGCACCATATCTTCCGTTGACAACGAAAATGCTCAATCCAAAAATTGATCTAACTTGATAAACCACTCATCGGAGTGACCACCAGTTCTACTCTTCCAGCCAGTATACATCCAACTGCGGTCTTCACCCATGTTTGGCTCTGCAGTTTAACACGAAAGAAATTGTCGTTAATGTATTGTTGTGTTATGTCACGACCCTACAATCTAGGCAGATAGATCCGAAACCCACCCAAGAGTGACCGAGCAGAGCGTGCTCATGACGAGACGCGTGATCCGGATTCGAACGAAATTTCGGCATCATAACCCCGTTGTTCTCCACTGCACGCCCAAAAATGGTGCAACAGAGAACAACAGGGTTACGCCACCGAAATCTCGTCCAAATCCGGACCTGCGTCTCGTCACAAGCCACGCCCCCTCGGTCACTCCGAGGCTGTCCAAAAAGGGACAATTCCGAACCTGCACGTCTCACATGCCAATGGCATGTGAGACGTGCCGATCCGAAACGGGTAATCAATTGCTATAGGTTACTTTGCTCATGTTCATTTATAAATCATTTACGAATGAGGAAAGAGAACGAGAGTGAGGAGAAAAGTGGGTCAGAGTTGAAAGTTTCATAGTCAGGGCCGTCCACATTATCGTTGTTCGCCTCTGTGATCATCTTGACGCATACGTTACGACAATAATCAACTTTTAATGCTTGACTATAATCAACTTTTAACGCGCTATAATCGGATTGTGTCGGTTTTAACCCGCTTATATATATATATATATATATATATATATATATATATATATATATATATATATATATATATATATATATATTTATATATATAAAAAATATTAAACATGCTAAAAGAAACATAACAATTAATCAAAATTTGAACATTTAATAACTTAATTCAATAACGATAAGCAGCAATGAACATAAAAATTAAGAATACTAAAGCAAAACATAAGCATGCTTAACATCTACATAATCAACAACATTATCAATAAATCTGCATAACTAACATCATTAACAACTAAGCATAATTAACATCAAGATCGAGCAACAATTTCTACTCATTCGATCAACAATCATTCGAAGATTGAACAATCCACATCAAATATCATGAAATCCACAACAAATTTGCATAATCAACATCATTAACAACTAAACAAGGGGGTTACTTGACGATCGGCGACGACGAGGAGGCCGGGATGCGCGGACGGCAGGGAGGCCGGGGCGCGCGGGCGGCGAGGTCGCCGGGGAGCGCGGGCGGCGATGACGGGGAGGCCGGGGCTGCCGGGGCGCTTGGGCGGCGAGGAGGCCGGGCGTCGGGCAGGACGCTCGGGCGGGGCGGCGGCGCGGCGCGCTCGGGCGGCGGCGGCGGGGCGCGCTCGGGCGGCGGTGCGGGGAGGCGGAGGGCGGCGGCGGGGCGCGCTCGGACGGCGGCGCGGGGAGGCGGAGGGCGGCGGCGGGGCGCGTTCGGGCGGCAGCGGCGCAACGCGTTCGGGCGGCGGCGGCGGGGCGCGCTCGGGCGGCGGCGCGGGGAGGCGGAGGGCGGCGGCGCGGCGCGTGGAGGGCGGCGGCGGCGCAGCGCGCTCGGGCAGCGGCGGCGGGGCGCGCTCGGGCGGCGGAGCGGGGAGGCGGAGGGCGGCAGCGCGGCGCGCGGAGGGCGGCGGGGGCAATGAGTCGTGAGTGGACGAGAATGAAGAGTCGGGTCGGGATGAAGAACCTTATTTGCGACGGCGCGACCACGTGGCCGTCGCAATCAACGTTACTTGTGACGGCCCTTTTAGCAGCCGTCGCAAATAAACACTTATTTGCGACGGCTGCCTTATTTGCGACGGTATTAGGGTTGGCCGTCGCAAATAAGTGTTTATTTGCGACGGCTCTGGGGTTAGCCGTCGCAAATAAGCTGTTATTTTTTACGGCCGTGTTATTTGCGACGGCCAGTGGCGGGCCATCGCAATTTATTCTATTTGCGACGGCTGGCCGTCGCAAATAAATATAGCCGTCGCAAATGATCGCTTTTCCTGTAGTGTGAGGCCGAGGCGGCATCGAAGGTGTGTCTTGCCGTGATCGAAGTGACCGCAGAGCCCACGGAGCCGGGGCGGACCCAGGGGGTATGCCGGGTGGGCCCGGCATACCCTGGGGCCAGGGCCAGCCACGGTGACGATTGATTCCTTTGATATTGTCCGTGGTGCGTTAGCGCAGGAGTGCCTGGTTCATTCTTCTGCTGCATGCAGCGATGTGCAGGGTCCGTGATGCATGCAGTGCGCATGTATCAGACTTGCTCATTCTTCATCTACCCACACATGAGCATGCAAATTTCAATAATCCACGTCCTAATCATTATCAATCTTAGACAATTCTTTTTCATTCATATTCTCACAGATGATTATTAATTTTTTCTAATCTGCACCCTAATCATTATCAATCTTTTAAATAATTTTCTCATCACAATTATCAAGCGAGATATTTTTCAAAGTGTACAAAGATGAAATAAATCAGTCATTCATGTTATTTCAAAAGTGATGATTAAAAAAGTCAAACGAGTAGTATTGAAGTTCTTTCTTATGCGTATATTTTTGAAATACCAGTATTGCATTTAAACTATTTATATTATAATTAATTGAATTAAGACTTATAATATTATTTATTGTTTATATGCTAAATTATGTTATAAATGTATGATTATTTACTGATTTTTTAAAAATATTTTCATTGAAGTATATATAATTTTTTCTATGGCATACCCTATAATTTAATCCTAGGTCCGCCACTGCCACGGAGTCACCACACCCATGGTTAAGGCGGTTGGAGGGAGACCGTTCAGGGTTCGGGAACAGAGGTTATTCCGAAAGTCCCAACTGGCTAAAGCCGGTCGTGGTAGCGCCGGGCTTGACGCAGAGGACCCGGCCTCATTCCTCCCACGCCCGCTTCCGGTGTTGGAGTGAGTCGGGATGCAAGAGAAGGTGGCGTTGGGGTCAAGCCAGGTGGTGCCTCGGGACTCGTCGAGTGGGAGCTGGTGCATGAGGGCGCGGACTTCTCCTGCTCCCAACTTGCCGATGCTCGAGCGAGCCTATCAGTGGAGTGCGAGCGTCTGTATATCTTGCTTGGGCGGCTGCGAGGAACAGTTCCTAGTGAGCTGATGAATCCCCTTCTAACGGACTCCTTTTTCGTAGGCACCACATGGAGGCCGAGCTGGTTGAGGCTCGAGCGGAGCACGAGCGGACCTGGGCGACAGCGGGATGGACAGCTCGAGCGGCGGTGTTCGTAATTAAAGTGGCGGCGACGTCGGCTGCTGAGCTTGCGCGTGTCCGTGCGGACTATGAGGCTACTGGGGAGGATGCGGCTCGGGCTATGGAGGAGTCGAAGGCCTACGCCCAAGAGATTTGGGAATCACGGGATGCCTCCAACTTCCTGACCCTGCACTGGTCGAACCGTTTCATGGGATGCTTCGTGCAGAGGTGCAGGGGCAAGTGGTGTGGGCCGAGAACCTTCGCGTTCAACTCTCAATCACAAAACGGGAGCTGAAAAGGTGCAGCGTTCAATAGCGGCGGTTTGTGACCCGGTGCTGGGTCTGCCGAGGGAGACCACTTCCTCGAGCCTTGTTTCTTTGGAGATACGACTTCAGCAGGTTCCTGAGCGAGTCGTGGTGCTTCAGTCAGAACTCGGGTAGCTCCGAGATGTCAGTCGCTCCATTTGCCTTCTGGTGCTCGAGGATCAATCTGAAGTCGCGCTTGCCGACCAGCTAGCTTGGTTGCTCGGGTTGTCTTGGGCATCATGGTGTCCCACTACAATGACATTGATCTTCAGGTCCTCTGCACTTCCCCGCGGGTAGCACGGTTGAAGAGCTCGACGTGTTTACCAACACGGTTGTGCCCACAGCATCCTTTGTGGCCGAACTTGTCCCGGAAGGGGCAGTTAAGGAGGACGTGGAGCGGGGTTGAAGTCCGAGTAGTTCTTTTTGTATTAGGGATCTTCGGGGACTTCCCCTTGCTGTAAAAGAAGTATCTATATTTTTTTGGTGATACTCTTGTTGGTTTTGTCTTCGTGGCTCACTCGAACTGGGGGGTTTTAAGAACTTTCGACATCCTTAGCCATGAGTTGTGAGTTATGAGGAGGGTGTTTCATATGACAAGGGGTTGTGACAAGGATTGAGAATCCTTGAGTGGAACGGCTGAGTCCCAAACAAGTGAGTAGCCCCCGAGCATCGTGCGACGACCGGTTCAATCCTCTCGTCGTGCGGTGCTTTTTGAGAGATATGTAGTATCGGAGGTCAAGTTCGGTCTTGGACTCGGCATAGAATGCACGGGCCAATAAGTAGGGAGTCGAAAGAAAGAGAGAAGGTGTCAGCCTGGTGTCTATACTATATGTCAAGCTCGGTGCTTCCGAATATAACAGATGATGCGTAGAGTATGCTTCATGATGAGCGGCGTGCTCCTTTAATTGTTGGACGACACGGGGTCGATCCATGCTATCTTCACCGGACCTTCAGGGCAGGCTTCAACCATCCCCTTGTCTTTTGTGGGCGTTTTTGGTGCTCAATTGAGGTTTGGAGTGGCACCCGCTACCGCTCGCAGGACAGGTTGAGTTTCACTGCTGCGACTGCTGCTAAGGCCAACTCGCAGTTGTGCTGCTTGCGCAGCAGGGCTTGCAGGAATCTTTGCCTCCACCATGTTGATCTGGAGCCGACATTATCTACTTGAGGTAGGTGTAGTTCGGGATGGCTGGGAACTTCGCATAGCCCGGCCTTCCTAGGATGGCATTGTAGGTGTCGTTGAAGTCAGGGACCACAAACATGTGGGTCTCCATGTGGAAGTTGGACTTGTCACCTAATGTGACGGGGAAGTCAATTTTCCCAAGCGGTACCGCCTACTTGCCAGGGATGATGTCGTAAAAAGGGGCTCGGGTCAGGTGGAAGCTTGAACGTTGTATTACTAGAGCGTCGAGGGTTCCAAAATAGAGAGAGGATGTTGAGATCGCTTCCTCCGTCCATCGGGACCTTGTTCAGGCGCTTTGGGCCTATGATGAGATTATGCACATTATAAATGCACATACAAACATGGTACAATATTTATTTGTTTGGGATCCTGGCTCAAGTGAATGTGCTTGCTTATTTGATGGAGAACATGAAAATGGTTCACTATATCGTCCACCACCTCGGCCTCCTCCTTTCATGCATACAAGAAGATTTGATGGCGTTGCACATTTGGATCAACACGTGAGAGAAGATGGACTTGAGTCGAGGACGACACCAATTCAAGAAGGGGACGATGATGAGGACATCACTTCTATGGATACAAAGAACACTCCATTGAACATACAAGATGCAATCAATAGAGTTCTCACACAAAAATTAATTCCAGGGGTGAGCTCGTTCTTATATGTTTCCTTATATATTTTTGATAAAAGATTGCTACCTAATAATTTAGTTATGATTAGGATACATGGAGTGATTCAAGGAGTAATTGGAGGAAGGTTTAGGGGCGTAAAGGACTAGAGAATATGTTCAATGAAGATGGAAACCGACCCCAACTCAAAATCTTGTCCAACTCAGAGTCTAGGAATAGTTCGCACTAAAACAAACGCTCAGGACGCATACAATCTCTGTTTTGGACGTTCTACATATGCATGGAAAGGGGAGAGGATAAAATTTCCAATGACGCTGGTTTGATTTCAAAATTCCTTCGGTGTCGACGGGAATCGTCGAAACAAAATCGAGTTCAGAATCTATCAAGGTGTTGCGCCAGCGTATTGGCCCATTGGGCCTTGTATCAAGTATAAGTCCATTACTTTCATGTCTTAGGGTTAGGTCACGACTCCAACGCCCTCTTGAATGTCCTCCCACCTATATATACTCCATAGTAGCCGCCATAAATAATTGGGTTCTTAGATTAATAATATCACTGTTCTACGGTTTGTGAAATCCCAACTTCACGATTTCAGATCGTGTCTTCTACGTTCTTGCTTGTGTTCTCTGTTGCACTTGCAAGGATTAGCCTTCTTGGCAAGGTCAATCGTGTGCAGCACGGTTGATAACCAACAGAGCGGTGGTGTAGTGATTGCAAGACTTTTTCGTGTTCTACTTGAGAGCCTTAGATCATCAACGTCGAGATCTCAATCAATCGACTTATCCATTACCTTTCAGAAGATCGGGCCTAAACTTCTCATCAATTGGTATCAGATTTCTATGTTGCCATTAGGTAATTCATCTATCCCTGGGATTAGTTTTGTTTTTCATACCTAGAGTCCACAAAAAAACTTGTAGTTTAGTAGATCTATTCATCACTTTGTCCAAACCACCATTGAGCGTTTGTAACTTTGTTTTTCAGTTCAGTTTTGTTGAGTTTTTGTCTGTGGTTGAGTCATATTGCGGGTTTAGAAAGTGTTTTTGGTTTTAGTTTGAGTTTTGCATTGTGTTGATTCATCCTTTTGAATCAAGTCATCACATCCAGATTAGATTCATCTCTATCCAGTTTGGTATTTTCATCATATATCACTCATACAAACTCGAATTTTGGAGTTCTTGTACTTTCTGGAAAGCTTAAGAAGTTCTCTACATCTTTTGTATTCATAGGTTTCCAAGAAAACTTAGTTATCATAGTAAAAAGTGCATTATATCTGAATCTGTTCTCGACCTAAAATTTCTGAATAGTCTGTGTTTCAGGGGCAATATATCCTATTGTTCTTGTCCAAAATAGGTCTTCCATATAACTAAATTAAAGAGGAGATATATATATATATAATCTTTATATTGTAATGTTTTCTATTTTGAGCCTCTAAGTGTGCCTATTTGTCTATGGAAGATTTAGTAGAAAATTTGGGACAGACCCACGAGATATCTTTGATTGCTTTTCATTGTATTCTTCTTTTGCAGCACATTCTGAAAAAAGAAAGACAAAAGAAAAAGGCAAGTGCAAAACAAGATACAAAAGCCGCACAAAAAAGAGGAGAAAAAAAACAAAAAAACAGAAGTGCTTGCATCCTTTGTGTCATCTAGTTTTGTCTTATGTCTTGCTAGTTTGAACTAATAGGAACACATTTAGACCAGCAACTTTGACAAGTACTTTGGACACTTATTCAACTTTACTATCTGATTTTCATTGTTGCTAATCCTTACTACATATAAAGTGCCATCCAAGCTACACTTTACTCTTGAGCAGAATCGATACACCTTTGCAATCATCACATGCTTCATTGGTTTCTTCATACCGTCCACCGTTTGCCACCTGCAGTGTCGGTAAGAACACTTTTAAGAGCGTGGTAAAACACTTGAGAGTGTGTGATTCCACTTCCACTTTGCCATTATCCTTTGTAGTTGATAGAGATAACATATTTTTTGTTGTCTTTTGTTTGCTACTAACAATGTTAGGTAAAAGCAAGAATCATACATTATATGCTGAGATGATTGACATGATGAAAACGGAAATAGAGTTGCTCACTAAAAATAAAACATCAACTAAGGTTTTACATGACATTCAAACCACCTTTACAACACCTTCTACAAGAAGTAATTACATTCTCCCATCTCTTACTTCTTATGATGGTTTTGGTTATGATGAATATATTTTTGGGAAACAGAGTTGGATAAAATTTTTGGACAATGGCATATGTGTGAGAGGAGAAAGATTAGAAATATTGCTAGTGCTTTAGTTGATTGTGCATTAACTAAATGGGACAACTTAAGCGATATAGAAAAACCTCGAACATGGAAAGATATGAAAATTCTTATGCGAGAAAATTTTGCTAATGTATATAATTGCAAAGATGAAATACATGAGCTTGAGAAGAATTTTCTTGTTGTACCTCCTCCTTTGCCTAACCTTTTGTAGGAACATGAACAAATAAATGTAGATGCAAATGAGAGTGAGGTGTTGAATAACTCTTCTGAATTTTTTGATGAATCAACTCATAATGCATTTGAATTTCTTGCTGAATATGAGAGTAATGTTAATGGACAATGCTCTACAGTTAACCAAGGTATGAAATTTTCAGATTTGCTGAATTTTACCACCAATCATGCTATCGATGAGCAGCAACAAGATGAACATTTTCATAATACGCCTTTACCATTAGTAGATTTTCCTACTGATTCTTACAACAAAAATGAGTTGTGTGTTAATTATATTGTACCTATGCTAGAATAACTGAATGAATTTGATACTTTATCACCCACATGTGCTGAAATTAAGTATTTGATTCCAGTTACATGTGAAAGGGATGAGTTGAAATTGTTGTCTTCTCTAAACACATTGGGTTATATTAAATTTGACACTCATTGTGATCTCGATATTGTAGAGAGAAGTATATTTTCTAAAACTGAATTACCTTTGTTGACAAGAAACATTTTTCATGCAATAGGCAAATATGAACATAGTGGTATGTTTATGGTGCATAAAGTTTACATATGTTCAAATAAGAAAGCTCATTTTGTGCTGCAATAACATGGTAAAGTAAATAAATGTACTAACACTAATAATGTCTTGTCATGTTTTTCTACTATTTTTTCCTTGCAGTAGGGACAACAAAATCATTATTCATTGCAGTTGTGCATTATGGACACCACTTATTCTACCCCAAAGTAAGACTTTTTGCTAGACATACGAGCAAGCCGAGGACGGCTTGTCATCAAGAAGGGGAGAATGATGAGATCATGCACATTATAAATGCACATACAAACATGGTACAATGTTTTTTTGTTTGGGATCCTAGCTCAAGTGAATGTGCTCGCTTATTTGATGGAGAACATGAAAATGGTGCACTATATCTTCCACCACCTTGGCCTCCTCCTTTCATGCATACAAGAAGATTTTATGGCGTTGCACATTTGGACCAACACGTGAGAGAAGGTGAACTTTAGTCGAGGACGACACCAATTTAAGAAGGGGAGGATGATGAGGACATCACTTCTATGGATACAAACAATACTCCATTGAACATACAAGATACAATCAATAGAGTTGATACACAAAAATTAATTCCAGAGGTGAGCTCATTCTCATATGTTTCCTTATATATAATTGAGAATAGATTACTACCTAATAATTTAATTGTGATTTGGATACATGAAGTGATTCAAGGAGTAATTGGAGGAAGGTTTAGGAGCGTGGAGGACCAGAAAATATGTCTAATGAAGATGGAAACCGACCCCAACCCAAAATCGTATCCAACTCAAAGTCCAGGAGCAGTTCGCACTAAAACGGACACCCAGGATGCATACAAACTCCGTTTTGGACATTCTACATATGCACGAAAAGGGGAGAGGATAAAATTTCCAATGGAGCTGGTCTTATGTCAAAATTCCTTCGGAGTCGATGGGAATCATCAAAACAAAATCGAGTTCAGAATTTGTCAGGGTGCTGCACCACTGTTTTGGGCCTTGTATCTGATATAAGTCCATTATTTTTGTGTCTTAGGGTTAGGTCACGATCCCAACACCCCCTTGGACGTCCTCCCACCTATATATACTTCATAGTAGCCGCCATAAACAATTGGGTTTTGCTTAGATTAATAATATCGCCGTTCTACAGTTTGTGAAACCCCAATATTGCGATTTCAGATCATGTCTTCTACATTCTTGCTTGTGTTCTTGGTTGCACTTGCAAGGATTAGCCTTCTTGGCGAGGTCAATCGTGTGCAACACGGTTGATAACTAACGGAGCTGTGGTGTAGTGATTGCAGGGGTTTTTCGTGTTCTACTTGAGAGCCTCGGATCATTAACGTTGAGATCTCCATCAATTGACTTATCCATTACCTTTCGGAAGATCGATCCTAAAACTCCTCATTAGCCTACGACCGAGCCCATGACCAGGGGGAAATGCTTGGGCTACAGTAAGAGATCAGGATTGTTCGAGCAGTCAAAAGTGACCGGTTTTTTGGACCATCGAAGGAATGCTAGGATGGCAGGGGCACTAATGTTGGCATCTCTGGTTGTCAGCTTCTACTTACGGTGGCTCTTGTAAGCTTGACTTCCCCCGAAATCATGAGGCAACCCTCTAGAGTGGGGAAGGCCGACCCGTCGGACACAAGGCTGGATTCGGCGTGCATCTTGCCTTTATCCTTAGTGCTTGGCTCCATGCCGACGAAGCGCTTTTGGATTGCACAGTTCTTGAGGGTGTGTCTGACCGGATAGGCGTGGGCTGTTCATGGCTTCTCAAGGAGCTTCTCGAAGTGGTCCATTGGTGCCACGGCCAGCATCTTGCCTTCGTAGTGCTCAGCAGCCGTGACTAAGTACAAGCCGCTGTCGGTCAGGTGCTGGTGCTGGTTGGTTCCAGCCTTCTTCTTCTCGCTATTGTGAGGTGCCTCTTTGTTCCCCCACATCAAGGTTCTTTGATTTCTCTTTGTCGAAGATGGCCCCGACCATCTCCTTGCCAAAGGCATGGTTGGCGACTATGTCGAGGAGGTCCCTGGTGCTCCTCGTGTGATGCAATCGAGCTTGTGCACCAGGGACTCACAGGTAGTTCTGGAGAGGAAAGTCGTGATGAATTCAACTTCGATGACATCGGGAAGCTCATTGCACTTTTACAATAAGCGCGAAATGTATTGACGAAGGGTTTCATCCGACTTATGTCGACAATCCTTGAGGTCCCGGGAGTTACCAAGGCACACATAGGTCCATTGGAAGTTGCCGACGAACGTTTCCTAGGGCTTCCCGAATGCAGTCGGAGGGGGGGGGCAGCCAGAACTGGGCCAACTCAGCTAGGTAGATGGGAAGGTATTGGATCATGAAGTCGTCATCATCCGCCACACCGGGTCTGCAAGCTAGGCACTAGTTCTCCAACTAGACATTGGGTTAGTATCCCTGTTGTACTTCACGATGTTGGTTGGGCCCTAGAACCTTGATGCAAAGAGGGTGCTGCGTATTCGCTTCCCAATGTCTTTCATTAGGGGAATTGGGGCTCATGCTTCGATTCACTTCGTCATCCTACCGACTGCCCGATAGGGTTGGCACTGTCGAGCCTTGGGCGGTGAGTTTGTGGGGCCTTTCTAAGCTCGTTGTCGGGCCTCTAGGATCTGGTGAAGGTCGCTCGGTACTACCCGCTCATGTATCAAGTTGCGTGAGGGGGTCGACGATATGGCCTTGTCGATTCGAGTTGCCTGGCTTGATGCACGGGTCCCGGCAGGTCTCGCACCGCTCCGGCTGTGCCTTCGGCTCAAGCGAGAGGTTGACGAGCCTGCGCCCCGACGTGGGAGGTTTCGGCTTGCTAGGTGGCAGCTGTGGCTAGGACAACTCGTAGGTCTTGGTGAGCCTGCCGGACTCCGAGGGTGGAAGAGCTTGGGTATGTTGCGTAGTATGGCGGTCACAACCACCATGTTCTGGCTGGCTCGCTGGAAGCGAAGGGCACGATAGTTGTTGACAATGTCAAATTGGACTTGGCAGGCACGGAGGCGTGCTGTGCTCATGCCGGTGTTGGGGCCAGGACGCGCCATTGCCGCAAAAGTGGCAACGTCTGTGTCCAGCTGTGCCTGGTCGGCCTTCAGAGCAGCACGTCATGTCGTGAGCTGGTTGGCCAGCTTGAGGCATTGCACTTCTAACAGCTCGAGGTCAGCCTGTGCCATTGTGTTGGACAACATGGTGAGCTGGGGGGGGGGGGCATCATTTGTCTTGACTATGTGGCACTGACATGATCTGTGTTCGCCCCCATCAATGCTATCATCAGAGCTCGAGCTGTACTCCAGGATATGGTGGAGGGACATTGGCGCATGCTCGATCATCCCTGTGAAGGGTGGCGCCAAGACATCATAGGCGGTGCATGCGCCGGAGTCATTAATTGTCCAACCTATCCTAGATCAAGCGTCGGGCCCCTTATTAGAGACCTGGAGGGTGCTAGAGTTGCTGGTGAAGAGGTCCAGTCTCTCAAAGCTAAGGACTTGATGGGGGAAGGTCAGGTCGGATTCTTCCTCATCACCTTCGTTGGCGGTGAACTCGAAGTTGCTGAAATTGACCTTTATGCCTGGCATAAAAGCGAGTCGTGATGAGGCCATCAAGGAAGCAGAGAATGGAATGCACGACAGTTCCCCAACCTGGCGTGCCAACTTTCGATATTCAGACTAACGACTATGTAAGGACGGAATGCCCAAGAGGGGGGGGGGGGGTCAATTGGGCTTTCTTCGAAAAATTCTAAGCAATGAAACTTAATTTCTAAAGACCAATTGCCTACGCACACTATCTATGCATTCTAGTAGATACAAACTTCGCAGAATATAAAATGCATGAAAGTAAGGGAAAGGAGAAGGATGCAAACTCCCGAGGAGACAAGGATTTATCCTGTGGTTCGGCAAGATCGTCAAGATCTTCCTACATCCACGTTGTGGCACCCACCGAAGGGTTTTGCCACACCCAAGTCACCGAGACGAGGGATCTTCACTATTCCTCTGCGTTTGCCTCCTTTAGCAAGGTGGAGCTCAAGCCTTGTACAACTTCAAGCTTTCGGGCTTCCACACACGCCTTGGCAAGCTCCGGAAGTCTTTTCACAGTTACAAACACCAAGGGCACTCCCTGGAGGCTCTCACACTATCCTAGAGAGACCACTCACCCAGAATGGAGGCACACAAGCTCTCTCTCTAGCTAGTTCTAGCCTAACTCTTGGTGTAAAGATGACCGAAATGGTGTGGAAGTGATTGCTCTTGGTCTTGAACGCTTGTGGATGTGTTGATGGTGTCTAGTGATCAAGACTTGACGAAATGACAGGGTTAGGGGGTATTTAGAGCCAGCCTCCCCGAAATAGCCGTTGGAAAAGTAGGCTGACAGAACTTTACTGTGAACACCGGATGATCCGATGTCTCCCCTTTAGTTATCATCGGTCTAATTACTTTGGCTGACGTCATTGTGTCAGATATGACCGTTATTAGACCGATGTTGCTCCTGTCTTCTCATCGGATGATCCGGTGGCTCTTCCTCCAGAATTTGCTTAATCTTGATGCTTACTGGAGTGATTGACCGATGTGTGTAAGTCTGTACATCGGATGATCCGGTGCTACACTTGGTCCAATGGTATTGCAAACTGTACTGATGGACCGATGTCACTGAGCCATTCACATCGGATGATCCGGTGAATACATTGTTCTGAGGTCTTCTTCTTCGGTTGAACCAACTCGACCGATGTGTACATTTCTGAAATCATCGGTTGATCCGGTGAGTTGATTTTGTTTGCTTCGAGTTGTTTTGAGTGAATCTTTTGTGTCTTGATCAGATGACCTCTTAGACATTTGTTTCATAAGCCTTTCTGATGATCTTCAAGCATTGTATGTTGTCAACTTATGGTTGAGTGACTTAGACATAAGAGCTTTCACTTCTTGTCTTTATCTCATTGATTTGATCTCAAAAGTTGATTGTATATGGGTCTCCAATGACATATTCATTTCATTTTATTGAGTGATTATGGGGACCTTGCATTCACAAATTCATTAGTAAAGTTCAATGGTTGTCATTAATCACCGAAACCATACTTCATGGGGGGCCTAGATGCTTTCAATCTCCCCCTTTTTGGTGATTGATGACAACACAATAATCAAAGCGCAATAGTAATGAATTTGATAGAATGTAACTTAAAGGAATATGCAATGAATACAGGATGTCACACTTGAAGCTTAAGCATCAATTAATAACTCAAGTGTGAATAATGAGTGATCATAAACATAGATAAACACCAAATGAGCCCAATCGATTAATAACTCATGGAAATAAGTTCATTAGAGCTCAATAAGTAGCAAATGAGAGGCAAACACACCAAATGTAGCAAACACACTGAATTACAAGAATGATAAACGATAAATGATAAATGAGACTCCCCCTGACACTAATACGCTCCCCCTGAATCCTCTAACTCTTCTCCCCCTTTGGCATCAAGACACCAAAAAGGGATCCGAGCGCCTAAGGACCCTGAGTACTGGGCGCGTTGACGAACTGGTCACCGTCGCTGTCGTCGGAGCTGCTGGCTGGAGTAGCGGTGGAGGGAGCTGCCGGAGCTGTAGGAGCCACCGTCGGTTCCTGCTGTGGAGGAGCTGCTGGAGCAGGGGCACTGACGACGGAGGCCGACGACTGCTGGAACAGGGTCGTGGCCGGCAGCGGGGAGTGGATCGGAGCACTAGGAGCCAGAAGTGGAGACATGCTAAAGGAGGGAATCGGTGTAGAAGGTACTGGGGCCACTGGAGCGGCAGCTGGAGCCAGGACTGGAGGTGGTGGAGCGACTCCTGGTAGCTGCGACGGGAGGGCAATCCTGGTCTGGGTGTAGAGGTTGGTGATCAACCCCAGGATGCCCATCATCGCCTGCTGCGTCTGCTGCTACTGGTCGAGAGTGCGCTGGTGCATCTAGTCGATAAGCCCCGTCAGCCTGTCAGTGTCTTCACGCCTCTCATGGGCGATCTGACGCTGCATCTCCTGCTGCTGCTACTGGAGATCAAGGAGACGGGCAGCCTGCTCCGCTCGGGCCTGCTCGGCTGCCAGCCTGTCCAGACGTTGCTGCTCAACCATCTGCTGGAGGAGCGATGTCAGCTCTGACGGCTGCGTGACCTGCGCCTCAGTGACGGGAGGTGGAGTAGGTGGTGGCACTGTAGAGCCTCCAGCCTCCGCGTCGTGCTGCCTGGGTGAGGACGGAGGAGGGAAGTACCCCTTGACAATGTCGTCGGTGACGCTCTCTGACCAGATATCCTGCAAGTCCTCCCCCTGTGCCTCAGCCTCGGCAAGCCTCTCATCCTCCTTCTCTAAGTCAGACCAGTCCTCCTCAGAAAGGCGAGCCCTAACCTGACGCTCGACTGGACGGCCAAGGGGGCGGTCTCCAGGAGCTGGGGCACGGTAGTGACCGAACCGTGTCACACTCTCGTCAGTGAGACGGTCGTGCACGGCGGACTCCTCAGGGACCATCATGGTGAGCAGGTAGCTGATCCAGTGTCCATACACGAGCTGCCTCATCATCCCCACTCCATCTGTGATCACATCCTCCATCTCGCATATGAGGACGTCCACGATGTCGAACTCCATCCCATTCATGATGTAGAACAGGAGAGTCTACTGTAAGCTGGTGAACCCCTCCAGGTAACCAAACCTCGGCAGGAGCGTGCGGCGCAAGGCGAGGTGCACTGTGCGCGCAGTTGGAGTCAACAAAGCTGGTACTCTCGGCTGGTCAGGAGAGAAGGTAGGACCGAACAAAGAACGAATCTCCTCCAGAGCTGGTGCCACTCCTCCAGTGAGCGGCCTCCTCGGCGGGTCTACCTGACCATAGACCCTCTCATGCACGCAGGAGTCGTGCAAGTCCACTCCCAGCAGCTGTGCCAGTGTCTGCCTCGTCAAGTGGTAGTGCTGTCCCATGAACATGAAATCAATCGATCTTCTGCCCTCAGAGACGTAGAGGGTGGCATAGAACACGCAGACCCAATCCTCCACGTAGGCACTCCTCTCATAGGACACTAGCTGCACCAGACCTCTGTACCTCTCAAAATAAGGACGGATCTCCATCTCTGCTACCAGAGCTAGCTGACCCCAATCCAGATAGTTGTGTTGAAACAGCTTGTGACCTCGACGCCTGTAGGTCTCATAGAGTGATGCCTAGGTGACAGTCCAGGAGTGACTATCCACCAGAGCCTCTCTGGGCTGCGGGTACCACTCCACAAGCAGCACATTCCACCTGAGCTTGCGAAGCTGCTTGGCCTTCATCTTCTGGTAGTCGATCAATCGGACTCCTTCAGCGACATGGACAGTGGTGCCCATCTCGTAGATCGCTCGCTGGGCCTCCCTGTCCTCACGACGGTCGGCAATCATCGGTCTCGGACGTGGTGCTGCCGCGCTGTGACCCCCACGGGTCTGGGCTGAGCGACAACGAACGAGAGGCTCTTCCAGATCTTCTTCGGCCTTGGAGTCGTCAATCACCGGAGGTTGCCTCGGACGAGCCTCACGAATCCTTAGGGTCCCCCTCGGCCACGCTCACGCTCTTCGGCGGCGCGAGCGGCCATCAAGGCCTTCTTCTCCTCCTTCGACAATTTTTGCTTCTTCGCGGCTGGCTCCGCGATAGCCTTCCCCTTGTTCTTCTTGTCGCGAGCCATTGTGATCACGCGATTGAATGGAGTCGACGACGGTGACGTGGAGATTGATGGTGCCGGGAAGCCCTAGAGTCAGCGAAGAGATGCAATTTGGATGTACCACGACGGCGACTTAGTGGTGAGGGAGAGGAGCGGCGACGGTGTACTTGGGTGGAGACGGCGGCGCTTGGAGGCGGCGGCGCTTGGAGGCGATGGAGGTTGCGGCGCGGTGATGGTGGCGGCGACGCTAGGAGATGATGGCAGCGCGGTGGAGTGGGCGGCGCATGGATGGAGGCGGGGGCGCGGCGGGCGGCCGGTGGGCAGCAGCGGCGTCCGGCGGCGGTGGAGGTGGCGCAAGGTGAGCAAGGCGGCGGCGGAGGCAAATGAGATCGGGGAGAGAGAAGAGGTACACGAACGACCAGTTTAAATAGTAGGTCCCAAACCCTAGCCGTATTTTTAACACCGGATGGACCGATGTTAGATGGGATATACATCGGTCGAACGCCACAGTAAGGATATTCAAAATGTTGCTGTTGACATCGGATGGACCAACGTTGAGAGATGAGATCATCGGTCGAATGGCACAGTAAGGGTATTCAAAAATGTACTGTTGACACCGGATGGTCCGATGCGGGAGAAGGCAGCATCGGTGGAATTTGGCGCAGTTCCAGAAGAGTGAACACCGGATCGACCGATGTGTTTCAGATTGAACGCATCGGTTGAATTGAGATACTGACTGAACTGGCACTTGGTCTTTGAACACCAACTGATCCGATGATGGATTGACCTAGGCATCGGATAATCCGATGAGAACAGAACAAAAACATCCCATATATGTCCTTTGACCAAACACACAAGCAAAGAGAAACACATGTCTTAGGACTTTTTGGGCAACCCCTTACCCCTCAAAAATACTAATACGCCAATAACTTGGCTAATCCTTAAAGCAAATGGAACATAGAGAAAAATAGGAGGAAAAATATCCAACTAAAATGTAAGGCCCATGCTTTGTGAGGTAGAGTATGAAGACTTCTATCTCTTTAAAGCATGTTCCTCTAGGTATTAATGCACCTAACATTTTGTTCTTTCCACCACATATGAGTTGAGATATTGCATTTCAAACAAGTCTCTTTCTCATGAGGTGGGTTCCCCTTTGTGACAATCTACCGTATGCAATGACAAACAAATTATAGTGCAAGAAATTTAAATATGAGTGCAAGTCTATATGACAGGCATCATGCAAGACATAAAGTAAATCTATCTTGCCAAGTTTGAACCTTTCAAAGGCTTCTTCAGGGAGAACCACTCTCCAAGCCTTGGGAAAACCCAAAAGAACCACCATCCCAAGCTAACCCTTGCTCACCCCTATCCTTTGAGAGTTAGGCAAGACCTATATGATATGCATTCTTACATGATCATGACAACTTACATGACGTTTGATGCATCTAGCACATTTAATTCACTCCTTAGACTAGAAAAAGTTTTCTCATCAAGTGGTTTAGTGAAGATATCCGCCAGTTGTTCTTCGGACCTAACACCTCGCAATGAGATGTCTCCCTTAGCTTCATGGTCCCTTAAGAAATGATGGCGAATATCAATGTGCTTAGTGCGGGAGTGTTGAACGGGGTTTTTAGCTATCTTAACCGCACTTTCATTGTCACAAAGGAGAGGCACACAACCAAATTTAATACCAAAGTCCAAAAGGGTTTGCTTCATATAAAGAATTTTGGCACAACATGCACCAGCCGCAATGTATTCCGCTTCCGCCGTGGACAAGGTGACGGAATTTTGCTTCTTGCTTGACCAAGAAACTAGGGAACGCCCAAGCAAGTGGCACCCACCGGAGGTACTCTTGCGATCCACGCGGCATCCGGCAAAGTCCGAATCCGAGTATCCCACAAGATGTAATTTCGCACCTTTAGGGTACCACAAGCCCACACTAGGGGTATGCTTAAGATACCTAAGTATCCTAAAGACCGCCTTCCTATGCGATTCTTTAGGTGCCGCTTGAAAGCGAGCACACAAGCATACACTAAACATGATATCGGGCCTAGATGCGGTAAGGTAAAGCAATGAACCAATCATAGAACGGTAGTTAGATTGATCAATAGGTTTACCGTCCTTATCCGCGTCGAGATGACAATTGGTCCCCATTGGAGTGCTTCTTGAGCTACAATCTCCCATCTCAAATTTCTTCAAGAGGTCCTTGGTGTACTTCTCTTGATAGACGAAGGTCCCCTCTTGAAGTTGCTTGATTTGAAATCCAAGGAAGAAGTTGAGCTCACAAATCATTGACATCTCGAATTCCCTAGACATCATTTTGCCAAGCTCATGGCTAAAAGCTTCGTTAGTTGAACCAAAAATAATATCATCAACATAAATTTGACAAATGAACAAATTTCCGTTGATGTCCTTGGTGAAGAGTGTAGTGTCCACCCTCCCGATCTTGAATCCTTGCATGATGAGGAAATCTCGTAGTCGTCCGTACCACGCCCTAGGTGCTTGCTTGAGCCCGTAGAGTGCCTTGTGCAACCTATACACATGATTAGGATTCCTCGGATCTTCAAACCCGGGAGGTTGTTCAACATAAACAAGCTCATTAATGTAACCATTAAGAAAGGCACTTTTCACATCCATTTGATAAAGTCTAATACTATGATGTGATGCAAAGGCAAGGAGTATACGGATGGCTTCTAGCCGGGCGACCGGGGCAAATGTCTCCCCAAAATCTAGTCCTTCAACTTGTGAGAACCCTTTGGCCACAAGTCTTGCCTTGTTGCGGACCACAACGCCATTCTCGTCTTGTTTGTTGCGGTACACCCACTTTGTTCCGATGACGTTCTTGTCCTTGGGTCGCTCCTCCAACACCCAAACTTCATTGCGGATGAAGTTGTTGAGTTCTTCTTGCATGGCCATCACCCAATTTGGGTCTTGGAGTGCTTCCTCAATATGAGTGGGTTCTACACATGAAAAAAACGAGTAGTGCTCACAAAATGAAGCGAAATGGCGAGAACGTGTACTTACACCCCTTGACGGACTTCCAATGATTTGGTCCATTGGATGCGCCTTGGAGATGCGTCCATGCCTCATAAGTGGTTTTGAAGCACTTGGCAATGGTGATGCGTGTTGCTCCTCTTGTGGTTGGACTTGATCATGGACTTCTTCTTCTTCTTGATGTTTTTGTGCTTGTGAGTCTTGAGTCGGCAATGGATCATCCTTCTCTTCTTCGTCAACTTGAGGCGCCATAGAGGTGTTGTTGTTGGAACTTGAAGCTCCCCCTTGATCATGGCTCTCCTCAACTTCGGGCTTGATGTCTCCAATGGTCATGTTCTTCATGGCTTCTCGTAGAGGCTCATCATCTATTTCATCATGACCAAAACTCTCCTCTTGGGAGCCATTAGTCTCATCAAACTCAACATCACAACTTTCCTCAACTAAACCGGAGGTTTGGTTGAATACTCGATATGCTTTTGAGTTTGATGCATAACCAAGGAATATACCAACATCACATCTTCTTTCAAACTTACCGAGCCTTTTCTTGCGGTAGATGTAGCACTTGCATCCAAAGACTCGAAATTAGGAGATGTTGGGCTTTCTCCCAATGAGAAGCCCGTACGGGGTCTTTTGAAGTAGTCTATGGAGATAGACCCTATTTGCGGCATGGCACGCCGTGTTGATTGCTTCGGCCCAAAACTTCTCCGACGTGTCATAGTCATCAAGCATTGCTCTTGCAAGAGTTATGAGTGTCTTGTTCTTCCTTTCAACGACACCGTTTTGTTGAGGGGTGTATGTGGCCGAAAACTCATGTTTTACTCCTTCACGATCACACCACTCCCCAATGTTGTAGTTCTTGAATTCGGTGCCGTTGTCACTCTGGACCTTGATGATGGGAAGTTGAAATTCCTTTTGAGCGCGGTTGGCGAAGGTCGTGTACACTTCCGGAGTCTCACTCTTGTCACCTAGAAATAGAGTCCAAGCATAGCGAGAATAGTCATCAACAATAACGAGACAATAGAGGTTACTGCCAAGGCTTTGATATGTGGACGGTCCGAAGAGGTCCATGTGTAGTAGTTCAAGTGGCTTGGAGGTTGACACCATTGTCTTTATTGGGTGGTGTGAAGCAACTTGCTTCCCGGCTTGACAAGCGCTACAAAGCTTGTTCTTTTCAAATGTGACATCCTTCACGCCGGTCACCATCCCAAGCTTGAATGACTTCTTGAGTTTGCTCATCCCTATGTGCGCTATGCGTCGGTGCCATAGCCAACCAAAGCTTGTCTTAGTGAAAAGACAGGTGGTCAGGCTAGCATTCTTGTTGGAGAAGTCCACTAGGTAGAGGTGTCCATGCCGAAATCCTTTGAAGACTATGTCTTGGCTTGTTTCACTACACACAACAACATCATTTTTGCTAAATGTGCACGTTAGTCCAAGATCACATAGTTGTGCAATAGAAAGTAAATTGAAACTAAGTGACTTAACATACAAAACATTAGAAATAGACAAGTCATTTGAAATAGCAATTTTACCTAACCCAATTACCTTTCCCTTAGAATTATCACCAAAGGTGACTTGTTCATGATTGCCGGGGTTTTCTATGGTGGTGAACATACCATCATTGCCGGTCATATGTTGAGTGCACCCGCTATCGAGTACCCAATGCTTTCCTCCGGCTTTGTAGTTCACCTACACACATGAATTCAATTTTTGACTTTAGGCACCCAAGCCAACTTAGGTGCTTGTATGTGTGATACAAGTGTTTTTGGGACCCAAAGTTGCTTGGGGAGCTTCCCCTTCATGCCCTTCATGTCTTTGCCAATGAACCTTGCCTTCACCTTGCCATGTACTTTACTCAAGAGATAATAATGATCATTGAAAGTAGATTTATAGTTAGTAGGCAATTTTGGAGAAGGTAGGTTAGGAAGAGGACACTACCTTGTGTGGTCACCGGTGACCTCACAATGTTGGCAATAAGAACCAACTTCCTTGATGAAGCTTGTTCTTAGCTCCGGTAAGGGCACCTTTCCTTTGTTAGGCACCAGGAAGGATCCAAGTCCTCTCTTGTTGAAGGCCTTTGCTTGTTGGAAGAGAATTTCCTTGTGCTTGACTTCTCCTTTTGAAAGTCTAGCCACACTAGTGCGGAGACTCTCAATTTCTTCCAACAAGTCCTTCTCCCTAGCATTAGCTTTCAAAGGCAAAGACTTGTGCAAAGCATTAGTGGCATGAGAAGTAATGGATATCTTATCATTAAGAGTTTGCTTCTTCATATTTTTCAACTCTTGATCAAGCATGTCATGAGCAAGGTTAAGTGTTTGATGTTCTTGTATTAACTTGTTGTGCTCTTCCAAGAGTGTTTGGTGTGCTAAGTCAAGTTCATGATTATCTATCTTGATTTTAGCCTTTTCTTCCTCAATTTGCTTGACATGGGATTTTAGCGTGTCATGCTCTTTGAGTATGCTTTCATACTTGTCAAGCAAATCAAGGTTAGCACTCTCAACTTTAGCACGAGTTTCTTCAAGCACTTTAACCTTACTCTTTTCCCTCTTAATGATAGCATGATATTCATTTATCAAAGACGTTAAATCATCGGGGGAAAGCTCATCATCGCTAGAGTCATCACATACCTTGGTGTTACCTTTCGCCATGAGGCACATGGGCGGTGGATGAAGAGGTGCATCATCATTGTTGGCGATGGCGAGGCTGGCCAAGCTTTCTTCTTCCTCTTCTTCATCACTTGTTTCTTCGTCGGTGACCCATTCATTTGCCTCACACATGAACACCTTTTGTGGGCCATTTCTCTTCTTTGGGAAGAGCTTTGCCTTCTTGCCCTTGTCATGTTTCTTCTTCCCAAAGGCTCTTGGTTTGGGTTTGGCCTCTTCTTCATCATCATCACTCTCTTCAAGCTTGCGATGCTTGCCTTTGTAGTTCTCTCTTCTTTTGTCCGGTTTTGGCAATCATAGGAGATGTGGCCTTGATCACCACAACTGAAGCAAGTCTTGCGATCATCTCTCCTTGGTAGAAACGCTTTCTTCTTGGGATCAAAGGTGTACCCCTTCTTGGTAATCTTGGAGTTCAAGCGTGAGAACTTTCTCATCATTAATGCAAGCTCATCATCATCATCTTCACTTGATGCTTGTTCTTCTTCACATGAGCTAGGCTCAACCACCTTCTTCTTGAGGCTTGTTTTCTTGGTGGAGGCCTTTAGGGCAATTGTCTTTGAAGATGATTGCTCCATCATCCCAAGTACACTCATCTCATGAGCGTGTATTTCTCCAATGAGATCCGAAACTTCAATGTGGTCTAGTGACTCTTTTTGGAGCATGGAGTTGATGATGTTGTACTTTGGCTTGGGAAGGAGCATGAGGATCTTGCGGTTGATGAGTCCCTTGCCAAGAGAAGCAATGTCAAGAGCATTGATTTCTTCAATAAGCACATTCAAGCGAGAGAACATTTCATTGACATTTTCATGAGGAAGCATTTTAAATTCATCATATTTGGCTTTAAGCATGTGATATTTTAATTCCTTGACACGAGAAGAGCCCTCATGAATTTCTATTAAGCAAGCCCAAATTTCACAAGCTTTTTCTTTACTAGCAATTCTAGCAAATACATCTTGACTAATATATTCATAGATTGCATTCCTAGCTTTAGCATCCCATTTAATTTGATCACCAACATAATTGTGTTCTCCAAACCCCGCGTGGGTCGCTTCCCAAACTTCGGGAGCAATAGCCTCTAGATAAGCGTGCATGCGTGCTTTCCAATAGGCAAAGTTCTTGCCCTCGAAGATAGGAACCGAACCCCCAACCTTGGCCATTTTAGCTCTCTAGCGGTGAAGCTGGAATGATCCTATGAGCAACCTTGCTCTGATACCAATTGTAAGGACCGAATGCCCAAGAGGGGGGGTGAATTGGGCTTTCTTCGAAAAATTCTAAGCAATTAAACTTAATTTCTAAAGCCCAATTCCCTACGCACACTATCTATGTATTCTAGTAGATACAAACTTTGCGGAATATAAAATGCATGAAAGTAAGGAAAAGGAGAAGGATGCAAACTCCCGAGGAGACAAGGATTTATCCCGTGGTTCGGCAAGATCGTCAAGATCTTCCTACATCCACGTTGTTGCACCCACCGAAGGGTTTTGCCACACCCAAGTCACCGAGACGAGGGATCTTCACTATTCCTCCCCGTTTGCCTCCTTTGGCAAGGTGGAGCTCAAGCCTTGTACAACTTTGACCTTCCGGGCTTCCACACACGCCTTGGCATGCTCCAGAAGTATTTTCACAGTTACAAACACCAAGGGCACTCCCTTGAGGCTCTCACACTATCCTAGAGAGTCCACTCACCCAGAATGGAGGCACACAAGCTCTCTCTCTAGCTAGTTCTAGCCTAACTCTTGGTATAAAGATGATTGAAATGGTGTGGAAGTGATTGCTCTTGGTCTTGAACGCTTGTGGATGTGTTGATGGTGTCTGGTGATCAAGACTTGACGAAAGGACAGGGTTAGGGGGTATTTATAGCCAGCCTCCCCGAAATAGCCGTTGGAAAAGTAGGCTGACAGAACTTTACTGTGAACACCGGATGATCCGATGTCTCCTCTTTAGTTATCATCGGTCTAATTACTTTGGCTAACGTCATTGTGTCAGATATGACCGTTGTTAGACCGATGTTGCTCCTGTCTTCTCATTGGATGATCTGGTGGTTCTTCCTCCAGAATTTGCTTAATCTTGATGCTTACTGGAGTGATTGACCGATGTGTGTAAGTCTGTACATCGGATGATCCGGTGCTACACTTGGTCCAATGGTATTGCAAACTGTACTGATGGACCGATGTCACTGAGCCATTCACATCGGATGATCCGGTGAGTACATTGTTCTGAGGTCTTCTTCTTCAGTTGAACCAACTTGACCGATGTGTACATTTCAGAAATCATCGGTTGATCCGGTGAGTTGATTTTGTTTGCTTCGAGTTGTTTTGAGTGAATCTTTTGTGTCTTGCTCAGATGACCTCTTAGACATTTGTTTCATAAGCCTTTCTGATGATCTTCAAGCATTGTATGTTGTCAACTTATGGTTGAGTGACTTAGACATAAGAGCTTTCACTTCTTGTCTTTATCTCATTGATTTGATCTTAAAAGTTGATTGTATATGAGTCTCCAATGACATATTCATTTCATTTTATTGAGTGATTATGGGGACCTTGCATTCATAAATTCATTAGTAAAGTTCAATGGTTGTCATTAATCATCGAAACCGTACTTCATGGGGGGCCTAGATGCTTTCAGACTAGTACCGATTGTGCCGTGTGTTCGTCCTCGAAGTGGCCTAGCTATGAACACAAATGATTTATACTGGTTCAGACGAGATGTCCTATATCCAGTTCGTGTGTCTTGCTCTTCTTTTTTTTGAAGATGGGGAAGTTCCCTTACAAGCAAGCATTCTCTCTTGCCTAGGGATTGCCATCGACCCCCTCGACCCCCCTTTTATAGGACACCCGACCTGCCCTACCCCATTGTGCACATGCCTCCTGACTCCTCATAAATGGGACTTGGTTTACAAGAACGTGTATCCACCCCACATATCAAACAGAGTGCCTTGGGAAGAAGCTGGGATGCCAAAGTTGCTTTCTCGCATGCGCCCGTCTTGTCGCCCGGGACAGGTGTACCAACGTACATGCGCACCTGCCGTATCACACGCAAGACCGCCTTGTCATTAAATGTGACATGACGTAAGGTGTGCATGTTGGTCTGGCAGAGTGCACAAGGGGCGAGTGGCCCTGACTTGATCGCGTCGACGCCCACTTCACATTGAAGGCCACCTACCCGCCTGCCGCTCGAGCTCGGGCTCGGGCATCGCGGATCCCGACCTGCCATCTTGGTCCTCCAAGGGCCCCCTCCAGGCCCCGCATGGGGGCCACGTTTCGGCGGGGACACAGGACGATGTACTTACACGCTGCGAATAACTCATACTTTCTGGTAGCCAGGATACGAAGCCCTGTCAATCTGGTCTATGGACTTCTCCCTTCCCTCAAACACCCTTCGACTCCAGTCACACCAGACCACCCAGCAGATTAGGAGCGTTAAGGATCGCCATCATTTGGCTCTTCCACTTCGCCCATGCAAGGATAGCCGGTAAAACCATAGGTCGATCTCCAGGTACAGCCACCATTGTTCTGGACTCCTGCTAAATGTTTGCTCCCTGACAAACATCAAAGATTAAGTTCATCAGTGATAGCACCGACGATTCTCTCCACTGTGTGTTCCGTGCTCTGAAAAATCCAAAAATTCTATGGTTCTTCTCCGTCATATTGCCCAGAGTACCGCGATAACAGTGGATGTTAAGCCCTTATTGCTTGGTGTCTTGGAGAAAAACGCCAGACCTTCAAAACAACATTCCATAGAAACGTCAGTTCTCCACGCTGCTGGGTTAAGGCGGTTTTCCTTCACCCATCCACTCGTTGCTGACCATATTTCTCGTGCCATGCGGCATTCCGCGAATAGGCCCCAGACTGTGTCCAAACTACGATATAGGCCCCAGACTGTGTCCAAACTACGGTAGCACAACTGGTAGAAATAATTTTTCGGCCACTCCCTCTATCACAGATAAACAAATGCAAATACTTGCCACAACATGAAAAAATATATTTTGCTACATGTTAGGATAGAAGGATCTGCAACAAGTAAATATAATGTTTGCAACATATAAGAATAATTTTTGCTGCATCAATGAGAAATAACTGATACAACATAGAGCAATACATATTATAACATAAAGACTATCATATAAAATGTATAATTTTTCCAACGTTGAAAAATAATTGATGCAACATAAAAAAACTACTGCAACTTCAGCGAGAAAGAGATGCAAAATTTGAGGCAGCTGATGAGGAGCAATCTGTTATGAAACGACAGTCTTGGGAGGCCCTCCAATTCATTTTTTATTTATATGCTACAGAGTGGTCTATGATGCATATATACATATAAAAAGTAAAACTCGTGTTTCATGTTTGAGAAATTAACACTGAAATAATAAAAGAAACTGTAGCTTGTTCAAGAGTGTACCACCAAGTGTGTAGCTAGTTTTATGTACCAAACTGAGTTAGGTTCTCTTTACGGTGGGATATGGCAACCGGGGTTGAGTCTTTGACTCATCAATACGGTGTGTTGCATTACGACGACTAAGTTTTCATTATTGGTAGTTGTATTTGTTTTTAAGTAAAAACTGCACATATATGCTCAATTCTGAAGTACTGTATTTTTTTTTTTGCTGAGGTCGTTGTTACTTGACAGCCAAACGTACTAAGTAATCACTCCGTTCTGAAAAGTTTGTCACTTTGTAGTTTAAAAATGAACTACAATGTGATAAGCTTTTCGGGACAGATGGAGTACATGATAAAAAACAAAACACAGCCCGTTTATGGAAGCTAGCCAGGGTTGGTGTTTTGTTTGAATACACGTAATGAACAAGAAATGGATACCTTACGTCAGCTGGTAAATTTCTCCAACAGAGTTAACGATCTCTGTTCCACCCATGGCCTTACGCCCTTACCAAAATAAATGGGATGTCATCACTCGCCGTGCTATAATCGTGTTCATATACGTAATGACACTCGTATTGATTATCGTCGTTGCACGTCAATTCGTGCAATGCCCTACGCACGCCTTCTTCGTCACCAACATTTGCCAAAAACACACTGTTCTCAAAATATTTGGCAAGCGATATGTAATACTGTCTCCGTTTTAAAATAATTGTCACTGGCTAGTTCAATTTTGAACTAACTGATAACAATTATTTCGAAACTGAGGAAGTATTCAATTTCGTCTTGTCCACGAGAGCTCGGTGGTTTTCTACCACTTAACCCCAGTAAAAATCAAGTACATGTATTTATGGACGGTAAAATATCTGTGGTCTTTTTCAGACAGGTCGTGCACGTCTCCTAGAAGCCGATTTCTTATTTGATACGAATATATGATGATGTAACGATTTATGGGGAAGTGTAAAGTTACCCAGTTTGTAAAGGGAAGAAGCAAAGATTAGCCGGGCTCTGGCTGGGGACTAGATCCGTAGCTTGCTACCAATCAACAATGCCACATTGTTGCTTCAGTACACTCTGCTATGGTCATTAATTCAGCGAAGTGACCTCACCCTACAGATAGGCATCGAGGATTCAACAAGTTGAACCTTAACACCCTACAGCGAAGTCAACTTATGTCATGCAATTTGAAGGAACAACCCACTACTACAATAAGTCTTATCGCAGGCGGCTCCAAACATATTATCACACGCGGTTTTTAAAACCGACTGAAACGAATAGCCTGTGATAATCTGCAATTTCACAGGCGGAGAAGTGATACCGCATGTGAAGAAACATTATCACAGGCGGTTTTTACTTATGCTAGCCGCTTATGAAGATAAGTTATCACAGGCAGGTAGTGCAGCATACATACCCGCATGTGATAATTGTCTTATCACAGGCGGGTCTTGCAGCATATCTAACCGCTTGTGATAATTGTGTTATCACAGGCGGATGTTGACCTACATCAAGCCGCCTGTGAAGACTTTTTACCGCAGCCGATTTCTATCATAACAGTAACCGCCTGTGATAATTAGGTTATCACAGATGGTTCTTTACCTATATCTAGCCGCCTGTGATAATTGTTTTTCATAGGCATTCCTAACCGTTGGTAAATAACCGTCTATGATAAGCTATAACCTATGAAGTAGTACTGCTGTTATTTCTAATTTAAAGTGACTGAAACGAAGAGCCTGTGATAATCCGCAATTTCACAGGCGGAGAAGTGATACCGCCTGTGAAGAAACATTATCACAGGCGGTTTTTACTTATGCTAGCTGCCTGTGAAGATAAGTTATCACATGTGGGTAGTGCAACATACCTACCCGCATGTGATAATTGTCTTATCACAGGCGGATCTTGCAGCATATCTAACCGCCTATGATAATTGTGTTATTATAGGCGGATGTTGACCTACATCAAGCCGTATGTGAAGACTTTTTACCGCAGCCGATTTCTACCATAACAGTAACCGCCTGTGATAATTAGATTATCACAGATGGTTCTTTACCTATATCTAGCCGCCTGTGATAATTGTTTTTCACAGGCATTCCTAGCCGTTGGTAAATAACCATCCGTTATAAGGTATAACCTATGCAGTAGTACTGCTGTTATTTCTAATTTCCAGGTTAATTCAATATAATCACATAACAGAAGTCAACAATATTATCACAGAACAGAAGTCAAAAATATTATCATCACAGAAGTCATCTCACATAAGTCAATTTCACTAAAACAATATACATATGTACAAGTTACACATACAATTCATCTCATAGTTTACAAGTTTTCACTAAAAACTGTTTCTATTGGCATAGTCGCAAAGTTCTGGCACATCAGCTATTGCACAATTCTCATCAAATAACTTCCCTCTTTTGTGCAAAATTTCGCGACGAATGAATTGACAGAGTTCAGAAGCAATCTTGTCAGCTCCTCCATCAGGAATACTTCTACAAACCAGTCATTCTTCGTGTGCTGCAATATAACACATAACAAGGTTTAGAATGTGTTGGTTTGAACAATCTCAAAGTATCGATCATAGTGAGAGTATACAGGAATTTAGTTGGTATTTTTGGAGCAGTTGTACTATGAGCAATTGAATTTTGAAGTTGGAATCAAAATATAAAAATAATGTTTCTGGTAATATTGAACAGCAAAGAATATAAGTATTAAACTATGCTAGTTACAATGAAAATGAAACTCAAAAGTAAGAAAATAAGGTATCGACATTAAGGATAATTTACATCCTCACGATTCACTCTATATATGCCGGCAGTTCGAAGATGCTCGCATACATAATACCCGCATAAGACACTCCTAGCAGGCTGCTTCGGACAAGCATAATACGTTTTAATGTCCAATGCATTCGTATTGGAAGGTCTCTCACCGCCAAGCCATTCCGCGTAAATCTGCCAAGCGCTGTAATACAAGAAATATCATATACAACTTGTCAACACATTCTAAATGTGTGTAAATTAAAATTATTGAATAAACATACAGTTTCGAAATGGAAAGGAAATCTTTGTACGATCTGGTGGGAAATCGGCCGAGTCCAAGACTGTTGCCTTTCCCTGCGTTGGCTTGATGAAGATCATTATGTAGTGATCACTGTAAACACACAAACACATGTGTTAACAATTACCAATAACTGCTATTTCAATGTCATGTGTCGAACTTACTCAAAGTTGTACAGAGCCTTTGCGAGGTCCTTGCCGTCTCTGACAAAGTTAAACATTGCATGTCCTATGTAAGCTGCAACTTCTGTCCTTTTATCCTTCTTAAGTTTTGCGATTGCTTTTTCAAATTTTTTTTTTCATGTGCTTGAACTGTGCTGAGTCTCGATCCGTCTGGACGTCGAATAGCGCCTTTGCAATCCTAGTAGGGTCAAGGATACCTGTCTTGCGCGCAAACTTTTCATTATCCATGTATTGCATCCTATTGAAGAAGTCCAGAATTGTTATAATATCATGAAATGCATATGCGTGTAGTAAGAAAAGCAAATACAGAATATTAGAGCACTTACAAGCGCCAGACGAGCACCAGGTTGATTTCGAGCATGCCCTGATGCAAAAGGGGACGCAGCTCTTCAAATAAAATGACTCGTCTATCTTCTCCAGTGCTCTAGAATGCTTCTTTTGGAATACAAAATGTGACGCAATTAAGACCATATCTTGTGCTGGCAAGGATGTACCACTCATGCATTCTTTTGAGCGGGACGGGTTGTTACGGATGTCATGAATGGCTTTCCATTCTCAAATTAAGGAGGAACATCCTCAAGCTTGTATATTGGAACTCTTGGTTTAACTAAAGCCGTCCACCAATTATACATGACACCGTCTTCTTCCCACTCCTCAATATTTACTAATTCTGGCTCATGAGAAGAAGGAGATGCACTCGATTTATAATATTTTCCTTCATAGTTTCCAAATACTTTGGCACTTCTGATGAAGGTCTCTTATTTTCGTATGAGCTAACTTTGATAGGCACTAATGATCGAGGAGTGGTCGTCGAAAGTTGGACGCTTACTTGTTGAACCTGTTGTTCAACTGATTGCCCTTTACTCCCAGCAGCTGGCTCTAGTACTACTTCAAGCTATTGCTCAAATGGTTGCTCTTTACTAGCAACAGCTTGCTCTGGTACTACTTGAAGTTGTTGTCCAACTTGTTGCTCTTGGATATCTTTACTAGCAAGGTTACTATCATCCTTGCTGAGACATAGGGGGAGTTGATCTTCCTGGACTAGGAGTGGATCTTCATGCACTTTCGGCTTAGGAGATGGGGTTGTAGTATTTCGAGATGCGACGAGGCTAGAAATTGGCTCATCGTCCAACACGATATCGCGTCGGTGCCAAAGGATCAATTGGTTGACAGCCTTCCCCAGAGTCGCGATCCCATCAGGTGTGACGTGGTCTATTTCACAATCTTTGTCGATGTTTGGAACCGGCAGATCTCCCGACACTACTAAAGTGTTAGGGGAGTTTGATGTTCGGTGTGGGCGCGCGGAGATTCAAGAAGGTGAATTACAAATGACGCAGGAGACACAGGAGTTTACGTGGTTCGGGCCGCCTGAGCGTAATACCCTACTCCATGGGAGTGTTGGTGTTGTATTAGCAGTATGAGCTTGTACTGAGAGTCTAGTGAGCGTCTGTAGTGCGCGTGAGTTGTGTTCAGCCTCCTGAACGTGTCGTCGGCCTGTCCTTTTATAGTACAAGGGCAGGCCGTTACAAGTTAGCCTGTCCCGACATGTGGCCCCGGCGGTTACTAGTATTCAACACGTTTAATTGCCCTTAATGACCGGGTAATGGGCTTTGACAGCACCGTTATTGGTAATTAAGGTCATCCGACCGTGTGTCATTAATATGGTATTAATGACACTTAATCGGGTCTTGAAGTCCTTGATTCCCCTTTGAAGATCCGGAGCCGTTATGGAGTCTTCCGGAGGTTAGAGGCTGAAGATCCGACGGTTGGACACGTGGCAGCTCCAGAGCATACTGTGGGAAACAGGTAGCTCCGGAGCTACCTGAAACGTGTCAGGTCCGGAGCTTCTCACGGTCTGGGGTTAAGTTCAGAGGTGCCATTTCGGTACATAGCCCGGAGCTTCCCCCTTGTGGGCGGTAGCTCCGGTTTGATAGTACACGTGGCAACCCTGGGATTAACCATGTTGGAGAAGCGGGTCCGGTTATATCTGACATATGGGCCTCCGAAGGTCTTCAAATCAAGTAGATGATTTTCCTTTGAGATCTTTGTAATCTCAAGGGGTGTACGGTTTCCAGGGTACCGACAGTGGCCCACTGGACCCACCTCTGGGGAAGACTCTTTGGGTGAAGTCATTCCGCCGGAGGTGGGTCCATCCTCGCGACTTTTGAACTAAGTCTTCAAAGGTCTCCGGATGTGCCGTTGGCGATGGTTTGGAGTTAAATCCTCGCCATGTGGCGTATCCCGCGTGCGGCAGATGAGATCTTTGGCGTGCAGATCTCACGCAATTGAAGGTCACCGGTTCCTGATACGAAAACTGTATCGGTTCCGCGCCTTGTCAGGCCGCCGCCTTTGGGCTTCCCGCCTCATGATGACAACCGTTCGCCTGGGTAAGAACCTCGACTTGATCATCGGGGTGGTCCCGGGCCCCCTTGTCATCGGCTGGGTGGAATTTTTGAATGGTATCTTCAACTTTCTTACGGTTTCCATCCAAGCATTGCGAGGGCTTACTTAAGAAGGAAAGCGCGCACCGTCGGGAGTTCTTTACGCCTCTCATCTGTTCTTGCGCTCAAACTCCCAACTTGTGCTTCGCTTTTCCTCTCTTGCCTTGCTGTGCCGCGATGGAGTTGGGTCTCTGCGAAAGCCGTTTGAAGACCGACGGTGACCTGAAGAAGGTCCGGACCCTCATTGGGTGGTCTTCGGACTTCTTCAACTGCTCGGTCCGCGCCGGGGGAGAGCTCCCATTTGAGAAGGAGCACGCCGGCGAAATGGTGTACTTCTCCTCGTACGCCATGGTGGGGTTGATCCCACCTTTTTCTTCCTTTTTCTTGATGCTGCTGGACTTTTATGGTCTGCAGCTATACCACCTTGGCCCTCACTCCATTCTCCTCGTGTCTATCTTCGTCCACTTCTGTGAGATGTGGGTGGGCATTCCCCCCTACATTGAACTCTTTCGGGCCTTCTTCACCGTTTACACCACCGGTAGGAGCAATGAGTACCTTGGCTTCTACTACTTCGTGAAGCGCAAGAAGTGCCCATTCAAGTACCTCCGGTCGTTTCCCTCTGGGAAGTGGGATGACTGGAAGAAGGACTGGATAGTCATCCGGGTGGAGGAGCACGAGAGGCTGGAGCTGCCTGAAGGCCTCCCCAACATTGACATGATGATCTGGAGTGAAGCTCCGGTGCTGGCGGACGCCTTCAACCCTGTTCTGACCAGGATCCGCCAGTGCGTGGAGGGGGGACTAACCCCTCAAACAGTGTTTTGTAACTTCCTGGTCAACAGGTGGGCACCGTTGAAGAAGAGAGAGAAACTCGCTTGTGCCCTCAACAGCGTGATGGACGACGACCGGGTCGAGACCGGGCTGAAGGCCCACATGGTGGGGACAACCTTGGAGTTCCACCTCAAGAAGTTCCAGCACGGCATCGACGTTGAGGGTGACGACTTGACTCTGCCATCGACTTTTCTTCCTCTGAACATGGATGTTGAGTTCAGTAGGGAGCTCCGGCGGAAGATGCCCGTGCTTGACGACCTTGGTGTCGTCGAAAGAAGATCAACCACCAGGGTGGCGATCCCTGGAGTGTCCGATGGTGATCCTGCCCCGAAGTTGAAGGTCAAGGTCGTCGACAAGGGCAAGGAGCCAGCAGACGAACCCTTGAGCCGGAAGAGGAAGCTGCAGCATGCCGACAAAAGGTCCGTCATGACTGCCACCTCTGCATCGGCTCCTTCTCCCCGGAGGGGGGGGGTCTTCTTCGACAGCGGCGACTGTACCCGCAGTGGGGTCCTCCTGGGGAGCTAGCTCCGGGCATGCGACTCCTGCACCAGGGCCGGTTGAGGTCTCTAGGTCTGGAGGTTCCTCCCGATCGAAGGGGGCCTCAACTAGGGAAATGCCCGTGGCTGCAGCGAGTTCCGGGGGGCCTTCCGGAGCTTCCACGCCGGCTATGACTAGCCCGGAACTCCCGGGAAAGAAGTTCCGCGCAAGCTGGTGCGGAAGCCTCCCAAGGTAATTTTTAATCTTTACCTTGGATAGTTGTTTTGTTGTAGTAACTATTTTTTAAGTTTCTTCATCCATCATCTGCAGCGTTCCCAAGAAGAGGAGTGAGGCTCCACCCTCAACCATAGCAACTGAAGTTGTGAGGGCGGAAGCTTCTGCTCCTGTCCCGGTGCTGCCCCATGTGGTGGATGAAGCTGCGACAGCTCCGACGTCGGCTGTCGTGGTCATGGACCTCGACTCATCCCCGGAGACTCCCGTGGTAGCGCCGGACCATGGGAGAGAAGATGCGCCAGCGGCACCTGTCCCGGAGGTTGAAGCTCCGGGTCCTGGTGCGGAGATGATGGAAGCTCCGGCTGTTGAGCCGGAGGAAGTAGTAATTCCGGCCTCAGAGCCGGAAATTGTCGAAGCCCCGACGGTTGAGCCGGAGGTGATTGAAGCCCTGGCGTGTGTGCCGGAATTTGAGGAAGTTCCGGCAGTTGGGCCGGCTACCTCTGAAGCACCGACCGCAGAGCCAGTCATTGTTGGAGCTCCGACCGCAGGGCTGGTCGATGTTGAAGATCTTCTGGCTCTCGAGCCGGTTGTTGAAGAGGTGTCGGAGCCCGAGCCCCCATCAGAAGAGGTGCCCAGACGAGAGCCAGCAGCGGCCCCTACTCCGGAAGTGACAACGTCGTAGGTACCCGCGGCTGAGCCAGAGTGCCCAAGCGAAGTCGCTGGCCCCCTGCCTGAGGGGGTGAACAAAGACTTGGCGGCGGGGCCTTCCTCGATGGCGACTGGGGCCATACCGGAGGACGGCCCTAATGCCATGGAGACCCAGGGTACCACTCTTGTGGAGTGGGACCCAATTTTTGTATCTGAAAACCCGCTGGAACCAGCAGAGAAGACTCCAGCAGGTCCGAAACCTATCCCGTTGTCGCTGTCTATTGACAACACATGTTCCAGTCTACGTCAAGTCCAATTGGCCTTCTTCCACGACAGCAAGGCTCTTGAAGAGGATCGCCAAACCCTTAGGTGGTGGCGCAACCGACTCTACTTCGAGACCAAGCTGGCGCAGTCGAGGCTAGCAGACAACAAAGAGTGGATCAAGCGGGAGAAAATCCGCCAGCAGTACTGGGGCAAGTTGCTGGATGATAGGGAGAGTATGACTCGTGCCCTCGATGCTCAATCCCGGGAGATCTATGAGCAGACCAAAGCAGCTAACAGTGCGGTCGATGAACGCCAAGAAAGGCTTGAGGCCATTAACACTACACTCATCAAGCGCCGGGAGGCACTTGAGGAGAGGGAGAAACGACTCGAAGATGAAGAGCAGAAACTCCTTGAGCTGCGGGATGGCGTCCTGAGGAGGGAAGAGGAGCTCACCGAGAAGGTGGCTCTGGCTGACAAGGGCCTTGAGGAGCGCGCTAAAAAATTGGAAGAGCGCTGCGTTGAGGAGAAGAAGAAGGCCTGGGTGCGAGGGCAGGAGCTCCATGAGCGGGAGTGTGCCCTTGTTGCCAGGGAAAAGAAAGTGAGGGGCAGGGAGAAGGACCTGGTCGACCGCCGGAACAAAATCCACCTTCGGGAGGAGGAGCTCGGAAAACTCGAGAAGTGGGTTGCTGAGAAGATTCAGCAAAATGCCAAAGAAGTTGAGCGCCTCACCCGTGACAATTCTGAACTGGTGGCGGCCAGAAGATCCTTGGAAGAATTGAAAGGCTTGAGGACTGCGGACTCCCTACAAATTTGGGAGTTCCTGGGCAAGGCCAACGACGCGCTGACACCAATGGGCTTCAGTCCCGTGCGCCCGGATGATCCAGAGCCGGAGCCGAACCTAGCGTTGCATGCGTTGAGCTCGGCAGGTAGCAAGCTCTCCAAGATGGGCGATGTCATCACGGACCAATTGGAGGTTGAGGGGCAATACCTGGCGAAGAATGTTGCAGAATATGTGCTGACGTGCTACACCAGTCGAAACTCCCAATTTCCTATGGACCCGGTGCTTGAAGGTCCGGTTGAAGGAGAAGGCGAAGCTGCCCGAGCCAACGTATCGGAGGTTGCCCAGAAGGTCGCCCAATTCTTCCATAGGGTCTAGGACTATCTCTGTAGTTCTCACTTGTATTTTCTCTTCTTTTTCCTCAATTTTGTAATCCCTTGTCTCCAGATGTAATCCCCTGTCTCCAGATGAATGAAATCCCCAAATTATTGTGAATTTCACTTTTTGTCTTCAACACTTTTGTCTTCACTTGGCCCCCTGATAGATGTACACAATTTGATTGTGAACATGTACCAAGAGGATATTGCGTTTTGTTGAAGACTCATTTGCTCCGAACTTATAGAATTTAGGTCCGTAGTCTTCGATAGTGAAGGCCCCCTGAGGTTGTCGGAGCTTAGAAGCTCCGGCATTGTCTATCATCGGAGCTTAGTAGCTCCGGCAATAGTCTCTATCAACGCGTAGAGCATCGATAGTTAGTCCTCTGGGGTGTCGGAGCTTAGTAGCTCCGGTAGTGGCCTTTGCCAACACTTAGTTTGTTGGCAGCAGACTCCGTTTGCGGGATCTTCTCACCATCTTTTATTTAGCATCGACGGTTGACCCCCTAGCTTTACCGGAGCTTGATTACTCCGTTTATAAGCAACCTAGGGGAGTCGGAGCTTTGTTAGCTCCGGATTTTATCCATCAACGTAGATTTTATTTTTCCTGCACACTTAAGCCAAGAAAAATAGTAAAATTCATTTCTTGTCTATAACTTCATTGCGGCTTACGATTCTCAAGAAGATTTTAAGTCAAACGCGATTCTAAATACAACCGAATGCGTTGTCTTTTCTTCCAGATCCAATTGTACATGGACCCGCCTTACTTCGGCCTGCCGGGGTGTAGGTAGAGTGGCGTACTTAGGGTGCTTGACCAGGCTAAGTCGATAGCACACTCCAGCCCTAGATTGGCTTGGCGGCTTTCAAGCGAGTTGGCCATGAACAATATTTGAATCCAAAAGAATTGACAATACAACTCGTATCGCATGTGAACCGGTCGAACTAAAAATTCTTAAGAATTGCACGTCTTTGTTATAGAGAAGAAAGAGAAAAATAAAAAATGTTGAGCCTGTACAAAATAAATGCACGTGGAGTCTGTTTCTCATGAAGATGTCTTTCATCATAGGTCCGGGGTACAGGGGAAACAAGTACACTCTTAGGGTACGGAACCAGGCTAAGTGTGTTTTATTTCTCGTTTGACCCAGGGTAGCTAGCCACACTTTTAGTCCTGAGACTGTGACAAGTGTTGCATGAACTTTGCGGACCTTTCGGGAAAGATCCGGCTGTTCTCCCGGAGGAACTACCCGACTCTGTACAATGACTCTATAACATACACCTCAAGTTACTACAGACTCACCTCCATGATATTAAGTGTAGAACTTACGGAGGTGCTCAATGTTCCAAGGATTTGGGAGAGGTGTCCCATCCTCGGTAGCCAAGCGAACGCTCCCGGGACGGGATACTTTAATCACTTGGAAGGGTCCCTCCCAGCTGGGGGAGAGTTTGTTTAGCCCTTCTCTGGATTGTATTCTCTGTAGCACCAGGTCGCGTTCCTCGAGCTGTCGGTTATGTACATGCCGCTGATGATAGTGCCGAAGGGCTTGGTGGTATCGGGCATTCCGAACAGCTGCTTGGCACCTTCCCTCCTCCAGGAGGTCTAGGTCTTCACGCCGAAGCTGGTCCTGCGTGTCTTCATGGGAGGTCCGGACCCGGAGTGACCCCAAGGTGATTTCTGGAGGAAGGATTGCTTCAGCTCCATACACCAGGAAGAAGGGTGTCTCTCCAGTTGATCGGTTTTGAGATGTCTGTTGGCCCATAAAGTGGGCGGAAGCTCTTCAATCCAGTTGGCTCCATGTTTTTCCAAGCGCTCATAGGTGTGCGTTTTGAGTCCCTTAAGGATTTCAGCATTTGCTCTCTCGGCTTGGCCATTGCTGGCTGGGTGAGCTACGGAGGCGTAGCAAACTTGAATGCCGAGGTCTTCGCAATATCCTTGAAACGCAGAGCTTGTGAATTGTGTCCCATTATCAGTGATGATTTTGTTTGGGACTCCAAATCTGCATACAATGGACTGCAAAAAGTTGATAGCAGATTGCTTGTTGATTGTCACAACTGGAGTTGCTTCCGGCCACTAGGTGAACTTGTCAATGGCGACATACAGGAACTTGAAACCTCCGATGGCTCTTGGGAAAGGTCCCAAGTTGTCCATCCCCCACACAGTGAAGGGCCATGTAGGAGGTATCATTTGTAGGGGCTGAGCCTGTGTGTGAATTTGATTTGCATGAAATTGGCATGCTTCACATTTCTTCACCAGCTCAATTGCATCCTGGAGTGCTGTAGGCTAGTAGAAGCCTTGCCGAAAGGCTTTACCAACTAGCGTGCGGGAAGACGCGTGGTTCCAACACTCGCCTCCATGGATTTCTGCGAGGAGCTCGCAACCTTCTTCCCTTGCGATGAACCTCATTAGGATGCCGTTGGCACCACGCCGGTAGAGATCCCCCTACCAACATGTATCTTTTAGTCAATCTGACTACCCGGTCAGCGGACGCATCATCATCAGGAAGGATGTTGTCTTTCAAGTAGTTCCGGATCTCCGAGATCCATGCATCGGAACTAACTTGAGCATTTGAGTCTTGCGTGCTGGGTTGCTCGGAGCTTCCGGCAGCACCTACGACCCTTGATGGCTGCCATTGTAACAGGGCCATCGGGACCGTCAGCTTCGGGATGCTGATCTCGCCCCCTTCGCTCAGTTCGGCAGGCTGAGCTGTGGGTTTTGACAACCTCCGAACAAAAGTTTCGTCAGGAGCCGGAGCTCCGGTTGACGCTTTCGTCGAGAGTTCGTCGTCTTCAGCATTGTGGGCACGCTGGACATGGTGGAGATCTAGGACTTCGAAGTCCTTCTGAAGCCTCTGGACTTCAAGGAGGTAAGCAGCTAGCTGGAGATTGTTGCAGGAGCATTCACCATTCACTTGCTTAACGATGAGCTGTGAATCTCCCTTGACGAGTAGTTGCTTTACACCGTATGACAGCGCCACTTTTAGTCCGTAGATGAGTGATTCGTACTCCGCCATGTTGTTGGTCGCCTTGAAGTCAAGGTGTACCATGTATTTTACCTTCTCCCCGGTTGGTGCGAGGAGAAGGACTCCAGCTTCGGCCCCCTGCTTTTGCATGGAGCCGTCGAAGTAGAGGGTCCAGTGAGGCTCAGTCAAGACCGGAGCTTCATGTTCTGGCTTCTGCTCACTGGGGCCCCCAGGGTTTGACGGAGAGGGAGTCCATTCCGCCATGAAGTCTGCCAATGCTTGACTCTTGACTGCTTGCCTTGAAATGAATTCGAGGTCGAATTCCGCCAATTCCGCTGCCCATTTTGCAATATTCCCAGTCGAATTGGGATTATGCAAGATTGCTCGAAGTGGGTAAGAGGTCACCACTGAGACTTTGTGAGCTTGGAAATAATGGTGAAGCTTCCTGGAGGCAATAAGGACTGCATAGAGAAGCTTATGCACCTCTAGGTATCGAGTCTTGGCATCATTTAGTACTTCACTGATGAAGTACACCGGACGCTGAATGGTCCGGACCCTCCCGGGGGGGGGGGGGCCCGGAGCTTCCTCTTCACTGACCCGGATCCTCCCGAAGGGATCCGGATTTTCTTCAGGGACCTCCGGGTTCTGGCTGGAGGAACCCGGAGCTTCTTCAGAAGTGACCTGGACCCTCCCGGAGGGGTCTGAGTCTTCTGAAATGGTTTCTTGTGGATTCGAATCTGGGAGCTGGGACCCAGACTCGCTTTCAGGAACCTCCGGACCCTCCCGAAGAGGTCTGGATTCCTGAGTATGCGGTAGCTCTGGTCTCTCCGCAACCAGAACCATACTGACGACTTCGTCAGTAGCTGAAATGTAAAGCAACAAAGGCTCACCAGGGTTTGGAGCTACCAGAGTTGGTAGGGTGGTGAGGAACCGTTTTAGATCCTGGAACGCCTTTTCTGCTTCTTCAGACCATTGGAATGGTCCGGGCTTCCTCAATAACTTGAAGAAGGGGAGTGCCTGTTCCACCAATCTTGAAATGAACCGGCTGAGGGCTGCTAGACATCCAGTTAGCTTTTGGACATCTTTGATGTGGGCTGGTGGCCGCATGTCTTCAATGGCCTTGATCTTCGCCGGATTAGCTTCTATGCCCCGGTGACTTACCAGGAAACCAAGAAGTTTTCCGGAGCTAACCCCGAAGACACACTTGTCTGGGTTTAGCTTTGTGCGGGTGGCCTGCAGCTTATCGAAGACAGCCTGTAAGGTGTCAAGAAGTGACTCCTTGTTCTTGACCTTGACCACGATGTCATCAACGTACACTTCCACTATGTCTCTAATGATATCTTCAAAGGTTTTGTACATAGCTCGTACAAAGGTTGAAGCTGCATTCTTGAGAGCAAAAGGCATGGCTGTATAACAATACAATCCATCTACTGTGATGAAAGAGGTATGCTCTCCATCTTCCCTAGACATTCTGATTTGATGATACCCAGAATATGCGTCTAGGAAACACAGTAATTCACACCCGAAGGTGGAATCCACTATTTGATCTATTCTAGGTAGTGGGAATGGATCTTTTGGACATGCCTTATTTAGTGTGGTGTAGTCGATACACATCCGAAGCTTCCCGCGGGCCTTGGGCACAACGACTGGGTTTGCCAGCCATTTTGGATAGAAGACTTCTCGGATGAATCCAGCTTCGAGCAACTTCTTCACTTCTTGTCGGATGAAGTTCTGTCGCTCTACGGATTGCTTCCGAGGCTTCTGATGCACAGGCGGGCGTCGGGGTAGATCTTCAGATTGTGCTCAATCACTTCCCTGGGGATCCCAGGCATCTGTGACGGTTGCCAGGCAAACACGTCGACATTAGCCTGGAGGAAAGTGATGAGCGCGAGTTCCTATTTGTCGTTCAATCCCCCCGATATACGGGTGGTCTGAGCGGCATTGAAACCAATTTGGACGACTTTGACGGGAATGTCGGTGTCGCCGCTTGGCTGCACACGAGGTGCAGAAGTCGAGCCTCGTTGACGAATGCTCGGGGGTATTGGAGCTTGCTCCTACCTAGAGTCCTCCTCTTGCGCCGTGGTAAGTCCATGGAGTTCTTCCAGTGCAGTTACTCCGGCAGTACGATCTCCGCGGATCCAGAGAACACCTACTGGTGTTGGCATCTTTAACACCAGGTAGCCATAATGAGCAGCTGCCATGAACTTGTACAGGGCAGGCCTACCCAAGATGGCATTGAAGGGTAAGTTGATCTGAGCGACGTCGAAGACCAACTTCTTGGTGTGGTACTTCTCCCGTGTCCCGAAGGTAACGGGGAGAGTAATAGCTCCGAGTGGGGTAATGGCCCCCGGACCTACTCCGGAGAAAAGTCGGGAGGGGTGGAGATCCGAAGGTCGGAGCTGAAGCTTGGTAAAAGCTTCGAAGCTTATGATGTTAAGCCCCGAACCTCCGTCTACCATGACGTGGTGGAGCTGGATGTTATTGATGGTAGGAGATACCATCAAAGGTAACTGACCTGCTCCAACCATGCTCCGAGGGCAGTCCGATGCATCAAAAGTGATGGCTGTGTCCATCCACTTCCGATGAGGCTCCGGTCTGACTGTAGGAGCTACAGCAGCCATATCCCGATGCATAGTCTTGATGACGCGGCGGGAGGTGATGTCCCATGATCCACCAAAAATGGTGTTCATGGTCTTCCGACGCTCGTTGTTAGAGACGTCAGAATCATCGTCGACGGAGGTGTAGACGGCCTTCAGGACCTTTTTGGGATCCTGAAAACCTAACTCCTCTTCAGCCAGAGCTTCATCGACTTTTTGTTTTCCTTCCCTCTGTCAGAAAGGAGTTTCTTCCCGGCGCTTGTTGTAGCGCTCGGCGAGGTTTTGGACCTCCCGGCAGTCTTCCAAACTGTGGCTGCCCGTTTTGTGGATTGGACACCACACTTTGGGTTTGCCACCATCTTCAGAAGACGGTCGAGGTCGCTTCTCGGGGCGTTGCCCCCAGCCACCCAGAGCTGCAGCAGCTGCAACATTGGATGTACCGGCCGACGGCTTCTTCTTGCCGTTGGTCTTCTTCTTCTTTTTGCCACTCCCGGAGGTAGTGGCTTCTCCTTTGGAGGATTTCTTGTGATCCTCCGGAGTTGGTTTGGAGTGCATGTCACAGCCCTCCGCAGCTCTGGCACATTTATCGGCCAAACTGAAGAGTTTCGTGACACTGGTGATCTCCTTGATCGCCAGTTTCTCCAGCATCTTCTTATCCCGTACACCCTGTCTGAATGCCACAATGACAGAGGCGCTAGAGATAGAAGGGATTGTGTTTTGTACCTAAGAGAACCTCTGGATGAATGATCGCAGGGATTCTCCCCCTTTTTGCATGACTGCAAAAAGGTCCAGTTCAGTGCCTGGTCGGGTGTATGAACTCCCGAAGTTGGCGTTGAACTGCTGGCACAGCTCCTCCCAACTGTTGATGGAGTTGGGTGGAAGGCTCATACACCAGGACCTGGCGGTCCCAGTCAAAGCCACTGGGAAATAGTTGGCCATTACGGCCTCATTTCCTCCAGCTGCCAAGATAGCAGTGGAGTAGATCTGAAGAAATTCAACAGGATTGACAGTCCCATCGAATTTCTCCGGTAGGTGAGGCTGGAACTTCTGTGGCCATCTGACCAAACGCAGATGCATGGCCAGGGCTGAACAGCCTCCGCCCACTCCTTCAGGAGCAAGAAAGTCTTGAGCTTCTCGTCTTTCACGAGCACACTCAATATGGACTCGGCCGTCCTGTTGGCGGTATCGGCGATCAAGCTCCGCCCGGAGGTCATTAGTTGAAAGCCTGGATACCGTGTGGGTGCGTCGTGCCCCGGAGGGTAACGACATCACCTGCTGTGACGCTGCACGTCTCCTGTTGTTGGACACATGCAGACCAAGTCTGCCAGACAAGGTCCTTCGCTGTGACGGGGCCCGTCCTGAAGGAGGAGGACCCTGGTTGCTGATGCGATCGGCTGCTGTTGCAACCAAATGTTCCACATCAGCTCTCCACTGCTCCATTGCATCCCGGGATGCATCCGGAGGTGGTGGGCGTTGGAGAAGAGCACGCGCTGCATGGAGCACGTGTTCTGGGTTGTCATGATTTCCCGACGCAGTGACTGACGCCGGTGCACTATCGCGCTGTCCAGCTTGATTTGCTGGTGGAGGCGGCGGTGGTGGTAATGTGACTCCTGCTGGTGCTGAAGCCCCTGCTGGTGGCTGCATATTGGAGGGATTGCCTCCAGCAGCTTGAGCAGCAGGATGACCGTTGGATGATCCAGCAGCTGAGTTCACCATTCTTGAAATCTCAGGCGCCCCCTACCTGGCGCGCCAAATATCGGTGTTTGGAACCGGCAGATCTCTCGAAACTACTAAAGTGTTAGGGGAGTTTGATGTTCGGTGTGGGCGCGCAGAGATTCAAGAAGGTGAATTATAAATGACACAGGAGACATAGGAGTTTACGTGGTTCGGGCTGCCTGAGCGTAATACCCTACTCCACGGGAGTGTTGGTGTTGTATTAGCAGTATGAGCTTGTACTGAGAGTCTAGTGAGCGTCTGTAGTGTGCGTGAGTTGTGTTCAGCCTCCTGAATGTGTCGTCGGCCTGTCCTTTTATAGTACAAGGGCAGGCCATTACAAGTTAGCCTGGCCCGACATGTGGCCCCGGTGGTTACTAGTATTCAACACGTTTAATTGCCCTTAATGACCGGGTAATGGGCTTTGACAGCACCGTTAATGGTAATTAAGGTCATCCGACCGTGTGTCATTAATATGGTATTAATGACACTTAATCAGGTCTTGAAGTCCTTGATTCCCCTTAGAAGATCCGGAGCCGTTGTGGAGTCTTCCGAAGGTTAGAGGCTGAAGATCCGATGGTTGGACAAGTGGCAGCTCCGGAGCATACTGTGCGAAACAGGTAGCTCCGGAGCTACCTGACACGTGTCAGGTCCAGAGCTTCTCACGGTCTGGGGTTAAGTCTGGAGGTGCCATTTCGGTACATAGCCCGGAGCTTCCCCCTTGTGGGCGGTAGCTCCAGTTTGATAGTACACGTGGCGACTCTGGGATTAACCATGTTGGAGAAGCGGGTCCGGTTATATCTGACATATGGGCCTCCGAAGGTCTTCAAATCAAGTAGATGATTTTCCTTTGAGATCTTTGTAATCTCAAGGGGTGTACGGTTTCCAGGGTACCGACAATCTTCATAATCATTATCAATGATCAGAAGAACTTGCACCACAACATAATACAACGGAGGTGGATTCCTGTTGAAGTCACGATCAGGCTTTGCCATAGCAGTGGCAACCTGTGTGGTTTTGTTTCCTGCTCTGCCAATCGGGACAAGAAGACGACAACATTTGTCGTTAGCAATATCATCGACAGGGAACTTATGGGTTGACCCTGAGCCTGGCACAGAACCAACTCTGCTAGGGTAGGCAGTTGGAGATACTAATTGCTCCTTTTGCACCGGAACCATCGTTGTACTCGGTGCCACTAATTGTCCCGATTGTCTATGTTGTTTCATTATTTCTTGCATATTTTCTTTGACCTTTTGAGCAATCGTTTCATCAAGTGTTTTCTTAAACTTTTCACGTCTTCTATATGTGTCTTTATCTTTAGGGAAACCATCTAGCCAAAACATTTGAGAAGAGACCGCTCTAACCCGTCCGCTGTGTTCAGGGTTTCCTAAGATAACAGTAAGTTGGTCATTCTCCCTCTTCGGCTTGAAGAGACCCTTCTGTTGCTTTTCAATTACTTCTTTCATTTTTTCCTCTACTTCATTCATAGAGTCGGGCTTTTCAAGTTTGCTCTCGCTGATCAAACCTGATCGGGCAAAGACCCACCGCTGAGTTCGCTCATCACAACCTTCTAATGGGTGAGGATTGCCCTTAATGGTAATTTCGTCTAATATCTTATTCCATTTCTGGACTTTGGGGGCATATCCGGCAGACCCCAAGCGATGATGGTATTTGTTCTTTTTTGCAAGCTCTGACCTAGTTGCACAAAGAGCTTTAGCATCAGGTGTGGTCTTTTGACAAACAAACTCTTGCCACTGAGCTTGTGTGATTTTTTCCATCTTCCTCGGGCTAGGGACCTTATCGGCCTTAACATAAGCATTCATTTCGCTCTTCTAGCCACGAAACTTCTTGCCGCAAGAGACCAATGTTGCTTTCTTTACAGCTTCTTCCGTGCCTTTCGGGAACTTGAATTGTTTCTTTATTCTTTCCCACAACTCATTCTTGGTCTGCTCGGGTAATTTCCTCCAATTCTCGGTCGTGATCGGCACAAGCTCCCTAACAAGAAAACCGCATGCAGTACGGTATTTGGTAACTGAATCCAGTGGTTCTTGGGGAAGCCCACCTGGATCGACCCTTGTTATGTACATGATGCGGTGCAGTGGACCCTTATTGGGACCTTGTTGCCCTCGTTTCCCCTTGAGTGAAACTGAGGATTCATCCATTGGAGAACCTTCCGCGGTTTTAGGAGCCGAAGTCACCTTGTTTTCTTCGCGATTAATCTAGGTAGAAAAGAATTATAAAACTTTGTATACTTGACAACCAACATTAACTTGAACTGCTAAAGTTAAGATTCGTGATCCATACCTCGTCGGCAGGATCCTATTCCGGGTCGAGATCCTCTGAAGTCTTTTTAGTTTCCATATTAGGAAAAGGATCCGATGGACTGTGGAAGGAGCCTGAACTGCTAGATTCAGTGAACTCCATATTGTCTTCTTTATTGTTACTACCGGGACCGGTCTTCTTAGGGCTTTCCATGCTAGAACTAATAAGACAAAAAATCTAATAAATGGTATATTAACTCTACATGAAGTGTTGCGTGAAGAAAAAGATGGAAGCGTTCTAGGATTTGATAAGGCATTCTAGGGTTTAAGGCGACTGACCAAAAGGTTCCTATACATTGCGAGGGTGACAAGCATGTTAAAGTTGCTCACTAGGATAGCGACACTGATCTCGAAGGAGCACAACCCTGTGAGATGAAGTGTGGGATGGCTACACTCTATTTTCAGTACAGATGCTACTATTCACTCATGATCCTACTATAAATTACGATCCAAACAGCAACTGAATACATAACTGTCCAATGGATTGTTACGACACCTTAAACAATACTTCAATTTAGACCTCGTTATTATGTGTTTTAGGCTTAGCGTTTAATGAGAAATTGATAGAGGACTCTTTAAGCTTTCCAGCCATGTATAGATATGCATAGGTTGCTTTTCTAATTTAATAATTATGGTTGTTCAAAGTTCAGAAATTTTGTGGCTGCTTCAGATAAAACTATACACAGGTACTAACTTCAACTCCAGTTTCTAATTAGTTCTAAACCAAATTTGAGGTAACAATGAATAGAAAAGTTGTAGAATAGTTCTTCCACATTCAAAAAAAATATAGCACAATAGACTAGAAGAGCTTTCTACAGATAATTATGGCAATAATTCAGATGCTTGTTCATACAATTTCAATACCCTAAGTATAATTTCAAGCTTGCTGATCTACTCAATGCCATACTTAGAAAGCATATTTAACAAAAGTCCCTTTTTGTGCTCACATTATTGTGATAAACCATATTTCTAATGCATTTAATCCTTCTCAAAATCCATTAATTTACCTTTCCATCTAAAGATATGACCAACTAGCCTTTATTTCGCTGAACAGAGAGACTTCTTCATTTAACTAGCATATTTCCATGTGCAATATCGGATAAAATCATTGAATGGTCATATTTCCATGTGCAATATTTCCATGTACTAACTCATAAAACTTTGAATGGTCAAGTATGTGCAGTATAGTGTTATCTAATGGCACCTCAAATGCTTTTATTAAAACATCTTACTTGTCAAAGAAAAGGACATGATCCGATAGCAATGTCCTCGCTTCTATGGTTTACCGACAACCCAAGGATGCCTACCCACCGAACCCTAACCAATGATGCCATGGAACTTGACAGTTTTTCGAATTCCACCGAACCCTAACCAAGGATGCCTACCATTTTCCAATTCCCGAACCCTAACCAAGGATATGCAAGGCGGCGGCGAGGGCAGGGAGGGAGGCAACACGGCGACGGAGGATGGAAGGTCGAAGGGTTTAGGGTCTACCTTGAAGCTCGGCGGCGACGGCAATGGCTTTGCTCGGCGTACCTGGAAGCGACGACGGCGAAGCTCGGCGGCGACGGCGGTGAACACTTGGCGGCAAAAGAAATTTTGGCAGCCTAACAGCGTCTAAGTTTTTCACTCGGGTTAGAATTTTCCAACGCTGCCGAGGGGTATGTATAGACTCCCAATTTCTCAGGCGGATTTTAAGTAGCGACCGCCTGTGAAGAAGGTTACCTCAGGCGGGTTTTACTTACCAACCGCCTGAGAAGATACAATTATCTCAGGCGGTTGGTAAGTAATACCCGCCTGAGATAAAAATCTTCTCAGGCGGTTATTAAGTACCAACCGCCTGTGAAGATCTTTACTTATTCTTAATTAATATTCTTGATATAAATGTGGGTCCTTTAAAAGGCAAAATTCCACTTTCTTGTAATATTATTGATAATTTAATGTTACCATTAAATTTCACTTCATAAATCCTTTGAAATTGGTCAGAACATAAAAAACATACAACAATTGCTATTTTTCATTTTTCTATCTTGATGAATATAATGATTTTTTCATTTATTTTTTCAGTGGACATTTGTACTCATCATACAAACCTCTATGAACTTTTTCAGATTTTTTTTAAATTTTTTTTGATTCGATGTGTGTTCATAATTTGATGAATGCCTCATATGTATATGAGCATTTAGTTAGAATGATGGATAATTTGAAGTTTGACATGTTGGAATGCTTTTAAAAAAAATAACAAAATTCATACATGTATAAATAATACAAATATGTTCATACAAACAAATTTAAGTGAAGGATCCTTTTTTATGAGATACACAAATGTGAATAATATGTGAGTAAAAATTAATATGATATTTAACAAAACATTACAATGTCAGCTATACAAGTTATAAAATATTTGGTTTAGGTGGTAGATGTTAATTTTATACAAATATAGAAGAAAGAATCATCGAATTTAGACTCAATTTGCAGAATCTAAACTGGTTTGAGTATTTATATTGGAATCTAAAAAAAAAAGAAGCAAGAGATAAGAAAACTGAAGAACAGTATCAGACATTATCTCAGGCGGTTGGTAAGTAATACCCGCCAGAGATAATAATCTTCTCAGGTGGTTATTAAGTATCAACCGTCTGTGAAGATCTTTACTTCTTCTTAAATAATATTCTTGATTAAATGTCAGTCCTTTAAAAAGGCAAAATTACACTTTCTTTTAATATTATTGATAATTAAAGGTTACCATTAAATTTCACTTCATAAATCCTTTGAAATTGGTCGGAACATAAAAAACATACAACAATTGCTATTTTTCATTTTTATATCTTGATGAATATAATGTTTTTTCATTTATTTTTTTAGTGGACATTTTTACTCATCATACAAACCTCTATGAATTTTTTCAGATTTTTTTAAATTTTTTTGAATTCATAATTTGATGAATGCCTCATATGTATATGAGCATTTAGTTAGAATGATGGATAATTTGAAGTTTGACATCTTGGAATGCTTTTTAAAAAAATTAACAAAATTCATACATGTATATGTTCATACAAACAAATTTAAGTGAAGGATCCTTTTTTTATGAGATACACAAATGTGAATAATATGTGAGTAGAAATTAATATGATATTTACCAAAACATTACAATATCAGCTATACAAGTAATAAAATTTTTGGTTCAGATGGTAGATGTTAATTTTATACAAATATAGAAGAAAGAATCATCGAATTTGGACTCAATTTGTAGAATCTAAACTAGTTTGAGTATTTATATTGGAATCTAAAAAAAATAAGCAAGGGATAAGGAAACTGAAGAACAATATCGGACATTATCTCAGGCGGTTGGTAAGTAATACCCGCCTGAGATAATAATCTTCTCAGGCGGTTATTAAGTACCAACCGCCTGTGAAGATCTTTACTCCTTCTTAATTAATATTCTTGATTAAACGTGGATCCTTTAAAAAGGCAAAATTCCACTTTCTTGTAATATTATTGATAATTAAACGTTACCATTAAATTTCACTTCATAAATCCTTTGAAATTGGTCAGAACATAAAAAACATACAACAATTGCTATTTTTCATTTTTTTAACTTGATGAATATAATGCTTTTTTCATTTATTTTTCCAGTGGACATTTTTACTCATCATACAAACCTCTATGATTTTTTTCATATTGTTTTAAATTTTTTTGAATCAATGTGTGTTCATAATTTGATGAATGTCTCATATGTATATGAGCATTTAGTTAGAATGATAGATAATTTGAAGTTTGACATGTTGGAATGCTTTTTAAAAAAATTAACAAAATTCATACATGTATAAATAATACAAATATGTTCATACAAACAAATTTAAGTGAAGGATCCTTTTTTATGAGATACACAAATGTGAATAATATGTGAGTAGAAATTAATATGATATTTAACAAAACATTACAATGTCAGCTATACAAGTTATAAAATATTTGGTTCAGGTGGTAGATGTTAATTTTATACAAATATAGAAGAAAGAATCATCGAATTTGGACTCAATTTGTAGAATCTAAACTGGTTTGAGTATTTATATTGGAATCTAAAAAAAAGCAAGGGATAAGGAAACTGAAGAACATTATCAGACATTATCTTAGGCGGTTGGTAAGTAATACCCGCCTGAGATAATAATCTTCTCAGGCGGTTATTAAGTACCAACCGCCTGTGAAGATCTTTACTTCTTCTTAATTAATATTCTTGATTAAATGTCGGTCCCTTAAAAAGGCAAAATTCTACTTTCTTGTAATATTATTAATAATTAAAGGTTACCATTAAATTTCACTTCATAAATCCTTTGAAATTGGTCAGAACATAAAAACATACAACAATTGCTATTTTTTATTTTTCTATCTTGATGAATATAATGCTTTTTTCATTTATTTTTTCAGTGGACATTTTTACTCATCATACAAACCTCTATGAATTTTTTCAGATTTTTTTTTAAATTTTTTTGAATCAATGTGTGTTCATAATTTGATGAATGCCTCATATGTATATGAGCATTTAGTTAGAATGATGGATAATTTGAAGTTTGACATGTTGGAATGCTTTTTAAAAAATAAACAAAATTCATACATGTATAAATAATACAAATATGTTCATACAAACAAATTTAAGTGAAAGATCTTTTTTTTATGAGATACACAAATGTGAATAATATGTGAATAGAAATTAATATGATATTTAATAAAACATTAAAATATCAGCTATACAAGTTATAAAATATTTGTTTCAGATGGTAGATGTTAATTTTATACAAATATAGAAGAAAGAATCATCAAATTTGGACTCAATTTGCAGAATCTAAACTGGTTTGAGTATTTAGATTGGAATCTAAAAAAAAAGAAGCAAGGGATAAGGAAACTGAAGAACAGTATCGGGCATTATCTCAGACGGTTGGTAAGTAATACCCGCCTGAGATAATAATCTTCTCAGGCAGTTATTAAGTACCAACCGCCTGTGAATATCTTTACTTCTTCTTAATTAATATTCTTGATTAAATGTGGGTCTTTTAAAAAGGCAAAAGTCCACTTTCTTGTAATATTAATGATAATTAAAGGTTACCATTAAATTTCACTTCATAAATCCTTTGAAATTGGTCAGAACATAAAAACATACAACAATTGCTATTTTTCATTTTTCTATCTTGATGAATATAATGTTTTTTTCATTTATTTTTTCAGCGGACATTTTTACTCATCATACAAACCTCTATGAATTTTTTTCATATTTTTTTTTAAATTTTTTTGAATCAATGTGTGTTCATAATTTGATGAATGCCTCATATGTATATGAGCATTTAGTTAGAATGATGGATAATTTGAAGTTTGACATGTTGGAATGCTTTTTAAAAAAATTAACAAAATTCATAGAGGCACGCCTCTGCCCAGTCCCACATTGCGCCACGAGGTACCTAAGTAAATTCTCATAGTTTCCTTACTATGCATTGCATGCTACCTTTTTCTTTGTATATTTTCATAAGGTGCCAGTTTTGTGTGTTGGTATATGGATTGTGTCCTTTTGCATTTGTGTACATATGCGTTTGGACTCAATAATTTGGAAGTTTGGTCTTTTAGATATTGATGTCTCGGGCGTGTAGTCGATAGAAGGAGGAGCGCTTGGCGTGGTGCAAGAACTATCCCCATGTATGTACATATGGCACACCGGTCGCATGGTTGTATATACATATGTATCTGTAATGGGCTGATGCACTTAACTGTAGTTTGTTTTTCCGTCTTGTTTTGATTTTGGTATTTTTAATTTCTCTTTGTAGGGTTTCTCTGCGAAGCCTGAATCGGGAGATTTATTGAAGTGGCAGTGCATCATCCCCGGTAAAGAAGGGATAAATCATGAAGAACAAGCACAATATGAGTTTAACCATCGTCCTCCTATTAATAAATTTCTTTTGCAGACTGAATGGAAGATGGTTACTACCCCCTGACAATCTCCTTCTCTGAGGACTATCCCTTGGTGCCTCCTAGATGCGCTTTTCCAAGTGGGTTCTTCCACCCAAATGCCCATCATTCGGGAGCACTCTGCATCGGGATTCTTGATCAAGAGACTGTAAGATACACCTATTATGCTCATGTAATTAAAACTTAATTGTTTTCAAACTTATTTGAACTGGTTTCTTATATTGCTTAACTTATATTTCGTAGGGGTGGTGCAGTGCTTTTACAATCAAAACTATACTACTTGAAGTTCAGCGTTTACTGCATCAGCCAAATGTGCCCGATGTTGAAAATGATTGCTATAATCTACTTATCAAGGTTAGATGACACTTTGACTTAGTGACCAATGTAGTTATTCATTCGTCCTTCGGCATTTGTTAATTTAAATAATGTCAATATTTTCAGGTTCCAGCAGAATATAAGAGACGTGTTCGGGAGCAAGCAGGACGGTACAATTTAGATTGATCGATGGGAGCTTCAGGAATAAGTTTAAATTCAAATTTTGTTTACAGGGCACACAATGTATGATCTATGGAATTCATCGAGTTGTGAATCACCTCTAAATTGTAATGTCATTTGCGTTTGTTTATCCTTGTATTCCAATTAAATCACTTAATTACAATATCATTGCGTTTGTTTATCCCTGCAATGGACGCTCACAATCTAGGGCACTCTGGCGTTTCCAGGGATAAAAAATAAGTGAAAACAATGACTTTCCCTAGGCGGTTCTTCAAGGAAAATCGCTTGTGATAATTGAACAACTACATACGGTTCTTACACAATGAATGAAAACCGCCTGTGAAGTTCATTACATTACAGACTGTTCTTAATTAATAACCGCCTGAGAAGATCATGTATTTACCCAGACGGTTGTTTCTTAAAATCCGCCTGTGATGTTATTTTGTTGCAGGCGGTTCTTAAGTAATAACCGCCTGCGAAGATCGAATATTTACTCAAGCGGTTGTTTTTTAAAATCCGCCTATGTTGTTTTTTCATCACAGGAGGTTATTATATCATTCGTCATCACAGTCGCATATTTTTAAGGACTACCCGTGTTTAAAAAATTGAGGCGCCTTTAAAAATTCTTTTTGTAGTAGTGACCCGATCACCTTTTTGTGTTCTTATCTGGCGGGTTTGGGTGCCTTCCAAATGCAAAATGCATGTTTGCTTGGCTCATCTACTAGAAAAGGATCTGCACGTCGGACCGGCTTCAATGAAGGGGCCGGCCAAACAATTACTTGTGCCATATGTGCTATCGAAACCTCAAAACATATGGCTCTCCAACGGTCGTCTCCCGCGAGAGGTGACTCTGGTGGCGATTCGCTCCAGCAACTCCGTAGATCGCTAATACCCCGGCAGCTGCGCCTCTGCTGCACAGTCGAAGCATTGGCAACAATCGGAGCCTCAGAAACAGTCAAGATTTTCTCGAGCTGCTACCTCCGGTCCATCCCACCAATGGTATGTCTCATTCCTTAGCTGAAGTTGTTCGTTTGGGAGCTTCTACTCCTTTCCCTCCTCAGGCTCTGGACACCCCAACTCGTCGACCACCAGAGGTGGATCGTTGCTTCCGGCGGATTCGTTTTCTCTCAACACCTTTGGTAGCGTTCTTTCACAGTGAAGATGAACCCTGACGACTCCAGTTCGGATGCTGGCCTGATGGGGCCCCTGGACTGCATGACCGTAGTTGGCCGAAGAGCTCTTTCAAAAATGTGGACACCATGTCTAACTGGATGAAGCCTGGTTCGAGTGTTGAAGCATTTAAGCCGGACCATCTGCCCCCCACACCAGGTCATCAGGAGATCAGCTCGGACAGGTCTCCTGGGCTTGAATGGCAGCGAGTTAAAAAGCGATCTTGGTGGAGACAAGACAGGATCCTTACGCACCGCACCAATGCAGCCCACACGAGCTTTCAAGGCTCGAACTGTTGGAAGATGTTACAACTGCCTGGCAAGGGATCATATCAAAGTGCAGTGTAGGGACCCTATGAGATGTTGGCGCTGTAAGACTGTTCGCACTCACCAGTCGCGCTCGCTCCTTCTTTGCCGCACTCGCCCCCGCGTTGGCTGCCTCCCCTCGTCGAGCGCTGCCGCGCTGGCTTGCTCGCCACACTGCTCGTCGGCTACCTCCCCTCGCCGAGCACTGCCGCGCTGGCTTGCTCACCACACCGCTCGTCGGCTACCTCCCCTCGCCATGCCGCCAAGCTTGCCTACGCGCTCGCCCCCTCCCTGCGCCGAGTGCCAGATACATCGAGCGCCACCTCGTCGATCATCGTCGTGGTCCTCGGATCCAAGCCCAAGCTGGTGACGTCCCACCGCGCTCCGCCGTCCTCTTCGAGCTTCTCATCGACGGTGTTCAACGCGTCCTCGTCGACGTCGTCGTTCAAGCGTTTGCCGTCGCCGCCATCTCGTTGAGTCTTCACCGTCGCGGATCGAGACTTCCATCGAGCGAGCGAATCCAACCGTCGAAGGCACGGGATTCCCTCTCTCTCTTCGTTGCGGCGTGTGTCAGAAACTCTTTTTCTGGAGGTCGACTGTAGACGCCACGACGGTAGCGGGCCGCTATATGTTCCCAGTGGGGACGAACGGTATCGCTCTAATCTCCATATTTGCAGTCGCGGACAACATACAGGCTCCCGGTGCGAACGGTCTAAGGCTAGCGGACTCATCGCTGCCCACTGTCGCAGTAACAACGTCCGCAATTCCTTCTCCATAACAACCTCGAACACAACTCCCACTCCACCCCCTTCGCAATACTGCCCATCATCCACCCATTTTTATCACCCTCCCTCAACACATAGCACACCACCCACCCCACCCTTGCTCCTCTGCCGATCTATGGAGAGGCATAGATCCCTTGGAGATGATTTGGTTCCCAGCATAAATGCCTTGATAGATCTGCTGCTGAGAACGGTAGGCGTGTGGCTTCTCCCCAGAACAACTCTGGCCCCTTTCCGAACCAGGTTTCGTCCCCGTTCAACAGAGAAGATAGTGGCACTGTCTGGACAAATGGAGCAGAAGGAGGCGCTCCTCACCAACTGGGCCCTCTTGGTGACTGAAGAGAGATCACTCAATGTATCTCCTATGAATAACTGAAGGAAGCCATCATTCATCACTTTGAACTCTATGAGTATGAGTTCCATATCTTACGATGCGCTCCGGAACCCTCCCTGGTATTGTTTACTGGTGCTTCGATGAGAGACATCGCCTTTGCTAGCAGTCGCATAGTTGAGGGGTCATCCGAGTTTCGTTTGCATGCTTGGGACACTGATTTTCATGGCGACAGATGCACCAATCCATTTCATGTTATGTTTAGTCAAGAAGGCATTCCACATCATGCATGGTGTGAGGACATTGATGTGAAGATCCTGAATGACTCATGTATCATTCACCATGTTGCATCGACATCAAGGCAGACGGAGGACCTTAGAACCTATTTGTTTTGGACCTACTACCGGGATCTTAACCGTATGCCCCAGTCTGCTTACTTGACACTCACCAAGAGAGTCATTCAGGCTGGTCAGGAATCCCATGTCCAGTTCAATAGACCCAGAAACATGCAAAGGGACCATGTGTATCATTTCCTGATTCACATAGACTATGTTGAAGACCTTCTCTTTTACCATTACCCGAAGAGATTATCACGGATGGCAAAGTTCAGATCAGAGAGTTTTGATGGAAACATGGTCAGATTAATGAGGACATAGCTGAGTTGGTGATGCAACCCCCAACAATGAAGATGACTATCGCCGCCCTCCCAACAATGAAGATGAACGTGGTGGCAATGACCGAAGGACCATACCAAGAGCTCAGATGGCCCTCTAAGCAAGCTGGAGTGTTCATCGGGAGCTTGACCGTGGTCACACCCCCGAGCGCCATCGCTGCAGTGATTGGCCCAGAGGAGAATCCTCAAAGAGAAGGCTATACAAGTGCAGGAGTCTCTCTCCACCTCGCACCAGAGATGATGACCTCTTTGCCAACAATCGTGCTCTTTGTCAACTCTAGAGGGTTAAATCAATCGACGTTCGATGTCCTGCCCCGGGAGCGAGGCTTGGGGAATCAGGTAACAATGTTTCTCTACTGGACCATACCTCGGAGGACATCCTCATAATACCCTCTAAGGTATCCACTACAGGAATGCCGAGCAATTACGTCGGCCAGGTCCGACATAATTAAGTCCTTTCCCGACGTAAGTTACTTACTTACATCGGTTTTCGCTTAATTACATCGATTACAGGCCGACGAAGCAGTTTGGACGTAAGTAAGGTAACTTACGTCAGCCGCCGACGTAAGTTAGTAACTTTCGTCGGTATCCTGTAACCGGTGTAAGTATGTTACCGGGATTGGCCGCAGGCTGGGCAGGAGCACTTACGTCGGCTGCTGCTAGGCCGGCGAAAGTTACGTGCCTAACTTACGTCAGTTGCGTCGAACGACGTAAGTTAACCTGATATAACTTACGTTGGCTATGGACATACCGACGAAAGTTCAAGTTTAACATACGTTGGCTTACCCAGACCAACGAAAGTTAACCTGGGCTAACTTTCGTCGGTACGGCCATAGCCAACATAAGTTAAATTTTCGATTTAAAAAAAAACGGAAACTGACTACCTCTCACGATAACGAGAACACAGAACAGATAAGGATATACACAAATATACACAAAATAAAAGAAATACACCAAACAGTTTCAAAACATCAACACCAACACAAAGTTCCACCGGGCTACACGCTAGCCCCTCCACTACGTCCAGGATCTTCTCGGCTCGTTCCCGAACCCTGCAGAAGAAACATAGTCACTAGTAAGCATCACTGCCAATTCTATTTAACTGTATATGAATAGAGCTAGAACTATTTAAGGTGTATCCTTTTATACAAGTGTGAGTTGTTTGCGCGCGCGCACACAAACACATGGTTGCAGTTTCTTAACTCCATCAGCTCCTGGAGCAAATCAACCTGTATCCTGCATTTTGTGGTTCAGTATTGTTGTACTCCCAGATTGCTGCATTATCAAACTTCTCCTATTTCCTGTTATATTCCTCTAGCCATTACCGTACATTATCCACAACAACATAGCTCGAATGGAATAAATTCAAAGATATCTCTCATGCTGTTCTCATCACTTAATTTTTTTAGAAGGTTTCATCACTTCATATGCACATTTAACATGTTTGTGCTGCACATTCTGTTATACAGACCTTGAATAATCAATGTTCAGCACATTGGAGCGATTGGTTTCAGAATATACTTGCCTCTAGTCTAACAAATTGTGATTTTAACTTCTAGCAGACAAGATCGTGTTCACTGGAAGGTTCCCTAAAGTTGAAGAACCTATTTGGATACTGTAAGACCTGAAATGCATCGGGTGCTCTTATTGGATCAAAGGACAGAACTAAGTAGCCTTAGACCCCCCTGACTGGCTTTTAAATTGACTTATGTACTTTTAAATTGACTTATGGACTTTTAAATTGACTTATGGACCAAAAGAAGAGCGAAATAGTTTGCATGGAAGGACTGGCTTTTAAATTGCTGCAAAATGTGCTCAAGTCTTATGGACTTATATTGACGGCTGCAAAAATAACTTATGGACTTTTAAGGATGTAATGCAATGGAAGGGAGGTGGTGGGAGTGGAAGACAGGGAGGAGGGTGGGGGTGGTGATGAAAGGATGTAATGCAATGCAAGGGACCTTCCAACCTCCTGGCCGCACCATGAACCTTCCAACCTCCTGGCCACAGCCTACACCAGAAATCCTATGTTCTACCTCTATCTCACTCTCTCCCACTCTATGTTCTACCTCCTTATGTCACTATGTAAAATACTGAAATAGATACGACAACATTAAAGAAAGAGTTTATTACCTGCTCTGGGGTCTCCTGCGGCGGAAGCGTAAGAATCTCGATATCCTGACCGCTGTTTTGAGCAAGAGTCTGCCATTGAAAAATATTAGAAGTTATATGTTATTGAAATGCTATGAAATTTAACTACGGTACTTTAAATTACTTACCGCCACCGCTGCTTGCATCTGGGCCATCATTAAGGTCGTCCTCCACTGCTCCTACCTTGCCTCCGCCCTAGACCTCTCCAGCTCTGCCTAGGTGTGCGCCAGCGTCTCCTTCAAGGCGAGGAGATCCAATTGGGTCTCTGAGAGACGACCACTTGAGGACCCAATAGACGAGGTCTGCGTCGATGAAGCGCCTCTCAAAGGTCGCGCCGACCTCGAGTCGACAACTCCATCAAAAATTGCAAACCTGCAAAATAATGAAAACGCTAAGGAGAAGAAGATAAATTGAAAAAGAAATGAAACAAATGACCAACTCACCGTCCATGGGCCTTTCCGCCTCCGCTCGAGTACGCGGCTTGGGGGTTGATCGGCGCGTTTTTCCAATCGTAATCCGCACCTTGTATCTTTGTGACCTACTGCGCGTACTTTTCCTACAAAACAAATAAATCTTGTAAGCATGTCAATAATAGTATTAGTTATAATGAAATTGAAGAATCTCGAAAACTTACCAGTCGGTCGGATGTGACCCGACTACATTGCCCTGACTATGAAGGGTCACTTCCCTTGTGACCTCTCTTCCAAACTTGGGTCGGGGTCGGCTCTTGATCCATCTCTTACTCCTGTATAGCCATGTTAGTAAGATAAATATATTAGGAATACATAAATAAATTGAAAAAGTACTTACCATGTGTTTAGCCAAACGCAAGTAGCTGTCGACGCCAAAGTTGTGCTTGCCCTCGGATCCCATGCGGCACTGTCTAGCCTTTGTGGAATTACCGTTGAAAGCTTTGCTAGCCAAGTGTCGACAGAGAGCTAAGTACGTCTCGGTGTTACCCTGTAGCCAGGAAATACGAACCAACACATATTTCATTTTTCATCAATGTAGTTAACATACATAGATATTGCAAATATTTAACAATATTAAAAACTTACCTCCGCGTACTACTCCTCTGTCAAGTAGTTGTTGGAGTCCTTCCTGAATAGACCCCTTCGCTGCTCCTGCTCCTGCTCCCGGGGGTGCCGCTTGTAGTACACGTTGACGACCTGAATTCAGACGTTCGACAACGCCGCCGTCATGAGCTTCCGAGCGTTGTAATGAAACACGCGTCTCGCGTGGTCCTCCATGCCCGGTTCCTCTACTTGGTACCACAACTTTAAGCAAACAAACATTTAAGTGATATGAATTAACAATTAAAACAAGTTGAAAAAAATGAAATAGTTAAACTTACCATAAAATCATGCCACACGGCTCCCTGAACCGTGCCATGGACCGGATGAGAGACATGAGCGTAGTCATCCCACAACAGGGCAGGGAAACCGTCAATGACACTGGGGTAGTGCAACTTCACGATAGCACCCAGGACACTGTTAACCTGCCTATGGTGTTTCTCGGCCCATGTGAACGATAAGTCGTACCAACATCTGCAAAATATAGTAAATCATTAAGTACCGGAAAACAACATCTAATATTTAATATACTATATACAGTTTTTTACCTGTCTCCGACAGGACGGATCGTGATCCGCTGAGAAGTAACCGGAGGAGGAGCCGCAAAGTGGGTCCTCCTCGTCCGTCGCCTCTTCTGTGATGCCACCGTGTCCTATGACTCTGAAGGCTCTGCGGAACCACCGGAGTCCAAAGGAAGGCTAGCGGTAGCCGGCTGCAGAGGGAGGCTAGCGCTAGCCGGCTCTGAAGGGAGGCTAGCGCTAGCGGGCTCCTATAGCGGTCCCCTAGCCTCTGACTCGGGCTCCTGTAGCGGCCCCCTAGCCTCTGACTCGAACTCAGAAGACTCTGAGTCAGACTGCAGAAAAGAAAAAGATTGACAATAAATAATTACTAACAAATGCAATTTATAAAATAACTTGATTGTAAACTAAAATTTACCTCCGTCCGCTGAAAGCACACATGAGCTGAGGGTGGAGCGTGCGCTAGATAGAGAGAATGTCGGCTCGAAGGTAACGAGGTCCCTGAGCAAGGGTCCCGTGGCAGATCAAACCCTCTCACTGGATTTCCCTTCCCCTTCCCCTTCGGAAACATCCTGTTGCAAGGAATAAATGATTAATATGCTAAGATAATATACAAAATTAATGTTAAGTTAGTGAATAAAATGTTACTTCATAAATTTCAAAATTCATCAACACGACAGTCATGCACCCTACTCCTTAAACCAGCCCATCGATCTTCTTCTTCCGCATATCATTTTCATTTTCGCAAATCAGCAAGTTCGACTAAGTCATCGATTTCCTCAGTTTCCGATTCTGATTCTATTTCCGCTTCTGTGCCAGTCTCGATATCTTGATCGTCTCCAACTAAGTCATCGAGTCCTACACGGAGCTCGATAGAGAAGGAGTCTGGTAACTCTTCCTCTTGGTAGACCTCATCAGACTCAACTTCCTCATGGTAATCATCATCTCCTGGAGCGTATAACCGCTCACGAGGATTCACCTTATGTAGCACCCACCAATCTTTGAATTTATTTCATGGATAAGGTAGAGAGTACACTTGCTCTACTTGGTGTGCAAGAACTAATGAATCAAATCCTTTCAACTTTTTCTTGTGTTTTACTTCGACCATGCTAAATTCGTTTACTCGAATTCCACAAATGGAATCAAACCATTCGCAGTTAAAGAATACTGCTCGAATTTTCTTGTTTCCAACAAAAGTGAATTCAAGGATTTTTTGAATAATCCCGTAGTAATGAGTTTCACGTTCTTGCGAATCGATTGCCCTCATCACAACTCCGGTATTACATGTTTTAGCGAAAGGACAAAGATATTCAAATTGGGTTGTATGGAATCAAAAGCCGTTGACGTCATATCTTCCATAGCTTCTAACGTTAACCACTCCATAGGATAGTTGTCGCAAGTGTTCATGACGTTGGCATCTTTTTTGCACTGTCCAAGATATGAAGTTATTAGAAAACGTAAACATTCTTAGTTTATAAGAAAACATTGTTAATATTAATAAGTTAACGTGAAAACGTTACATGATCTTGAAACTAGGAAAGAAAATTAGATCCCTCGTTTATTCCTTCCCGTTGAATCTGTTCTATTTGTTTGCTCATGGGTTGATGTCTATGTCCCAAATTTTGCTTGTCGAACATACTGCACGAAAAGAGAACCTTTTAGAATAGATGTATTGCAAAAGATGCTGAAAAACATAAGTGTAGGAGAAACACTTACTTGAAATATTCATCCATTTCATCCATATTAGCGTACATGTAGAAGAAAGCAGCACGCCTTTCTTTTTCGCTAACGTCGTAGGAAGTGTAACTACCAACAGTAGTGCCTCTTATTGCAAAAATGGAGATATCGCTACAAGGAGGTTGCTCATCCATATTGTATCGCATTGCCAAAGTATTAACATTGTGTTCCTTTGCAAAGTAAACACTTGAGAAGTATTCTACTTCCTTAAGAGTAAAAGCTTCAGCAATGCAACCTTCAACTCTTGCCCTGTTACCAACCATTGGTTTTAGATATCTGTGTGATCTTTCAATATGATACATCCACCTATATTGCACGGGACCACCCACTTTTGCTTCAAATGGAAGATGAATTAAGAGATGTTGCATTGGATTGAAGAACCCTGGAGGAAAAAAATTTCCATATTACACAAAAGTACCAGAATCTCCTTCTCCAACTTAGTCATCATCTCAGGCGTGATTTATTTAGCACAAAGTTGCGTATAGAAGTGGCTAAGCTTGGCTAACACCTTCCACACCGCATTGTCAAAGTAGCCTCAAAACATAACAGGTAGAAGTCTTTCCATGATTATGTGATAATCATGACTCTTCAACCCAATGGGATTTCTCGTTTTCACATTCACAGCTCGTCTCAGACCAGCTGCATAACCATTTGGGAATTTCAACCTTTGCAACCATTCGAGAACTTCTTTCTTTTCTTTAGGTCGAAGACAGAAAGGAGCGCGTGGTTTACCACCATTTTCGGAGAGCTCAAGAGTCTGATCTTTACAAAGCTCGGCGATATCCTTTTGAGCCTTTAAATTGTCTTTTGTTTTGCCCGTCATGTCCGTGCATGTGCTTATGATACATTCGGCCATGCTACGCTCTTGATGCATGTCATCAATGTTGTGCCTTAGAATCAATGACTTCACATACGATAGCTCCCAAAGTCCACATATGTCGGTCCAATTGTGTTTGTCTCCGTAACCTTTGAAATATCCAGGATGACCTTCATCTGGCAGCAATTTTCCAACATATCGGATATTTCTGACCTATTAAGATGTTTCAGTGGTCCTTTAGTGACAACTGTGTTCTTTCTGAAGACATTCCTCTATTGTCTAAATAAGTGATTCGGAGGCAGCCAACGTCTATGACAATCGAAGTAAGATATCTTGCCTCCATGGGTAAGTCAAAAGCAATCGGTATCCGAGGCACATATCAGACACGTCAACCGACCATGAGTGCTCCATCCAGAAAACATGACGTATGCCAGGAAATCATAGATGAAGCACAAATAAGCAGCTCAAAGGTTGAATTTCTGCTTCTTGTAACAGTCGTACGCTTTGACTCCTGTCGACAACATTTTCAACTCTTCGATCAACAGTTTCAACATCATATTGAGACGTGACCCAGAATGATTCGGCCCAGGTACAATAAGGCAAGAAACATGAACTCATTCTTCATGCAAAAAGCCAGTGGAAGATTGTACGGAATGACAAAGATAGGCCAACAAGAGTATGGTGTGCCGTATGTGCTGAACGGCGTGAACCCATCTGTCGCCAACCCAATGCAAACATTTCTCGCTTCACAAATGAATTATGAGTCGAACCGGTGCAGCGCCTTCCATGCCTTACCATCAGACGGGTGTGTCATGACTCCATTGTTCTGACGCTCACCTTCTTTGTGACATCTCATGTTTCTCGCCGTTTTTTTTTTGAAAGGAACAATCGCTTCAACCTCGGTGTCACGGGTAAGTAACGAAGCTTCTTACGTGCGACTTCCGTCGTCAAAGTGTCACAATTGATAACTTCGACAACCTTGATTGACGACATTTTAAACATTTGTTCTCATTGGCATGCTCTCTCCAGAAAAGCATGCAGTTGTCCGAGCACACATCAATCTTCTCGTAGTTGATACCGAGACCGGAAAGAATTTTCTTCGACTTATACATATCTTTAGGCACTTTGTTGGGATGTGGAAGGGCATCATTGAACAAATTGATGAGCTCGTTGTAACAGTTATTAGAAAAGAAAAACTTAGACTTAATTGTCATAAGTCTAGTCACAAAATTGAGGATTGTCATTTTAGTGTGCCCATGCAGCGACTCTTCTAAATCTTTGAAAAGTTTGACGAACTCTTTAACATCCACTGTTTGAGGATCCTCCGTAAGCTCTGGTTGTATTTCTTGTACAGCTTGAGAAGTTGTCTTGCTATGGAAGTTCTACAACTCATAATGTGACACGTATCCATTTCGACACAAGTGCGTCGTAAGTTCATCTTTGTCCAAATACGTTCCGTTCCGACATTTCGTACACGGGCACCGCACTTTATCGCTATTTGACAACAAAAAAGCTCGTTCAACAAAATCTTTTGTCTTGGCGTACCACTCATCTGAGTGACTACCAGTCCTGCTCTTCCAACCAGTATACATCCAACTACGATCTTCGCCCATGTTTGACTCTGCAGTTTAAAGCCGGACAAATTATTGTTAGTTTTTCGTTAATTTATGCACGACAAAAAATATGCGTTTCTCAGTTGCCGGTGCGAGCTTCCTCCGTGTGCCGCCCGCCGCCTCGAGCTCCTCCGCCGACGCGAGCTCCTCCGCATGCCGCCCCAAGCTGCACCGCCGCCCAGAGTTGCGCCGCCGCCCTGATCTCCCCTGCCCACCCCTACACACGACCCACCTCTCTTATATTCCTCACACAAAGCTGCCACCACCTCTTCTCTCTCTCTCTCCTGGAGCCACCGGCGACGCCGCGGCACCCAACAGTCGGCTGCCCCCGATGCCGCCCTCCTCATGGCGCAATTAACCACTTAAGCATAATTAGATAAACCACTTAAGCATATTACCCACTAAAATAAACCACTTAAGCATAATTAAGCAAATTTAAGCATAATTAAATAAATCACTTAAGCATAATTAAGCAAATTAAGCATAATTAAATAAACCACTTAATCTTAATTAAGCAAATTAAGCATAATTAAGCAAATTAAGCATAATTAAATAAACCACTTAAGCATAATTAATCAAATTAACCACTTAAGCATAATTAAATAAAAAAGTAAGCAATTTTAGCATAATTTAAACAATTAAATTTAATTTCAATTTCAAAAGCTGACCGGGTAAAGAGCCAGCAATTCTAATACAGATGCAAGGTACAGAAAACAGGCTATAAATATAAATTACAGAAACTCTTTGTACATCCCACAAAAAAGTATCAAACATTGTACCCTTGTTTGGGATACTACATCAGGCTTGCAATATGCTTTCAAAGCCTCCAAAAGATTTGCGTGCATACCATGTGATTCATGCAGAGCTAAGATAAACACTCCATTTTTCAAATCAGAGTTTGATATGTGCAGTACTATGAGACAGACATTATCAGCGATAGGAGATTACAAAACATATCATGCACAGGAAACACTAACACTTACATCGTCAAACTTAATTTACATCGGCTGGCCAACGTAAATAAACTAACTTACGTCGGCAAAAAAAAAAACCGACGTAAGTTAGTTAACTTACGTCGGCGGCCGACGTAAGTCAGTAGACCGACAGCAGTAAATGTACACTTACGTCGGCCTGGACAACTAGCCGACGTGAATAAAATGGCCGACGTAAGTTAGGCTTAACTTACGTCGGCTGGGAGGATGGCCGACGTAAGTTAAATATGCCGACGTAAGTTTACTATTTAGCCGACGTAAGTTACGTATTTTAACCTATACTCCACGGGCGCCTTCTCTTTTCTTCCTTACCCGTCGCACGCCGCTTTGCTTTCTTCTCCCCGCCGCCGCGCCCGATGCTATCGCTCCCCGCTGCACCGCCGCCGTCCGACGCCGCCGCTAGGTATCCTCTTCCCCACCTCCCCTCCCCACCCTTCCCCGACCGTCAGCCCGGACCCCTGCCCCCTCCCCGAGTGCTGCCCCCGCCCTCCCCGTCCGACCGTCGCCATCCGGCCCTCCCTCCCCCTCCCTCTCCTTCTCCCCTCCCCCCTCCCCTCCATGGCCGAGCTTCGCCCCCCCACCCTCCCCCTCCCCTCCATGGCCGAGCTTCGCCCCCCACCCTCCCCCTATCCCTCCCCTCCCCGGCCCCCCTCCCCCTCCCCCTCCACCTCCCCTCTCCGACCCCCTTCCCCCTACCCTCCCCGGCCGAGCGCCACCCCACCTCCCCCCCTCCCCGGCCCCCCTCCCCTCCCCTGCAGAGGTCCCCCTCCCCTTCCTGAGCCCCCCTCCCCTCCACAGACCCCCCACCCCCACCCCCTCCCCTCCACAGACCCCCACCCCCACCCCACCACACTCCAAAGACCCCCCTCCTCTTTATTGAAATTTAAATTTAATTGAATTGCATTGTTTAAATTTGAATTGAATTGAATTGTTTAAATTATGATTAAACTGCGTAATTGTTTATTTAATTATGCTTAATTAGTTAATTTGTTTACTTTAGATTATGTTTATTTAATTATGCCTAAGTGGTTAAGTTGCTTAATTGTGCTTAATTTGCTTAGTGTAGATTATGCTTAATTAGTGTAGTGTAGGTTATGCTTAATTGGTTTATGTCGAGGGCGGCGTCGGGGGCGGTCGGCTGTCGGGGCACTTAGGTTCATTCGTGGCTATAGATGGCCAATGGGTTGTGCCGGGCCAGCCCGGCCCGAGCCCGACCGGTCTCGTGCATGAAAACATTAAGCCCGGTGTGACCCGCAAATTTGCCATGCCGGGCCGGGCCGACACAACGAGCCATAAGCCATGGCCAAGCACGAAGGATCCCATTTTCCCCTGTCTGGCCGTGCCGGGCCCGTTCGCGGGCCGAGCGTGTCGTGCCGACTCGAAGCCTGGCCGAGCCGTGGTATATATGTAGCGTATATATGGCCCATCGGGCCCAACCCTAGCGTATATAGGTAGTGTGGGTCACGATCGTGACTCGTGACCGGTGACATGAGGTGAATCATTAGGGTTAAGTGTATATGGTCCTGGTGGCCCATTACTAACACTAAAAGTCTGCAGCTAGGTATCTCTTCGCCGCAGGACCCCCTGTACGTTCACATCAGCGTGTTTGTGAGTACGTATAAGTCCATAAAAACTCCAAAAACGTATGTTGCGAGTATTTGTCCTTGACTCGCAAGATCCGTAAGGCAAAAGGTTTCCGAGCTAACCAGTTGCCCCCCTTTGTACTTTAAGAACTGCACCGGATAGGGGGGTGTAGTGTTAAATATGCGGTGATGCTGCCAAAATTTCGTGATTTCTGAGATGGATGATAATCAAACATTGATGAATCGTTAGGGTTAAGTGACCAACCCAGATGGGCATGACACACAATAAGTGTGATCGTGCCGTGTAGACCATTGTAGTTGTGGCCTCCTCAACAACTTTTTCGCCAACAGTTTCGTCATCTCGCCGGGGTCTTCGCCTCGCCTCCTCTGGACGAGAGTCTAGGAGTCGTCGCTCGTTGGGCTCGCCTCGCGTCCTCATATATTCGGGGAAGATTCGGGCTGGGCGGCGGCCGGCGACTCAATACGAGGCGAGGGAGCCGAGGGCGACCGAGCGGGGTCTGAGGTCAAGCCCGAGCATGGCCCGTGTCGGGCTTCGAACTGGCACAGACCCAGTTCACCGCCTCTCTCATTATTTCCTGTATCATGCATAAATTAATGAGAAACTAACGGTAATTTGTCCGGCTACTAATTACAGAGTCAAACATGGGCGAAGATCGTAGTTGGATGTACACTGGTTGGAAGAGCAGAACTGGTGGTCACTCAGATGGGTGGTACGCCAAGACAGAAGCTTTTGTGGAACGAGCTTTTTCATTGTCAAATAGCGATAAGGCGTGGTACCCATGTACAAAATGCCGAAATGGAATGTTTTTTGACAAAGTGGAACTTACGATGCACCTGTGTCGAAACGGTTACATGTCACATTATGTGTTGTGGAACTTCCACGACGAGACAACGTCTCAAGCTGTACAAGAAGTGGAAGCAGACAATGATGATGCCACAAAGGTTGATATGATGGATGAGATGCTGGAAGCTATACGACCAGAGCTTAGAGAAGATCCTCAAACAGCAGAGGTTAAAGAGTTCTTCAAACGTCTCAAAGATTCGTAAGAGGCACTACATGGACACACTAAAATGTCAATCCTCAATTTTGTGACTAGACTTATGGCAATTAAGTCTAAGTTATTCTTTTCTAACAATTGTTACAACATGCATATCAATTTGTTCAAAGATGCCCTTCCACAACCCAACAAAGTGCCTAAAGATATGTACAACTCGAAGAAAAATCTTTCCGGTCTCGGTATGAAGCACGAGAAGATTGATGTGTGTCCAAACAACTACATGCTTTTCTGGAGAGAGCATGCCAATGAGAACAAATATTTGAAATATGGTCAACCGAGGTTTGTCGAAGTTGTTCATAACGATGGTAATACTATGACGACGGAAGTCGCACGTAAGCAGCTTCATTACTTACCTGTGACACCGAGGTTGAAGTGGCTGTTCCTTTCAAAAAAAAAAAACGGTCAGACACATGAGATGGCACAAATAAGGTGAGCGTGAAAACAATGGAGTCATGATGCACCCGTCCGATGGTGAGGCATGGAAGACGCTGGACCGGTTCGACCCAGAATTCGCTCGTGAAGCGAGAAATGTTTGCATCGGGTTGGCGACAGATGGGTTCACGCCGTTCAGCACAAACGCCGCACCATACTCCTGTTGGCCCGTCTTTGTCATTTCGTAAAATCTTCCATCAGATTTTTGCATGAAGAATGAGTTTATGTTTCTTAGCCTCATTGTACCTTGGCCAGATCATCCTGGGTCACTGTGAGACCTATGTGTGATGAATACATTGGCTTTGACAATAAAAGTTTTGAATGCTGCCATAACCTCTTTTTAGCAAGGTTCGACTCTAGCTCCGAGCTTCTGCAAGGTCCGACAATAGGTCCAACTTTCTTTGTCTAGGTCCGACATGTTTTTGGGTAGCTTCGGTGAGCTTTGTATTTAGCTCCGAAATGTCTTTGATAGCTCTGGCATGTCTTTGTTAAGCTACGATATGTTTTGCTAGGCCCGACTTATGTTGGTTAGCTCCGACATGTTTTTCTAGCTCCGACTTTTGGAATGACTAGTTCCGACTAGTTTTGGTTAGCTCCAGCGCTTGGTCCGACTAGCTTTGGTTAGATCTGGTGCTAGGTCCTTCTAGTTTTGATAAGCTCCAGCGCTAGGTTGTACTAGCTTTGGTAAGCTCCGGCTCAAGCTCTGGTTGGCTATTGCAAGGTCCGGTGCTTGATCGCAACATTCCCGCTTTTACTGTGAAATGTTTCGAACTTGTATTACATTGTTGGAAAGATTGCTTAGTTTTCAATTGCTAAGTTTTTGGTGTGTTTTGGTTGATATGGCTGATATCGTTTTGCTATGCTTTGCAACATGCTTATGTGAGGTGCTCACGTAAGGTGTTGTGTTCGAAACAGACTTGAGTCAAGTTGCGGACTTGGGCTCGTATGGATTGGTTGTTTATTCATGTGCAAGTGTTGCTTGAGTTCAAGTAATTTCTGGTGACAGGATCCTTTGGACTGGTCTCAGGGAGGAGATGAGGTTCCAACAACCAAATTCAGGAGGAATTGTGGTTGAGCGGGTTAGGAGGTTGCGCAGGATGATTGAATCAAGGGCAGTGCATATGAATGTTACTAGACGTTGAAGGAAGGTGTCTGCACGTATGCATGCGGTGCATGACGTGGCAACATGGTTCCGAAGATGGTTTATGGATGGGAAGATCTGGTTGGAAGGATCGGATTGTACCGGTTGATGACTTTGGCTGCGACGGAGTCGATATGGCTCGGTATGGAAAGTATCGAGTTGGTTATGATAGTATTTCATGTGGGTAACGAATTTGAGTTGTTTTAGGAATGTAGGATACGTTCCTAAGTGTTCGGAAGTCTTAATATTGCTTCTATCTGCATATAGAAGAGTCCTAAGCAGTTATGGAAAGTTTCGATTCGTGATCGGAGTAGGATTGGAGTCTTAGTTGAGATTGGGTTGACCTAAGGGCTGATTATATAAGGAAGGGAGGGCAAAGCTCGTGGTGCACGACTTTGGGGCTGTTCCTCTTGTGTTCTATTAAATAAAATTTGTAGTTTGAAGGAACATTTGTGCCTTGTTTGTCTGACTTGTTTCAGACAAGTTTTACTCGTCGAGTTTCTGGACAGCACTACCTTTCGTTGGTGGTTTTATCATAACTCGAGTTTTACAGATCCAATGGACGTGATTCTTTTTGGGTTGTCTTCACAACTTGATTATATATCATCTGTAATAATTTCATGGTCATTGGATTTGTGATCTCGGATCTACACGAGTTTCTTTGCAGCGTTCTAGATCTATTTTTCTCGGGTAGGACAGATTGACCTTTGTTTGATCTTTCGATCATAACTTGAGTTTCCCTCGACGGATTTGAGTAATTCTTCTTGTGTTTTATTCGTGACTTGATTATCTATGATATATATCACTTTTTCATGGTAAAAGACGTTTATATTAGTCTCACACACAATTTCTTTAACAAGATCGTTTTTCTGCCAAAGGGGTTGGGATTTAATTGTTTCCACTGCGTAAGATTTTTAAATCTACCATTCACCCCCCCCCCCCCCGCTCTGGTAGATTTTCACGTGCTCTTCGATCCTACGGTCACGTTTCAACGTGATGTTGAAACCGTTGATCAAAGAGTTAAAAATGTTGTGGACAGGAGTCGAAGCGTACGACTGTTACAAGAAGCAGAAATTCAACCTCCGAGCTGCTTATTTGTGGTCTGTTCATGATTTTTCAGCATACGGCATGTTTTCCGGATGGAGCACTCATGGTTAGTTGACATGTCCGATATGTGCCTCGGATATCGATTGCTTTCGACTTACCCATGGAGGCACGATATCTTACTTCGATTGTCATAGACATTGGCTGCCTCCGAATCACTTGTTTAGACAACAGAGGAATGTCTTCAGAAAGAAGACCGTTGTCACTAAAGGACCACCGAAACGTCTTAACAGGTCCGAAATATCTAATATGTTGGACAAATTGGTGCCAGATGAAGGTCGTCCTGGATATTTCGAAGGATACGGAGACAAACACAATTGGACTCACATATGTGGACTTTGGGAGCTACGGTATGTGAATTCGTTGATTCTAAGGCACAACATTGATGTTATGCATCAAGAGCGTAACATGGCCGAATGTATCATAAGCACATGCATGGACATGACGGGCAAAACAAAAGACAATTTAAAGGCTCGAAAGGATCTTGCCGAGCTTTGTAGCCGTCAAACTCTTGAGCTCTCCGAAAATGGTGGTAAACAACACGCTCCTTTCTGTCTTTGACCTAAAGAAAAAAAAGTTCTCGAATGGTTGCAAAGGTTGAAATTCCCAGATGGTTATGCAGCTAGTCTGAGACGAGCCATGAATGTGAAAACGGGAAAACTCATTGGGTTGAAGAGTCATGATTATTACATAATCATGGAAAGACTTCTGCCTTTTTATGTTTTGAAGCTATTTTGACGATGCAGTGTGGAAGGTGTTAGCCAAGCTTAGCCATTTCGATAGGCAACTCTGTGCTAAAGAAATCACGCCAGAGGTGATGACTAAACTGGAAAAGGAGATTCGGATACTTTTGTGTAAGATGGAAAAAAATTCCTCCAGGATTTTTCAATCCAATGCAACATCTCTTAATTCATCTTCCATTTGAAGCGAAAGTGGGCGGTCCCGTGCAATATAGGTGGATGTATCATATTGAAAGATCACTTAGATATCTGAAACCAATGGTTTGTAACAGGGCAAGGGTTGAAGGTTGCATCGCTGAAGCTTTTACTCTTAAGGAAGTAGGATACTTCTCAAGTGTTTACTTTGCAGAGGAACACAATGTTAATACTTTGGTAATGCGGTACAATATGGATGAGCAACCTCCTTGTAGCGATCTCTCCATTTTTGCAACAAGAGGCACTACTGTTGGTAGTTACACTTCCTACGATGTTAGCGAAAAAGAAAGGCGTGCTGCTTTCTTCTACATGTACGCTAATATGGAAGAAATGAATGAATATTTCAAGTAAGTGTTTCTCCTACACTTATGCTTTTCACTATCTTTTCCGACACATGTATTCTAAAAGGTTCTCTTTTTCGTGTAGTATGTTCGACAAGCAGAATTGGAGACATAGACATCAACCCACGAGCAAGCAAATAGAACAGATTCGACAGGAAGGAATAAACAGGGGATCTAATTTTCTCTCCTGGTTTCGAGATCATTTAACGTTTTCTCGATAACTAATCAATGTTAACAATGTTTTCTTATAACTTAAGAATGCTTACATTTTCTAATAACTCCATATCTTGGACAGTGCCAAAAAGATGCCAACGTCCATGAAGATTCGCGACAACTATCCCGTGGAGTGGTTAATGTTAGAAGCTATGGTCGATATGACGTCAACGGCTTTCGATTGCGTACAACTCAATTTGAATCTCTTCGTCCTCTCGCGGCAATATGTAATACCGGAGTTGTGATGAGGGCAATCGATTCGCAAGATCATGAAACGCAGTACTATGGGATTATTAAAAGATCCTTGAATTCACTTTTGTCGCAAACAAGCCAATTCGAGTGGTATTCTTTGACTGCGAATGGTTTGATTCCATTCGTGGAATTTGAGTAAATGAGTTTGGCATAGTCGAAGTAAAACACAAGGAACAGTTGAAATGATTCGATTCATTAGTTCTTGCACACCAAGTAGAGCAAGTATACTATAAGGTGAATCCATACAATAAATTCAAAGCTTGGTGGGTGGTACATAAGGTGAATCCTCGTGAGCGGTTATACGCTCCAGGAGATGATGTTTACCACGACGAAGCTGAGGTTGATTGTGTCTACCAAGAGGAAGAGTTGCCAGACTCCTTCTCAGTCGAGCCTGGTGTAGGACTCAATGACTTAGTTGGAGACGCTCAAGATATCGAGATTGGCACAGAAGAAGAAACAAAATCAGAATCAGAAACTGAAGATATCGATGACATAGTCGAACCTGCTGATTTGCACAAATGAAAACGATATGCGGAAGAAGAAGATCGATGAGCTGGTTTAAGGAGTAGGGTGCATGATCGTGATGTTGATGAATTTTGAAGTAACGTTTTATTCACTAATTTAATATTAATTTTGTATATTATCTTTACATATTAATCATTTATTCCTTGCAACTGGATGTCGTCAAAGGGGAAAGGGAAGGGGAAGCCAGTGAGAGGGTTTGAGCCGCCACGAGACCCTTGCTCAGGGACCTCGTTACCTTCGAGTCGACGTTCCCTCTTTCTGGCGCACGCTCCACACTCAGCTTTCGTGTGCTTTCAGTGGACGGAGGTAAATTTTAGTTTACAATAAAGTTATTTTAGAAATTGCTATTGTTAATAATAATTTATTGTCAATCTTTTCCTTTTGTGCAGTCTGACTCAGAGACTTCTGAGTCTGAGTCAGAGTCAGAGGCTAGGGGGCCGCTACAGGAGCCCTAGTTAGAGGCTAGGGGGCCACTATAGGAGCCCTCTAGTGCTAGCCTCCCTTCGGAGCCGGCTAGCGCTAGCCTCCCTGTGCAGTCGGCTACCACTAGCCTTCCTTTGGACTCCAGTGGTTCCGCAGAGCCTTCAGGGTCACAGGACGCGGCAGCGTCGCAGCTGAGGCGACGGATGAGGAGGACCCACTTTGCGGCTCCTCCTCCGGTTACTACTCAGCGGACCACGATCCGTCCTATTGGAGACAGGTAAAAACTATATATAGTATATTAAATATTAGATGTTGTTTTCCATTACTTAATGATTTAATATATTTTGTAGATGTTGGTACGACTTTTCGTTCATGAGGGCCGAGAAGCACCAAAGGCAGGTTAACAGTGTCCTGGGTGCTATTGTGAAGTTGCACTATCCCGGTGTCATTGACGGTTTCCCTGCCCTGTCGTGGGATGACTACGCTCATGTCTCTCACCCGGTCCACAACACGGTTCAGGGAGCCGTGTGGCACGATTTTATAGAAAGTTTAACTGTTTCATTTTTCTCAACTCATTTGAATTGTTAATGCATATCACTTAAATATTTGTTTGCCTAAAGATGAGGTACCAAGTAGAGGAACCGGGCATGGAGGACCACGCGAGACGCGTGTTCCATTACAACGCTCGGAAGCTCACGACAGCGGCGTTGTCGTACACCCAGATTTAGGCCATCAACACGTACTACAAGCGGCACCCCCGGGAGCAGGAGCAGGAGCAGCAAAGGGGTGTATTTAGGAAGGACTCCGACTCGTACTTGACAGAGGAGCAGTACGCGGAGGTAAGTTTTTAATATTGTTAAATATTTACAATATCTACGTATGTTAACTGCGTTGATGAAAAATGAAATATGTGCAGGTTAGTATTTCCTAGTTACAGGGTAACATCGAGTCGTACTTAGCTCTCTGTCGGTACTGGGCTAGCGACGCTTTCATCAATAAGATGACAAAGGCTAGACAGTGCCGCATGGGGTCCGAGGGCAAGCACAACTATGGCGGTGACGACTACTTGCATTTGGCTAAACGCATGGTAAGTACCTTTTCAATTTATTTATGTGTTCCTAGTATATTATTTATCTCACTAAAACAGCTGTACAGGAGCGATAGATGGGTCAGGAGCCGACCTCGACCCAGGTTTGGAAGAGAGGTCACAAGGGAAGTGACCCTTCTACGCCAGGGCAGTGTAGTCAGGTCGCATCCGACCGACTGGTAAGTTTTCGAAATTCATCAATTTCATTATAACTAATACTATTATTGACATGCTTACAAGATTTATTTGCTTTGTAGGCAAAGTACGAGCAGGAGGTCGCGAAGATACACGGTGCGGATTATGATTGGGAAAGCGCACCAATCGACCCCCAAGCCGCGTACGCAAGCGAAGGCGGGAAGGCCCACATACATTGAGTTCTTCATGTGTTTCATTTCTTTTTCAATTAATCTTCTTCTGCTTAGTATTTTCATTCTTTTGCAGGTTTGCCAATTTTGATGGAGTTGTCGACTCGAGGTCGACGCGACCTTTGAGAGGCGCTTCATCGTTGCAGGCTTCGTCCGTTGGGACCAGTGGTCGTCTCTCGCAGACCCAGCTGGAGCTCCAGGCCATGAGGGAGACGCTGACGCAAACCCAGGCAGAGCTGGAGAGGAAGAGAGCGGAGGCAAGGGAGGAGCAGCAGAGGATGACCTTAATGATGGCCCAGATGCAAGCAGCGGTGGCGGTAAGTAATTTAAAGTACCGTAGTTAAATTTCACAGCACTTCAATATTATATATCTTCTAATATTTTGCAATGGCAGGCTCTTGCTCGACACAACGGTCAGGATATCGAGATTCCTACGCTTCCGCCGTAGCAGACACCGGAGCGGGTGATAAACTCTCTCTTTAATATTGTTGTATCCATTTTAGTATTTTACATAGGGAGATAAGGAGGTAGATCATAGAGGCAGATCTTGATGACTTGTCAGAAATTGATTCCTATAGTGGTGAGGAAGTTAAGTATAGTCAAGCTTTAGTAGTTTTTGACCATGGAAGAAATGATTAGTATATATTTAATAAGTTGTCAGTGCTTCCAGTTAACAAAAGGCTAGTGGTTCATAAGCTTGACTCTGATACCTACTAGTTTTCTATTTATATATGCAACATTACTTCATTTGAAACTACAACATGCTTCCTTCTTTTGTCACTGATGTTCTTGAACTCTGATGTTATCACTGAGTTGACATTGATGCTTACTAGTGATTATGTTTCTTTTGCAGGCTTCAGGAACGCACCGAGAAGATCCCGGAGGCAGTGGGGGGGCTAGCGTGTAGCCCGGTGGATGTTTTGTTGTTGTTGATGTTTTGGAACTTAATTTGCAACTTTTTTGTGTTATGTATACTGTTTTGTGTATCTGTGTACATGTATATATGTTCTGTATTCTCGCCATCGAGCGTGTTAGTCAGTTTCTGTATTTTAAAAAAAATTCGAAAACTTAACTTCTATCGGCTATGGCCGTGCCGACGTAAGTTAGCCCAGTTTAACTTATGTCGGTGTGTCCTGACCGACATAAGTTAAATCACTTAACTTACATCGGTCTGGTTCAACCGACGTAAGTTACACAACATAACTTACATCGACCGGCTGTGGCCGACGTAAGTACTCCGGCCCAGCCCGCGGCCCATCCCAGTACGTAACTTACGTCGGCTGCCACAGACCGACGTAATTAAGTAACTTACGTCGGTGGCTGATGTAAGTTACCTTAATTACGTCTAAACCGCTACGTCGGTCGGCCACCGACGTAATTAAGTGAAAATCGACGTAATTAAGTAACTTATGTCCGTTTAGACCCTAATTACGTTGGCGATGGCCGACGTAATTGATCGATATTCTTGTACATATGTCACATTAATAGCCACACTGACTCAAGTAACTACATTATTTACTTCGCAATTCTACTGAAACCATTTACCACAACATGCAGATGAATAGAACTCTAACCACTTTAACTCATAAATCAAATGAGATCAAACTACACACTTAAGGACATAGATTACATTACGTTTGTGTCAGAACAAAAGCAAGGAAATGCCCAGAGCCTTGTTTAGGCGTTAATTTATGGGTTCACTATACCGCTATAGATTTTTTCTATAACAAAAACAATCATACCGTCAACCTAAATCAAAAGTATCTTGTACTGTCCCAAGTGCAGCAGTTTTTTAATACAATTTAGCTGCACACAACTGCGACAGGTTGACCCAACCCAGTCCTTGTTTGTAGTGAGAATATTGTGATTTTCGACATTTCCTACTAGAGTTAGTTCCTTGTAATTCTTCCTTTGACACCAATGGTAGATAGGAACCAAACTGTCTAACTACATCATAAACCCAACTCATGTGGCAGTTTCATCGGCGAAAACCCTGGTCCTTATAACCTTCTACAAACAAGCCAACCAATATGTAAAATATCTACCAAAGCCGATTGGACGGATTGGGGGGGCGGCTGCCGGCCGGTGTGGAGGGGGGAGGGAGGAGGCGGCAGCGTGGAGGGGGGAGGGAGAAGGCGCAGAGGGTCTTACCTGGCGCGGTGCGCGTCAGGCGGCGCGGGCGGCGGCGTGGTGAAAGCGAGAAGTGGCAGTGAAAAAGAATGAGGCGCGCGTGCGCACTCGGTTCGTGCGGTTATGTTAAATTCAGAACTTACGTCGGCGTCCGTTATTGGCCGACGTCATGGCCGACGTAAGTAAAAGTGAACTTCCGTCGGTGTTGTTACATACGTCGGCTACGGGCCACGGCCGACATCAGTATACATTTATTACCATTGGTTGTTTTACTTACGTCGGCCCTGAGACCGCCCTCGACGTAGTTTAGTTAACTTACGTCGGTTGCCAGGCCCCGACATAATTTATGCAACTTACGTTGGCTGGCACACGTAAGTTGTACTGACCGACGTAATTGTTCGTGTTTCCTGTAGTGACCTCTTGAGAAAGTGCTCACATATATTAGCGCACCTGCCCAAACAGATGATTAAAATATGCAACAGTGGCCCAATGCTGACGAACAGACTTCGGATGCCATTGTCATACCGTTGGTGGCTACCCTCCCGCAAGCCCTCCTTTTGTGGTTTCTGTGCCACCACCCACCCCTATCCCGGTGGTACCCTCTCCACAAGTTGAAACATCAATTGAGGCTCCACTACCTCAAGGCTTGGAGGAACCTGCATCAGTGGCAGGAATGGATCTAGTAGATGGTGTTACTGAGACAGCAGTGGCCACCCCGGGGGCAACTGGGCCACCGCAGGACATCATGCAGATTCATTCTGACATCAGGACCTTCATTGAAAATGTTGTCCAGCTGCTTTATAACCTGGTCCTTATGCGCCGATTACACACAAGAAGAAGAAGACTGCTGTTATTGATAGTACGGGGGAGACCTCTCTGAGGCAAAGCCCCCGCCTCAAGGAAAAGCTGAAGAAATACAAGTCCTTAAGAATGGCACAGGAGGTGCTCGCCAAGAAATGGGGTCTGCTTGCCAAGAATCAGTCCATTGATGACATGACCCTCCAAGAGTACCTTGATGTATACAAGAAGCCCCTGACATCTGCTGCTCTTGAGGCCATTTCTTTGCTGACTACCGTCGCCAAGAAGAAGGTCGTTGCCACTAAGAAGAAAAGAAAGAAACACAAGACTTAGGAGACTAGAAAAGGGCCACTTGGCATGAAGAAGGCTAGGAAGAGGTCCAAAGCAGTTGCTGACAAGATGTCATAATCTGTATGCCAAGATTACTAGTAGTATGCATAGTAGTTATGCTTCCCTTCATGTATTTTGGTTGTATTTTAAGAGGAACTCCTCCATATGTTGTATGTGGGGACCTCTGTTGTGACCTCTCTGATGTTTGTACTGCTTCCTATAGCTGCCAGGGTAATATAATGCTGTGTAAGTGGTATGAAGGGGAAACACATCCTGATGAAGCGTGGCTTATGGTTCCCTACCTGTTGCTTATGAGTTGCCCCACCTGTTTCCATGGCTGAACCAATATCTTCATATTCCATTTTCTCCTAGAATATACGGGGTCTGAACAATCCGGCAAAACAGAAGTTGGTGATACAGACGGTGTGTGTCCATCGACCCATGGTTATATGTTTACAAGAGACCACATTACAGGAATTAACTAGAATGTCTGTCCGGAGCATACTATGGAAAAACTATGAAGACAATTTTGGCTACTTACCGGAGGGGGTATTATCATCGCGAGCAATAGTTCGCATCTTGAGAAACAACTGCCCTGTCTACAATCACAGTTGTATATTGTCCCCATCAAGACCTTCAGAAACGCCTCTTCATCGCGGAACTCAGGCAACTCAAGCAAATGTCCCATCCCTCATGGCTTATCATAGGTGACTTTAATCTTATATACCAGGATGAGATTAAGAACAATGCACGTGTGAAAGCATCTAGGCCCCCATGAGGTATGGTTTCAGCGATTAATGACAACCATTGGATTTTACTAATGAATTTGTGGATGCAAGGTCTCCCATATCACTCAATCAAACGAAATTTATATGAACATCAATATCAACTACTAATCATTGGAGACCCATATACAATCACTTTATGAGATCAAATCAATGATATGAAGATAAGAAGTAAAAGCTCTTATGTCAAAGTCATTCAACCACAATTGATGACACTTAATGCTTGACAATCATCAGAAGTACATTTCCAACAAAAGTCTAAGAGGTCAATCGAGCAAACTTCAAAAAGAATCACTTAGAAACAACTCAAAGCAAACAAAATCAACTCACTGGATCAACCGATGTTTCCAGAGAACAACACGTCAGTCGAGTTGGTTTAGCAGAAGAAGAAGACCTTAGAACAAAGCACTCATCGGATCATCCGATGTTAAGGGCTTAGCTACATCGGTCCATCAGTACAGTATGCAATATCCTTGGACTAAGTGTAGCACCGGATCATCCGATGTACAACAATATACACATCGGTCAATAACTCCAGTAAGCATCAAGTTTGAGCCAATCCTGGAGGAAGAGCCACCAAATCATCCGATGAGAAGACAAGTGTAACATCGGTCTAACAACGGTCATATCTGACACAGTGACGTCAGCTAAAGTGAACTTGACCGATGATAACTGAAGGGGAGACATCGGATCATCCGGTGTTCGCAGAAAAGTTCTGTCAGCCTACTTTTTCCAATGGCTATTTCGTGGAGGCTGGCTATTTATACCCCTTCAACCTGTCAAATCGACAAGTCTTGATCACCAGACATAATCTACACATCCACAAGCATTCAAGACAAAGAGCCATCACTTCTACATCATTTAGATCACTTACACACCAAGAGATAGGCTAGAACTAGCTAGAGAGAGAGCTTGTGCGCCTCCATTCTTGGTGAGTGGAATCTCTAGGGTAGTGAGAGCCTTAAGGGAGTGTCACTTGGTGTTTGTAACTGAGAGAGACTTTCGGAGCTTGCCAAGAGGATTGTGGAAGCCCGGAGGATCGAAGTTGTACAAGGCTTGAGCTCCACCTTGCCAAGGTTGGCAAACGGAGAAGAATAGTGAAGATCCCTAGTCTCGGTGACTTGGGTGTGGCTATACCCTTTGATGTGTGCCACAACGTGGATGTAGGAAGATCTTGACAATCTTGCCGAACCACGGGATAAATCCTCGTGTCTCCTCGGGAGTTTGCATCCTCTTCCTCTCCCTTACATTTATGCATTTTATATACCGCGAAGTTGCTATTTACTTCAATGCATAGATCGTTTGCGTAGGGAATTGGGCTTTTAGGAATTAAGTTTTATTGCTTAGATTTTTTGAAAAGAAGCCCAATTGACCCCACCTCTTGGGCATTCGATCCTTACAATTGGTATCAGAGCGAGGTTGCTCATAGGATCATTCTAGCTTCACCGCTAGAGAGCTAAAATGGCCAAGGTTGGGGGTTCGGTTCCTATCTTCGAGGGCAAGAACTTTGCCTATTGGAAAGCACGCATGCACGCTTATCTAGAGGCTATTGCTCCCGAAGTATGGGAAACGACCCACGCGGGGTTTGGAGAACACAACTATGTTGGTGATCAAATTAAATGGGATTCTAAAGCTAGGAATGCAATCTATGAATGTATTAGTCAAGATGTGTTTGCTAGGATTGCTAGCAAAGAAAAAGCTTGTGAAATTTGGGCTTTCTTAATAGAGATTCATGAGGGTTCTTCTCGAGTCAAGGAACTTAAATATCACATGCTTAAAGCAAAATATGATGCATTTAAGATGCTACCTCATGAAAATGTCAATGAGATGTTCTCTAGCTTGAATGTACTTATTGAAGAAATTAATGCTCTTGACATTGCTTCTCTTGGCAAGGGACTCATCAACCGCAAGATCCTCATGCTCCTTCCCAAGCCAAAGTACAACATCATCAATTCCATGCTTCAGAAGGAGTCTCTTGACCACATTGAAGTTTCAGAGCTCATTGGAGAAATTCACGCTCATGAGATGAGTGTACTTGGGATGATGGAGCAATCATCTTCAAAAACAATTGCTCTAAAGGCCACCACCAAGAAAACAAGCCTCAAGAAAAAGAAGGTGGTTGAGCCTAGCTCAAGTGAAGAAGAGCAATCATCAAGTGAAGATGATGGTGATGAGCTTGCATTGATGATGAGAAAGTTCTCACGCTTGAACTCCAAGATTACTAAGAAGGGATACACATTTGATCCCAAGAAAAAAGCGTTTCTACCAAGGAGAGATGATCACAAGACTTGCTACAATTTTGGTGATCAAGGCCACATCTCCTATGATTGTCCAAAACCGGACAAAAGAAGAGAGAACAACAAGAGCAAGCATCGCAAGCTTGAAGATAGTGAAGATGATGAAGAAGAGACCAAACCCATACTAAGATCCTTTGGGAAGAGGAAACATGACAAGGGCAAGAAGACAAGACTCTTCCCAAAGAAGAGAAGGCCCACAAAAGGTGTTCATGTGTGAGGCAAATGAATGAGTCACCGACGAAGAAACAAGTGATGAAGAGAGTGAAGCAGCAGAAGAAGAAAGTTTGGCCGGCCTTGCCATTGCCAACAATGATGACTCACCTCTTCATCCACTGCCCATGTGCCTCATGGCGAAAGGTAACACCAAGGTATGTGACGACTCTAGTGATGATGAGCTTTCCCCCGATGATTTAACTTCTTTGATAAATGAATATCATGCTATCATTAAGAAGGTAAAAGAGTAAGGTTAAAGCTCTTGAAGAAACTCATGCTAGACTTGAGAGTGCTAACCTCGATTTGCTTGACAAGTATGAAAGCATACTTAAAGAGCATGACACGCTCAAATCCCATGTCAAGCAAATTGAGGAAGATAAGGCTAAAATCAAGTTAGATAATCATGAGCTTAACTTAGCACACCAAACACTATTGGGAGAGCACAACAAGCTAATACAAGAACATCAAACACTTAATCTTGCTCATGACGTGCTTGATCAAGAGTTGAAAATATAAAGAAACAAACTCTTAATGATAGGATATCCATTACTTCTCATGTCACTAATGCCTTGAACAAGTCTTTGCCTTTGAAAACAAATGCTAGGGAGAAGGACTTGTTGGAAGAATTGAGAGTCTTCGCACTAGTGTGGCTAGAATTTCAAAAGGGGAAGTCAAACACAAGGAAATACTCTTCCAACAAGCAAAGGCCTTCAACAAGAGAGGACTTGGATCCTTCCCGGTGCCTAACAAAGGAAAGGTGCCCTCACCGGAGCTTAGAACAAGCTTCATCAAGGAAGTTGGTTCTTATTGCCAACATTGTGAGGTCACCGATCACCACACAAGGGAGTCTCCTCTTCCTAACTGACCTTCTCCAAAGTTGCCTATTAATTACAAATCTACTTTGAATGATCATTATTATATCTTAAGTAAAGTAGATGGCAAGGTGAAGGCTAGGGTCATCGGCAAAGACATGAAGGGCATGAAGGGGAAGCTCCCCAAGCAACTTTGGGTCCCAAAGACACTTGTATCACACATACAAGGACCTATGTTGGCTTGGGTGCCTAAAGTTAAAAATTGGATTCATGTGTGTAGGTGAACTATAAAGCCGGAGGAAACCATTGGGTACTCGATAGCGTGTGCACCCAACATATGACCGGCAATGATGGTATGTTCACCACCATATAAAACCCCGACAATCATGAACAAGTCACCTTTGGTGATAACTCTAAGGGAAAGGTAATTGGGTTAGGTAAAATTGCTATTTCAAATGACTTATCTATTTCTAATGTTTTGTACGTTAAGTCACTTAGTTCTAATTTACTTTCTATTGCACAACTATGTGATCTTGGACTAACGTGCACATTTAGCAAAAATGATGTTGTTGTGAGTAGTGAAACAAGACAAGAACTAGTCTTCAAAGGATTTCGGCATGGACACCTCTACCTAGTAGATTTCTCCAACAGAATGCTAGCTTGACCACTTGTCTTTTCACTACGACAAGCTTGGGTTGGCTATGGCACCGACGCATAGCGCACATAGGGATGAGCAAACTCAAGAAGTCATTCAAGCTTGGGATGGTAACAAGCTTTGTAGCGCTTGTCAAGCCGGGAAGCAAGTTGCTTCGCACCACCCGATGAAGACAATGGTGTCAACCTCCAAGCCACTTAAACTACTCCACATGGAGCTCTTCGAACCGTCCACATATCAAAGCCTTGGCGGTAACCTCTATTGTCTTGTTATAGTTGATGACTACTCTCACTATGCATGTACTTTATTTCTAGGTGACAAGAGTGAAACTCCGAAAGTGTTCAAGACCTTCGCCAACCGCGCTCAAAGGGAATTTCAACTTCCCATGATCAAGGTCCGGAGTGACAACGGCATCGAATTCAAGAACTACAACATTGGGGAGTGGTGTGACCGTGAAGGCGTGAAGCATGAGTTTTCGGCCACATACACCCCTCAACAAAACGGTGTCAGTGAGAGGAAGAACAAGACTCTCATCACTCTTGCACGAGCAATGCTTGATGACTACGGCACGTCGGAGAAGTTTTGGGCCGAAGCAATCAACACGGCATGCCATGCCGCAAATTGGGTCTACCTACATCGACTACTTCAAAAGACCCCGTACGAGCTTCTCGTTGGGAGAAAGCCCAACATCTCCTCCTTTCGAGTCTCTGGGTGCAAGTGCTACATCTACCGCAAGAAAAGGCTCGGTAAGTTTGAAAGAAGATGTGATGTTGGTATATTTCTTGGTTATGCATCAAACTCAAAAGCATATCGAGTATTCAACCAAACCTCCGGTTTAGTTGAGGAAAGTTGTGATGTTGAGTTTGATGAATCTAATGGCTCCCAAGAGGAGAGTTTTGGTCATGACGAAATAGATGATGAGCCTCTACGAGAATCCATGAAGAACATGACCATTGGAGACGTCAAGCCTAAAGTTGAGAAGAGCCATGATCAAGGGGGAGCTTCAAGTTCCAACATCAACACCTCTATGGCGCCCCAAGTCAACGAAGAAGAAAAGGATGATCCATTGCCGACTCAAGACTCACAAGCCCAACAACATCAAGAAGAAGAAGTCCATGATCAAGTCCAACCACAAGAGGAGCAACACGCATCACCATCGCCAAGTGCTTCACAACCACTTATGAGGCATGGACGCATCTTCAAGGCGCATCCGATGGACCAAATCATCGGAAGTCCGTCAAGGGGTGTAAGTACACGTTCTCACCATTTTGCCTCATTTTGTGAGCACTACTCGTTTGTTTCATGTGTAGAACCCACCCACATTGAGGAAGCACTCCAAGATCCAAATTGGGTGATGGCCATGCAAGAAGAACTCAACAACTTCATCCACAATGAAGTTTGGGTGTTGGAGGAGCGACCCAAGGACAAGAACGTCATCGGAACAAAGTGGGTGTACCGCAACAAACAAGACGAGAATGGCGTTGTGGTCCGCAACAAGGCAAGACTTGTGGTGAAAGGGTTCTCGAAAGTTGAAGGACTAGACTTTGGGGAGACATTTGCTCCGGTCGCCCGGCTAGAAGCCATCTGTATACTTCCTTCCTTTGCATCACATCATAATCTTAGACTTTATCAAATGGATGTGAAAAGTGCCTTTCTTAATGGTTACATTAATGAGCTTGTTTATGTTGAACAACCTCTCGGGTTTGAAGACCCGATGAATCCTAATCATGTGTATAGGTTGCACAAGGCGCTCTACGGGCTCAAGCAAGCACCTAGGGCATGGTATGAACGACTACGGGATTTCCTTATCATGCAAGGATTCAAGATTGGGAGGTTGGACACTACACTCTTCACCAAAGACATCAACGGAGGTTTGTTTATTTGTCAAATTTATGTTGATGATATTATTTTTGGTTCAACTAACGAAGCTCTTAGCCATGAGTTTGGAAAAATGATGTCTAGGGAATTCGAGATGTCGATGATTGGAGAGCTCAACTTCTTCCTTGGATTTCAAATCAAGCAACTTCAAGAGGGGACCTTCGTCTATCAAGAGAAGTACACCAAGGACCTCTTGAAGAAATTTGAGATGGGAGATTGTAGCTCAAGAAGCACTCCAATGGCAACAAATTGTCATGTCGACGCGGATAAGGACGGTAAACCTATTGACCAATCTAACTACCATTCTATGATTGGTTCATTGCTTTATCTTACCGCATCTAGGCCCGATATCATGTTTAGTGTATGCTTATGTGCTCGCTTTCAAGCGGCACCTAAAGAATCGCATAGGAAGGCGTTCTTTAGGATACTTAGGTATCTTAAGCATACCCCTAGTGTGGGCTTGTGGTACCCTAAAGGTGCAAAATTCCATCTCTTGGGATACTCGGATTCGGACATTGCCGGATGCCGTGTGGATCGCAAGAGTACCTCCGGTGGGTGCCACTTACTTGGGCGTTCCCTAGTATCTTGGTCTAGCAAGAAGCAAAATTCCGTCGCCTTGTCCACAGCGGAAGCGGAATATATTGCGGCCGGTGCATGTTGTGCCCAAATTCTTTATATGAAACAAACCCTTTTGGACTTTGGTATTAAACTTGGTTGTGTGCCTCTCCTTTGTGACAATGAAAGTGCGGTTAAGATAGCTAAAAACCCCGTTCAACACTCCCGCACTAAGCACATTGATATTCACCATCATTTCTTGAGGGACCATGAAGCTAAGGGATACATCTCATTGCGAGGTGTTAGGTTCGAAGAACAATTGGCGGATATCTTCACTAAACCACTTGATGAGAAAACTTTTTCTAGGCTAAGAAGTGAGTTAAATGTGCTAGATGCAACGAACGTCATGTAAGAATGCACTTCATATAGGTCTTGCTTAACTCTCAAAGGATAGGGGTGAGCAAGGGTTAGCTTGGGATGGAGGTTCTTTTGGGTTTTCCCAAGGCTTGGAGAGTGGCTCTCCCTAAAGAAGCCTTTGAAAGGTTCAAATTTGGCAAGATAGATTTATTTTATGCCTTGCATGATGCCTGCCATATAGACTTGTAATTTCTTGCATTATAAAATGTTTGGCATTGCATACGGTAGATTGTCACAAAGGGGAACCCACCTCATGAGAAAGAGACTTGTTTGAAATGCAATATCTCAACTCATATGATGTGGGAAGAACAAAATGTTAGGTGCGTTAATGCCTAATGGAATATGCTTTAAAGAGATAGAAGTCTTCATCCTCTAGCTCACAAAGCATGGGCCTTACATTTTATTTTGATATTTTCCTCCCTATTTTTCTTCGGTGTTCTATTTGCTTTAGGGCTTAGCCAAGTTATTGGCATATTAGTATTTTTGAGGGGTAAGGGGTTGCTCAAAAAGTCCTAAGACATGTGTTTCTCATTGTTTGTTTGTTTGGTCAAAGGACATCCACGGGATGTTGCTATTTTATAGTTATCAGATTATCCGATGCTTAGGTCAGACCATCATTGGATCAGTTGGCGTTCAAAAGCCAAGAGTCAGTTCAGTCAAGTGTGACAAATCAACCGACGAGTTCATTCTGAAAAACATCGGTCGATCCGATGTTCACACTTCTGGAACTGTGCTGAATTCCACCGATGCTAATCCCTTCCACGTCGGACCATCCGGTGTCAACGGCACCTTTTTGAATACCCTTACTGTGCCATTTGACCGATGCTTCTAACGTTTAACGTCGGTCCATCCGGTGTTAAATTTCGGCTAGGGTTTGGGACCCACTATTTAAACGGCCCTTCGCCTCCCTCCCTTCTCTCTCCCCAATCCCGACTCACCCGCGCCTATCTCCGCCGCTGCCGCTCCTCTCGCCCTGCGCCACCGCCGTCTCCAGCCGCCGCCGCTGCCTTCCGACCGCCGCCGTCGCCCTCGGCTGCCGTCGCACCACAGCAGCAGCTACCGCCGCATCACCGCAGCCGCCGCCGCACCACCGCAGCTGCCGCCGCCACTCTCCTCCATCGCCGCAGCCAAACGCCGTCGACCGCCGCTCATGCACCACCACCGCCGACGCCCCCAGCAGCCACACCACCACCCTCTCCACCATCGTCGTGGTGCCTCCCTCAACGGTCGCCGTCTCGTCGCCATTAGGGTTTCTGGCCGCGTCGATTGTCGTGTCGTGCGCTTGACATCGTTGCGCCTCATCGCAATGGCTTCTGACAAGAAGAACAAGGGCAAGGCCATTGCAGAGCCGGCCGCAAAGAAGCAGAAGCTCTCGAAGGAGGAGAAGAAGGCGTTGATGGCCGCTCGCGCCGCCAAGGAGCGAGAGCGTGGCCGAGGAGGATCATTGAGGATCCGTGAGGCTCGTCCGAGGCAGCCTCCTGTGATAGATGAGTCCGAGGCATAAGAAGAGCCGGAAGTGCCACTCGTTCGCTGGCGATCAGCCAGGACCCATGGGGGTCATCCCGCAACAGCACCACGTCCGAGATCGACTGCTGCCGATCGTCGTGAGGACAGGGAGGCCTAGAGATCCATCTATGAGATGGACACCAACGTCCGTGTTGGTGAAGGTGTCCGGTTGACTGATTACCGGAAGATGAAGGCCAAGCAGCTAAGAAGACTCAGATGGAGTGTTCTGCTTGAGGAGTGGTACCCGCAACCCAGAGAGGCTCTTGTGGACAGTCGTTTCTGGACCGTGACACAGGCGTCTCTATACGAGACCTATAGACGTCGAGGCCACAAGCTATTCCAGCACAACTTTCTAGATTGGGATTAGCTCGCCCTTGCAGCAGAGACAGAGATACACCCATACTTTGAGAGGTACAGAGGGCTGGTGGAGCTGATGTCCAACGACAGGAGTGCATATGTGGAGGACTGGGTCCGCGTATTCTACGCTACCCTATATGTCTTTGAGGGCCGCAGATCAATAGACTTCATGTTCATGGGCCAGCACCATCACCTGACGAGGCATACGCTGGCACAGCTGCTAGGAGTGGACCTGCACGACACTTGCGTGCATGAGAGGGTATATGGACTGGTAGACCCGCCGAGGAGGCCGCTCACTGGAAGAGTGGAACCACCACTGGAGGAGATACGCTCTCTGTTTGGACCAACTTTCTCTCCAGACCAGCCGAGGGTACCGGCACTACTGACTCCAGCTGCGCGCACAATGCATCTTGCCTTGCGCCGCACTCTCCTGCCGAGGTCCGGATACCTAGAGCGGTTCACCAGCCTGCAGCAGACCCTCCTGTTCTACATCATAAACGGAATTGAGTTTGATATTGTGAACGTCCTCATATGCGAGATGGAGGATGTCATCACCGATGGAGTGGGCATGATGAGGCAGCTTGTGTTTGGACACTGGATCAGCTACCTGCTCTCCATGATGGTTCCTAAGGAGTCCGCCGTGCATGACCATCTCACTGACGAGAGTGTCACACGGTTCATCCACTACCGAGCTCCAGCTCCTGGAGACCGCCGCCTTGGCCGTCCAGTCGAGCGTCAGGTCCGAGCTCGGCTATCTGAGGAGTACTGGTCGGATCTGGAGAAGGAAGATGAGAGGCTGGTAGAGGCAGAAGCTCAGGGTGAGGACCTTCAGCATATATGGTCCGAGAGCGACACGGATGACAGTGTTGAGGAGTATTTCCCACCTCCTCCCTCACCCAGGCAGCATGACGCGAAGGCTGGAGGATCGACAGTGCCACCCCCTACTCCACCTCCCGTCTCAGAGGCACAGGTTTCTCAGCCGTCAGAGCTCACCTCACTCCTGCAGCAGATGGTTGAGCAGCAGCGCCTGGACCGGCTTGCAGCTGAGCAGGCCCGAGCTGAGCAGGCAACACGCCTTCTGGAGCTCCAGCAGCAGCAGCAGGAGATGCAGCGCCAGATCGCCCATGAGAGGCGAGAGGACACAGACCGGCTGACAGGGCTGATCGACCAGATGCACCAGCACTCCCTCGACCAGCAGTAGCAGACACAGCAGGCGATGATGGGCATCCTGGGGTTGATCACCAGCCTCTACACCCAGATCGGGATCGCCCTACCGACGCAGCTTCCAGGCGTTGCTCCACCCCCGCCTGTCCTTGCTCCAGCTGCCGCTCCGGTGCCGACCACGCCGATCCCATCGATCAGCATGTCTCCACTGCTGGCTCCAGGTGCACTGATCCACTCTCCACTGCCGGCTACGACGTTGTTCCAGCAGACGCCAGCATCCGTCGTCAGTGCCCCCTTGCCAGGTGCTACTACTCAGCAGGCACCGACGACAGTTCCTACGGCTCCGAAAGCTCCTTCCACCTCTACTCTAGGCAGCAGCTGCGACGACAGCACTCCCGACGATGACCAGTTCGTCATCGCACCTAGCACTCAGGACTCGTAGGTACTCGGATCCCTTTTTGGTGTCTTGATGCCAAAGGGGGAGAAGAGTTAGAGGAGAGTCAGGGGGAGGATAGCTTAGTCTCAGGGGGAGTATCCTAGCTGTAGGGGGATTTTATCCATATGAGTCTATCTATATCATCTTTTGTAATTTGATGTTTTTGCTACTCATTGAGCATTAATGAACTTGCCACTTAGTCCCATGAATTACTCATCGATTGAGCTTTTCGAGTTATTGATTGATTTTGAGCCTTCAAATTTTAAGTGTGATAATCTTGTATTCATTGCATATCCTCTTAAGTTTCGTACTATCAAATTCATTACTATTGTGCTTCAATTATTGTGTTGTCATCAATCACCAAAAAGGGGGAGATTGAAAGCATCTAGGCCCCCATGAGGTATGGTTGCGGTGATTAATGACAACCATTGGATTTTACTAATGAATTTGTGGATGCAAGGTCTCCCATATCACTCAATCAAACTAAATTTATATGAACATCAATATCAACTACTAATCATTGGAGACCCATATACAATCACTTTATGAGATCAAAACAATGATATGAAGATAAGAAGTAAAAGCTCTTATGTCAAAGTCATTCAACCACAATTGATGACACTTAATGCTTGACAATCATCAAAAGTACATTTCCAACAAATGTCTAAGAGGTCAATCGAGCAAAGTTCAAAAGAATCACTTAGAAACAACTCGAAGCAAACAAAATCAACTCACCGGATCAACCGATGTTTCCATAGAACAACACGTCGGTCGAGTTGGTTTAGCAGAAGAAGAAGACCTTAGAACAAAGCACTCACCGGATCATCCGATGTTAAGGGATTAGCTACATCGGTCCATCAGTACAGTATGCAATATCCTTGGACCAAGTGTAGCACCGGATCATCCGATGTACAACAATATACACATCGGTCAATCACTCCAGTAAGCATCATGTTTGAGCCAATCCTGGAGGAAGAGCCACCAGATCATCCGATGAGAAGACAAGTGTAACATCGGTCTAACAACGGTCATATCTGACACAGTGACGTCAGCTAAAGTGAACTTGACCGATGATAACTGAAGGGGAGACATCGGATCATCCGGTGTTCGTAGAAAAGTTCTGTCAGCCTACTTTTTCCAACGGCTATTTCGTGGAGGCTGGCTATTTATACCCCTTCAGCCTATCAAATCGACAAGTCTTGATCACCAGACATAATCTACACATCCACAAGCATTCAAGACAAAGAGCCATCACTTCTACATCATTTAGATCACTTACACACCAAGAGATAGGCTAGAACTAGCTAGAGAGAGAGCTTGTGTGCCTCCATTCTTCGTGAGTGGAATCTCTAGGGTAGTGAGAGCCTTAAGGGAGTGTCCTTTGGTGTTTGTAACTGAGAGAGACTTCTGGAGCATGCCAAGAGGATTGTGGAAGCGAAGTTGTACAAGGCTTGAGCTCCACCTTGCCAAGGTTGGCAAACGGAGAAGAATAGTGAAGATCCCTAGTCTCGGTGACTTGGGTGTGGCTATACCCTTTGGTGGGTGCCACAACGTGGATGTAGGAAGATCTTGACGATCTTGCCGAACCACGGGATAAATCCTCGTGTCTCCTCGGGAGTTTGCATCCTCTTCCTCTGCCTTACATTTATGCATTTTATATACCGCGAAGTCGCTATTTACTTCAATGCATAGATCGTTTGCGTAGGGAATTGGGCTTTTAGGAATTAAGTTTTATTGCTTAGATTTTTTGAAAAGAAGCCCAATTCACCCCCCTCTTGGGCATTCGATCCTTACAACGTGTTAATAAAAGAACGATGAATCGCTTTCGGCGTGCTATTAACTTCCTGGAGGTTAAGGAGATTACACTGCTCGATAGGAAATACACCTGGACTAATGAACATGCCTGACCAACGTTGACAAGAATTGATCGGGCCTTTACGACATTGGACTTGGAGGGGATCTATGCTACTCCGGTGCTGCTTCCATCATCCTCCTCTGCATCGGATCATTGCCCGATCATGGTTCAGCCTAGGTCGGAGCAATAGAGAAATTGTTCTTTTCGTTTCGAGTCACATTGGCCTCTTATGCAAGGTTTCCTTGATTGTGTGCAAAGTTCCCGGAACAAGATGGTTCCCGCACAACATAATGCCATGCTTACTCTGCATATCAAGCTCTAGCGTATGGCCAAAGACCTACGTGCATGGTCGAGGACCCTCATTCTGCTGAGGAAACTAACTATAGCTATCTGTAATGAAGTGCTCTTCCAACTGGACAAGGAGGTTGAGGATCGAGCCCTAGCCGAGGCGGAAAGACACATCAGGAAGCTCATCAAACACAGGGTTCTTGGTCTTGCGGCATAGAAAAATCTCGTGCTCGTCATTGCTCACGGCGGGTCAAGCTGGGCTTGCGGGACGCAAACACCAAGTACTTCTAGTGCCTGGCCTCCTCTTGCAAGAACCAAAACTTCATCCAGTATCTTCAAGCAAACGAGGAATCGGTGACAAGCCAGGAGCAAAAACACCGGGTGATTTATGACCACTTTAGTAACCACTTGGGTGCCTCTACACCAAGAGCACTAAGACTCAACTTCTCCTCCCTAGGATGGGGCGACATAACCTGAGCCATTTGGATGCTCCCTTCGTTGTTATCCATAGCCTGCCAAAGGAGAAAGCACTCGGGGCTGATGGTTTCACCGGGCTTTTCATCTCAAACTGTCGGGCAATCATCAAATCTGATTTCCTGGCTGCAGTGGACCAGTTCTACACAATGAACCAGCAAGGGCTGGCTGCCCTCAACAAGGCCCAGGTTGTTCTCATTCCCAAGAGGACCTGCCCAACATCGATCACTGACTATCGCCCGATCAGTTTGGTTCATATTTTGTGAAGGTCATCTCCAAACTTCTAGCAAATAGATTAGCTCTGGAGCTTGACAACATCATCTCTCTGAACCAAAGTGCATTCATTAAGAAAATATGTACCCAAGATAACTTCATGTACGTCAAAAAAATGGTCACAACACTATATCAAGCCTGCACTCCCTCATTTTTTATCAAATTGGACATATTAAAAGCCTTTGATTCTGTCAACTGGGCCTACCTACTTGATATTATGGTCTATCATGGATTCGGAAGACGATGGCGGAACTGGATCTCAATCCTATGGGGTACTTCCTCTACCTCTTTTCTTCTCAATGGAGAAGCTGATCAACGGATTGTGCATGCAAAGTGGGTACGACAAGGCGACCCTGTCACCGATGCTTTTCTGACTTGCCATGGAGCCACTGACTAGACTGTTTCAAATGGCTCGGAGGGAGGGTATTCTGCATGCGCTACATCCCGGGGAGAGCAATCTTAAGGTGTCTCTTTATGCGGGCGATGCGGTCATCTTCATCTCAGCCACGCAGCATGATCTAATGATCACGAAACAAATTCGCTCTATCTTCGGTCAAGCATCCGGGATTGTTACAAATCTTGAAAAAAATGAGGTCTTCCCCATTCGGCTTCATGGGATCAACATCCCCCAGGTTATTGGTTCTCAGATGAGCATGGTGAGCTTCCCGGGGTCCTATTTGGGTCTCCCCCTACATTACAAACGGCTTCCCAAGTCTACAGTGCAACATCTAGTACAAAAGGTCGCTAATTGACTTCCATCTTGGAAGAATAATATATTATCTCACTCAGGGAGATAAATTCTTGTCAAGTCTGTCCTAAAAGCATTGCCAACGTATCACATGTTGGTGTTCAATCTTTCGGGATGGGCCATGCGACAGATAGACAGACTATGGCGAAGCTTCCTTTGGAAAGGCGAGGATCCGGAGAATGTGAGGGGCGACAACTGCCTGGTGGTAAAGTGGAAAATATGTGTTCGTCCCAAGCAATGGGGAGGTTTAGGAATCAAGGAACTAGAAAAATTTGGCACAGCCCTGCGCTTGCGTTGGCTATGGAATTGCTGGAGCAACCGAAACAAACCCTGGAAAACATTACGACCGAGACCTTTTCATGTCGTCTTCGGTTGTATCGGTTGGCAATGTAAAGAGCACTCCTTTCTGGGAGGCATGTTGGCTGCATGGCCAGGCTCCTAGAAACCTTACACCAAATCTCTACGGCCAAGCATGCTTCAAGAATTGGTCAGTGACCAAAGAGCTTATTAACAACAACTGGATCCAGAGCCTGCGCGCGATCAACACCACTGATCTATTGGAGGAATTTGTTCTTCTATTCTCTGCACTGTGTGATTTCACGCTAACCAATGAGCCTGACAGTATTAGATCCAATTTCTATTCTCTATTGGACGAGCAATGGTGACTTCTCTGTATCCTCAGCTTATGATATCCAATTTCTCGGAGGCACCAACCACCCTTGGCCTTCGGTGTTGTGCTTGGCTCGTGCTCCACCGAAATGTCATTTATTTGCTTGGCTAGTCATGCAAGGCAAAGCCCTTACTGCATGTGTGTTAGCACAGAAGAATGGCCCCATGAGCTCCACTGCTCTCTCTACCTGTGCTTCCAGGAGACAACCGGTCACCAGCTGGCACAATGCAACTTCGTTGAAGCTTCGTGGCATAGAGTGGCTCAGCGCCTTGGCCTTCCACAGCGGCTGCATAAGGCCGACTTTAGTAAAGCATCTATTTGGCTCCTGTTTGTTACGTCTGCAAACACTAATGTCCTAAGGAAGAAAGCTGTTGGATACCTCTTTATGTTTTGGTGGCAGGTTTGGAAGGAACAGAAATGAAGGATCTTCCATCGGGGGGAATTCTCTTATCTTCAGGTGGCTGAACTGACACTGGATGACATCGCTGCCTTCACCAGGGCCTCGCTCCCTTCTCCTGCACTGGTTGCTTAGTTGCTTTGTATTAGATGCTTGCCGTGGCTCGTATCTTATAGTCTGGCTCTGTATAACCTTTGTTAGTCCATATGTAACCTTTAGGATGTAACCTCCTTTCTTATATTAATGAATGACAGAGCTCCTGCCTTTTGTTCATAAAAAACCCTCGAAATATCACTCCATCTCATGGTTTCGTGCAGTTTTGCTAGAACACTTTTCTCTCATAATAACTAAGTATTTAGTAGGCGCACAAGAATCTATTGTGAAATATTTTCGAAATTATGGCACTATTGTTAAGGTCATATTTCAAGGTGGTGGATTGAACACTCCTTTTCACTACCGAAGATTATTTTACTAAATATTTTTGACTCAGATGAATGCATAAATAATATTTAAGATCCGATTCTTACGGAGAGCTTCACGATGAGTATACCAAGCTAAAGTTAAGGATATAATCCTCATTAAATTTTATCTATAAGGCTAACATGTTTAGACTATTTTAGTTAACCCAAACATAAGACAATAAGACTATTTGATAAGATAGCATCGTTTCCACTGTCTTGATCGACTCTCTCTCTCTCTCTCTATATATATATATATATATATATATATATATATATATATATATATATATATATATTTGCTTAGATAGTTGTTACTTGACGACCTCAGACTTATTCCGAAACTCCACGACCAAACGGACATGATAAGGAGACAAAGTGTAACCCCCATATTTATAAAAAGGAAAATAAATAAATAATGATAATAATAATAAATGCCAATAATAGTAATAATTGTATTCACCATGATAATGCATTTGAAATGAAACATTTTAAAATCCACGATTGAAACTTGGCCAAGTTCAAAATAATAATGATAAATAATGTAGAAGAACATAAAAATAATATGTAGTGTTAATACTTTTTAATTAAACCAATTTAACATATTGCATCAAAATCGTTTAAGTGCAAAAAATGCAGACTCCAATTGATAGAGAATACGTTTGAAATAAAATCGAGGTAGGATAAAGAAAACACTTGAGCCTTTGTATCTCTCTATTCAAAATCATATTAGTGTCGATAAGAAAATCAATATATAAATATAATAAATAAAAACATTAAAATAATAATAACAATAATAATAACAATATAATATGTAAACTTGTGTGACAATGATAGTTTCTTAAAAATCAATTTAGGACAAAATTATTGTGTTTTATGCATTCTGTAGTGTGAAATCTTAAATATTCTAAAAGTATTAGAATAATATTACAAATAGAATAAAAAGTAAATTATTTTCTAAAGACAAAACAACATAATAATATAGCTTGTTGATTGGTTAAAACCTAATCCAGTTCTTTATCCAACATCTTAGAATCTCGGGGCGAGATTCTGTTTAAAGGGGTAGATCTGTATCACCCACATTTCTAAAAACTAAGTAAATAATTTAAAAATATACAATAATAATAATATTTGAATAAATAATAAGTGAGGAAAGAATTAAAAAATGGGAAATATGGTCGTCATTTGGATTTAAAATTATATATATAGAAAATGTAATATAAAACTCATTACATAAAGTATTTGAAAATAAAATAAGGTAAAATTGTATGTCAATTCGTACAAATTCAAATAAAGGTAAAATAAAATAAAAACATAAAATAAAATATGATCATAGTATAAAGAGAAGAATTACACATTAAAACCATGGAGATCAAACATCATTTTCAAACTTTAGAAATAAATAAATTATTTTGCATCATGACCTTGCATTTGAGTGGAAAAGTTTGAATTCAAATTACGCTAGATATTTGTTCGATATTTAGAAAGTAAAACAAATATAAAATAAAAAGAAAAGAGGAAAAGAATAGAAAATCCTAATAGGCAAAAACCGGCCCAACGCCCCCCTCACTATTTTTCTTCCCCGACCTAGCCCAACTCGCACACCGCCGGCCCAGCCCAGCCGCGCCCCCCTTTGTCCTCCCTCTCACTATCAAGTGGGACCCACACATCAGCCCGCCTCCCCACCGAAACCCTAGCGCGCCTGGCCACGCTGCCGTCGTCAGGCATCGTGCGTGCACCGCACTCGAGCCACGCCCCTCACTCACCTCTCTCCCTGTCACTGTGCGTGGGCCCCGCCCATCAGCTCCTTCCCTCTCCTCCCGCAGCGCGCGCGACATGGCGCCAGAAAATCTCGCCGTCGATTCAAAGTGTCGGCATGAACCACCGTTTTAATGGTCAAATCACCTTCCTTCCTTGGGGATTTTATTCCCCAATTACTCCAACCCCGATTCCCCTATAAAATCCCCTCCTGGACCCCCATTTTCCCCTTCCTCCCTAGCCCGAAACCCTAGCCACCATGGCCACTGCTTGGAGCTCGGCGCTTTGCGTTCCCATGCTGTTTCGGTCGTCCCTGATGAGCTGCCGAGCATACCGATGCCGTGCCTCCCTTGTAGGTGTCATCACAATCGAGAAACACCGCCGAGACCCCCCGACGGCACCGACGTCCAACCGCCGCTCGCCGTCGGCGTGCGCCCTTCTCCGGTAGGCTTGTGGGGCTGGTTATTGGCTTGCGGCTGTCCTAGAGTTTGCATCATAGTTTGCTTGAGCTGATTTTGCATAGCCAACAAGCGCTCAAGGTTACTAGCTTCGGGTCCAAGGGGGATATTCTGAGGCACCTCATTGTTCTCCTTATCACCATTGGCATTACTTTGGTTGCGGGTCACCCTCGTCATCTGAGGAAAAAAGAGCAAGAGATGGAAGGATTTAGAATTTGAGAGAAAACATCCTCAACTATATGTATCAAAGGATATGAAACTAAGAAACTACATATATAAGCCTATATGGGGATGGGGACAAGTGTTGAAGCATCCCACAACTCTACTAAGAACAGAAGTAGGCAGTCACATCAATTTCAGCACACCAACCAATTATGACCCTTACTAAGTGTTCCTATGTGTTCTAAAGTGTCCATTCTACCTAGGCTGTGTCCTATGGTCAATGCGGCTCTGATACCAATTTTTTACACCCGGTTCTGAAAAATGAACCATGCGAATGCATATGTGTGCCCATGATGTTCATCACACATACACGACAACTTCACAAACGATAATCAGAAAATAACCACATCATAAGAGTAATTAGGTACCTTATTACAATAATTCAATGGTTCATGAATTACAAATCTCTAATTATTACTAATGCAGCTGAAGGATGAACTAAGAAGCGCGGCTCCACTCCACAGTCAATTGAAGATAACACGCGGCCTAGTACTCAATATGATCCTCATCGTACTCCCAAACATCACCTGAAACTGTTTTAGTGCGGGAATAACAATGGTGAGTACATGTCGTACTCAGCAAGTGTGGGAAAGTATGACATGTAGCTGAAACAAAGATGATAATAAATGGCTAATTGCTGAAAAGTACATTCAAAACATGTGAAAAGCATTTTGCAATGTCCATGTGAATTTAATCCCATCATATCCCAAATAATTATTATAACATGAATCCATCATTCTCGGTTTACCAGTGTCGGTACCCTGAGTACCGTATACCCCTTGAGATTGCAAAGATCTCAAGGAAATGTCATCTACTTGATTTGAAGACCTTCGGAGGCCCACATGTTAGACATAACCGGACCCGCTTCCCCAACATGGTTAGTCCCAGGGTTGCCACGTGTACCATCAAACCGGAGCTACCGCCCACAAGGGGGAAGCTCCGGGCTATGTACCATAACGGCACCCCCGGACCGAGGGAAGCTCCGGAACTGACACGTGTCTGGTGGCACCGGACCTATCTGTTCCCCACAGTATGCTTCACACGTGTCCAACCGTCAGATCTTCAGCCTCAAACCTCCGGTAGACTCCACAACGGCTCCGGATCTTCAAAGGGTAATCAAGGACTTCAAGACCCGATTAAGTGTCATTAATAATATGTTAATGACACACGATCGGACAACCCTTATTACCAGTAACGGCGATGTCAAAGCCTGTAACTCGGTCATTAAGGGTAATTAAGTGCATCAAATGTGTATCAATATTAGTAGCCGCCGGGGCCACATGTCGGGCCAGGCCAAGTTGTAACGGCCTGTCCTTGTACTATAAAAGGACATGCCGACGATACATAGAGAACATCTGGTCTGATCGGCTCACACGCACTCTCAACTCACGTCACCTGAGTTGAGTTCATACATCCAATACAACATCAACACATCCCGTGGAGTAGGGTATTATGCTCAGGCGGCCCGAACCACGTAAGTCTTTGTGTCTCCTGTGTCATTTTACATTTCACCTTCTTGAATCTCCGCGCGCCCACACCAAACTTCAAAATCCGCAAACAATTTTAGTAGTGTCTGGAGATCTGGCGGATCAAAACCACCGACAGTTGGCGCGCCAGGTAGGGGCGCCTGAGATTTCAAGAATGGTGAACTCAACTGCTGAATCATCCAATGGTCATCCCGCTGTTTAAGCTGCTGGGGGCAATCCCTCTAATATGCAGCCACCAGCAGGAACCTCAGTTCCAACAGGAGTCACACTTCCACCACCGCCGCCTCCACCAGCAAATCAAGTTGGGCAGCGCGGTGGTGCACCGGCGTCAATCAATGCATTGGTGAATCATGACAACCCGGAACACGCGCTCCATGCAACATGTGCTCTCCTTCAGCGCCCACCACCTCCGGATGCATCCCGGGATGCAATGGAGCAGTGGAGGGCCGATGTGGAACACTTGGTTGTAGCAGCAGCCGACCGCATCAGTAACCAGGGTCCTCATCCTTCAAGACGGGCCCCGTTGCAGCGACGGACCTTGTCTGGCAGACTTGGTCCGCACGTTTCCAACAACAGGAGACGTGCTGCGTCACAGCAAGTGACGTCGTTGCCCTCTGGGGCGCGACGCACTCACACGGTATCAAGGCTTTCAACTCATGACCTCTGGGTGGAGCTTGATCGCCGATACCGTCAACAAGACGGCCGAGTCCATATCGTGCGTGCTCGTGAAAGACGAGAAGCTCAGGACATTCCTGCTCCTGAAGGAGTAGGAGGAGGCTGTTCAGCCCTGGCCATGCATCTGCGTATGGTCAGGTGGCCATAGAAATTCCGGCCTCACCTGCCGGAGAAGGTTGATGGGACCGTTAATCCCGTCGAATTTCTTCAATTTTACTCCACTGCTATCCTGACAGCTGGAGGAAATGAGGCCGTAATGGCCAACTATTTTCAAGTGGCTTTAACTGGGACCACCCAGTCCTGGTTTATGAGCCTTCCACCCAACTCCATCAACAGTTGGGAGGAGTTGTGCCGACAGTTCACCGCCAACTTCGGGAGTTCATACACCCGACCAAGCACCAAACTGTACTTTTTTGCAGTCGTGCAAAAAGGGGGAGAATCCCTGCGATCATTCATCCAGAGATTCTCTCAGGTATGAAACACAATCCCTTCTATCTCTAGCGCTTCTGTCATTGTGGCATTTAGACAGGGCGTACGAGATAAGAAGATGTGGGATAAACTGGCGATCAAGGAGATCACCAGTGTCACGGAACTCTTCAGCTTTGCCGACAAATGTGCCAGAGCTGCGGAGGGCCGTGAAATGCACTCCAAACAATCTCCGGAGGATCACAAGAAATCCTCCAAAGGCGAAGTTACTACTTTCGGGAGTGGCAAAAAGAAGAAAAAGACCAACGGCAAGAACAAGCCGTCGGCCGGCGCATCTAATGCTGCAGCTGCTGCAGCTTCGGGTGGCCGGGGGCCATGCCGCGAGAAGTGACCTCGACCATCTTCTGAAGACGGTGGCAAACCCAAGGTGTCGTGTCCAATTCATAAGACGGACAACCACAGTTTGGAAGACTGCCGGGAGGTCCAAAACCTTGCCAAGCGCTACAACAAGCGCCGGGAAGAAGTTCCTTTCCGACAGAGGGAAGGAAAACAAAAAGTTGACGAAGCTCCGTCTGAAGAGGAGTTAGGTTTCCAAGATCCTAAAAAGGTCTTGAAGGCCGTCTACACCTCCGTCGACGACGATTCTGACGTCTCTGACAACGAGCGTCGGAAGACCATGAACACCATTTTTGGTGGATCTTGGGACATCACCTCCCGCCGTGTCCTCAAGACAATGCGTTGGGACATGGCCGCTGTAGCTCCTACAGCCAGGGTGGAGCCTCATCGGAAGTGGATGGACACAGCCATCACTTTTGATGCTTTGGACTGCCCTCGAAGCATGGTTGGAGCAGGCCAGTTACCTTTGATGGTATCTCCTACCATCAATAACATTCAGCTCCACCATGTTATGGTAGACGGGGGTTTGGGGCTGAATCTCATAAGCTTCGAAGCTTTTACCAAGCTTCAGCTCCGACCTTCGGATCTTCAGCCCTCCCGAACTTTCTCCGGAGTAGGTCTGGGAGCCATTACCCCACTCGGTGCTATTACTCTCCCCGTTACCTTTGGGACCCGGGAGAAGTATCGCACTGAGAAGTTGGTCTTTGACGTTGCTCAGATCAACTTACCTTTCAATGCCATCTTGGGTAGGCCTGCCTTGTACAAATTCATGGCAGCTGCTCATTATGGCTACCTGGTGTTAAAAATGCCAACACTAGTAGGCGTTCTCCGGATCCACGAAGATCGCACTGCGAGAGTAACCGCTCTGGAATAACTTCATGCGCTTACTACGGCGCAAGAGGAGGACTCCAGGCAGAAGCAAGCTCTAAAATCCCTGAGCATTCATCAACGAGGCTCGACTTCTGCACCTCGTGTGCAACCAAGCGGCAACACCGACATTCCCATCAATGTCGTCCAAATTGGTTCTGATGCCGCTCAGACCACCTGTATATCGGGGGGGGGGGGGGGGGGGGGCTGAATGACAAATAGGAACTCGTGCTCATCGCTTTCCTCCGGGCTAATGTCGACATATTTGCCTGGCAGCCGTCACAAATGCATGTGATCCCCAGGGAAGTGATTGAGCACAATCTGAAGATCTACCCTGACGCCCGACCCGTGCATCAGAAGCCTCGAAAGCAATCCGTGGAGCGATAGAACTTCATTCGACAAGAAGTGAAGAAGTTTCTCGAAGCTGGATTCATCCGAGAAGTCTTCCATCAAAAATGGCTGGCAAACCCAGTCGTTGTGCCCAAGGTCGGCGGGAAGCTTCGGATGTGTATTGACTACACAACACTAAATAAGGCGTGTCCAAAAGATCCATTCCCACTACCTAGAATAGATCATATAGTGGATTGCACCTCTGGGTGTGAATTACTGTGTTTCCTAGACGCATATTCTGGGTATCATCAAATCAGAATGTCTAGGGAAGATGAAGAGCATACCTCTTTCATCACAGTAGATGGATTGTAGTATTATACAACCATGCCATTTGGTCTCAAGAATGCAACTTCAACCTTTGTACGAGCTATGTACAAAACTTTTGAAGAACTCATTAGAGATATAGTCGAAGTGTACGTCGATGACATCGTGGTCAAGGTCAAGAACAAGGAGTCACTCCTTGACACCTTACAGGCCGTCTTCGACAAGCTGCGGGTCACCCGCACAAAGATAAACCCAGACAAGTGTGTCATTGGGGTTAGCTCCGGAAAACTTCTTGGTTTCCTGGTAAATCACCGGGGCATAGAGGCTAATCTGGCGAATATCAATGCCATTGAAGACATGCGGCCACCAGCCCGCATCAAGGATGTCCAAAAGCTGACTGGATGTCTAGCAGCCCTCAACCGTTTCATTTCAAGACTGGCGGAACGGGCACTTCCCTTCTTCAAGTTATTGAGGAAGTTCGGACCATTCCAATGGTCTGAAGAAGCAAAAAATGCATTCCAGGAGCTAAAATAGCTCCTCACCACCCTACCAACTCTGGTAGCTCCGAACCCTGGTGAGCCTTTGCTGCTTTACATTTCAGCAACTGACGAAGTCGTCAGTATAGTCCTGGTTGCGGAGAGACCAGGCCCATCCCATGCTTAGGAATCCAGACCCCTCCAGGAGGGTCCGGAGGTTCCTGAAAGTGAGTCTGGGTCCCAGTTCCCAGACTTGAGTCCACACTAAGTTACTTCAGAAGATCCAGACCACTCCAGGAGGGTCCAGGTCGCTTCTGAAGAAGCTCCGGGTTCCTCCAGAAAGGACCCGGAGGTCCCCGAAGAAGGTCCGGATCCCTCCGGGAGGATCCGGGTCAATGAAGAGGAAGCTCTGGGCCCCTCTGGGAGGGTCTGAATCATCCAACGCCCAGTGTACTTCATCAGTGAAGTACTTCATGACGCCAATACTCGATACCTAGAGGTGCATAAGCTGCTCTATGCAGTTCTTATCGCCTCCAAGAAGCTACGCCATTACTTCCAAGCCCACAAGATTTCAGTGGTGACTTCTTACCCACTTTGAGCAATCTTGCATAATCCCAATTCAACTGGGAATATTGCAAAGTGGGCAGCGGAATTGGCCGAATTCGATCTCGAATTCATTCCAAGACAAGCAATCAAGAGTCAAGCATTGGCAGATTTTGTGGTGGAATGGACTCCCTCTACATCAAACTCTAGGGGCCCCAGTGAGCAGAAGCCGGAACACAAGGCTCCGGTCTTCACCGAGCCTCACTGGACCCTCTACATCGACGACTCCATGCAAAAACAGGGGGCCGGAGCTGGAATCCTTCTCCTCGCACCAACCAGGGAGAAGGTAAAATACATGGTACACCTTGACTTCAAGGCGGCCAACAACATGGCGGAGTACGAAGCACTCATGTACGGACTAAAGGTGGCACTGTCATACGGTGTCAAGCAGCTGCTGGTCAAGGGAGATTCACAGCTCATCATTAAACAAGTGAAGAGTGAATGCTCCTGCAACAATCTCCAGCTAGCTGCTTACCTCCTTGAAGTCCAGAGGCTTCAGAAGGACTTCAAAGTCCTAGACCTCCACCACGTCCAGCGTGTCCACAACGCTGAAGCCGACGAACTGTCGACGAAAGTGTCAACCGGAGCTCCAGCTCCTGACAGAACTTTTGTCTGGAGGTTGTCAAAACCCACAGCTGAGCCTGCCGAACTGAGCGAAGGGGTCAAGATCAGCATCCCGAAGCTGACGGTCCCGATGGCCCTGTTACCATGGCAGCCATCAAGGGTCATAGGTGCTGCCGGAAGCTCCGAGCAACCCAACACGCAAGACTCAAATGCTCGAGTTAGCTCCGATGCATGGATCTCGGAGATTCGGAGCTACTTGAAAGACAACATCCTTCCTTACGATGATGTATCCGCTGACCGGATAGTCAGATTGGCTAAAAGATACACGTTGGTAGAAGGGGATCTCTACTGGCGCGATGCCAACGGCATCCTAATTCGGTGCATCACAAGGGAAGAAGGCTGCGAGCTCCTCGCAGAAATCCATGGAGGCGAGTGTGGGAACCACGCGTCTTCCCACACGCTGGTTGGTAAAGCCTTCCGGCATGGCTTCTACTGGCCTAAAGCACTCCAGGATGCAACTAAGATGGTGAAGAAATGTGAAGCATGCCAATTTCATGCAAAGCAAATTCACACACCGGCTCAGCCTCTACAAATGATACCTCCTACATGGCCCTTCGCTGTGTGGGGGATGGACATCTTGGGACCTTTCCCAAGAGCCGTCGGAGGTTACAAGTTCCTGTATGTCGCCATTGACAAGTTCACCAAGTGGCCGGAAGCAATTCCAGTTGTGACAATAAACAAGCAATCTGCTATCAACTTTTTGCAGTCCATTGTATGCAGATTTGGAGTCCCAAACAAAATCATTACTGATAACGGGACCCAATTCACAAGCTCTACATTTCAAGGATATTGTGAAGACCTCGGCATTCAAGTTTGCTACGCCGCCGTAGCTCACCCGGAAAGCAATGGCCAGGCCGAGAGAGCAAATGCCGAAATCCTGAAAGGACTCAAAACGCGCACCTATGAGCGCTTGAAAAAACATGGATCCAACTGGATTGAAGAGCTTCCGCCCACTCTATGGGCCAACAGGACAACTCCAAACTGGTCAACTGGAGAGACACCCTTCTTCCTGGTGTACGAAGCTGAAGCAATCCTTCCTCTAGAAATCACCTTGGGGTCACTCCGGGTCCGGACCTTCGACGAAACCACGCAGAACCAGCTTCAGCGTGAAGACCTAGACCTCCTTGAGGAGGGAAGGTGGCAAGCAGCTGTTCGGAATGCCCGATACCGCCAATCCCTTCGGCGCTATCATCAGCAGCATGTACGCAACCGACAGCTCGAGGAAGGCGATCTGGTGCTACGGAGAATACAATCCATAGAAGGGTTAGACAAACTCTCCCCCAGCTGGGAGGGACCCTTCCGAGTGATTAAAGTATCCCGTCCTGAAAGCGTTCGCTTGGCTACCGAGGATGGGACACCTCTCCCAAATCCTTGGAATATTGAGCACCTCCGTAAGTTCTACACTTAATATCACGGAGGTGAGTCTGTAGTAACTTGAGGTGTATAATATAGAGTCATTGTACAGAGTCGGGTAGTTCCTCCGGAAGAACAGCCGGACCTTTCCCGGAAGGTCCGCAAAGTTCATGCAACACTTGTCATAGTCTCAGAACTAAAAGTGTGGCTAGCTACCCTGGGTCAAATGAGAAATGAAACACGCTTAGCCTGGTTCCGTACCCTAAGAGTGTACTTGTTTCCCCTGTACCCCGGACCTATAATGAAAGACATCTTCATGTGAAACAGACTCCACATGCATTTATTTTGTACAGGCTCAACATTTTTTATTTTTCTCTTTCTTGTCTATAATAAAGTTGTGCAATTCTTAAGAAATTTTAGTCCGACCGGTTCATGTACAATTCGAGCTATATTGTCAATTCTTTTGGATTCAAATATTGTTCATGGCCCACTCGCTTGAATGCCGCCAAGCCAATCTAGGGCCGGAGTGTGCTATTGGCTTAGCCTGGTCAAGCACCCTAAGTACGCCACTCTACCTACACCCCGGCAGGCCGAAGTAAGGCGGGTCCAAGTACAATTGGATCTGGAAGAAAGAAGGCAACGCATTCGGTTGTATTCAGAATTGTGTTTGACCTAAAACTTTCTTGGGAATCGTAAGCCGCGACGAAGTTATAGGCAAGGAGCGAATTTTACTATTTTTCTTGGCTTCAGTGTGCAGGAAAAATAAAGAATCCACGTTGATGGAGAAAAGCCGGAGCTAACAAAGCTCCGACTCCCCCTAGGTGGCTTGTGATCGATGTTAAACATTGAAAACGAGCATTACCGGAGCAACCAAGCTCCAGCAAAGCTAGGGGGGCCAGCCGTCGACGCAGAATAAAAGATGGTGAGAAGACCTCACAAGCGGAGTCTGCTGCCGACAAGCTACGCGTTGCAAAGGTTACTGCCGGAGCTACTAAGCTCCGACACCCTGGACGGCTAACTATCGATGCTCTACGCGTTGATAGGGACTATTACCGGAGCTACTAAGCTCGGACGGTGGTCAATGCCGAAGCTTCTGAGCTCCGACAACCTCAGGGGGCCTTCACTATCGAAGACTTTGGACCTACACTCTACAAGTTCAAAGCAAACGAGTCTTCAACAAAATACAATATCCTCTTGGTACATGTTCACAATCAAATTGTGTACATCTACCAGGGGGCCAAGTGAAGACAGAAGTGTTGAAGACAAAAATGAAATTCATTAACAAATTGTGGATTTCATTCATCTGGAGACAAGGGATCACAAAATTGGGGAAGAAAAAGAGAGAATACAAGTGGGAGCTACAGAGATGGTCCTAGACCCTATGGAAGAACTGGGCGACCTTCTAAGCAACCTCCGACACGTTGGCTCGGGTGGCTTCACCTTCTCCTTCGACGGGACCTTCAAGCACCGGGTCCAGAGGAAATTGGGGATCCCGGCTGGTGTAGCACGTCAGCACATACTCTGCGACATTCTTTGCTAGGGACTGCCCCTCTGCCTCCAACTGGTCCGCGATGGCGTCACCCACCTTGGAGAGTTTGTCACCCGCCGAGCTCAATGCTTGCAATGCCAGGTCCGGCTCTGGCTTCGGATCATCCGGACGCACGGGACTAAATCCCATTGGTGTCAGCGCGTCGTTGGCTTTGCTCAGGAACACCCAAACCTGTAGGGAGTCTGCAGTCCTCAAGCCCTTCAGTTCCTCCAAGGATCTTTTGGCTGCCGCCAGTTCAGAATTCTCACGAGCAAGGCGCTCAACCTCTTTGGCATTTTGCTGAATCTTTTCAGCAACCTGCTTCTCGAGTTTTCCGAGCTCCTCCTCCTGGAGGTGGATCTTGTTCCGGCGGTTGACCAGGTCCTTCTCCCGGCCCCTAACTTTCTTCTCCCTGGCAGCGATTGCACACTCTTGCTTGTAGAGTTCTTGCCCTCGCACCCAGGCCTTCTCCTCCTCCTCAACGCAATGCTCCTCCAATTTCTTGGTGCGTTCCTCGAGGCCCTTGTCAGCCAGAGCCACCTTTTCGGCGAGCTCCTCCTCCCTCTTCACGACATCATCCCGCAGCTCTAGGAGTTTTTGCTCTTCGTCTTCGAGCTTCTTCTCCCTCTCCTCAAGTGCCTCCCGACGCTTGATGAGGCTAGTGTTAATGGCTTCAAGCCTTTCTTGGCGATCATCAGCCGCACTATTAGTTGCCTTGGCCTGCTCATAAATGGCCTGGGATTGAGTGTCGAGGGCACGAGTCAAGCTCTCCCTATCATCCAATAATTTGCCCCAGTATTCCAGGCGGACCTTCTCCTGTTTGATCCACTCCTTGTCATCTACCAGCCTCGACTGCGCCAGCTTGGTCTCGAAGTAGAGCCGATTATGCCACCACCTAAGGGTTTGGCGCTCCTCTTCAAGAGCCTTGCTGTCGTGGTAGAACGCCAGCTGGACTTGACGCAGACTGGAGCAAGCGTTGTCAATGGACAACGACAGGAGAATAGGGTCTGGACCTGCTGGGGTCTCCTCCGCTGGTTCCAGCGGGTTCTCGCTTACAGAAATTGGGTCCCACTCCACAAGAGTGGTCCCCTGAGCCTCCACGGAACAAGGGACGTCCTCTGGGATAGCCTCAGTCGCCACCGAGGAGGGTCCCACAGAAGAAGTTCCGACCTCCAGAAGTAGTTCCGAAGGCCCTGCCGCCAGGTCTTCATTTGCCCCCTCAGGCAGGGGGCCAGCGACTTCATCAGGGCACCCTGGCTCAGCAGCAGGCACCCCCGCCGTCATCACTTCCGGAGCAGAGGCTACTTCCGGCTCTGGCCTGGGCTCCTCCTCCGCTGGTGGCTCGGGTGTTGGCGCCTCGACCATCATGGGTTCGAGGGCTGATGCCTCCACAACGACTGGCTCGGGCGCCGGAAGGTCAACAACAACCGTCCCTGAGGCCGGAGCTTCAACCTCAACCAGCTCAGGCGCCGGAAGGTCTTCAACTGCAACCGGCTCTGCAGCCGGAGCTTCAGTGGCAACCGGCTCTGAGGCCGGAGCTTCGGAGGTAGCCGGCTCAACCGCCGGGACTTCCTCAACATCCGGCTCGCTCGCCGGGACTTCATTAACCTCTGGCTCAACCGTCAAGGCTTTGACAATTTCCAGCTCTGGGGCCGGAATCACTGCTTTCTCCGGCTCAGCGGCCGAAGCTTCCAACATCTCAGCATCAAGACCCAGGGCTTCAACCTCCGGGGCAGGTGCCGCTGGCGCATCTTCTCTCCCGTGGTCCGACGCTACCACGGGAGTCTCGGGGGATGAGTCAAGGTCCATGACCACGATAGCTGGCACCGGAGCTGCCGCAGCTTCAGCCACCGCTTGGGGCGGCACCAGGACAGGAGCAGAAGCCTCCGCCCTCACAGCTTCAGCTGCTGTGGCTGAGGGCGGAGCCTCACTCCTCTTCTTGGGGACGCTGCAGATGATGGATGAAGGAACTTAAAAAACAGTTACTACAACAAAACAACTGTCTGAGGTAAAGATTAAAAATTACCTCGGAAGGCTTCTGCACCAGCTTGCACGGAATCTCTTTCCCGAGCGTTCTGGACTGACCATGGCCGCCGCCGATGTGGTAGCTCCGGAAGGCCCCCCGGAACTTGTTGCAACCGTGGGCATTTCCTTAGTCGAGGCCCCCCTCGACCGGAAAGGACCTTCGGACCTAGAGACCTCAGCTGGACCTGGTACTGGAGTCACATGCCCAGGGCTAGCACCCCGGGAAGACACTGCTGCAGGTACAGTCACCGCAGTTGTAGAAGACCTCTCCCTCCGGGGAGAAGGAGCTGCTGCAGAGGGTGCAGGCCTGACGGACCTTCCGTCGGCAAGCTTTAGCTTCCTCTTCTAGCTCGAGGGTTCAGCTGCCGGCTCCTTGCCCTTGCCGACGACTTCGTTCCTTGGCTTTGGGGCAGGGGCGGAGCCACCTTCAGAAGCCATAGGGATCACCACCCTGGAAGTCGATCGTCTCTCAACGACACCGAGGTTGTCAAGCACCGGCATCGTTTGCCGGAGCTCCCTGCTGAACTGTACTTCCACGTTCAGAGGGAGGAAAGCTGGTGGCGGGGTCAAGTCATCACCCACGACGTCGATGCCGTGCTGGAACTTCTTGAGATGAAACTACAAGGTCGCCCCCTCCATGTTGGACTTCAGCCCGGTCTCGACCCAGTTGTCGTCCATCACACTGTTGAGGGTCCAAGCGAGTTTTTCTCTCCTCTTCAGCGGTGCCCACCTGTTGACCAGGAAATTGCAAAATACCGCCCGAGGAGTTAATCCTCCCTCCATACATTGGCAGATCCTAGTCAGAGCAAGGTTGAAGGCATCCGACAGCACTGGAGCTTCACTCTAGACTGCAGTGTCGATGCTGGGGAGGCCTTCGGGCAGCTCCAGCTTCTCGTGCTCCTCCACCCGGATGACTATCTAGTCTTTCTTCCAATTGTCCCACTTTCCACAGGGAAACGACTGAGGTACTTGAATGGGCACTTCTTGCGCTTCACAAAGTAGTAGAAGCCAAGGTACTCATCACTCCTTCTGGTGGTATGGATGGTGAAGAAGGTCCGGAAAAGCTCAATGCAGGGGGGGGGATGCCCACCCACATTTCACAGAAGTAGATGAAGACTGACACTAGAAGAATGGAGTGGGGGCTAAGGTGGTACAGCTGCAGACCATAGAAGTCTAGCAGCATCAAGAAAAAGGAGGAAAAAGGTGGGATCAACCCCACCATGGCGTACGCAGAAAAGTACACCATCTCGCCGGCGTGCTCCTTCTCGAATGGGAGCTTTCCCCCAGCGCAGACCAGGTGGTTGAAGAAGTCCGGGGACCACCCCATGAGGGCCCGGAGCTTCTTCAGGTCACTTTCGGTCTTCAAGCGGGTCTCGCGGAGACCCAACTCCATCACAGCACAGCGAGGCAAGGGAGGAAAATCAAGCATAAGTTTGGGAGTTCGAGCGCAAGTTCAGATGAGAGGCGTAAAGAACCCCATACGGTGCACGCTTTCCTTCTTAAGTAAGCCCCCGCAACGCTTGGATGGAAACAGTAGGGAAGCCAAAGATACTATTCAAAAATTTCACCCTGCCAATGACAAGAGGGCCCGGGACCACCCCGACGATCAAGTTGAGGTTCTTACCCAGGTGAACGGTTGTCATCATGAAAGGCGGGAAGCCCGAAGGCAGCGTCCTGACAAGGCGCGCAGAACCGATATGATTTTCATATCGGGAACCGACAACCTTCAATTGCATGAGATCCGCACGCCAAAGATCTCATTTGCCGCACTCGAGATATGCCACGTGGCAAGGATTTAACTCCAAAACTATCGCCAACGGCACATCTGAAGACCTTTGAAGACTCGGCTCAAAAGTCGAAGGATGGACCCACCTCTAGCGGAATGACTTCATCCAAGGGGTCTTCCCCAGAGGTGGGCCCAGGGGGCCACTATCGGTACCCTAAGTACCGTATACCCCTTGAGATTGCAAAGATCTCAAGAAAATGTCATCTACTTGATTTGAAGACCTTCGGAGGCTCACATGTCAGACATAACCGGACCCGCTTCCCCAACATGGTTAGTCCCAGGGTCGCCACGTGTACCATCAAACCGGAGCTACCGCCCACAAGGAGGAAGCTCCGGGCTATGTACCATAAAGGCACCCCCGGACCTAACCCCAGACCGAGGGAAGCTCCAGAACTGACATGTGTCTGGTGGCACCGGACCTATCTGTTCCCCACAGTATGCTCCAGAGCTGCCACGTGTCCAACTGTCGGATCTTCAGCCTCAAACCTCCGGTAGACTCCACAATGGCTCTGGATCTTCAAAGGGGAATCAAGGAGTTCAAGACCCGATTAAGTGTCATTAATACTATGTTAATGACACACGATCGGACGACCCTTATTACCAGTAATGGCACCGTCAAAGCCCGTAACTCGGTCATTAAGGGTAATTGAGCGCATCAAATGTGTATCAATATTAGTAGCTGCCGGGGCCACATGTCGGGCCAGGCCAACTTGTAACGGCCTGTCCTTGTACTATAAAAGGACATGCCGACGATACATAGAGAACATCTAGTCTGATCGGCTCACACGCGCTCTCAACTCACGTCACCTGAGTTGAGTTCATACATCCAATACAACATCAACACACCCCGTGGAGTAGGGTATTACGCTCAGGCGGCCCGAACCACGTAAATCTTTGTGTCTCCTGCGTCATTTTACATTTCACCTTCTTGAATCTCCGCGTGCCCACACCGAACTTCAAACTCCGCAAACACTTTTAGTAGTGTTGGGAGATCTGCCGGATCAAAACCACCGACAACCACTATATCTCATCCATCAATTTAATAACCATTCATATACAAATTTCTCACCTTCATAACCAACCATGTCCAATAATCATAACCCAAAATATAACCATGATTGAACCCATCCCAAACCCCAATTCCAACTCTAATCATGCAGGTCATTCAAGTGCTCTTAACTGGGAGCACGACTATCATGATAGTTTTTAACACTCTGCAGAGGTTGTACCGCTTTACCCATAAGTTCCTGATTTCGCCCCATTCTAGTGACTAGAGAACCTCCATAATGTTCGTGACCCGTCACTCACGTTACACACTTCCAATGGTGTGTGGCCAAGAGATCACAATATAGCCTTTACAAAGGGATTACCAGCATGTTTAGATCCACTAAGGTTTCAACAGAGGTGATGTCTTCAACTGGGCACATCCATCCAAGGGCCCCCTCTTGTGCCGTTCGGATCCCAGGGCAGTCTCGCCACTAATGCAAACCCAACTGAATCCCATTCCCCGAGCCTTCCATATGATTCGAACAATTCTGGCAATACACCTAATTAATTTGCTAAGTCGCACCCATACTTGGCCTTGTGGTGGCACTGTTGTCTTGGCTTATTCTCGCATGAACTGGTCCTTAGATCTAAATCAAGCAAAACCACCATATCATCCAACCTAGTCCACAAACCATGCTTGCTTATATCATCCAAGTCCCATGTTACCAAATAGTCATATTCATCAATTCACATTGTCCGTAAGTTCATTAATTCATAATTAAGCCATTTGGCCAATCCCAATTAAGTTTAAAGCAAAGCAAAACTGGAAAATACCCTTCCTGACTCTCTACAATATATCTCAAGCGACAAGGGTGGTCATACAAGTCTAGTAAACACCTATCATGGGTTTCCCATCAATTCGACACAAGCATGCAGTTTCAAACAAAACATTTAAAACAGGATCACAAGGACACTCGCCTTGCTCCTGTGGTTGGTTTGGATCAGAATCTTCAAAGTTCTGGTTCTGAACGTCCTCGTAAGCACCCTCTAGAGTGTTACCTTCTATTTCGAGCAACAAACATGTGAAACAAGCATTACATTTAATAAATGCTCATATAATACTCAATATGCCATGACATGCATAGATGATACAATTATGATGTAATACATGTCACTATGTTGCTATTGTTGCTTACTATCTAGTTAGAATTAAGTTTTACATGTTAGAGCAAGTTTCAAGTCATTTTGGAGAAACTAAAGAAGTTCCAGGAATTCCAGAATTGAAAGACCGGACTAGTCCGCACCATGGACCGGACATGTCCGCACTGGACCACAAAGATCATCGGACTAGTCCGCAGATGACCGGACAAGTCCACTAAAACTAGGGTTTTGCGGATTTCCAAGTAGAGTGTGGTTTGAGTTAAGTATGGAACCATAATTGATGTTGGAAATATGGACCTAAGATATTTACCGTGAATTCAACGGTTGACTAGTCGACGAATAGATGAAACGCGAGAACTCAATGGCTAGATGGACGAAGACGAAGAATTGACAAAGAAGAACATTGACATTGACGAATTGATGAAGAAGGTCACAATAGCAGCGACGATCTTGACTGATCCTCCTCTCCTTCCTCTTCTATCTTCTCCCTATCTCTACTGGTGGTGAGGGCTCCTTCCTTCTTCAAGGACGGTGGCACACGGTGCAACAGGGCTAAGGGTTTTCTATCGTGGGGCAAAAGGATGAAAGGTGGGTGGTGGGGTGTTTATATATAGAGAGAGGTGGTACAGTTGGGGTGGAATCTGAGTATAAGGTAGTGGGAACAAGTAGAGCCCTTGGTTGTGACACCCGGTTCCAAAAATGAACCAAGTGAACACAGTCATGCACTTCACTAAGCTGGAATAGTCCTTGATGATTGGTTAGCTTTGGCATCTATTGTGATGCATCAACTCCAATGCTGACTCCCTTATCACTTGTTGATTGCACTGTCCTTGTGGCATATTGGACCACACCATTATGCTTCTGTAGCCAATCCATTCCAAGTGTTATGTCCGATCCTTGTGAATCCAAAGAAATAAGGTTGGCAAATGACTCTACACCCCTTATTCTAAGGCTTACTTTTGGACATATTATCCTTGTTCTCATCTTCCATACAGCTTCGTCTGAGGCAATGAATCTTCTAGTTGTGTCCTTCTTCCATTGAAATAGAGGTTGAGCGAGATAGGAAAGAAAGATAAAATGAATATCCAACTATATGCATCAAGGAATATGAAACTAAGCAACTACCTATACTAGCCTCTGTGGACATGGCAATGCTAAAGCATCCCAAAATCCTCTACTAGGCACACAAACAGCAATACATAGCAATTAACACACCAAGCAAAAACTCATCGATTCCTGAGTGCTCCTATGTGCTCTAAAGTGTCCATTCTATCTAGGTTGCGTGCTACGGTCAACCTGTGGCTCTGATACCAATTTGTGACACCCGGTTCCGAAAATGAACCAAGCGAATGCATATGTGTGCCCAGGACGACACATACACGAGTGCATTCACAAAAGGATATAAAAGGAAATTTCCACAGAACAAGATTAATTAAGCACTTTTATTACAGAATTCATAATATCCTCGGATACAAGCTCTAATGAATATAAATGACAAGTTTGAACTAATGCAGCGGAAATAATCGAAATATGAGCTAAACAAAATAACCAAGCTAAGCAAAAGGGAATAGCGCAACTCCAAGCAAAACCACAGGCAAGCTGACAGCAGCACACAGCCTAGGACTCCTCATTAACGTCGTGATACTCCCAACCCTGACCTGCAACTGTTGGTGGGAGAATTGCAAGGGTGAGTACATGTCGTACTCAGCAAGTGTGGGAAAGTATGACATGTAGCTTATACAAATGATGAACATAATAAAGGCTAAGTGCTGAAAAGTACATTAAAACATTTGAAAAGCAATATATTATATGTTTGTGTAGTAAACCCGTCATATACCACAACGATTATCATAGTATAAGTCCATATTCTATATCCATCACCATTATTCCAGAATTTACCATTACCATCAACCATATCCAATATTATAATTCAATCCTTAACCAGCTATAACCACAATACCATAACCAGTACCAAACCATCCCACATCCCAAGTTTCCCCCTAATCATGTGAGGGTCCAGGTTGCTCATGACCAGGAGCACGACTATCATGATAGTTTTTAAGACACTCTGCAGAGGTTGTACCACTTTACCCACGTGTTCATGATTTCATCACCTTTCGATGACTATAGAACCTCTATTATGTTGTCCCACACTTTCTGAGGTGTGTGGCCAAGCGATCACAAAATAGCCTCTACAAAGGGACTACTAGTATGTACAGATCCACTGAGGTTTCACCTATGGCGATGCATCCAACTGAGCACATCTTCAACTAAGGGCCCTCTCTTGTGCCATTCGGATCCCAGAGAGTCCCGCCACAAATCCAAAACCAATCCAACTTACCTTACCCAATGCACCAAATGATCCGCGCAATACTAGCAATACCCTAATTAATCAGCTATATCGCACCCATACTTTGCCTCATTGTTGCACTAGAAATCCAGGAGGTAGCTCCACGAACCGGTCCTTAGATCTAAAGCAAGCGAAGCCAGCATAGCATCCAACCCAATCCACATACCATGCTTGCTTAGATAACCCATTACCATGTCATATTAACCAGTTCATATTAACCATAATCTCATTAATGCATAATTAAATGGTATAGTTGTTTTCCCATCCCAATTAATTAAGCGAAGCAAAAAGGTAAAAATCCCTTCTCGACTCCCTACCATGTATTCCAAGTGACAAGGGTGGTTAAACAAAGCTAGTAAACTTCCTATCATAGGGATTACTATCAAATTGACACAAGCATGCAGTTTTGAAAACAAAACATTTATTGTAAAAATAGGATCAATATGTTCAAGGACACTTGCCTTGCTCTTGAACTGGATTGGGATCAAAGACTTCAAACTCTTGGTGCTGGAGGTCTTCCGCAACACTCTCTAGCGCAAATCTGTCTAAACCATGCAATAACATACAAGACAAGAATTACAATCAATAAGTGCACATATATTACTCAATATGTCATGACATGCATGATTAATGCAATTGTGAAGCAAAACTAGTTAATGAGTTACTATTAATGTTCACTAACTAGCTCTAATGGCTTTTAACAAGTTTGGATAGGTTTGGAAATGATTCGAATCAATATAAATTTAATTCAGCTGAAAATAGATAGCCGAACCGGACTAGTCCGCTTGGAACTGGACTAGTCCATCCTTCATAGAACCGGTGAATTAGGGTTTTCTAAATTGACGTTAATGTGGAGAAACGGGGTTGAATTCACGTGAGAAAGAAGAAGTAGAATGTATACAAGGTGTTTTGAATTCCATTGAGTCAAGGGTTTTGGAGGCAACACTTTGATATCGACAATCTAGGGTTGATGAAGAGAACTTGATGGTGAATTGTTGATGAAAAATGCAAGGTTGATGGAGATCTTGATCACTTGATCCTCTTTTGTTTCCTCCTCTTCTTCTTCTTGCTCGGGATCTCCTTCTCCCTCCATGATGGCGGATATCCACGAACTAGGGTTTGGGTGTGTTTCAAAAGTGGAAAAGAGATGTAAAGTCGGCGTGTTGGGTTGTTTATATAAGGGTGGAGGGCTAGGGTTTGATGGAGTTCAGTTTTAGAGAGGGTGGAGGCTGGTGCGGGGTCCCTCATGGGCTCCAAAAGAGTTAGACACGACATCCTTAGGCCCACATAAGGCATAACACAAAAATGCATTGTGGAACAAAAGATCAACTCAGAATCGTGATCATCGGACAAGTTCGTGAAAGGACGGACTAGTCTGATGTTAGTCAGAGAAAAATCGAATAAGTCCGTACCAATTCAGACAAGTCCGACTAAAAACGGACAAGTCTGGACGAGTCTACGGACTTGGCAAAATTTCAAGAAATTGGTATACCGGACTAGTCCGCAATGGACCGGACAAGTTCGAAAATTGTACAGAGACGAAACTGGACTAGTCCACAGCAAAAACAGACATGTTCGAGGGAGGTCAGAGAGAAATCGGACTAGTCCGCACTGCTCAGAACTTTTGAGTGCGGTTTTGCTCCTAATTCATTTTAAACTCATTCCTTTTTATGTGGATTAATGTTAAACATGTATATGAACTTATGCAATGCATGATGCATGAAAATGAGGGTGACGCTTGTTCTTCCGGTACCCTCAAGCACTTCTTGAGTTGAAAAATATGAAACACATCATGTACATCTAAAAGATGAGCTAGCATCTCCAACTTATATGCTACTTCTCCTCTTTTGTCCAAAATGTTGAATGCTCCAATGTATCGAGGTGCTAGCTTGCCTCTCATATTAAACCACTTATGAACTCCTATGGGTAACACTTTAAAGTAGACGAAGTATCCCACTTAAAAGGCTAGTTTTCTTCTCCTATTGTCTGCATAGCCTTTTTGTCTTGATTGAGCAACCCTCAAGTTCCCGCGGATAATCTGAACTTGTTTTTCAGCTTCTTGCAGCATGTCAGGTCCAAACACTTGATTTTCTCATGTCTCAGTCCAGAACAAAGGTGCTTACACTTTCTCCCATATAGTGCTTCATAGGATGACATTTTCAAGCTTGCTTGGTAACTATTGTTATATGAGAATTCCGCATACATCAAGCTTTTGTACCAACTTCTTCCATTCTTCAAAGCACAAGCACTTAGCATATCCTCTAAAATATGATTGGTCCTCTTAGTTTGTATGTCCGTTTGAGGGTGATGTGCTGAGCTAAAATTCAACCTTGCTCCCAATGCTTCATACAATTTCTATCAAAACCTGGAGATAAATTGAGAACCTCTATCCGACAATATCTTCTGTGGAACTCCATGTAAACATACTATTCTTCCCATATACAGTTCAACTATCTTCTCCCCATTAAATGTGGTCTTGACAGGAATAAAGTGAGCCGACTTAGTTAACCGATCCACAGTTACCCATATGGAGTCATAACCGGACTGGGTACGCGGTAAACCAACTATAAAGTCAACCCCGATTTCTACCCACTTCCTATCTGGAATCTTCAATGGTTGCAATAATTCAGCTGGCCTTTGACGTTCATCTTTGACCCGCTGGCACACATCACACAAAGCTACATATTCAGTTATGTTCTTTTTTCATGCTAACCCAACAATAACATGTCTTCAAGTCCTTGTACATCTTTGTACAACCGGGTTGAATCGAGTATGGCGAGTCATGTGCCTCCTTTAATATTGTCTCCCGAATATGCTTCACATTAGGCATGACAATCCTTTTTTCCAAGCCATAAGGTACCATGGTGATCCTCATCAAACCTGAATTCTCTTCCCTCTTGGGTCTTTTCTTTGATTTCTTGTATTTCCTCATCCTTTGTTTGACTATTCGAATCTCCTGCTCTTAGGTCAGATTTAACTCTTTTATCCCCATCTCATTCACAAATCTGAGATTCAATCGTTCAAACTCCTTATATAACTTGGGTGTCAATTCTGGAATCGTGAGCTGGTGAATTACTCCTTTCCGACTCAAAGCATCACCCACTACATTAGCCTTCCCTGGATGGTAGTTGATCCCCACATCATAGTCCTTGATGAGCTCCAACCATCTTCGTTGCCTCAAATTCAGGTCCGTTTGCATGAATATGTACTTGAGACTCTTATGATCCGTATAAATTTCACACTGAAAGTCGCCTAGAGGGGGAGTGGATAGGCAATAAGACTTGAAATGACTTAATCAAATGAGATTAAACTTTTGAGGCCAGACTTGTCTGGACAGTACCAGACTAGTCCGCTTAGCATAGGATGAAAACCTAAAAACTTGGTTTCTACAAGTTATTTGCGAAATTTAAGTTCACCCAAGATGTAAGAAATGTGTGGTAACCTAGTACAACTTAGATTGTGAAGTTAAAGCACTTAGGTCACAAGATTTCAACAAAGATCAAAATGAAGAGCAATATGAACAATAAGAACCCTGATAGCAATGCTAGTGATTATGAAATGTAAAATGACAAGTGAGACAAGATTTATCCCGTGGTTCAGCTCCACGAAGAAGCCTACATACATGTTGAGAAGTCCACACAAGGACCGGGTCTCACTTGACCCTTCTCTCACCAAGCCACCACAATGTACGGCTTGGTTTCCACTATATCAATGGGTAATCACCAAGTTTGATTGGGGCTGCCCACAAGTTGAGTCTCCCATGAATCAATAGAATGAGGAGCACACGAAGCTCAACTCACACAAGCCACAAAAAACAACACAATGTGCAAAGAGATCAAACCGAGAGCCAAAGTGCGATGATCTTCCTTCACTTCCCTCCCCAAACCCTAATCTCTTCAAGATTTGGTCTTAGAGGGCTAGTAGGACAAGTGGAAGGCTTTGGAAGGCTCTAGGTCACTTGTGGCGGCGCTAGGGTTCAAGAGTTAGCAAATAGGGGTCAGGGGTCCACTTTTGATAGGGGTCCCGACAACTAACCGTTGCCATTAGGGATAACCCGGACTAGTCCGGCCCTGTGCCACGGACTAGTCCGGCCTTCTCGGACCACCGACAATTTCACGTCGTCGATCAACAAAACAGATGATGTGTGCGCCAACATTTGAATTTCAAACGGCCAATGACAATACAGACTAGTCTGGTTCACTACGGACTAGTCCGAAGTAGGACAGAGAGCTTTAGCCCATCCCAAAACGGAGACAACTGGGTATGCCCGGACTAGTACAGCCACAGGGGCGGACTAGTTCGGACCTCTAGGATTTTCTTCTCGGTTTATCTTGCTAAGTCTCAAATGGACTAGTCCGCACCACAACGGACAAGTTCTAACTTTTCCAGAGAGCTTTGGTCTGTTCCAAAACGGATAAGTCCGGTCTTCAGGGACATAGCTCAAACTTTACCAAGGGATGAATGGACTAGTTCGTACCCATACGGACAAGTCCGAACTCATTGAGAGACGGTTAGTCCGCCCCAAAGCGGACTTCTCTGACTGGTCGTACTAGTCCGACCCTGAGGCCCGGACTAGTCTGGCCTCCTAGGGTTTTTCCTCATTTCGGCTTCTCACTTAGGTTTTCTCTCATCCACCACTTTGAGCCCTCTAGAATGATCTCAATGCATATGATACATCCACCCTCACACATGATACGGCTCAGATAAGCTCAATACCATAGAAACCCTAATTTCTACGCTTGAGTCTTTGACGCCCATTTTATCCTTTTCCTTTTTGAGGGATTTCATCTCATTTCATTTATCACACTTGTGCTTAAGATCAACTCAGCTCATTAGTCTCTTATTTGTCGTCATCAATCATCCAAAACCCACGGGGATGCCTAGATGCACTTTCAATCTCCCCCTTTTTGGTGATTGATGACAACACATTAAGACTTTAACACAAAGGATAATAGTTTGTTTTCATAACATGTATTTGTATGAGTGACTCCCCCTCAATGTATGCATCACGAGTAAGAGAAATTGAGAGAGTTCTCATACATATACATGTTATGGTGGGGTGCCTAAGTGTTGTGCTCATAAATTGTGATAAGGTACCAAGCATGCAAGATGAAACATGTAACTCAAGCATAACATCACGATTTAGACAAGATACATGAATTAAGTCTTACAACAATTCAAATGAGATTTTTAAAACATAAGAACATAGTGGATCAATCTCTCCCCCATAAAACTATCTATGTACCCCCTTTTTCAAACTCTCCCCTTGCTAAGTACCCATCAATCTCCCCCCATTTGGCATAAAGACACCAAAAAGGAATAGAAGGAAGTAAGGGTCCTTAGATCTACTCTTCATCATTATCGACGTCGTCATCGTCGTCTCCATCTCCTTCTTGGCGCCCTCTATCGCTCTCCGTGGCTTCTGGGTCACCATTATCATCACATTCGGACGGAGCCACCGTAGAGGTATCAACTTCACCGAATTGAGCGAGCTCCTCGGTGGTGAACTTCGAGAATGGAGTCATCTCCCCATCACTCTCCGCGGCGGGAGACATGGGGATGTCCAACTTGTCGCACATCGCCTTGAGATGCTTCTCTTGGTGATGCTCCATGCGATGTTGCCAAACTTCCGCTTTGCGGCAAGAGGAGACGACGACCTTAAAGCGCTTTAGGAAGCCACTGTTGCATTCTGATGAAGGAGGAGTTGGAGGAGGTGATGGGACAAAGTGTGAGGAAGAAGCAAGAGGATCCGCATTCTTCCTATGAGGGGCAGCCGACACATGAGAAGGGATTTGAGGACGAAGCCTTCTATGAATGATGTCCTTCTTGAAGTTGAGCCCGGACACCTTCTCGATCATGTACATGATGTACGGAGCATAGCCACATGATCAGTTTGGAGTATGTGAGATGTTGAAGATGTCGTCAAAGATGTAGTCCACCACATTGAAGCGAACATCACCATCAATTAGCACCATCAAGTGCCTCAAATTGCCTTGAATAATCCCCACATCTCCATCCTTGAGGGCAATGGTCTTCCGAAGGACACAGTTAAGGACACTATAAAATGGCTTGATGTTCCTTATGTGCCCTGCCTCAAAAGGTACATGACTTGGATACATGTACTCCAAAGTGTCTCGGCCAACTGGTCTTAGGTTGGAAATGATGATCTCATTCTCCAGTTGATCCTCCAAGTCTAGTAGCTGAGCAAACTCCCAGTAGGTGGTAGAGTATTGCTCTCCATGTGTCATCCAAGTGATCCTCTGACCCCCATCGGTGTGGAAGTAAACAGTAGAGTAGAATTGGGCAATGACTTCCACATTCCAGTCATATTGAAAGCCCATGAGCTTCTTCAATCCATGACGCTCTATGGCCTCAATCACAGCATTGAAGGCCAAATGATCCTTTTGGGCCATGTAATCTGAGTCAATCCACTGAGCATCGGTGACTGGAGTTTGCTTGGACATATAAACTGTCCTGTAGTAGTCACAGTGAAAGTCACACCAAAAACGGGGATCCACTGTGGTCCTCTCCCTTTGGTAGACATTGATCTTCCTGAGCTTTCTTGCCTTCTTAGCCCATTTGCCTTTGAAGATGTTGGCATCGAAGGCTGCTGCACGGTTTGTGTTCCTTGCAGGAAATGACATCCTCAAGGGACCAATGGGTTGAGAGGTACCCTTCTTGGCCTTGCTTGCTGGCTTTTTGGCAACTAGAACCCTCTTCTTGGGTATAGCATCTACCGGGTCCTTGCCCTTGTCCTTGGAGGTCCTTGCCTCCTGGGTTCTAGCCTTCTCCCCCATAGTCACAAGTCTCTTCTTCTTCGGGGCTGCTCAGCTGCAGCTGAGTTATGGGCTTCCCTTTGCTGTTTATTTGCTTTCCTTGCCTCCGATTGGGATTCAATATATGCCATGACAAGTTGGTCCTCCTCGCGCTTTCGGCGGCAACAAGCTTGCCTTCCCGCTTTAGCCTAGGAGTCGGAGAGGGGAACATAGTCGGAATCCAACATGATTGCTGATAAGAGATGCAAAGGAATGTGTATGAGTCCAAGGAAGTAGAGATATGGTTGTAGAACTCTCAAAATCGATTTAGTTTAGGGTTTTTACTATGTAACCAAGACTTGTCCGCCCAAGGACCAGACTAGTCCATGCCTGTGAGACCTATGTGTGTTGAATACATTGGCTTGTAGTGAATACATTGGCTTTGATGATAAAAGTTCTAAAATTCTGCTAAAACATTTTTTTAGCAAGGTCCGACTCTAGCTCCGAGCTTCTGCAAGGTCCGTAGGTCTGACTTTCATTGTCTAGATCCCACATGTTTTTGGGTAGCTCCGGTGAGCTTTGTCTTTAGCTCCGGCATGTCTTTGATAGCTCCATCATGTCTTTGTTAAGCTCCGATATGTTTTGCTAGGTCCGACATATGTTGGTTACCTCCGACATGTTTTTCTAGCACCAACTTTTGGGATGACTAGTTCCGACTAGTTTTGGTTAGCTCCGGCGCTAGGTCCGACTAGTTTTGGTAAGCTCCGGCGCTAGGTATGACTAGCTTTGGTAAGCTCCGGCGCTAGGTTGTACTAGCTTTGGTAAGCTCCGGCTCAAGCTCCGGTTAACTTTGGCAAGGTTCGGAGCTTGATCGTAATGTTCCAAATTTTCATGTGGAATGTTTTGAACTTGCTTTACACTTATGAAAAGGTTGGTTAGTATTCATTTGCTATGTTTTTGGCGTTTTTTGGTTGATATGTTTGATATCGTATTATTTTGGTTTTGCAACATGCTTATGTGAGGTGCTCACGTAAGGTGTTGTGTTCGGAACTGACTTGAGTCAAGTCGCGGACTTGGGCTCGTACGAATTGGTTGTTTGTTCATGTGCAAGTGTTGCTTCAGTTCAAGTCATGGCTGGTGACAGGATCCTTTGGAAAAGTCTCAGGGAGGAGATGAGGTTCCAACAACCAAATTCAGGAGGAATTGTGGTTGAGCGGGTCAGGAGGTCGCGCAGGGTGATTGAATCAAGGGCAGTGCATATGAAGGTTACTGGACGTCGAAGGAAGGTGTTTACACGTATGCATGTGATGCATGACATGGAAACATGGTTCCGAAGATGGTTTATGGATGGGAAGATCTGGTTGGAAGGATCGGATTGTATCGGTTGATGACTTTGGCTGCGGCGGAGTCGGTTATGGCTCGGTATGGAAAGTATCGAGTTGGTTATGATAGGATTTCGTGTGGGTCACGAATTTGAGTTGTTTTAGGAATGTGGGATACATTCCTAAGGTGTTTGGAAGTCTTAAGATTGCTTCTATCTGTGTATAGAAGAGTCCTAAGCAGATATAGAAAGTTTCAATTCGTGATCGGAGTAGGATTAGAGTCCTAGTTGAGATTGGGTTGGCCTAAGGGCTGGTTATATAAGCAAGGGAGCCCAGAGCTCGTGGAGCACGACTTTGGGGCTGTTCCTCTGGTGTTATATTGAATAAAATTCGTAGTTTGAAGGAACTTTTGTGCCTTGTTCGTCCGACTTGTTCCAGACAAGTTTTACTCGTCGAGTTTCTGGGCAGCACTACCTTTTGTTGTTGATTTTATCATAACTCGAGTTTAACAGATCCAATTGACGTGATTCTTTTTGGGTTATCTTAAAAACTTGATTATCTATAATCTCTCAAAATTTCAGTCATTGGATTAGTGCTTTCTTATCTACACGAGTTTCTTTGCAGCGTTCCAGAACTGTTTTTCTCGCGTAGGACAGATTGACCTTTCTTTGATCTTTCGATCATAACTTGAGTTTCCCTCGACGGATTTGAGTTATTCTTTTTGTGCTTTATTCGTGAATTTATTCTCTCTGATATATATAACTTTTTTCAAGGTGAAACACCTTTAGATTAGTTTCACACATAATTTCACTAATAGATCGTTTTTCTGCCGAAGGGGTTGGGAGTTAATTGTTTCCGCTGCGTAAGATTTTTAAATCTACCATTCACCCCCCTCTGGTAGCTTTTCACGTGCTCTTCGATCCTAAAAATGGTATCAGAGCCACGGTGCTCCAATCATTGTGATTTGCACGTGTTTTTGACTAATCATCATGGAGAAATACTCCACCAAACCTTGTATGTTTGCTGGTATTGATTTTCAGGTTTGGAAGTCATGCATGGAGGCGTTCATCCAGGCCCAAGGCTTTGCCATATGGGAAAAGGTGTACAAGCCTTATGATGTGCCGTCAAATGATCAAGTTACGGCTACGAACCTATGGGACGTCGACAATAACAACAAAGACCAGAACTTGATCATCCAAGGACTCACTCAAAGCGACTTCGACCGCGTTGCACACCTTCAATCGGCATATGATGTGTGGAGAGCGCTTTGTGACTATCATGAAGTATCCAACACGATCAAAGAGGTAAGGCAAGACATGTTCAAGAAAGAATACATGCGCTTAGAGATGCAACCCGGTGAGTCCATCGATGATCTCTTTGCTCGCTTACAAAATTCTCAGTAACTTGCATAGTGTCAACGTTAATTTTTATGATGCTGAAAATGCTAGGCAACTTCTTAGTGCATTAGACATGTCAATCTGGGAGATGAAAGTTACTTCTATTCGTGAATCAATTGTCATGAGTTCTCTTACATTAGATGTGCTTTACTCTAAACTAAAGACTCATGAAATTGACATCTTATCACGTAAGAATCCAAACAAGTCTATTGCTTTTGTTTCACAATGTGACATGCCTAGCTCCGGTCAGTCTTCATCTTGTGGTACACTTGCTATGTTGTTCTCTCTAACACTTGAACAGATTGAGGAGTTTCCAGAGGAGGAGCTAGCACTTCTCTCTACTAGGTTCTCAAAAGCATTGCAAAATGTGAGAACTAGAAGGAGAGGAAGCTCCGGACCTCAACGATGCTTCGAATGTGGTAAGACAGGACACTTTCATACAGATTGTCCTAACATTTCAGGTTCTACTTCCAGAGAAGAAAAACAATCAAGGACGAAGCACTCCTCAACAAATGATAAGAAGAAGAAGAAGAAGGGCTTTTCATGTCGTCAACTGGTGAACAGTTTTATCTCCGCACTCCAGTAACTTGGCTCAAGCGACGTGGACATTGTAAGTGACGGAGATGAAGATGATTTGGCAAACTTGTGCTTTATGGAGGGCAAGTCAAGATCAAGTATGGAGAAGGCAGAACACAACAGCGACAATGAAGAGGTATGTACTACTTGCGAAGAAATGTGTGATGCTATTTCCCGTACCACTATTATTGTTAATAAAAAGGACAAAAAGCTTAGGGATAGTGCTGCTAAAATTGAATCACTAGAATCTAAAATCAGCCATTTAAAAACTTTGATTCCTAGTGATGATGCATGTCCCTCATGTGATTTAATATATGAACAATTGTCCTCATTAAGAAGTGTGCACACCTCCACACTTGATAAACTTGAGTTATAAATTGAAAAGAACAAAGAGCTTGTTGCACTAAATGATAAAAACTTGAAAGATGCTAGCTGTTCTACAATTGATTTGCATTGTTCTACTCGTGATGATCTTGATAAGAAACTACAAGATGCTATGAATGAAATTTCTATATTGAACAATGCTTTACATTCTCATGAAGTTAAATTTTGTTCCAATTTCAAATAAAAGGAAAAACTTCATGTGAAAATTGCCTTGATTTGTCCAATAAACTTGATGACATGCATAGGACATTAGATCGATTTTGTAATGGGAATAAGAACCTAAACTTGCTGCTGAATTCTTCCAAGTCTTGCAATGATAAAACTGGTTTAGGTTTTGGTTCTCATGCTCATGCTAAGACACATCCACCTAAAATTGTAAAGTCATTAGGAAGTGGTTTGATTCAAACAGTTCCTAAACAAAAAGAAGTGGTTTTCAAATCTGTAGGAGTGTTGTCTCATTCGGTTTTAAATAAAAATATTGCTTGCTCATCTAGACGTGAACACAAAGTTAAATTTCATTGTACCTACTGTGGTAGAGATGGTCATGTCATAGATTTTTGTTATAGACTAGCTAAACAACAGAAAAGGGAAAAAATGATTGCTAGATCTCATAACTTTCATGCAAAATTTGTTGCATATATTAAACCGAATGCCAGTAACATGCAACTTGCTGTTATGAGTCAAAAACATTTAAAGTTTACCTCCGGACGTCCTGTTTTTGCCTCCAGAGCTACTGATTTTTGTGCTACACAAGTAACACCTTATAGGTCAGTAGTTAAGAATAAAAAACCTCAAACTTTGACTCATAAACCTGCTGTTTTATCTCAGCTTTCGCGTGGTTTTCCTGCTGCACATCGTGTGACTCAGTACTGGATACCTAAATGCATTTTGACTAACCCCAGTATTGAGTCATCGACGTATTGTGCTTCTATGTAGGTTACATGCTTGATGAAGGAGAACATTTGGATTGTAGACTCAGGTTGCTCACGCCACATGACCGGTAACAAAGAATGGTTCTCCTCCATCTCTTTTGTGTCACGTGTAGAGAATGTTACTTGTGCCAATAATTCTTCAACTCCTATAATTACTAAGGGTTCGGTTAGTGTAAATGATCGCTACACTTTGAAGGATGTGGCACTTGTAAAAAATTTGAAATACAACTTGCTTTTTGTTTCACAATTGCTAGATGAAAATCTGGAAATTATTTTCAATAAAAACTGCTGCAAAGTTGTAGGTTCAAATAGTGAGCTTATTTTTAACATGTCTCGGTTTGGAAGAGTTTTTAAAGCTGATTTTGATATGTCTTCCTCTAAGCATAGGTGTCTAGTTGCTAATGATTCGAAGGACTTATATTTTTTGCATCGTAGACTTGGTCACATAGGCTTTGATCACCTAACGCGTGTTAGTGCTCTCGATCGCATACGTGGGATGCCTAAGCTTAAAGGGGACAAAGAAATTGTGTGCTCTTCTTGTAGACATGCTAAGATGGTTGCAGGTTCACATACTTCTCTCACCATGATCATGACAATTGAACCGGGTCAACTTTTGCACCTTGACACCGTAGGACCTTCACGTGTTCAATCCTTCGAAGGTAAATGGTATGTTCTTGTTATTGTTGATGATTATTCTAGATACTCTTGGGTTTACTTTATGGCATCTAAGAGTGAAGCTTTTAGTCACTTTAGAACTTTATTTCTTATATTATCAATTGATCACCCAGGATCTTTAAAAGCAATTAGAAGGGATAACGGAACTGAATTTAAAAATCAATCTTTTGATCACTTTTGTGCTGAAAATGGAATAGATCATTAATTTTCTTCACCATATGTACCTCAAAAAAACGGTGTTGTAGAAAGAAAGAACAGAACCATAGTTGAGATGGCTAGGACTATGCTTGATGAATATCAAACTCCTAGGAAATTTTGGGCTAATGCAATTGCAACCGCTTGTTATATCTCAAATCGTGTTTTCTTGCGCGCTAAGCTAGGTAAAACACCATATGAGCTCTGGTTTGGACATAGGCCTAGTGTTACGAACTTTCGGGTCTTTGGTTGCAAATGCTTTGTTAAGAAACATGCTAATCTTGGTAAATTTGAACCTAGATCCATTGATGGCATGTTTCTTGGTTATCTATCTCATACTAGAGGCTACCGTGTGCTTTTACTTGACACTAACAAAATAGTGGAGACTTGTGAGGTGTCTTTTGATGAACATAGCCCAGGTACTAGATCGAACATTGCATGTCCATATCCATATCCGCAGGGGAGAGCATTTTCGTTGAAGATGAGGAATAATTGGATCTGCTACCCGAACATTCAGCAGCTAAAGACTTTGGTTCAGCTCCGGATGTTAATTCACAGCCAACAACGACGACCACCATTGCTGGTCCAGATTCTCCTCAAGTCACAAGCTCATTGATTTGTGATGATCATAAAGAAGAAGCTTGTAAAGTGTCCACTCCCATTCGGGTTCTCAAAATTCATCCTACAAAACAGATTATTGGAAGCTTGCATGAAAGAGTTACACGGTCCAGGTTTTGCGATCCAAACTCTCATGCTCATTCTGCTTTTGTTGCTTCTTTTGAACCCAAAGATATATCACACGCACTCACTAATGAATCTTGGATTATTGTCATGCAAGAAGAACTAGAAAATTTTAAAAGAAATAATGTTTGGAAACTTGTACCTACTCCTCAAGGTCACACTTTAATTGGAACTAAATGGGTGTTTAAAAATAAACAAAGTGAGGATGGGGTTGTGGTTAGGAATAAGGCTAGGTTGGTTGCTCAAGGTTTCACTCAAGTTGAAAGTCTAGACTTTGATGAAACTTTTGCTCCTGTTGCTAGATTAGAAGTCATAAGAATTTTGTTAGCTTTTGCTGCATCTAAAGGTTTTAAGCTATATCAAATGGATGTTAAAAGTGCATTTCTCAATGGTTACATAGAGAGGATATTTATGTTAAACAACCACCGGGTTTTGAAAATTCAGATTTTTCTAATCATGTTTACAAACTGTCCAAAGCCTTGTACGGTCTCAAACAAGCCCCTAGAGCATGGTATGATAGGTTAAAAACATTCTTACTTGAAAAGGGGTTTACCATGGGAAAGGTTGATTAAACTCTTTTTGTGCTTAAGCATGGCAATGACTCATTATTCGTTCAAGTGTATGTGGATGATATTATCTTTGGTTGTGCTTCTCATGATTTTATGTCCAAGTTTTCAGCGATGATGAGTTCAAAATTTGAGATGAGTATGATGGGAGAACTCACGTACTTTTTGGGGCTGCAAATCAAGCAAACCAAGGAGGGTACCTTTGTGCATCAAACAAAGTATACAAAAGACCTCCTAAGGCGCTTCAACATGGACAAAAGCAAGCCTCTTCGGACACCAATGGGAACAACAACAACACTTGAACTTTATGAAGATGGTGAACCTGTGGATCAAAAAGAATATAGAAGCATGATCGGATCACTTTTGTACCTCACAGTATGAGGACCGAACATACAATTCACCGTATGTCTTTGTGCACGGTTTCAAGCCTCCCCACGTGCTTCACATTGTCAAGCCGTCAAAAGGATTCTCAGGTACTTACATGGAACTCAAGAGTTTGGCATTTTTCTTCCTTCTTCCTCAACCTTTACTCTGAAAGCTTTTTTCGATGCTGATTTTGGAGGTTGTAGGATTGATAGGAAAAATACTTCCGGTGCTTGTAATTTTCTTGGTAATTCTCTTGTTGCTTGGTCCTCTAGGAAACAAAGTTCAGTTGCACAATCCACCACCGAATCTGAATACGTAGCTGCTGCTAGAACTTGCTCACAATTTCTTTGGATTGTTCAAACACTTAAGGACTATGGGGTTGATCTACATAGTGTTCCACTATTTTGTGATAACACTAGTGCCATTTGCATTGCTAAAAACCCCGTGCAATATTCTAGAACTAAGCACAATGATATTAGGTATCACTTGATCCGTGATAATGTTGAAAAAGGAAACATTGTGCTTCACCATGTAGATACCGAACAACAATTGGCTGACATTTTTACAAAACATTTGGATTTCACTCGTTTTTGTTATATTCGTAGTGAAATAGGAGTTATGCATCCTCATGTCTTAAAATTGAGGGGGAGTTTTGAAACTTGGGAAGTCTATGTGTGAATCTGAATTAAAATAATATGAGCATAGTATTTCATACATATATGACTTTGTGATTCCTTTTACATGCTGAAAGTTCTTACTACATTACTCGTGTTATACATTTTGTAGTTTTTGCCATGTCTAGTAATTGGAATAATTACTTACACTAAATCTGGTCGTGGTCAAACTTTCTTGCTCTTTTGAACTTGTTGCATGCTCACAAGTGCTTTTAATCATAAAGAATTAATCAAGCAATCAACTCACATGTTTAGTTTTTGTGAACAAATATAAGTTGAGAAAAGATCAAGAGAATATGCATGCATCACACTTCTTCTTTTGAGATGGCTTATCATTGCACTTAGATATGAACTTGGAAGAAGTTGTGTATGACTAAAACCATGTCCTTAAGCTTCTGATTGTCAAATGACATAGGCTTGGCTTGGTTGGTTAGAATAAGGAAGATGCGCATATAATCTCTTGCAAATATCATATGATCTAAATTTGTGCTTTGAAAAATAATAAAATGCAGCAACAGGTGTCATGGTTTCAGGTTTTGAAATAGTTAAGTTTGTGAAATCATGACTTGCTAAATTGGAAATTACACTTGATCTCTAGCATGCTTACCCTACCTTATGTATTTCATTGATGTGATAGTGTAAGTTACTTGATAGTATGACTTGGATGAGCTGTGTTTTATATGTATATGTTATAATATACTCATAACAATTAAAATTTCTCTTTTGAACCTTGCTGAATACATTGTCAAAGGGGGAGAGATAATATGGTGAATTATGCAAGGGGGAGAAATATGTATAGGGGGAGAAATTTATTTCTATATCATTTGATTATCAAAAAAGGGGAAAATTGTTCTCAAAACTTTTCATGCCAATGTTCAGATTTAAATGGTGTTGCCAATGCATTTATCAAGGGGGAGATTGTGAGACCTATGTGTGTTGAATACATTGGCTTGTAGTGAATACATTGGCTTTGATGATAAAAGTTCTGAAATTCTGCTAAAACAGTTTTTAGCAAGGTCCGACTCTAGCTTCGAGCTTCTGCAAGGTCCGACAATAGGTCCGACTTTCTTTGTCTAGATCTGATGTGTTTTTGGGTAGCTCCAGTGAGCTTTGTCTTTAGCTCCGGCATGTCTTTGATAGCTCCGGCATGTCTTTGTTAAGCTCCGATATGTTTTGCTAGGTCCGACTTATGTTGGTTACCTCCGACATGTTTTTCTAGCTCCGACTTTTGGGATGACTAGTTCAGACTAGTTTTGGTTAGCTCCGGCGCTAGGTCCGACTAGTTTTGGTAAGCTCCGGCGCTAGGTCCGACTAGCTTTGGTAAGCTCCAGCGCTAGGTTGTACTAGCTTTGGTAAGCTCCAGCTCAAGCTCCGGCTAGCTTTGGCAAGGTTTGGAGCTTGATCGTATTGTTCCAAATTTTCGTGTGAAATGTTTTGAACTTGCTTTACACTTATGAAAAGGTTGGTTAGTATTCATTTGCTAAGTTTATGGCGCGTTTTGGTTGATATGGTTGATATCATTTTACTGTGGTTTTGCAACATGCTTATATGAGGTGCTCACGTAAGGTGTTGTGTTCGGAACTGACTTGAGTCATGTCGCGGACTTGGGCTCGTACGGATTGGTTTTTTGTTCATGTGCAGGTGTTTCTTGAGTTCAAGTCATGGCTAGTGACAGAATCCTTTGGAGAAGTCTCAGGGAGGAGATGAGGTTCCAACAACTAAATTTAGGAGGAATTGTGGTTGAGCGGGTCAGGAGGTCACACAGGATGATTGAATCAAGGGCAGTGCATATGACGGTTACTGGACGTCGAAGGAAGGTGTTTGTACGTATGCATGCGGTGCATGACGTGGCAACATGGTTCCGAAGAGGGTTTATGGATGGGAAGATCTGGTTGGAAGGATCGGATCGTATCGGTTGATGACTTTGGCTGCGGCGGAGTCGGTTATGACTCGGTATGGAAAGTATCGAGTTGGTTATGATAGGATTTCATGTGGGTCACGAATTTGAGTTGTTTTAGGAATGTGGGATACATTCCTAAGGTGTTAGGAAGTCTTAAGATTGCTTCTATCTGTGTATAGAAGAGTCCTAAGCAGATATAGAAAGTTTCGATTCGTGATCGGAGTAGGATTGGAGTCCTGGTTATACAAGCAAGGGAGCCCAGAGCTCGTGGAGCACGACTTTGGGGCTGTTCCTCTGGTATTCTATTGAACAAAATTCGTAGTTTGAAGGAACTTTTGTGCCTTGTTCGTCCAACTTGTTTCAGACAAGTTTTACTCGTCAAGTTTCTGGACAGCACTACCTTTCATTGGTGGTTTTATCATAACTCGAGTTTTGCAGATCCAATTGACATGATCCTTTTTGGGTTGTCTTCACAACTTGATTATCTATCATATGTCAAAATTTCACAGTCATTGGATTTGTGTTTTCTGATATACACGAGTTTCTTTGCAGCGTTCCAGAACTGTTTTTCTCGCGTAGGACAGATTGACCTTTGTTTGATCTTTCGATCATAACTTGAGTTTCCCTCGACGGATTTGAGTGATTCTTTTTGTGCTTTCTTCGTGACTTGATTCTCTCTGATATATATCACTTTTTTCACGGTGAAACACACTTAGATTAGTTTCACACACGATTTCTCTAACAGATCGTTTTTCTGCCGAAGGGGTTGGGAGTTAATTGTTTCCGCTGCGTAAGATTTTTAAATCTACCATTGACCCCCCTCTGGTAGCTTTTCACGTGCTCTTCGATCCTACAGTGCCCAGCCAGAGTTGTCCGCCCTGTGGCTGGACTAGTCTGGTTCACACAGCAAGAACCCTAATCTAGAGAAATTTTGCAAAAACTACGGATCCCACCACCAAAATGGAGGTACATGATCAGAATATGTAGACAACAACATTTGTGAAGAAGTTTTAATCAATAGACCTAAAAGAATTGAATTTTGGAGATTTTGTTGTTAGGTTAAGAATACCTCTTCAAATCTTTGATTCGACATAATGTGGGTGAGGAATCGACCTCCGATGCTTGGGGAAGAGTTTCCACGCACCCTAGGGCTTCAATCCACGGATTGGAATCGAGATTTGGTGGTTGGAATTGAAACGCTGATTTGGGGGCGGTTTTCGTGTGTTTCGGAGAGAGAGAGTGTTTGAATGAAGTGGAGAGGTCGAGGGCGTCCAGGGGAGGTTAAGTCCCCTAGGGCCAGACTAGTCTGGTTGGAGACTCGGACTTGTCCGGCCAGCGGACTGGGTCCGGACTATTTTGGACCATCGGACTAGTCCGGTCTAGGGGCGGACTAGTCCGGTCCTAAGACTGAAACCTCATATATATTGTGTTTTCGGTGGACATTTGATCCTTTTGGACTATATTTTCACAAAAGATCTTTGCAAACATCGTCAGTAAGCCATCAACAATCAAACTATGACCATTATTCACAAAGATTTAATAATTTCAAAATGATCTGTAGAAAATTGAGGAGGATGAGTTTTTGCAAGCATGTGTGAATTTTGAATATAACAATCAGATATGCAAGACTTAATCCACATTTTGAGAATCTAAGATATTTAGATCACTCCTAAGTTCACAAAATCTTTTCTCATCTAGGTGTTTGGTAAAAATATCGGCCAATTGTTTTTCGGTTCTCACATGGGAAATTGTAATGTCTCCTTTTATGGAGTGATCTCTCAAGAAGTGGTGGCGAATATCGATGTGCTTGGTCCTTGAATGTTCAACTGGATTGTGTGCTATTTTGATGGCACTCTCATTGGCACATAGGAGGGGAATATGGCGCAAGTTTATGCCATAGTCCCTAAGAGTTTGTTGCATCCAAAGAAGTTGTGCACAACAACTTCCAGCGGCGACATACTCCGCTTCGGCTGTGAAAAGAGCAATGGAGTTTTGTTTCTTTGAGGACCAGGACACTAGAGATCTACCAAGGAATTGGCAAGTTGCAGAGGTGCTCTTCCTATCAACTTTGCACCCCGCATAGTCCGCATCGGAATATCCAATAAGGTTAAACTTGGAACCTTTGGGGTACCAAAGTTCTAGGTTTGGTGTGTGAACCAAATATCTAAGAATTATCTTAACGGCGGTCAAATTACACACCTTAAGAGCAGCTTGAAACCTAGAACACATACACACACTAAGCATGATATCGGGCCTAGATGCACATAAGTAAATAAATGAACCTATCATGTAGCGATATACCTTTTGGTCTACACTTGGCCCATCTTCATTAAGATCGAGATGCCCATTAGTTGCCATTGGAGTCTTGATGGGTTTGGCCTTGTCCATGTCAAACTTCTTGAGTATGTCTTGTGTGTACATAGTTTGACTAATGAATGTGCCTTCCTTGAGGTTTTTTACTTGAAAACCTAGGAAGAACTTCAACTCCCCCATCATGGACATCTCAAATCTTTCCGTCATTATCTTGGAAAACTCATCACAAAAAGCTTTGTTAGTAGAACCAAATATAATGTCATTGACATATATTTGGCAAAAATACAAATCATCATCAAAGTGCTTAGTCAATAGAGTGTAATCCGCCTTTCCAATTTTGAAACCATTTTGAGTTAGAAAGTCTCTAAGGCACTCATACCAAGCTCTAGGAGCTTGTTAGAGGCCATAGAGAGCCTTAAGCAATTTGTACACATGGTTTGGGAATTCTTGATCTTCAAAGCCGGGGGGTTGCTCCACATACACCTCTTTCTTAATTGGACTATTGAGGAATGCACTCTTGACGTCCATTTGATATAGCTTAAAATCATGGTGAGTAGAAAAGGCAAGTAATATACGAATTGATTCAAGCCTAGCTACGGGAGCAAGGTTTCTTCGAAATCCAAACCTTCGACTTGTGAATACCCCTTGGGCACAAGTCGTGGCTTGTTCCTTGTATCCACCCCGTGCTAATCTTGTTTGTTGCCGAACACCCACTTGGTGCCTACAACATTCGCATTAGGCCTCTTCACAAGCTCCCATACTTGATTTCTTTCAAAGTTGTTGAGCTCTTCTTGCATGGCCATTATCCAATTCGGATCCCGTAGCGCTTCCTTAACCTTGTGAGGCTCCAAAGAGGAAACAAAAGAGTAATGTTCATAAAAGTTTGCAACATGAGAACGAGTAGTTAACCCCTTGGAGATGTCTACAAGTATATTGTCAACAGGATGGTCCCGTTGAATGCTTTGGTGCACTCTTGGGTGAGGCGCTTGAGGTCTTGAATCTTCATCTTTGTATTCCCCATCTTGATTGCCTCCCCCTTGATTGATGCCTCCATTTTCATCTCCTTGGAGCGCATCTTGAGGAACTTGAGTATGATCAATTGAGGAAGAACTTGCTTGAGGAATAGGATGATCACTCGAGTCTTGATGTTGTTCTTGTGGTGGTATATCTCCAAGTGCCATCCTTCCCATCACCACTTGTGGAGCTTCTTCTTGATCTAGCACATGACGATCAACTTGCTCCATTTGGTAGCCATTAGTTTCATCAAACAGTATGTCACGTGCTACTTCAACAATTTCGGAGGATTGGTTGAAGACACAAAAGGCGTAATGTTTGAGTCATAACCAAGTAAGAAACCCTCATCGTACTTAGAAGCAAACTTCGAAGTCCTATGCTTCTTGTTGAGAATGTAGCATTTGCTCCCAAAAACATGAAAGTAAGAAATGTTAAGTTTGTTACCGGTTAGGAGCTCATAAGACGTCTTCTTGAGAATGCGGTGAAGGTACAACCGGTTTAAGGCATGGCAAGCGGTGTTAACCACTTCCGCCCAAAATCGGTCCAATGTTTTGTACTCATAAAGCATGGCTCTTGACATCTAAATTAGAGTTGTATTCTTCCTTTAGGACGCCCCATTTTGTTGAGGGGAGTAGGGGGCCGAGAACTCATGCTTGATGCCTTCTTCATCCAAAAATTCTTGAACTTGAGTATTTTTGAATTCGATGCCGTTGTCATTCCTTATTGTCTTGATACTTAAGGAGAACTCATTTTGGGCTCTCTTCAAGTATTTCATGAGGACACCTTGAGTATCACTCTTATCATGCAAAAAGAATACCCAAGTGAAACATGAAAAATCATCAACAATAACAAGACCGTATTTGTTACTGCCAATACTTATGTAGGCGATTGGACCAAAGAGATCCATGTAGAAGCTCCAATGGTCTTGTTGTTGTCATAATGTTCTTTGATGGATGTAGTGCTCCAACTTGCTTTCCGGCTTGGTATGCGCTACATGGCCTATCCTTTTCAAACACATCATTCTTTAAACCACGAATGTGCACGCCTTTAAGGAGTTTTTGCAAATTCCTCATCCCAACATGTGCTAGCCTTCTATGCCAAAGCCATCCCATGTTAGCTTTTGCAATTAAGAATGTATCAAGTTGGGCTTTATCCGCGGAGAAATTCACAAGATAGAGCTTTCCCTTGAATACACCCTTAAAGGCAATTGAGTCATTGCTTCTCCTTGTGACGATCACACCCTAATTAGTGATTAAACAATTATAACCTTTGTCACATAGTTGTGATATGGACAAAAGGTTATAATCAAGTGAATCAACATGTAAAACATTTGAAAGAGTGTGATTAGGGGATATAGCAATTTTACCAGTGCCAAGGATTTTTCCTTGGCTATTGTCCACAAAATAGATTCCTTCACTTGGATCTTCATTTAGCTCATACTCCACAAACATCTTCCTCTCTCCGGTCATATCATTAGTGCACCCGCTATCAAGAACCCATTTGGTTCCACCGGAGGAGTATGCCTACAAGAAAGATTTAAGCCTTGGCTTCAGGTATCCAAGCGGTGTTGGGTCCTTTGATGTTAGTCAAGAGGCACTTGGGTACTCACACACAAGGTTTAGGACTCTTGCGGTGTGGCCCAACATACCTAGCATAGGCCTTTCCAAACTTGTTCCTCAATAAAACTTATGATGCATCAAAATCATGGAACAAGGGATGAGGTTCTTTCTTAGGCATTTTAGGAGATGTAGCAATGTTCTTTCCCTTATTGTTGTATGAACCTCCCTTGACAAAAACAATCAGGTCTTTGCCATTCTTGGGAGTTTTGGTGTTTTTCCTCATCTCCCTAGAATAACCAAGACCATCCTTGACAAGGGGATGCCTTGTGTTGGCGTATGCACTACGTGCATATGCCATCTTCTCCTTGTCAAAGATGCCACCCTTTGGTGATTGATTGGTTTGTGCCAACTTAAGCTCATCTTTAAGTTTCATAATCAAGTTTTAGCATTTGCAAGGTTGAGGCGCTTCGGATTTGACATTTGTGGAAGGTGAGCTTGTAGAGGAAGAAGGGACATTGACCTTGAGAGACTTCACTTGTGTTTCAAGGATCTTGTTTGCTTGTGTCAAACTAACAAGTTCATCCTTAAGCATAATTGTAGTGTTCTAAAGGTTTGAGCAAGTTTCCTTGCTCAAAGCGAGTTCACGCTCAAGCGCCTTACTTCTTTCTCTTTCAAGCTCCAAGATCTCCTTAACCTCTTGACATCTCTCCTTTTGTTGGATGAGCATGTCCTCTTGACAGTTGATGAGCTCTTCCTTTTCAAATATCTCCTCCGTCAGCAACCTCAATCTTTTCAAGGTACTTTTACTCATGTCCTTAAGCATGTGCTCATTTTCACTACTACTATCAAAGTCCTCATGCGAGGAAATTGAAGAAGAGGATTTACATTTGACCTTCTTTCTTCTCTCCTTGTTCATGAGGAAAGTTGGCATTGACTTCTCCAAGCTGGGGAAGAGTTTGTTCTCTGTAGTTGTCTTTTTATAGCAATGGTTGCTATCTTGTCTTCTTCATCGGAAGAGGATTCCTCATTTGAATCCCACTCCTTTCCAAGGTGGGCGTGTCCGAATTGCTTCTTGTTCTTGAGGTACTTCTTCTCCATAGACATGACCTCCTTCTTCTTCTAGTTTTCTTCATGTGGGCAATCCACAATAAAGTGGCCGTACTCCCCACAATTGTAGCAAGCTCTCTTTGATCTTGACTTGGGCTTGTCTTTGCTCTTCCTTTCATTTTGGTAGCTCCCCCTCCGTCTTCTAAACATTTTCTTGAAGTTTTTGATGAAGAGTGCCTCTTCTTCATTTGTGTCGGGGCTCTCTTCATCACTCTCTTCCTTTTCTTGTGATCTTGAGGATGTTGCCTTGAATGCAACATCCCTTTTCTTGGAGGAGTAGAGCTTTTGTAGATCATTATAGGACATAGCTTCTTGCTCCAGCATCTCATGTTTGATAATTCTCCCAAACAATAAGAGCCCTAATAGCAATGCTAGTTATTATGAAATGTAAAATGACAAGTGAGACAAGATTTATCCCATGGTTTAGCTCCACGAAGAAGCCTACATACACATTGAGAAGTCCACACAAGGACCGAGTCTCACTTGACCCTTCTCTCACCAAGCCACCACAATGGCTGGCTTGGTTTCCACTATATCAATGGGTAATCACCAAGTTTGATTGGGGCTGCTCACAAGTTGAGGTTCCCATGAATCAATACAACAAGGAGAACACGAAGCTCATCTCACACAAGCCACAAAACACAACACAATGTGCAAAGAGATCAAACTGATAGCCAAAGCGCGATGATCTTCCTTCACTTTCCTCCCCAAACGCTAATCTCTTCAAGATTTGGTCTTAGAGGGCTAGTAGTACAAGTGGAAGGCTTTGGAAGGCTCTAGGTCACTTGTGGCGGTGCTAGGGTTCAAGAGTTATCAAATATGGGATGGGGGTCCCCTTTTTATAGGGGTCCCGACAACTAACCGTTGCCATCAGTGCAAACCCGGAATAGTCCGACCCTGTGCCACTGACTACTTCGACCTTCCGGGACCACCGACAATTTCACGTCATCGATCAACAAAACAGATGATGTGCGCGCCAAAGTTTGAATTTCAAACGGCCACTAACAATACATACTAGTCCGGTTCACTACGGACTAGTCCAAAGTAGGACATAGAGCATTGGTCCGTCCCAAAACGGACACAACTGGGTATGCCCAAACTAGTCTGGCCACAGGGGCGGACTAGTCCAGCCCTCTATGGTTTTCTTCTCGGTTTATCTCGCTAAGTCTCAAACGAACTAGTCTGCACTACAACGGACAAGTACGAACTTTTCCAGAGAGCTTTGGTCTGTTCCAAAATGGATAATTCTGGTCTTCAAGGACTTAGCTCTAACTTTACCAAGGGATGAACAGACTAGTTCGTACCCAAATGAACAAGCCTGAACTCATCCAGAGACGGTTAGTCCACCCCAAAGCGGACTTCTCTGACTGGCCAGACTAGTCCGGCCCTGAGGCCCGGACTATTCCGGCCTCCTAGGGTGTTTCCTCATTTTGGCTTCTCACTTAGGTTTTTATCTCAACCACCACTTTGAGCCCTCTAGAATGATCTCGATGTACATGATGCATCCACCCTCACACATGATACAGCTCACTTAAGCTCAATACCATAGAAACCATAATTTCTACGCTTGAGTCTTTGATGCCCGTTTTATCCTTTTCCTTTTTGAGGGATTTCATCTAATTTCATCCATCACACCCGTGCTTAAGATCAACTCAGCTCATTAGTCTCTTAATTGTCATCATCAATCATCCAAAACCCGCAGGGATGCCTAGATGCACTTTCACACACCTATGTCCATGGATATAGTGTCTCCAAATCTTCAATGCGTGTACCACGGCTGCAAGTTCCAAATCACGTGTTGGATAATTCTGCTCATGTTTCTTCAATTGTCTCGATGCATATGCAACCACTTGACCTTCTTGCATGAGCACACATCTGAGTCCTTGTCTTGATGCGTCAATTAAATCCAAGCTTCTTGCTCATGTCTAGTAATACCATCACCGATGCAGTTATCAATCTCTTCTTCATTTTCTCAATGTCGTCCTGACAAGATAGAGTCCATTTGAGGAGCTTTCCTCTTGTTAGCAACTCAGTCATGAACTTCACTACGTTGGAGTAGTCCTTGATGATTGGTTAGCTTTGACATCTACTGCGACGCATCAACTCCAATGCTGTCTCCCTTATCACTTGTCGATTGCACTGTCCTTGTGGCATACTGGGCCACTCCATTATGCTTCCGTAGCCAATCCATTCAAAGTGTTATGTCTGATCCTTGTGAATCCAAAATAATAAGGTTGGCAAAGAAGTCTACCCCCCTTATTCCAAGGCTTACTTTTGGACATATTATCTTTGTTCCCATCTTCCATACAGCTTCGTCTGAGACATTAAATCATCTAGTTGTGTCCTTCTTCCATTGAAGTAGACGTTGAGCGAGATAGTAAAGAAAGATAAAATGAATCCCCAAGTATATGCATCAAGGAATATGAAACTAAGCAACTACATATAATAGCCTATGTGGACATGGCAATGCTAAAGCATCCCAAAATCCTCTACTAAGCACACAAACAGCAATACATAGCAATCACCACACCAAGCCAAAACTCATCGATTCCTGAGTGCTCCTATGTTCTCTAAAGTGTCTGTTCTATCTAGGCTGCATCCTACAGTCAACCTGTGGCTCTGATACCAATTTGTGACACCCAGTTCCGAAAATGAACCAAGTGAACACATATGTGTGCCCAGGACGACACACATACACGAGTGCGTTCACATGAGGATATACAGGAAATTACAACAGAACAAGATTAATTAAGCACTTTTATTACACAATTCATAATATCCTCAGATACAAGCACTAATGAATATTAATGACAAGTTTTAACTAATGAAGTGGAAATAAACTAAATATGAGCTACATGAAATAAGCAAGCTAAGCAAAAGGGTATAGCGCAGCTCCAAGCAACACCACAAGCAAGCTGACGGCAACACACAGTCTAGGACACCTCATTAACATCGTGATACTCCCAATCCTGACCTGCAACTATTGGTGGGGGAATTGCAAGGGTGAGTACATGTCGTACTCAGCATGTGTGGGAAATATGACACGTAGCTGATACAAATGCTGAACATAATAAAGGCTAAGTGCTGAAAAGTACATTAAAACATTTGAAAAGCAATATATTATATGTTTGTGAAGTAAACCCATCATATACCACAACGATTATCATAGTATAAGTCCATATTCCATATCCATCACCATTATTCCAGAATTCACCATTACCATTAACCATATCCAATACCATAATTCAATCCTTAACCAGCCATAACCATAATACCATAACCAGTACCAAACAATAACCAAACCATCCCAAATCCCAAGTTTATCCCTAATCATGTGAGGGTCCAGGTTGCTCATGACCGAGAGCACGGCTATCATGATAGTTTTTAAGACACTCTACAGAGGTTGTACCACTTTACCCATGTGTTTGTGATTTCATCACCTTTCGATGACTATGGAACTTCTATTATGTCGTCTCACACTTCCTTAGGTGTGTGGCCAAGAGATCACAAAATAGCCTTTACAAAGGGACTACTAGTATGTACGGACCCACTGAGGTTTCTTCGGTGATGATCCTCCAACTGAGCACTTCTTCAACCAAGGGCCCCCTCTCCTGCCATTCGGATCCCAAGGAGTCCCGCCACAAATCGATACTTAATCCGACTCTCCTTCTCCACTGCGCCAAATGATCCGCGCAATAATAGCAATACCCTAATTAATCAGCTATGCCGCACCCATACTTGGCCTCGTGGTGGCACTGTAAATCCTGGAGGGTCACTCCACGAATCAGTCCTTAGATCTAAAGCAAGCGAAACTACCATAGCATCTAACCCAATCCACATACCATGCTTGCTTAGAACACCCATTACCATGACATATTAACCAGTTCATATTAACCATAATCTCATTAATGCATAATTAAATGGTATAGTTATTTTCCCATCCTAATTAATTAGGTGAAGCAAAAAGGTACAAAGCCCTTCTCAACTCCCTACCATATTCCAGGTGACAAGGGTGGTTAAATGAAGCTAGTAAACTTCCTATCATAGGGATTCCCATCAATTTGACACAAGCATGCAGTTCTGAAAACAAAACATTTATTGTAAAAATAGGATCAATATGCTCAAGGACACTTGCCTTGCTCTTGGGCTTGATTGGGATCAAAGACTTCAAACTCCTAGTGCTGGAGGTCCTCCGCAGCACTCTCTAGTGCAAACCCATCTAAACCGCGCAATAACATACAAGGCAAGAATTACAATCAGTAAATGTACATATCTTACTCATTATTGCATGACATGCATGATTAATGCAATTGCGAAGCAAAACTAGTTAATGAGTTACTATTAACATTCACTAACTAGTTCTAATTGCTTTTAACAAGTTTGGACAGTTTTGGAATTGATTCGAATTAATTTAAATTTAATTCAGCAGAAAACAGACAGCCAAACCGGACTAGTCCGCTTGGGACCGTCTAGTCTGCCCTTCGCAGAACCGGCGAATTAGGGTTTTCTAGATCGACGTGAATTTGGAGAAACGATGTTAAATTCATGTGAGAAAGAGGAATTAGAATGTATACCAGGTGTTTAGAACTCCAATGAGTCAAGGGTTTTGGAGGCAACACATGGATCTTGACGATCTAGGGTTGATGAAGAGAACATGATGGTGAATTGTTGATGAAGAACGCAAGGTTGATGGGATCTAGATCACTTGATCCTCTTTCATTTCCTCCTCTTCATCTTCTTCCTCGGGATCTCCTTCTTCCTCCTTGATGACGGCTATCCCTAAACTAGGGTTTGGGTGTGTTTCAAAAGTGGCAAAGAGATGTAAAGTTGGGGTCTTGCGTTGTTTATATAAGGGTGGAGGGATAGGGTTTGATGGAGTTCGGTTTTAGAGAGGGTGGAGGCAGGTGTGGGGTCCCACATGGGCTCCAAAAGAGTTAGACACGACGTCCTTAGGCCCTTTGAAGACAAAACCCAAAACGCGTCGTGAAACAAAAGATCAACTCAGAATCGCGATCATCGGACAAGTCCGCGAACGGTCGTACTTGTACGATGTTAGTCAGAGAAAAATCAGATAAGTCCGTACCAAATCGGACAAGTCCGAACTTAGTCGGAGAGGAAAAGGGACAAGTCGGACTGAAAACGGACAAGTCCGGACAAGTCTAGGGACTTGGCAAAATTTCAAAGAATTGGAATATCGGACTAGTCCACAATGGACCGGACAAGTCCGAAAATTGTACAAAGACGAAACCAGACTAGTCCGCAGCAAAAAAGGACATGTCCGAGGGAGGTCAGAGTGAAATCGGACTAGCCCGCACCTATTGATGGCTCCTAAGATATACTAACAAATCATCCCTGGCAACGGCGCAAAAATGCTTGTTGGTATTTCTTAACACCACAGATCATCTCCGATAAAGAGGTGACATTCGCAAGCGCACGAAAGATACTGTGTAGCATTTCATCCATGAGTATTCCCAAGGGTATTGTATTTATCCCAAAGGAAGGCAATTGAGTAAAGTATATACTACTCTTATGGTCAAGCTATGGGATATTAATCCATTATCTGGACAGGGGTAAGTTGATAATAGGGGCAGTGTGACACACACCTAGGCAATCTATTCTAAAGGGTAAAATGGGTCCTAGAGAGAGATTGGACTGAGAGTTAGAGAGTTGATCCTACAATGCTCCTAATACATATACATAGCCTAAGGTAGATACTAATGGTCATGTCAATGATGAATTCCTATGCAATGCTATTCAACACATCGGGCACGGGCTTACCCCTAGCAATACTAGGGAGACTCCCGCCAAGAGCTTTACAAAGGACAGATAGGACTGTCACGAGCTACTGCCTACCTCTTCAATCCGTGGGTCTACGAGACATCCAACGCTACTTAAATACCCTAGCACCATGCTAGCATACTAAGAAAATACCTTAGGATCCATGTCACAAGCCATCCTAAGGCAATGACTAACCTAAACATCGTTGAGCCAATGTTGATTGCATAGCATAGTCACTCATATTAACATAATCATATCATAACTACATAGACTGTAGTGGGGGTCTATAGTGTTTATGACCATAAGATGTGATCATGAGAGTGAAATCATAAAGACTATACCTTCCACATACATGGACTCCACAATCAAACAAGAAACGCTTTGTCCAAGTATACATATAAAAGAATACCAAAGATAATATCTTTATTGAGCACAAAGTCACAAATACAAGAAGTAATACATAAGCCATACCTTTCCAAATGTGGAACTGGGAAGAGAGACTCCTTCTACTCCTTTCTTAATTTGGACTTGGGATTAGAGGCTCTCCTCTCTACATCCTAAATCCTCTAAGGACTATGGAAGATAGTGTATACAATAGAATGGTGCCCAAGTGGTGTGTGTTGAAGTGAGGGGTAGGGGGTCCTATTTATACCAGTGTTTAGGTCGGTTCCTACCACCAAAAGTGCGCGAATTAGTCACCATTGACTCCAGGGAGCCGGGAGGAGCCAACACGTGGAGTCTGACCGTGGTGCAAAGACCAGGTCAGCCGACCCCCTGGTCTGGCCGACCTGGTCATTGCACCGTTTCTTGTGTGCTTAATCTAGGTGGCTGCCAGGTGGGTCCTATTGATGTATATGGGCGATACACCATTGGATCTCCTCGGATACTTTCGTTTGTGGGCCATTTGATCCATGGGATGCCACGTGTCGTTGCCTTATTGGCTGGGATGATATTTTATAGGATTGGTTACTCTACATTTCCTCATTTCCTGCATAAAATGCTGCATACACATATTTCTCCAAGTCCAAGTGGAATTGGGTTAGATAGAAAGGTGATGTGTGCAAGAAATGACAAATCCTTCACATAATTGAGTTAAATTGATGGATGAAATTGGCTTGTCCCGAGCAAAGTCAAGACTTTAGGTTGATGATCAGGAGTTGCTACAATGTCTTATTTTCGAAAGTATCTAATGCACAACAAGATACTCTACCAGGTATTGCAGAAATTGGCCATGATACTCTACCTTTCTTAAGTTATCATGGGGCTTATGCTTTTTCATATTCATGAGTAGTTGAAAGGAAGAATAGCAAATGGAGCAAACATAGCCTAGAAATCAAGTTCCACTTAAATCCCGGAGAATTCAATTCAGATTTTAAGTACCTCAATTTGATTCTCTCAGTCACTCCTTTGTGGATAGTGGAAATATTTCCTCACCAAAGCATTGTGCCTCTACTATTTCTACTCATTGAATATGGCTTGTATGTGGAGCTTGGTAAGGAAAGTAAGTTGGCATATTTGCATCACATATATTGCTAAGTCAAAAGAGTAAGCCTTAGTAGAATTCAATTCAAAACTTTTTGATTCAAGACTAGTGCATGTGTGATGGAGTGGAAGTGGACGTGGATACTTGAGATAACTGCTTTTTGGTATAATCTCTCTTTCTTTTTGCAGGGATGAAACATGGCTACTTTTCTTTTCTCTCTCTTTTTTTTCTCATGCTTATGATGTAAGCATGCTCCTCTTTTTTTTGTAGCCATGTCTTCTACTCCCTTTCTTTGCAATGAATTTTGGAGAGAGTACTGAACATGAATAACATGGAGTTTCTCTTTTTGTTGTGGTACGGTGGATATGATGGACGTTTTGCTTACTTCTAGTGTAGAAGTATAGCATGTGCAAGTGAAGTCTTGAATTCAAAAAGAGTTGAATGATTTCTCACATAGGTCTATACTAGTTTGACTAGGCTCAATGTGAAAGCAAATATCATATGTACAAGGTTTTTTCTATATATGAACGTCATATGGATTTGGTAGGTATTTCCAATCAATTGAGGGAAACTTAAATCTTTTTAGAATTTCTCCGGAAATCTAGGTTTCACATTCAAACTAGGACTAGCAGCCCTATTACCATTTCTAGTCTTGCAACAACCTAAAATTAGATTAAGCTTTTGCTACCCACAACTTCCAAATTAAGGTAAAAGTATTTCAATCCAACGAAAGCAATATTCGGAGAGTAGCAAGTTGTAAACTAGAGACTTAGGAAAATAAAACAGAGCAACTATTCATCATTTCATCAATGTGAATTCTAAATCATTCTTACTGCACATCTTTATTTGATGAAAGCAAATCTAACCTATATATATATATATATATATATATATATATATATATATATATATATATATTAAATGCAAGGTGGATGATGGATGGATGGAAAATAAATATGCAATGGATGATTTGAAATAAAAGTGTAGTGGGTGTGATACAAGTTACCTCAAGTGGGCGTCCTCCCCCAAGCTTATTCTTGATCAAGGTCCGTGGTAGGGGTTGAAACCCTAACGACGGAGGTAGGCCATGAGTTGGCCTATCCTTGTTGCAGCGTGGCTTTGACAATGGAAGGTTGAGTGTTGATCGTTGTGTTGCCTCCCATTGACACCATGAGTGTGGTTGAATAGAGTGTTTGCGATGTTGATCGTCTGCACATCTGGGTCTCCATGTGTTTGGTGTGATTTGCCATTCCTTGGCTAAAATAATGATAACCTTTCAGATCCAAAGGAATGACGTGCACTCAACATACATTGAGTATGTTCGTCATTATTTGGCTAAGGTGTATCATATCTTTTTGCCATAAGGGAGTGACATGTGCCCAACATGCATTGGGTATGATCAGTTGTTCCTTGGGTAAGGTACACCATACCTAGAACCACAAAGGAATGACATGCACTAAACATGGGTTGACTGTGATCTGTTGTTCCTTGGCTAAGGCATGACATACCTTGTAGCCACATAGGAGCACCCAATATAAATTGGGTGTGATCTTGTCATTCCTTGGTCATAGTACATCATAATTCTTAGGCACATAGGAATAACTTGTACCCTATGATGGTGGCAAATCCCTTGAACTTGAATGAGTGCTTAAAATAGTTTAGAGAATAATGCTCTCACCCATTCGTGGCAGCCCATTGGTTGCTCATAAAGGGTTCCCATTTCAAATCTCTAGCCTCGTATAGTTATGATTGTCCTTCGAGCATAATTTCCGATAGGTTGCAACCATCCTCATTTACTCCTTGGCCAAGAGATGTTGAAATGGAATCCTCTAGGGATCCCAACAATTAGCTTCATGAATGCCTGCATAGTAATATTACTCCTGCAAACTTCCTCTCTTCAATGGATAGGGATGGTTAGCTCCCGAGACTTGAACAAATGAATGTTCGAGTTAGGTAACCGAACTTTCATTTGTACATACGGGGAAGAACAAAATCAAATATGCATTGGATCAAATGTCAAGTGTATCTATGATCAATGTGTTATTCATTGATAAGAGTGGAGCTTTATGCATAATTCATGTTGCATATTTTCTAAAGCTCCTACCCATAGCAATGCATGTGATAGAAATACACTATATGGATCCCTACACCTTTTAAAGTTTCTAACCATCTTAGCTTTCAAGAGCAAATTTTTATCATTTTAGACCATGACAAACAAGATTCTCAATTTTATCCTCCTGAACTTCACTAGAAATTTAAAATTTAGTGACTCCTCAAAAAATACAATTCAATTTTAGAGCAAGGATATCACTTATTCCTAGGAGATTGAAATCTAGTGACACCATCTATGCATGAAGCTCAATTAAAAATTATGGCTTTCACTATACCCAAGTTTCTATATGCCAATTCAGCAATTATGTCATGCCCAAAAGTTTTGTTTTCTAAACCTCGACAAAAAATGACTAAGTTTAAAAATCAATTCTTAAAGGATTCTAAGTACTTGTTTGAGATTTTTCCAAGTAAGGTGGGATTTCCTTTTGGAGATCCAAAGGTCAATACCCACACTTACTGTTGTGAGGATGCTTAAGAATTGAATGATGAGGAAGTGTCGACCTTCCTCACTAATTTAAGAAAATACATTCAATTCTATGGCAAACCAAACAATGGAAAATTCTAAACTTATACCCCATTTGGGGATTAGTTGGTGACGAAGGTCTTTGTGTGAGAAACTCAAAACTTTGATTTTTGGTGTAGGCTTGATGGTTGATGTCAAATGCCAAGTTGAGGTTGGATTTGGCGATGGATTTGGTTCTGGCTTCTCCATTGGGTCATCCTCTTGAACATTTCTCTTCCTTAAACTCAAAATGAGTTTGAAGGAGAGAAGTGTTCTCAAATCCTCCCAATGGTGACTTGAGCTTGATGAAACCTTCCACTTTCTTGCCAAACCACCTCTTCACAATTTTTCACCTAGCTGCACTTTAATCAGGAACACACAAAACAACTTGAAAACGGGTTACGTTAGCCAAAAGCAAATTGAACCCAATTTTCAAATTGTCTTGCCCAGCTTGAAATAACTTGTAAATGCAATGAGGGTCAAAGCAAATCTTTTTGGTTTGATCTAGGAAGATAAATTCAAGTGGTCATGCACGTAGTTCATATCCAATTAAATTTCTCCCCTAATTCAAATTTTTAGTTTTATGATGGTTGGAAATTTTACTTTCCAACATGCAAGTGTGGTATTTCAAACATGCAAGGGTTAATACAATTTGGAAAACAAATATGAGATAACTACCAATTAACCTATTGGCAAGGACTAACCAAATTTTTGAAGTCCGATGAGTAGGACTTACCTCCATTCTGTTCAGCGCGATGATTTGTTGTCTATTCCCGGAGTTGAAGATGTGGACGATTTCTTCTGTTTTGACATGCCAAACTCATTTGGCTGTCATTTGGACATGTGGGCCACATGGTGGCCCTAGCCTCTCCCCGTTGTATTGATATAAACATGTTGTTGTAGCGACGGGATCTCCCTCTTCAATGTATTCCTTCATGAGCATGGTGAGGCTTTGTCCTTCTTAGGGGTGCCACTCTGACCATATTGATATTCCATTGAATGAACCCATACCTTGATCAAGGGTCAAAGGCTTCCTTGGGCATGATGACATGTGGACTCCACAATCAAACAAGAAACACTTCATCCACAATGTCACTTGCCCTAGGTTGAATGGGTTTGGTCGAAGTGTGGGAATCCCAACAAGTGATGTGGGAAATCTTGGACTTTGAATGCTCCTTAAGTTCTTGTCCTTGGCCTAGATCTTCATGTGAATGTTATCTTGATTTCTGCTTGGCCAAGATACATCATGGTAGGCTAGTTGAACTTAAATCCCTTGGAAAGCCATAGCCTCCTTGAATACAAGGGTGATGTTAATTCCTCCCTTGACCTCCTTGTGAATGGTAGCCATTGGAGTTGTTGTTTGAAAAAGGTCCTCATGGGTCTTAGGGAAATAATTCCCACGCGTCCCATGATGACATGGATTTTCACAAATCATGTGAATATCCATGACTTGGATTATCCAAACAAATCTCAAACGACTTGGATATTCATGACACATCAATGGGAGGTGTAGTTCCATAACTAGCATATCCACCTTGTGAAGTGGTGTGCATGACAAGCTATGGGAACTCGAGCATTCTTCAATTCACCCCTTGAGTGGAGACCTTCTTCTCATCCATGATGGATGAGAATAGGGCTCCTTAAGCTCTAGCATGAATGTGGTCATGGAGTGGTGGAGCCAACCCATTACATGAGTGTTGGATGAAGAGCCAGCTATCCACCCCATGGTGGAGGCAAACCAAGAAGAACTTCTTGGAGCCTTCCCCAAGCTTGGGTATGGATGACTTTGGCTCCTACTGAAAGCTGAAATTCTCCCACAAAAAGGCAATGGTGTTGCCTAGTGGACATTTGTTGAGGTACACCTTAAATCATCTTGCAGTTTAGCACTTGCGTCCTCGTTGGCCATCCCATACAATGGGTTGGCCAACACTAACCTGTTTTCACACGAAGGAGAAAAAAAACAAAGTTAATCCTGCCCAATTACTATTAGTACCTATATCTTAATCACAAGTAATAGCTATCCTTCACTTCCTTTGCCTTCCCCGGCAACGGCGCCAGAAATGCTTGTTGACGGCTCCTAAGATATACTAACAAACAATCCCTGGCAATGGCGCCAGAAATGCTTGTTGGTATTTCTTAACACCACATATCATCTCCGGTAAAGAGATGAGATCTACAAGCGCACGGAAGATACTGTTGTAGCATTTCACCCATGAGTATTCCCAAGGGTATCATATTTATCCCAAATGAAGGCAATTGAGTAAAGTATATACTACTCTTATGGTCAAGCTATGGGATATTAATCCATTATCCTGACAGGGGTAAGTTGATAATAGGGGTAGTGTGACACACACCTAGGCAATCTATTCTAAAGGGTAAAATGGGTCCTAGAGGGAGATTGGATTGAGAGTTAGAGATTTGATCCTACAATGCTCCTAATACATATACATAGCCTAAGGTAGATACTAATGGTCATGTCAATGATGAATTCCTATGCAATGCTATTCAACACATAGAGCACAGGCTTACCCCTAGCAATACTAGGGCGACTCCCGCCAAGAGCCTGTGGCATAGCCGAACGTGGAGGATTACAAAGGACAGGGGCTGTCACCACCAACTGCCTACCTCTTCGATCCGTGGCTCTACGAGACATCCAACGCTACTTAAATATCCTGTCACCATGCTAGCATACTAAGCAAATACCTTAGGAGCCATGGCATAAGCCATCCTAAGGCAATGAGTAACCTAAACATCGTTGAACCAATGTTGATTGCATAGCATAGTCATTCATATTAATATAATCATATCATAACTACATAGACTATAGTGGGGGTCTATAGTGTTTATGACCATAAGATGTGATCATGAGAGTGAAATCATAAAGACTATACCTTCCACATACATGGACTCCACAATCAAACAAGAAAAGCTTTGTCCAAGTATACATATAAAAGAAGACTACAGATAATATCTTTATTGAGCACAAAGTCATAATTACAAGAAGGAATACATAAGCCATACCTTTCCCAGTGTGGAATTGGGAAGAGAGACTCCTTCTACTCCTTTCCCAATTTGGACTTGGGACTAGAGGCTCTCCTCTCTACATCCTAACACCTCTAAGGACTATGGAAGATAGTGTATACAATAGAATGATGCCCAAGTGGTGTGTGTTGAAGTGAGGGGTAGGTGGTCCTATTTATACTAGTGTTGAGGTCGGTTCCCGCCACCAAAAGCGCGTGAATCAGTCACCATTGACTCCAGGGAGCCGGGAGGAGCCAAGACATGAAGGCTGACCAAGTTTGGTGCAAAGACCAGGTCGGCCGACCCCCTGGTTCGGCCAACCTGGTCATTTCACCGTTTCTTGTGTGCTTTCTCTAGGTGGCTGCAAGGTGGATCCCATTGATGTATATGGGTGATACAACGTTGGATCTCCACGCATACTTCTGTTTGTGGGCCATTTGATCCATGGGATGCCACATGTCGTCGCCTGATTGGATGGGATGATATTTTATTGGATTGGTCCCTCTACATTTCCTCATTTCCTGCATAAAATGTTGCATACACATATTTCTCCAAGTCCAAGTGGAATTGGGTTAGATAGAAAGGTGATGTGTGCAAGAAATGACAAATCCTTTACATAATTGAGTTAAATTGACGGATGAAATTGGTATATAACAGCCGTCAACAGGAACAAAAAGGACCAATGCGCACTACTCAGAACTTTTGAGTGCGGTTTTGCTCCTAATTCATTTTAAACTTATTCTTTTTTACGTGGATTAATGTTAAACATGTATATGAACTTATGCAATGCATGATGCATGAAAATGAGGGTGTTACATTGGCGGTGTCCCACTCGGGCTTCTCAAGGGTGGGGCACGTGGGCCCAATTAAGGCAATTAACCAATAACTCATCGTGGAGGAAAAATAGAATCCGAGTCAGAACCCTACATATTGGACTCGTCCGTAGGGAGGCCGGACAAGTCCGTTTGGCGACAAAAAGTTCGACGGGGAAATATGGTGTCAAGCCGGGCAATTCCGTTCTCGAACAGAAAGTTGATCAGACAAGCCAGTGTCAAGCCAGAGAGGTCCGGGGCGTACCTAGTTTCAAAATTCGAACCAAGTTTTTGGGAGTTTCTAGCAGCGATCATCGGGCTAGCCCTTATATGAAAAGAACAAGTCCGGACGGAAATAGAAACAAAACCGGATTAGTCAGTAAAAACTAACGGACATGTTCGGAGGACATCAGAAACGATTTTGAACTAATCCTCAGCAATTAACGAAAAATTCAGGGGGACAACAGTAGCTAAATCAGACTAGCCCGGGGTCCAATCCGGACAAGACCGTGATAAGCCAGGTTTTAATCGTTGTTTTGTTTTTAATTTGTTTTAATCTTGTTTCTTTTTGTGTTGTATCATGTTAAACATGTATTACAGTTAATGCAATGCATGATTGATGAAAATGAGGGTGTTACAAACCTACCCCCTTTAAAATGAATCTCGCCCTCGAGATTTGACGTGGAAGGATAAAGATTGGGAAATCCTCTCTTGAGATCATCTTCTCGCTCCCAAGTTGCTATGGACTCAGTATGATGTTTCCATTGTAATCTGGACCATCGAATCACCTTGTTCCTTGTGACCCTCTCTTTTGTTTCCAAAATCTTGACAGGTTGTTCAACATATGTCAAATCTGCCTCAAGCTCTAGTTCTTCCATTGGTACTTGTTCTTTCGGTACTCTTAGGCACTTCTTGAGCTGAGAAACATGGAACACATCATGAACATCAGAAAGTCTTACTGGCATCTCCAATTTATATGCCACATCTCCATGTTTGTTCAAAATATTGAACGGTCTGATATAGCAAGGTGCCAACTTGACTTTGACGTTAAATCGCTTATGACCTCGCATAGGTGACACTTTGAGATAAACGAAGTCCCCAACTTCAAATGCAAATTCCTTCACCGATTATCCACATAGCCCTTTTGTCTTGACTAAGCAACCCTTAGGTTTTTGCGGATTAACTGAACTTGCCTTTCAACTTCTTGTAACACATCAGGACCAACTACTTGGTTCTCTCCTATATCATTCCAAAACAAGGGTGTTCTACACTTCCTCCCATACAATGCTTCAAAAGGCAACATTTTCAAGCTGGCTTGGTAGCTATTGTTGTACAAAAATTCAGCATATGACAAACTCTTGTCCCAGCCGTGTTAATGCTTCAAGGCACAAGCTCTCAACATGTCTTCTAAAAGTCTGTGCGTGATATGTAGAGCTGAAATTCAACCTAGTACCCACAACCTCATGTAGTTTCTCCTAGATCCTAGAAGTGAATTGAGAACCTCGGTCAAAGACTATCCTTTTCGAAACTCTATGCCCACAAAAATATGCTCCATATACAGTTCTACGAGCCTTGATGTGGTGTATGTTGTCCTGAAAGGAATGAAATGAGCTGATTTCGTTAGCCGATCCACAATAACCCATATGGAGTCATAGCCAGAGTGGGTATGCGGTAATCCAACTATGAAGTCCATACTAGTTTCTTCCCACATCCATTCTGGTATCTTTAATGGCTGTAATAGTCTAGCTGGTCGTCGATGTTCAGCCTTCACCCGTTGGCATACGTCGCATAATGCAACATATGTAGCTATGTCCTTCTTCATCCCATCCCACCAATAGCAAGTTTTCAAGTCTTTGTACATCTTTATACAACCGGGATGGATGGAGTAGGGTGAGTCATGTGCCTCCTTCAATATTGTCTCATGGATATGCTTCACATTAGGCACTAAAATTCTTATCCCAAGCCATAGTGTACCATGATCATCTTCATCGAATCTCCACTCTCTCCCTTCTTGGATATTTTCCTTGATCTCCTGGATTTCCTCATACTTTGTTTGATTATTTCGGATTTCCTGTTCTAGGGTCAGATTTAGCTCCATCATTCCCATCTCATTCATGAACCCAAGATGCAACCATTCAAACTCCTTACATAGCTCGGATGGCAACTCCCTAACCGTGAGTTGGTGGCTTGCTCCTTTTCTACTCAAGGCATCTGCCACTACATTAGCCTTCCCCAGGTGATAGTTGATTCCCACATCATAATCCTTAATGAGCTCCAACCATCTTCGTTGCCTCAAATTCAGGACCGTTTGCGCGAATATGCACTTGAGGCTCTTGTTATCCGTATAAGTCTCACATCTATGACCAAGAATGCACTACAGATGCAAGTTTGAGGTCATGCGTGGGATAATTCTGCTCATGTTATTTCAATTATCTCGATGCATAAGCTACCGCTGGACCTTCTTGCATAAGAACACATCCAAGCCCTTGTCTTTAAGCATCACAGCAGATATCAATGCTCTTGCTCGCATCTGGCAATACCAGGACTGGTGCAGTTTTCAAACTTTTCTATAGCTCCTCAATATTGTCTTGGCAAGCTTGAGTCCATTGGAACGTTCTCCCCCTCATTGGCAATTCAGTCATGGGCTTTGCTATTTTGGAGAAGTCCTTGATGAATCGACGGTAATATCCAGCCATTACAGGAAACTTCAAATTTCATTCACATTCTGTGGCGGCTCCCATTTTAACACTTCTCCCACTTTTCCCGGGTCAACTGATACTCCTCCTTCAGAGATGATATGTCCCAAAAATGATACTTCCCGTAACGAAAACTGGCAATTTCTGAATTTGGCATACAACCGGTGTTCTCGCAATTTTCTACAGTGTGAACCTTAAGTGTTGTTCATGCTCTTCTTCACTTCTCGAGTACATCAAAATGTTATCGATGAACACCACGACGAACTTATCCAAGTACTCCATGAAGACCTTATTCATGAGGTACATGAAGTATGTAGGTGCATTTGCCAATCCAAACGACATAGTGGTGTACTCATAGGATCCATACGGTGTTCGAAAATCCATTTTGGGTATATACAATGGTCTAATCTTCACTTGGAAGTAACTTGACCTCAAGTCAATCTTGGACAAAACACAAGCGCCCTTCGTCTAGTTGAACAAATCTTCTATACGAGGTAACATGTATTTTTTCTTGATCGTCACCTTATTGAGAGACCTATAGTCCACACACATCCTTTGGGTTCCATCCTTCTTATCTACAAAGAGTACTGGGGCTCCCCAAGGTGAATTACATGGGCGTATAAAACCCTTCTCTAGCTGCTCTTGAATTTGCTTCTTGAGCTCCGCTAAATCCTTAGGAGGCATCCTATACAGCCTCTTAGCTATAGGTGCATTTTCAGGTATTAAATCAATGACGAACTCGATGTCACGATCAGATGGCAAAACTGGCAACTCGTTCGGAAACACATCCAAAAACTTGCACACCACTGGAATCTCCTCTAATGTTGCACCATCCGTTTGATTTGGCACTACCTTCTCTGTAGTGGGTTGAAATGCTTCAAACTCTATGCTAACCCTCTCATCATATGTCAATTGCACCATCTTTGTGGCACACTGAATAACGCCATTGTTATTCCGTAAGCAATCCATTCCAAGTATTATGTCTAGTCCGTGTGAATCCAAAACATTGAGGTTGGCGAGGAAGTCTACCCCCCTTATTTCAAGGCTTACTTTTGGACATATTATATTTGTCCCCATCTCCCCTCCAGGAGACTTAAGCAACAAGGTATACTTCATACGAGATATAGGCAAACCATACTTGGCAACATACTTTGATGATAAGAATGAATGTGATGCTTTAGAATTAAAAAATATAGTTGTTAGGTTGGAGTTTGCGAGGAACATACCAATCACAACGTCCTCAGCTTGTTGGGATTCCTCTGTAGAGACATGGTTCACCTTGGCACGGGCAAAATTCTATGGTCTACGGTTGCCTTGTGCTCCCCCATTCGGTCTTGGGTTCTGCCTTGGAGCATTGTTCACTTGACCATAGCTTGACTTCGGGCACTGGGATGCAAACTGTCCCACTTCGCCATAAGTATAGCACGTCTTTGCTGCACCAGTATAGTTAGGACGGGCTTGATTCTAAGCATTAGCGGGGAAATTGGCACGAGGAGCATGTGGCATTGGAGGGTGAGGTGCTTGGATGGTTGGGTATTGCTGCATTGGCTGAGCCGGGCCCAGTGGAATAACAGCGTGATATGTAGGGGTACTTAGGGCGTAGTATGATGCATTTGGTGGTGCATAGCGAGGGGAGAACATTGCTTCCTTGAGGCTGTCCTTGATATGGTGCCTTTCTCTTATTATCTTGCTCCATCTCAAGAACCTTGTTCTCAACCACAATAGCCTTGTGCACAAGCTTCTGGAACTTCGCATAATCACTATTGAGCAATTGGACTTGAATCTCATTGTTTAGGCCCCTGATGAACAAGTATTGCTTCTAGCTGTCCGTGTTCACATCTTTTGGAGCATACCTTGAGAGTTGAGTGAATTCATTGAGGTACTCACACACACTCAACCTTCCTTGCCTTAGGTTTCAAATTCTTGCCTCCTCAAGATCATGACACCTTTATGAACATCGTGAGAACGGAAGCTCTCCTTGAATTCCGCCCAAGTGATTCTCTCCTGATTTGCATGGGCATTGCAAAGATCTTCCCACCAATCCACAGCTGCTCCAACTAGCTAATGGGAGGCAAAAAAGACTTTCTCCCAATCGTTGCATTGGATAATAGAAAGCTTCTTCTCCACAGACTAAAGCCAATCATCAACTACCATAGTATCATTGGCTTGAGCAAAAGTAGGTGGCTTAGTCCTCATAAACACTCCCAGGCGGTTATGAGGTGGTGGGGGTGGCGGTGGTTGTGGCATAGGCATGTGGGGCTGCTTATTGGCTTGCAACTGTCCCAAAGTTTGCATCATGGTTTGCTTGAGCTGATTTTGCATAGACAACAAGCGCTCAAGGTTACTAGCTTCAGGTCCAAGTAGGATATTCTGAGGCACCTCATTGTTCTCCTCATCACCATCGACATTCCTTTGGTTGCGGGTCACCCTCAGCATCTAAGGAAAAAGAGCAAGATATGGAAGGATTTAGAATTTGGGAGAAAACGTCCCTGAAAGTTGCCTAGAGGGGGGGGGGGTCAATAGGCTAATTGATCTGAAATGACTTAATAAAACGAGATTAGTACTCAGGGGGCGGACTAGTCCATTCCAGGGGCGGACTGATGAGAGAATTGATGATGATGAGGCCCGATCTTCCGATAGGTAATGGGTAAGTCGATTGATGGAGATCTCGACGTTGATGATCCGAGGCTCTCGAGTAGAACACGAACAGCCCCTGCAATCACTACACCACCGCTCCGTTGGTTATCAACCGTGCTTCACACGATTGACCTCGCCAAGAAGGCTAATCCCTGCAAGTGCAACCGAGAACACAAGCAAGAACGTAGAAGAAGCAATCTGAAATTGCTGAATTGGGGTTTCACAAACTGAAAAACGCCATATTATTGATCTAAGCAAAACCCAATTGTTCATGGCGGCTACTATGGAGTATATATAGGTGGGAGGACGTCCAAGGGGGTGTTGGGGTCGTGACCTAACCCTAACACACGAAAATAATGGACTTAGACTTAATACAAGGCCCAATGGCCCAATACGGTGGCGCAGCACCCTGACAGATTCTGTATTTGATTTTGTTTCGACGATTCCTGACGACTCCGGAGCAATTTTGACATTGGACCAGTGCCATTGGAAAGGTTATCCTCTCCCCTTTCCGTGCATATGTAGAACGTCCAAAACGGAGTTCGTATGCGTCCTGGGCGTCCGTTTTAGTGCGTACTGCTCCTGGACTCCGAGTTGGATACGATTTGGAGTTTGGTTCGGTTTCCATCTTCTTTGAACGAATTCTCTGGTCTTCCACGTCCCTAATACTCCCTCCAAGTACTCCTTGAACCTCTCCATGGATCCTAATCACAAATAAATCATTAAGTAGCAATTTATGTTCAAAAACATATAAGGAAATATATAAGAACGAGTTCACCTCTGAAATTAATTGTTGTGCATGAACTCTATTGATTGCATCTTGTATGTTCAATGGAGTGTTGTTTGTATCCATAGAATTGATGTCCTCATCATCCTCCCCTTCTTGAATTGGAGTCGTCCTCGACTCAAGTTCATCTTCTATCATGTGTGGGTCCATACGTGCAACGCCATCAAATCTTCTTGTAAGCATGAAAGGAGGAGGCCAAGGTGGTGGACGGCATAGTGCACCATCTTGATCTTGTCCAAACAAGAGCGCACATTCACTTGAGCCAGGATCCCAAACAAATAAACTGTGTACCATATTTGTAGGTGCAATGATAATGTGCATGATCTCGTCATTCTCCCCTTCTTTATGACAAGCCGTCCTCGGCTTGCTCGTATGTCCAGGAAAAAGGATTGCTTTGGGGGTAGAATGAACACTGTCCATATTGCACGACTGCAACGAACAATACTTCTCTTTTATTTTTTGTCCCTGCTCCAAGAAAAAAATACTAGAGAAGCTTGACAAAACATTATTAGCGTTAGTGCATTCATTTACTTTAGGATGTTGTTGCAGCACAAAAGGAGTTTTCTCATTTGAACAAACGTAAACTTTATGCACCATAAACACACCACTATGTTCATATTTTCCTATTGCATGAAAAATATTTCTACTTAACAAAGGCAATTCAGATTGGGAAAATATTCTCTTCTCTACTATATCTAGATCACAAAGAGTGTCAAATTCAATATAGCCCAAAGTATTTAGAGAAGATAACAATTTCAGCTCATCCCTTTCACATATAGTTGGGATCAAATGCTTAATTTCAGCACAAGTGAGTAATAAAGTATCAAATTCATTTGGTTGTTCTAGCATAGGTACAATATAACAGCACACAACTCATTTTTGTTGTAAGAATCAGTAGGAAAATCAACTAATGGTAAATGTGTATTATGAAAAGGTTCATCTTGTTGCTGCTCATCGATAGTATGATTGGTAGCAAAATTCAGCACATCCGAAAATGTCATACTTTGGTTAACTGTATAGCATTGTCCATTAACACTACTCTCATTTTCAGCAAGAAATTCAAATGCATTATGAGTTGATTCATCAAAAAATTCAGAAGAGTTGTTCAACACTTCACTCTCATTTGCATCTTCATTTATTTGTTCATGTTCCTGCAAAAGGTTAGGCAAAGGAGGAGGTACAACAAGAAAATTCTTCTCAAGTTCATGTATTTCATCTTTACAATTAGATACATTAGCAAATGTTTCTCGCATAAGAATTTTCATATCTTTCCATGTTCGAGGTTTTTCTAAATCATTTAAATTGTTCCACCAAGTTAATGCACAACCTACTAATGCACTTGCAATATTTCTAATCTTCCTCCTCTCACACATATGACATTTTCCAAAAATTTTATCCAACTCTATTTCCCAAGCAATATATTCATCATAACCAAGACCATCAAAAGAAGGAAAAGATGGGAGAATGTAATTACTTCTTATGGAAGGTGTTGTAAAGGTGGTCTGAATGTCATGCGAAACATTGGTTGATGTTTGATTTTTAGTGAGCAACTCCGTCGCCGTCTTCATCATGTCTATCATCTCAGCATATAATGCATGATTCTTACTTTTACCTGACATTGTTAGTAGCAAACAGAAGACAACACAAAAAATATGTTATCCCTATCAACTACAAAGGATAATGGCAAAGTGGAAGTGGAATCACACACTCTCAAGCGTCTTACCACGCTCTTACAAGTGTTCTTACCGACACTGCAGGTGGCAAACGGTGGACGGTATGAAGAAACCAATGAAGCGTGGGATGATTACAAAGGTGTATCGATTCTGCTCAAGAGTAAGGTGTAGCTTGGATGGCACTTTCTATGTAGCAAGGATTAGCAACAATGAAATCAGATAGTAAAGTTGAATAAGTGTCCAAAGTATTTGTCAAAGTTGCTGGCCTAAATGTGTTCCTAGTAGTTCAAGCTAGCAAGACATGAGACAAAACTAGATGACACAAAGAATGCAAGCACTTCTGTTTTTTTTTGTTGTTTTTTTTCCTCTTTTTTTGTGCGGCTTTTGTTTCTCGTTTTGCACTTGCCTTTTTCTTTTTTCTTCCTTTTTTTCAGAATGTGCTGCAAGGGAAGAACACAATAAAAATCAATCCAAGATATCTCGTGTGTCTGTCGCAGATTTTCTGCTCAATCTTCCAAAGACAAATAGGCACAATTATAGGCTCTAAAATGGAAAACTTAGAACAGCAAGATGTAGATATATCTCTCCTCTTTAATTTCAATATATGGAAGACCTATTTTGGAAAAGAATAATAGGAGATATTGCCCCCGAAATACAGACTGTTCAGAATTTTTGGGTCAATAACAGATTCGTATCCAATGCAATTTAGACATCGATAACTATATTTTCTTGGCAAATGATGAATATTAAAGTTATAGAGCACTTCTTAAGATTTCTATAAAGTACAAGAACACCAAAATCCGAGTTTGTATGTGCGAGATATGATGAAAATACCAAACTGGACAGAGGTGAATCTAATCTGGACGTGATGACGTGATTCAAAAGGATGAATCACACAATGCAAAACTCAAACTAAGACCAAAAACACTTTCTAAACCAGCAATATGACTCAACAACGGATACAAACTCAACAAAACCAAACTGAAAACGAAAGTAGTAAAGGCTCAAACGTGGTTTGGACAAAGTAATGAACAGATCTACTAAACTGCAAGTTCTTTTGTGGCTTTTTTGTGGACTCTAGGTATGAAAAACAAAACTAATGTAATGGATAGATGAATTACCTAACGGGCAACCTGGAAATCTGATACCAATTGATGAGAGAATTGATGATGATGAGGCCCGATCTTCCTATAGGTAATGGGTAAGTCGATTGATGGAGATCTCGACGTTGATGATCCGAGGCTCTCGAGTAGAACACGAACAGCCCCTGCAATCACTACACCACCGCTCCGTTGGTTATCAACCGTGCTTCACACGATTGACCTCGCCAAGAAGGCTAATCCCCGCAAGTGCAACCGAGAACACAAGCAAGAACGTAGAAGAAGCAATCTGAAATTGCTGAATTGGGGTTTCACAAACCGAAAAACGGCGATATTATTGATCTAAGCAAAACCCAATTGTTCATGGCGGCTACTATGGATTATATATAGGTGGGAGGACGTCCAAGGGGGTGTTGGGGTCGTGACCTAACCCCAACACACGAAAATAATGGACTTAGACTTGATACAAGGCCCAATGGCCCAATACGGTGGCGCAACACCCTGACAGATTCTGTATTTGATTTTGTTTTGACGATTCCCGACGACTCCGAAGGAATTTTGACATGGGACCAGTGCCATTAGAAAGGCTATCCTCTCCCCTTTCCGTGCATATGTAGAACGTCCAAAACGGAGTTCGTATGCGTCCTGGGCGTCCGTTTTAGTGCGTACTGCTCCTGGACTCCGAGTTGGATACGATTTGGAGTTTTGTTCGGTTTCCATCTTCTGTGAACGAATTCTCTGGTCTTCCACGTCCCTAATACTCCCTCCAAGTACTCCTTGAACCTCTCCATGGATCCTAATCACAAATAAATCATTAAGTAGCAATTTATGTTCAAAAACATATAAGGAAATATATAAGAACGAGTTTACCTCTGAAACTAATTGTTGTGCATGAACTCTATTGATTGCATCTTGTATGTTCAATAGAGTGTTGTTTGTATCCATAGAATTGATGTCCTCATCACGGACTAGTCCGGTCCACCTACAGGGAAAACCTAAAAGGGGTTTCTAACAAATTTTAGTTTGATTCTTGTGATGCAAGGTATGTTAGAATGACTGATCGAACCTTAACAAGCTATGAAGCAAGTATGAGGCTAAAGATCACAATGAGACAAGGGTGATGAACAAAAACGATAAAGCTAACCCTAGAAGCAATGTGCAATAAGTGAAAGTTAAGTACACAGGGGACACAAGGATTTTATCCTGAGGTTCAATACCACAAAGGAATCTACGTCTCTGTTGAGGAGTCCACGAAGGACCGGGTTCAACAACCCTTCCATCACCAAGTTTACCACAAGGGCCTAACTTGGTTCTCCACTATCACAAAGGGATGAATACAAGATTCGTTGGAGCTTCTCACAATCTGAGGCTCCCACCACAAATATAATCACAAATCACAAAGATAGATTCAAGCCATAGATCACAAAGATTCACAAGTGCAAGAGATAAAACCGAGAGCCTAGAGCGGTGTTCTTCCTCTTCTTCACCTCACCAAACTCTAATTCACACAAGAATTAGTTTTAGAGGGAATGTAGGCAAGAAGGAGGCTTTTGGAGGCTCAAAGTTTGTTGTGGCGGCGCTAGGGTTTCAATCTTTTCAGAGGTTGGTTCAAATAAACCCAGGGGTCCTCTATTTATAGAGGTTCCCAGCCCATACTGCTGACTTCAGCAGATGGGCAGACTAGTCCGTCCTAGGGCCCGGACCAGTTCGGCCATTGGGACCACTAACGTCCCTGACAACTGTCGCACTACGCGGCAATCGTCACACTACCCGCCAAACTTCAAATTCAAACGGTCACTTCAAAACGGACTAGTCCGGCCCACACCGGACTAGTCCGATCTCACACAGAACCTTTTGTTCCGTGTGAAAACGTACTAGTCTGGAGACCACGGACTAGTCCAGCCCCCAGGGTGGACTAGTCCGGCCTACCCAGACTTAGTCGCTGAAACTCCACTTCTCTCCAAACCCGGACTAGTCCGCACCCTAGGCTGACTAGTACGATCTAAGTCAGGACCTCTGAGTCTGGACTAAAATGAACAAGTTCGTGGTTTTGGTACTTAGTCCCGAAAAACCACTCCACGACTACCTGGACTAGTCCTTCCCACTACGGACTAGTCCGAACTCAGTCATACCCTTCTGGTCCAGCTGAAAATGGACTTGGCCGGCTAGGAGCGGACTAGTCCGGCCACCTGCACAGACTAGTCCAGCCACTCCTGCCAGACTACTTCCAACTCTCTTCTCTCAACAGGTTTTGATCTCTAAACCACTTGGAGCTCCCAACTTGATCTCAATGCACTATACGTGTGATGCCCGGTTCTGAAAAATGAACCAAGCCAACACATATGTGTGCCCAGGATGTTCAACACACATACACGAGTGCGTTCACAAAAGAGTATACATAAAATTACCACAAAACAAAATTAATTAACCAAATTTTATTACAGAAGCCATATTATCCTCGATTACAACCTCTAATGAATATTTATGACAAGTTCAACTAATGCAGCGGAAATAAACTGATTAAGCAACTAAGCAAACTAAGCATAAGGGATAGCGCAGCTCCAATAAACACCACAGGCAAAGCTGACGGTAGACACGGCCTAGAACTCCGCATTATCACCATTAAACTCCCAATCCTGACCTGCAACTATTGGGTGGGGGATTGCAAGAGTGAGTACATGTCGTACTCAGCAAGTGTGGAAAGTATGACATGTGGCTGATTCAAATGACGAATATAATAATGGCAAAGTGCTGAAAAGTACATTAAAACATTTGAAAAGCAATATATTATATTTATATGAATTAAACCCATCATAATCATAAGTAATATCATAATACCAGTCCACAATTCACCATCCTCATCAATAATTCCAGATTTCACCATTTGCCAATAACCATATTCAATACTAGAAATAAATCCATAACCAGATGTAACCATTACCATAACCATAGCCATAACCATCCCAAATACCATCCCAATGCCGAATACCCTCTAATCATGGAAGTTGTCCAGGTGCTCATAACCGGGAGCACGGCTATCATGATAGTTTTATTAGACTCTGCAGAGTTTGTACCACTTTACCCACGTGTTCGTGATTTCATCACCTTTCGATGACTAGAACCTCTATTACGCCGTCTCACACTTCCGTCGGTGTGTGGTCAAGAGATCACAAAATAGACTTTACAAAGGGATTACTAGCCTATTTAGACCCCACTGAGGTTTCACCGGTGGCGATGCCTCCAACTGAGCACATCTTCAACCAAGGGCCCCCTCTTGAGCCATTCAGATCCCAGGGTAGTCCCAACAATCATCGACAAACCCAATCCGACTACCCCTTCCCCGAGCATCCACAATGGTCCAAACAACACTAGCAAAGCCCTAATTAATCAGCTACGCCGCACCCATACTTGGCCTCGTGGTGGCACTGTAGTCCTGGCTTATTCTCGCATGAACCGGTCCTTAGATCTAAAGCAAGCAAACCACCATATCATCCAACCCATCCACATACCAGGCTTGCTTAGATCACACATTACCATACCGTATTGACCAGTTCACATTAACCAGAATATCATTAATGCATAATTAAATGTGTAGTGTTGGTTTCCCATCCCAATTAATTAAGCGAAGCAAAAAGGTAAAAAGCCCTTCCCGAGTCTCTACCATATATTCCAGGTGACAAGGATGGTTTAGCAAATCTAGTAAACTTCCTACCATAGGATTCCCGTCAATTTGACACAAGCATGCAGTTTGCAAACAAAACATTTATTTTAAAACAGGATCAATATGCTTCAAGGACACTTGCCTTGCTCTTGCTGTTGATTAGGATCAAAGCCTTCAAAATCTTGGTGCTGTAGATCCTCCGCGGCACTTTCTAGCGCAAATCCGTCTAATCCACACAATAAACATACAAGACAAGAAACACAATCAAAGAGTGCACAAATATTACTCAATATGTCATGACATGCATGATTAATGCAAATGCAAGGTAGAACTTGTTACTAGATTGCCTTTCATGATAACTAACTAGTTCTAATAGCTTTTAACAAGTTTACTTAGGTTTGGAGTTTATTAGATCAAATTTTAGAATTAATTCAACACAATTTAACCAGAAAGATCAGACTAGTCCGCTAGGGACCGGACAAGTCCGCACTCTGCGAGATCAGCAAATTAGGGTTTTCTAGATCGATGTGAATTTGGAGATTAGGGGTTGAATTCTTGTAAGGAATAGATAATAGAAGGTATACCAGGTGTTTAGAACTCCAATGAATCAAGAAACTTGGAGGTAACACTTGGATCTTGATGATCTAGGGTTGGGGATGAACTTTGAGGTGAATTGGTGATGAAGATCGAAAGCTTGGTGGAGATCTTGATCCTCTTTCGTTTCCTCCTCTTTTTGTTCTTGCTTGAGATCTTCTCCTCCCTCCTTGATGGTGGCTCTCCACGAACTAGGGTTTGGGTGGGTGGAAAAGTGGCAAATAGATGTCAATCCAAGCGGTGGGGCTGTTTATATAGAGGTGGAGGCTAGGGTTAGATGGATTTCGAGTTTGGGATGAGTAGAGGCCGGTTTAGAGTCCCACATGGGCTCTAAAAGAGTTAGGCATGATGTCCCTAGGCCCACTTAACGTGAAACCCAAGAAACAAGTCGTAAAACAAAAGATCAACTCGGAGTCGCGAAATATCGGACATGTCCGGAAAGGATCGGACTAGTCCGAAGTCGTCCAGAGAGAAAATCAGACAAGTCTGGCCAAACATCAGACAAGTCCGACTTTAAATAGAGAGGAAATCGGACAAGTCCGTTGGAACACCGGACTAGTCCGGAAAAGTCCAAGGACTTAGCAAATTTTCAAGGATTCTTGGAATATCGGACTAGTCCGCACAAAATCGGATAAGTCCGAAAGTTACCAGTGCCAAAAATCCGACTAGTCCGCAGCAAAAATGGACAAGTCTGATTTTAGTCAGAGAGAAATCGGACTAGTCCTTAGCAAAATCGTAATAGTCCGCACTTTCCTGCATTTTAAGTGCGGTTTTGCTCCAAATCAGTTTTAAATGCTCCGATTCAATTTTAAACTCATTCCTCTTGTTGTGGGTTAATGTTAATAATGTATATGAGTGTATGTAGGGCATGACGCATGAAAATTAGGGTGTTACAATACACACACATCCTCATACACATATGGCTAGTCTAAACTCGACACGCTAGAAACCTCAGTTTCTCCTTTTCCAGTCGACATCACCGTTTTCATACTTTTCCTTTTTGAGGGTTTGTGTTTCCGCTTGAATCCACACCTGTGCTTAAGATCACTGAGCTCATTAGATACTTAATTGTCGTCATGAATCATCCAAAACCCACGGGGATCCTAGATGCACTTTCAATCTCCCCCTTTTCGGTGATTGATGACAACACATTAAGTCTTCACATATAAGAGTATAAATTTTGGTTTTCATAACGTGCGGGTGTATGAGTAACTCCCCCTCAATGAATGCATCATAAAAAGAAGATTGTGGAAGTCCTTCATACACACACACACATTATGGTGGGGTGCCTACGTGTTGTGCTCAACTTTTGTGACAAGACATATTAAATATGAATATGATCAAAAGATAGACATTCAAAGCATCATATTGATATTAAAAATTCAAAATATAGTCTTGCACAAATTTTAACATTCGACGTGACATAAATATTACAATAAGAAGTTCTACATGTCCAAGGGTCTAACAAAATAGAGTGCTACCCCCTCTAACTCATCTAACGCTCCCCTTCCCCCATCTACTTCCCCCTTCTAACTCTCCCCCTTTGGCATCAAGACACCAAAAAGGAAAAAAAAAGGGAACCAAGAAGCCCAAAGTCTAGTCATCCTCCTCGTCGTCCCTGTCAGGGGTGTCGCTCTCCGTGGCCTCCGGGTCCTCAAAGTCCTCGTTGTCATCGTCGGAGGCCCGTGCCGAGAGAGCCGCCCGGGAAGAGCTCCCGTCCTCTTGGAGCTGGGCGAGCTCGTTGATGGTGAAGTCGGGGAATGGAGTGATCTCCCCGTCACTCACCCCCGGAGAGGACATGGGGTCCTCCAGTTTGTCACACACCGCCTTGAGGTATTTTCTTGGCGCTTGTGTGCTCGCTAATTCTGCATCTCTTGCTTCTGGCAGGAGGTGAAAATAGCCTTGAAGCACTTGAAGAAAGCGCTCAACGACTAAGGCGGAGGCGGAGAAGGAGGTGCTGACATTGCAGAGTGACAGGGAGGCTCCGCATTCTTCCGGCACGAAGGAGGCGGCACTGAAGGAGGCCTCTGAGGATGGAGCGGGCGATGAGTCACATCCTTGACGAAGGTCAAGCCCGACACCTTCTCGATGAGATACATGATGTAGGGCGCATATTCACAAGCATGATTAGGGGTATGCGAGATGTTGAAGATGTCATCGAAGATGTAGTCAACTAGGTTGAACTTCTCATCGTCATCAATAAGGAGCAGCAGGTGCCTTAGATTGCCTTGGATCACCCCTGCATCACCATCCTTGGGTGCAATTGTCCTTCTGAGGATCCTGTTCAGAATGCTATAGAATGGCTTGATATTGTGAGCATGCCCGACATCATATTGAACATGGTTGGGATACATGTAGGCCAGCTCATCTCTGTCTACGGCCTTGAGGTTAGAGATAATGATCTCATGATCCAAATGAGCCTCAAGTTCGAGAATCTTAGCAAACTCCTCAGAAGTAACTGAGAACTGCTCTCCATGCGTCATCCAAATGATGCGTCTATCACCTGAAGTGGTGAAGTAGATGGTGGAGTAGAATTGCAGGATAACTTCAACATTCTAGTCATATTTGAAACCCATGATGTCTTTGAGCTCATGGCGCTCAGCAGCTTCAATGACCACATCAAAAGCAGAATGTTGCTTTTGGGCCATATACTTCCCGTCTACCCATTGTGCTTCGATCACTGGCTTCTTCATGTTCTGGTAGACAAGACGGTAAAATTCATAGTGAAAGTCGCACCAAAACCTAGGGTCGGCGGTGCTTCTTTCATACTTGTAGTCTTTGTTCGTCCGCAGTCTTCTTGCCTTCTCGGCTCCTTTCCCATGGAAGAAATTGGCGGCTATCTCACGCTGCCTGTTGGGGTTCATCTCAGGAGTGTGCACCTCCAAGGGGCCAATGGGTTTGGCCTTCCCCTTCTCCTTAATAACAATGCCCTTGGCCTTCGAAGCGGGGGACTTCACCGTGGGCTTCTTCTTCTTTGGCTCTACAAGAGCCGGGGCCTTGCCCTTCTCCGGATCTCTTTCGATCCGGCATTCAACAATTTCCTCTTGGGCTTGCTCCTTGCCCCTTTCTTTCTCTCCAACGGTCACAAGTCTCTTCCTTTTGGAGACTTGAGCTGCGGCAGCCTGAGAGTTGTGAGCCTCGCGCTCCTCTCGCTTCTTCTTTCGGAGTTCCATGCAGGACTCCTCAATGGCACGAGCCATTGCTTCGTCTTCATTGTAGACCGTTGTTGCAGCCCTTGCTTGTTGTTTCTTTGCTGCCTTTGCTCGGTCGTGCTGCTTGAGATGTTTCTTGGCAGCCTCAACCTCAGCTCTTGCCCTTTCATCGGAAAGGCGAAGTTGCTCGGCCTCCCACTCAGGGTCAGTGGGTGGAGAAGCGGAACGGCGAGGAGCTGCCATTTCTGCTAAAACAGGGAGAAGACATAAGATAGAAGGTCAAGGAAGTGGAATATTGCGAAAGAAATCATGAGAAACAGGCAAAGTTAGAGTTTGGCCTGTGTACACCGGACTTGTCCGCCCCAGGGGCGGACTAGTCCGCCGGGCACCGGGACTATTCCGGTTTACACAGGTTGGACCCTAACTCTAACGGTTTTTTCGAAAAATCTTGGAAACAAGTTGCAATACTCCTAGGTTATGCTCACAAGGATGCTTAGAACAACTTTAATGAAGAGACATCTATCGAAAACCCTATGAATCAAGAGTGAGGTATGTTTTTGAAAAATGAGGAATACCTCTTCGAATCTTGAGGAATCGACAAAATCGGGGATGGATCACGTCGGGAGTGATTGGGAAAAGTCTCCCACACCTCCGGGGCTTCCAATGCACGGATTGGAAATGATTTTTGGTGGAGAAAACTGAAAATTGCCTAATGGGCGTGGAGTTTCGCGCGTGGGAGAGAGAAAAGTGAGTGTGGAGAAGAGGAGGGGTTGGCCGCCTCCTGGGGGGTTTAAGTCCCTAGGGGACAGACTAGTCTTGTGAAGGGGCCGGACTAGTCCGTTCTGCGGACCAGACCCGGTCCAGTCCAGATCTAGACTTGTCCGACCATAGGGCGGACTAGTCCGGTCCTAAGAGGCTGAAAACATATATATTTGAGTTTTAGCCACTATAGTTGAATCTTTTGGACATATTGCCACAACAAAACCTTATGAATATGGTCAGTAAGCATATGACCATAACTCACAAAGTTGATAGTTTTTCAAATATTTTGAAGAAAATTGAGATAGAGATGAATTTCTCAAACACATGCGTTCTTTTGAATAAGATGTAAAGTAAACATTCAGATGTGCATGTTTCAGGCCACATTTCGAGAATCTAAGATATTGAGCTCACTCCTAAGCTCACAAAAATGCTTCTCATCTAGAGGTTTGGTGAATATATCGGCTAGTTGGTTCTCAGTTCTAACATGGGATATCACTATGTCCCCTTTCAAGGAATGATCTCTCAAGAAGTGATGTCTAATATCTATGTACTTTGTCCTCGAATGCTCAACTGGATTATGGGCTATTTTGATTGCACTCTCATTGTCACATAGGAGAGGAATATGGTGCAAGTTTATACCATAATCCCTTAGAGTTTGTCGCATCCAAAGAAGTTGTGCACAGCAACTTCCGGCTGCTACATACTTCACTTCGGCTGTGGAAAGAGCAATGGAGTTTTGTTTCTTAGAGGACCAAGACACTAAGGATCTACCCAAGAATTGTCATGTCCCGGATGTGCTCTTTCTATCAACTTTGCACCCCGCATAATCCGCATTGAAATAGCCAATAATGTTAAACTTGGATCCTTTGGGGTACCAAAGTCCTAGGGTAGGTGTGTGAACTAAATATCTAAGAATTCTCTTAACGGCGATCATATGGCACACCTTAGGTGCAGCTTGAAAACGTGCACACATACACACACTAAGCATAATATCCGGTCTAGATGCACAAAGATATAACGAAGAACCAATCATGGAATGATATACCTTTTGGTCCACACATGGACCATCTTCGTTGAGGTCTAAGTGTCCATTTGTTGCCATTGGAGTCTTGATGTGTTTGGCCTTGTCCATGTCAAACTTCTTTAATGTGTCTTGAGTGTACTTTGTTTGACTTATGAACATGCCTTCTTTGAGTTGCTTAACTTGAAAACCTAAAAAGAACTTCAGCTCCCCCATCATGGACATCTCAAATCTCTCTGTCATTATCTTAGAAAAATCATCACAAAACACTTTGTTAGTAGAACCAAATATGATGCCATCGACATATATTTGGCACACAAAGAGATCATCATTAAAGTGCTTTATAAAGAGAGTGTAATCAGCTTTTCCTATCTTAAAACCATTTTGAATCAAAAAGTCTCTAAGGCACTCATACCAAGCTCTAGGAGCTTGTTTGAGGCCATAGAGAGCCTTACGCAATTTGAAGACATGGTTTGGGAAGTCTTAGTCTTCAAAGCCCGGTGGTTGCTCCCACATAGATTTCCTCCTTGATTGGGCCATTTAGGAACGCACTCTTGACGTCCATTCGGTAAAGCTTAAAATCATGGTGAGTAGTAAAGACAAGTAATATACGAATTTACTCTAGCCTAGCTACGGGAGCAAAGGTTTCATCGAAGTCCAAACCTTTGACTTGTGAGTACCCCTTGGCCACAAGTCGTGCGTTGTTCCTTGTCACCATGCCATGCTCATCTTTCTTGTTGCAGAACACCCACTTGGTGCCCACAACATTTGCTTGTGGACGCTTGACAAGCTCCCAAACTTTGTTCCTCTCAAAGTTGTTGAGTTCCTCTTGCATGGCCACCACCCAATCTGGGTCTCTTAATGCGTCTTCAACCTTATGGGGATCCAAAGACGAGACAAAAGAGTAATGTTCACAAAAGTTAGCAACACGAGAATGAGTGATTACCCCTTTTGTAATGTCTCCTAGAATGTTGTCAACGGGGTGATCCCGTTGAAAACTTTGATGCACACGAGGATGTGGAGGTTGAAATCTTGAGTCATCATCATCCTCTTCTTCTTCTTGGTCTCCCCCTTGATGTCCTTGATGTATGCCTCCACCTTGACTTTCGTCTCCTTGATTGTGTTGAGGTACAACTTGTCCATCTTCAACTTGGTCACGTGGGGGATGACTTGCATCATCTTGTTGTTGGTCACTTGAGCTTTGAGGTTGTTCTTGTGGTCGAACATCTCCAAGTGCCATCCTCCTAAGAGCTTCTTGTGAAGAGTCTTCTTGATCTATCACACTTTGATCAACTTGCTCCACTTGGGAGCCATTAGTTTCATCAAACACCACGTCGCGTGCTATTTCAACAATCTCGAATGATTTGTTGGAGACACAGTAGGCGTGGATGTTTGAATCATAACCAAGCAAGAAACCTTCATCGGACTTTGAAGCAAACATCGAAGTCCTAGGCTTCTTGTTGAGAATATAGCACTTGCTCCCAAAGACACGAAAGTAGGAGACATTAGGTTTCTTACCAACTAGAAGCTCGTAGGGAGTCTTCTTGAGGAGGCGGTGGAGGTACAATCGGTTGACTGCGTGGCAAATGGTTTTAACCGCCTCCGCCCAAAACCGATACGACGTCTTGTACTAATCAGGCATTGTCCTTGACATCTCAATGAGTGTCTCATTCTTCCTTTCCACCACCCCAATTTGTTGAGGGGAGTAGGGGGCAGAAAATTCATGCTTGATGCCCTCCTCCTCCAAGAATTCTTCCACTTGAGTGTTCTTGAACTCGATGCTGTTTTCGCTTCTTATAGCCTTGATTCTTAAGGCGAACTCATTTTGAGCTCTCCTTAAGAACCTCTTGAGGACACCGTGAGTTTCACCCTTATCATGCAAGAAGAACACCCAAGTGAAATGAGAAAAATTGTCAACAATAACAAGACCATATTTGTTACCACCAATGCTAATGTAGGTTATCGGCCCGAAAAGATCCATGTGTAGCAGTTCCAACGGTCTTGTTGTCGTCATGATGTTCTTGGAGGGATGTTGCGCTCCTACTTGCTTCCCCGCTTGGCAAGCACTACATGGCCTATCCTTTTCAAAGACAACATTCTTCAAACCATAGATGTGCTCGCCCTTAAGAAGCTATTGTAAGTTCCTCATCCCAACATGGGCTAGCCTTCTATGCCAAAGCCATCCCATGTTGGTTTTTGCCATTAAGCATGTGTCAAGTTGAGCTTTATCCAAGGTAAAATCCACAAGATAAAGCTTTCCCTTGAGCACACCCTTAAAAGCGATTGAGTTATCAGTTCTCCTAAGGACGCTCACACCCTCATTAGTAAAAACACAATTATAACCTTTGTCACATAGTTGTGATATGGAAAGAAGGTTATAGTCTAAAGAATCAATATGCAAAACATGAGAAAGAGTGTGTTGGGGAGAAATGACAATTTTACCGGAGTCAAGGATTTTCCCTCGACTATTGTCCCCAAAGAGGATCCCTTCATTTGGATCATCATGTTGCTCATACTCCACGAACATTCTCCTCTCTCTGGTCATGTGGTTGGTGCATCCACTATCGAGCACCCATTTGGATCCACCGGAGGAGTACGCCTACAAAACAAGATTATGCCTTCCTTTTTGGTACCCAAGCGGAGTTGGGTCCTTTGACGTTATTAGTGAGGTACTTGGGCACCCACACACAAGGCTTGGGGCTCTTGCGGAGTGGCCCAACATATGTAGCATAAACTTTGCCATACTTGTTTCTCATTAAAACATAAGATTCATCAAAATCATGGAAGAGAGGATGCGGCTCGGATTTAGGCATGTTAGTGCTAGTTGAAGTATTCTTCCCAATTTTAGTCGGGGATGAGCTTCCTTTGACAAAGACAATCAAGTCTTTGCCATACTTGGAGGTTTTAGCATTTTGCTTTCCACCTCTAGTATAACCAAGACCATCCTTGACATTGGGAGGTCTTGTGTTGGTGTATACACTTCGTGCATATGCCACCTTCTCTTTGTCAAAGATGCCACCCTTAGGTGCTTGTTTGCCTTGAGTCAACTTAAGCTCATCCTTTAATTTAAGGATCAAGTTATAACATTTGCAAGTAGATATTGCTTCGAATGCAACCTTTGATGATGATGAGCTTTTGGAGGAAGAGGCTACATTGGTCTTGAGGGACTCAACTTGAGTCTTAAGGATCTTGTTAACTTTTGCCAAGTTGCCAAGTTTGTCCTTGAGCTCAATGGTTGTCTCCTCAAGACTTGAGCATGTTTTCTTGCTTAGAGCAAGTTCATGCTCTAATGCCTTGCTCTTCTCTCTCTCAAGCTCAAGGAGCTCAATGAGCTCTTTACATCTCTCCTTTTCATGGATAAGCATGTCCTCTTGCCTATCTATGAGCTCCTCCTTCTCAAAGATTTCATCCGAGGGTAATTTCATTCTACGCAAAGTGCTCTTACTTATATCCTGAAGCACGTGTTCGTTTTCACTAGCACTATCAAAATCATCATGGCAGGATATGGAAGAGGATGAGTTAGAAGTAACCTTTCTCCTTCCTTGTTTTGCCATGAGGCGAGTTTGCTTGTGGTCGTAGAGGTTGGGGAAAAGCTTGCTTCCCTTGGAGCTCCTCCCGATGGCTATGGTTGCCATCTTCTCCTCGTCTTCAGACGAGGAGGACTCATCGTTAGAGTCCCATTCCTTGCCTAAGTGAGCATAACCGGAGGCCTCTTCTTCTTATAGAACTTCTTCTCTTGCAGCTTGCCCTCCTTCTTCTTCTTGCCCTCTTCATGTGGGCAATCTAAAATGAAGTGCCCATACTCGCCACAATTGTAGCAAGCCCTCTTTGTTTTGGGCCTTGCTTTCTCTTTGCCCTTGCTCTCATGCTTATATCCTCCTTTTCTTCTCCTCATCATCCTCTTGAAGTTGTTGATAAAGAGGGCCTCTTCCTCATCGGTGTCAATGCTCTCCTCATCATCTTCATTTTGCTCTTTTGAGGAGGATGTCACTTTGAGTGCAACATCCTTCATCTTCAAGGTGGTGAACCTTTGGAGGTCATTGTAGAAGAGCGCCTCCTTCTCCATGATCTCGTGGTTGATGATCCTTCCTAGGACCTCCTCCGGGGTCATTTTGGCAAACCCCGGACATTCCCGTTCATGGAGCAAAGAGAGACGTTTCTAGGCATGAATGCCCGAATCATCCTCTTCACCACCTCGTGGTTCGTCCACTTTGTGCAGTCATAAGATCTACTCTTGTTGATGAGTAGCTTTAGGCGGTTGTACATCTCTTGGGGAGATTCACCATCCATTATGGCAAACCTCCCGAGCTCTCCTTCAATGAGCTCAATCTTTGCTTCTTTCATGACTCGGTTGCCTTCATGAGCCGTCTTGAGGGTGTCCCAAATAACCTTGGCCACCTCAAGTACATCTACCCGGTTGAACTCATCTCTTGAGAGAGACGAGATGATCACTCCGGCCGCTTGGGCATTGCGGTGAAGGAGCACGGCTTGCTCCGGAGTGATGTCTTCTTCATTCTTCGGGATATGCACCCCGGTCAGCACAATTTGCCATAAAGAGGGGTTGAGTGACACGAGATGGATCTTCATGTTGTGCTTCCACATCCCGTAGTCGGTTCCATCGAATTGAGGAGGCTTCCCTAATGGAATGGAAAGGTAGTGGTTGTTGGAGACAAGGCGTTCATAGTTGTAGCCTTGTTGGTTGTAGTTGATCGCGCCACCCGATGTGGAGGTTGAAGAGTCAACCTTTGGAATCTTCAACTTCTCTTGAAGATTCGCCTTGAGCTGGCGAGTCTCTTTGTCATCTGTTGACTTGTCTTGGTAGACAAGCACCTTCTCTTGGGTTGCCTGGATCTCATTTGTCGAGACCTCGTCATACCCCACTCCAGCCATCTTCTCTCCGAGTTGTTAGACTCTTCGGGAGAGTTCTGCTTTGATACCAATTGAAAGTTGCCTAGAGGGGGGGGGGGTTGAATAGGCTAATCGACCTGAAATGACTTAATAAAAGGAGATCAGTACTAAGGGGGCAGACTAGTCCGGTCCAGGGGCGGACTAGTCCGGTCCACCTACAGGGAAAACCTAAAAGGGGTTTCTAACAAATATTAGTTCGATTCTTGTGATGCAAAGTATGTTATAATGACTTAGTGAACCTTAACAAGTTATGAAGCAAGTATGAGGCTAAAGATCACAATGAGACAAGGGTGATGAACAAAAACGATAAAGCTAACCTAGAAGCAATGTGCAATAAGTGAAAGCGAAGTACACAAGGGACACAAGGATTTTATCCCGAGGTTCAATCCCACAAAGGAATCTACGTCCCTGTTGAGGAGTCCACGAAGGACCGGGTTCAACAACCCTTCCCTCACCATGTTTACCACAAGGACCTAACTTGGTTCTCCACTATCACAAAGGGGTGAATACAAGATATGTTGGGGCTTCTCACAATATGAGGCTCCCAACACAAATACAATCACAAATCACAAAGATTAACCCAAGACACAGATCACAATGATTCACAAGTGCAAGAGATCAAACCGAGAGCCTAGAGCAGTGTTCTTCCTCTTCTTCACCTCACCAAACCCTAATCCACACAAGAATTAATTTTAGAGGGAATGTAGGCAAGAAGGAGGCTTTTGGAGGCTCAATGTTTGTTGTGGCGGCGCTAGGGTTTCAATCTTTTCAAATGTTGGTTCAAATGAACCCAGGGGTCCACTATTTATAGAGGTTCCCAGCCCATACTGCTGACTTCAGCAGATGGGCGGACTAGTCCGCCCTAGGGCCCGAACTAGTCCGGCCTTTGGGACCACTGACGTCCCTGACAACTCTCGCACTACGCGGCAATCGTTACACTACCCGCCAAACATCAAATTCAAATGGTCACTTCAAAACGGACTAGTCTGGCCCACACCGGACTAGTCCGATCTCACACAGAACTTCCGTGTGAAAACGGACTAGTCTGGGGATGTGACGCCCGGTTCGGAAAAATGAACCAAGCTAACGCATATGTGTGCCCAGGATGTTCATCACACATACACGAGTGCATTCACAAAAGAGTATACAAAAAATTACCACAGAACAAGATTAATTAACCAAATTTTATTACACAAACCAGATTATCCTCAAATACAAGCTCCAATGTATATTTATGACAAGTTCAACTAATGCAGCGGAAATAAACTAATTAAGTAACTAAGCAAACTAAGCATAAGGGATAGCGCAGCTCCAATAAACACCACAGGCAAAGCTGACGGTAGACACGGCCTAGAACTCTGCATTATCACCATTAAACTCTCAATCCTGACCTGCAACTGTTGGGGGGATTGCAAGAGTGAGTACATGTCGTACTCAGCAAGTGTGGAAAGTATGACATGTGGCTGATTCAAATGACGACAATAATAATGGCAAAGTGCTGAAAAGTACATCAAAACATTTGAAAAGCAATATATTACATGTATGTGAAATAAACCCATCATAATCATAAGTAATATCATAATGCCAATCCACAATTCACCATCCTCATCAATAATTCCAAATTTCACCATTTGCCAATAACCATATTCAATACTAGAAATTAATCCATAACCATAATACCAACCATAACCATCCCAAATACCATCCCAATACCAAGTTCCCTCTAATCATGGAAGTTGTCCAGGTGCTCATAACCGGGAGCACGGCTATCATGATAGTTTTAATTAACCCTGCAGAGTTTGTACCTCTTTACCCACGTGTTTGTGATTTCATCACCTTTTGATGTCTAGAACCTCTATTATGCCGTCTCACACTTCCATCGGTGTGTGGCCAAGAGATCACAAAATAGCCTTCACAAAGGGATTACTAGCCTATTTAGACCCCACTGAGGTTTCACCGGTGGCGATGCCTCCAACTGAGCACATCTTCAACCAAGGGCCCCCTCTTGAGCCATTCGGATCCCAGGGTAGTCCCACCAATCATCAACAAACCCAATCCGACTACCCCTTCCCCGAGCATCCATTATGGTCCAAATAGCACTGGCAAAGCCCTAATTAATCAGCTACGCCGCACCCATACTTTGCCTCGTGGTGGCACTGTTATCCTGGCTTATTCTCGCATGAACCGGTCCTTAGATCTGAAGCAAGCAAACCACCATAACATCCAACCCATCAATATACCAGGCTTGCTTAGATCACCCATTACCATATCATATTTAACCAGTTCACATTAAACAAAACATCATTAATGCTTCATTAAATGTGTAGTATTGTTTTCCCATCCCAATTAATTAAGCGAAGCAAAAAGGTAAAAGCCCTTCCCGACTCTCTACCATATATTCCAGGTGACAAGGGTGGTCAAACAACGCTAGTAAACTTCCTACCATAGGATTCCCATTAATTTGACACAAGCATGCAGTTTTGCAAACAAAACATTTTATTTTAAAAACAGGATCAATATGCTTCAAGGACACTTGCCTTGCTCTTGCTGTTGATTAGGGTTAAAGCCTTCAAACTCTTGGTGCTGTAGATCCTCCGCGACACTTTCTAGTGCAAATCCGTCTAATCCACACAATAGACATACAAGACAAGAAACACAATCAAAGAGTGCACAAATATTACTCAATATGACATGACATGCATGATTGATGCAAATGCAAGGTAGAACTTGTTACTAGATTGCCTTTAATGATAACTAACTAGTTCTAATAGCATTTAACAAGTTTTTACAGCTTTGGAGTCGATTAGATCAAATTTTAGAATTAATTCAACACAATTTAACCAGAAAGATCGGACTAGTCCGCTAGGGACCGGACAAGTCCGCACTCTGCGAGATCAGCAAATTAGGGTTTTCTAGATCGACGTAAATTCGGAGATTAGGGGTTGAATTCACGTAAGGAAAAGATAATAGAAGGTATACCAGGTGTCTAAAACTCCATTGAATCACGAACCTTGGAGGTAGCACTTGGATCTTGGTGATCTAGGGTTGGCGATGAACTTGGGGATGAATTGGTGGTGAAGAACAAAAACTTGGTGGAGATCTTGATCCTCTTTCATTTCCTCCTCTTCTTCTTCTTGCTTGGGATCTTCTCCTCCCTCCTTGATGGTGGCTCCCCACGAACTAGGGTTTGGGTGGGTGGAAAAGTGGCAAATAGATGTCAAACCACGGGGTGGGGTTGTTTATATAGAGGTGGAGGCTAGGGTTAGATGGATTTCGAGTTTTGGGATGAGTAGAGGCCGGTTTAGAGTCCCACATGGGCTCTAAAAGAGTTAGGCACGACATCCCTAGGCCCACTTAACGTGAAAGCCAAGAAACAAGTCGTAAAACAAAAGATCAACTCGGAGTCATGAAATATCGGACACGTCCGGAAAGGATCGGACTAGTCCGAATTCGTCCAGAGAGAAAATCGGACAAGTCTGGCCAAAAATCGGACAAGTCTGACTTTAAACGGAGAGGAAATCGTACAAGTCCGCTTGAACACCGGACTAGTCCGGAAAAGTACAAGGACTTAGCAATTTTTCAAGGATTCTTGGAATATCGGACTAGTCCGCACAAAATCGGACAAGTCCGAAAGTTTCCAGAGCCAAAATCGAACTAGTCCACAGTAAAAATGGACATGTCCATTTTTAGCCAGAGAGAAATCAGACTAGTCCTCAGTAAAATCGGACTAGTCCGCACTTTTCTGCATTTTAAGTGCGGTTTTGTTCCAAATCAATTTTAAAATCTCCGAATCAATTTTAAACGTGTTCCTCTTTATGCGGGTTAATGTTAAACATGTATATGAGTGTATGCAGGGCATGATGCATGAAAATGAGGGTGTTACAAACCTACCCCCCTTAAAATGAATATCGCCCTCGAGATTCGACGCGGAAGAGAAGAGATAGGGAAAGTCCTTCTTGATATCATCTTCCAATTCCTACGTTGCTTCTTTTTCTGTGTGGTGCTTCCATTGAACTTTACACCATCTAATAACCTTGTACCTTGTGACTCTCTCCTTGGTTTCCAAGATTTTGATTGGTTTTTCGGCATAAGTCAAATCTTCCTCTAGTTCCAATTCTTCCATTGGCACTTGTTCTTCTGGCACTCTCAAGCACTTCTTGAGCTGGGAAACATGAAAGACATCATGCACGTCTGAGAGATGAGCTGGAATCTCCACCTTATATGCTACTTCTCCTCTTTTGTCCAAAATCTTGAATGGTCAATTATAACGAGGTGCTAGCTTTCCTCTTATGTTAAACCTCTTATGACCTCTCATTGGTGACACCTTGAGGTAAACAAAATCCCCTATTTCAAAGGCTAATTTTCTTCTCCTATTGTCCGCATAGCCCTTTTGCCTTGATTGGGCAGCCCTCAAGTTTTCACGAATTATTCGGACTTGCTTTTCGGCTTCTTGCAACACATCCGGACCAAATACTTGAGTTTCTCCTGCCTCATTCCAGAATAAAGGTGTCCTACACTTCCTCCCACAAAGCGCTTCATACGGTGACATCTTCAAACTTGCTTGGTAACTATTGTTGTAAGAAAATTCCGCGTATGGCAAGCTTTTGTCCCGACTTTTCCCATGCTTCAAAGCACAAGCTCTTAACATGTCCTCCAAAATCTGATTGGTCCTCTCGGTTTGCCCATCCGTTTGAGGATGATATGCTGAACTAAAATTCAACCTCGTTCCCAAGGCTTCATGCAACTTTTGCCAAAACCTGGAAGTGAACTGAGAACCTCTATCCGAGAATATCTTCTTCAGGACTCCATGTCGACACACAATATGCTCCATGTATATTTCGGCCAATTGTGCAGCTGTATATTTGGTCTTCACAGGGACAAAATGAGCTGACTTGGTTAAGCGATCCACAATTACCCAAATTGAGTCATACCCGGACTGAGTACATGGTAACCTGACTATGAAGTCCATTCCGATTTCTTCCCACTTCCATTCCGGAATCTGCAACGGTCGCAGTAATCCGACTGGCCTTTGATGTTCCGCCTTGACTCGTTGGCACACATCACAGAATGCTACGTATTCAGCTATGTCCTTCTTCATGCTATCCCACTAATAGCTAGTCTTCAAGTATTTGTACATTTTTGTACAACCAGGGTGAATTGAGTAAGGCGAGTCATGTGCCTCCTTTAATATTGTCTCCCAAATATGCTTTACATTATGCACAATGATTCTCTTTCCAAGACATAAGGTACCATGTTCGTCTTCATCAAATCTGAATTCTCTCCCTTCCTCGATCCTTTCCTTGATTTCCTTGATCTCCTCATCTGTGGTTTGTGCTTCTCGAATTTCTTGCTCCAAGGTTGGATTTAACTCCACCATCTCCATATCATTTACAAATCCGAGGTTCAACCTTTCAAACTCCTTACATAACTCGAATGGTAACTCTCGAACCGTGAGTTGATGACTTACTCCTTTTCTACTCAAAGCATCGGCCACTACATTAGCTTTTCCCGGATGATAGTTGATCCCCAAATCATAATCTTTGATGAGCTCCAACCATCTCCGTTGCCTCAAGTTCAGATCCGTTTGTGTGAAAATATACTTCAAACTCTTATGATCCGTATAAATTTCACACCTATGTCCAAGAATATAGTGCCTCCAAATCTTCAATGCATGTACCACGGCTGCAAGTTCTAAATCATGTGTTGGGTAATTCTGCTCATGTTTCTTCAATTGTCTTGATGCATAGGCGTCCACTTGACCTTCTTGCATCAATACACATCCAAGTCCTGGTCTTGATGCATCACAATAAATGTCAAAACTCTTGCTTACATCCGGCAATACCAAAACTGGGGCCATTGTCAACCTCTTCTTCAACTCCTCAAAACTATTTTGACAAGCTTGAGTCCATTGGAAAGCCTTTCCCTTCATTAGCAACTCCGTTATAGGTTTCGCTATCTTGGAAAAGTCCTTGATGAATCTACGGCAATATCCAGCCATCCCAAGAAAACTCCTTATTTCCTTGACATTTTGTGGCGGTTCCCATTTCAACACATCTCTCACTTTTCCGGGGTCAACCGATACTCCCACTCCTGAAATTATATGACCCAAAAACGACACCTCTCTCAACCAAAACTGTCACTTGTTGAACTTGGCATACAATCGATGCTCCCTCAATTTCTGCAACGTAAGCCTCAAGTGTTCCTCATGCTCTTTCTCATCCTTCGAGTATATCATAACATCATCAATAAACACCACGACGAACTTACTCCATGAATACCTTATTCATGAGGTACATAAAGTACGCAGGTGCATTTGTCAATCCAAAGGACATCACGGTGTACTCATAAGATCCATACCGTGTCCTAAAAGCTGTCTTGGGTATGTCCGATGGTCTAATCTTCATTTGAAAGTATCTCGACCCCAAATCAATATTAGAGAAGACACAAGCACCCTTCATCTGATCAAACAAGTCCTCTATACGTGGCAAGGTGTACTTGTTCTTGATTGTTACCTCGTTGAGAGCTCGGTAATCTATGCACATCCTTTGGGATCCATCCTTCTTGTCCACGAACAGCACGGGTGCTCCCCAAGGTGAAGAGCTAGGGTGAATAAAACCCTTCTCTAGTTGCTCTTAAATTTGCTTCTTGAGCTCCGCTAATTCCATAGGAGGCATCCTTTACGGCCTCTTAGCTATAGGTGCAGTTCCAGGTATTAAATCAATAACAAACTCAATGTCTCGATCAGGTGGCATACCTGGCAACTTGTCCGGAAAAACATCCAAAAATTTACACACCACCGGAATCTCCTCAATTGCGGCACCGTCCATATGATTCAGCTTCAATTGCTTTGGTGCGGTATGAGATGCTTCAAATTCTACGGTGATCCCTTCTTCGTTGGTCAACTTCACTGTCTTCGTGGCACACTCAATAACTCCATTGTGCTTCCTCAACCAGTCCATACCAAGTATAATATCCAACCCTTGAGAATCCAAAACAATGAGGTTGGTGGAGAAGTCTACCCCCCTTATTCTAAGGCTTACTTTTGGACATACTATATTTGTCCTCATCTCTCCTCCAGAAGACTTAACCAATAGAGTAAACTTCATATGAGATATAGGAAGACTATACTTGGCAACATACTTCAATGCAATGAATGAATGCGATGCTCCAGAATCAAATAACATAGTCGCGGGGTCGGAGTTGGCGAGAAACATACCAATGACCATGTCATCCCCTTGTTGAGCATCCTCCGTAGAGACATGGTTCACGCTGCCACGAGCGAAATTCTGCTGTCCACGGCTTCCTTGTGGCGCTCCTCCATTAGGTCTTGGGTTTTGCCTCGGCGCATTGCTTCCTTGACCAAGGCCTGACTTAGGACATTGATGCGCGAAGTGTCCAACTTCTCCACAAGTATAGCACTTCTTAACTCTACCGGAATTATTGGGACGAGCTTGGTTTTGAACATTTGCAGCAGGAAAATTAGCACAAGGTGCATAAGGCATTAGAGGCCTAGGCGCTTGCATAACAGGGTGCTGCTGCACAAACTGAGTTGGGCATGGTGCATAACCAGGGCACTGAGCAGGAATAGAGGAGCTGTAATAGGGCGCATTGGGTGGTGCAAGTCGAGGGCGCACATTCCTTCCTTGTTGCTGTCCTTGATATGGCGCCTTCCTCTTGATTTCTTGCTCCATCTCACGGATCTTGTTCTCAACCACAATTGCTTTGTCCATGAGCTTCTGAAAATTTGTGTAGTCACAATTGAGCAATTGCACTTGAATTTCATTATTTTTTTTGACCGGTGAAAAACTGCAAGGGAGAACCCCGACAACCATAAAACATATATTAAAAGAGACGAGGAAACATCGATTTACAGTAGCTCATCAGAGCTTGACTAGGTGTTCCAGAGGGAGGAACATCTTTTACAAGCCCTGAAGCCACACAAGCGCACTAGCCCTATCCTCCGGCTTGAAACGGCAGCCTGAAGCCTTGTAGAAGCATTGAAGGATCGTTTCCAAGCATTTACAGAGGGAGTAGAGTTTCTGAAAATGACATTGTTACGAGCAATCCAGATCTCCCAGGCCGCGATGGAGAAGGTTTCCATGAAGGCACTATGACCCCAGCTGAGCTTGACTTTTTGCAGGGTATGAAAGAAGGGGATGTCGTGGTCCCAGTGAATCCCAAGGACATTCCAGCATGCCATGTTGAAGGAGCAGTTAAAGAAGAGACGGTACGTGAGTTCCTCCACATTGTCAGCACAGAGTACGCATGTGTAGTCATTACCGTCAATCGTGATGTTTTTTCTCTTCAGGAGGTTGCGTGAGTTGAGCCGGTCCCGGAATATTAGCCACATGAAGATATTTATTTTCTTTAGCACCTTTGAGGCCCAAATCCAGCTAAAGGTTGTTGGTGGGTTGATGTGTTTGTAATATTTGTTGTAAATAAGCTTGGAGCTGAAAGTTCTTGTTCCCCCGATTGGAGTCCACTCATCCTGTGAAGCTTCCCTGTGTGAAATTTCCTCCAGCATGGCCTCCAGATTGGCCAGTTCCAACAGTGCTTCCTTCGACAGTGGTTGAAAAAAGTGATTGCCATGGTCTGAGTTGCTGAGGTATTGGGCCATTGAGATGTTGGTTCTTTTTGCGAAGGAGTATAAACGGGGCATGTCCCTTCTGAGTAGGTGATCTTCCCACTGATCCTGCCATAGTCGAATTGTGTCCCCTGTGGCAATTTTGACTTCAAAATTCCTGAGAAGAGAATCAGATAGACTCACAACAACCTCCACCAGAAGGATCCTTTTCCTTTTGTGCTGTGCGAGGGTTTACCGTTGCTGCAATAGCGCTAGTTGATGAGGTGAACCCAGGGGATGTCTGCTTTGTTATAAATTTTCTAGAGGAATTTCATGAGGTTCCATTCATTGCAGTGAGGCTTTTCAGACCCAGCCCTCCATTTTCCTTTGGTGTTGTAAATTGCTTCCAGGCCACCAGGGGCCGGCCTTTGCCAGCGATGTCCGAGCCTCTCCATAGGCATTGTTTCCTAGCTTTGTCAATAGCTTAAATGACTGAATGTCTTTGAATTTCATTGTTGAGGCCTCTCATGAACAAGTATTGTTTCCGACTGTCCCGACTAACATCCTCAGGCGCATACCTTGAGAGTTGAGTGAACTTGTTGAGATATTCACTCAAGCTTGATCTTCCTTGCCTTAAGTTCTCAAATTCTTGCCTCTTCAAAATCATAACACCCTCCGGCACATAATGGGAACGGAAACTCTCCTTGAATTCCGCCCAGGTAATCCTCTCTTGATTCTCATGAGCATTGCAATAAGCATCCCACCAATCCGCAGCTACTCCAACTAGTTGATGAGAAGCAAACAAGACCTTCTCACGGTCACTGCATTGGACAATAGCTAGCTTCTTCTCCACGGACTTGAGCCAATCATCCGCATCCATAGGGTCGGCAGCTTGAGTGAAGGTCGGCGGACTAGTACTCATAAACTCTCCCAATCGGTTATGAGGAGGCGGGGGTGGCGGTGCAGGCATGTGGGGCTGATTGTTGATATTGTCAGCCTGCAGCTGTCCCATTGTTTGTATCATGGTCTGCATGAGCTGGTTTTGCATAGCCAATAGCTGCTCAATGTTGATAGCTCCCTGAGTAGATCCTTGTCCGATGTTGTTCTGAGGCACTCCATTGTTCTCCTCCTCATCATTGCCATCCCTCTGGTTGCGAGTCCTCACCATCTGAAGAAAAGCAATAGGTAAGAATTAGAGAACGTCCCCAACTATATGCATCAAGGGATATGAAACTAAACAGCTAGCTACACTAGCCTAGGTGGACATGGCAATGCTAAAGCACCCCAAAATCCTCTATTAAGCACACAAGCAAGCAATATATATAGCAAACAGCACTCCAAGCAAAAACACATCGATTCATGTGTGCTCCTATGTGCTCTAAAGTGTCCATTCTATCTAGGCTGCATCCTACGGTCAACCCGTGGCTCTGATACCAATCTGTGACGTTCGGTTCCGAAAAATGAACCAAGCTAACGCATATGTGTGCTCAGGATGTTCATCACACTTACACGAGTGCATTCACAAAAGAGTATACAGAAAATTACCACAGAACAAGATTGATTAACCAAATTTTATTACACAAACCAGATTATCCTCGAATACAAGCTCCAATGTATATTTATGACAAGTTCAACTAATACAGCAGAAATAAACTAACTAAGCAACTAAGCAAACTAAGCATAAGGGATAGCGCAGCTCCAATAAACACCACAGGCAAAGCTGACTGTAGACACGGCCTAGAACTCCGCATTATCACAATTAAACTCCCAATCCTGACCTGCAACTGTTGGGTGGGGATTGCAAGAGTGAGTACATGTCGTACTCAGCAAGTGTGGAAAGTATGACATGTGGCTGATTCAAATGACGAATATAATAATGGCAAACTGCTGAAAAGTACATTAAAACATTTGAAAAGTAATATATTATATTTATATGAATCAAACCCATCATAATCATAAGTAATATCATAATACCAGTCCACAATTCACCATCCTCATCAATAATTCCAGATTTCACCATTTGCCAATAACCATATTCAATACTAGAAATTAATCCATAACCATAATACCAACCATAACCATCACAAATACCATTCCAATACCAAGTTCCCTCTAATCATGGAAGTTGTCCACGTGCTCATAACCGGGAGCACGGCTATCATGATAGTTTTAATTAACCCTGCAGAGTTTGTACCTCTTTACCCACGTGTTCGTGATTTCATCACCTTTCGATAACTAGAACCTCTATTATGCCATCTCACACTTCCATCGGTGTGTGGCCAAGAGATCACAAAATAGCCTTTACAAAGGGATTACTAGCCTATTTAGACCCCACTGAGGTTTCACCGGTGGCGATGCCTCCAACTGAGCACATCTTCAACCAAGGGCCCCCTCTTGAGCCATTCGGATCCCAGGGTAGTCCCACCAATCATCAACAAACCCAATCCGACTACCCCTTCCTCGAGCATCCATAATGGTCCAAATAGCACTGGCAAAGCCCTAATTAATCAGCTACGTCGCACCCATACTTGGCCTCGTGGTGGCACTGTTATCCTGGCTTATTCTCGCATGAACCGGTCCTTAGATCTAAAGCAAGCAAACCACCATAACATCCAACCCATCCACATACCAGGCTAGCTTAGATCACCCATTACCATATCATATTTAACCAGTTCACATTAAACAAAATATCATTAATGCTTAATTAAATGTGTAGTATTGTTTTCCCATCCCAATTAATTAAGCGAAGCAAAAAGGTAAAAAGCCCTTCCCGACTCTCTACCATATATTCCAGGTGACAAGGGTGGTCAAACAACGCTAGTAAACTTCCTACCATAGGATTCCCATCAATTTGACACAAGCATGCAGTTTTGCAAACAAAACATTTTATTTTAAAAACAGAATCAATATGCTTCAAGGACACTTGCCTTGCTCTTGCTGTTGATTAGGGTCAAAGCCTTCAAACTCTTGGTGCTGTAGATCCTCCGTGGCACTTTCTAGCGCAAATCCGTCTAATCCACACAATAGACATACAAGACAAGAAACACAATCAAAGAGTGCACAAATATTACTCAATATGACATGACATGCATGATTGATGCAAATGCAAGGTAGAACTTGTTACTACATTGCCTTTAATGATAACTAACTAGTTCTAATAGCTTTTAACAAGTTTATACAGGTTTGGAGTCCATTAGATCAAATTTTAGAATTAATTCAACACAATTTAACCAGAAAGATCGGACTAGTCCGCTAGGGGCCGGACAAGTCCGCACTCTGCGAGATCAGCAGATTAGGGTTTTCTAGATCGACGTAAATTTGGAGATTATGGGTTGAATTCACGTAAGGAAAAGATAATAGAAGGTATACCAGGTGTTTAGAACTCCAATGAATCAAGAACCTTGGAGGTAGCACTTGGATATTGGTGATCTAGGGTTGGCGATGAACTTGGGGATGAATTGGTGGTGAAGAACGAAAACTTGGTGGAGATCTTGATCCTCTTTCATTTCCTCCTCTTCTTCTTCTTGATTGGGATCTTCTCCTCCCTCCTTGATGGTGGCTCCCCACGAACTAGGGTTTGGGTGGGTGGAAAAGTGGCAAATAGATGTCAAACCAAGGGGTGGGGTTGTTTATATAGAGGTGGAGGCTAGGGTTAGATGGATTTCAAGTTTTGGGATGAGTAGAGGCCGGTTTAGAGTCCCACATGGGCTCTAAAAGAGTTAGGCACGACATCCCTAGGCCCACTTAACGTGAAACCCAAGAAACAAATCGTAAAACAAAAGATCAATTCGGAGTCACGAAATATCGGACACGTCCGGAAAGGACCGGACTAGTCCGAATTCGTCCAGAGAGAAAATCGGACAAGTGTGGCCAAAAATCGGACAAGTCTGACTTTAAACAAAGAGGAAATCGGACAAGTCCGCTGGAACACCGGAATGTCCGGAAAAGTACAAGGACTTAGCAATTTTTCAAGGATTCTTGGAATATCGGACTAGTCCGCACAAAATCGGACAAGTCCGAAAGTTTCCAGAGCCAAAATTGGACTAGTCCGCAGCAAAAACGGACAAGTCCGTTTTTAGCCAGAGAGAAATCGGACTATCCTCAGTAAAATTGGACTAGTCCGCACTTTCCTGCATTTTAAGTGCGGTTTTGTTCCAAATCAATTTTAAAAGCTCCGAATCAATTTTAAACTCGTTCCTCTTTATGCGGGTTAATGTTAAACATGTATATGAGTGTATGCAGGGCATGATGCTTGAAAATGAGAGTGTTACAGGGGACCACGGACTAGTCCGGCCCCCACGGCAGACTAGTCGGGCCCCCAGGGCAGACTAGTACGGCCTACCCAGACTTAGTCGCTGAAACTCCACTTCTCTCCAAACCCGAACTAGTCCGCACCGTGGGCGGACTAGTCCGATCTCAGTCGGGACCTCTTGGTCCAGACTAAAACGGACAAGTCCGTGGTTTTGGGACTTAGTCCCAAAAACCCACTCCACGACTACCCGGACTAGTCCTTCCCACTACGGACTAGTCCAAACTCAGTCAGACCCTTCTGGTCCGGCTGAAAACGGACTTGGCCAGCCAGAAGCGGACTAGTCCGACCACCTGCACGGACTAGTCCGACCACTCCTGCCAGACTACTTCCAATTCTCTTCTCTCAATAGGTTTTGATCTCTAAACCGCTTTGAGATCCCAACTTGATCTCAATGCACTTTACGCACACATCCTCATACACATATGGCTAGTCTAAACTCGACACGCTAGAAACCCTAGTTTCTCCTTTTCGAATCGACATCGCCGTTTTCATCCTTTTCCTTTTTGAGAGTTTGTGTTTCCGCTTGAATCCACACCTGTGCTTAAGATCACTGAGCTCATTAGATACTTAATTTTCGTCATCAATCATCCAGAACCCACAGGTATCCTAGATGCACTTTCAGTCCCCAACTATATGCATCAAGGGATATGAAACTAAGCACCTACATATATAAGCCTATATGGGCATGTGGACAAGTGTCGAAGCATCCCACAACTCTACTAAGCACACAAGTAGGCAGTCAAATCAATTTCAGCACACCAAACAATTATGACCATTAATAAGTGTTCCTATGTGTTCTAAAGTGTCCATTCTACCTAGCATGAATCCTACGACCAACGCGGCTCTGATACCAATTTGTGACATCCGGTTCCGAGAAATGAACCAAGTGAATGCATAGGTGTCCCTAGGATGTTCATCACACTTACACGATAACTTCACAAACGATAATTAGAAAATAACCACGTCACAAGAGTAACTAGTTACCTTATTACAATAACTCAATGGTTCATGAATTACAAATCTCTAAATATTACTAATGCAGCAGAAAAATAAACTAAGAAGTGCGACTCCACTCCACAGGTAATAGACGATAGCACCCGACATAGTACTCCACATGATCCTCATGTACTACCAAACATCACCTCAAACTGTTTTAGTGGGGGAATAGCAAGGGTGAGTACATGTTGTACTTAGCAAGTGTGGAAAGTATGACATGTATATTAAACAAGGATGATAATAAATGTTGCTGAAAAGTACATTCAAAACATGTGAAAAGCATCCTGCAATGTCTATGTGAATTTAAGCCTATTATATCCCAAATAATTATCATAGCATGAATCCAACATTCTCGATTTACCACCATATCCCATCCACCAATTTAATAACCATCCATATACCAATTTGTCACATTCATAACCAACCATGTCCAATTATCATAACTCAAACCATAACTATGACTGAACTCATCCCAAATCCTAATTCCAACTCTAATCATGTAGGTCATCTAGGTGCTCTTAACCGGGAGCACGACTATCATGATAGTTTTTAACACTCTGCAAAGGTTGTACCGCTTTACCCACAAGTTCGTGATTTCATCTCCTTTTGGTGACTAGAGAACCTCCACCAGGCCCGTAACCCGTCGGTCACATTACACACTACCAACAGTGTGTGGCCAAGAGATCACAAAATAGCCTTTATAATGGAATTACCAGCATGTTTAGACCCATTAAGATTTTCTTGGAGGTGATGTCTCCAATTGAGAACATCCATCCAAGGGCCCCCTCTTGTGCCGTTCAGATCCCAGAGCAGTCCCACCACTAATGCAAACCTAACCGACTCCCATTCCCCGAGCCTTCCATATGATTCGAACAATGCTAGCAATACACCTAATTAATTGACGAGGAATTGATGAAGAACAACGTTGACGTCGAAAAAATTATGAAGAAGATCGCAATAGCGGTGACGATCTTGACTGATCCTCCTCTCCTTCCTCTTACTTCTTCTCCTTTTCTCTCTTGGCGGTGAGGGCTCCTTCCTTCTTAAAGGACGGTGACACACTGCGTAACAGGGCTAAGGGTTTTCTATCGTGGGGCAAAAGGCTGAAAGGTGGTGATGGGGTGTTTATATAAAGAGAGAAGTGGTAGGGTTCGGATAGAATCCAAGTATAAGGCGGTGGGAACAAGTACATGCCTTGGTGGGGTCCCACTTAGGCTTCCTAGGGGTGGGGCAGGACGTTCTTGGGTCCAATTAAGGCAATTACCCAATAACTCATCGTGGAGGAAAAATAGAATTTGAGTCAGAACCCTACATACCGGACTAGTCCGTAGGGAGGCCGGAGAAGTCCGTTTGGGGACAGAAAGTTTGACGCATAAGTCTGGTGTCAAGCCGGACACTTCCCTTCTCGAACAGAAAGTTGATCGGACAAGTCCGGTGTCAGGCTGGGCAGGTCCTGGGTGTGCCCAGTTTCAAGATCCAGGCCAAGTTTTTGGGACTTTTTAGCAGTGATCATCACACTTGTCCGTATATGAAGTAGACAAGTCCGGACGAAAACAGAAACAAAACCAAATTGGTCCGTAAAAACTAACAGACAAGTCCAGAGGACATCAGAACAATTTTGGACTAATCCGCAACAATTAATGGAAATGTCTGGGGGACAACAGTAGCTAAATCGGACTTGTCCGGGGTCCAATCCGGACAAGTCCGTACTAAGCCAGGATTTTAATTGTTGTTTTGGTTCTAATTTTTTTAATCTTGTTCCTTTTTGTGCTATATCGTGTTAAACATGTATAAGAGTGGGTGCAACGCATGATGGATGAAAATGAGGGTGTTACATTCCCCATCCCTCCTCTTCGTTTTTAGCAGAATTCTGTCGAGGTTGGTCCATTGTACGCTGGAGGCCCGCCAATGTCGCACCCGCGTGTGGCCGCCGGTCGCTGCTTCCCCGCCGAACCCCTCCTCGGCCGTTGGATCTCGCTCAACGGCCGAGATTAAACCACCCCGAAGGGGTATGGTCCCGGTCCACAATGGACCTTGGACCCCGCCCACGCTCACGGTCCATAGACCCGTAGACCCATTCCATGCCCTGTACTTTTCATTAAATTATGGATAGGTCCTTATTTTTATTACATTGACCCAAAGCTAACTAATAATTAGGGTTTCACTGTAGAATTAATTTAGGGCCCCTGAACTTTACTTTAATTGGTGAATTAGTGCCTGAATCAAAATAGAAATAACATTTAAGCCACTGAATTATTATTTAATTGTTGATTATTGTCTAAAAATGCATTTAGTGGTGGAAAAGTACTTATAAATGGTAAAATAAATATAGAAAATAATAGAAAGTTAGTATTAATTCTTTTTAGGCTGAAATAAATTGTAGATGCATATAAAATATATTTTGACCATGGAAAATATAATAAAATGGTTTTAGCTATAAATAAAAAATGAAATGAAGAATAAATGTAGAAATAGAAGGAAAATTATTTATAAATCCTTTTAAGCTAAAATAAAATTATAAAGTGCATATAAAATATATTTTGACTATGAAAAATCATTTCAAATGTTTTCAAGCTATAAATAAATACTAAAATGGAAAATAAATGGTAAACACATTTCTTTGGCTATGAAAAATATTAAATCACTCATAACTCCAATCATGATCAAACCATATTTAGTGACTGTAGTTGTACTTTTTGTATGGTGTATTGTCCTTGATTGGTTTTTTTTATTTTGATGGTAGTTTATATGCACGCGTATCTCGACCAAGAAGTGAAATGAAGATATGGAGATCAAGAGTTCTGTTGGTGTTTGGATCCGGCAGATCTCCCGATACTACTGTTGGTAGATCACGGAGTTGTAGTTTGGTAATCGGCGCGCAGAGATTCAAGAAGGTGAATGGCAAGTGGACACAGAGATTTACGTGGTTCAGGCCGCCTGAGCGTAATACCCTACTCCACAAGGTGTGGTGGTGTTATATTGAGCGTGTGAGTCTAGAAGAAGCTCCAAAAGAAGAAGCTCGCCTAGGTCAGGGAGTCTAGAAGCCATCCCTTGTGTATCGTTGACCAGTCCTTTTATAGTACAAGGACTGGTCGTTACACCGTTAGCCTGGCCCGACATGTGGCCCCAGCGGTTACTAATGTTTGATACACAGTTAATGACGTTAATTACCCTTAATAGTGTGGTAACGGGCTTGACAGTGCCATTACTGGTATTAAGGGCCTTCCGATCGTGTGTCATTAATATGGTATTAATGACGCTTAATCGGGTCTTGAAGTCCTTGATTGTACCTTGAAGGTTCGAGCCGTTGGGGGTCCACCAGCCTGATTGCTGAAGTTGAAGGTCCGACGATTCGAACATGTGGCAGCTCCGGAGCTTACCATCGTGGATGGGTAGGTCCGGTGTTATTGGACACGTGTCGGTACTGGAGCTTCCCTCTATCTGGGGTTAGGTCCGGGGGTGCCATACTGGTATTCCGTCCGGAGCTTTCCAGTGTGTGGGCGGTAGCTCCAGTCTTATGATACACGTGGCGGCCCTGGACTAACCATGTCGGGGAAGCAGGTCCAATTACGCCTGACATGTGGGGCTTTCGGAGGTCTTCAAATTTGGTAGATGGAGTTTCCTTGTGATCTTTGCAATCCCAAGGGGTATCCGGTACGTAGGGTACCGACAGTGGCCCCCTGGGCCCACCTTCGGGAGAGACCTTTTGGATGAAGTCATTCTTCCGGAGGTGGGTCTATTCTTTGGTTTTTGAGCCGTGTCTTCAAGGGTCTTCGGATGTGCTGTTCGCAGTAGTTCGCAGTTAAACCACCGCCGCGTGGCGTATCTTGGAGGCGGCAGGTGAGATCTTAGCGTGCGGATCTCACGCAATTGAAGGTCGCTGGTTCCCGATACGAAAATCATATCGGTTCCGCGCGCTCTGTCAGGCCACCGCCTTCGGGTTTCCCACCTTTCATGATGACAATCGTTCGCCTGGGGTAAGGACCTCAATTTGATCGTTGGGGTGGCCCCGGGCCCCTTTGTCATCGGCAGGGTGAAGTTTTTGAATGGTATGGTCGGCTCCTCTACGGTTACCATCCAAGCATTGCGGGGCCTTACTTAAGAAGGAAAGCACGCACCATTTGGGGTTCTTTACGCCTTTCATTCGAACTTGTGCTCAAACCTTCCAAACTTTCACTTGCTTTTTATCTCTTGCCTCGCTGTGCTGCGATGGAGTTGGGTCTTCGCCAGAGCCGACTGAAGACTAACGGTGATTTGAAGAAGGTCCGTGCCCTCATGGGGTGGTCCCCTGACTTCTTAAACCACCTGGTCTGCGCCAGCAAGCTTACGTTCGAGAAGGAATACACTGGTGACATGGTGTACTTGTCCGCGTACACCATGGTGGGACTGATCCCACCTTTCTCCTATTTTTTCTTGATGTTGCTAGACTTCTATGGTCTGCAGCTGTACCACCTTGGCCCCCACTTCATATTCCTAGTGTCGATCTTTGTCCACTTCTGCGAGATGTAGGTGGGCATTCCCCCCTGCGTTGAGCTCTTCAGCACCTTCTTCACTGTCCACACTACCGGAAGGAGTGATGAGTACCTTGGCCTCTATTATTTTGTGAAGCGCAAGAAGTGCCCGTTCAGGTACTTCTGGTCGTTCCCTTTTGGGAAGTGCGACTACGGGAAGAAGGATTGGATCGTCATCAGGGTGGAGGAGCATGAGAAGCTGGAGTTGCCCGAAGGCCTCCCCAACGTCGACACTGCAGTTTGGAGTGAAGCTTCGGTGTTATTGGACGCCTTCAACCCTGCTCTGACCAGGATCCGCCAGTGCGTGGAAGGAGGGGTGACTCCTAAGGCAGTAGGACCTTCCTTGGCGATAGCCGAGGCTATCCTGGAGGACGGACCTAGTGTTGTGGAAGCTCAAGGGACCGCTCTTGTAAAGTGGGACCCAATTTTTGTCACCGAAGACCCGCTGGAGCCAGCGGAGAGGACCCCGGCAGGTCCGGACCCGATCCCCCTATCGTTGTCTATTGACAACGCCTGCTCCAGTCTTTGCCAGGTCCAGCTGGCTTTCTACCACGATAGCAAGGCCCTCGAGGTGGAGCGCGAAACCCTTAGGAGGTGGCGCAACTGGCTCCAATTCGAGACCAAGCTGGCGCAGTCGAGGCTGGCTGACGACAAGGAGTGGGTGCAGAGGGAGAAGGTCCGCCTGGAGTACTGGGGTAAACTGTTGGATGAGAGGGAAAGCATGACGCGATCCCTCGACAACCAGTCGCGGGCCATCTATGAACAAGCCAAATCTGCTAATAGTGCAGCGGATGATCGCCAGGAGAGGCTCGACACTATCCATGCTAGTCTCGTCAAGCGCTGGTAGGCTCTTGAGGCGCGGGAGAGAAAGCTTGAAGATGAAGAGCAAAAATTCCTAGAGCTGCGGGATGATGTCGTGAAGAGGGAGGAAGAGGTTGTCCAAAAGACAGCTCTGGCTGACAAAAGCCTCAAAGAGCGCACCAAGAAATTGGAGGAGCATTGTGAGAAAGAGGAGAAGAAGGCTTGGGAGTGAGGGCAATATCTCTACAAGCAGGAGAATGTCGTCGCCGCCAGGGAAAAGAAAGTGTGGGGCCAAGAGAAGGATCTGGTCAACCGCCGGAACGAGATCCACCTCTGGGAGGAAGAGCTCAGTAGACTCGAAAGGTAGGTTGCTGAAAAGATTCAGCAGAATGCCAAAGAGGTGGAGCGTCTTGCTCAGGAGAACTCGGAGCTTGCGGCGGCCAAAAGATCCTTGGAGGAGATGCGAAGCACAAGGGCTGCGGAGTCCCAACAAGTTTGGGACTTCCTGGGCAAAACCAACGACGCGCTGACGCCGATGGGCTTTAGTCCTGTGCGTCCGGATGATCCAGAGCCGGAGTTGGACCAGGTGTTGGAGGTGTTGAGTTCAGCAGGCAACAAGCTCACTAAGATGGGCGATGTCATTGCGGACTAGCTGGAAACTGAGGGACAGTCCCTAGCGAAGAACATCGCAGAGTTCGTGTTGACGTGCTACACCAGCCGGGACCCTCATTTCCCTCTGGACCCGGTGCTTGAAGGCCCCATCAAAGGAGAGGGTGAAGCCACCCGAGCCAGAGTGTCGGAGGTTGCCCAGAAGGTCACCCAGTTCTTCTACAAGGTCTAGGACCATCTCTTTGTAGCTCCTGCTTGTATTCTCTCTTCTTCTTCTCCAATTTTGTAATCTCTTGTCTCTAGATGAATGAAATCCAAATTTTTTTATGAATTTCATTTTTTGTCTTCAACACCTTTGTCTCACTTGGCCCCCTGGTAGATGTACACAATTTGATTGTGAACATGTACCAAGAGGATGTAACAGTTGTTAAAGACTTGCATGCTTCAAACATGTAGAATGTAGGTCCGAAGTCTTCAATAGTGTAGGCCCCCTGAGGTTGTTGGAGCTTAGTGGCTCCGGCATTGACCATCGTCGGAGCTTAGTAGCTCCGGCAGTAGTCTCCATCAACGCGTAGAGCATCAACGGTTAGCCCTCTAGGGTGTCGGAGCTTGGTTGTTTCGACAGTGACCTCTGGCAACACATGGTGTGTCAACGGCAGACTCCACTGTAGAGTCTTCCCATCATCTTTTCTTCACGTTGACGGCTGGCCCCTAGCTTTACCGGAGCTGAGTAACTTCGGTGACACTCGCTATCAATGTTTTAACATTGACCACAAGCCACCTAGGTGATGTCAGAGCTTTGGTAGCTCCCGTCATTCACCATCATTGTGTGGTCTTTATTTTTCCTGCACACTGAAGTCAAGAAGAACAGTAAAATCCGTTTCCTGTCTATAACTTCATTGCGACTTACTACTCCCAAGAAAGTTTTAGGTCGAACACAATTCTAAATACAATCAAGTGCGCTGCCTTGTTTCCTTTAGGTCCGTTCGTTTCTAGACTCGCCTTACTTCGGCCTGCCGAGGTGTAGGTAGAGTGGCATACTTAGGGTGCATGACCAGGCTAAATCGATAGCACACTCCAGCCCTAGATTGGCTTGGCGGCATTCAGGCATGTAGACCATTAACCACATTTGAACCCGGGAGAATAGACAATGCGACTCGAACTGTATATGAACTGGTCGAGCTAAAGTTTCTTAAGAATTGCACAACTTTGTTATATACAAGAAAGAGAAAAATAAAAAATATTGAGCCTGTACAAAATAAATGCACATGGAGTCTGTTTTCACATAATGATGTCTTTCATTATAGGATCGGGGTACAGGGGAAACAAGTACACTCTTAGGGTACGGAAATAGGCTAAGTGTGTTTTGTTTCTCGTTAGACCCAAGGTAGCTAGCCACACTTTTAGTTATGAGACTGTGACCAGTGTTGCCTGAACCTTGCGGACCTTTCGGGGAAGGTCCGACTGTTCTCCCGGAGGAGCTACCCGATTCTGTACAAGGACTCTATAACATACATCACATGTAACTACAGACTCACCTTTGTGATATTAAGCGTAGAACTTACGGAGGTGATCAATGTTCCAAGGATTTGGGAGAGGTGTCCAATCCTCGGTTGCCAAGCGAACGCATCTAGGACGGGATACTTTGATCACTCGGAAGGGTCCTTCCCAGCTGGGGCAGAGTTTGTTTAACCCTTCTCTGGATTGTATTCTCCGTAGCAGCATATCGCCTTCCTCGAGCTGTCGGTTGTGAACATGTCGTTGGTGATAGCGCCGAAGTGCTTGGCGGTAGCAGGCATTCCGAACAGCTGCTTGGCACCTTCCCTCTTCAAGGAGGTCAAGGTCTTCACGCCGGAGCTGGTCCTGCATGGCTTCGTCAATGGTCCGGACCCGGAGCGACCCCAAGGTGATTTCCGGAGGAAGGACTGCTTCAGCTCCGAACACCAGAAAGAAGGGTGTCTCTCCAGTTGACGGGTTTGGAGTTGTCCTGTTGGCCCATAGAGTGGGCGGAAGCTCTTTGATCCAGTTGGCTCCATGTTTTTTGAGGCGCTCATAAGTGCGCGTCTTGAGTCCTTTCAGGATTTCTGCATTTGCTCTCTCGGCTTGGCCATTGCTTGCCAGGTGAGCTACGAAAGCGTAGCTGACTTGGATGCCGAGGTCTTTCCAGTATCCTTGGAAAGCAGAGCTTGTGAATTGGGACCCATTATCTGTTATGATTTTGTTCGGGACTCCAAATCTACATACGATGGACTGCAAGAAGGTGATAACTGATTGCTTGTTTATCGTCACAACTGGAGTTGCTTCCGGCCATTTGGTGAATTTGTCAATGGCAACATACAGAAACTTGTAACCTCCGATGGCTCTTGGGAAAGGTCCCAAGATAGCCATCCCCCACACACAAAAGTCCATGTAGGAGGTATCATTTGTAGAGGCTGATCCAGTGTGTGAATTTGTTTTGCATGAAACTGGCGTGCTTCACATTTCTTCACCAGCTTAGTTGCATCCTGGAGCGCTGTAGGCCAGTAGAAGCGATGTCGAAAGGCTTTCCCAACCAGCGTGCGGGAAGACGCGTGGTTCCCACACTCGCCTCCATGGATTTCTGCGAGGAGCTTGCAGCCTTCTTCCTTTGTGATGCACCGCATTAGGATGCCATTGGCACCGCGCCGGTAGAGATCCCCTTCTACCAACGTGTATCTTTTAGCCAATCTGACTATCCAGTCAGCGGATACATCATCGTCAGGAAGGATATTGTCTTTCAAGTAGCTCCGGATCTCCGAGATCCATGCATCGGAGCTTGCTTGAGTATTTGAGTCTTGCGTGCTGGGTTGCTCGGAGCTTCCGACAGCACCTATGACCCTTGATGACTGCCATGGTAACAAGGCCATCGGGACCGCCAGCTTCGGGATGCTGGTCTCGCCCCCTTCGCTCAGTTCGGCGGGCTGAGCTGTGGATTTTGACAACCTCCGGACGAAAGTTCCATCGGGAGCCAGAGCTCCAGTTGATGCTTTCGTCAGGAGTTCGTCAGCTTCAGCATTATGGACACGCTGGACATGGTGGAGGTCCAGGACTTCGAAGTCCTTTTGAAGCCTCTGGAGTTCAAAGAGATAAGCAGCTAGTTGGGGATTGTTGTAGGAGCATTCACCCTTCACCTGTTTAATGATGAGCTGCGAATCTCCCGTGACCAACAGCTGCTTAACACCATACGACAGTGCCACCTTTAATCTGTAAATGAGTGCTTCATACTCCGCCATGTTGTTGGTTGCCTTGAAGTCAAGGTGGACCATGTATTTTACCTTCTCCCCGGTTGGAGCGAGGAGAAGGACTCCAGCTCCGGCCCCCTGCTTTTGCATGGAGCTGTCGAAGTAGAGAGTCCAGTGAGGCTTGGTGAAGACCGGAGCCTTGAGCTCCGGCTTCTGCTCACTAGGGCCCCCAGGGTTTGATGGAGAGGGGGTCCATTCCGCCATGAAGTCCGCCAATGCTTGACTCTTGATCACTTGTCTTAGAACGAATTCAAGATCGAATTCGGCCAATTCCGCTACCCACTTTGCAATGTTCCCAGTGGAATTGGGATTATGCAAGATTGCACGCAGTGGATAAGAGGCCACCACTAAGATCTTATGAGCTTGGAAGTAATGGCGAAGCTTCCTGGAGGATATAAGAACTGCATAGAGCAGCTTATGCACCTCTAGGTATCGAGTATTGGTGTCATGGAGTACTTCGCTGATGAAGTGCACTGGGCGTTGGACCGTCTGGACCCTCCCGGAGGGGCCTGAAGCTTCCTCCTCATCGACCCGGACCCTCCCGGAGGGGTCCGGACCTTCTTCGGGGACTTCTGGGTCCTTGCTGAAGGAACCCGGAGCTTCTTCTGGAGTGACCCGGACCCTCCTGGAGGGGTCCGAATTCTCTTGTTCGACAAGAGTAACTCCTTGTAGATCCTAGTCTGGGGGCCGGGACCCAGACTCGCCTTTAGGAACCTCCTAACCCACTCGGAGGGGTCTAGATTCTTGAGCTTGAAAAGGTTTTGGTCTCTCCACAACTAGGACCATGCTGATAACTTCGTCAGTTGCCGAAATGTAAAGCAATAGAGGCTCACGAGGGTTCGGAGCTACCAAGGTTGATAGAGTGGTGAGGAGCTGCTTTAGCTCCTGGAAAGCCTTTTCTGCTTCTTCGGACCATTGGAATGGTCCGGTCTTCCTCAATAGTTTGAAGAAGGGTAGTGCTCGTTCCGCCAGTCTTGAGATGAACCGGCTGAGAGCAGCCAGACATTCAGTCAGCTTCTGGACGTCCTTGATGCGGGCTGGTGGTGGCATATCTTCAATAGCTTTAATCTTCGCCGGATTCGCCTCTATGCCTCGGTGGTTCACCAAGAATCCAAGAAGCTTTCCGGAGCTAACCCCGAAGACACACTTGTTTGGGTTCAGCTTTGTGCGGGTGACCCGCAGCTTGTCGAAGACAGCTTGCAAGGTGTCAAGAAGTGACTCCTTGTCCTTGATTTTGACGACGATGTCATCAACATACACTTCCACAACGTCTATGATGAGCTCTCCAAAGGTTTTGTACATAGCTCGTACAAATGTTAAGGTTGCATTCTTGAGACCAAATGGCATGGCAGTATAACAATACAATCCATCTACTGTGATAAAAGAAGTATGTTCTTCATCTTCCCTAGACATTCTGATTTGATGGTACCCAGAATATGCGTCTAGAAAACATAGTAATTCACACCCGGAGGTGGAATCCACTATCTGATCTATTCTAGGTAGTGGGAATGGATTTTTTGGACATGCCTTATTCAGCGTTGTGTAATCGATACACATCCGAAGCTTCCCGCCGGCCTTGGGTACAACGACTGGGTTTGCCAGCCATTTTGGGTGGAAGACTTCTCGGATGAATCCAGCTTCGAGCAACTTCTTCACTTCTTGTCTTATGAAGTTTTGTCACTCTACTGATTGCTTTTGAGGCTTCTAATGTACAGGCCGAGTGTTAGGATAGATCTTTAGATTATGCTCGATCACTTCCCTAGGGATCCCAGGCATTTGCGACGGTTGCCAGACAAACACGTCAATGTTAGCCCGGAGGAAAGCGATGAGCGCGAGTTCCTATTTGTCATTCAGACCTCCCGATATACGGGTGGTCTGAGCAGCAGAACTGATTTGGACGACTTTGACGGGAATGTCGGTGTCGCCGCTTGGTTGCACACGAGGTGTGGAGGTTGAGCTTCGTTGACGAATGCTCAGGGGTTTCAGAGCATGTTCCTGCTTGGCTCTTCCTCCTGCGCTGTAGCAAGCACGTGAAGTTTTTCCAGAGCAGTCACTCTGGCAGTGCGGTCTCTGCGGATTCGGAGAACACCAGCTGGTGTTGGCATCTTCAACACCAAGTAGCCATAATGAGCAGCAGCCATGAACTTGTACAAGACTGGTCTGCCCAGAATGGCATTGAAGGGTAAGTTGATCTGAGCAACGTCAAAGGACAACTTCTCAGTGCGATAATTCTCCCGAGTCCCGAAGGTCACGGGGAGAGTAATGGCACCAAGTGGGATTATGGCCCTCGGACCTACTCCAAGAAAGGTCGGGAGGGGCGAAGATCCGAAGGCCAGAGCGAAAGCTTGACGAAAGCTTCAAAGCTTATGAGGTTCAGCCCCGAACCTCCGTCCACCATTACATGGTGGAGTTGAATGTTATTGATGGTCGAAGATACCATCAAAGGTAGTTGACCAGCTCCGATCATGTTCCGAGGGCAGTCCGAAGCATCAAAAGTGATGGTAGTGTCCATCCACTTTCGATGAGGCTCCGCCCTGGCTGTAGGAGCTACTGAGGCCATGTCCCGCCGCATTGTCTTGAGGACACGGCGAGAGGTGATGTCCCACGAACCACCAAAAATGGTTCATGGTCTTCTGACGCTCATTACCAGAGACATCGGAGTCGTCGTCGACGGAGGTGTAAACATCCTTCAGGATCTTTTTAGGGTCCTTTAAACCTAACTCCTCTTCAGCCGGAGCTTCATCGACTTTCTGTTTTCCTTCCCTTTGTCGCAAAGGAACTTCTTCCCGGTGCTTGTTGTAGCGCTCGGCAAGGTTCTGGACCTCTCGGCAGTCTTCCAAGTTGTGGTTGTTTGACTTATGGATAGGACACTACATCTTGGGGTCGTCGCCGTCTTCAGATGAAGGTCGAGGTCATTTCTCGGGGTGTGGCCCCCGGCAACCCAGAGTTGCAGCAGCTGCAGTAGTAGGTGTGCTAGCCGACGGCTTTTTCTTGCCGTTGGACTTTTTCTTATTTTTGCCACTCCCGGAGGTAGTGGCTTCGCCCTTGGAGGATTTTTTGTTTTCCTCCGGAGGTGGTTTGGAGTGCATTTCACGGCCCTCTGCAGCTTTGGCGCACTTGTCAGCCAAGCTGAAGAGCTACGTGACGCTAGTGATCTCCTTGATCGCCAGCTTCTCCAACATCTTCTTATCTCATACGCCCTGTCTAAATGCCACAATAATAGAGACACTAGAGATAGAAGGAATAATGTTCCGTACCTGGGAAAACCTCTGGATAAAGGAATGCAGGGATTCTCCCCCCTTCTGCGTTACAGCAAAAAGGTCTAGTTCGGTCCCTGGTCCGGTGTATGAACTCCTGAAATTGGCGGTGAACTGTTGGCGCAATTCCGTCCAACTATTGATGGAGTTAGGCGGGAGGCTCATGAACCAAGACCTGGCGGTCCCAGTTAAAGCCATGGGGAAGTAGTTGGCCATTACGGCCTCATTACTTCGGACTGCAAGGATTGCAGTGGAGTAAATCTGGAGAAACTCAGCGGGATTGACAGTCCCGTCAAATTTCTCCGGAAGGTGAGGCCGAAACTTTTGTGGCCACCTGACCATGCGTAGGTGCATGGCCAGAGCAGAACAACCTCCTCCTACTCCCTCGGGAGCAGGACTGTCTCGAGCCTCTTGCCTTTCGTGAGCTCGCTTGATATGGGCACAGTCGTCCTGTTGACGGTAACGGCGATCAAGCTCCGCCCGAAGGTCATGAGTTGAAAGCCTGGTTACTGTATGAGTGCGTCGCGCCCTGGAAGGTAGCGACGTAACATACCGAGATGCAGCATGCCTACTATTTTGGGAAGCGTGCGGATCGAGTCTGCCTGACAAAGTCCGATGTTGCGATGGGGCCCGCCCCGAGGGGGGGGACCTTGGTTGCTGATGTGATCGGCTGCTGCTGCAACCAAATGTTCCACATCAGCCCTCCATTGTTCCATTGCACCCTGGGATGCACCTAGAGGTGGTGGACGTTGGAGGAGAGCACGCGCTGCATGGAGCGCGTGTTCAGGGTTGTTGTTGTTATTAGCCGATGCGGTGACCGATGCCGATGCACTGTCACGCTGCCCAGCTTGATTTGCTGGTGCAGGCGGTGGCGGTGAAGGCATGACTCCTGCTGGAGCCGTGGCACCTGCTAGTTGCTGCATGTTGGAGGGATTGCCCCCAGCAGGTTGAACAGCAGGATTTCCGTTGGATGATCCAGCAGCTGAGTTCACCATCCTTGAAATCTCGAGCGTTCCCCTACCTGGCATGCCAACTGTCGGTGTTTGGATCCAGCGGATCTCCCGATACTACTATTAGTAGATCGCAGAGTTGTAGTTCGGTAATGGGCGCGCAAAGATTCAAGAAGGTGAATGGCAAGTGGACACAGAGATTTATGTGGTTCGGGCCGCCTGAGCGTAATACCCTACTCCACGGGGTGTGGTGGTGTTGTATTGAGCATGTGAGTCTAGAAGAAGCTCCACAAGAAGAAGCTCGCCTAGGTCAGGGAGTCTAGAAGCCGTCCCTTGTGTATCGTTGACCAGTCCTTTTATAGTACAAGGACTAGTCGTTACACCGTTAGCCTGGCCTGAAATGTGGCCCTGGCGGTTACTAATGTTTGATAGACAGTTAATGAGGTTAATTACCCTTAATAGCATGATAACGGGCCTTGATAGTGCCGTTATTGGTATTAAGGGCCTTCCGATCGTGTGTCATTAATATGGTATTAATGACACTTAATCGGGTCTTGAAGTCCTTGATTGTCCCTTGAAGGTCCGACCTGTTGGGGGTCCACCAGCCTGATTGTTGAAGTTGAAGGTCCGACGATTCGGACACGTGGCAGCTCCGGAGGTTACCGTCGTGGACGGGTAGGTCTGGTGCTGTTGGACACGTGTCGGTACCGGAGCTTCCCTCTGTGTGGGGTTAGGTTCGGGGAAGCCATACAGGTATTCCGTCTGGAGCTTTCCCGTGTGTGGGCGGTAGCTCCAGTCTTATGATACACGCGGCGGCCCTGGGACTAACCATGTCGGGGAAGCAGGTCCGGTTACGCCTGACATGTGGGGCCTTCGGAGGTCTTCAAATCTGGTAGATGGAGTTTCCTTGTGATCTTTGTGTGAGACCTATGCGTGCTGAATACATTGGCTTGTCGTGAATACACTTGGCCTTGATGATAAAAGTTTTGAATATCACCAAAACACCTTTTTATCAAGGTCCGACTCTAGCTCCAAGCTATAGCAAAGTCCGACTAGATTTGGTCAGCTCCGGTGAAGTTTTATCTTTAGCTCCGGCATGTCTTTGATAGCTCCGACATGTTTTTGATAGCTCCGCCGTGTTTTTGCTAAGCTCCAAAGTTGATTTTTCTAGCTCCGGCTTTTGGGTTTACTAGTTCCGACTAGTTCCGGTTAGCTCGGGCGCTAGGTCCTGCTAGTTTTGTAAGCTCCGGCGGGAGCTTGGTTGTACTAGTTTTGGTAAGCTTCGGCGCTAGGTTCTACTAGCTTTTGTTAGCTCCGGCTCAAGGTCCGGGATGCTCTGGCAAGGTCCAGAACTTGACCGTAGTGCTTCTGCTTTTCATTTGCAATGTTTCGTACTTGCTTTACATTGTTGGAAAGATTGCTTAGTATTCATTTGCTAAGTTTTTGGTGCGTTTTGGTTGATACGGATGATATCGTGTTACTGTGGTTTTGCAACATGCTTATGTGAGGTTCTCACGTAAGGTGTTGTGTTCGGAACTAACTTGAGTCAAGTCAAGGACTTGGGCTCGTATGGATTGGTTGTTTATTCATGTGCAGGTATTGCTTGAGTTCAATACATGGCTGGTGACGGGATCTATTGGACTAGTCTCAGGGAGGAGATGAGGTTCCAACAACCAAATTCAGGAGGAATTGTGGTTGAGCTGATCAGGAGGTTGCGCAACATGATTGAATCAAAAACAATGCATATGAAGGTATCGTGGACGTCATTGGAAGATGTTTGCACGTGTACAAGGATTTCATGGACGTGGCTGCATGGTTCCGAGGCGTGATGAAGAGATGTGGACGTAAAGAATTGGTCAGAAAGGTCCAACCGACTAGGTTATGGACTCAGGCTGCGGCTGAGTCGTGTTTGACTCAAATATGGAAAGATTTGAGTTGGGAATGATTGGATTTCGTGTGGGTCACGAATTTGAGTTGTTTTAGAAATGTGGGAAGGTGTTTGGAAGTCTTAAGATTGCTTCTATCTGCGTATAGAAGAATCCTAAGCAGTTATGGAAAGTTACGATTCCGGAACAGAGTAGGATTAGATTCCTGATTTGAGTTGAGTTGGCTTTCGAGCTGGTTATATAAGCAAGGGAGCCCAGAGCTCGTGGTGCACGACTTTGGGGCTGTTCATCTTGTGTTCTATTGAATAAAATTCGTAGTTTGAAGGAACTTTTGTGCCTTGTTCGTCCGACTTGTTCCAGACAAGTTTTACTCGTCGAGTTTCTGGACAGCACTACCTTTCGTCGGTGGTTTTATCATAACTCGAGTTTTACAGATCCAATTGACGTGATTCTTTTGGGTTGTCTTCACAACTTGATTATCTATCATCTGTCAAAATTTCACGGTCATTGGATTTGTGGTTTCTAATCTACACGAGTTTCTTTGGAGCATTCTAGAACTGTTTTTTCTCGGGTAGGGCAGATTGACCTTGTTTGATCTTTCGATCATAGCTTGAGTTTTTCTCGACGGATTTGAGTGATTCTATTTGTGTTGTATTCGTGACTTGATTCTCTCTGATATGTATCACTTTTTTCATGGTGAAACACGTTTAGATTAGTCTCACATACGATTTCTTTAACAGATCGTTTTTTCTGCCGAAGGGGTTTGGGGTTTAATTGTTTCCGCTGCGTAAGATTTTTAAATATACCATTCACCCCCCCTCTGGTACATTTTCACGTGCTCTTCGATCCTACAATTGGTATCAAAGCCACGGTGCTCTAATCTTTGTGATTTACTCGTGTTTTTGACTAATCATCATGGAGAAGTACTCTGCCAAACCTTGTGTGTTCGCTGGTATTGATTTTCACGTTTGAAGGCATGCATGGAGGCTTTCATCCAGGCACAAGGCTTTGCAATATGGGAGAAGGTATACAAGCCTTACGAAGTGCCATCAAACGATCAAGTTACAGCTACAAATCTGAGAGATGTCGACAACAACAACAAGGCTCAGAACTTGATCATACAAGGATTAACACAAAGCGACTTCGACCGTGTTGCACACCTCCGATCTGCATACGATGTGTGGAAAGCACTTTGTGACTACCACGAAGGATCCAACACGATCAAAGAGGTAAGGCAAGACATGTTCAAGAAAGAATATATACGCTTCGAGATGCAACCCGGTGAGTCTATTGATGACCTTTTTGCTCGCTTTAATAAGATTCTCAGCAACTTGCGTAGTGTCAATGTTAATTTTTCAGATGCTGAAAATACTAGGCAATTGCTAAGTGCATTAGATATGACAATTTGGGAGATAAAAGTCACATCTATTCGTGAATCTACTATCATGAGTTCTCTTACATTAGATGTACTCTATTCTAAACTAAAAACTCATGAAATTGACATCCTAGCACGTAAGAACCCAAATAAGTCTATTGCATTTGTTTCACAATGTGATATGTCTAGCTCCGGCCAATCATCATCTTGCAATACTCTTGCTTTGTTGTCCTCACTAACCCTAGAGCAGATCGAAGAATTTCCAGAAGAGGAGTTGGCACTCATCTCTACTAGATTCTCAAAAGCATTGCAAAATGTGAGAACTAGAAGGAGAGGAAGCTCTGGACCTCAACGCTGTTTTGAATGTGGTAAAACATGACACTTTCGTACAGAATGCCCTAACCTTTCAGGTCCGACCACCCGGGAAGAAAAACAAGGCAAGGTTCGGACCTCCTCTGGAAATTCCAACAATAAGAAGAAAGGTACCATAGGACGCAAGATGATCAACAGTTTCTTCACCACACTTCAAGAGTTCAGTTCAAGCGACGTGGATATTGGTAGTGATGAAGATGAAGATGATTTGGCAAACTTGTGCTTTATGGCGGGCAAGTCAAGATCAAGTATGGAGGAGGCAGAACACATCAGTGACAATGAAGAGGTATGTCCTACTTGTGAAGAAATGTGTGATGCCATTTCTCGTGCCACTATTATTGTTAAGAAAAAGGACAAAAAGCTTAGGGATAGTGCTGCTAGAATTGAATCACTGGAATCTGAAATCAACCATTTAAAAACCTTGATTCCTAGTAATGATGCATGTTTCTCATGTGATTTAATATATGAACAATTGTCCTCATTAAGAAGTGCGCACACCTCCACACTTGATAAACTTGAGTTAGAAATTGAAAAGAACAAAGAGCTTGCTGCACTTAATGATAAAAACTTAAAAGATGCTAGCTGTTCTACAATTGATTTGCATTGTTCTACTTGTGATGATCTTGATAAGAAACTACAAGATGCTATGAATGAAATTTCTATATTGAACAATGCTTTACGTTCTCATGAAGTTAAATTTTGTTCCAATTGCAAATTAAAAGGAAAAACTTCATGTGAAAATTGCCTTGATCTGTCCAATAAACTTGATGACATGCATAGGACATTAGATCAGTTTTGTAATGGGAATAAGAACCTAAACTTGCTGCTGAATTCTTCCAAGTCTTGCAATGATAAAACTGGTTTAGGTTTTGATTCTCATGCTCATGCTAAGGCACATCCACCTAAAATTGTAAAGTCATTAGGAAGTGGCTTGATTCAAACAGTTCCTAAACAAAAAGGAGTGCTTTTCAAATCTGCAGGAGTGTTGTCTCATTCGGTTTCAAGTGAAAATATTGCTTGCTCATCTAGACATGAACACAAAGTTAAATTTCATTGTACCTTCTGTGGTAGAGATGGTAATGCCATACATTTTTGTTATAGACTAGCTAAACAACAGAAAAGGGAAAGAATGGTTGCTAGATCTCATAACTTTCATGCAAAATTTGCTGCACACATTGAACCGAATGTACAACCTGCTGTTTTGAGTCAAAAACATTCAAAGTTTACCTTCAGACCTTCTGTTTTTGCCTCCGGAGCTACTGATTTTTGTGCTACACAAGTAACACCTTATAGGTCAGTAGTTAAGAATAAAAAATCTCAAACTTTGACTCATAAACCTGCTGTTTTGTCTCATCTTTCGCGTGTTTTTCCTACTGCATGCCGCATGACTCAGTACTGGATTCCTAAATGCCTTTTGACTAACCCCAGTATTGAGTCATCGACGTATTGTGCTTCTATGTAGGTTACACGTTTGAGGAAGGAGAACATTTGGATTGTGGATTCAGGTTGCTCATGCCACATGACCGGTACCAAAGATTGGTTCTCCTCCCTCTCTATTGTGTCACGTGTAGAGAATGTTACTTTTTCCGATAATTCTTCAACTCCTATAATTGCTAAGGGTTCGGTTAGAGTAAATGATCACTACGCTTTGAAGGAGGTGGCACTTGTCAAAAATTTGAAATACAGCTTGCTTTCTGTTTCACAATTGATAGATGAAAATCTGGATATTATTTTCAATAAAAACTGCTGCAAAGTTGTAAGTTCAAATAGTGAGCTTATTTTTAACATGTCTCGGTTTGGAAGAGTTTTTAAAGCTGATTTTGATATGTCTTCCTCTAAGCATAGGTGTCTAGTTGCTAATGATTCAAAGGACTTATATTTTTGGCATCGTAGACTTGGTCACGTAGGCTTTGATAACCTAACGCGTGTTAGTGCTCTTGATCGCATACGTGGGCTGCCTAAGCTTAAAGGGGCCAAAGAAATTGTGTGCTCTTCTTGTAGACATGCTAAGATGGTTGCAGGTTCACATACTCCACTCACAATGATCATGACAACTGAACCATGTCAACTTTTGCATCTTGACACTGTAGGACCTTCACGTGTTCAATCCTTCGAAGGTAAATGGTATGTTCTTGTTATCATTGATGATTATTCTAGATACTCTTGGGTTTACTTTATGGCGTCTAAGAATGAAGTTTTTAGTCACTTTAGAACTTTATTTCTTAGATTATCAATTGATCACCCAGGATCATTAAAAGCAATTAGAAGTGATAATGGAACTGAATTTAAAAATCAATCTTTTGATCACTTTTGTGCTGAAAATAGAATAGATCATCAATTCTCTTCACCATATGTACCTCAACAAAACGGTGTTGTAGAAAGAAAGAACAGAACCTTAGTTGAGATGGCTAGGACTATGCTTGATGAATATCAAACTCCTAGGAAATTTTGGGCTGATGCGTTAGCAACCGCTTGTTATGTCTCAAATTGTGTTTTCTTGCGTGATAAGCTAGGTAAAACACCATATGAGCTCCGGTTTGGACATAGGCCTAGTGTTACACACTTTTGGGTCTTTGCATGCAAATGCTTTGTTAAGAAACATGGTAATCTTATAAATTTGAACCTAGATCCATTGATGGCATGTTTCTTGGTTATCCATCTCATACTAGAGGCTACCGTGTGCTTTTACTTGACACTAAAAAAATTGTGGAGACTTTTGAAGTGTCTTTTGATGAATCTAGCCCAGGTACTAGCTCAAATATTGCAGGTCCAGATCCATATCCGCAGGGGGAGAGCATTTTCATTGAAGATGAGGAAGAATTGGAGTTGCTGCCAGAAAATTCAGCAGCTAAAGACTTTGGTTTAGCTCCAGATGTTAATTCTCTACCAGCACCGACAACCATCAATGCTGATTCAAATCATCCTCAAGCCACAATCTCATCGATTTGTGATGAACATGAAGAAGAAGAAGCTTGTGAGACATCTGTTCCCCTACGGTTTTACAAAGATCATCCCCCACAACAGATGATTGGAAGCTTGCACGAACGAGTCACACGGTCCAGGTTCTGCGACCCAAACTCTCATGCTCATTCTGCTTTTGTTGCTTCTTTTGAACCCAAAGATATATCACACGCACTCACTAATGAATCTTGAATTATTGCCATGCAAGAAGAGTTAGAAAATTTTGAAAGAAATAATGTTTGGAAACTTGTACCTCCACCTTAAGGTCACACTTTAATTGTATAAAAATAAACAAAGTGAGGATGGTGTTGTGGTTAGGAATAAGGCTAGGTTGGTTGCTCATGGTTTCACTCAAGTTGAAGGTCTAGATTTTGATGAAACTTTTGCTCCTGTCGCTAGATTAGAAGCCATAAAAATTTTGTTAGATTCTGCAGCATCTAAATGTTTTAAGCTATTTCAAATGGATGTTAAAAGTGCTTTTCTTAATGGCTACATAGATGAGGAGGTTTATGTCAAACAACCACCGGGTTTTGAAAATCCAAATTTTCCTAATCATGTTTACAAACTATCCAAAGCCTTATACGGTCTCAAACAAGCCCCTAGAGCATGGTATGATAGGTTAAAAACATTCTTACTTGAAAAGGGGTTTACCATGGGCAAGGTTGACAAAACTCTTTTTGTGCTTAAACATGGCAATGACTTATTATTCGTTCAAGTGTATGTAGATGATATTATCTTTGGTTGTGCTTCTCATGATCTCGTGTCCAAGTTTTCAGCAATGATGAGTTCCGAATTTGAAATGAGTATGATTGATGAACTCACTTACTTTTTGGGGCTGCAAACCAAGCAAACCAAGGAGGGTACCTTTGTGCATCAAACGAAGTATACCAAATACCTCCTAAGGCGCTTCAACATGGACAAAAGCAAGCCTCTTAGGACACCAATGAGAACAGCAACAACAGTTGAACTTCATGAAGATGGTGAACCTGTGAATCAAAAAGAATATAGAAGCATGATCGGATCACTTTTATACCTCACAGCATCAAGACCGGACATACAATTCAGCGTATGTCTTTGTGCATGGTTTCAAGCTTCCCCACGTGCTTCACATCGTCAAGCCGTCAAAAGGATTCTCAGGTACTTACATGGAACTCAAGAATTTGGCATTTTTCTTCCTTCTTCCTCAACCGTTACTTTGAAAGCTTTTTCGGATGCTTATTTTGGGGGTTGTAAGATTGATAGGAAAAGTACTTCCGGTGCTTGTCATTTTCTTGGTAATTCTCTTGTTGCTTGGTCCTCTAGAAAACAAAATTCGGTTGCACAATCCACAGCCGAATCTGAATATGTAGCTGCTGCTAGTGCTTGCTCACAAATTCTTTGGATTGTTCAAACACTTAAGGACTATTGGGTTGATCTAGATAGTGTTCCACTGTTTTGTGATAACACTAGTGCTATTTGAATTGCTAAAAACCCTGTGCAACATTCTAGAACTAAGCACATTGACATTAGGTATCACTTTCACAGAGATAATGTTGAAAAAGGAAACATTATGCTTCACCATGTAGATACCGAACAACAATTGGCTAACATTTTTACAAAACCTTTGGATTTCACTCGTTTTTGTTACATTCGTAGTGAAATAGGGGTTATGCATCCTCATGGCTTAATTTGAGGGGGAGTTTTTGAAACTTGGGAAGTCTATGTGTGAATCTGAAATTAAAATTATATGAGCATAGTATTTCATACATATATGACTTTGTGATTCCTTTTACATGCTGAAAGTTCTTACTACATTACTCGTGTTATACATTTTGTAGTTTTTGCCATGTCTAGTAATTGGAATAATTACTTACACTAAAACTGGACATGGTCGAACTTTCTTGCTGTTTTGAACTTGTTACATGTTCACAATTGCTTTTAATCATAAAGAATTAATCAAGTAATCAACTCACATGTTGAGTTTTTATGAACAAATATAAATTGAGATAAGATCAAGAGAATATGCATGCATCGCACTTCTTCTTTTGAGATGGCTTATCAATGCACTTAGATATGAACTTGGAAGAAGTTGTGTATGACTAAAATCATGTTCTTAAGCTTCTGATTGCCAAATGACATAGGCTTGACTTGGTTGGTTAGAATAAGACAGATGCGCATATAATCTCTTGCAAATATCATATGATCTAAATTTATGCTTTGAAAAATAATAAAATGCAGCAACTAGTGTCATGCTTTCAAATTATGAAATAGTTAAGTTTGTGAGATCATGACTTGCTTAAATTGAAAATTACATATGATCTCTGGCATGGCTTACACTACTTTATGTATCTCATTGGTGTGATAGTGTAAGTTACTTGATAGTATGACTTGGATGAGCTTTGTTTTATATGTATATGTTATAATATGCTCATAACATTTAAAGTTTCTCTTTTACCTTGCCGAATACATTGTCAAAGGGGGAGAGATTAATCACACATTCAAAATGGGAAAGATAATGTGCATGGGGAGAGATGATAGAGGGGGAGAGATAAAGGGGGGGAGATATGTGAATTTTGAATTTTGAATTTTTAATTTTCTTCTCATTTTATTTCTGATTTACGAAAAGGGGACAAATTGTCTTCAAAACTTTTAATGAGAATAAGCCAATGTTCGGATTTTAAATGGTGTTGCCAATGCATTCATCAAGGGGGGAGATTGTGAGACCTATGTGTGCTGAATACATTGGCCTGTCGTGAATACACTTGGCCTTGATGATAAAAGTTTTGAATATCACCAAAACACCTTTTTATCAAGGTCCGACTCTAGCTCCGAGATACAGCAAAGTCCGACTAGCTTTGGTCAGCTCCGGTGAAGTTTTGTCTTTAGCTTCGGCATGTCTTTGATAGCTCCGACATGTTTTTGATAGCTCCGCCGTGTTTGTGCTAAGCTCCGAAGTTAATTTTTCTAGCTCCGGCTTTTGGGTTTACTAGTTCCGACTAGTTTCGGTTAGCTCCAGCGCTAGGTCCTGCTAGTTTTGTAAGCTCCGGCGAGAGCTTGGTTGTACTAGTTTTGGTAAGCTCCGGTGCTAGGTTCTACTAGCTTTTGTTAGCTCCGGCTCAAGGTCCGGGATGCTCTGGCAAGGTCCGCAACTTGACCGTAGTGCTTCTGCTTTTCATTTGCAATGTTTCGAACTTGCTTTACATTGTTGGAAAGATTGCTTAGTATTCATTTGCTAAGTTTTTGGTGCGTTTTGGTTGATATGGATGATATCGTGTTACTGTGGTTTTGCAACATGCTTATGTGAGGTTCTCACGTAAGGTGTTGTGTTCGGAACTAACTTGAGTCAAGTCAAGGACTTGGGCTCGTATGGATTGGTTGTTTATTCATGTGCAGGTGTTGCTTGAGTTCAAGACATGGCTAGTGACGGAATCCATTGGACTAGTCTCAGGGAGGAGATGAGGTTCCAACAACCAAATTCAGGAGGAATTGTGGTTGAGCTGATCAGGAGGTTGCACAACATGATTGAATCAAGAACAATGCATATGAAGGTATCGTGGACGTCATTGGAAGATGTTTGCACTTGTGCAAGGAATGCATGGATGTGGCTGCATGGTTCCGAGGCGTGATGAAGAGATGTGGACGTACAGAATTGGTCGGAAAGGTCCAACTGACTAGATTATGGACTCAGGTTGTGGCCGAGTCGGGTTTGACTCAAATATGGAAAGATTTGAGTTGGGTATGATAGGATTTCGTGTGGGTCACGAATTTGAGTTGTTTTAGGAATGTGGGATACGTTCCTAAGGTGTTTGGAAGTCTTAAGATTGCTTCTATCTGCGTATAGAAGAATCCTAAGCAGTTATGGAAAGTTACGATTCGTGAAAAGAGTAGGATTAGGTTCCTGATTTGAGTTGAGTTGGCTTTCGAGCTGGTTATATAAGCAAGGGAGCCCAGAGCTCGTGGTGCACGAATTTGGGGCTGTTCCTCTTGTGTTCTATTGAATAAAATTCGTAGTTTGAAGGAACTTTTGTGCCTTGTTCGTCCGACTTGTTCCAGACAAGTTTTACTCGTCGAGTTTCTGGACAGCACTACCTTTCGTCGGTGGTTTTATCATAACTCGAGTTTTACGGATCCAATTGACGTGATTATTTTTGGGTTGTCTTCAGAACTTGATTATCTATCATCTGTCAAAATTTCACGGTCATTGGATTTGTGGTTTCTGATCTACACGAGTTTCTTTGCAGCATTCCCGAACTGTTTTTTCTCGGGTAGGGCAGATTGACCTTGTTTGATCTTTCGATCATAGCTTGAGTTTTTCTCGACGGATTTGAGTTATTCTTTCTGTGTTGTCTTCGTGAAATGATTCTCTCTGATATCTATCACTTTTGTCATGGTGAAACACGTTTAGATTAGTCTCACACACGATTTCTTTAACAGATCGTTTTTCTGCAAAAAGGGTTTGAGGTTTAATTGTTTCCACTGCGTAAGATTTTTAAATCTACCATTCACCCCCCCTCTGGTAGCTTTTCACGTGCTCTTCGATTCTACACTTTGCAATCCCAAGGGGTATCCGGTACGTAGGGTACCGACAGTACTGTCGGTGTTTGAATCTGGCAGATCTCCCGATACTACTGTTGAAAGATCGCGGAGTTGTAATTCGGTAATGGGCGCGCAGAGATTCAAGAAAGTGAATGACAAGTAGACACAAAGATTTACGTGGTTCGGGCCGCCTAAGCTTAATACCCTACTCAATGGGTTGTGTTGGTGTTGTATTGAGCGTGTGAGTCTAGAAGAAGCTCCAGAAGAAAAAGCTCGTCTAGGTCAGGAAGTCTCCAAGCCGTCCCTTGTGTATCGTTGACCAGTCCTTTTATAGTACAAGGAATGGTCATTACACCGTTAGCCTGGCCCGACATGTGGCCCTGGCGGTTACTAATGTTTGATACACAGTTAATGAGGTTAATTACCCTTAATAGCGTGGTGATGGGCCTTGACAGTGCTGTTATTGGTATTAAGGGCCTTCTGATCGTGTGTCATTAATATGATATTAATGACACTTAATCGGGTCTTGAAGTCCTTGATTGTACCTTGAAGGTCCAAGCCGTTAGGGGTCCACTAGCCTGATTGTTGAAGTTGAAGGTACGGCGATTCGGACAGGTGGCAGCTCCGGAGCTTACCGTGGTGGACGGATAGGTCCGGTGCTGTTGGACACGTGTTGGTACCGGAGCTTCCCTCTGTCTGGGGTTAGGTCCGGCGGTGCCATACTGGTATTCCGTCCGGAGCTTTCCCGTGTGTGGGCGGTAGCTCCAGTCTTATGATACACGTGGCGGCCTTGGGACTAACCATGTCGGGGAAGCAGGTCCGGTTACGCCTGACATGTGGGGCCTTCAGAGGTCTTCAAATCTGGTAGATGGAGTTTCCTTGTAATCTTTGCAATCCCGAGGGTATCCAGTACGTAGGGTACCAACAGTGGCCCCCTGGGCCCACCTCTGGGAGAGACCTTTTGGATGAAGTCATTCTGCCGGAGGTGGGTCCATTCTTTTGTTTTTGAGTTGTGTCTTCAAGGGTCTTCGGATGTGCCATTGGCAGTAGTTCGCAGTTAAACCACCACCGCGTGGCATATCCTGGAGGCGGCAGGTGAGATCTTAGCGCGCGGATCTCACGCAATTGAACGTCGCCGATTCCTGGTATGAAAATCGTATCGGTTCCGCGCGCTCTGCCAGGCTGCCGCCTTCGGGTTTCCCGCCTTTCATTATGACAACCGTTCGCCTGGGGTAAGGACCACGATTTGATCGTCGGGGTGGCCCCGGGCCCCTTTGTCGTCGGCAGGGTGAAGTTTTTAAATGGTATCGTCGGCTCCTCTGCGGTTTCCATCCAAGCGTTACGAGGGCTTACTTAAGAAGGAAAGCATGCACCGTTTGGGGTTCTTTACGCCTTTTATTCGAACATGCGCTCAAACCTTCCAAACTTTCGCTTGCTTTTCATATCTTGCCTCGCTGTGCTGCGATGGAGTTGGGTCTTCGCCAGAGCCGACTGAAGACTAACGCTGATTTGAAGAAGGTCCAGGCCCTCATGGGGTGGTCCAGTGACTTCTTCAACCACCTGGTCTGTGCTGGCAAGCTTCCGTTCGAGAAGGAACACACAGGCGACATGGTGTACTTCTCTGCGTACGCCATGGTGGGACTGATCCAACCTTTCTCCTCTTTTTTTCTTGATGCTGCTAGACTTCTATGGTCTGCAGCTGTACCACCTTGGCCCCCACTCCATTCTCCTGGTGTCGATCTTTGTCCACTTCTGCGAGATGTGGGTGGGCATGCCCCCCTGCGTTGAGCTCTTCCGCACCTTCTTCACTGTCCACACTACCGGCAGGAGTGACGAGTAACTTGGCTTCTATTATTTTGTGAAGCGCAAGAAGTGCCCATTCAAGTACTTGCCGTCGTTCCCTTGTGGGAAGTGGGACGACTGGAAGAAGGATTGGATCGTCATTAGGGTGGAGAAGCATGAGAAGCTGGAGTTGCCCGAAGGCCTCCCCAATGTCAACACTGCAGTTTGGAGTGAAGCTCCGATGTTATCGGACGCCTTCAACCCTACTCTGACCAGGATCCGCCAGTGCGTGGAAGGAGGGGTGACTCTTGAGGTGGTGTTTTGCAACTTCCTGACCAACAGGTGGGCTCCGCTGAAGAAGAGGGAGAAGCTTGCTTGGGCTCTCAACAGTGTGCTGGACGACGACCGGATTGAGACCGGTTTGAAGTCCAACATTGAGGGTGCAAATTTGGAGTTTCACCTCAAGAAGTTTTAGCACGGCATCGAAGTTGAAGGTGACGACATGACTTCATCATGGAGGCGGAGTTTAGCAGGGAGCTCTAGCAGACGATGCCGGTGCTTGACGACCTTGTTGTCATTAGGAGGCGTTCGATCACCGGGTTGGTGATCTCCGGAGCTTCCGAGGGTGGTCCCCCTTCCGTCCCGGAACAGAGAGTTGAAGTCGTGGGCAAGGGCAAAGAGTTGGCCGAGCCCTAGAGCCGCAAGAGGAAGCTGAAGAATGCCGACGGGAGGTCCGTCAGGTCTGCTCCTTCCGCAGCAACTCCTTCTTCCCGGAGGGGAAGGTCTTCATCGGCGACAACTACTCCAACATCAGCATCTCCCCGGGGTGCTAGCTCCGGCCATGCGGCTCCAGTACCAGGGCCAGCTAGAGGCTCTGGGCCTAGAGTTCATTCCCGGTCGAGGGGGGCCTCAACCAGAGTGACGCCAACAGTGTTGGAGGGATTGCCCCCAGCAAGTTGAACAACAGGATTGCCATTGGATGATCCAGCAGCTGAGTTCACCATCCCTGAAATCTCGGGAGTTCCCTTACCTAGCGCGCCAACCGTCAATGTTTGGATCCGGCAGATCTCCCGATACTACTGTTGGTAGATTGCGGAGTTGTAGTTCGGTAATGGGCACGCAGAGATTCAAGAGGTGAATGGAAAGTAGACATAGAGATTTACGTGGTTCGGGCCGCCTGAGCGTAATACCCTACTCCACGGGGTGTGGTGGTGTTGTATTAAGCGTGTGAGTCTAGAAGAAGCTCTATAAGAAGAAGCTTGCCTAGGTAAGGGAGTCCAGAAGAGGTCTGGAGAGGTCTGGCTGCCCTCAGCCGGTTCATCTCAAGACTGGCGGAACGGGCGCTACCCTTCTTCAAGCTATTGAGGAAGACCGGACCATTCAAATGGTCTTAAGAAGCAGAAAAGGTGCTCCAGGAGCTAAAGCAGCTCCTCACCGCTCTACCAACCTTGGTAGCTTCGAACCCTGGTGAGCCTCTATTGCTTTACATTTCGGCAACTGACGAAGTTGTCAGTGTGATCCTGGTTGCGGAGAGAACAGAACCTTTACAAGCTCAGGAATCTAGACCCCTCCGGAGGGTCAGGAGGTTCCTCAAGGCGAGTCTGGGTACCAGCCCCCAGACATGGATCTACAAGGAGTTACTCTTGTCGACCAAGAGGATTTGGACCCCTCCGGGAGGGTTCGAGTCACTCCAGAAGAAGCTCTGGGTTCATTCAGCAAGGACCCAGAATTCCCCGAAGAAGATCCGGACCCCTCCGTGAGGGTCCGGGTCGATGAGGAGGAAGCTCTGGGCCCCTCCGGGAGGGTCCGGACGGTCCAATGCCCAGTGTACTTCATCAGCGAAGTACTCTGTAACGCAAAGATTCGATACCTAGAGGTGCATAAGCTGCTCTATGCAGTTCTTATCGCCTCCAGGAAGCTTCGCCATTACTTCCAAGCTCATAATATCTCAGTGGTGACTTCTTATCCACTGCGTGCGATCTTGCATAATCCCAATTCCACTGGGAACATTGCAAAGTGGGCAGTAGATTGGCTGAATTCGATCTTGAATTCATCCCAAGACAAGCGATCAAGAGTCAAGCATTGGCGGACTTCGTGGTGGAATGGACCCCCTCTCCATCAAACCCTGGGGGCCCTAGTGAGCAGAAGCCGGAGCTCAAGGCTCCGGTCTTCACCGAGCCTCACTAGACTCTCTACTTCGATGGTTCAATGCAAAAGCAGGGGGTCAGAGCTGGAGTCCTTCTCCTCGCTCCAACCGGGGAGAAGGTAAAATACATGGTCCACCTTGACTTCAAGGCAACCAACAACATGGCGGAGTATGAAGCACTCATTTACGGTTAAAGGTGGCACTATCATATGGTGTCAAGCAGTTGTTGGTCAAGGGAGATTCGCAACTCATCATTAAATAGGTGAAGGGTGAATGCTCCTGCAACAATCCCAACTAGCTGCTTACCTCCTTGAAGTCCAGAGGCTTCAGAAGGACCTCGAAGTCCTGGACCTCCACCATGTCCAGCGTCTCCATAACGCTGAAGCTGACAAACTCTCGACGAAAGCGCCAACTGGAGCTCCAGCTCCCGACGGAACCTTCGTCCGGAGGTTTTCAAAACCCACAGCTCAGCCCGCCGAACTGAGTGAAGGGGGCGGGACCAGCATCCCGAAGCTGCTGGTCCTGATGGCCCTATTACCATGGCAGCAATCAAGGGTCGTAGGTGCTGCCGGAAGCTCTGAGCAACCCAGCACGCAAGACTCAAATGCTCAAGCAAGCTCCATTGCATGGATCTCGGAGATCCAGAGCTACTTGAAAGACAATATCCTTCCTGACGATGATGTATCCGCTGACCGGATAGTCAAATTGGTTAAAAGATACACGTTGGTAAAAGGGGATCTCTACCAGCGCGGTTCCAACGGCGTCCTAATGCGGTGCACCACAAGGGAAGAAGGTTGCGAGCTCCTCGCAGAAATCCATGGAGGCGAGTGTGGGAACCACGCGTCTTACCACACGCTGGTTTGTAAAGCCTTCCGGCATGGCTTCTACTGGCCTAAAGTGCTCCAGGATGCAACTGAGCTGGTGAAGAAATGTGAAGCATGCCAGTTTCATGCAAAACAAATTCACACACTGGCTCAGCCTCTACAAATGATACCTCCTACATGGCCTTTTGCTGTGTGGGGGATGGACATCTTGGGACCTTTCCCAAGAGCCGTCGAAGGTTACAAGTTCCTGTTTGTTGCCATTGACAAATTCACCAAATGGCCGGAAGCAACTCCAGTTGTGACAATAAACAAGCAATCCTCTATCAACTTCTTGCAGTCCATCGTATGCAGATTTGGAGTCCCGAACAAAATCATAACAGATAATGGGACCCAGTTCACAAGCTCTGCTTTCCAAGGATACTGCGAAGACCTCAGCATCCAAGTCAGCTACGCCTCCGTAGCTCACCCAGCAAGCAATGGCCAAGCCGAGAGAGCAAATGCAGAAATCCTGAAAGGACTCAAGATGCACACTTATGAGCGCCTAAAAAAACATGGAGCCAACTGGATCGAAGAGCTTCCGCCCACTCTATGGGCCAACAGGACAACTCCAAACTGGTCAACTAGAGAGACATCCTTCTTTCCGGTGTACGGAGATGAAGCAGTCCTTCCTCCAGAAATCACCCTGGGGTCGCTCCGGGTCCGGACCTTCGACGAATCCACGCAGGACCAGCTCCGGCGTGAAGACCTTGACCTCCTTGAAGAGGGAAGGTGCCAAGCAGTTGTTCGGAATGCCCGATATCGCCAAGCTCTTCGGCGCTATCACCAACGGTATGTTCACAGCCGACCGCTCGAGGAAGGCGATCTGGTGCTATGGAGAATACAATCCAGAGAAGGGTTAAACAAACTCTCCCCCAGCTGGGAAGGACCCTTCTGAGTGATCAAAGTATCCCCTCCCGGATGCGTTCGCTTAGCAACCGAGGATGGGACACCTCTCCCAAATCTTTGGAACATTGAGCACCTCCGTAAGTTCTACGCATAAAATCACGGAGGTGAGTCTGTAGTTACATGTGATGTATGTTATAGAGTCATTGTACAGAGTCAGGTAGCTCCTCCTAGAGAACAGCCGGACCTTCCCCGAAAGGTCCGCAAGGTTCAGGCAACACTTGTCACAGTCTCAGAACTAAAAGTGTGGCTAGCTACCTTGGGTCAAATGAGAAACGAAACACACTTAGCCTGGTTCCATACCCTAAGAGTGTACTTGTTTCCCATGTACCCCGGACCTATATGAAAGACATCATCGTGTGAAAAAAGACTCCACGTGCATTTATTTTGTACAGGCTCAATATTTTTTATTTTTCTCTTTCTTGTCTATAACAAAGTTGTGCAGTTCTTAAGAAACTTTAGCTCGACCAGTTCATGTACAATTCGAGTTGCATTGTCTATTCTTCCAGATCCAAACATTGTTGATGGTCTACTCGTATGAATGCCGCCAAGCCAATCTAGGGCTGGAGTGTGCTATCGACTTATCCTGGTCATGCACCATAAGTACGCCACTCTACCTACACCCTGGGAGGCCGAAGTAAGGCGAGTCCAGAAACGATCGGACCTGAAGGAAACAAGACGTCGCTCTTGATTGTATTTAGAATTGTGTTCGACCTAAAACTTTCTCGGGAATAGTAAGCCGCAATGAAGTTATAGATAGGAAACGGATTTTACTGTTTTTCTTGACTTCAGTGCGCAGGAAAAATAAATATTTCATGATGATGGTGAATGAAGCCGGAGCTGCCAAAGCTCCGACATCCTCTAGGCGGCTTGTGGTCGATGTTCAAGCATTGATATCGAGCGTCGCTGGAGCTACTCGGCTTCGGTAAAGCTAGGGGCAAGCCATCAACATGAAGAAAAGATGGTGGAAAGACTCTATAGTGGAGTCTGCTATCGATACACCACGTGTTGACAGAGGTCACTGCCGGAGCTACCAAGCTCCAACACCCCAGAGGGCTAACTGTCAATGCTCTACGCGTTGATGGAGACTACTGTCGGAGCTACTAAGCTCCGACGATGGTCAATGCCGGAGCCACTATGCTCCGACAACCTAGGGGGGCCTACATTATCTAAGACTTCGGACCTACATTCTACAAGTTCGAAGCACACAAGTCTTCAACAGCTGTTACATCCTCTTGGTACATGTTCACAATCAAATTGTGTACATCAACCAGGGGGCCAAGTGAGACAAAGGTCTTGAAGACAAAAAATGAAATTCACATTGGATTTCATTCATCTGGAGACAAGAGATTACAAAATTGGAGAAGAAGAAGAGAGAATACGAGCGGGAGCTACAAAGAGATGGTCCTAGACCCCGTGGAAGAACTAGGCGACCTTCCGGGCAACCTCCGACACGCTGGCTCAGGCGGCTTCACCCTCTCCTTCGATGGGGTCTTCAAGCACCGAGTCCAGAGGAAATTGAGGGTCCCGGCTGGTGTAGCACGTCAGCATGAACTCTACGACGTTCTTCGCCAGGGACTGTCCCTCAGTTTCCAGCTGGTCCGCGATGACATCGCCCATCTTGGTGAGCTTGTTGCCTGCTGAACTCAGCACCTCCAACGCCTGGTCCAACTCTGGCTCCGGATCATCCGGGCTCACAAGACTAAAGCCCATTGGCATCAGTGCGTCATTGGCTTTTCCCAGGAAGTCCCAAACTTGTTGGGACTCTGCAGCCCTTGTGCTTCGCATCTCCTCCAAGGATCATTTGGCCGCCGCAAGCTCCGAGTTCTCCCGGGCAAGGCGCTCAACCTCTTTGTCATTCTGCTGAATCTTTTTGGCAACCTGCCCTTCGAGTTTACTGAGCTCTTCCCCCCAAAGGTGGATCTTGTTTCAGCGGTTGACCAAATCCTTCTCTCGGCCCCGTACTTTCTTCTCCCTAGCGGCGACAGCATTCTCCTGCTTGTAGAGATCTTGCCCTCGTTCCCAGGCCTTCTTCTCCTCTTCCTCACAACGCTCCTCCAATTTCTTGGTGCGCTCTTCGAGGCTCTTGTCAGCCAGAGCTGTCTTTTGGACAAGCTCTTCCTCCCTCTTCATGAGGTCGTCCCGCGGCTCTAGGAGTTTTTGCTTTTCATCTTCGAGCTTTTTATACCGCGCCTCAAGAGCCTCCCAGCGCTTGACAAGACTAGCGTGGATGGCGTCGAGCCTCTCCTGGCGATCATCCGTTGTGCTATTAGCAGCTTTGGCCTGCTCGTAGATGGTCCGGAACTGGTTGTCGAGAGATCACAACATGCTTTCCCTCTCATCCAGCAGCTTACACCAGTATTCCAGGCGGACCTTCTCCCTCTGCACCCACTCCTTATCGTCAGCCAGCATTGACTGCGCCAACTTGGTCTCGAATTGGAGCTGGTTGCGCCACCTCCTAAGGGTTTGGCGCTCCTCCTCGAGGGCATTGCTGTGATGGTAGAAAGCCAACTGGACCTGGCGAAGACTAGAGCAGGCGTTGTCAATAGACAACGATGGGGGGATCGGGTCCAGACCTGCCGAGGTCCTCTCCGCTGGCTCCTGCGGGTCTTTAGTGACAAAAATTGGGTCCCAATCTACAAGAGTGGTCCCCTAAGCTTCCACAGCACTAGGGCCATCCTCCGGGATAGCCTCGGCCACTGCAAAGAAAGGTCCTGCAGCAGAAGTTTCGACCTCCGGAATTGGCTCCTAAGGTCCCACCGCCAGGTCATCAACATGTGGCCCCTGAGGCGGGGGGCCAGCAGCTTCATCTTGGCACCATGGCTTAGCAGCGGGCACCTCCGGGATCACTACATCTGGAGCAGGTATTGAAGGTTTGGCAAGAGCAGAAGCTACTTCCGGCTCCAACACAGGCGCCTCTTCCGCCGATGGCTCAGGTGCTGGCGCTTCGACCATCATGGGCTCTGGCGCCAACACCTCCGCAGCAACTGGCTCGGATGCCAGAACCTCTTCGACGACCGGCTCTACAACCATAACTTCTGTTGGCTAGTGTACATAGAGATTTACTTGGTTCGGGCCGCCTGAGCGTAATACCCTACTCCACGGGGTGTGGTGGTGTTGTATTGAGCGTGTGAGTCTAGAAGAAGCTCCAGAAGAAGAAGCTCGCCTAGGTCAGGGAGTCTAGAAGCCGTCCCTTGTGTATCGTTGACCAGTCCTTTTATAGTACAAGGATTGGTCGTTACACCGTTAGCCTGGCCCGACATGTGGCCTCGACAGTCACTAATGTTTGATACACAGTTAATGAGGTTAATTACCCTTAATAGCGTGGTAACGGGTCTTAACAGTGCCGTTATTGGTATTAAGGGCCTTCCGATCGTGTGTCATTAATATGGTATTAATGACACTTAATCGGGTCTTGAAGTCCTTGATTGTCCCTTGAAGGTCCAAGCCGTTGGGGGTCCACCAGCCTGATTGTTGAAGTTGAAGGTCCAGCGATTCGGACACGTTGCAGCTCCAGAGCTTACCGTCGTGGACGGGTAGGTCTGGTGTTGTTGGACACGTGTCGGTACCGGAGCTTCCCTCTGTCTAAGGTTAGGTCCGGGGGTGCCATACTGGTATTCCGTCTGGAGCTTTCCGGTGTGTGGGCAGTAGCTCCAGTCTTATGATACACGTGGCGGCCCTGGGACTAACCATGTCGGGGAAGCAGGTCCGGTTACGCCTGACATGTGGGGACTTTGGAGGTCTTCAAATCTGGTAGATGGAGTTTCCTTGTGATCTTTGCAATCCCAAGGGGTATCCGGTATGTAGGGTACCGACAAGTTCAATGAAGGAGAACTAAGCAGCTATATAAAAAATAGGCAAGTGCCATTGATCATCTTGTGCCTTTTTTAGGGATTATAGTTAGTTGCATGCTTAATTAATATGAATTCTATTTTATTTACTATTCTATATAATTTCTTGTCACCCAGGTTAGAAAGGGTGGTACTTGGGATATTGATTTACGCTTAGCCATACATATTAGATGGAGAAAAACATTGATCATATGTGTGACCTATAATTTATGATTATTTATTATGAAATAAAAAATGAATTGTTGGGGATAGGAATATGGCGGGTTGGTTTGAATGGTATGGTGCAGTATGCACGATACCCGGGATTGAGGTTTGGACCTTGCCGGATCCTAAGGACCGGTTTATGGAGGAAGTCACTAAGCTCTATAGTATCGCCACAACACTAAGAATGGAGTAGCTTGGTCGATTAATTAGGCCTCTCCTGTTGTAATATTGGTGATTGGATGGTGCGGGGAATTGGTTCAGGATTACTGCCTTGGGATGCACATGGCTCAAGAGGGGGATTCTGTTGGCGGAGGGGTACGCCAGAAATGCCTCAACGATGAAACCTCAGGGGACTAGTACGCGTCGGGATGACCTTTGTAAAGGCCTCGTAGTGATCTCCTGTCCACACACCTACAGAAGTGTGTATTGTGGTTGGCCACCACTGACATCAGGAAGGTTTACTTAGTCCACCTGACAACAGGGGATGAAATCACGGCTTGTGGGTAAAAGATGCATTCTTTGCAAATATTTGAAAACTGTCGACAGTCGTGCTCATAGACAAGAGCGATATGATGTTCAATTCATAATTAGTCAATGGTTGGGATTGTGGCTTAGGATGGTATTGATATTATTGGATTATTATTATTCTATTATGGTTGGGAATATTCATCTAGATGTAGGTTGCTAATGAAAGCTAAGGATATGTTAAATGCATAGTGCTTAAACCACTATCAGACTTTCCTTTTTGATTGGCCTTTATGTCATTTATTTTGCACACATGCTGAGTACGCTATGTACTCATGCACTTGCCATTATTTTTCATAAATGCTGCTCAGTGAAAAGAAGGTCAAATGAAGACAAGTGCAAATTGAAGACGATGTGTAGATGGTTGCGTTGCTGCCAGTCGATTTTCTCGTGGTTGCCTTAGAGTTTTCCTCTTCCGCTGCTATTTCAAATTAATTTAAAAGGTATAAATATTGTTTGTATTCGATATAGAGTTGTTTATCACTATATGTCATACATGTATAGTGAAACTAATTCTTGCATACATGTATTTTGCAGCTGATTTTATTTTTAATAAAATCGGGTGTTACACAAAGCACGCTCCGTTTCTTGAAGCTAGCTAGGCTTTGTGTTTTGCTCCAATGTAATGAAGAAGAATTGGATCCTTAAGTCCGGTAAATTTCTCCAACAGAGTTAACCATGTCTGTTCCTCCCATGGCCCTATCAAATCAATGGGACATGACCACTCGTCGTGCCGTAATCGCGTCCATGGACATGTAAATACTTAATGACAATTGTATCGAATCTCGTCAGTACACGTTACGTTCGTGCAACGGCCAACGCACGCCTTTTTCGCGACTCACATTTGACAAATACACACTATCCTCAAATTATTTGGCAGGCGATATGTATATTCAACTTCGTCTTGTCGACGAGAGCTGCGTGGTTTTCTACCACTTAACCCCGGTAAAAAACAAATGTCTGTATGTATGGACGAGTAAAATATCTGTGGTCTTTTTCAGACAGGTCGTGCACATCTTCTAGAAGCCGATTTCTTATTTGAAGTACGAATATACGATGATATAACGATTTATGGGGAAGTGTAAAGTTACCCAGTTTATTTTGTGTAGAGCTGGCGATCCGTTACCATTGCCTTGGGACTATAAATTAAAATTGACGGTATTCAAGCTTGTCATGAAGAAGCTTCGTTCTCGGATCTGAAATCAGTGGTCCTTTGAATCAAAAAAGAAGGAACGTTATTTGAAATGAAGAGAGTATATTGTTTTATTTTGAGTTAATTTTGCAATAAATTGTCGTTAATAGTTTTGTAATTTTATGATTTCATTTCTTAAACCTGTAGGTGCAAGATATAAGGAATAATCCCGGCGCACTCAGGATCAATCACCTCTTTCACGAGGCTTAATTACCACATTGAGTCCCCTCCTCGTCGGGAGCTTTTGTCATTAGGTAATCTACGGTGCATCAAGCTGTCACTTGAACGTTTGAGGTGTAATCATGATCTTGGTGTAATCATGCAAGAAACTTTCTAAACCATACCATCTCTCTTTTACGATCACTATATTTTCCACTTAAGTACTTTACCTAACAATAATGAAGCTCACACTTCATCTTTCAATTTGCATTACTGAGTGACTTAAGTAAAAAAGTACAATGTGCGTGACATGAAGGTTATATGGACTTCAGAAATTGCTTGCGCGTACATCTTGATCGCTCTCGTTATTTTGAGACGGATGTAAAATAATGCCAGGGCTAGTTTCCAAATTTGATTGGACAAAATGAGTTTCAATTTTGTAGGAAACCATGCTTGGTTGGTTCATGCTCTCACACGTCCCCAAGTCATGATAAATATTTGTAAAAAATATATATGTTAATAATATTGTAACTCCTATCGAATAAAACATAATTAATAAAAATGAGATGTTGTCGTCTTATAGATAAAACAGAGAATCCATTAAAAAGCAATCAGATAGCTTGAGCATTTCCTGAACGTCTTGCTCCTCAAGATCATTTCAGCTCGTACTTGTTGCTCACACATGATGTCTTAATGTGATTGGCCCGGCCAACTCACTAAATTAGGTTTGTCCGTATGCCTCAAATGCATGAAGTCCCCGTTACGACCTGCCTACTGGGCCTGGGCTGTTCCAGTCAAAACTTCTCGCGTCAATATTAGAGGGACGTGTCACCCAATCTGATTGTCAATGAGTTGAGCTTGAGCGAGCTTGTTCTCTCGTAATCGAGCTCGATAAGAATTTGAGCTGAACTTGAACCGAGTCTGAAATCTATTCGATACTGCAGTCAGACTCTGGTTCGACTCGACAAAGCTCATTTAAACAATAAATATATATAAATGATATTTAAGAAAAATAATAAAAAATAATTTTTATAATCTTATCGGCCTCGAGCTTGTCAGGCTCGCGATCATTGGATCAAGCTCAGGTTCGACTCGCTTTTATTTCCAGACGATCTCGAATCAAGCTTTTAACGAGTCGAACTCGAGTAGCTCACGAGTCCCGAGCTTTATTAACACCCCTACACTCATCCACCGGGTGGACACATCTGGCCACTGTTAGTGTTTGAACTCGAAAATAATCACATTAAGCATGTGTTTTATAAGGACACTCAAAGCAATGAATGGTTATATCCTGATCGAGAAAACAACAATTTTAAACAGTTGGGAGACCCCCTCTGCAGAAAGTGATCTAAGAGGAAATTTCAATCACACCCAAAAACCCTAATACTAAGTAACCGATCAATTCGCCTCGGGAAAACGATGTGAAAAATTTTCCGACGTCTCCGTTGCCTGCATCAACACCATGGCCGCTTCAACATCTAACTCAGGAGAAGGTATAGTCTTATCCTCTATCTTTTTGCATGGATCTCCTCTCTGTTCTTAACTACTCTACTTTCTCAAAAGTTTGCCACCTTTTAGTTCATTTTTGAATTAGGTGACAAACTTTTGAAAAAAGAGGGAGTACTAGTTATTATCTGTAGAACATAATGTTGACTGTTATTACTCTTTTTTTAGACAATGGATTAACCAACGTTCTCCTCAAACTGTTATTTTTTTTGAAAGATCCGAGAGAGTCGGCATATATTAATAAGCAAGAAAAGATAGTGTCATGTTGTTGGTACCCTGGATACCAGGTACCCTGATACCGCACTTAAAACCAAGGAGTTCCTATGTCTGAGTTGAAGACTTCTGAAGGCAACACATGTCTGACAGCACTGGACCTGCATTCCTCGATTGGGTAGCTCCGGTGCTACGATGTGTCCTGCAAGACCAGACCTACCTCTCTTCACAGAGAAGCTCCGGTCCCACCACGTGTCTGGGAACCCCAGACCTAACCCCCAGTAGAGGGAAGCTCCGGTGCCACCACGTGGCGGGAGGCTCCGGACCTGTCTCTCCACAAAGGGAAGCTCCGGAGCTGCCACATGTTAGACCTCCGGACCTAAACCTGCATTGACTAAAGGATCTCCAACGGCATGGACATTCAAAAGGCTATTAAACAGCCGTTAGAAGATCTAATTAACGTGTCATTAATTAAACATTAATGACACATGATCAAAGGACCATCAAGATAGGTAATGCTACCATTAAGGCATATTATCATACTGTTAATCACAATTATGCATTTACATCGTGTATAGCTGGATTATTACATCCGGGGCCACCCGTCGGGCCAGGCATATACTTTAACGGTCAGTCCTTAGCATATGAAAGGGTTGCGTCGCACGGTAGAAAACAACTAAGCTCACACGCATACAAGCAACCACGGACACTTGCCACAGACACACATACTCAATCAACAACCACCCCGTGGAGTAGGGTATTATGCTCTGGCGGCCCGAACCACGTAAAAACCTTTGTGTCATCATCTTATTCTTGATCTTACGTGCCCCATCCTAATACGAACCTCCGCGGACTATGCTTTTGCAGTACTGGGGGAAGTGTTATTTACACACTTCGACATTTGGCGCGCCAGGTAGGGGGTGCTAACATCTCGATATGGTGAACTCCGCCGCAGCTTTGTCCAACAGTGTGGCTGAGCAGCTTGCAGGAGGAAATCCCTCCAATGTGCAGCAGTCGGCCAATGTTGTTAATCCGGCAGGTTACATTCCACCACAACCTCCACCATCTCATAATGATGGTGTATTCGCGTCGGTCACTGTATCGATGAACAATCTTGAGAACGTGCTGAACACAACGCAGACTCTTCTTCAGCATCCACCTGCACCTGAAGCACGTCAGGATGCGATGGAACAGTGGTGCACTGATGTTGAGCATTTGGTTGCAGCCACAACCGATGGCATCAGCAACCAAGATCCGCCCTGTGTTGGGCAGACACCATTAAGGAACAGGACCTTGTCTGGTAGACCTTGTCCTCAGGCGTCATAGCACATGATACGTGCGCCCTCCCAGCAAGTGACATCACTGCCTTCCGGGGTGTAGGATCGAAGAGCATGTCAAAAGCTACCAGAGGGGGGGTGAATGGTAGTTTGAAAAAATCTTACGCAGCGGAAACAATTAAATCCCAGCCTCTTTGGCAGAAAAACAATCTGTTAAAGAAATCGTGTGTGAGACTAATCTAAATGTGTTTCACCGTGAAAAAAGTGACATATATTGGAGAGAATCGAGTCACGAAGAAAACACAAAAAGAATCACTCATATCCGTCGAGAGAAACTAAAGTTATGATCGAAAGGTCAAACAAAGGTCAATCTGTCCTACCCGAGAAAACAGTTCTGGAACGCTGCAAAGAAACTCTTGTAGATAAGAAACCACAAATCCAATGACCGTGAAATTTTGATAGATGATATATAATCAAGTTGTGAAGACAACCCAAAAAGAATCACATCAATTGAATCTGTAAAACTCGAGTTATGATAAAACCACCGACGAAAGGTAGTGCTGTCCAGAAACTCGACGAGTAAAACTTGTCTGGAACAAGTCGGACAAACAAGGCACAAAAGTTCCTTCAATAGAACACAAGAGGAACAGCCCCAAAGTCGTGCACCACGAGCTTTGGCCTCCCTTGCTTATATAACCAGCCCTTAGGCCAACCCAATCTCAACTAGGACTCTAATCTTACTCAGATCACGAATCAAACCTTTCCATAACTGCTTAGGACTCTTCTATACGCAGATAGAAGCAACCTTAAGACTTCCAAACACCTTAGGAACATATACCACATTCCTAAAAAAAACTCAAATTCGTGACCCGCATGAAATCATATCATAACCAACTCGATAATTTCCATACCGAGCCATAACCGACTCCGCCGCAACCAAAGTCATCAACCGATACGACCCGATCCTTCCAACCAGATCTTCCCATCCATTAACCATCTTTGGAACCATGTTGCCACGTCATGCACCGCATGCATACGTGCAAACACCTTCCTTTGACGTCCAGTAACCTTCATATGCACTGCCCTTGATTCAATCATCCTTCGCGACCTCCTGACCCGTTCAACTACAATTCCTCCTGAATTTGGTTGTTGGAACCTCATCTCCTCCCTGAGACTAGTCCAAAGAATCCTGTTACCAGCCATGACTTGAACTCAAGCAACACCTGCACATGAACAAACAACCAATCCATACGAGCCCAAGTCCGCGACTTGACACAAGTCAGTTCCGAACACAATACCTTACGTGAGCACCTCACATAAGCATGTTGCAAAGCATATCAAAACGATATCAGCCATATCAACCAAAACACACCAAAAACTTAGCAATGAATACTAAGCAAACTTTCCAACAATGTAGAGCAAGTTCAAAGCATTTCACATTAAAAGGCGGAACATAACGATCAAGCACCAGACCATGCCAAAGCTAACCGAAGCTTGATCTGGAGCTTACCAAAGCTAGTACAACCTAACGCCGGAGCTTACCAAAGCTAGTACAACCTAGCGCCAGAGCTTACCAAGACTAGTACAACCTAGCGCTAGAGCTTACCAAAGCTAGTCAGACCTAGCGCCGGAGCTAACCAAAACTAGTCGGAACTAGTCATCCCAAAAGTCGGAGCTAGAAAAACATGTCAGAGCTAGAAAAACATGTCGGAGCTAACCAACATAAGTCGGACCTAGCAAAACATATCGGAGCTTAACAAAGACATGTCGGAGCTATCAAAGACATGCCGAAGCTAAAGACAAAGCTCACCGGAGCTACCCAAAAACATATCAGATCTAGATAAATAAAGTCGAACCTATTGTCGGACCTTGCAGAAGCTCGGAGCTAGAGTCGGACCTTGCTAAAAAGATGTTATGGCAGCATTCAAAACTTTTATTGTCAAAGCCAATGTATTCAGCACACATAGGTCTCACAATCTCTCCCTTGATGAATGAATTGGCAACACCACTTAAGATCCGAACATATGCTTATTCACATTAAAAGTTTTTAAAACAATTTCTCCCCCTTTGTAAAACAGAAATAAAATGAGAAAAAGAAATTCTCCGACTGAGTGAGAAGAATCTTGCCAAAAACAATTGTGAATATGTGCAATGTGTAATCAATGTCTCCCCCTTGCATATTTGTTTTTAAAAATTCACATATTATCTCTCCCCCTTTGACAATGTATTCAGCAAGGTTCAAAAGAGAAATTTTAATTGTTATGAGCATATTATAACATATACATATAAAACAAAGCTCATCCAAGTCATACTATCAAGTAACTTACACTATCACAACAATGAGATACATAAAGTAGTGTAAGCCATGCTAGAGATCAAATTTAATTTTCAATTTAAGCAAGTCATGATCTCACAAACTTAACTATTTCAATAACGTAAAAGCATGACACTTGTTGCTGCATTTTATTATTTTTCAAAGCACAAATTTAGATCATATGATATTTGCAAGAGATTATATGCGCATCTGCCTTATTCTAACCAACCAAGCCAAGCCTATGTCATTTGACAATCAGAGCTTAAGGACATGGTTTTAGTCATACACAACTTCTTCCAAGTTCATATCTAAGTGCAATGATAAGCCATCTCAAAAGAAGAAGTGTGATGTATGCATATTCTCTTGATCTTTTCTCAATTTATATTTGTTCATAAAAACTCAACATGTGAGTTGTTTACTTGATTAATTCTTTATGATTAAAAGCACTTGTGAGCATGCAACAAGTTCAAAATAGCAAGAAAGTTCGACCATGACCAGATTTAGTGTAAGTAATTATTCCAATTACTAGACATGGCAAAAACTACAAAATGTATAACACGAGTAATGTAGTAAGAACTTTCAGCATGTAAAAGGAATCACAAAGTCATATATGTATGAAATACTATGCTCATATTATTTTAATTTCAGATTCACACATAGGCTTCCCAAGTTTGAAAACTCCCCCTCAATTTAAGCCATGAGGATGCATAACCCCTATTTCACTACGAATATAACAAAAATGAGTGAAATCCAAAGGTTTTATAAAAATGTCAGCCAATTGTTGTTTGGTATCTACATGGTGAAGCACAATTTTTCCTTTTTCAACATTATCACGGAGAAAGTGATACCTAATATCAATGTGCTTAGTTCTAGAATGTTGCACAGGGTTTTTAGCAATGCAAATGGCACTAGTATTATCACAAAACAGTGGAACGCTATCTAGATCAACCCCACAATCCTTAAGTGTTTGAACAATCCAAAGAATTTGTGAACAAGCACTAGCAGCAGCTACATATTCAGATTTAGCGGTGGACTGTGCAACTGAACTTTGTTTTCTAGAGTACCAAGCAACAAGAGAATTACTAAGAAAATGTCAAGCACCGAAAGTACTTTTCCTATCAATCCTACAACCCCCAAAATCAGCATCCGAAAAAGCTTTCAAAGTAACAATTGAGGAAGAAGGAAGAAAAATGCCAAATTCTTGAGTTCCATGTAAGTACCTGAGAATCCTTTTGACGGTTGTACGATGTGAAGTACGTGGGGAGGCTTGAAACCGTGCACAAAGACATACGCTGAATTGTATGTCCGGTCTTGATGTCGTGAGGTACAAAAGTGATCCGATCATGCTTCTATATTCTTTTTGATCCACGGGTTCACCATCTTCATCAAGTTCAAGTGTTGTTGTTGTTCCCATTGGTGTCCGAATAGGCTTGCTTTTGTCCATGTTGAAGCGCCTTAGGAGGTCTTTTGTATACTTCGTTTGGTGCACAAAGGTACCCTCCTTAGTTTGCTTGATTTGCAGCCCCAAAAAGTGTGTGAGTTCTCCCATCATACTCATCTCAAATTCTGAACTCATCATAGCTGAAAACTTGGACACAAGATCATGAGAAGCACAACCAAAGATAATATCATCCACATACACTTGAACAAATAATGAGTCATTGCCATGCTTAAGCACAAAAAGAGTTTTATCAACCTTGCCCATGATAAACCCCTTTTCATGTAAGAATGTTTTTAACCTATCATACCATGCTCTAGGGCCTTGTTTGAGACTGTACAAGGCTTTGGACAGTTTGTAAACATGATTAGGAAAGTCTGGATTTTCAAAACCCGGTGGTTGTTTGACATAAACCTCCTCATCTATGTAGCCATCAAGAAAAGCACTTTTAACATCCATTTGATATAGCTTAAAACCTTTAAATGCAGCAAAAGCTAACAAAATTCTTATGACTTCTAATCTAGCAACAGAAGCAAAAGTTTCATCAAAATCTAGACCTTCAACATGAGTGAAACCTTGAGCAACCAAGCTAGCCTTATTCCTAACCACAACCCCATCCTCACTTTGTTTATTTTTAAACACCCATTTAGTTCCAATTAAAGTGTGACGTTGAGGTGGAGGTACAAGTTTCCAAACATTATTTCTTTCAAAATTTTCTAACTCTTCTTGCATGGCAATAATACAAGATTAATTAGTGAGTGCGTGTGATATATCTTTGGGTTCAAAAGAAGCAACAAAAGCGGAATGAGCATGAGAGTTTGGATCGCAAAACCTGGACCGTGTAACTCGTTCATGCAAGCTTCCAATAATCTGTTGTGGAGGATAAATTTTGATAACCCGGAGGGGAGTGGACACTTCACAAGCTTCTTCTTCTTCATCTTCATCACAAATCGATGAGCTTGTGACTTGAGAAGGATCTGGACCAGCAATGGTGGTCGTCGGTGCTGGCTGTGAATTAAAATCGGGAGCTCGAACAATGTCATTAGCTGCTGAATTTTCGGGCAGCAGCTCCACCTCTTCCTCATCTTCAACGAAAATGCTCTCCCCCTGCGGATATGAATCTGGAACTGTAATGTTTGAGCTAGTACCTGGGCTAGCTTCATCAAAAAATATTTCACAAGTCTCCACAATTTTGTTAGTGTCAAGTAAAAGCACACAGTAGCCTCTAGTATGAGATGGATAACCAATAAACATGCCATCAATGGATCTAGGTTCAAATTTATCAAGATTACCATGTTTCTTAACAAAGCATTTGCAACCAAAGACCCGAAAGTGTGTAACACTAGGCCTATGTCCAAAGCAGAGCTCATATGGTGTTTTACCTAGCTTAGCGCGCAAGAAAACACGATTTGAGACATAACAAGCGGTTGCAATCGCATCAGCCCAAAATTTCCTAGGAGTTTGATATTCATCAAGCATAGTCCTAGCCATCTCAACTAAGGTTTTGTTCTTTCTTTCTACAACACCGTTTTGTTGAGGTACATATGGTGAAGAAAATTGATGATCTATTCTATTTTCAGCACAAAAGTGATCAAAAGATTGATTTTTAAATTCAGTTCCGTTATCACTTCTAATTGCTTTTAAAGATCTTGGGTGATCAATTGATAATGTAAGAAATAAATTTCTAAAGTGACTAAAAGCTTCATTCTTAGATGCCATAAAGTAAACCTAAGAGTATATAGAATAATCATCAACAATCACAAGAACATACCATTTACCTCCGATGGATTGAACACGTGAAGGTCCTACGGTGTCAAGGTGCAAAAGTTGACCCGGTTCAGTTGTCATGATCATTGTGAGAGGAGTATATGAACCTGCAACCATCTTACCATGTCTACAAGAAGAACACACAATTTCTTTGTCCCCTTTAAGCTTAGGCATCCCACGTATGCGATCAAGAGCACTAACACGTATGAGATGATCAAAGCCTACGTGACCAAGTCTACGTTGCAAAAAATATAAATCTTTGGAATCATTAGCAACTAGACACCTATGCTTAGAGGAAGACATATCAAAATCAGCTTTAAAAACTCTTCCAAATCTTGACATGTTAAAAATAAGCTCATTGTTTGAATTTACAACTTTGCAGCAATTTTTAGTGAAAATAATTTCTAGATTTTCATCTAGCAATTATGAAACAGAAAGCAAGTTGTATTTCAAATTTTTTACAAGTGCCACATCCTTCAAAGTATATTGATCATTTACTCTAACCGAACCCTTAGCAATTATAGGAGTTGAAGAATTATCGGCAAAAGTAACATTCTCTACTCGTGACACAAAAGAGAGGGAAGAGAACCATTCTTTGTTACCGGTCATGTGGCGTGAGCAACCTCAATCCACAATCCAAATGTTCTCCTTCCTTAATCATGTAACCTACATAGAAGCACAATACATTGATGACTCAATACTGGGGTTAGTCAAAAGGCACTTAGGTATCCAGTACTGAGTCACACGACGTGCAGCAGGAAAAACACGCGAAAGCTGAGATAAAACAGCAGGTTTATGAGTCAAAGTTTGAGGTTTTTTATTCTTAACTACTGACCTATAAGGTGTTACTTGTGTAGCACAAAAATCAGTAGCTCCGGAGGCAAAAACTGAAGGTCCGGAGGTAAACTTTGAATGTTTTTGACTCATAACAGTAGGTTGCATGTTCCTGGCATTCGGTTTAATATGTGCAGCAAATTTTGCATGAAAGTTATGAGATCTAGCAATCATTCTTTCCCTTTTCTGTTATTTAGCTAGTCTATAACAAAAATCTATGACATGACCATCTCTACCACAGTAGGTACAATGAAATTTAACTTTGTGTTCATGTCTAGATGAGCAAGCAATATTTTTATTTGAAACCGAATGAGACAACACTCCTGCAGATTTGAAAACCACTTCTTTTTGTTTAGGAATTGTTTGAATCACACCACTTCCTAATGACTGTACAATTTTAGTTGGATGTGCCTTAGCATGAGCATGAGAATCAAAACATAAACTAATTTTATCATTGCAAGACTTGGAAGAATTCAGCAGCAAGTTTAGGTTCTTATTCCCATTACAAAACCGATCTAATGTCCTATGCATGTTATCAAGTTTATTGGACATATCAAGGCAATTTTCACATTAAGTTTTTCCTTTTAATTTGCAATTGGAATAATATTTAACTTCATGAGAACGTAAAGCATTATTCAATATTGAAATTTCATTCATAGCATCTTTTAGTTTTTTTTCAAGATCATCACAACTAGAACAATGCAAATCAATTGTAGAACAAGAAGCATCTTTTAGGTTTCCAATGTCAAGTGCAGCAAGCTTTTTGTTCTTTTCAATTTCAAGTTCAAGTCTATCTAGAGTAGAGGAATGTGCAGTTCTTACTTTGGACAATTGTTCATAGATTAAATCACACGAGGGACAAGAATCATCACTAGGAATCAAAGTTTTCAAATGATTGATTTCAGATTCTAGTGATTCAATTTTAGCAGCATTATCCCCAAGCTTTTTGTCCTTTTTCATAACAATAATAGTTGCACGAGAAATTGCATCACACATTTCATTACAGGTAGAACATACCTCATCATCATCACTGTTGTGTTCTGCATCCTCCTGACTTGATTTGGATCTCGATTTGCCTGCCATGAAGCATAAGTTGGCTAAATCATCTTCATCTTCGTCACTTCCAATGTCGATGTTGCTTGAGCCAAGTTCCTGGAGTCTGGAGATAAAACTGTTCACCAGTTGGCGACCTGTAAATCCCTTCTTCTTCTTCTTATCATTTGTTGAGGAGTGTTTCGTCCTTGATTGTTTTTCTTCTCGGGAAGTAGAACCTGAAAGGTTAGGGCATTCTGTACAAAAGTGTCTTGTCTTACCACATTCGAAGCATCATTGAGGTCCGGAGCTTTCTCTCCTTCTAGTTCTCACATTTTGCAATGGTTTTGAGAACCTAGTAGGGAGAAGTGCTAGCTCCTCCTCTGGAAATTCCTCAATCTGCTCCAGGGTTAGTGAGGACAACAAAGCAAGAGTACTGCAAGATGATGATTGGCCGAAGCTAGGCATATCACATTGTGAGACAAATGCAATAGACTTATTTGGGTTCTTACGTGATAAGATGTCAATTTCATGAGTTTTGAGTTTAGAGTAAAGCACATCTAAAGTAAGTGTACTCATGACAGTAGATTCACGAATAGATGTAACTTTCATCTCCTAGATTGACATGTCTAATGCACTAAGAAGTTGCCTAGCATTTTCAGCATCAGAAAAATTTAACGTTGACACTATGCAAGTTACTGAGAATTTTGTTAAAGCGAGCAAAGAGATCATCGATGGACTCACCGGATTGCATCGCCAAGTGCATGTATTCTTTCTTGAACATGTCTTGCCTTACCTCATTGATCGTGTAGGATCCTTTGTGATAGTCACAAAGTGCTCTCCATACAACGTATGCCGATCAGAGATGTGCAACGCAGTCAAAGTCACTCTGAGTGAGTCCTTGGATGATCAAGTTTTGGGCTTTGTTGTTGTTGTCGACGTCCCGTAGGTTTGTAGCTGTAACTTGATTGTTAGGTGGCACTTCGTAAGGCTTGTACACCTTCTCCCATATTGTGAAGCCTTGCGCCTGGATGAAAGCCTACATGCGTGCCTTCCAAACCAGAAAATCAATACCAGCAAACACACAAGGTTTGGCGGAGTATTTCTCCATGATGATTAGTCAAAAACACGTGCAAATCACAATGATTAGAGCACTGTGGCTCTGATACCAATTGTAGGATCGAAGAGCATGTGAAAAGCTACCAGAGGGGGGTGAATAGTAGATTTAAAAAATCTTACGCAGCGGAAACAATTAAATCCCAACCCCTTCGGCAGAAAAACGACATGTTAAATAAATCATTTCTGAGACTAATCTAAACGTGTTTCACCATGACAAAAAATGATATATATTGGAGAGAATCAAGTCATGAAGAAAACACAAGAAGAATCACTCAAATCCGTCTAGAGAAACTCAAGATATGATCGAAAGATCGAACAAAGGTCAATCTGTCCTACCCGAGAAAACAGTTCTGGAACGCTGCAAAGAAACATGTGTAGATCAGAAACCGCAAATCCAATGACCGTGATATTTTGACATATGATAGATAATCAAGTTGTGAAGACAACCCAAAAATAATCACGTCAAATGAATCTGTAAAACTTTAGTTATGATAAAACCACTGACGAAAGGTAGTGCTGTCTCGAAACTCGACGAGTAAAACTTGTCTGGAACAAGTCGGACGAACAAGGCACAAAAGTTCCTTCAAACTTCTAATTTTATTCAATAGAACACAAAAGGAACAGACCCAAAGTCGTGCACCACGAGCTTTGGCCTCCCTTGCTTATATAACCAGTCGTTAGGCCAACCCAATCTCAACTAGGACTCTAATCTTACTCAGGTCACGAATCGAAACTTTCCATAACTGCTTAGGACTCTTCTATACGCGGATAGAAGAAATCTTAAGACTTCCAAACACCTTAGGAACATATCCCACATTCCTAAAACAACTAAAATTCGTGACCCACATGAAATCCTATCATAACCAACTCGATACTTTCCATACCGAGCCATAACCGACTCTGTCGCAGCCAAAGTCATCTACCGATACGATCCGATCCTTCCAACCAGATCTTCCCATCCACAAAACAATCTTCGGAACCATGTTTCCACGTCATGCACCGCATGCATACGTGCAAACACCTTCCTTCGACGTCCATTAACCTTCATATGCACTGCCCTTGATTCAATCATCCTGTGACCTCCTGACCTGCTCAACCACAATTCCTCCTAAATTTGGTTGTTGGAACCTCATCTCCTCCCTGAGACAAGTCCAAAGGATCCTGTCACCAGCCATGACATGAACTCAAGCAACACCGCACATGAAAAAACAACCAATCCGTACGAGCCCAAGTCCGCGACTTGACTCAAGTCAGTTCCGAACACAACACCTTACGTGAGCACCTCACATAAGCATGTTGCAAAGCATATCAAAATGATATAAGCCATATCAACCAAAATGCACCAAAAACTTAGCAAATGAATACTAAGCAAACTATCCAGAAATATAAAGCAAGTTCGAAACATTTCACACTAAAGGTCGGAACATTGCGATCAAGCACTGGACCTTGCCAAAGCTAACCGAAGTTTGAGTCGGAGCTTACCAAAGCTAGTACAACCTAGCGTCGGAGCTTACCAAAGCTAGTACAACCTAGCGCTGGAGCTTACCAAGGCTAGTACAACCTAGTGCCGGAGCTTATCAAAGCTAGTCGGACCTAGCGCCGGAGCTAACCAAAACTAGTCGGAACTAGATATCCCAAAAGTCGGAGCTAGAAAAACATATCAGAGCTAGAAAAACATGTCGGAGCTAACCAACATAAGTCGGACCTAGCAAGACATATCGGAGTTAACAAAGACATGCCGGAGCTAAAGACAAAGCTCACCGGAGCTACCCAAAAACATGTTGGATCTAAACAAAGAAAGTCGAACCTATTGTCGAACCTTGCAGAAGCTCGGAGCTAGAGTCGGACCTCGCTAAAGAGATATTATGGCAGGATTCAAAACTTTTATTGTCAAAGCCAATGTATTCAGCACACATAGGTCTCACACGGGGCACGCCGCACTCATATGGCTTCAAGGCTCTCGATGCAAGATCTCTGGTCGGAGCTAGATTGCCGATACATGAGGCAAGATGGCCGTGTCCTTATGGAGCACGCCCGCGAGAGGCGGGGGGCTCAGGAAAACCCTTTTCCTTTGGGAGTGGGGGGGGGGGGGGGCAGTTGTTTGTCCCTCGCCATGCATCTTCGCATGGCCAACTGGTCACCTATATTCTGGCCTCATCTGCCAAAGAAGTACGACGGGACACTCAACTCTGTCGAATTTCTTTAAATCTACTCCACCGCCATCCTTGCGGCTCAAGGCAATGAGGCCGTGATAGATAACTACTTTCCTGTGACTCTAACCGGGACAACAAGAGTCTCCCTCCTGACTCCATCTATACTTGGGGGGAACTTTGTCGCTGGTTCACTGCCAACTTTGAGAGCCATTACACCCAACCTGGCACAGAGCTGGACCTATTCGCTGTACAGCAAAAAGAAGGAGAATCACTACGATCATTCATCTAGCGGTTTTCTCATGTACGAAATACTATTCCTTCTATCTCCAACGCCTCTGTCGTTGTACCATTCTGACAGGGAGTTAGAAACAAGAAGATGCTGAAGAAGCTGGCAACCAAAGATGTCAGCAGCGTCACAGAGCTCTTCAGCCTAGCCGATAAATGTGCTAGGGCTGCAGAGGGCTGGGAGATGCACTCCAAACCAACTACGGAGGCTGGTAAATCTTCCTCCAAGGTTGAAGCTACTGCCTTCGGCAGTGCAACATCCCGATTTTTCCTAAAATAATAATCAAGCATACAATAATAATCACTAAATAATCATGTGGAACTAATTTAAAACAATAATGATAGAATAAATAAATGAATGATTAAAAAATAAATAATATTAGAATCTACAGATTCTCACACTAGCAAACCCAGCACGCTGTGCGTGGCATTTATTCCATCGAACCAACACCATTGCCCAAGATCCCCTTTCCCTTTTCTTTAAATACAAAAACGCCCCTGCACCTTTTTCTGTCACTGGGTCAGTGCTATAAGCTGGCCAGACCTATTCTTACATCAGCCTAGCAGTCCTACTTTTTCTGTAATTACAAAAGGGACCTCGTTTCTTCTTCCTCAGAACCGAACAACCACACACATGTTCTTATCTGACCAGACACGGCAACCTAGCACGCCATGGAGGCAACGTCCTATTTCCCTCCTCCACTTTCCTGGAAGACCCAGAACTCCAGTACGACGCCTTTCACTTCGCCGGCCAATGTTCCGATGAGACGACCGCTAACTACTCACTTCACTATCATCACGACGGCAACCACGATAACCACCTCGACAGCCGCGCGGGCACGCCGCTAGCCGACGATCGACAGACGAGACACATCGTGCAGCACCACGGCTCCACTCTGACCGCGCCCGACGCGCTTGTACGACGTAATTACTGCGCCCGACCAACCTCCATACAGACCGGCCGGCAACCATCTTTCCACTCCTATAAATCGACCTCGTCGGGTTCAGTTCCGCCACGGTTCACCTCCCGCGGGCAAGCCGAGCTCCAGCACCCAACTCACCTCACTCGACCACCGAACCTCCGCAGTTCGCATCGCTTCCCGCATGGAGGTGCGCGATGGCCAGAATCACAGAACAGGCAATATAAACATCACAACACATCACAACAGTCTTAAAACACATCACGACATATTGTCGAAACATGGCACCAACATCAACAAACTAAACATGGGCTCACTCGCCTGCTTGACCTCCGTAGCCACCTCCGGAGCCACCTTTGAAGTCGAAGTCGTCGTCCCGTCTCATTCCAGGTGGCGGTAGCGATGACGACGGTGTTTGTGCAGCCGTCGCGGATCCGTGCAATTAATGAAACTTAGAGTTAGAATATAAATGTATCAACATCTCTCTCCCTCCCTTTCTCTCTCTCTATCTTCATCTAGATCCCCCTCTCTTCCTCTCTCTTTTCATTTCTCTCTTTCTCTCTCCCTCTATCTTTCTCTCTCACTCTATCTCTCTATTGTTATCCTTTTCTCTCTATCTTCCTCCCTCTATCTCCATCTACATCTCCCCCCTCTATATTCCCCTCCCTCTATCTCCATCTACATCTTCCTCTCTCTCTTCATTCCTCTCCTACTCTATCTAACTATCTTTCACTCTTTCTTCTGTCTCTCTCTTACTTCTATCTCTCTCTTTCTTCTACCTCAATCATTTTCTTCTATATAACTATCTCCCTCTTTCTTCTATCTCAATCTTTTTACGCTGGAGAAGAAGGATTACATAGAAAATTACCTGACCCGTAGAAGAAGGATCGCCTGGAAGGACCGGTGGTAGTACCGGTAGCTGGATCCACAGAGAGCCCAAGCCATGGCCTGCCATTGCAAACATTAAATGCTATCTATTAGTAAGCCATTTACACTGAATTAATGAGAACTTTAGTTTTTATTTTGTTACCTCCATTGCTTCCCGCATCTGCGCCAACGCTACTGCCTGGGTTTGGATCGTGGCCTCCATCGCGATCCTTTAGCGTTCCACCTCCTCCTGTCGCCTGAAGAGGGACTGCATCTCAATGTCCCTCCGCGAGGCGCGACGACCAGCCGTGCCCACTGAAGAAGCCTGTGTGGAGATGCCTCTCGCTGGTCTCCCCACCCTCGAGTCGACAACTCCGTCAAATATGGCGAGCTTATAAAAAAGAGAGTCAGCAAAATGAAATTGAAATATCTTGAATACTTTGAATTGAAAATGATAAAATGACTTGTAAACTCGCCTTCCGTGTGCTTTTCCACCACTGCTTGCATACGCGGCTTGAGGATGGATTGGTTGACGTTCCCAATCAAAATCTTCGCCGTGTATCTTCCTAGCCTCCTCCCCGTACTTAGCCTGCAAAACAAGAAAACCGTGTAAGTTCAACAATCTATATAGTTATTTTAATATGAATGATTTCTAAACTTACCAATCGCTCGGCTGCAGCCTGACTGCACCCTGTCGGCTGAGAAGGGTCCCTGTGACCTCTCTTCTAGATCTCAGCAGGGGGCGGCGGCACCCCCGTCTTGCGCTCCTGTCAATACGTGTTAGTACGAACAATATATTATGAATTTATAAACATAAGTTACATATACTTACCATCCGTTTAGCTAAACGCAAGTGGTTATCTTTCCCGTGCCTGCTCTTCCCCTCGACCCCTCTACACTCTTGAGCCTTCTCGGACTTAGCTTTAAACTCATCGCTAGCCCAATAGTAACAAAAGGCCCAAAATGCATTGGTCCGACCCTGCAACCAGCTCACGTGGCCCTGCACATAATTGGAAGTTGTTAAAAATACCATCGAGGAAATTATCAGAAAAAAATACTTACTACATCACACGTACCCGCGCGTACTCCTCCTCTGTCACGTGCCTCTCGCTCTCTTGCCGGAAGTATAGCACGTGCTGCTGGTTCGCCTTCAAGTGCTCATTAATAATTTGAACACGGGCGTTCGACAAAGCTTATTGAAGCGCCTTGGCAGCGTTGTGGTGAAACACTCGGCTCGCATCCTCAAGTAGGCGAGGGTCGTTCGGGTCCTCTAAAGTGTATCTTGCCTGCGATAAAGAATATATTGAAGAGATGTTCATTAAAAGAGTTTAAGAGTTAAAACTTATAAAGTATTTTCAACATACTTACCATAAAATCAGCCCATACGTCCTCCTGAAGGTTGCCATGCTCCTGGTGATGGACGCGTGCGTAGTCCTCCCACGAAAGAGCAGGCACCCCGTCGATGACCCCGGGATAGTGCAAACGCACTAAGGACTCGAGGACACCGTTCACCGGTCTTTGGTGTCTCTCACCGGTGAATGACATGTCGTCCCAAATCCTGCAAGATATTTTTTGATTGATTACTTAAGTAACCAAAAGAAACTAAAATTGAATACTAGAATTCTTATTACCTATCTCTGACTGGACGAATCACGATCACCGCAGGAGAACTGACAAAGTGAGTCCTCCTCGTCCTCTGCCTCTGCTGGGGCACCACGTCAGGTGACCCGGACGGCTCCTCACCAGCCGAGCCAAAGGCCTCACGAAAAGAAGGATCGCCAGCCGAGGGCTAGCTGGCCGAGGGTTGGCTCACCGAGAGCTGGTTGGCCAAGGGCTGGCTCGCCGAGGGCTAGCTGGCCGAGGGCTGGCTCACCAAAGGGTAGCCAACGTCAACTGGCGCCGCAACCTCTGAGTCAGCCGGTAAGGACTACAACATTCAAATGATTCATAAGTAAGATTAATGTGAAATTGAATTTAAAGAATTTGTTAATAGCGAGTGAAATTTATCTGTGACGAAGCTCTAGAGCTGCTCAGAACGTGCCCCAGCGGCTGAGAGCGTCTGCTCCCAGTCGATGAGGCACCAGAAAAAGTGTCCTCAGGTCTAGAGGGGTAGAACCCCCTCGTCGGCGGCACCTTCTTACCCTTCTTTGACGCCATCCTTTTTTAATTAGATAATTAGTAAATATGCAAATAAAATATACAAAATTCATGTTACTATCTTCAAGAAAACATTGCTTGTAATCACTTTCAAAATTCATCAACATCATTATCATGTGCATGTGCCCTACTCCTTAAACAAGCCCAACGATCTTCCATCGTGGCCTGTTCTAATTTCCGTTTTCGCATATCATCTGCCTCTACATCTTCAACGTCTTCAACATCTCCAACTAATTGATCGAGTCCTGCACCAAGCTCAACGATAAAAGTGTCTGGCAACTCTTCTTCTTGATACACTTCTTCAACGTCTTCGCTATCATGGTAACCATCATCCTCAGGAGTATACAACCGCTCACGAGGATTCACCTTATATACCACCCACCAAGCACTGAGCTTCGTGCATGGATAAGGTAGATAATACACTTGTTCCACTTGATGTGCAATAACAAATGTATCGTAACCTCGTAGTCGGTCCTTATGTTTCACTTCCACCATTCCAAATTGGTTTTCTTGAGTTCTATGAGTGCGATCAAACCATTCACAATCAAAGAAGACAACTCGAAGGGTCTTATTTCCGGTAAAAGTAAATTCAAAAATTTTGTTAATGATCCCATAATAATCAGTTAAATTCCCATGAGTGTCCATTGCTCTCGTAACAACACCAGAATTTGATGTTGCCGCGAGAGGACGAAGAGCTTCAAAATGAGTTGTACGGAATCAAAAGCCATTTACGTCATATCGACCATAGCTTCTAACATTCACCAATCGATAAGATAGCTGCCGCAAATCTTCATGGACATTGTGAGTCCGACACTGTCATAATTGATTGTAAGTTAAAATAATACTTCTTTAATAATAGTAACTTATAATACATAGAAGACAAGAGAATATTACATAATCTTGAAACCAGGATAGGAAACTCTGCCCCCCATTTATTCCTTCTTTTCACATCGCTTCTACTTGTTTGGCCTTAGGTTGATGCCTATGTGGCCAACATTGTCTGTAGAACACGCTGAACATGAAAAAACATCTTTTAGAGTACATGTGTAGCAAAATATGTCGATTAGGATAAATGTAGGAAAAACACTTACTCGATGTATTCCTGCATGCCTTCTATATTTGTGTACATGTAGAGTAAAGCAACAGTCCTTTCATGTTCGGATAGCACGTAGGTCATGTAGCTAACAGCGGTGGTGCCTCTCGTTTGAAAAATGGAAAGGTCGCTTAGAGGGGGTGTTTTGTCCACATTTTACCGCATCGCCGAAGTATTGATATTGTTTTCTTCCGCAAAGTAGACACTTGAAAAGTATCCTACTTCCTTCGAAAGACATTGTTTTCTTCCGCTTCGGTGGTCCTTTAGTGACAACAGTGTTCTTTCGAAAGACATGCCTCTGCTGCCTAAATATATGATTTGAGGGGCAGCCAATGTCTGTGACAATCGAAGTAAGATATTTTGCCTCCATGAGTTAGTCGAAAGCAATCCGTGTCTGAAGCACATATCGGACACGTCAGACGACCGTGAGTGCTCCATCTGGAAAACATGTCGTATGCCGGCAAATCATGGACGGACCACAAATAAGCAGCTCGAAGGTTGAATTGCTACTTCTTGTAACTGTCGTACGCTTCGACTCCTGTCCACAAGACTTTCAATTCTTTGATCAGCAGTTTTAACATCACGTTGAGACGTGACCCGGGATGATCAGGTCCAGGTACAATGAGGCTGAGAAACATTAACTCGTTCTTCGTACAAAAAGCAGGTGGCAGGTTGTACGGAATGACAAAGACGGGCCAACATGAGTATGGTGTGGCGTTCGTACTGAACGGTGAGAATCTATCTGTGGCTAATCCGATGCGAACATTCCTCGCATCACGAGAAAAGTCTGGATCAAAACGGCCTAGCGCCTTCCATGCCTCACCGTCAGACGGATGCGTCAAGAATTCTTTGTTCTCACATTTACCATCTTTGTGCCATCTCATGTGTCTTGTGGTTCTTTTTTAAAGAAACATCCGCTTCAACCGAGGTGTCACAGGCAAGTAACAAAGCTGCTTATGTGCGACATCTGTCATCACATTATCGCCATCGTCATTAACAACTTCGACATACCTCGATTTACCACATTTCAAGCATATCTTCTCATTGGCGTGCTCTTTCCAGAATAGCATGCAGTTGTCTGGGCACACATCGATTTTCTCATACTTCATACCAAGACCAGATATCTTGATCTTTGAATGATACATATCGGCCGGCGCATTGTGAGGTTGTGGAAGGATATCGCAGATCAATTTCATGAGATCATTGTAGCAGTTGATAGAAAAAAAGTACTTGGACTTAATTGCCATAAATCTGGTCAAGAAAGCAAGTACGGTCACAACTGTGTGTTCATGCAACGGCTCTTGTGATTTCTTCAGCTCCTCGAAGAACTTCTATGCCTCATTTGTAAGAGGATCCTCTGCTTCCAGAGCTTCTAGCATCTCATACATCCTATCGACCTCTGTTATATCATCATCCTCATCCACTTCGGCTATGACTCGAGAATTAGTCTCGCCGTGAAAGGTCTACACTTCATAATGTGGAGTGAAACTGTTTCGACATAAGTGAAACGAAAGCTCCAATCTTTTCAAAAACTTGGTGTTCCGGCATTTTGTACATGGGCACCACACCATATCTTCCGTTGACAACGAAAATGCTCGATCAAAAAATTGATCTATCCTGATAAACCACTCATCCGAGTGACCACTAGTTCTGCTCTTCCAGCCAGTATACATCCAACTGCGGTCTTCACCCATGTTTGGCTCTACAGTTTAATGCGAAAGAAATTGTCGTTAATGTATTGTTATGTTATGTCACAGCCCTACAACCTAGGCAGATAGATCCTAAACCCACCCAAGAGTGACCGAGCGAAGCGTGCTCATGACAAGGCGCGTGATCCAGATTCGAATGAAATTTCGGCAGCATAACCCCGCTGTTCTCCACTGCACGCCCAAAAATGGTGCAGCAGAGAACAACAGGGTTACACCACCGAAATCTCGTCCAAATCCGGACCCGTGTCTCGTCACAAGCCACGACCCCTCGGTCACTCTGGGGCTGTCCAAAAAGGGACAATTCCGAACCTGCACGTCTCACATGCCAATGACATGTGAGACGTGCCGATCCGAAACGGGTAATACATTGCTATAGGTTACGTTGCTCATTTTCATTTTGAGGTCATTTAAGAGAGAGGAAAGAACTAGAGAAAGAGTGAGAGGAAAGTTGGTCTTAGATGACAATTCCACATCCATTTCCACCGTCCACGCAATCGCGAGTCATTGACGTCCTTACCAACCCGTTCGCTTCCGTGTCGACTTGACACATACGGTACCACTACAATGGTGAACACGGCACAATCACACTTATTACGTGTTGTGTCCTTCCGGGTTGATCTGAGCCAACCCAAAACCCCTTTATTTATATATATTAAGTAGTCACTCAAAAACATTATATGAATGCACTAAAGTCCAAACATACACTAAACAGAATAGAAAAAATTATTAATTCTAAACACTCACCCAATCAAAAGAACAAGAGAAAAAAATTATTAATTCTAGTAACCTGCATAATAAACATATTTACCAAAGCATGACAAAAAATTATCTAAACTTAAAAAAACATAATCATCTAGCAACATCTAAATCACACACTTGATATAGGCTGAACTAGTAACATGGTGATGCAAATCTAAAGAAAATGTGTTACATCATTAAAATTTTGATAAAAAATAGTTGGAACATTATACATATCAGGGCAGCTACTATAAGAGCAACAAGTCATCATATACAACTAAAAGCAATGTACTCTGTCATATACAATATGAGAAGAATGATGATGCCATACCTGAGCAGTGAAGTGGATCTGAGTGTGCACGGTGGGGAAGGGATCTGAGCAATGTAAAGAAAATGCATTATGTCAAGACCGATTTGATATAAATAGCTAGAACACTCAAAGAACTGAATATAATTGGGCCAGCTAGATCACCGTATTATGATGCTTTTGGTTGATCCAGAAGCAAGTCCCTCACTCGCTAAAACACAATGGTTAATAACCTAATTTTCAGCTTTAAGAGGTTACTCTAGTGCTAAATGAAAAAATTTGTAGTACGTTCAGTGTTGTCGAGGCATCGCCTAGGCGGCGCCTAGGTGTCTGGTCACTTCGGACCGGACGCCATGCCTCCTCGCCTCGCCTGGAATGGTCCAGGCGCCCGACTGAGATGACTTGTTAGTCTTCTGTCGTCCATGCATCACATCCAGGCGTCGTCTGACTCCGATTGGGTGGCCAGAGGCGCGCCGGAGGGAGGTGGCGCGGCGGACAGAAGAGGGCGAGTGTTGTGCGGCATGACGTACAGGGCAGAGGAGGGCGAGCGCGGGAAAACGACGCAGCATAAAGGAGCAGAGGAGGGCGAGCGCGGGGCGGCGGGGCAGCACGGCGCGACGCGGGGCTTGTACGTGGAGAGGAGTTCCATCCTCCAGCGATGATGCTCGATCGTATTGCAGGAACCAAACAATTTCGTGTACGAAGAGAGTGGCGTGCGAGAAAACTTCAACCCCGCGCCAATGTTAGGCAGCGGGCTGCCGAATCCGCGTGTCGGCAGCATGTACGTGATTGTATGGCTGTGAGCTGAGGAGCCGCGCGAGAGACGCGGTCAAAGTCGCCGAACCGGCATCTCGAGACCCGGCCCGGTGGTCGTTGTGATGGAACGAATACTTCGGGGAGATCGCCGCCGCCTGCCGTCGCTTGACATAGCGGCCACTATTAAATGATCAGCCCGGAATTTTCTGCACCAGCCAGCAATCTATCTCTTTTGAAATTAAAAACGGCAAGACGACTGACCGGGAACGGCACAGGTGATTAAGCTAAGCTGATTGCCGAAACAAACAAAGCTACTCGACGACGACTCCGGACAAGACAGATCATCATTGGTGGTTCTCTCTGGAAAAATGGGGAAACTGCCATGGTAAAAATAAGCAGTGCGCCGCCTTCACCGTGAATGGCGGAGGGAGGAACAGTGCTACAGTGCTAGGCCGTGGTTGGCTTTTCTCCCATCCTTCCAGGCCGACAAGTAGGATCTCACTCTTGACTTGGAGGGAAGACTGGGCCGAAGTCAGCAACAACCATATCCTGGTGATACGGAGAACATTGTTTGGACCTCAAATTACCCATAATCATATATACCATCATATTGCACAGATATACGCCTATATTAGCATCTAATTCTCATTTTGCATACCATGGTATGAATTAGGATCCGAGTGGGCGACGGGAGAGAGGGGGTGTACCTGGAACGACGGCGGCGTAGCGATAGTGTAGTCGGGGCGCGGCGGACCGGGGCCGGCGAGGCCGGGGGTGGCGGGGGCGCGGCGGGCCGGGGCGACGAGGTCGGGGCGGCGCCGGCGAGGCGGGCCGGTGGAGGGAGCGGGGGCGACAGGGTGCGGCGCGACGGCAGTGTAGTCGGGGGCGCGGGGGGGGGGGGGGGGAGGGGGGGGGGGGGGCGGGCCAGGGCCAGTCAGGCCGGGGGCGGCGGGGGTGCGGCGGGCCGCGGGCGGCGAGGCCGCGGCGGGCCGGCGACGGGAGTGGGGGCAGCGGGGCTAGGGGCGGAGCGGAGCGGCGGCGGCGGTGGTAAGGATGTGACGAAGGGAACGGTTCGGCCCGACGGTATAGGGCTTTAACTTGCGACGACCAGCTTATTTGCGTCGGCCCTAGGGTTGGCCGTCGCAATTAATACTATTTGCGACGGCTAACGAAAAAGGCCGTCACAAATAAGCTTTATTTACGACGGCATCCTTATTTGCGACGGCCACTTTAGAAACCGTCAAAATATACGCTTATTTGCGACAGTTTAAATTATTTGCGACGGTTATCTTCGGGCCGTCGCAAACAGATTTATTTGCAACGGCTGGCTGTCGCAAATACGGTCGGCCGTCGCAAATGACCGTATTTTTTGTAGTGCTAGACCACAGGAACCAGCTAGCGTGTGAAGTTCTGGACTAAACCATTGAGCCACCCTCTAATTAAATATAAACTCCGGTAATTAACCCAACCTCCACCTCATAAAATCAATATCTCACCCGTATGACCTCCGTTTAATTTGATTCTCCTTCTAAAATTTATATAAAATCATAATCTATTTAATAAAATTATGTTTGTATAATGTATTGATGTACAAATGCCTCACTTGTATGTTTGTTTGGATTCGTGTTGCTGCAACAGACCCAGTGCCGGAGGAGAACTCGAAGGAACCAGGTGATCCAGAGAACGACGCCACAGACGGTAGTGAAGGCAAGTTCCACCTATCCTTTTTTATCATATCATACCTATGAGAGATTTATCCATTTTGGCCAGTAGATTAGATTATTGCATTTGTTAAGCATCGAGTGATAGAGTAGAGCCATGCTAGTTCCATTTGTTGCATATTGGAATGATGAGATTGTACGTAATGATGTTGTCTCTTTTATGTTGTATAGTTGGTGAGAGCATGTATGACCTATGACTGGGGCAGATGGGTTAGTGTTGGTGTATATGCTACCATGGTGGTAGACTTATGGCGAGTTCTATCATGAGGATAGGCTCGTGATGTGTGTATGTAGACTGTCCTGGTGAGCCTTACGGACCGAGTTGTTTTGACATCTCACCTAACTTCCTTTCAGTACGACCACATGTCCCTATATTGGCAGGCCTTAGCCTAATACCAGTGGCTAGCCTGACAATCGTCCACGGTGAAGAGAGTTATGTTGAGATATTATTGAGCTCACTGATGATGACGATATTGGGTTTGTGGCGACTCGTCTGGGTGATGTTTCGACTGGGTGCTGGTTATGTCGGACCGTCTTTGCTGGTCTGTGCACGTGGGTACAGCGTACAACCTCTGCAGAGTGAAAAATACATTCGAATGGTCGTGTCCTCGATATAGTATGGGTTACAGTGTGGTCCTAACAACTAGAAAACCACTTGTGGTGAGATTGAGATGAGTGATGTGTATGTGGGAGATATACACTTGCATTAGTTGCATTATGTTGCATTGTTATTTATCTTGTGCATTGCATTTATATCTGTTTATTCCCCTCCTGAAGGGTGAGGTGGAGCTTGTTGAGTACTTTTGTACTCAAACATTGTTGATTGATTGTTTTTCAGAGGATCCTGACTTCGTGCCAGAGGACCTTGAGTAGGGTCGCGTACGCACCCAAGTTGTCTGTAGTGGAACCATGGGCGACGACGAGCTACTAGTCTACGTGTTAATGTTTATTATGTTTGTGTTGTCACTACTTGTAGTTTTTATTTACAAGGCTATGCCGTTGAAATAAAGCTCTGTATAGTTTTGGTTCCACTTGTGTTGTAATATTATGTACCGAACCTTGTATTTGATAATAATATTACATGTTTAGTTCCAATCTTATGGGTCGGGATGCTTCAAGTGGTATCAGAGCCTTGGCTATAGGATGCGGACCCTAGGGCGTAGGTGACTGTAGGAGACCATAGAATGGTTTTCCCTATAGGAACCTTTGACTATAGAGTCTTGGTGATAGGTTTTGCCCTCATCTAACCCTTGTACCTTGTTGTAAGCCAGATGTCTGACGACCGTATCACCACCTTCTGTATCAACGAAGACGGCTTCCACAAGGTGCTCTATGCTGCCATGACCCGACTTGGTATTAACTCATAAGCGGCAGTGTATATAACCTCCTGGTGATCGGGTCATTAATTGCCTCTTAAGGGCTACCGTGGCTATATCATGTGTGTCCGTGAAGTGTGATGATATAAAAGAATGTGATGCACGAGAGCCAAACAGTACTGAAGCCAAAACTGACTGAACCAAGAACTCACCAAGTAGAACTCCTAGTGTTGCATCTGCCTCCTTAGTGTAGACATGGTTCACCGTATCCTTTCCAAAGGATTGTTGGGTCCTTGTGGGTTCTCCACGACTAACTCCAGCTAGCTTCCTTAGTCCATTAACTAAGTTGGAGACGACAGAAGGTGCTGCTTGTTCTTGTAGGTACAGGTAACAGAGATGTGACCAGGCTCACGACAAACGAAGCAAATCCTTGGGTCACTAGTGTGACTCACTCTTGAATGTAGGCCTAGAGGGGGGGTGAATAGGCCTTCTTGAATTTTCTCGGTTCCTGTAACACTCAACAACAAAGTCAATACCAGAGATATCGGACTAGTCCGGTAAAGTGCGGACTAGTCCGGTTTTCACGGGCTAAGTTGATCAAGTTCAGTCAATTTGATTGATTCGTTAATGTTTGCAGCGGAAATATAAACTTGAATGACAATTTAATAGTTGTATGTCAAATTCTATTACAATTAAGGCTCTTGTTCAACAATTTAACTCAAATTGAACAAAGTGAATCAAACCCTATATTAAGTTGATCAATTAAGATGAAGAACGCAAAAGGACAAGACACACGATTTATCCCGTGGTTCGGCTACCACGAAGTCAACCTACGTCCACGTTGAGGAGCCCACAAAAGGACCGGGTCTCCTCCAACCCTTCCCTCGTCGGATCGCCACGAAGGCCAATCCTCTTCCACTAATCACAAAGGGTAAATAACCAAGTTGAAGGGGCGTTCTCACACATTGAGAGCTCCCTTGATTACAACTTACAAAGCCACCAATAACACACTCGAAAATTACAAATTGAAACGCAAGAGTGTGTTAGAGAATCAAACCAAGAGCTCAATGATGTGTGCCATGTGTCTCTCCAATGATCTAGAAGTGATCTTCAATAGATTGATCGATTTTGCACTTAATTTCGTGGAGAGAGGTGGTTTTTGAGTCTCTTGGGAGGTGTGACGGCGCTAGGGTTCGAGAGAGTGTAAAGTGGGCCGTGCACCTCTATTTATATGGGGTTTCTAAAAGTGACCGTTAGGGTTCAGAAAGATCGGACTAGTCTGGTGTGCTGTGTGTAGCAAACCCTAAGTGTCCAATAATATCGGACTAGTCCGGTTGAAAAAGGACTTGTTCGATTTCACTACTGGAAATCTTCGGACTAGTCCGATTGCCATCGGACTTGTCCGGACATATGAAACCCTAAGTGTTTAGGATGACAAGTCCGCACTTGGAGGACTTGTCCGATTTAGATCAGTGTGTATATCAGACTAGTCCGTGTAGACACCAGACTTGTCCGAAGTGGATCAGAAAGAATATCAGACTAGTCCGGATCACAACGGACTTGTCCGATTTTGTGTGACTTGTGCATTGTGTTGAGGACTAGTCCGCATTGGGGAGGACTAGTCCGAAGTGGATCAGAAAGATATCGGACTAGTCCGGTGGATACCGGACTTGTCCGATCTAGTGCAGAAAGTGATATCGGACTAGTCCGGCTGATATCGGATTAGTCCGGTCCTGTATAACTTTGTGCATTGTGTGTGTGCTTGAAAGTGATTGAGCTCTTGGGTGTGTTTCCTTAACACACTCCATACATAATAATCTACATTTTCTTCTCCTTGAGCTCAAATTCACTTTGCTTCTCATTTCCCTTCTTTTTGGCATTTTGCTCATTTTTCATTATTTGCCTGCATTCATCCCAACAAAAGGATTAGGATCCCAATTGCTTGTCATAAATCATCCAAAACCCACAAGGGAGTCCTAGATGCACTTTCAATCTCCCCCTTTTTGGTGATTGATGACAACCAATTGAGATTTCACAAAATAAGGCAAAAAAGGAGATTTTCATAAAGTATGCACATATGACTCAAAAATACATCAAGCTACAAGAGAATTATCCATACGTGCATTCTTTATGGTGGGATGCATACTAAGTGCATGAATACATTGAGAATGACAGAATTTACATTAATCAACCGATACCAAGTGCATATGACATTCCAGGAGCAAAAATGCAGTTTTCATCACATACTCGCAAATAAATTGAGCAATTCATCACAAGACCAAACTTAATATGAAAACAGTGTTAAACTATTACAATCACAAATAAAAGTACCGAGAAGGCTCTCTCCTCGCATCCTATTACAGCTAAAGCTAAGACTTGACTCCCCCTCAATCTCTCCCCCTTTGGCATCAAGACACCAAAAAGAGAGAGAGGAAGGTCCTAGGTTCTTCACTCTTCGCTGTCTGTCCTCTCGTCATCTTCTTCATCTTCTTTGCTCTCCGCTTGACGAGGAGGAGAGGGAGGAGGAGATTAGGGTTTGGTGGCGGCTAGGGTTATGGACACAAAAAATCGGACAAGTCCGTACATGACCGGACTAGTCCGAAGTCATCCAGAGACCTATATCGGACTAGTCCGTGGTCTATCGGACTAGTCCGGCCTAACCGGCACTCTGCGGACTAGTCTGCATGGGCGGACTAGTCCGGGTAACCATGGACTAGTCCGTGGTCACCAGGAAAGAATTGCATAGCCCATTCATATATATTTGAAGGTTCAATAATAGAGAATAGAGAGGCAAAACAATTCAAGTAATCTTGATGAATTTGACCAGTAAGCATACAACAATCATACAATGATCAAAATTCATCAAGATCTAATAATTGACATAGTTTTTCGAGAGAAAAATGGAGAGGGATGATTTTCACAATTCAATCAACATTTTTGAAGCAATCATGCAGGTATGCAACTTTTCAAGCCACACTCCGAGAATCAAGAATATTTAGCTCATTTCGGAGTTTGCAAGAACGCTTTTCATCAAGTGGCTTGGTGAATATGTCGGCCAATTGTTTTTGGGTGTTGACATGTGAGATGGTTATGTCTCCTTTCATGGAATGGTCTCTCAAGAAATGATGTCTTATGTCTATGTGTTTAGTCCTAGAGTGCTCAACTGGATTGTGGGCTATTTTAATGGCACTCTCATTATCACAAAGGAGAGGAATACGGTTCATATTGTAACTGTAATCCCTTAGAGTTTGTCGCATCCAAAGGAGTTGTGCACAACAACTCCCGGCTGCAACATACTCCGCTTCGGCTGTGGATAATGCAATGGAATTTTGTTTCTTAGATGACCAAGAAACCAAAGATCTTCCTAGGAATTGGCATGTGCCAGAGGTGCTTTTTCTATCAACTTTGCACCCGGCATAATCTGCATCGGAGTAACCAATGAGATTGAATTTGGAGCCTTTTGGGTACCAAAGACCAAGGTTGGGTGTATGAACTAAATATCTCAAGATTCTTTTTACGGCTGTCAAGTGACATTCCTTAGGGTTGGCTTGAAATCTTGCACACAAACATACACTCAACATAATATCTGTCCTAGATGCACATAAGTAGAGTAAAGATCCAATCATGGAGCGATATACCTTTTGGTCGACGCTCGGTCCATCTTCATTGAGATCCAAGTGGCCATTCGTAGCCATGGGAGTCTTTATGGGCTTTGCCTTGTCCATGCCAAACTTCTTGAGTATGTCCTGCGTGTACTTGGTTTGGCTTATGAATGTTCCTTCCCTTTGTTGCCACACTTGGAATCCCAAGAAGTACTTCACTTCTCCCATCATTGACATTTCAAACCTGTCTGTCATAATTCTACTAAATTCTTCACAGAAAGATTGGTTAGTTGACCCAAAAATTGTATCATCAACATAGATTTGGCAAATAAAAAGATCATTATCTAGATTCTTTGTGAATAATGTATAATCTACTTTGCCAATTTGAAAACCATTATCAATTAAGAAATCTCTAAGACACTCATACCAAGCTCTAGGAGCTTGTTTGAGGCCATAGAGAGCCTTACGCAGTTTATATACGTGGTCGGGGAACTCTTCGTATTCAAACCCGGGTGGTTGCTCCACGTACACCTCTTCCTTGATCGGTCCGTTGAGGAAGGCGCTTTTCATGTCCATTTGATACAGCTTGAAATCATGGTGAGTAGCATATGCAAGTAATATTCTAATTGATTCAAGCCTAGCTACTGGAGCAAAAGTCTCATCGAAATCCAAACCTTCGACTTGTGAGTAACCTTTGGCCACAAGTCATGCCTTGTTTCTTGTCACCACTCCGTGTTCGTCTTGCTTGTTGCGGAAGACCCACTTGGTGCCCACTATATTTGCATTGGGTCTTGCCACAAGTTCCCAAACCTCGTTTCTCTTGAAGTTGTTCAACTCTTCTTGCATTGCCACCACACAGTCCGGATCCTTCAATGCATCCTCAGTCCTGCGTGGTTCCAAAAAGGAGACAAACGAGTAATGCTCACAAAAATTAGCTATACGAGATCTAGTGGTTACTCCCTTTTGGATGTCACCGATGACGTTGTCGATTGGGTGATCCCTTTGAATGCATTGGTGTACTCTTGGGTGTGGCACTTGGAGAGTTGTGTGTTGGTGATCATTTTCTTCTCCCCCTGAGTAGTTGCCCTCGTTAATTTGTTGATCATCTTCATATTCTTGTGATTGATCTTGTATCGAAGCTGCCCCTTGATTGTTGATCTCCTCTTGTGGTTCACTTTCCTCTTGTATTTGTGACGATGACTCTTGTGGTCGAACTTCGCCTAGAGCCATTCTCTTCAATGCTTGATAAGGAGCTTCTTCTTTACCTAATTCACATTGATCAACTTGCTCCTTTTGGGAGCCATTAGTTTCATCGAACACTACGTCACGTGCCACTTCAACAAGTCCGGAGGCCTTGTTGAAAACACGATAGGCGTAAGTGTTCGAATCATAACCAAGCAAGAAACCTTCATCAGACTTCGAAGCGAACTTTGAAGTCCTGGGCTTCTTGTTCAAGATATAACATGGAGAGCCGAAAACTCGAAAATATGAAATGTTTGGTTTGTTACCGGTGAGTAGCTCATAAGGAGTCTTCTTGAGTAGTCGATGAAGGTAGAGTCGATTTGCGGCGTGGCAAGCGGTGTTAATTGCTTCCGCCCAAAATCGATCCGAAGTCTTGTATTCATCGAGCATTGTTCTTGTCATCTCTATGAGCGTTCGGTTCTTCCTTTCGGCAACTCCGTTTTGTTGTGGAGAGTATGGTGCTGAAAATTTGTGTTTGATTCCCTCCTCATTAAGGTACTCCTCCACTTGTATGTTCCTGAACTCCGTGCCGTTGTCGCTCCGAATACTCTTGATCGATAGTGAGAACTCGTTTTGCGCTCGCTTGAAGAATTTCTTGAGTGTACCTTGTGTTTCTGACTTGTCATGCAAAAAGAACACCCAAGTGAAGCGGGAAAAATCATCAATAATGACTAAACCGTATTTATTACCGCCGATGCTTATGTAAGCAATTGGACCAAACAAGTCCATATGAAATAGTTCGAGCGGTCTTGTCGTAGTCATGATGTTCTTTGCGGGATGATGTGCTCCAACTTGCTTCCCGGCTTGGCACGCGCTACAAGGCCTGTCTTTCTCAAAAACAACATCTTTCAAACCTCGAATGTGATCGCCCTTGAGGAGTTTTTGAAGATTCCTCATACCAACATGTGCTAGCCGTCTATGCCACAACCAACCCATGTTGGTTTTTGCAATCAAGCATGTGTCGAGTTTGGCTTTATCCTTGTTGAAGTCAACAAGGTAAAGCTTTCCCTTCAACATACCCTTGAATGCAACGGAACCATCACTCCTCCTTGAGACGGTCACACCCTTGTTAGTGAACAAGCAATTATAACCTTTGTCACATAATTGAGATATGGACAGCAGGTTATAATCTAAAGATTCAACATGTAAAACATGAGAAAGAGTGTGTTCAGAGGATATTGCTATTTTACTGGTACCGAGCACCCTTCCTTGAATATTATCTCCGAAGTAGGTTTGGGTCCTCGTTTTCTTCATATTCCACGAACATCCTCCTTTCTCCGGTCATGTGGTTGGTGCATCCACTGTCTAGCACCCATTTGGATCCACCGGAGGAATAGGCCTGCAGAAACAAATTATGCCTTGGTTTGAGGTACCCAAGCTTGCTTGGGTCCTTGGAGGTTAGATACAATACATTTGGGCACCCACACATGGGATTCTGTGTTCCCATGGTGTGGCCCAGCATAATAAGCATAAACTTTAACAAGATTGTTTCTCATTAATACATAAGAGGCATCAAAGGTTTTGAACAAAAGTTGTTGTTGTTTATGGATCGGACTAGTCTGGGTGACCGGACTTGTCCGGATGACCGGACTTGTCCGGACCACAACCGGACTAGTCCGGTGTTCATGAGAGTTCGGGTTCTTAATTTTCGAGTTACCAGGTTGTGAGGGTCCTCCCTTCACAAAGGTAATCCTTCCCTTGTTATTCTTATGACTTCCAACATTTTGCTTTCCATCATAAGAGTAACCAATGCCATACTTGACATTTGGAGGTCTTTGGACCAAGTATGCACTACGTGCATAGTTGATCCTCTCCTTGTCAAATATTCCACATTGGGTAGGATTTTTATCCTTTGTGGAGGTAGACTTTTCCTTCAAACTGGTGTTGATTTTACCACATTTGCACGTATGAACAAGATTAGTTGAAGCGGGTTGAGAAGGTAGACTTGAAGAGGAGGAAGATTCACATAGCTTGAGTGACTCAACTTGCACTTCAAGGATCTTGTTAACCTTGATCAGGTCATCAAGTTGATCCTTGATTGCAACGTTTGAGTTGGTTAACTCCAAGCAAGTTTTCTTGCTTGAAACTAGCTCAAGCTCTAGTGAGCTGTTTTTCTCCTTTTCAAGAACTAGAAGATTGTCAAGTTCGACATACTTCTCCTTTTGGGAGATAATCATGTCCTTCTTGACGATCAATTAGCCATTCCTTCTCAACAAGTTGGTCAAGTAAAAATTTCATTTTAGCAGTAGTTTTTCTATCTAATCAAATTAACATATCTTCATCATCACTATCTAGTTCATCATTACTTGAGTAGGAATGCATGGAAGGAGTTTTGATGTTTACCTTGCGTTTACCTTCCTTTGCCATGAGGCAAGTGCCATTTCCCTTCTTTGTACCGAGCGTGGGGAAGAGTGTGGGTTTCTTGGACGTGCTTTCAATGGCTATGCTAGCCATCTCTTCTTCATCGGATGATGAGGACTCATCATTTGAGTCCCACTCCTTTCCAATGTGTGCTTGTTCAGCTTGTTTCTTCTTCTTGAAGAATTTCTTCGGTTGAGGCTTGACTTCTTTATTCTTCTTCTTGTTGTCCTCATACGGGCAATCGACTATAAAGTGGTTATACTCACCACAATTATAGCACGCCCGCCTCATCTTCGGCTTTGTCCTCTCCTTGTACTTGCCTTCACTTGATTTTGTTCCTTGTCTTTTCTTCATTATTCTTTTGAACTTTTTCGTGAACAAAAGCATATCCTCTTCGTCCAGCTCACTGCTTTCATCATCGCTGTCCTCCTCAAGTTGTGCTTCTCTTGCTTCTTTGGATAGAGGCTTGAGTGTGGACTTTAAGGCAACTCCCTTCTTCTTGGCTGATGTGAGGTCGGCTATTTGTTTGACGTGCTTGGCTTGTTTCTCCATCATTTCAAAGTTGATGATTTTGCCAAGCAATTCATCTGGAGTCATCCTCTTGTACCCGGGACTTTCTCTAATCATAGAGCATAGTGTGACATTGCGAGGCATAAAGGCTCTAAGGATGAGCTTTACAACCTCATGGTCATTCCACTTCTTGCTCCCATATGATCGAACCTTGTTTACAAGTGTCTTCAATCGGTTGTACATGTCCTGGGGAGACTCGTCTTCCTCAATTGCGAACCTTCCTAGTTCGCCTTCGATCATTTCAATTTTTGCCTCCCGCACATGTCGGTCACCTTCATGGGCTGTTTGTAGTGTGTCCCATATTTCCTTGGCAATCTCCAGTCCATCCACCTTTGTGAATTCATCTCGACTTAGAGAGGAGGTGATTACGGCTGCGGCTTGAGCGTTTCTGTGGATGGCTTGCTCTTGACTTGGGGTGAGCTCTTCGTCGTCATCTGGGATGTCTATTCCTGTGCACACAATATGCCATAAACTTGGGTTAAGGGAAATCAAGTGCATCTTCATATTTTGCCTCCACATGGAGTAATCACTCCCATCGATGTGTGGGGCTTTTCCAAGAGGAATAGATAGGTAATGGTTGTTGTTTGAATTTAAACGATCATAGTTAAAAGGATATCGGGAGTAGTCGATGTGACTACTCCCCTTCTTCTTTTCTTCAACTTTAGCTTTTCCTTTGGAAAGTGCTTTCTTTCTGAGGAGTGCTTTCAGCTCCAGCGTCTCCTCGTCATCATCATCGAAGTCTTGAATTGCTTCAAGATACTTTTCCAGCTTTTGGTTCTTGTCGTTGTTCACTTCTTCCTAGTTGTTGCTTTTCTGAACTTCCTTCATGTCCGACATGATCTCTTCGAGTGGTTGCACTCTTTCTTGAAGAACCTACTCTGATACCAATTGAATGTAGGCCTAGAGGGGGGTGAATAGGCCTTCTTGAATTTTCTCGGTTCCTGTAACACTCAACAACAAAGTCAATACCAGAGATATCATACTAGTCCGGTAAAGTGCGGACTAGTCCGGTTTTCACGGGCTAAGTTGATCAAGTTCAGTCAATTTGATTGATTCGTTAATGTTTGCAGCGGAAATATAAACTTGAATGACAGTTTAATAGTTGTATGTCAAATTCTATTACAATTAAGGATCTTGTTCAACAATTTAACTCAAATTGAACAAAGTGAATCAAACCCTAGATTAAGTTGATCAATTAAGATGAAGAACGCAAAAGGACAAGACACACGATTTATCCCGTGGTTCGGCTACAACGAAGGCAACCTACGTCCACGTTGTGGAGCCCACAAAAGGACCGGGTCTTCTCCAACCCTTCCCTCGTCGGATCGCCACGAAGGCCAATCCTCTTCCACTAGTCACAAAGGGTAAATAACCAAGTTGAAGGGGCGTTCTCACACGTTGAGAGCTCCCTTGATTACAACTTACAAAGCCACCAATAACACACTCGAAAATTACAAATTGAAACGCAAGAGTGTGTTAGAGAATCAAACCAAGAGCTCAATGATGTGTGCCAAGTGTCTCTCCAATGATCTAGAAGTGATCTTCAATAGATTGATCAATTTTGCACTTAATTTCGTGGAGAGAGGTGGTTTTTGAGTCTCTTGGGAGGTGTGACGGCGCTAGGGTTCGAGAGAGTGTAAAAGTGGTCGTGCACCTCTATTTATATGGGGTTTCTAAAAGTGATCGTTAGGGTTCAGAAAGATCGGACTAGTCCGTGGTGGTCACCGGACTAGTCCGGTGTGCTGTGTGTAGCAAACCCTAAGTGTACAGGAATATCGGACTAGTCCGGTTGAAAAAGGACTTGTCCGATTTCACTACTGGAAATCTTCGGACTAGTTCGATTTCCATCGGACTTGTCCGGACATATGAAACCCTAAGTGTTTAGGATGACAAGTCCGCACTTGGAGGACTTGTACGATTTAGATCAGTGTGTATATCAGACTAGTCCGTGTAGACACCGGACTTGTTCGAAGTGGATCAGAAAGAATATCGGACTAGTCCGGATCACAACAGACTTGTCCGATTTTGTGTGACTTGTGCATTGTGTTGAGGACTAGTCCGCATTGGGGAGGACTAGTCCGAAGTGGATCAGAAGGATATCAGACTAGTCCAGTGGATATCGGTCTTGTCCGATCTAGTGCAGAAAGTGATATCGGACTAGTCCGGCTGATATCGGATTAGTCCGGTCCTGTATAACTTTGTGCATTGTGTGTGTGTGCTTGAAAGTGATTGAGCTCTTGTGTGTGTTTCCTTAACACACTCCATACATAATAATCTACTATTTTCTTCTCCTTGAGCTCAAATTCACTTTGCTTCTCATTTCCCTTCTTTTTGGCATTTTGCTCATTTTTCATTATTTACCTGCATTCATCTCAACAAAAGGATTAGGATCCCAATTGCTTGTCATAAATCATCCAAAACCCACAAGGGAGTCCTAGATGCACTTTCAACTCTAGACTGTGGAGGACGGAAGGAGCCCTGTGGGTTAGCAGACTGCACTCACTGCTTGAATGTTGTAACTGGTGCTCTGTAGGATATTCCACTGTGAGTTTTCTGTCCTGAGTAATCCGGTTGCTGGGTCCTCTGCATAGTGTAAGTTGGTTGTTATGTCCTTTTTCCACAATAAGCAGGCCGACTAATCTTCTGAAACTTTGCCTGCTGGAACATCTTCTTGCTATCAAACTTCCTCTTCTTCTCTCGCTGCTCATCATCCATGTTCTTCTCCGTGGTGATAGCCTTGTTGACCATAGTGCTGAAATTAGGGTAGACCGATGCTCCAATCATGTTCCTGATTTATAGGTTAATACCACAAAGAAAAGCTTCTTGCTTCTTTTCATCAGTATCCATGGAGTGAGGGTCATAGCGTGATAATCTTGTAAACTTGTGCAGATAGTCCATCAGAGTTAAACCCTTCTGCTTGAGGTTCATGAATTATTCCTTCTTCAGTTTCACAATGCTACTAGGTATGTGGTGCTCTCTGAACAACTTCACGAACTCATCCCATACCATAGTCTTGGCGTCTACATGCATTTCCCTGTAGCTTTGCCACCATGCTAAAGCAAGTCCTCTCAGCTGCTGAACTGCAAGTAGGACCTTATCTTGCTCGTTAGCATGGACAACCTCGAGCTTCATATTAATCTTCTTCAACCAATCATCCGCCTCAATGGGGTCCTCAGATCCAGCAAACTGGGGTGGGTTCATCCAGTTGAAATCTGCGATCTGATGATTGTTCTGAGGTGCTACCTGACGATTGTCAATGTCATTGTTTCCCTGAGCAGCAAACGTGTTCTCCAGTATCTCGAGGAGTCGAGTCTGGTGGTCTAGAATGGTAGTCAGGTCAACGGCAGGTGCTTGGGGAGGTGGTCGTTGGAGGACAGGGTTACTCTCCGCCGTGTCATGCTCGTCATGCTCGCTTAGTACAGGGGGGATCTCTCGGAGTCCTTGTTCAACCTCCTGTCCATTTCTTGATAGACTCAAGCGGCGAGACATATGTGACAAGGCAAGAGTGCGGTTTAGATTTTAATATTAGAATGTATTATTAGGGTGTATTAATATGTGTCTTCGTTACTATTTTGTTATTATTATTACAATTATTATTTATGTGTATGTATATATATACACAAAGTATATATGTAATTATTATAACTATTATTTTATATCACACAAGGCACACAACACATCAAGCATTGCAAGCAACACCAAACATTCTTTCATTCAAGCAAACGGGTACAAGATACATTGGGCAAGTAGTCCCTAGGTCCGTCCCCTTAAGGGTCAGCCGGGACCTCTACCTGACTACTGGGTCCTACGTCCTGGTCTTCAGGGTCTTCATGCAAGGCTTCACGGGGTGAAGTCGGAGGAGTGGGCGACATAGGTTCACAAATCCTCCTACGGGGGTTGGACAGATGGTACACTGGAGTCCCTTCAAGAGTGAGCAGTTCGGCCATTGCACAGGCATGACGGTCTTTCTGCTTGGCTCAGTCTACAAGGTAGACGCCCTTAAGGAGCCGACTATGGTGGTCGACCTGCTCCCTAAGTTATCCTCGGCCAAGGCGACACGGCTTTCGGCACTGGCAACACGGGCCTCAGCCTGTGCTAGTACTAGCTTAGCCTTTCGCCAACAAGTCTCTAATGCCTCAGCGTGCTTGACGAGGGTCTTCACACGCTGCTTTACCTGGTCACACAGATCGTCCAGGCTCAATAAATAGCCAGACATGGTGACAACAGTGGGGTCATCTTCGATAGTTCCAAGGCCTTCCAAGTTGTGGATCCTTGCCTCCCATGCAGAACAACTATGATCCAGCGGTGGGAAATACTTCATGGGTGTGGAATCCAAGTGCCACAAACATGTGGCACAGGTACTTCAGAGCCTTGCGGCCACCAGTTTGCAAGTGTCTTTCATCCGGCATCCAGTGGCAGTGACGTTCCATGGCTTCATCTCGAGGAACCTCTCACTAGCACCGATGTGCACTGTGACCTCATAGCTTTCGGTGTCGTGCTCCATGAACTTGTGACCCACGTATTCTAGGCAGTATGGAAAGAGAAGTAGATTTCTCCATTTAACTAGTTCCAGGAACTGCTCCCATCGCCATGGGACCTTATAGGATGGCAGCCCCAGAACTGGTAGAGTTGAAGAAGCAGCTGGGTGAGTTAGAAAAAAAGGGGTACATCAGACCTAGTGCATCCCCATGGGGCGCTCTAGTCCTCTTTGTGAAGAAAAAGGATGGAAGCATGAGACTATGTGTAGATTATCGAGCCCTCAATGTTGTGACCATCAAGAACAAATATCCTCTACCATGGATAGATGACCTATTTGATCAATTAAAAGGAGCTAAGTTCTTTTCAAAGATTGACTTAAGGACCGGACCGGATATCATCAAGTAAGGATCAAGTCTGAGGACATTCCCAAGACGGCGTTTGTGACTCGCTATGGCTAGTTCGAGTTCACAGTGATGTCTTTTGGATTGACCAATGCCCCTTCTTACTTCATGAACCTAATGAACCGGGTGTTCATGCAAGAACTGGACAAGTTTGTAGTTGTCTTCATCGATGACATTCTAGTCTATTCACGAATTGAAGAAGAGCACGTGCAAAACCTACGTGTTGTTCTGGACCGACTTAGGAGCCATCAGTTGTATGCCAAGTTCAACAAGTGTGAGTTTTATTTGAAGAAAGTCAGTTTCCCTGGACATGTTCTAACAGCTGAGGGAGTTGCAGTTGATCCGGAGAAGGTTGAAGTTGTGTCGTCATGGAAGCAACCAACATCTGTTTCGTAGATCTGCAACTTTTTAAGTCTGGCGGGCTATTATCGAAGATTCATCGAAGGATTTTCCAAGCTAGCTCGGCCGATGATGGAGCTACTCAGGAAGGACAAGAAGTTTGTGTGGACTGAAGCCTATGAGCGGAGTCTTAGTGAGTTGAAGAAGAGACTAACCACAACTCCTGTTAGTCCTGCCTGATATTCACAAGGGCTTCGTCATTTACTGTGATGCTTCGAGACATGGCCTAATGCAAGAAGGACGAGTAGTTTATTATGCCTCTCTTCAGTTATGGTCAAACGGGCAGAACTACCCGACCCATGACTTGGAGTTGGCTGCAGTAGTTCATGCTCTGAAGATTTGACGACACTACCTAATTCGGAACAAGCTTGAGATCTACACGGACCACAAGAGCCTTAAATACATCTTCACCCAGTCTGACCTCAACCTAAGACAACAAAGATGGTTGGAGCTAATAAAAGATTATTTATTGGAAATCCATTATCATCCGGGCAAAGCAAATGTTGTAGCGGATGCCCTCAGTAGGAAGGCCTACTGCCATCATTTGGTGACTCAAGTACCACAACTATGTAAGGAAATGAGGAAGTTGAACATAGATGTTGTACCGCACTCCTACAACTACAACCTTATTGTTCAGCCTGTTCTAGATGAACAAATCAAGAAGGCCCAACATGATGATGAGAAGTTGATGGAGATCAAGGAACAAACTGGTGAAGGCAAGGCCTCAAATTTTATAGTTGATAGAGATGGAATATTATGGTTCAAGAAACAATTGTGTGTGCCTTCACATGGTCACCATCGGAACACCATCATTGATGAAGCCCACAACTCTGCGTATCCAATCCACCCTGGAGCCACCAAGATGTACTTGGATATTAAGCAGAAGTATTGGTGGGTTGGTATGAAAGGTGACATAGCTAGATTTGTAGCTTGCTGCGATGTTTGCCGTAGAGTCAGGGCCGAGCATTAGAAGCCAAGTGGCCTACTACAACCCTTACCAATTCCAGTCTGGAAATGGGATGAAGTAGGGATGGATTTCATCACAGGGTTACCAAGGACCAAGAATGGTAATGAATCCGTGTGGGTAGTAGTCGACCGTCTCACGAAGGTTGCACACTTTATTCCTGTACGCACTACCTACGGTGGAGACAAGCTGGCGAAGCTATATATATACCGTATTGTGAAGCTACACGGTATGCCCTCAAGGATAGTTTACAGAGGTACCCAACTTATGTCCAGATTTTGGACAAGTCTACAGAAATCACTTGGTACTAAGTTGGACTTTAGCTCGGCATATCACCCTCAAACCGATGGTCAGACAGAAAGAATCAACCAAATCTTGGAAGACATGTTAAGAGCCGTTCTTCTTACCTATGGTAAAGATTGGGAATATAGTCTATTGTATGCCGAGTTTTCTTACAACAACAGTTACCAAACTAGCATCAAGATGCCCCCGTTTGAAGCTCTCTATGGAAGGAAGTGTCGGACTCCGCTTATGTGGTCAGAGGTTGGAGATCGTATTATAGAACCACCGGATTTCATCGTGGAAGCAGAAGACAAGGTAGCAGAGATCCGGGTGAATTTGAAAGCGGCTCAGTCACGCCAGAGAAGCTACGCGGACAATAGAAGGCGTGAACTCACCTTTGAAGTTGGAGACCACATGTACCTGAAGGTGTCTCCGATCCGTGGCATGCGTAGATTCCAAGTATGTGGAAAGTTAGCTCCATGATATATTGGCCTCTTTCCAGTCTTAAAAAGGATCGGAGCAGTGGCATATGTGATTTAGCTACCCGAAGAGATGTCAGGCGTGCACAACGTCTTTCATGTGTCGCAGTAGAGAACGTGCCTAGGGTTCCCGAGGAACAAGTGGTACATGACACTCTAGACCTACAAGATGATCTGCGATACCAAGAGGTGCCAGTCAAGATCTTGAATACCGTCACCTAAAGGACACGAACAAACTCAGTCAAGCTTTGTCGGGTTCAATGGAGCAGACACTCGAAGGGTGAAGCTACATGGGAAAGAGAAGATGCACTTCGAGTTGAGTTTCCTCATCTTTTCGGAGACCGACCGGATCTCGAGGACAAGATTCCACCTAAGTGGGGTAGGTCCGTAACATCCCAATTTTTCCTAAAATAATAAATCAATCTTACAATAATAATCACTAAATAATCATATGGAAATAAGTTAAAACAACAATGATAGAATAAATAAATGAATGATTAAAAAATAAATAATATTAGAATCTACAGATTCTCACACTAGCAAACCCAGCACCCTATGCGTGCCATTTATTCCATCCAACCAACACCATTGCCCAAGACCCCGTTTCCCTTTTCTTTAAATACAAAAACGTCCTTCCACCTTTTTCTTTTACTGGTTCAGTGCTATACGCTAGCCACCCCTATTCCTACATCAGCCCAGCACTACTACTTTTCTGTAATTACAAACGGGACCCAATTTCTTCTTCCTCTGAACCGAACAGCCACACGCATGTTCTTATCTGACCAGACACGGCAACCTAGCACGCCATGGAGGCAACGTCCTATTTCCCTCCTCCACTTTCCTGGAAGACCCAGAACTCCAGTACGACGCCTTTCACTTCGCCGGCCAATGTTCCAATGAGACGACCGCTAACTACTCACTTCACTTGCGTCACGACGGCAACCACGATAACCACCTCGACAGCCGCGCGGGCACGCCGCTAGCCGACGATCGACAGACGAGACACATCGTGCAGCACCGCGGCTCCACCCTGACCGAGTTCGGCGCGCTTGTACGACGTAATTACTGCGCCCAACCGATCTCCGTCCAGACCAGCCAGCAACCGCCTTTCCACTCATATAAATCGACCTCACCGGGTTCAGTTCCGCCATGGTTCACCTCCCACGGGCCAGCCGAGCTCCAGCACCCAACTCGCCTCGCTCGACCACCGAACCTCCGCTGTTCCCGTCGCTTCTCGCACGAAGGTGCGCGTCGATCTCCGGTGAGAAGGCCTCTCTATCCGAGCCGAGAACTAGGTGAGCACCTCCGATGCAAGAGCCATCTCCCAGACGCATTTCCGAGTTGATTCCCTTCCTCATCGGACCTAGTCGCGACCACCGGCCGCCATGGACGCTCCCTTCCGAACAGTCATTGTTTCCCTCAATTGATGCCCAAATTAATACCCCAATCGGGTTCGTCGGCCTCTAATCTTTCAATTTCCCCATGTCCGGATGCCATCTTTCTCATTTTTCCTCTTGCCAATTTGTGCCGTCGAGCTGCCTCACCTCTGTGTCTGGAGGTAGATGAAACACCCCTGTTTCCCCGATGCCTACCGAGAGAGTGAGCAGAGACTAGCCTATACCCCACCCGTCAGCCTAAGCGCATGCACCAGCAAGTCACGATTGTTTAGTCTAAACCGAAGCAGGAGCCTTGTGCCTCACAGCAGGCCCACCCGGCCATGGGCTGATCAACCTTGAAACCAAAACCACAAACCATATTTTAACTCAAAAGTAACCAAGTCCGAAGCAGCAGCATGCCTAGCCCTTTGAACCAGGCCGTGGGTCCTAGACAACAGGACCCAGCTAGCGTGTGAAGTTCTGGACTAAACCCTTGAGCCACCCTCTAATTAAATATCAATTCCCATAATTAACCCAACCTCCACCTTATAAAATCAATATCTCACCCATATGACCTCCGTTTAATTCTATTCTTCTTCTAAAATTCATATAAAATTATAATCTATTTAATGAAATTATGTTTGTATAATGTATTGATGTACGCATGCCTCACTTGTATGTTTGTTTGGATGCGCGTTGCCGCAACAAACTCAGTGCCGGAGGAGAACCCGGAGGAACCAGGTGATCCAGAGAACGACGCCGCAGATAGTAGTGAAGGCAAGTTCCACCTATCCCTTTTTGATCATATCGTACCTATGAGAGATTTATCCATTATGGCCAGAAGATTAAGTTATTCATTTGTTGAGCGTCGAGTGATAGAGTAGAGCCATGCTAGTTCTATTTGTTGCATATTGGAATGATGAGATTGTACATAATGATGTTGTCTCTTGTATGTTTTATGGTTGGTGAGAGCATGCATGAGTTGTGACCGGGGCAGATAGGTTAGTGTTGGTGTATGTGCTACCGTGGTGGTAGACTTATGGCGAGTTCTATCATGGGGATAGGCTCGTGATGTGTGTATGGTGGCTGCTCTGGTGAGCCTTAAGGACCGAGTTGTTTTGACATCTCACGTAACTTCTTTTAAGTACGATCACATGTCCCTGTATGAGCGGAGCATAGCCTAATCCCGGTGGCTAGCCCGACAGTCATCCGCTGTAGAGAGAGAGAGTTATGTTGAGATATTATTGAGCTCACTGATGATGACGATATTTGGTTTGAGGAGACTGGTTTGGGTGATGTTTGGACTGGGTGTTGGTTATGTCGGACCGTCTTTGATGCTTTGTGCATGTGGGTACAGCGTACAACCTCCACAGAGTGAAAAATCCATTCGAATGGCCGTGTCCTAGTATAGGATGGGTTACGGTGTGGTCCTAACAACTAGAAAACCACCTATGGTAAGATTAAGATGAGTGATGTGTATGTGGGAGATATACACTTGCATTAGTTGCATTAGGTTGCATTATTGTTTATCTTGTGCATTACATTTATATTTGTTTATTCCCCTCCCAAAGGGCGAGGTGGAGCTTGCTAAGTGCTTTTGTACTCAAACATTGTTGATTGATTGTTTTTCAGAGGATTCTGACTTCGTGCCAGAGGACCTTGAGTAGGGTCGCGTCCGCATCAAAGTTGTGTGTAGTGGAACCACGGGCGACGACGAGCTACTAGACGTGTTGATGTTTATTATATTTGCCTTGTCACTACTTGTAGTTTTTATTCACAAGGCTATGCTGTTGAAATAAAGCTCTGTATGGTTGTGGTTTCACTTGTGTTGTAATATTATGTACCGAACCTTATATTTGGTAATAATATTACATGTTTCTTTCCGATCTTATGGGTAGGGATGCTTCAAGCAGTGGAAAGAAGAAGAAGAAGTCCAATGGCAAGAAGTCATCGGCTGGCACACCTACTGCTGCTGCTGCAACACCTGGTGGTCGGGGCCCACGCCCCAAAAAACGCCTCGACCATCAACTGAGGATGGTGATGGTGAGAAGATGTGGTATCCGATTCATAAATCAAACCCATAACCTCAAAGATTGTCGTGAGGTCCAGCAACTTATTGAACGCAACAATAAGAGCCAAGATGAAGCCCAGCACCACCAACGGGAGAGGAAATGGAAAGTCAGATAAGATCTGTCAGAGCAAGAGCTTGGCTTCCAGGATGGCAAAAAGTCCCTGAAGGCCATCTACAACACGGTGGACGATGACTCCAACAACTCCGACAATGAACATCAGAAGACACTTCATATGATATATGGAGGGTCCTGGGATATTACCACCTGGCGTATTCTCAAGACTATGAGTCGGGAGATGGCTGCTGCAGCTCCCACCGCCAAGGCAGAACCTCAACGGAAGTGAATGAACACTGCCATCATTTTCGATGCTTCGGATTGCTCGAAGAATATGATCGGAGCTGGTGAGTTGCCCTTGATGGTATCTCCAACAATCAATAACATTTAGCTCTATGATGTCTTGGTGGACGGAGGTGCAGCACTCAACCTCCTTAGCTTCGCGGCTTTCACGAAACTCCAACTCAGCCCATCGTACCTTAGGGCCACACGTCCTTTGCCTGGAGTAGGTCCGGGAGTTATCACTCCTCTCGGATCAATTACACTCCCGGTGACCTACGGGACCAGGGACAATTATAGGTTTGAGAAGCTGGTGTCTGATGTGGCACACATCAGCCTTCCCTTCAACGCCATCCTAGGCAGGCCAACCCTGTATGGGTTCATGGCCGTAGCTCATTACAGCTATCTGGTGTTGAAGATGTTGACTCCTTCAGGCGTCCTCCGAAATCATGGGGATCACACTGTTGGATTCACTGCGCTAGAAGAACTTCACGCGCTCGCAACAACGCAGGAAGAAGAATCTGGCTAGGAGCAACCAGCTCAACAACCCTCGAGCTCACGTCAGGGTGGCTCAACTTCTGCACATCGTGTGCAATCAAGCAGCAACACTGACATCCCCATCAAAGTCATCCAAATTGGTTCCAATGTTGCACAGATCGCTCGTATATCAGGAGGTCTGGACGACAAATAGGAACTCGCACTCGTCACTTTCCTCCAGGCAAATGTCGACGTGTTTGCATGGCAACCATCACAGATGCGTGGGATCCTTAGGAAGGTGATCGAGCACAGCCTGAAGATATACCCTGATGCACGGCCAGTACATCAGAAGCCCAGAAGCAATCCATCAAACGACAGAACTTCATCAGAAAAGAAATTAAGAATTTGCTCGATGCTGGTTTCATCGGGTAGGTTCATCATCCTCGGTGGCTAGCAAACCCAGTCGTAGTACCAAAGGCCGACGGAAAGTTTCGGATGTGCATCGACAACACCACCTTGAATAAGGCATGCACAAAAGACCCATTTCCACTTCCTAGAATAGATCAGATAGTGGATTCTACCTCTAGGTGTGAGTTACTGTATTTCCTAGATGCGTACTATGGATATCATTAACTTCAAATATCTAGGGAAGATGAAGAGCATATTGTCTTCATTACAGTAGATAGGTTATATTGTTATACTGTCATGCCTTTCGGTCTCAAACACGCTGCTTCAATTTTTGTGCGAGCCATGCACAAAACATTTAGAGAGCTCATTAGGGACTTGGTGGAAGTCTACATCGATGATATTGTCGTCAAGGTGAAAAACAAGGAGTCACTCCTTGACAAACTGCAAGCCATCTTTGACAAGTTGTGCTTGAGGCGTACGATGCTCAACCCAAACAAGTGCTTCTTCGGTGTCAATTCTGGAAAGCTCCTCGATTCTTGGTGACTCACCGAGGAATTGAGGCAAATCCAGCTAAAATCAAGGCCGTTGAAGATAAGCGGCCCCCATCCTGCGTCAAGGACGTCCAGAAGCTAACTGGATGTCTAGCTGCGCTTAGCCGGTTCATTTCAAGAATGGCGGAGTGTGTGCTTCCCTTCTTCAAGCTATTGAGGAAGTCCGGGCCATTTCATTGGTCTGAAGAAGCAGAGAAGGCATTCCAAGAGCTGAAGTAGCTCCTCACCACACTGCCAGTTCTGGTAGCTTCAGAGCCTTGTGGGCCTCTTCTTCTTTACATTTTAGCCACTACGGAGGTTGTTCTCATGGTCCTGGTCGCGGAGAGATCGGATCCATCTTCAGCTCAGGAGCCTCGACCCCCCCCCCCCTCCGGAAGGGTCCAGAGCTACCTGAAGAGTATCCGGATTGTCTAGTGGTCAGTGTACTTCATTAGTGAAGTACTACATGACGCCAAGACTCACTACATTGAGGTGCATAACTGCTGTCTGCAGTATTTATTGCCTCAAGAAAGCTACTTCACTACTTCAAGGCCCATAAGATATCAGTGGTAACTTCCTTTCCACTGTGTGCTATATTGCATAACCCAAATTCTACTGGAAATATCGCCATGTGGTTTGCGGAGCTGGTAGAATTCAATCTCAAATTGCTGCCTCGACATGCCATCAAGAGCCAGGTGCTGGCTAACTTCGTGGCGGAGTGAACACCTTCTTCATCAGCGCCAGGGGGCCTTAGTGAGCAAAAGCCAGAACCTAAGTTCCCGGTCTTCACTGAACCTCACTGGACACTCTACTTTGACAGCTCCGTGCAGAAGCAGGGGCTAGAGCTGAAATTTTTCTCCTCGCTCCAACCGGGGAGAAGGTTAAGTACATGGTACACCTTGACTTCAAGGCAACCAACAACATGGCGGAGTACGAAGCTCTCATCTATAGAATCAAGGTGGCACTATCATATGGCATCAGGCAACTACTGGTGAAGGGTGATTCACAACTCATCATCAAGCAAGTCAATGGTGAATGTAGTTGCAACAATCCCCAACTCGCTTCTTATTTATTTGAAGTCTAGAAGTTGCGGAAGGACTTCCACATCTTGGATATTTGTCATGTCCAGCGTCTCAACAACGCTGAAGATGATGATCATTCGACGAAGGCTTCAACCGGAGCTCAAGCTCTGGAGGTTTTGTCAAAAGACTGTCAGGACCTGCCGCTCAGCCTGCCGAACTGAGTGATGGGGGCGAGACCAGCACCTCGAAGCTGGCGGTTTCGCAGGACCTGTTACCATGGCACACACCAAAGATTGTAGGCGCTGTAGGAAGCTCCGAGCAACCTAATGTGCAGGATCTAGAAGCTCAAGTTAGCTTCGATGCATGGATCTCAGAGATTCGGAGTTACTTGATGGACAATATCCTTTCTGAAGATGGTGCTTCCGCTAATCGAATTGCCAGATTGGCTAAAAGATACACGTTGGTAGAAGGGGATCTCTACCGACCTGGTGCCAATGGTGTTCTATTTCGGTGCATTTCCCGGGAAGAATGCCGCGAGCTTCTCGTGGAGATCCATGGAGGCAAGTGTGGGAACCCCGGGTCTTCCCGCACATTGGTCGGTAAAGCCTTCTGGCATGGCTTTTACTGGCCTACAGCACTCAAGGATGCAGTTGAGTTGGTAAAGAAGTGCGAAGCGTGCCATTTCCACGCGAAGCAGATTCATACATTAACTTAGTCACTGCAAATGATGCCTTCCACGTGGCCTTTCGCTGTGTGGGAGAAGGACATTTTGGTACCTTTCCCAAAAGACGTCAGAGGTTACAAGTTCATGTACATCGCCATCGACAAGTTCACCAAGTGGCTCAAAGGTACCCCAGTTGTGACAATCAACAAGCAATCAGCTATCAAGTTCTTGAAGTCCATGGTCTATAGATTTTGAGTTCCAAACAGAATCATTACTGACAATGGAACCCAGTTCACAAGTGCAACATTCCAAGAGTTCTGCGGAGATCTCGGCATACAAGTCAACTATGCATCAGTAGCTCACCAGGCAAGTAATGACCAAGTGCTAAGAGAGCTAATGTATAAAAATCAAGGGACTCAAGACGTGCTTATATGAATGCTTGAAGAAACATGGAGCCAACTCGATAGAGGATCTTCTGTCTACATTGTGGGCAAGCAGGACAACATCTAGCTGGGCAACTAGAGAGACACCTTTCTTCTTGATGTACATAGCTGAAGCAGTCCTTCCTTCGGATATCACCATGGGTTCTCTCCGAGTTCGGACCTTCGACGAAGCCATGCAGGACAAGCTCCTGCGTGAAGACGTGGACCTCATAGACGAGGCAAGGTGCCAAGCGGCTGTTTGGAATGCACGTTACCGCCAGGCGCTCTGGCGCTATCATAAAAGGTTCATGCATAACCAACAGCTAGAAGAAGGTGATATGGTGTTGTGGAGAATACTGACTTGAGAAGGGATGAACAAACTCTCCCCAGGCTGGGAAGGTCCCTTCCATGTTATCAAAGTTCCCCCCCCCCCCAGATGCATTCGCTTGGCAACATAGGATGGGACTCCGCTTCCCAATCCACAAAATATTGAGCACCACCGTAAGTTTTATGCCTAGCTGCACGAAGGTGAGTCTGCTGTATAAACTGCATCTCTCGTAGTCCATGGATAGAGTCGTGAAGGGCCTTACCGCACTTAACTTGGTCTTGTACTTTAGGTGTGACTTTACCCTCCCTGCGATAGATCAAGACGAATAGCACACTTAATTTGGTCATTGTACTTTGAGAGTGTCCTTATCTTCCTCTGTAATTCTGACCTTAATGAGAAACATTTTATATGGACAAACTCTTCGTGCATTTCAATTGTACAAGCTCGGTACTTTTATTGTTTTTACCTTCTTGTCTATAATAAATTTGTGCAATCCGCTTGAAATTTAGTCCAAGGTATTTTTGTGATATATAAGATGTATAAGTAATCCTCTTTTGGGTCTTAGCAGTGATGCATGGTCTACTCGCCTGAAAACCAAAGTCAATGATAGGTCCGGAGTGTGCTATCGACTTAGACTGGTCAGGCACTCTAAGTACGCCACTCTACCTATATCCTGGCAGGTCCTATTAGGGCGGGTCCACAAGGCATTTGGACCTAAAGAGATTTAATTAAATCACTTATATCATCATGTTAAATTCCACAGGATCTAAAATTCAAGGAAGGACAATAAGTCGCAAATAAGTCATAGACAAGAGGATGCATTTTACTGTTTTTCTTGTCTTTTATGCGCAGGAAGAATGAATATTTGATGGCAATTCGCTCGATGATGGTGTATGCTGTCAGAGCACTAGCTCTGACAACCCCAGGGGGCCCACCGTCGATGTTCTAATCGTTAATAGTGGGCGCCGTCGGACCTACTAAGCTGTGACAACCCCCAGGGGGCCCACAGTCAATGTATAAGCGTTGATAATGGACGCCATCATACCTAACAAGCTCTGACATCCCCCCGTCGACGTTCTAAGCGTTGATAGTGGGTGCCATCGAACCTACCAAGCTCCAAAAACCCCCAGGGGGTCTGCCGTTGACATTATAAGCATTGATAGTGGGCGCCGTCGGACCTAACAAGCTCTGACAACCCCCAAGGAGCCTGCCGTTGACGTCTATGCGTTCACAGTGGGCACCATCGGACCTACCAAGCTTCGACAACGCCCAGGGGCCCACCATCGATGTTCTAAGCATTGATAGTGGGCACCATCAGACCTAACAAGCTCTGACATCCCCCCGTCGACGTTCTAAGTGTTGATAGTGGGCGCCGTCAGACCTAACAAGCGCCGACAACCCCTAGGGGGCCCGCTGTCGATGCAACAAAGGGTTCTTGGAGTTGTCGGAGGCAAGACTCGAAACACAGAGCTAACATACTGGCTATAAATTCGGAGATATCGACTTTTCAAGACATTGTCTAAATCCTCATGGTAGATGCCTTCAATTCAGTCAACACATCTACCAAGGGGCCAACAATATAAAAGGCAATGCATTGAAGACATAAAAAATGGAATTTGGAAGGATTTCAGATTTCATTCATTCAAAATGAGGATTACAAGATGAAGGAAAAATAGGAAAAGTCCTAACTACTGGAGTTCTTATTGAAGAAAGAGACAACTTTATGGGCAGCTTCTTGAACGCTGGCTCTGGCAGCTTGTTCCTCCTTGGCAACAAATCCTTCGAACACCGGAGCTAAAGACATCTAGGGGTCCCGACTTTTGAAACATGCCAATACATATTCGGAAACATTCTTGGCCAGGGTCCTTCCTTCAGTCTCTAGTTCATCGAAGAATACATCGCTCACGGCGTCAAGCTTCTTGCCGGCGGAGGTCAACGCCACCAGCGCCTTCTCCATCTCTCGCTCCGGGTCAGCCGGATGTATCGGGCTGAAACCAAATGGAACCAGAGCTTTGTTGGTGTGCCCTAAGAAATCCCAGACTTGCTGGAATTCAGCTGCTCTCAAGTTCTTTAGTTCCTCCAGTGATTTCCTAGCAGCCAAAAGTTCTGTGGAACCTTCATTAGAAAAGTGTTCGACTTCCTTAGCGTGCTGCTGAATACTTTCAGCCATCCGCCTTTCCTGGTCGATGAGCTCTTTCTCCCGGAGGTGGATACGGTTCATCCGCTCTGCCAAGTCCTTCTCCTTGGCCTTCACCTTATCCTCCCTGGTGGAGATATTTGTCTCTCGTCTACAGATGTCTACTCCCACCTGCCATATTCGCTCCTTCTCTTGATCGCACAACTTATAAAACTATTTGGCGCAATTAGCCAAGCTCTACTCTCCCAGCGATACCTCTGGGCGAGCTCCTCCTCCCTCTTCACAAGGTCTTCCTCTTTCTCCAGAAGCATATCCTCCTTTTGATCGAAGGCTTCCCGACGCTTGAGTAGATGCTCATTCAGCTCATTTAGGTTGTCCTAACAGTCATCGGTCGCCTCATTGACCTCCTTAGCATGCTCCAATATCTCCCAGGTCTTATCATCGAGGGCCTTGATCATGGCCTCTCTTTCATTGAGCGTAGTCCAACCGCGCCAGCTGGGCCTTCTCCTTGGCCACCCACTCTTTCTGTTCAACCAACCGGGACTGCGTCAGCTTCGTCTCAAAATGAAGTCTGTTGCACCAAAACCTTAAATTGTTACGCTCTTCTTCGAGAGTCTTTCTTTCGTGGTCGAAGGCAGGTTGGACCTGGTGGAGACTTGAGCAAGCATTGTCAATAGACAACGCCAGGGCAATCAGCTCCTGGCCTGCCTGACGTGCCTTAGCGGGCTCCAGTGGGTCTTCCAAAATTACTATAGGATCCCACGACGTGAGCATGTTATCCAACAGCTCCACATCGCCGGGGCCAACCACCATGAGCTCATCAATGTCCAACACGGCAGAAGAAGGTTCCACTTATGAGGATTCAACCGTCAGGGCTGATGAAGAGGGTCCCTACGCCAGATCTTCAATCATCGGACCAGAATATGAAGGACCGGCAGCTGGATCTTCGCATTGCGCCGGCTCAGACATAACCACCTCTGGAGCTATCGCTTTCGGAGCTGGCACTAAAGCGCTTGCTCAAGCTTCATTCACTTCCGGCACAAATGTTGGAGCTTCTACAGCAGGCGCTAGCACATAATCCTCGGTCGCTGGCTCTGGACTTGTCTCCACGACAGCCGGCACCGGAGCTGTCGTGTCATCTGCCACTACCACTGAGGGAGAAGCAGGAGCTAGAGTGGGAGCTTCAGCTGGTGTAACCTCCGGAGCCGTTGTAGGCACCGGAGCCCGTGTGCTTGTTCTCGACATTCTGGAGACACAGAGTATAGAATTCAAGACAAAGCAAGGAACAAAATAAAAAAAAAAAGTTCAAGAGCCAATTCTTACCTTGGAGTATTGCTGCTCCAATCAGCGCGGATCTTCTTCCTCGGTCGCTAGGAGCTAGAGCCCGCCGTCGCCGGCATGGCGGACGCTCCGGGGCCTGAACCTGGAGTTGAGGCGGTCGTGGGCGCTGCCACCTCTGGGACCTCCGTCGTTGAAGGTTGCACTCTGGACACAAAGCTATCGGCTGGCACTGAGCTGAAGTTGTGTAGGATCGAAGAGCACGTGAAAAGCTACAAGAGGGGGGTGGGGTGAATGGTAGATTTAAAAAATCTTAGTCAGCGGAAACAATTAAATCCCAACCCCTTTGGAAGAAAAACGATATGTTAAAGAAATTGTGTGTGAGACTAATATAAACGTGTTTCACCAGGACAAAAGTGATATATATGAGAGAGAATAAAGTCACGAAGAAAACACAAGAAGAATCACTCAAATCCGTCGAGAGAAACTCAAGTTATGATCGAAAGATTGAACAAAGGTCAATCTGTCCTATCCGAGAAAAACAGTTCTGGAACGCTGCAAAGAAGCTCGTGTGGATCAGAAACAACATATCCAATGACCGTGAAATTTTTAGAGATGATAGATTATCAATTGTGAAGACAATCCAAAAAGAATCACATCAATTGGATCTGTAAAACTTGAGTTATGATAAAACCTCCGACGAAAGGTAGGGTTGTCTAGAAACTCGACGAGTAAAACTTGTCTGGAACAAGTTGGACGAACAAGGCACAAAAGTTCCTTCAAACTACAAATTTTATTCAATAGAACACAAGAGGAACAGCCCCAAAGTCGTTCACCACGAGCTCTAGCCTCCCTTGCTTATATAACCAACCATTAGGCCAACCCAATCTCAACTAGGACTCTAATCCTACTCAAATCATGAATCGAAACTTTCCATAACTACTTAGGACTCTTCTATACGCAGATAAAAGCAATCATAGGACTTCCAAACACCTTAGGAACATATCCCACATTACTAAAATAACTCAAATTCGTGACCCACATGAAATCCTGTGATAACCAACTCAAATCTTTCCATATTTGAGTCAAACCCAACTCAGCCGCAGCCTGAGTCTATAACCTAGTCGGTTGGACCTTTCTGACCAATTCTTTACATCCACATCTCTTCATCACGCCTTGGAACCATGAAGCCTTATCCGTGCACTCCTTGCACACGTGCAAACATCTTCCAACGACGTCCACGATACCTTCATACGCATTGTTCTTGACTCAAACATAATGCGCAACCTCCCGATCAACTCAACCACAATTCCTCCCGAACTTGGTTGTTGAACCTCATCTTCTTCCTAAGACTAGTTCAATGGATCCTGTCACCAGCCATGTCTGGAACTCAAGCAACACCTGCACATGAACAAACAACCAATCCGTACGAGCCCAAGTCCGTGACTTGACTCAAGTCAGCTCCGAACACAACTCCTTACGTGAGCACCTCACATAGGCATGTTGCAAAGCATATCAAAACGATATCAGCCATATCAACCAAAACGGACCAAAAACTTAGGAAATGAATACTAAGCAATCTTTCTAAGAATATAAAGCAAGTTCGAAACATTGCAAGATAAAAGTAGGAACATTGCGATCAAGCTCCGAACCTTGCCAAAGCTAACCTGAGCTTGAGCCGGAGCTTACCAAAGCTAGTACAACCTAGCGCGAGACCTTACCAAAACTAGTCGGACCTTGCGCCGGAGCTAACCTAAACTAGTCGTAACTAGTCATCCCAAAAGTCGGAGCTAGAAAAACATGTCGGAGCTAACCAACATAAGTCGGACCTAGCAAAACATATCGAAGCTTAACAAAGACATGCCCGAGCTATCAAAGACATGCCGGAGCTAAAGACAAAGCTCACCGGAGCTACCCAAAAACATGTCGGACCTAGACAAAGAAAGTAGGACCTATTGTCGGACCTTGCAGAAGCTCGGAGCTAGAGTCGGACCTTGCTAAAAAGATGTTATGGCAGCATTCAAAACTTTTATTGTCAAAGCCAATGTATTCAGCACACATAGGTCTCACAATCTCCCCTTGATGAATGCATTGGCAACACCATTTAAAATGCGAACATTGGCATGAAAAGTTTTGAGAACAATATTAACTTTTTGAAAATCAAATGAGATAGAAATAAATTTCTCCCCCTATACATATTTCTCCCCCTTGCATAATTCACCATATTATCTCCCCCCTTTGACAATGTATTCAGCAAGGTTCAAAAGAGAAATTTTAATTGTTATGAGCATATTATAACATATACATATAAAACAAAGCTCATACAAGTCATACTATCAAGTAACTTACACTATCACAACAATGAGATACATAGAGTAGTGTAAGCCATGCTAGAGATCAAATGTAATTTTCAATTTAAACAAGTCATGATCTCACAAACTTAACTATTTCAATACCTGAAAGCATGACATTTGTTGCTGCATTTTATTATTTTTCAAGGCACAAATTTAGATCATATGATATTTGCAAGAGATTATATGCGCATCTGCCTTATTCTAACCAACCAAGTCAAGCCTATATCATTTGACAATCAGAAGCTTAAGGACATGGTTTTAGTCATACACAACTTCTTCCAAGTTCATATCTAAGTGCAATGATAAGTCATCTTAAAAGAATAAGTGTGATGCATGCATATTCTCTTGATCTTTTCTCAACTTATATTTGTTCATAAAAACTCAACATGTGAGTTGATTACTTGATTAATTCTTTATGATTAATAGCACTTGTGAGCATGCAACAAGTTCAAAACAGCAAGAAAGTTCGACCATGACCAGATTTAGTCTAAGTAATTATTCCAATTACTAGACATGGCAAAAACTACTAAATGTATAACACGAGTAATGTAGTAAGAACTTTCAGCATGTAAAAGGAATCACATAGTCATATATGTATGAAATACTATGCTCATATTATTTTAATTTCAGATTCACACATAGACTTCTCAAGTTTGAAAAGTCCCTCTCAATGTAAGCCATGAGGATGCATAATCCCTATTTCACTACGGATGTAACAAAAATGAGTGAAATCCAAAGGTTTTGTAAAAATGCCAGCCAATTGTTGTTCGGTATCTACATGGTGAAGCACAATGTTTCCTTTTTCAACATTATCACGGAGAAAGTAATATCTAATATCAATGTGCTTAGTTCTAGAATGTTGCACAGGGTTTTTAGCAATGCAAATGGCACTAGTGTTATCACAAAACAGTGGAACACTATCTAGATCAACCCCATAGTCCTTAAGTGTCTGAACAATCCAAAGAATTTGTGAGCAAGCACTAGCAACAGCTACATATTCAGATTCGGTTGTGGATTGTGCAACTGAATTTTGTTTTCTAGAGTACCAAGCAACAAGTGAATTACCAAGAAAATGACAAGCACCGGAAGTACTTTTCCTATCAATCCTACAACCTCCAAAATCAGCATCGGAAATAGTTTTCAAAGTAACGGTTGAGGAAGAAGGAAGAAAAATGCTAAATTCTTGAGTTCCATGTAAGTACCTGAGAATCCTTTTGACGGCTTGACGATGTGAAGCACGTGGGGAGGTTTGAATCCGTGCACAAAGACATACGCTGAATTGTATGTCCGGTCTTGATGCCGTGAGGTACAAAAGTGATCTAATCATGCTTCTATATTCTTTTTGATCCATGGGACCATCTTCATCAAGTTCAAGTGTTGTTGGTGTTCCCATTGGTGTCCAAAGAGGCTTGCTTTTGTCCATGTTAAAGCACCTTAGGAGGTCTTTTGTATACTTAGTTTGATGCACAAAGGTACCCTTCTTGGTTTGCTTGATTTGCAGCCCCAAAAAGTACGTGAGTTCTGCCATCATACTCATCTCAAATTCTGAACTCATCATAGCTGAAAACTTAGATACAAGATCATGAGAAGCACAACCAAAGATAATATCATCCACATACACTTGAACGAATAATGAGTCATTGCCATGCTTAAGCACAAAAAGAGTTTTATCAACCTTGCCCATGGTAAACCCCTTTTCAAGTAAGAATGTTTTTAACCTATCATACCATGCTCTAGGGGCCTGTTTGAGATCGTACAAGGCTTTGGACAGTTTGTAAACATGATTAGGAAAATCTGAATTTTCAAAACCTGGTGGTTGTTTGACATAAACCTCCTCATCTATGTAGCCATTAAGAAAAGCACTTTTAACATCCATTTGATATAGCTTAAAACCTTTGGATGCAGCAAAAGCTAACAAAATTCTTATGGCTTCTAATCTAGCAACGGGAGCAAAAGTTTCATCAAAATCTAGACCTTCAACTTGAGTGAAACCTTGAGCAACCAACCTAGCCTTATTCCTAACCATGACCCCATCCTCACTTTGTTTATTTTTAAACACCCATTTAGTTCCAATTAAAGTGTGACCTTGAGGTGGAGGTACAAGTTTCCAAACATTATTTCTTTCAAAATTTTCTAACTCTTCTTGCATGGCAATAATCCAAGATTCATTAGTGAGTGTGTGTGATATATCTCTTGGTTCAAAAGAAGCAACAAAAGCAGAATGAGCATGAGAGTTTGGATCGCAAAACCTGGACCGTGTAACTCGTTGGAGCAAGCTTCCAATAATCTGTTGTGGAAGATGAATTTTGAGAACCCATGGGGAGTGGACACTTCACAAGCTTCTTCTTCTTCATGTTCATCAGAAATCGATGAGCTTGTGACTTGAGGAGGATCTGGACCAGCAATGGTGGTCATCGGTATTGGCTGTGAATCAAAATCAGGAGCTCGAACAATGTCATTAGCTGCTGAATTTTCGGGCAGCAGCTCCACCTCTTCCTCATCTTCAACGAAAATGCTCTCCCCCTGCGGATATGGATCTGAACCTGCAATGTTTAAGCTAGTACCTGGGCTAGATTCATCAAAAGACATTTCACAGGTCTCCACAATTTTGTTAGTGTCAAATAAAAGCACACGGTAGCCTATAGTGTGAGATGGATAACTAAGAAACATGCCATCAATGGATCTAAGTTCAAATTTATCAAGATTACCATGTTTCTTAACAAAGCATTTGCAACCAAAAACCCGAAAGTGCGTAACACTAGGCCTATGTCCAAACCGGAGCTCATATTGTGTTTTACCTAGCTTAGCGCGCAGGAAAACACGATTTGAGACATAACAAGCGGTTGCAATCGCATCAGCCCAAAATTTCCTAGGAGTTTGATATTCATCAAGCATAGTCCTAGCCATCTCAACTAAGGTTTTGTGCTTTCTTTCTACAACACTGTTTTGTTGAGGTACATATGGTGAAGAAAATTGATGATCTATTCCATTTTCAGCACAAAAGTGATCAAAAGATTGATTTTTAGATTCAGTTCCGTTATCACTTCTAATTGCTTTTAAAGATCATGGGTGATCAATTGATAATCTAAGAAATAAAGTTCTAAAGTGACTAAAAGCTTCATTCTTAGATGCCATAAAGTAAACCCAAGAGTATCTAGAATAATCATCAACAATCACAAGAACATACCATTTACCTCTGAAGGATTGAACACATGAAGGTCATATGGTGTCAAGGTGCAAAAGTTGACCCGGTTCAGTTGTCATGATCATTGTGAGAGGAGTATGTGAACCTGCAACCATCTTAGCATGTCTACAAGAAGAGCACACAATTTCTTTGTCCCCTTTAAGCTTAGGCAGCCCACATATGCAATCAAGAGCACTAACACGCGTGAGATGATCAAAGCCTACATGACCAAGTCTACGATGCCAAAAATATAAATCTTTGGAATCATTAGCAACTAGACACCTATGCTTAGAGGAAGACATATTAAAATCAGCTTTAAAAATTCTTCCAAATCTTGACATGTTAAAAATAAGCTCATTGTTTGAATTTACAACTTTGCAGCAATTTTTAGTGAAAATAATTTCCAGATATTCATCTAGCAATTGTGAAACAGAAAGCAAGTTGTATTTCAAATTTTTGACAAGTGCGACATCATTCAAAGTGTAGTGATCATTTACTCTAATCGAACCTTTAGCAATTATAGGAGTTGAAGAATTATCGGCAAAAGTAACATTCTCTACTCGTGAAAAAAAAAGAGGGAGGAGAACCATTCTTTGTTACCGGTCATGTGGCGTGAACAACCTGAATCCACAATACAAATGTTCTCCTTCCTCAAGCATGTAACCTACATAGGAGCACAATACGTCGATGACTCAATACTGGGGTTAGTCAAAAGGCGTTTAGGTATCCAGTACTGAGTCACACGACGTGCAACAGGAAAAACACGCGAAAGATAAGATAAAATATCAGTTTTATGCGTCAAAGTTTAAGGTTTTTTACTCTTAACTACTGACCTATAAGGTGTTACTTGTGTAGCACAAAAATCAGTAGCTCCGGAGGCAAAAACGGAAGGTCCGGAAGTAAACTTTGAATGTTTTTGACTCATAACAGCAAGTTGCATGTTCCTGGCATTCGGTTTAATATGTGCAGCAAATTTTGCATGAAAGTTATAAGATCTAGCAATCATTCTTTCTCTTTTCTGTTGTTTAGCTAGTCTATAACAACAATCTATGACATGACCATCTCTACCACAGTAGGTACAATAAAATTTAACTTTGTGTTCATGTCTAGATGAGCAAACAATATTTTTATTTGAAACCGAATGAGACAACACTCCTGCTGATTTGAAAACCACTTCTTTTTGTTTAGGAACTGTTTGAATCGAACCACTTCCTAATGACTTTACAACTTTAGGTGGATGTGCCTTAGCATGAGCATGAGAATCAAAACCTAAACCAGTTTTATCATTGCAAGACTTGGAAGAATTCAATAGCAAGTGTATGTTCTTATTCCCATTACAAAACCGATCTAATGTCCTATGCATGTTATCAAGTTTATTGGACAGATCAAGGCAATTTCCACATGAAGTTTTTCCTTTTAATTCTCAATTAGAAGAAAATTTAACTTCATGAGAACGTAAATCATTGTTCAATATAGAAATTTCATTCATAGCATCTTGTAGTTTCTTATCAAGATCATCACAAGTAGTACAATGCAAATCAATTGTAGAATAGCTAGCATCTTTCAAGTTTTTATCACTAAGTGCAGCAAGCTCTTTGTTCTTTTCAATTTCTAACTCAAGTTTATCAACTGTGGAGGTGTGCACACTTCTTAATGAGGACAATTGTTCATATATTAAATCACATGAAGGACATGCATCATCACTAGAAATCAAAGTTTTTAAACGGTTGATTTCAGATTCTAGTGATTCAATTTTAGCTGCATTTTCCCTAAGCTTTTTGTCCTTTTTCTTAAAAATAATAGTTGCACGAGAAATTGCATCACACATTTCATTACAGGTAGAACATACCTCATCGTCGTCATTGTTGTGTTCTGCATCCTCCTGACTTGACCTTGACCTTGTTTTGCCCGCCATAAAGCATAAGTTGGCCAAATCATCTTCATCTTTGTCACTTCCAATGTCCACGTTGCTTGAGCCAAGTTCTTGGAGTGCGGAGATAAAACTGTTCACCAGTTGGCGACCTGTAAAGCCCTTCTTCTTCTTCTTCTTCTTCTTCTTCTTATCATTTGTTGAGGAGTGCTTCGTCCTTGATTGTTTTTCATCTCGGGAAGTAGAACCGGAAAGGTTAGGACAATCTGTACGAAAGTGTCCTGTCTTACCACATTCGAAGCACATTGAGGTCCGGAGCTTCCTCTCCTTCTAGTTCTCACATTTTGCAATGCTTTTGAGAACCTAGTAGAGAGAAGTTCTAGCTCCTCCTCTGGAAACTCCTCAATTTGTTCAAGGGTTAGAGAAGACAACAAAGCAAGTGTACCCCAAGATGAAGATTGACCGGAGCTAGGCATGTTACATTGTGAAACAAAAGCAATAGACTTGTTTGGATTCTTACGTGATAAGATGTCAATTTCATGAGTCTTTAGTTTAGAGTAAAGCACATCTAATGTAAGAGAACTCATGACAGTTGATTCACGAATAGATGTAACTTTCATCTCCCAGGTTGACATGTCTAATGCACTAAGAAGTTGCCTAGCATCTTCAGCATCAGAAAAGTTAACATTGACATTACACAAGTTGCTGAGAATTTTATTGAAGCGAGCAAAAAAGTCATCGATAGACTCACCGGGTTGCATCTCAAAATGCATATATTCCTTTTTGAACATATCTTGTATCACCTCCTTGATCGTGTTGGATCCTTCGTGATAGTCACAAAGCGCTCTCCACACATCATATGCCGATCGAAGGTGTGCAACGCCGTCGAAGTCGCTTTGAGTGAGTCCTTGGATGATCAAGTTCTACGCTTTGTTGTGGTTGTCGACGTCCCGTAGGTTTGTAGCCGTAACTTGATCATTTGACGGCACATCATAAGGCTTGTACACCTTTTCACATATGGCGAAGCCTTGGGCCTAGATGAAAGCCTCCACGCATGCCTTCCAAACCTGAAAATCAATACCAGCAAACATACAAGGTTTGACAGAGTATTTCTCCATCATGATTAGTCAAAAACATGTGCAAATCACAATGATTAGAGCACCATGGCTCTGATACCAGTTGTAGGATCGAAGAGCACGTGAAAAGCTACCAGAGGGGGGGTGAATGGTAGATTTAAAAAATCTTACGCAGCAGAAACAATTAAATCCCAACCCCTTTGGCAGAAAAACGATCTGTTAAAGAAATCGTGTGTTCGACTAATATAAAAGTGTTTCACTGGGACAAAAGTGATATATATCATAGAGAATCAAGTCACGAAGAAAACACAAGAAGAATCACTCAAATCTGTTGAGAGAAACTCAAGTTATGATCGAAAGATCGAACAAAGGTCAATCTGTCCTACCCGAGAAAAACAGTTCTGGAACGCTGCAAAGAAACTCGAGTAGATCAGAAACCACAAATCCAATGACCGTGAAATTTTTACATATGATAGATAATCAAGTTTTGAAGACAACCCAAAAAGAATCACGTCAATTGGATCTGTAAAACTAGAGTTATGATAAAACCTCTGACAAAAGGTAGTGCTGTCCAGAAACTCGACGAGTAAAACTTGTCTGGAACAAGTCGGACGAACAAGGCACAAAAGTTCCTTCAAACTACGAATTTTATTCAATAGAGCACAAGAGGAACAGCCCAAAGTCGTGCACCACGTGCTCTGGCCTCCCTTTCTTATATAACCAGCCCTTAGGCCAACCCAATCTCAAGTAGGACTCTAATCCTACTCAAATCATGAATCAAAACTTTCCATAACTGCTTAGGACTCTTCTATACGCATATAGAAGCAATATTAAGACTTCCAAACACCTTAGAAACGTATCTCACATTCCAAAAAAAAAACTCAAATTCGTGACCCACACGAATTCCTATCATAACCAACTCAAATCTTTCCATATTTGAGTCAAACCCGACTCAGCCGCAGCCTGAGTCCATAACCTAGTCGGTTGGACCTTTCCGACCAATTCTTTACATCCACATCTCTTCATCACACCTTGGAACCATGCAGCCACGTCCGTGCACTCCTTGCACACGTGCAAATATCTTCCAACGACGTCCACGATACCTTCATACACATTGTTCTTCATTCAGACATGTTGCGCAACTCCCGATCAACTCAACCACAATTCCTCCCGAACTTGGTTGTTGAACCTCATCTTCTTCCTAATACTAGTTCAATGGATCCTGTCACTAGCCATGTCTTGAACTCAAGCAACACTTGCACATGAACAAACAATCAATCTGTACGAGCCCAAGAAAACGACTTGACTCAAGTCAGTTCCAAACACAACACCTTATGTGAGCACCTCACATAAGCATGTTGCAAAGCATATCAAAATGATATCAGCTATATCAACCAAAACGCACCAAAACATAGCAAATGAATATTAAGCAATCTTTTTAAGAATATAAAGCAAGTTCAAAACATTGCAAGATAAAATCAGGAGCGATCAAGCCCCAAACCATGCCAAAGCTAACCGAATCTTGAGCTGGAGCTTACCAAAGCTAGTACAACCCAGCGCTGAAGCTTACCAAAACTAGTCGGACCTAACGCCAGAGCTAACCAAAACTAGTCAGAACTAGTCATCCCAAAAGTCAGAGCTAGAAAAACATGTCGAAGCTAACCAACATAAGTTGGACCTAGCAAAACATATCGAAGCTTAACAAAGACATGCCGGAGCTATCAAATACATGCCGGAGCTAAAGACAAAGCTCACCGGAGCTACCCAAAAACATGTCGGACCTAGACAAAGAAAGTCGGACCTATTGTCGAACCTTGCAGAAACTCGAAGCTGGAGTCGGACCTTGCTAAAAAGATGTTATGGCAGCATTCAAAACTTTCGTTGTCAAAGCCAATGTATTCAGCACACATAGGTCTCACAAGTAGACTTGCCAAAGCTAGCGCCCTCTGTAGGCCCTGGAGTCGAAGAACCAACTGGAGCTGGAGGCACGATCACCACGGACCTAAGCCGAGGTGGAGGGGTCACTTCAGTCGGAGCTTCCCTCACTCTGCTCCAATCGCTCCTCGTCAGCTTCTGCTTGCAACTCAGAACTTTGATGGGAGCCTTCTCCTTGCCTCGACAAGAGGTAGACTTCTTTGGAGGGGAAGCTGCGGGACCTTTGCCATTGACTGGTGCAGGCCAGGAACTTTCATGGGAGCAAGAAGACCGGGGATAACAATCTCGGTGGGAGGAGTGCTCCGGCGCTTGTCCACAAGGCCCAGATCATCAAGAGCCGACATCTTCTTCCACAGCTCCCTCTTGACCTCTAGCAACATGTTTAGAGGCAGGAAAATTGCCGAAGGGGTCAGATCATCGAGGCAAATGACTCTGTGCTGCAACTTCTTGAGATGGAGCTTCAAAGCTCCTTCATTCAGATTGGACATGAAGCTCGTCTCCATCTGATTATGATCGTGCTCTCCACCGAATGCCCAGGTGGGCCACTCCCTCGTCTTCAGCCCACCGGTTAGTCAAGAAGTTGACGATGACCATCAGAGGAGTCACTCCTCCTTCGACGCACTCCCGGATTCTTGTCAAGATCGGGTTGTACTCCTGTGACAACGTCAGTGGTACCTCCCAAACATCGGTGTCGAGGGCCGAAAGGCTGTCAGGCAGCTCCAGCATATCATGACGATCCACCATGATGGCAACTCAGTCTTTCTTCCATCTGTCCCACTTCTCGGAAGGGAAGGTCTTCGGGTTCTTGAGCGGTGAGTTCTTGCGCTTCACGAAGTAGTAGAATCCCAGGTACTCATTGCTCTTCCCAGTTGCGTGGACCGTGAAGAAGGTCCGGAAGAGGTCGATGCAGGGCGGCACACCCACCCACATCTCGCAAAAGTGGACAAAGGTCGCCACTAGCAAGAAGGAGTGGGGACCAAGGTGATGAAGCTGCAGATCGTAGAAGTCTAGCAGCATCAGCAGGAAGCCTGAGAATGGTTGGATGAGCCCCACCATGGCATACGACAGAAAGTAGATGATCTCGATGGGGTTCTCCTTCTTGAAGGGGGACATGCTGGTGCGGATCCGGTTGTTGAAGGAGTCGCTCAACCACCCCATGTAGGTGCAGACCTTCAACAAGTCTTCATCCTTCTTGATTCAGCTCCGAGGAAGTTCCAACTCCATCGCCACAAAGTGGAGGAGAGGAGGATGAAAGGTTGCAAGGGCGGAGAGCTCTAAGCGCAATGTCGGATGAAGGCGTAAAGAGTTCTCTTCCTCTGCGGACTTCTCTCTTTACGTAACACCCTCATTTTCATGCATCATGCCCTGCATGCATCATTAAATATGTTTAACATTAATTCGCATAAAAAGGAACAAGTTTAAAATGAATTAGAAACAAAACCGCACTTAAGAATTCTGGGAAATGCGGACTAGTTCGGTCTTGGTGCGGACTAGTCCGATTTCTCTCTTACTTCGAACGGACTTGTCCATTTTGCTGCGGCCTAGTATATTTTTCCTTCTGGACACTTTCGTACTTGTCCGGTCCTAAGCGGACTAGTTTGGTGTTCCAATTCCTTGGAAATTTTGCTAAGTCCCTGGACTTGTCCAGACTAGTCCAGTATTCCAGCAGACTTGTCTGTTTTCCCTCTGACTAAAGTCAGACTTGTCCGATTTTAGCCACACTCGTCTATTTTTCCCCTCTAGATAAATTCGTACTTGTTCGATGTCCAGTCCGGACTTGTCCGATATCTCTCTGTCCAACTTCGGACTAGTCCGACCCTTTTCGTACTGGTCCGATAAATCGCGACTCCGAGTTGATCTTTTGTTTGACGACTTGTTTTTGGTTTTTACGTCAAGTGGGCCTAGGGACGTCGTGCCTAACTCTTTTAGAGCCCATTTGGGATTCTAAACCGACCCCTACTCATCTCAAACTTAAAATCCATCTAACCCTAGCCTCCACCTCTATATAAACAACCCTACCCTTTGGCTTGACATCTATTTACCACTTTTCCACCTCACCCAAACCCTAGCTCATGGATAGCCGCCACCAAGGAGGGAGAAAGAGATCTAGAACAAGAAGAAGAGGAGGAGGAAATGAAAGAGGATCAATATCTCCATCAACTTCACGCTCTCCATCACCAATTCACCATCAAGTTCTTCATCAACTCTAGATTGCCAAGATCCAAGTGTTGCCTCCAAGATCCTTGCATCGGAGTCTTAAACACCTGGTATACCTTCTATTCTATTTTCCTTACGTGAATTCAACCGCAAATCTCCAAATTCACTTCGATCTAGAAAACCCTAGTTCACCAATTCTGCAAAGTGTGTCCGGTCCTTAGCGGACTAGTCCGATTTTCCTTGTTAAATTGTGTTGAATAATTCCAATATTAGATCGAATCAAATCCAAACCAGTATGAACTTGTTAAAAGCTATTAGAACTAGTTAGTGATCATTAAAAGCAACTCATTAACAAGTTCCACCTTGCAATTGCATTGATCATGCATATCATGTAATATTGAGTAATATTTGTGCACTTTTTTATTGTAATTCTTGTCTTGTATGTTTATTATGCGGATTAGATAGATTTGCACTAGAGAGTGCCGCGGAGGATCTCTAGCACCAAGAGTTTGAAGGCCTTGACCCGAACCAATCCCAAGTGAAAAGCAAGTGTCCTTGAAGCATATTGATCCTGTTTTCATAGTAAATGTTTTGTTTGCAAAATTGCATGCTTGTGTCAATTTGATGGGAATCCGATGATAGGAAGTTTACTAGCATTGTTCGACCACCCTTGTCACCTGGAGTACATGGTAGGGAGTCGGGAAGAGCTTTTTACCTTTTTGCTTTGCTCAATTAATTTTGATGGGAAAACAACTATACCACTTAACTTAATTCTGTATTTACAAGATTATGATTAACATGAATTGGTTAATATGATGTGGTACTTGGCAGATCTAAGAGAGCATGGTTTGTGGATTGGGTTGGTCGATATGGTGCTTTGCTTGCTTTAGATCTAAGGACCGGTTCATGCGAGAATAAGCCAGGACTACAGTGCCACCACGAGGCCAAGTATGGGTGCGGCGTAGCTGATTAATTAGGACTTTGCTAGTGCTATTTAGACCATTAAGGATGCTCGGGGAAGGGGTAGTCAGATTGGGTTGGTTTATGATTGGTGGGACTACTCTGGGATCTGAATGGTTCAAGAGGGGATCCTTGGTTGAAGATGTGCTCAATTGGAGGCATCGCCACCCGTGAAACCTCTGTGGGGTCTAAATAGGCTAGTAATCCCTTTGTAAAGGCTATTTTGTGATCTCTCGGCCACACACAAAAGGAAGTGTAAATGGCATGAGGGAGGTTCTTCGGTCGTCGACGGGGATGAAATCACAAACACCTGGGTAAAGTGGTACAAACTCTGCAGAGTCTAATAAAAATATCATGATAGCCATGCTCCCGGTTAAGAGCACCTGGACAACTTCCATGATTAGAGGGAACTTGGGATTGGGATGGTTTGGTAATGGTTATGGTTGATAACATGGTTATGGTTATGGATGGTATTATGAATTATGGCAATGGACATGGTTAATGGTAATGGTGAAATCTGGAATATGGATGATGGTAATGAAATATGGAATCGTATTATGATAACTACATGGTTTATGATGGGTTACTTCACATACATATAATATATTGCTTTTCAAATGTTTTGATGTACTTTTCAGCACTTAGCTGTTATTATATTCATCATTTGAATCAGCTACATGTCATACTTTCCACACTTGCTGAGTACAACATGTACTCACAATTGCAATTCCTCCATTAGCAGTTACAGGTCAGGATTGGGAGTTTAACGATTATAATGCAGAGTTCTAGGTCGTTTCTACCGTCAGCTTTGCCTGTGGAGTGTTGGAGATGCGCTATACCCTATTTGCTTATGCTGCCTAGTTGCTTAGTTTGCTCAGTTTAGTTTATTTCCGCTTCATTAGTTGAAACTTGTCATTAATATTCATTAGAGCTTGTATTCAAGGATATTGTGAATTGTGTAATAAAAGGGGTTAATTAATCTTGTTCTGTGGTAATTTTCTGTATATCCTTTTGTGAATAGACTCGTGTATGCGTGTTGAATGTCCTGGACACACATATGTGTTCACTTGGTTCCTTTTCGGAGTCGGGTGTTACAAATTGGTATCAGAGCCACAAGTTGACCGTAGGATGCAACCTTGATAGAATGGACACTTTAGAGCACATAGGAGCACTCAGGAGTTGATGTGTTCTAGCTTGGTGTGTTGTTTGCTATATATTGTTTGTTTGTGTGCTTAATAGAGGATTTTGGGATGCTTTAGCATTGCCATGTCCATGTAGGCTAGTATGCTAGTTGCTTAGTTTCATATCCCTTGATGCATATAGTTGGGGACGTCTCCTAAATTCTTATCTCTTTCTTATCTTTACATTGTGTGGACTCACAACAAGAGGGATGGCAATAATGAGGAGGAGAACAATGGAGCACCTCAGAATAACCATGGACGAGGACTTGCTCATTGATCTATCAATATTGAGCAGCTTTTTAGCAATGCAAAACCAACTCATGTAGACCATGATATAGACTATGGGATAGTTGCAGGCTGGTAACATCAATAACAGCCCCACATGCCTCCACCTCCACCCCACCGCCGCATAACTGAATGGGAGAGTTCATGAAACTAGGCCACCGATGAAACTAGGCCACCGACCTTTACTCAAGGTGCTGCCCCTATGGATGTTGATGATTGACTCAAGTCTGTGGAGAAGAAGCTAGCTATTGTCCAATGCAGCAACCGGAAGAAGGTTCTATTTGCTTCTCATCCACTAGTTGGAGCAACTACAGATTGGTGGGATGCTTATTGCAATGCCCATGAGAATTAGGAGAGAATTACTTTGGCCAAAGTCAAGGAAAGCATCCATTCTCATTATGTGCTGGAAGGAGTTATTATTTTGAAGAGGCAAGAATTTGAGAACTTGAGGCAAGGAAGATCAAGCGTGGGTGAATATATCGACAAGTTCACTCAACTTTCAAGGTATGCGCCTGAGGACGTGAGCCGTGACAGCCAGAAGTAATACTTCATCATGAGAGGCTTGAACAATGAGATCCAAGTGCAATTGCTGAATTGTGACTATGCCAACTTCCAGAAGCTTGTGGACAAAGCAATTGTTGTGGAGAACAAGGTCCATGAGATGGAGCAAGACAACAAGAGGAAGGCGCCATATCAAGGACAGCAACAAGGAAGTAATGTGCGCCCTCGCTTCGCACCACCTAATGCGCCTTATTTCAGCTCCTCTGCTCCTGTACAGCGCCCTGGTTATGCACCGTGCCCAACTCAATTTGTGCAGCAGCGCCCTGTCATGGAAGCACCTAAGCTTCCAATGCCTTATGTACGTCGTGCCAACTTTCCTAGTGCAGATGCGCAGAATCAAGTCCGTCAAAATTCTGGTGTAGCAAAGAAGTGCTATACTTGTAGAGAAGTTGGACACTTTGCACATCAGTGTCCTATGTTAGGCCTTGGTCAAGGAAGCACTGCGCCGAGGAAAAACCCAAGACCCAATGGAGGACAGCTGCAAGGGAACCGCGGATAGCAGAATTTTGCTCGTGGCAACGTGAACTATGTCTCTATGGAGGATGCTCAACAAGCGGATGACGTGGTTATTGGTATGTTTCTCGCAAACTCCAACCTGGCGACTATTTTATTTGATTCTGGAGCATCGTATTCATTCATTGCATCAAAATATGTTGCCAAGTATAGTTTGCCTATCTCTCATATGAAGTTTACTCTATTGGTTAAGTCTCCTGGAGGAGAGATGAGGACAAATATAGTATGTCCAAAAGTAAGCCTTAGAATAAGGGGGGTAGACTTCTCCGCCAATCTCATTGTTTTGGATTCTCAAGGATTGGATATTATACTTGGTATGGACTGGTCGAGGAAGCACAATGGAGTTATTGAATGTTTCATGAAGACAGTGAAGTTGACCAATGAGGAAGGGATCACCATAGAATTTGAAGCATCTCAACATGCACCGAGGCAATTGGAGCTGAACCACATGGACGGTTCCGCAATTGAGGAGATTCCAGTGGTGTGCAATTTTTTGGATGTGTTTCCGGATGAGTTGCCAGGTATGCCACCTGATCGAGACATTGTGTTTGTTATTGATTTAATACCTGAAACTGTACCTATAGCTAAGAGGCCATATAGGATGCCTCCTAAGGAATTAGCGGAGCTCAAGGAGCAGATTCAAGAGCAACTAGAGAAAGGTTTCATTCGCCCCAGTTCTTCACCTTGGGGAGCGCCCGTGCTATTTGTGGATAATAAGATGGGTCGGAAAGGATGTGTGTGGATTACTGAGCTCTCAACAAGGTAACAATCAAGATCAAGTATACTTTGCTACGCATAGAAGACTTGTTTGATCAAATGAAGGGTGCTTGTGTTTTCTCCAAAATTGATTTGAGGTCGGGATACTTTCAAAAGAAGATTAGGCCAACAGACATACCTAAGACGATTTTTAGGACTCGATATGGATCTTATGAGTACACCGTGATGTCCTTTGGATTGATGAATGCGCCTGCCTACTTCATGTACCTCATGAATAAGGTCTTCATGGAGTACTTGGATAAGTTCGTTATGGTGTTCATAGACGACATTATGATCTACTCGAAGGATGAGAAAGAACATGAGGAACACTTGAGGCTGACATTGCAGAAACTGAGGGAGCATCAATTGTACGCTAAATTCAGCAAGTGCCAGTTTTGGTTGAAAGAGGTGTCGTTTTTGGGTCATATCATCTCGGGAGTAGGAGTATCGGTTGACCCAGGAAAGGTGAGGGATGAGCTAAAGTGGGAGCCACTGCAAAATGTAAAGGAGATCCGGAGTTTTCTTGGGATGGCTAGATATTACCGCCGGTTCATCAAGGACTTTTCTAACATAGCCAAGCCAATGACGGAATTGCTAATGAAGGGAAAGGCTTTCCGATGGAATGAGGTTTGTCATAACAGTTTTGAGGAGCTAAAGAAGAGGTTAACTACAACCCCAGTTTTGGTTTTGTCGGATGTGAGCAAGAGCTTCAATATTTATTGTGATGCATCAAGACAAGGACTCGGATGTGTGCTCATGCAAGAAGGTCAAGTTGTTGTGTATGCATTGAGACAATTAAAGAAACATGAGAAAAATTATCCAACGCATGATCTGGAACTTGCTGACATAGTACACGTATTGAAGATTTGGATACATTATATTCTTGGTCATAGGTGTGCAATTTATACGAATCATAAGAGCCTTAAGTAAATTTTCACACAAACGGATCTGAATTTGAGGCAATGAAGATGGTTGGAGCTCATCAAGGATTATGATTTTGGAATCAATTATCATCCGAGAAAAGCCAATGTAGTGGCTGATGCATTGAGTAGAAAAGGAGTAAGTCACCAACTCACGGTTCGAGAATTACCATCCGAGTTATGTAAGGAGTTTGGATGGTTGAACCTTGGATTTGTAAATGAGATGGGAATAATGGAGTTAAATCCGACTTTGTAGCAAGAAATTCGAGAAGGTCAGACCAAGGATGAGGAAATTCAGGAGATCAAAGAGAGGACCCAAGAAGGAAGGGAATTCAGGTTTGATGAGGACGAACATGGTATTTTATGGCTTGGAAAAAGGATTGTCGTGCCTAATGTGAACCATATTTGGGAGACAATAATTAAGGAGGCACATGACTCACCTTACTCAATTCATCCCGGTTGTATGAAGATGTACAAGGACATGAAAACGTGCTATTGGTGGGCTAGCATGAAAAAGGACATAGCTGAATACGTAGCCCTATGTGATGTGTGCCAACAAGTCAAGGCAGAACATCAAAGACCAGCTAGATTATTGCAACCTTTGAAGATCTCGGAATGGAAGTGGGAAGAGATCAATATGGACTTTATAGTTGGATTGCCACGTACACAGTACGAATATGACTCAATTTGGGTAATCGTGGATCGGTTGACCAAATTAGCTCATTTCATCCCTGTGAAGACCAAGTATACAGCTGCACAATTGGCCAAAATATACATGGAGCATATTGTGTGTCGACATGGAGTGCCAAAGAGGATAGTGTAGGATAGAGGTTCTTAATTTACCTCCAGGTTATGGCAGAAATTGCATGAAACTTTGGGAACAAGGTTAAATTTCAGCTCAGCATATCACCCTCAAATGGATGGACAAACTGAGAGGACCAATCAGATTTCGGAGGACATGTTAAGAGCTTGTGCTTTGAAGCATGGGAAAAGTTGGGACAAAAGCTTGCCATATGCGGAATTTTCATATAACAATAGTCACCAAGCATGTTTGAAGATGTCACCATAAGAAGCACTATATGGAAGGAAGTGTAGGACGCCCTTGTTCTGGAATGAGACATCTAGATGTGTTACTAGAAGGTGAAAAACAAGTCCAGATCATTCGCGAGAATTTGAGGGCCGCTCAGTCAAGGTAAAAAGGCTATGCGGACAATAGGAGAAGGAAACTAGCGTTCAAAGTAGGAGATTTTGTATACCTCAAGGTATCACCAATGAGAGGTCATAAGAGGTTTAACATAAGAGGCAAGCTTAACGTAAAAGAGTTTGGCACGACGTCCCTAGGCCTAGTTAACATAAAACCCAAGAAACAAGTCGTGAAACAAAACATCAACTCAGAGTCACGATTTATCGGACAAGTTCGAAAATTGCCAGACTAGTCCAAAGTTGGACAGAGAGATATCAGACAAGTCCAGACTGGATATTGGACAAGTCCGAACATATGCAAAGGGGAAAACAGACAATTCTGGCAAAAAAAGGACATGTCTGACTTTAGTCAGAGGGAAAAACGGACAAGTCCGCTGGAACACCGGACTAGTTCGGACAAGTCTAGGGACTTAGCAAATTTTTTTAAGGATTTGGAACACCAGACTAGTCCGCATAGGACCGGACAAGTCTGAAGGTGTCTAGTGGGAAAAACAGACTAGTCCACAGAAAAACAGACAAGTCCGTTTGAAGTTAGATAGAAATCGGACTAGTCCGCACCAAAATCGGACTAGTCCACACTTCCCAAAATTCTTATGTGCAGTTTTGTTTCTAATTCATTTTAAACTTGTTCCTTTTTATGTGGATTAATGTTAGACATGTATTAGAATCTATGCAATGCATGATGGATGAAAATGAGGGTGTTACAACGATTCACAAGTTTGTGGCATTAGGATCTATCGCCCCGGAACAAAATCATTGCATTAGGAACTTTTGCCACGATTCACCAGTTCGTGGTTTTAGGATGTATCGCCATGGAACACAATCTTTGCATTAATAACTTTTGCCACGATTCACAAGTTCATGGCGTTAGGATCTATTGCCATGGAACAGAATCATTGCATTAGGAACTTTTGCCATGATTCACAAGTTCCTGGCATTAGGATCTATCGCCACAGAACGGAAGCGTTGCATTAGGAACTTTTGCCACGATTCACAAGTTCGTGATGTTAGGATCTATCACCAAGGAACATAATTGTTGCATTAGGAACTTATTCCACAATTCACCAATTTGTGGCATTAGGATCTATCACCACGGAACACAATCATTGCATTAGGAACTTTTGCCATGATGCACCAGTTCGTGGTGTTAGGATTTATCGCCAAGAAACACATTCGTTGCATTAGGATCTGCTACCACGATTCAATAGTTCGTGGTGTTAGGATCTATCACCACGGAACACAATCGTTGCATTAGGATCTGTTACCACGATTCACCAGTTTGTGGCGTTAGGATCTATCATCACGGAACACAATCGTTGCATTAGGATATGTTGCCACGATTCATGATATATTACAAAACATTGGCCACTGTGTGAACGAATAAATGTGTGGTGTGTTTTCATAGTGTTCCTCAGGAATCATAAGAATGGATTCGTTTTTTTTCTGGACAAGTGAATTATTCAGTTATCAAATGAATGTGCTCTAAGTTCAGTGATGTGTGATATCAATAGTGAACCGAAGCAAAATGTAGAAAATCACGAAGCTAAAAGGAGACATCGTGGGGAGGACGCACTTTTCATATAAGAAATGCACTTCGCTGCTAATTTAGTGCGTCTCCATTTTGCTTGTACAATCGTTGCATTAGGATTTGTTGCCACGATTGTACTAGTTCGTGGCCTTAGGATCTATCGCCACGGAACACACTCGTTAAATTAGGATATGTTGCCAGGAATCACTAGTTTGTTGCATTAGGAATTTTTGCAGGAGCGTTATTTCAAATTTTGGGTATCTTCTAAAGAGGTGGGATTATTCAATATCGGCTTGCTTCTAAGCTTGCTGCTAAATAGAAGAGCGGCTTCTATCTTTTCAAAAAAAAAATCAAATAGTTCACAGGTAGCTTAAACATTACTTATATAAGAAATCATCTTCTTTGTTGTTGCCCGCCCCCCAATAGTGGAGGTACAATACCATCATTGATATATGTATCATCATCATCATCGTCGTCGTCATCTTCATTTTCTAATGGAACTCTATGTGCCTCAAACTGATCACATGTTCTCATTTGAAGAGCGGAAGCATTACCGGTTGCTCCCTCAATGTCATTCCTTGCCCATGTGATCTTATCCTCATTTATGTGTGGCATATTGATATCAATAAGTCGTCGATCATCAAATTTCTCAGCCTCCATTGTCTCAGTGACATTATTTTCACTGTCTCCAGGGGGCATGGCAAAAAGGTTATGTGGCTTCATTTTAACAATTGTAGCCCATTTAGGTTGCTTCACACTTTGAACGTAGAAAACTTGTTCTGCTTGGGTGGCTAGAATGTAAGGCTCATACTTAAATTGAGAAAGAGTGGTGTCAGCATCTATCATTTCGTATCAATATGTTTTGTAGCCTCTGCTTTGGTTCTGACCGAACAAGGCTGATCAAATCAGTCATATTCAAATAACAGAACCTCTTGATTTTTTTTCAAAATCAACAGAAATAATTTTCTTGATTACGCCAAACCACTCATGATCACCATCCCGAACAACAACACCGATGTTTTGGTCCGTAAATCTTTTTCCACCTCTGCAGTTTCAAAGAAGATGTCATTTATGAATGATCGACTAAAAAAATGTGCCCGACGAACAAGTCCTCTAGATAATGCATACAAATAATCAGTTACTTTTTCTTCTTTGTGTAATGTCGTAATCTGTACACATTAGTATAAAAGGTGTCATCAATAAACCAACTTCAGAACACATATTTGTTCAATATTTCATCAAAGTAAAAACTTGTATGTACTTACTTGTTTCTGAAACCAATAAAAAACGCATCTCTATGGCGTTTTTCAACATCACAAGAATGAATCTTTTTGAACTCTTCAAAATGCTCACTGAAAAGGGTACAAAATTGAATTAGCCATCTACAATAAGCATGATCCAATATAGTATAGAACATCTGAGTTATACGTACTTGATCCATGGAGCTGCCTCTTCAACATTAGAAATAATATAATGTCTGATGTTATGTAGTTCCACCATAGTAAGTTGGCCCTATTAAAACCCCGTTTTAGAATTATCAACTTCTGTAAATATATTAGACTCAAGAGAAGGTTCATTCCTAGCTGCAGCTTCATGACGTTCTGTCCTATTAAGCTTGGTGCTAATGTTATCCAAAAACTAACTACAAAAAGTCATACGGTCTTCCATAATATATCCCTCAACTATAGAACCCCCTGGGTGAGCTCTATTACGTACATACCTCTTCAATGTACCAAGGTACCTCTCAATTGGATACATCCCTCTGTAAGAAATAGGTCCACCCAAGCGAGCTTCTTCGGCAAGATGGATTGGAAGATGTACCATGATATCAAAGAAAGCGAGAGGAAGCAACATCTCAAGCTTACAAATTGTTTCAGGAAATTGTTTGATCATCTTATCCAAATCTGGATCCGCCAATTCTTTAGAACAAATTGCAGAAAAGAATGTGCTAAACTCAATTAAAGGTGCAACAACCTTTTCAAGGAATTAGTCACAAACTGTAATAGGAAGGAGCTTCTGAAGTATAATATGGCAGTCATGAGTTTTTAGACCTGATACCTTACATGCTTTTATGTCCATGCATCTCTTGATGTTTGAGGCATAACCATCGGGCATCTTCGCATCCCCCCCAAAACTTGCACAAGGTGGTATTCTCATCTTTATGCAAAGTATATGATGCTGATGGACAATTTGTAGCCACCGGATGTTGTTGTGGCCGTATACCCATATCCTGCATATCAAGACGATCTTGTAGACTATCTTTTGTTTTACCATCCATATTAAGCAATGTCCCAAATATTCTATCACAAATGTTTTCTCAATGTGCATGACATCCAATTTATGCCTTATTAGCAATGTCTTCCAATACGGGAGCTGGAAAAATATACTTTTCTTCTTCCAACTATGCAACCTATTTTCCCCAGTGCACCTTCTCTTATTATTTGTCTTTCCAAAACTCACTTCATCAAAGCTCTCGTATTGTTGGAGTATTCGTCACCAGAGACTGATGTTGGAGCCTCTCTAGTATCTATCTTATTGTTGAAAGAAGCTTTGTCTCAGCGCCCCCTGTGATTCTGAGGTAGGAAACGATGATGACTCATGTAGAAATACTTTCATCCATGTTTCAACCACTAGGCATCAGTGTTTACATGGCAGTATGGACATGCTAACTTACCTTTGGTGCTCCATCCACATAGCATTGCATATGCTGAAGAATCATTTATTGTCCACAATATAGAAGCTCGCATGAGAAATGTCTCTTTCTTTGAACTGTCATATGTTTCAACACCATCAGATCATAATTTCAGTAGCTCATCAATCAAAGGTTGCAGATACACAACAATGTTGTTTCCAGGTGACTTTGGCCCAGGAATTATCATTGACATCAACCAATAAGGTTGCTTCATACACAACCAAGGTGGTAGATTATAAGGGATTAGAATCACAGGCCATGTACTGTAAGAAACATTCATTATTCCAAAAGGATTGAAACCATCAGATGCTAGCCCAACTCTTATGTTGCGAGTATCAGATGAGAAATTTGGGTGAATACTATCAAAATGCTTCCATGCTTTCGGATCTGCAGGATGGCAAAATATTCCATCATCAATACGTTCCTCTTTGTGCCAGTGCATGTTTGATGTCGTTGATTCTGCCATATAAAACCTTAGAAGATGGGGAATAAGAGGTAAGTATTGTACAATCTTGCGTACTACAAGCTTCTTGGCTTTTCCACGAGGTAAAGCCTCTCCTGCATCCCCACCAGTACAATTTTTCCATCTTAATTCACCACATTTCGGGCATCGATCCGGTAGAGAATAGTCCTTTCTGAAAAATCACAACCATTGACACGTGCATCGATCTTTTCGTAGCCCAGCCCGAGGTCACGAACAACGTTCTGAACATTATCAAGTGTATTAGGAATGCAGTGGCCCTCTGGAAGCACATATGAGAATAGTTCAAGGATCAACTCACACGCTTTTTTGCTCAAACCAGTTAAACACTTTATCTGGTACAACCTGACAATGAAGGATAATTGGGTCAACTTCTCACAACCTCGATACAACTCCTTGTTAGCATTTTTTAATAAGTCATGGAATGCCTTTGCACACCCAGTTGGCTCTTGCTGATTTATAGCAATTTTTGGATCATCAACATCTACTGAAGTACCACCATGATCAGTGCCTCTAAGTAGACTGGACAGCATATTTTCCATAGCAGCATCATCAGAAATTATCTCCTCATTATTTGCCGATTGCTCAACAATATTTTTCTCAACTCATTTTTCACCATGGTGTAGCCAACAAGTATAAAGAAATGACATCCCATTACGAAGCAAGTGATGATGAACTTCCTTGTGTGTCCTGTGGCAAATATTATGACATTTCGTGCAAGGACAAGGCATAGTTTCTTCTTCACGAGTGCCCTAGAATGCAAAATTTAAAAATGACTTCATTCCATCCCACCACTCCTTCGTACGCCTGCCTTTTCCCATCCATGTCTTATCTTATGACATCGCTTCCTACAATTCAATCAATGTATACGTAAGAGGATAGAACTACAATAACATTATGTAAGCAATTGTATGTACCTAGCGCCGTTGCTCCTCCATGTGCGGCGGCCGGCGGATGCTCCTCCACGCCGGTGGCCGGCGGATACTCTTCCAAGAGCGTGGCGGCCGGCGGATGCTCCTCCAAGAGCGTGGCGGTCGGCGGATGCTCCTCAAAGCGCGTTTCGTTGTGAATCGAAGGGTCCCGCGATCAGGCAGCCAGGAAAAAGCGTACGTAAAGCTATCAGAGTAGTCCCAACACTACGTTGGGCCGCTTGTTATTCGTGGTCTGAAATTGCGCTGAGTCACTTTGTATTTGTTGGCTGAAACTGCGCTGGGACACTTGGTGTTCGTCCCTATGACGCGTGAGCCCATCTACAGGTGCACGTCTAGCTCTGGCAATTTGTTATCTAAAAAAGTTAATGTAGCAATGGGGGTGGTATTCTGATCAAAATAAAGCATACGCATAAAATGTCTTGAATCGCAGCAACACAATGATATAAACAAGGACTAAATACTAGATATAAGCATCAAAGGAACCAAACAGTAGTGCTTAACGTACTATGCCAGGCAACAAACGAATCGACAGAACTAGCTCTTACATAATCCCCAATAAACACAAAACAAACTAACCGGCACATCTAGTCCGCAACACTTCCATTCAAGAAGTGATAATAACTTCTGACCGCATATAGGAGTAGTGGTAAAGATGACACCTCGTATAGGGGCATTGGACCAGTGGTACGTTGGAGTTATACCTATCTTTTTCTAATATTTTTCTCATCTTTTCTTTTATTTTCTCTCTATTTATTGTCTCCACTTTTATTTCCAGTCGTGGCTACCTTTGCGTTTTCCTTTTACTATGTACTAGTACTGTATAATACTTTACAAACCACTTTGCAGGCCTCACTACAGGCGATCTTTGCTGGCACCGCCATCAGATAAAGTACCGTACTGGCCACTTTAGAGGCTACTGGTGGTGTGGAGGGTCGTTCATTAATAGAGAATAATGATAGAACATATAGCTCACTAAGCAAACAGACAAAAAACAAAATAACAGTTGGAACAGACGAGCAACGTTGAGTTCATGAACATAAAACATTACTACAAAACAAGAAATACGACATCATGAAACAAGAAAAACAACATCACACATCCTTATAAGTTTTTTATATATAGTCCATACCGCATAACACCTCACAGCAGAATGTGAAATGCTCGTGTCTAATCCTACAGTATTCACTACAGAAGACCCTGCAACCGCTCCATCCTTGTTTCCCGCAACTGGCAGCCGTGCACGGGTCAACCTCCTTGTTGGGTAGCGACACCATCGGCGGTCTCGGAGGCGGGCGCAGATGCGCCCACGTCAAATTACCGGTTTCAGCCAAGGCTTGAATCTGACACCGCCTGTACTCATTGTTGGCCTTCATGATTGCGATGGACCCAACCGCTTTCTCACCAAAGTCGACCTCACCTTTGACCTGCCAGATATACTTGAAGGCGTCGCAGGCCCTGTGGTCGGCATCGTAGCGGAGGAGGCCAAGGACGTAGGCCGCCTCCATGTGGCCGGCCCCGGCCACCCGCGCAAGAAACTAGGCGCCGGCTGCGTGCGATCGACCGCGAAGACGAGCTCGAGCGTGGTGATGTAGCATGCACGAGGGTTGTCAGCGATGGGCAGGTTCTCCACGAGGGCTTTGTAGCACCCCAGGTCGTGCCACATCCTCCGGGTCACCTCCTCCAGTGCTATGTGCCTGCCCACGATGCCATCCCGGCACGCTGCATGCAAGGCCTTGTAGGTGGCACGCAGAATGGAGAGGTCGTCCAACGGTCGCAAGGAGCTTGCGCTGAGGCGCCCCTCGATCTCGACCGCAATATTGTACGTAAACGACAACTCCATAGGCTTCGACGTCACCATGATGCGAAGGGAACCAATGAAGGTGCGCGCGGCAGAGACAAAGAGGAAGCTAGAGTACGTGCAGAGAAGACGATGATGGATGTCTTTATAGAGTACGCACGAAGAAGACGATGGAGATATTATACAAACACACGCGCCATCGTCTTCTCCGCGCATACTGATGGGGGTCGCGCATAGTGATGGTTCGAATTTTGGCAGTGGCGGATTCCACATCCTCTGCAGTACTGCGCAGGTGCATTAAGGGTGGCTGACATGTGAACACCACAGCCTATGGGACCCACTCCTCTCGCATGCACTGATGGGATGCGTGAAGTAATGGAACCGCTCTGTTTTCTACATCAGCACAAGAATAATATCCAATTATCAATAGAGAAAACATACTATGTTTGACCAAAAATTTCATTTTTACAGTTTGGTTCTCCACGCTCTTTCACCTTAATTCATACGTACTACCTATCTTTTTCTAACATTTTTCTCGTCCTTTCTTTTCTTTTCTCTCTGTTCATTGTCTCCACTTTTTGATGAGGACATCACAACAGCGGAGACACACATTGAACTGCAAGGACCAATTACAAGAGCACGTACACGGTTATTAAATCAGCAGGTGAATTCGTTCCTAACTTCTTTTGCATGTGAGTTTGAGAATAGATTTCTATGTGATGATTTAATTGTTATTAGGAATAACGGAGAAGATCAACAAGTGAAGGAAATTGGCCTTGGGAGCGTGGAGAACCAGCTGGGACGTCCACAAGTTGATGGAAACAGTTTACAATTCGGACTCGAGTTCAACTCGGAGTCCAGGAGCAGTCTACCTTAAAACGGACGCCCAGGAGGCATACGGACTCCGTTTTTGACGTTCTACATATGCAAGGAAAGAGGAGAAGATAAACTTTCCAATGGTTCTGGTCCCACCTCAAAATACCTCCGGAGTCATTGGAAATCGTCGAAAAAAGTCGAGTACAGATTTCTGTCCGGTGCTGCGCCACCGAATCAGGCCTTTGGGCCTTGTATCCCGTAAGAGTCCATTAGGGACGCCTCTAATCGTGTTTTGGTCGAACCCTAGCCTATAAATACTGCAGCCGCTGGTCATATTCGGTGGGTTTTGCTTAGATCAATAATATCGCCGTTCTACAGTTTGTGAGACCCCAACTTCGCGATTTCCGATCGTGTCTTCGACGTTCTTGCTCGTGTTCTCGGTTGCACATGCAGGGATTAGCCTTCTTGGCAAGGTCAAGCGTGTGCAGCACAGTTGATAACCAACGGAGCCGTTGTGTAGTGATTGCAGGGGTACTCGAACCGCTCGAGTGCCGCGGATCATCAACGTCGAGTTCTCCACCCCAATCGACATACCTTTCGGAAGATCGGGTCTAAACCTACTCATCAATTGGTATCAGATTTCCTGGTTGCCCGTGAGGTATATTTGTTTTTCCTTCCATTAGATCAATTTTGTTTCGTACCTAGAGTCCACAGAAAAGCCACAAAAAAAAATTAGATGGTTTTTACCGCTTCCCAGACTATAGTGCCTGTAGTTTTGTTTTTCAGTTTGCATTGTTGAGTTTGCATTCGTGTGGTTGAGTCTTGTTGCTGGTTTAGCTTTGTGTTTTGGGTCCTATTTATCGTGTTTCGTCCTTGTTTTCTTGCTGTTCAACACCTATTCCACAATCTCTAAATAATAAACCGATCCACCACGTTTATCGGTTTGCCCTAGCTAGCCGCCTTGCGTGAACTCCCGCATCGCCAGCCCTAGATTAGGTGACAAACCTTTGTGCCACTCATCCTTGAATCATCACACACCACCCCGTTAGTTGCTGTGCAAATTCCCGACCGTTTTCATATCCGATTGCGAGTTCTGTTGTCAAACCGAGTTGGAATCAACATCCAAAAAAACGTAACTCGGACAACCTACCTTAAAACGGCCATAACTTTTGCATACGAACTCGAAATCAGGCGATTTTTTTTTTCAAATTCATCTACGCAGAATTTCGCATCCGATTTTCTGCTGCGTAGCCGTGTTCGGCGAAATTAGATTGTTCAAATTCCCCTCGGAAGATAGGCTATCCGGCCTCCGAAGTTTCAGCACGAATTTTAAAGAATCTTCTTGATTTTGTATAGGCCGCATATTACATCCAATTGAGCTGCAAATTTGTGTGCTTCCTATATTTGTGCTCCTGAGTAAAGAAAAAATATCAAAAAATATTACAAAAAAGAAAAAAAATAGTGAAGAGCACGCATATTAAAGCAATTGGCCTATACCACTTGGTGCTGTTTTGTTGGTTATATCATTATGTCTTTCTTTTGCCTTGATACTTCCTTGTGTTGTGCTAGGCTCTAGAGCACTCGGTTGACCAGCAACAGTTTCCTACATTGAATACTTATTCAATTTTGTTTAGCTGTTAACGATTTTCTTCTTATTAGCCACCATATTGTGTCATCCAAGCTCCACCTTTCTCTTGAGCATAACAGGTACCTTTGCAATCACCCCACGCTTCATTGGTTCATCTCACCGTCCACACCACCTGCTGTGTTGGTAAGAACACTTGTAAGAGCGTGGTAAGACGCTTGAGGGAGAGAGATTGTTTTCTTCCACCTTCCACATTGTCACTGTAGTTGTAGGGAAGGGAGTTTCTGCAGATGGAGAAAAGGGAGATATCACACTGTGTGTGATAGGTATTTTTTTTGTTGTCTTTTGTTTCCTACTAACAATGGCAGGAGAAGACACTGATGACAAATGTGTTCAACATGCTAAGTTACGTGATATGATGAAGACCATGACGGATATGTTCACCAAATACAATGCAGCAACAGAGGAGTCATTGGCGAACTTGACTCGCCAACTAGATGACCTTGCTCTTCGGATGAATACTTATGAGGCTCGGTTGCCTCTCGTTGGAAGACAAGAAGACAATGCTTATGATGAACTGGAAGATCACAATAATCAGCCAAGACTGCCACTGTATCGTCGAGGTATGGGAGGTAATAATCACAACAATTATAATCGCCCTCCTGATCATCCTTTTGCTAAAGTGAAATTTACTATACCATCTTTTTCTAGTGCTTATGATGTTGAGTCTTATCTTGATTGGGAGATGACAGTAGAGCAAAAATTTAATTCCCATATTGTTCCTGAACAACATAGAGTTCGTCAAGCCACTAGTGAGTTTAAGGACTTTGTATCATATGGTGGAATGAACTTGTTAAAACTAGAACTGATCCTCCAACATGGGATAGATTAAAGGAAACTATGCGTGTTCGATTTGTTCCTCCATCTTTTCAGCGGGACCTTCGCAAAAAATTGCAGCGTTTAGACCAAGGTAACATGTCCGTAGAGGAGTATTATCAAGAGTTACAAAAGGGTATGCTGCGTTGTGGGGTAGTAGAGGACATGGATGATAAAATAGCTCGTTTTTATGGGGGGTTGAGGCGTGAAATTCAGGACACTGTTGATTACAAGGAATATGATACTGTTAACAGATTGTTTCAGCTTGCTATGTTGGCAGAAAAAGAATTGCAGGGCCGACAACAACAGCAACAACGCACGAGGAGCAACTTCACGCCGCGTGCAGCGACCACACCATCCAAAAACAGCACCATCTTTGACCCCCCGTGCAGCGACTACGCCACCCAATGGCGGCCAACGAACTATACCTGCTGCTCCACCTTCTCGCGTGCCAGAAGGCAGCAAGGCGACATCATTCAAGCCTTCATCGTCCACTCCTTCTACGGGTCGTACTTCCGACATTAAGTGTCACCGCTGCCAGGGACTTGGTCATATGATGAGAGATTGTCCGAGCAAACGAGCATACATAGCACGCGACGATGGCGGGTATGATAGTACTTCGGATGTTGAAGATGAATATTCTCTTGCTACTGACTTTATAGATCCAAATGACGAACACACCGAAGAAGAGGTACTTGGTACAGCGGCGACGGAGAGCTATAGGAGCATCATTGTGCAGCGTGCCGTGAGCTCCAAAGTGGTGACCGACGACAAGCTACAACGACACAACCTCTTCCACATGATTCTCGTCGTCAAGGACTGCCGTGTACACACTATAATTGATGGAGGTAGCTGCAATAACTTGGTAAATACGGACGTCATCAAGAAACTCGGTTTGACAACAAGAGCACACCCTCATCCGTACCACATTCAATGGTTCAACAACAGCGGTAAGGTTCGGGTAACACAAACAGTGAGAATACATTTTTCAATTGGTTCATACCATGATTTTGCTGATTTTGATGTTGTTCCTATGGATGCTTGTTCTCTATTATTGGGTCGTCCTTGGGAATTTGATACAGATGCTATTCATCATGGTAGAACCAATAAATATACTCTCATGCATAAGGAAAAGAAAATCACTTTGCTCCCCATGACTCCTGCTGAAATTGTGCATTTTGAGAAGAGTAAAATTCGTGAGGGCAAAGCAACAAAATTAGAATCTGAAAAACAGCAAGTTATTAAGTTAAAATCACCATCGCTGCTCGCAACTAAATCTGAACTTGCTGATTTATTCGATGCTAAGGGGATGTGCTATGCTTTAGTTTGCAAAGAAGCCATGTTTTCACTTCATGAATTGTCTATTGCATTGCCCCCTGCTGTTGCTAACCTTTTGCAGGAGTTTGAGGATGTGTTTCCCTCCGAGATACCCCCTGGTTTACCACCGATGAGAGGCATTGAACACACGATCGATTTGATTCCAGGAGCAAGTTTGCCAAATCGTTCAGCATACAGGGCGAATCCACAAGAAACTAAGGAAATTCAGCGACAAGTCCAAGATCTTTTGGACCGCGGGTACATTCGTGAAAGCCTTAGCCCTTGTTCCATTCCTGTTCTTTTGGTTCCTAAGAAAGATGGTAGTTGGCGCATGTGTGTTGATTGTTGAGCGATTAATAACATCACCATTCGATATCGTTATCCTATTCCAGGATTAGATGACATGCTTGATGAATTGAGTGGTGCTATCATCTTCACAAAAATTGACTTGCGTAGTGGTTACCACCAAATTAGAATGGCACTAGGAGATGAATGGAAAACTGCATTTAAAACCAAGTTTGGACTTTATGAGTGGTTAGTCATGCCTTTTGGTTTAACTAATGCACCCAGCACTTTTATGCGATTAATGAACGAGGTTTTACGTGCTTTCATTGGACAATTTGTGGTGGTTTACTTCGATGATATCCTCATTTACAGCAAGTCATATGATGAACATCTTGATCATTTACGTGCTGTTTTTACTGTTTTGAGAGATGCACGTTTGTTTGGTAACATCGAAAAGTGCATCTTTTGCACCAATCGAGTCTTGTTTCTTGGCTATGTCATTTCCTCGCAGGAATTGAGATGGATGAGGCAAAAATTGAATCAACCACCAGCTGGCCATCCCCAACAACCGTCACACAGGTACGTAGTTTTCTTGGTCTTTCAGGTTTTTATCGGTGCTTTGTGCGGGATTTCAGCACCATTGCAGCACCTTTACATGAGCTAACAAAGAAGGGAGTGCCATTTCGATGGGGAGAACAACAGCAACACGCTTTCGATGCTCTCAAATCGAAGCTTACACAAGCACCATTGCTACAACTTCCTGATTTTGACAAGACCATTGAGCTAGAATGTGATGCAAGCGGCATTGGTATTGGAGGCGTTCTTATACAAGGAGGTAAACCCGTTGCTTTCTTTAGTGAAAAACTTCATGGTCCTTCTCTGAATTATTCTACTTATGATAAGGAATTGTATCCTTAGTGCGTGTATTACAAACTTGGCAACATTATCTTTGGTCTAAGGAGTTTGTCATACATTCTGATCATGAATCATTGAAGTATCTTAAGTGTCAAACCAATCTGAATAAACGACATGCTAAATGCATTGAGTTCATAGAGTCGTTTCCATACATCATTAAGCATAAGAAAGGGAAGGAAAATATCATTGCCGATGCATTATCTAGGCGTTATACCATGCTGTCCCAACTTGATCATAAAATCTTTGGTTTGGAAACAATAAAAGCATTATATCCTATTGATTTGGACTTCAAAGATGCTTTTGAAAATTGTAGAGAAGGGAGAACTTGGAATAAATATGTGATGCGAGAGGGTCTCCTCTATCGTGCTAACAAGCTATTCGTTCCAGCTAGCTCCATTCGTCTATTACTTTTGCAGGAAGCACATGGAGGAGGTTTGATGGGACATTTTGGAGTGAAGAAAACTGAAGACGTGCTGTCCACACACTTCTTTTGGCCAAAGATGAGGCATGATGTCGAGCGCTACGTGTCACGATGCACTACATGCAACAAAGCTAAGTCTCGCCTTAACCCACATGGTCTTTATATGCCTCTTCCTGTTCCTAGTGCACCTTGGGAGGATATTTCTATGGACTTTATTTTGGGATTTCCTAGGACCAAGAGGGGGAGGGATAGTATTTTTGTCGTTGTTGATCGTTTTTCCAAAATGGCACACTTTATACCTTGTCATAAGAATGATAATGCCTCACACATTGCTGATTTATTTATGACGGAAATTGTTCGTTTACATGGTGTGCCAAATACCATTGTTTCTGATCGTGATGCAAAATTTTTATTGTGGTATAAATTGGGAACCAAGTTGCTGTTTTCAACTACATGTCACCCACAAACGGATGGACAGACCGAGGTAGTTAATCGTACTTTATCCACTATGTTGCGGGCTGTCTTGAAAACAAATTTGAAGTTGTGGGAGGAGTGTTTACCACATATAGAATTTGCTTACAACAGATCCGTTCACTCCACGACAAAGGTAAGTCCATTCCAGGTAGTGTATGGTTTCAATCCCCGAGCTCCTATTGATTTACTACCTTTGCCTCCTTCTAAAACTATAAATTTGGATGCTACACAATGATCTGAATTCATTCTTAAGATGCATGAAACTACAAAGAAAAATATTGAAATGATGAATGAGAAGTATAGGATTGCAGGTAGTAAAGGTAGAAAAGAAGTAAAACTTGAACCGGGTGATTTGGTGTGGTTACATTTGAGAAAAGAGCGATTCCCGACTTGAGAAAATCTAAACTTATGCCACGAGCTGCTGGTCCTTTTAAGATCATTGAAAAGATTAATGATAATGCATATAAGCTTGAAAGTCCTCCCAATTTTGGGGTTAGTCCTACATTTAACATTTCAGATTTGCGACCGTACTTGGGAGAAGAAGATGAGCTTGAGTCGAGGACGACTCCAATTTAAGAGGGGGAGGATGATGAGGACATCACAACAGCGGAGACACACATTGAACTGCAAGGACCAATTACAAGAGCACGAGCACGGTTATTAAATCAGCAGGTGAATTCGTTCCTAACTTCTTTTGCATGTGAGTTTGAGAAAAGATTGCTATGTGATGATTTAATTGTTATTAGGAATAATGAAGAAGATCAACAAGTGAAGGAAAGAGGCCTTGGGAGCATGGAGAACCAGCTGTGACGTCCACAAGTTGATGGAAACAGTTTACAATTCGGACTCGAGTTCAACTCGGAGTCCAGGAGCAGTCCACCTTAAAACGGACGCCCAGGAGGAATACGGACTCCGTTTTTGACGTTCTACATATGAATGGAAAGAGTAGAAGATAAACTTCTCAATGGTTCTGGTCCCACCTCAAAATTCCTACGGAGTCATTGGAAATCGTCGAAACAAGTCGAGTCCAGATTTCTGTCCGGTGCTGCGCCACCGAATCTGGCCTTTGGGCCTTTTATCCCGTAAGAGTCCATTAGGGATGCCTAATCGTGTTTTGGTCGAACCCTAGCCTATAAATACTGCAGCCGCCGGTCATATTCGGTGGGTTTTGCTTAGATCAATAATATAGCCGTTCTACGGTTTGTGAGACCTCAACTTCGCGATTTCCGATCGTGTCTTCGACGTTCTTGCTCGTGTTCTCGGTTGCACTTGCAGGGATTAGCCTTCTTGGTGAGGTCAAGCGTGTGCAGCACGGTTGATAACCAACAGAGCCGTGGTGTAGTGATTGCAGGGGTACTCGAACCGCTCGAGTGCCGCGGATCATCAACGTCGAGTTCTCCACCCCAATCGACATACCTTTCGGAAGATCGGGCCTAAACCTACTCATCACTATTCTTCCAATCGTCGCTATCTGTTGCGTTTTCCTGTTAATACGTACTCCCTCCAACTCAACTCAAATCTATTTCTTGGTTTAGTCAAACTTAACTTTGACCAATAATTTCTATTGATTCTATTAAGTTCAATAACATGTACATTTTATATTATGAAAATACTTTTCATGAATAATCTAAATGTACAATTCTTATGTTGATAAAATTTATCAAAATAACTTAAATCAATGGTCAAAAGTAGATTTGACCAAATCCAGAATAGAGTTGAGTTGGGACGGAGGTAGTACTAGTAGTATTGTATATTACTTTACAGTCCGCTTTGCAGGCCCCACTACGAGCGATCTCCTCTGGCATCTCCAGTAGCTAAAGTACCGTACCGACCACTTCAGAGGCCACTAGCGGTGTGGAGGGTCGTTCATTAACAGGGAATATAAATAGAACAGATAGTTCACTAAACAAATAGATAGAAAACAAAATAACAGTTGGAATAGATGAACAACATTGAGTTCATCAACATAAAACATTAGTACAAACAAGAAAAATGACATCATGAAACAAGAAAAACAACATCACAGCATTATAAGTTTATACCCCATACCGGATAACACATCACGATAGAATGTGAAATGCTCGTGTCTAATCCTACAGTCTTCATTAGAGAAGACCCTGCAACCGCTCCACCCTTGCTTCCCACAGCCGGAAGCCGTGCAAGGGTCAACCTCCTTGTTGGGCAGCAACACCATCGGTGGTCTGGGAGGCGGGCGTGGATGCACCCACATCAGAAAACCGAGTTCAGCAAGGGATCGAATCTAACACCGCTTGCACTCATTGTTGGTCCGCATGATGGCGACGTACCCGACCACTTTCTCACCGATGTCGACCTCGCCTTCGAACTGCCAGATATACTCGACGGCATCACGGGCCCCGCGATTGACGTCGTAGCGGAGGAGGCCAAGGACGTAGGCCGCCTCCATTTGGCCGGCACTGGTCGCCTGGGGAGAAGCTGGGCGCCCTGCTACGCGTGATCGACCGCGAAGGCGAGCTTGATCCTGGTGACGTAGCACGCATGAGGGTGGCCGACGATGGCTAGGTTCTCCACGAGGGCTTTGTACAGCCCCGGGTCGTGCCACATCCTCCGGGTGACCCGCTCCACCGCCACGCGCCTGCCCACGGTGCCATCCAAGCATGCTGCATGCATGGCTTTGTAGGTGGCACACAGAATGGAGAGGTCGTCCAAGGGTCGCAGGGAGCTTTTGGCGACACGCCCCGTGATCTCGACATCAATATCGTGCGTGAACAGCAACTCCATAAGCTTTGGCGTCACCGTGCTGCGAAGGGAATGAATGAGTGTGCGGGAGACAAAGAGGAAGCTAAATTACATGCGGAGAAGACGGTGGTGTGTCGCAGAGAAGACGATGGAGACATTATATAAAGACACACGCCATCGTCTTCTCCGCGCGTACTGATGGGGGTCGCGCGCAGTGATGGTTCGGCTTCCAGCAGTGGTGAATTCCACATCCTCTGGAGCACTGCAGGTGCATTAAGAGTGGCTGACATGTGAACACTACAGCCTATAGGACCCACGCCTCTCGCATGCACTGGTGGACGCACGAAGTAATGGAACCACTCCGTGTTCAACATCAGCACAAGAATAATATGTTGCCATCAATAGAGATAACATACTATGCTTGACAGTAATCTGCACCAAACATTTTCTGTTTTACAGTTTGGTTCTCCATGCTCTTTCACCTTAATTCGTACGTACGTACTACCTATCTTTTTCTAACATTTTTCTCGTCCTTTGTTTTCTTTTCTTTTCTCTCTGTTCATTGTCTCCACTTTTCATTGCAGTCGTTGCTAATCGACATAACTAGCTGTTACATAATCCCCAATAAACACAAAATAAACTAATTGGGACATCAAGTCCGCAGCACTTCCCTTCAAGCAGTGGTAATAACTTCTGGCCGTGTATAGGAGTAATGATAATGATTACACTACGTATAGGGGCATAGGGCCAGTGGTACGTTGGAGTTCTACCTATCTTTTTCTAACATTTTTCTCGTCCTTTCTTTTCTTTTCTCTCTGTTCATTGCCTCCACTTTTCTTTCCAGTCGTCGCTACCTGTTGCGTTTTCCTGTTACTACGCGGTAGTAGTACTGTATACTACTTCATAGACCGCTTTGCAGGCCCCGCTGCGGGCGATCTCCTGGCACCTCCAGCAGCTAACGTATTGTACAGACCACTTTAGAGGCCACTGGTGGTGTGGAGGGACGTTCATTAATAGAGAATACAAATATAACAGATAGTTCACTGAACAATAGATAGAAAACAAAATAACAGATGGAACAGACGAACAACACTGAGTTCATTATAATAAACATTACTCCCTTCTTCCTATATTACTTGTCATTAGAACAAGTATTTAATTTCATATTTGAACTAGAAAACTTTTCCTAATGATTAACGACAAGTAAAATGGGAAGGAGGAAGTACAAAAAGAGAAAAACAACATCACAAAATAAGAAAAAATAAAACATCACAAAAACAAGAGAAAAACATCACGACTGGATTAATCTATGTCAAAAGATTTCTTGTTTTAAATATGGGTTCAACTAGAATGTAATTAGATGTTTGGTGCAATCGTGCAATCCACCATCGTCAACCGTTGGATCGATCTACATTACGGTCGTTGAATCTTTTTATTTAACCCCCTCCACCACGAGGAGGGGTGGTGGTGGTCGAAGGGGTTAAATGAAAAGATGTAATAACCGTAAGATGTAGATCTAACGGATGAAAATCTTTGATTACACGATTGCACCAAAATTGCAATTGCGTATAGGGCTGTCAACGATTCGAACTCGAGCGAGCTTGTCTTTCTAAGCTTGAGTTTGATAAAACATAGAGTCGATTTCGAGTCGAGCCAAGAATTCATGTATATACAACAGAATCTACTAAATTTAGGTTCACAACTAATAGAGTAGGAAGGTGGACGATGTTGCACATTAGTTTTTTTCTATCATATATAAATATAGTGTCCCATAAAACATTTTTAATAGATTTATATAGTTTAGTTAGTCATAGTTACATATCATAGATGACAATAATAAATGAGCTTACTCGAGCTTTTCGAGCTTGAGCTCATCAAGCTCGCAAGCTCAAGCCTGGATCGTTTAGAATTGGCACAAACTCAACTTCATCCTCAAACTATCAATCAAAACTTAGTTTGGTCCTTGAACTTTCAAATGGCTCAATTATTTAGTCCATCAACTTCACACAACCGTTTCACTTTCATCCTTAGTATGAGTTGGACATCCACATTGGCATGCCACATAAGCTATTATGCCACATCATCTACCCGGCCACCTCACTTAGAAAAAGATAATAATTTTTTATCATCTTAAAAATTACTAGCTAATTAATTGGGGTGGATTTACGTAGTTGCATGGGATATACATATTTGTCCCCCATTTTTTTTTTGCAAAAACATCAAGTGATATATCATATGTCATATTACATATATAAAAATATTGTACAATATAAAACTTTTAATCCTAGGGAAGAGTAAACAGAGCAAACAGAGAGGAAGAGCAAACTTTTAAGCCTAGGGAATAAAATATAAAACGAAGCTACACGGCTGGCCGGGTACATGTACGGTCCGGGCCGGTGTGCCGGTGCACCTTAACCCCTGTCGTGCGTCCCCGACGATTGTTGGGAAGACCCTTGCAGGCAGGACCAGGATCGTCTAATGTAGTAAATTTTACTGCATGCGTGTAGTAAAGACTGCATCCACCGTTTGTTTTGATCCGACAGCTGTACTTCCCAGGATCATCAACTGGGCCAAACACAAGGGTGCACCTGAATCGTCTCCTCTCCTATTGCCTGCTTGCTTCAATGTAAGACAATTTTTACTCTTACTGATGCATATACTTTCAACCATTTAACTAAAACAAACTTCTATAAATTGAGGACATTAGGGAGGGTTTTGAAAAATATTTGGCTATCAATTATTTCACACATCTGTCGACAATCTTTGTCATATATCATCTTTGCAAATTAAGGGTTGATATAATACCAAAAGTATTATCTATTTTTACATTATTTATTTGCGATGGCTAATTAATAAGTAATCCTTATAATCAAAACTTACTCCTAACATATGACAAAATTAAAATTTTTCTATAGTCCATACATTAATACAACATTATTTTGACTGGTTATTTTACAATAAACATAATCTTTAGCAATTAATAGATCATCAGCATCGCTGAGCACGTGGTAGTTCGCTAGGTTTCATTCAGAGAATATTGGGTTTGGAGGGAAAGAGGTGACGATAAGTTGATTTGCACGAATCTCAAAAGTAGAATCAATTGTCACCTAAAAGAAATCCTATTTTTAGGAGTCTGAAATATGGTATTTTCTCATTAATTATTGAGGTCTATATGACACTTCATGCTCCAGGCAAAAAAAGAAAAAATATTGTACTTCATGCAGATGCAAACAAGAGGCAATTAAAATAAAAACTCTTGAGTTCTTGTCAAGTTTACAAAATGAAAGCATCGGAACCCTCCCTAATGTCCTTGATAGATAATGTGTTTTTAATCATGTTAGTTTGTTATAGAAGTTTGTTTTATTTAGACATTTGAAGTATGTGTCATTATATGCATGTAAACTCTTTCTCATGTTGAAGCAAGCAGGCAAGAGTTTATGAAACGATTTGAATGAACCCCTTAGTTGGATCGTTGGGAAGTACAATCGTCGGATCAAAAAAAATGGTGGATGCAGTTTTTACTGTATGCATGTCGCTACGTCAGGCGATCCTGGTCCAGGCAGGTATGCTCCGATTCCTGTCCTCCAACTCCATCTAGGCTTCTGATGACGCAGGTGGTTCACCACTAGATTGTAGAAAGGATAAGCACACACACATGTAACAATCATTGTTGACTGCGTGGGTCTAATGTTAACAGCCATTGTTTGATTGCGTTGGATAACATTTATTCATTAATTCTAGCCTTTGAATCTGTGTAGTGTCAAAGGGTTTAGTTTTGGTTTCACACTATACTAGCTCACCTATATAAAGTGTATCTGTGTTCCCTGATGAATACAAAACAAACATTCTTAAAACAGAATAGTCTAGTAACCATTCTCTATATGGTATCGCGACACCAGTAATCTTTCCCTACATGCTTCCGCTTTCTTCTGCCATGACGTCGAGTCCAAAACCAGCAAAGCCTCGATGATGAGCGGCATGCAAGTTTCTTGATGAGAAACTAATTGCGGGGGCGACCCGCAGCATGCATGTTTGACAGGAAGGATGTTCCCTTGAGGGTTTGAGGATAAATGGTATACCATCTAGGTGGCCAGCTGGAGGTTCGAAGGAAACTACATGACTGGTCGGGTACATGTATGGTCCGGCTATGCCGGTGTACCTTAACCCCCGTCCTGCGTCCCCAGTGGTGGGTGGGAAGAGCCTTGTAGGTATGTTCTAATTCCTGTCCTCCAACTCCATCTAGGTTTCCGATGATGTAGGCGGTTCACCACCAGGCAAACCAGCAAAGCCTCAGTGATGAGCGGAATGCAAGTTTCTTGATGAGAAGCTGACTACGGGGGCGGTTGCCAGCATGCATGTTCGATAGGAAGGATGTTCCCTCTCAAGGGATTGAGGATAAAAGGTATACCATCGTCTAGGCAGCCATCCATAGGTTCGAATGAAGCTACATGGCTGGCCGGTTATACATACAATCCAGGTGTATTGTATTGGTGTACCTTAACCCTCGTCGTGCGTCCCCGATGGTGGTTGGGAAGAGCTAGCCTTGCAGGTATGCTCCGATTCCTGGCCTCCAGCTCCATTTAGTTTTCTAATGATGTAGGCGGTTCATCACCTGACAAACCTGTAAAGCCTCGGTGCTGAGCGGCATCCAAGTTTCTTGATGGGAAACTGGCTGCGGGGGTCGCCCCTGCAGTTAGTTTCTCATCAAGAATATTGCAAGCTGCTCATCATTGAGGATTTGCTGGTAGGATGTTCCTCGAGGGTTTGAGGTTAAAAGGTATATCGTCGTACCATCGTCTAGGCAGCCAGACGGAGGTTCGAATGAAGCTACACGAAACTACAAGAAGTTGCCCTGCCTACATGAAGCTACACGAAGCTTCGTTCGAAACTTCCGATGGTTGCATAGACGTTGGTATACCTTTTATCCTCAAACCCTCGAGGGAACATCCTTCCTGTCAAACATGCATGCATGCCGGGGGTGGCCCCCGCAGTCAGTTTCTCATCAAGAAGCTTGCATGTTGCTCAGCATTGAGGTTTTGCCGGTTTGTCTGGTGAACCGCCTGCATCATTGGAAACCTAGATGGAATTGGAGCCCAGAAATCAGAGCATACCTGCAAGGCTAGCTCTTCCCAACCACCACCGGGGACACACGACGGGGGTTAAGGTACACTGGCAAAGTACACCTGGACTGTACATGTACCCGTGCAGCTGTGTAGCTTCGTTCGAACCTCTGGTTGGCTGCCTAGATGATGGTATACATTTTATCCTAAATCCCTTGAGAGGGAACATCCTTCCTATCAAACATGAATGCATGCTGGGGGCCGCCCCCGCAGTCAGTTTCTCATCAAGAAACATGCATGTCGCTCAGCACCGAGGCTTTCCTTGTTTGTCTGGTGATAAATCGCCTGCATCATCATAAACCAAAATCGAGTTGGAGTCTAGGAATCAGAGCATATACCTTCAAGGCTAGCTCTTCCCAACCACCACCGGGGACGCACGATGGGGGTTAAGGTACACCGGCACAGTACACCCGGATCGTACATGTACCCAGCCAGCCGTGTAGCTTCGTTTGAACCTCTGATTGGCTACCTAGACGATAGTATACCTTTTATTCTATATCCATCGAGGGGGAACATCCTTCCTGTCAAACATGCAAGCAGGCGGCCGCCCCCGCAGTTAGTTTCTCGTCAAGAAACTTGCATGCTTCTCATCAACGAGGTTTTGTTGGTTTGTCTGGTGGTGAAACGCCTACGTCATCAGAAACCTAGATGGAGTTGGAGGACATGAATCAGAGCATACCTGCAAGGCTCTTCCCAACCACCACTCGGGACGCAGGACGGGGTTTAAGGTACACTGGCACACCTAAACCGTACGTGTACCCGGCCAGCCGTGTAGCTTCCTTCGAACCTCTGGTTGGGTGCCTAGATGGTATACCTTTTATCCTCAAACCCTCAAGGGAACATCCTTCCTATCAAACATGCATGCTGGGGGCTGCCCCGCAGTCAGTTTCTCATCAAGAAACTTGCATGTCGCTCATCACCGAGGCTTTGTAGGTTTGTTTGGTGGTGAACCGCTTGCGTCATTGGAAACCAAGATGGAGTTGGAGGACCTGAATGGGAGCATACCTACAAGGCTCTTCCCAACCACCACCGGGGCGCAGGACGGGGGTTAAGGTACACTAGCACAACTAGACTGTATGTGTGTAAAGATGGAACGCAGTAGTCTCACGGGTCATGGATAGAAAAAAAGGAGGAAGAAAAGGGATGGTGCGCGTTTTGATCCATGAACTGTGAGACTGCTGACTTCATTCTTAATTGGCCAGTTCCCAATTCCGCTGATCTCTCCAGCATGCATTCACACTAGCTACTCTCTGGTGGTTGGACCCACGATAAGTCGTGACCCACCCTGCATACCTAGTGGGTGCGCCCTTGAGAAAATTTGTTGTTGTACGTGGTGTTTGGTTGAGACAATGCAACTTGTGGTCATAATGATAAGAATTAAAAAATAGGAGTATATCAGATTCAAAAATCTTCATTACTTCCATTACTCGGGGCTCGGGCGCATCAAATTCGGAAACTCCTTCACTCATATCGTACCTGCGTCAGTTATGTATCCACACCCGTTTCCAAAATCAAAACTAGAGGTGTAGACAAAGGTTTTGCACAGGAAAGAAGTTCCACCGCGTCATGATCACCACCACCGTGACGTCCTCCAGTGAGGCCGTGGAGGACTAGCTCGACGAGGTCCTCTCCGTCCACCGTCGGCACCTTCACAAGCTCGTCATCGGGCTTGACGCCGAGTGGTGCCGACAAGAACCCCGTCACTGTTTTGCAGGTCAGCGTCGGCCGCCGTCGGTCACCCCAATTAATTGCATCTAGGGTTGTAGCCGAGTTGAACTCGAGCGAGCTTGTCTTCCTAAGATTGAGTTTAATAAAACACCAAGTCAATCTCAAGTCAAGCCGAGAATTCATGTATATACAATAGAATGTACTAAATTTAGGATTCACAACTAATGGAGTAGGAAGGTGGATGATGTTGCACATTATTTGTTGCTATCATATATAAAAATTGTGTCCCATAAAACATTTTTAATAGAATTATATAGTTTAGTTAATCATACGTACGTACATATCACAGATGACAACAATAAATGAGCTTACTTGAGCTTTTCGAGCTTGAGCTCATCAAGCTCGCAAGCTCTTGCCTCGTTTAGACTTGGCACAATACGCAACTTCATCCTCAAACTTTCAATCAAAACTCAGTTTAGTCCTCGAACTTTCAAATGGGTCGATTATTTAGTCTCTCAACTTCACACAATCGTTTCCCTTTCATCCTTAGTCTGAGTTGGACATCCACATTGGCATGCCACATAAGCTATTATGCCACATCATCTACACCGGCCATATCACTTAGAAAAAGATAATAATTTTTTATCATCTTAAAAAATAACTAGCTAATTAATTTGGGTGGATTTACATAGTTGCATGGGATATACATATTTCTCCTCCATGTTTTTTTGCAAAACTATCAAGTGATATATCCTATGTGCATATTATATATGTAAAAATATTGTAAAATATAAAACTTTTAAGCCTAGGGAAGAGCAAACAGAGCAAATAGGGAGGATCATTAAACTTTTAAGCCTAGAGAATAAAATATAAAACAATTCTACATGGCTGGCCAGGTACACATATGGTCCGGGTGTGCCAATGCATCCCTGTCGTGCGTCCCATGTCAGCTCTATTTTTAGGATTGGTCAAATCTATCTTTGACCAATGATTTACGTAATTTTGATCTATTTTAACAATACAAGAATTGTACTTTTAGATTCACCATGAAAAATATTTCCATAATATACAATCTACATGTTATTGAAGTTAATAAATTCCATATAAGTCATTGATCAAAGGTAAGTTTAACCAAAAGTATTATAAGTTGAGTTGGGGTGGAAGAAGTATTGTATGTTGTTGTTTGCCGCATAAGGTTTGATCCTTGAAGCCGTAGCCATTTGTACAGGTGTCTGATGTGATCAGACACATCAAGCTTACGTTCGCGCCAGTTACCAAGTCTCATTAAATGCATGCAACGCATGCAGATCATTGAATTCAATTCGAACGCTCCGCGTCCCATCACCACTACTGCGCGCGTCGAGAGACGAACAGCTAGGTTGCTACTACGCTATAAGATCACCCGGGCACGCCATCGCCTTCTCTGCACAACCACTCTTCCTCTCTTCCCAAAACTGCGCCAAGAACACCATGGCTGATAAGAAAACTCCGCCGCCAAGCCCGCCGAAGGATGCCAAGGGGAAGCGTCCCCGATCGTACTTCCCCCTAGACATGGAGTCGGCTCTTCGGAAGATGGCACGTGATGTATTTGACAATACATCACGCTCCATGAGTTGCCTTGGGCTTGGTCCCCTTCCAGAGTATACTGGAATGGGGACCACGAGCCACTACGTCTTTGGCATGATGCACTTGGACGATCGTCTCGACGTCCTTTGGGAAAGTCTAGCGGTCGAGCTTGGCATCGCAAGCCACGACAACCTACTGGCGGTGATGTCCAAGAAACTGGGCTTCCCGTCTCCATCGCGGGAGGCGCCCCAGCCCAACCATGAGCCCAAGAAGAAGGAGGAGGAGGAGGAGGAGGAGGAGAAGGGGGAGGAGGAGGAGGAGGTGGTGGTGGTGGAGGAGGAGAAGGAGATGGAGGTGGTGGAGAAGAAGTAGTTTTTTTCATGTTCTTAGTTGTGTTGTTTCTTTTTTCTTGTTTCTAGTTTATGTTTTTCTTGTTTGTAATATAGCGTCTTAAGGTAATGAACTTTAGTTTGCTATTCATTGGTGCGCAAAAATAGTTCTAATGTTGCTGTTCTAACAATAAACTAGTGGACTATTTATCTCTTTTATTTTTGTAGAATGGAATATATTTCCACTTCCAACTCTACTGAGCTGGAGATCCAGAAAGTAACTTCCACCTAGTTCATCTGACAGCACCAGGGAGAACCTTCCCCCTCACCCTGTGCCCACTCTCTATGTTGAAACCCAACACGGATCCAACATATCAAGCAACAAAGTACGTAGTAAATCACAAAAGACGCTAGAACAATTTCTGGAGTATCAACTTTAGCCCAGGTTAAATGCCCGTGTTTGTCATTGCAAAAGGGTGAAGACAAAAAATACATGATTCGGATGGCTTGCAAAGACATAGAACTCAGGGTCATCGAAGTTTTTGCCCGATTTGGGTGGATTTTTACTTATCGACTTCCATATTAATAAAATGTATTGGGTGTTTTACTTTCAATAGTGTGTCGGGTTGAGTCTTTTGTTTGTTGATCTTAACAAACTTGTTTTATCAGTGTTGTTGTACTCTCTACTGAGGGAAAGGTCAGTTTAATTATTTTCACTATCTAAAAAAACTTTAGCCCAAATTAACAAAGTGTCATCCACCGAGCACCGTCCTCACACTCTCATCGTGCATGTTTGACATGATGGATGTTCCCTCGAGGGTTTGTGGATAGAATGTATCATCTAGGAACAGCTCACTACGTACACGGTTCATCAAATTAATCACATGCCTTGTACAATATAATTTCCAACATGTTGTACTCGTCCTTTCGAAGAAACGACAGCCATAGGCGCTAGCCGCTACGTGTTCAGATTTTAGGAACAAATGAACACACTTGTGAAAACACGCACGCCACATCCAATCCTCAACGTCATCAAATTAAACATGATCCTCAACAAGGGGAGCAATGTCTCTCCACGACGTTCCGCCTGGTGTTTCACACATGCTCTCGCCTCACGCCGGCCACGTATCCTGATCCAACAGTACAACTTCAAATAAAGGAGGGCTAGAAGATTGGTGGAAAAATATTATAAGAAAAAAGGAAGAAGAAAAGGATGGTGCGCGTTTTGATACATGAACCGTGAGACTGCTGACTTCCATATTCATTGGCCAGTTTCTAATTTCGCTGATCTCTCCAGCATGCATTCACACTAGCTACTCTCTAGTGGTTGGACCCAGGGTATCCCGTGGCCCACCCGGCATACCCAGTGGGTGAACCCCTGAGAAAAGTTGTTGTTGTTGTACGTGGTGTTTGGTTGAGACAATGCAACTTGTGGTCATAACGATAAAAATTAAAAAATAGAAAGAGTATATCAGATTAAAAAATCTTCATTACTTTCTTGACACGGGGCTCGGGCACGTCAAATTCGGAAACTCCTCCACTCATATCGTAACAGCATAAGTTATATATCCACACCCATTTCCAAAATACAAACTAGTGTAGACCAAGGTTTGCACAAGAGAGAAGTTGTGTTGCGCCGCCGCAGACAGCGACCGTATGGACAACAAGGAGAGAGGACCCAATGGTGGGGATTCAGGTGTACAACATGACATTCGACAAAGACGTGATCACCACCACCGTGACATCCTCTGGCGAGGCCGTGGAGGACTGGCTCGACGAGGTACCCCCGTCCATCGTCGGTGCCTTCACAGGCTCGTTGTCGGGCTCGACGTCGAGTGGCGCCCTAGCTACTCTGCCGACCAGAACCTCGTCGTCGTTCTGCAGCTCTGTGTCGACCGCCGCTACCTCATCTTCTAGGTCATCCATGCTGACTACTTCCCCAATGAGCTGGAAGATTTCCTCGGCGATTCCGACTACTGCTTCGTCGGTGTGGGCGTGGAGGGTGACGCCAACAGACTTTGGAAGGACTAGCAGTTGAAGGTGGCCAAAACGGTGGACCTGGTTGAGCTCATGACGAAGGAGATAACTGCAGGGCGTTCTTTTAACAAAAAGAGAGAAAAAAAGAGTAATGTCATCATACATGATCGCTGACGTCTCTCTCACATGCATGTTCTTGTAGTCCATGCATATATGCTACGCCTCAAACATGATCAATGAGCCTCTCTCTCTCTCACTCTCTCTCTCTCTCTCTCTCTCTCTCTCTATATATATATATATATATATATATATATATATATATATGACGATGTTTCAAGAAAAAGAGAAAAAACACGTGTAACGTCATAACACATGATCATCGACGTCTCTCTCACATGCATGTTATAGTTGTCCATGCATGCTACGCCCCAAACATATGATCAACGAGCCTCAAACTATATATATATATATATATATATATATATATATATATATATATATATATATATATATATAACATGTTAGTTATGACGATCTTTCAACAAAAAAGCAGAGAAAACACGTAATGTTGTCATCAAACATGATCGCGAGTTCTTCAAGTGCATGTTACTTGTCCATGCTTGCTATGCCCCAAACATGATCAACGAGCCTCAAACATGATGATCTTTCAACAAAAAAAGAGAAAACACGCGTAACATCATCATACATGATCGTCGATGTCTCTCTCACATGCATGTTATAGTGTTGTCCATGCATATATGCTACGCGCCGAGCATATGATCAAAAAGCCTCAAACTCTCTCTCTCTATATATATATATACACACACACACACACACACATATATATATATATATATATATCTTTCAACAAAATTAGAAAACACCTAACTTCATCAAACATGCATGATCGAGGTCTTTTGCGTGTCAAACTGAAAAACATGAACGAGGGTTTGTGATATATACATATGTGTTAATGAATGAACGTGTGGTGTTTCATTGTGTTCCTCAAGAATGACAATTCATAAGGAAGGATTTGATTATTTTTTGGACAAAATGAATGATTTAGTTACCAAGTGAATATGCTCTGTGTTCAGTGATGTGATGCGTCTAAGGAGGAGGAGGAGGAGGAGGATTTAGGTTTCCTTATGTTGTTTTTCTCTTCTTGTGTCTTGTACTTTTTTCATGTTTTGTGACGATCTTTCAACTATATATGACGATCTTTCAACAAAAAAAAGAAAACACGTAATATCATGAAACATGATCGAGGTCTTTTGCATGACAAATTGAAAAACTAAAACATTGCATACCCTGGGCAGGTGGGCCCTTCGCGTGTCAAACTTAAAAACTGGACCTAAAAAACTGAAACATCATGGGATGGACCTACAAAGTATGCCAGGTGGGTCATTGCATACCCTGGAACCTTTGTGTGTCAAATTAAAAAAATTGCATGTGAAGCCGAGATGGGACGCATCGAGCCGTTGCGATAACCTAGAGGAGGCAGACCGCGGTTTGGATTAACTCTGACCCACCCACTGGTTCGAAAGCACAGTTTTTGAAGTGTCCGATCATCTCCACTTGCACGCTTAGACGACGACCCTGCTATAAAGGCAAACTGTCCTCTTGTGTCTCCACCGCATCACTCCATCGATCGTAGCCTCCAAACTTCTCCTCTTGCTTCTCTGTCGCACCACCGCCAAACATCTCTCTCTCTTTCTCCGCACCTCCGTCGCTGCACAAATGGGTAGCCCTGCAGCGCAACACTCTAGGGCATCGACGTCTTCTAAATCTCCTTCTCTGTTTTCATCGCCGCCAAAGCTGGTGGAACTGGAGGTGGCGCCCGCACCTTCTCCATCCCCTTCTCCACCTGCAGCGCCCGCACCTCCTACTCATCCCGTTTGGGTTCAGGAGACTGTCCGCCTCCTCGAACACCGCTTCCATGAACTCGATCGGTGTCTAAAGGAGGTCATCGAGCACCTGTCCGCCACCGTCGAGCGCGCACAAAAGCTCGAAAAATTGGCACCAGCATGGACACCACCGGCCACTACTGCTTTGGGTTAGGCTTTGTGGTCAGTCGTCTCAATGTCCTCTATGAGACGATCGGGGAGGTGGCTGGGGTGGAGTGCCGCCAGCATCTTCCGCAGACTATCGCCCAGAAGCTTCGGACTCAACTGCCGGAGGAGGCAGCAGCAGCGGCTGCAGTGGAGGAGGCGGCGGCGGCGACGGTAGCGGCGGAGAAGGAGGTGGAGGAGATCTCCTCCGACTCCGAGTAGATTTGTATTTGTAGTTTTTCTATTTCTTTTCTATGTGATTTTATAGTTCTTGTTTGTAATATATGTGTTGTTTTTATTTTAATGAAAAATGACTTTTCTGTTCATGAACAATGCGTCCTATGCAATATCGAAAAACAACTCTTTTGTTAAAAAGGGGCGAGATAACTGTTGTTCAATGTCTAGCAAGAATTCATTGTGTTGCGACAATCAACGACTCTTGGTTGAAACTCCATTGAGATCTTGGTTCAGGCTGCGTTTCTCCTCTTTTGTGTTCTTTCACTCAATTTTTTAATTTGTAGTCGGCGCATTTGAAAATGTATTTTTTTTGTAGTAGTATATACTACATGTTATCATTTCATTGAGATTGATGTTACAGAATGCTGATTATTTGCCATCGTCCTTTCGTGGACTTGAGTGTTTTGTATTTGCATATCGTTTGCATTAGAACATATACATTTGGCGATTCATATTTTTGTTCGTATTTTTTTGTAATATCCCACTAGCTAGCAGATGAAGGCTTTTAGATTTTGATCTCCATGCATGGCAACAAAGATGAAGGGGAGCTAGTGGTCGCACGGCGAGCAAGCAGCTATGCCATACTGTAATTAAGAAGCAAGCAAGTTGTCTGAAGAAGTCTACCCCTCTAGCTACACGCACCATGTGCAGGAATCAACGTAACATGACATGTAATTAATTGTGATTGCATGCGTGCACAAGGGCACGGCTAGCATCAAATTCTCCACGCCCGCGGAAATTTTTTCGTTCTTCTCGGCACGCCACAATTGATATTTTGACAATTCAATTTTTACTCCGTGCATGTCCAATTTCAGTCCAGCCTATTGTAACCCTATTTCAGCCACGATGAGTATAAATGGAAACATTGGGCTCTGTTCCCGACACACCGCTGCCCCGCCCTTCGGGTGATCTCGCAGTACTCCTAATGTGTTGTCTCTCTGTCCTGTGTTCCAAACTTGTATTTCTAAGAAATGCTCGTGTTTTCATTTCCCACGGTTTTTACAATTTTTTCTCATGGATCTCACAGTCACGCATCAAAGCTCTTTGTGGTGGTGACTCGTGGGTACAACATCGGGCGACCAAGTTTGATGAGCTCTACCAAACCTCTTCGTCGCCGACACCTCCCTGCAATATCCCGGACTCCAGTTTTGTGCTAGGTAAGTTCTACACGATCCATGTCGTCTTTTTATAGAGCTATATTGGCTAGGTTCTACCACGATCCATGCAGATATACGAAGATTAAAAAAATTAACAATGAAGAAATGTGGTCTTCTGTTTCACGAATTCTGCATCCATGCCCTACTTCTGGTCACTTCAGTGTCCTCCACGATGCGTCTCCCTCGCCCATCGGCACGTCCCATCCTTCGCGTGCCATGATGACCACGCCGCCCACAAATTCCGGGCCATTACTCGCCCTGCCACCAATGCTCCTCGAGAGTTGCTCCTGGTGATCTCAGACAGACCGAACCCTCACTTTGTTAAGGGTCACAAGTTGGGACTATGCAGTACTGCACTGCAGTAGCCGCCACCGACAAGTGGACCTGATGTCTCATGGGCCCATATGTCAGTGACAACTACTACAGGTGCAATACTGCAGAGGATTTCAATCCCGCAAGCTGCCCGCCTTATCTGCCTTGCATTCATCACCTTCTACCACTGGCGTTCATTACTCGCCCTGCAACTAGTTCTCTTCGAGGCGCGCTCCAGCTGATGTCACTCAGACCGAACCGGCGAACCCTATCTTTGTCTAGTCTAGCGTTGCTAGCTGCATGCCCGCCCCCTCAGTCTTGCCTGCTTCGCTGCAAGACTGAAAATCCTTTGCAGTACTACGAGTGCAGTAGCGCCACTGACATGTGTACCTGATGGCTCATTTTAAGGTATGAACAACAACAAAGAAGTCAACAATTACTCCCCCCCCCCCCGATCAAAATAGTTGTCGTTCAGATAATCCTAACTAGTTCATTTTTTGATTCATTTGTTGGTCTGATATGACAATTAATATAAACCAGGAGGGAGTAATACAGAAAAAAATGCTGCTGGGACGCGGTCCTCCCAAGCTCGTATTTGCCGCACTAGTCCTGAAGATGGTACAAACATTAGTCTTTTCTTCTTTTCACACTATTTGTACATGATACTAAACTTGGTCAGTCGGTAATTTGCTTTATTCGTTTACTGTTTGAATCAATGTAACAGAAAGAAAGAAGTTCGGAAGAAGTGTGGTTAAAGGACTTAAGGTTGCCAGAATACGCTATGCTTCCCAAGTTAGTAGAACGGAGCATGCGAAGCTACCAATTCAGTTCTCCACAAGGTTGGATGTTGCGGTTGGTATTCATCAACGACACTTTTGTCGATGATGTGGTTATGTTTACAAAAAAACATGCATCCCTCAGCGGTGCAAGGAAGTGGGCAGAGGTTGGAGATAGTAACAAGAGAGATATAGTACGAGACATTCTGGTTAGCATCGTCACACCCCACACAAGTATTTTTTTTCTTGCAATCTCTATCTTGTACGTTTATAGCAACTTGTTGTACAACGTACAGGATTCCTGGGACATGGAGGACACACCAGAGAGCGCAAGAAAAATTTTCAAAAATTGCTGGTGAGCGCTACAAGGGGTGGCGCTCGACTTTGCATGCCACCTATAAGAGTTATTCTACCGACGAAGAACGTATACGAAACAAGTCTGCTGATGTACCAACGCCCGAGTGGTTGCACCTAATACAATATTTTGGATCTGAGTGATTCAAGTTCAGCTAACTTTTTAATAGCTTCGCATCATACAAAAACTATTTGATTTACATTCATTTGTGGAATTAATTCTTAAAATTATTGCAGTCAATAAGTAGGACAAATTCTCAAAATCGAAGAAGACAAAAGGCGAATCACTTGCTTGGCTCCAAATCCTACGCCCAACTTAGTTACAAGAAGGTATGAAAAATAAATCACGCTTTTAATTTGCGCTGCAATCAATATGTATACCTACATGTTGAACTTTACTTGTATTTTATGTAGCGAGACCCAGAGACCGGAGAAGAACCCGATGGCATACAACTGTGGGAGGCAAGACATTTGAAAAACGGTCATTGGGCAAACGAGCAGGCGGAAGCTGTACATGTGAGTAACACTTCAAACAATCCCAATTAAATAAATTTTTGCAATGTACCTGTGACTTTTCTTTTCGTATATAGAGGCAGGCATGTGCCCAAGTCGACCACATGGAACTTGAGCAGGGAGGCCCAATTACAAATGAGGAGAGAAACCACATCTTCCAGAGTTGTTATAGATCCTTAAACGGTTGTGCAGGATCACAGGTTCGAGGGCGTGGTTATATGGCTAACCCTACTGGTCCTGAACGTGAACGTATGCGTATCCAGATAGTTGAACACCTCAACAACCAAGTTCCAAACCTAGAAGATAGAAATGCAGGCCTCAATCACCAAGTGCAGGAGTTGGGAGGAAGAAATGATAGCTTAACCACCCAGATGGACTGCATAAACAAAAAGAATGAAGAGTTAAACCTTCATGTCCAGAACATAGAAGGTCAGATGGCAGTTGATTGTGAACAGAGAGATAAGGAAATGGAGGACATGCGCGTCTCAATGGCTGAAATGCACGACATGATGGAGTTCACTCAACAAAAGGTCCAACAAAAGAACCGCTAAAAGCCATCTACTCCAACAATTAGTCATGGTCAGCTTAGGCAAAAGTTTAACATCCAAACACGTCGCGTTAGTAATATTTGAGTGTTGTTATCCGTGTTGCAATAACAATTGACGGACATTTATTGTTAAACTATTGCCACTAATTTTCAAACCTGGTGCATTAGGATTCTAATGCCACTAATTATAAAATGTGGCATTATGAATTTCTTGTCACGAATGATAAATTCTTGCAATAGGAAGCTATTGCCACGAATTACAAAACGTTGCAGTATAAACATTTTGCCACGACTCAAAAAACGTTGCACTAGACTGCTATTGCCACCACGCAAAAAACGTTGCATTACAACACTATTGCCACAGATGAGAAAAGGTTGCATTGCACCTCTATCACCACAAATCATTAAACGTCGCATTACAACCGTACTGCCACAGAACAAAAAACGCTGCATTACGAATCTATTGCCACAGATCAGGAAACGTTGCATTAGAAACCTATTGCCACAAATCAGGAAATGTTGCATTACAAACCTATTGCCACATATAAGAAATTGTTGCAATACCGAACTATTCGCCACGGATGTGAAATTGTTGCAGTAACATATTATTTCCCATGGATCTAAAATTGTTGCAATACAGTACTATTCACCATGTTTGTGAACTCGTTGCAATAAGATACTATTTGCCACGGACGTTAAACCGTCGCAGTACCATACTATTTGCCACGGCTATGACATCGTTGAAGCACCATACTATTTGCCATGAATGTGATTGCAATACCGTGATATTCGTTGCAATATGTTAAATCATTGCAATACCTTAATTGCAATACCGTACTATTTGCCACGGCTGTGAAATGGTTGCAGTAACATACTATTGCCACGAATGTGGAATCATTGCAAAACCCTGCTATTCATTGCAATATGTTAAATCATCATGATATGCTAAATCGGTGTAATACTGTAGTATTTGCTATGAATGTGAAATCGTTGCAATCACATACTATTACCACGAATGTGAAATTGTTGCAATACCATGCTATTCGTTGCAATACGTTAAATTGTCGCAATACGCTAAATCGTTGTAATAACATACTATTTTCCACGAATGTGAAATCATTGCAATATCGTGCTTTTTTCCACGAATGTGAAATCGTTGCAATACCATACTATTTGTCACGGATGTGAAATCGTTGCAATACCATGCTATTCGTTGCAATACGTTAAATCATCACAATACGCTAAATCGTTGCAATAACATACTCTTTGCCACGAATATGAAATTGTTGCAATATAGTACTGTTTGCCACGATTGTGAAATCATTGCAATACCGTACTATTCGTTGCAATACGTTAAATCATCACAATACGTGAAATCCTTGCAATAGCATACTATTTGCCACCGATGTGAAATCGTTGCAATACCATATTATTTGCCACGGATGTCAAGGCATCGCAATAACCTATAGCCACAAGAATTATTACGATGGTTGACTTAGACGATTGACTTACACGCAATACCACAAATGTGAAATCGTTGCAAGAACCTAAAATTGACTTAGACATTTTCTGCCTAGGTAATGCTTATGAAATGACTTAATGGTTGAATTGGTATGTAGAAACCTAGGAATAGTGATATCCATAATTTTGATTTTAAACTCGTTCATGTATGGATCACTAAATTTCAAATTCTTAGGCAAGAAAATTAAAAATGTTCAGGAGGATAAAATTGAGAATCTTGTTTGCCATGACCTAAATGATAAACATTTGCTCTTGAGTAAAAATCTATGATGGTTACAAAATTTACAAGATGAAGGGATTCATATAGTGTATCACTTGCATTGCTATGAGTAGGAGCTTTAGAATTGTGCAAATTGATTTATCCATAAAGTCCCACTCTTGTCAATGAATCATACATTGTTCACGAATACGCTTGGAATTGAATCCAATGCATCTTTGGTCTTGTTCTTCCCCATGCGTACAAATGAAGATTCGGTTACCTAACCTAAAAATTCATTGTACAAGTATCGGGAGCTAACCATCCCTCTCTATCATAGAGAGGAAGTTTGCAGGAGTAAAATAACAATGCAGGCATTCAAAGTTCCGATTGTTGGAACCCCTAAGAAGATTTTATTTCAATATATTATGGCCAAGGAGTAAATTAGGATGGTTGCTACCTATCGGTAATTAAGCCTGAAGATCAACCATAACTATACGAGGCCGGAGATTTGACATGGAAACCCTCCGTGAGCAACAAATGGGCTGCTACGAATATGTGAGAGCATTATGCTCTCAACTATTCCAAGCACTCATTCAAGCTCAAGGGAATTACCACCATCATTGGGTGTAAGTTATTCCTTTGTGGCTAAAAGGTATGATGCACCTTAACCAAAGAATGACAAGATCACATCCAATGTATATTGGGTGCATGTTGTTCCTATGTGGCCAAACGATATATTATACCTTAGCCATGGAACAACGGATCACACTCAACCCATGTTGAGTGCATGTCATCCCTTTGTGTTTATAGGTATGTTGTACCAGAGTCAAGGAATAACGGAACATACTCAACACATGTCGGGTACATGTCACTCCTTTGTGGCTAAAGGGTATCATTACTCTAGGCAAGGAATGACGGATCACACTCAATGCATGAAGGGTACAATTATTCCTTTATGGCAAGAAGGTATGATACACCTTTGTCGAAGAATGACGGAACACACTCAACACATGTTGAGTGCACGTCATCCCTTTGTGTGAAGGGTTATCACTACCTTAGCCAAGGAATAACAAGGTAAATCCAACCTATGGAAACCTTGAGGTGTGGATGAGCAACATCGACAACACTCTCCTCGACCACACTCATGGAATCAATGGAAGGAAACCTAACATCGACACTCAACCCTCCAATGTCAAAGCCATGCTGCAACAAGGTTAGACCAACATCATGGCATACATCCGTCGTTAGGATTTCAACCCCTATGGCGTACCTTAACCAAGAACAAGCTTGGGGGAGGACCCCCACTTGAGGTAACTCGTATCACACCCCTTGCATATTTATTTTCCATTCACCCATCATCCACCTTGCATATAAAAAATACTTAAAAGTAAGTAGGGTAGATTTGCTTTCAAAATAAAAATAAAGATGTGTGGTAAGAATAATTTGAAATTCACATAGATGAAATGATGAATAGTTGCTCTATTTTAATTTTCCTAAGTGCCTAGTTTACAACTTACTACTCTTCAAAATATTGCTTTCATTGGCTAGAATTACTTTTGCCTTAATTTAGAAATTGTGGGTAGCAAAAGCTTAATGCATTCTAAGTTGTTGTGAGATATGATATAGTGATAGGGCTGCTATTCCTAGTTTGAAAGTGAAACTTAGATTTCCCGGAGAAATTCTAAAAAGATTTAAGTTACCCTCATTTGATTGGAAGTACCCACCAAAGCCATATGATACATCACATTGATAGACCTTCTGCATATGCTATTTGTCTTCACATTGAGCTCTGTCAAACTAGTATAGACCTATGTGAGATTTCATTCATTGGTTTTTAAATTCAAGACTTCACTTGCACATGTTATACTTCTACACTAGAAGTAAGCAAATTTCCATCATACCATCATTCCACAGTAAAAAGAGAAACTCCATAACATTCATGCTTAGTATTCTCTCCAAAAAATTATTGCATAAATAGGAAGTAGAAGACATGGCTACAAAAAAAAGAAAAATGTATGCTTACATCATAAGAATGAGAAAAAAAGGAAAAAAAAGAGAAAGTAGTCATGTTTCATCCCTGCAAAATAAGACAACCCACTCAAAAAGGAGTCATCTCAAGATCCACATCCACTCCAATCCATCACACATGCACAAGTCTTGAATCAAATTGTTTTGAATTGATTTCTCCTAAGGCTTGCTCGTTTGACTTCGCAATATTATTTGTTGTAAATATGCCTGTTATATTCCCTACCAAGCCCCACATACAAGCCTTATATAGAGGTAGGATGAATTTAGATAAAATGCCTTGGTAAGAACATATTTCCACTACACATAAAGGAGATACTGAGAGAATCAAATTGAGATTCTTAAAATCTGAATTGAACTCTCCGGAATTTGAGTGGAACTTGTCTTATAGGGTATGTGTGCTCCATTTGTTGTTCTATCTTTCAACCACCCGTGAATAGAAGATGGCATAAGCCCCATAATGACTTAAGATGGGTGAAGTACCGTGCCAATTTTTGCAATACTAGGTAGAGTATTTTGTTTTGAACATGGTACTTTTAAAAGTAGAACATTGTAGCAACTCCTGATCATCAACCTAAAGTCTTAACTTTGCTCGGGACGAGCAAATGATAAGCTTGGGGGAGTTTGTTGACTGTTATATACCAATTTCACCCGTCAATATTGAAAGTGCATCTAGGCAATCCCTTGTGGGTTTTGGACGATTGATGACAAACAAATGAGATCCTAATGAACTTGTTGAGATGACTGTAGGTTCAGCTAAATGAGATAGTTTGGTGCACTCAAAAAGGTGATAAATGAAGTGGTGTACAAAAGAGAAAAGCCCAACTGCCGACTGAAGCGCAAAGTAGATTTAAATGTATAAGATGTGTGTGAGAGACACATCCCAAGAGCTCAAGTCTTTGCGTAGAGTAAGGGCTTAAAAACCCCTCCAAATTCACTAAGCACCAGACTAGTCCGTTCATGGATCGGACTAGTCCGTTCAACTCTCTATTATCCAAATACACGATGCACTGGACTAGTCTGATAACTTGTCGGACTAGTTCGATAAACTTTCTGGAACAACTTTTCACAGTGCACCGGACTAGTCCGATGTTTGGCTAGACTAGTCCGTTCAAGTCTCTGTAAACCCTTTACACTACACTCCGGACAAGTCTGTCCATAGGACCGGACTAGTCCTTTAAACACTCTGATGTTCAATAACACATAGCACCGGACAAGTCCGTTCATGGATCGGACTAGTCCGTTCAACTCTCTAGAGTTCAATTCCACTTGGCACCGAACAAGTCTGGACCCCTACTAGACTAGTTCGATGTACCTCACACAATTAGGGTTTCTAGTGTGCTGCACATTTCACGCTAACTTTTACACAGCACACCGGACAAGTCTGGACCCTAGGGGGGACTAGTCCGGTCGTCGGGGTCCGTAACAGTAACTTTTTTGGAAACCCTATAAATAGGAGATCCACTGCCCCACAATCATAACTTTTGATTCCAACTATCACACTCATAAACCCTAGTGCCGCCACCTGTCCCAAGAGCACAAAAACACATCTCCCCATGGATCTAAAGTCCCAAAAGATGAAAATCAATTAACACTCAGATTTGGGGTTGGGAGATTGTTGTCTACAGGTCATTGACCTCTTGGGGTTTGATCTTTTCACACTCATGCTTTTCATTTTAATCTTTTCGTTGTAATTCTTGTGGGAGCCCTCAACGTGTGAGGTTGTCCTATAAAATGAATCAAGTCGGCCTTGACGAGGGAAAGGGTTTGAAGAGACTCGGCTCTGTGTGGGTTTCCTCAACGAAGAGTAGATCTATTTGGTGAGATCGAACGTGTGTAAAAATTTGTGTCTCGTGTGCTTCTTGTTTTACATTTTCATTGATTAGGGCACATAGTTTATCAATATTATAACTTGAATTGCAAATTGTTTTTCATGTGTAACTTCACAACATTGATTGTTAATTCAAGTGATCTTACCAGTTTTTCACATTTCCGCTGCTATAAAGTTTAAAATCCTGAATCAACACTTAGTCAAATCAACACACATTTCGCACACTGGACTAGTCCGCACATCCAACTGGACAAGTCTAGTCTATCAAAAAATTTATCATTTGATTAAGTGTGCAGAGAATTTTCAAAGCTTATTCACCCCCCCCCCCCTTGTAGGCCACGTTCAATTGGTATCAGAGCAGGTTCTCCACCGACGAGACTTACCGCTCTGAGAGATCAATGGCCTTGGAGAAGAGCAACGAGATCCCGAAGGTACTCAACGCCGAAGAAGAGCAAGATACAAAAGCCTTCGATGTACTGAGGGCAAAACCACATGATCATGAAGAAGTGTGTCAACTCAAGGCACTTCTAAGGAAGAAACTTATGATCCAAAAGGGAAAAGAAGATGAGAAGACGACGAGGAGTGGTCATCAAGACTACTCGTGATGTCCTTACAATTACAATCGTCTCAATTCCAATAATCACTATCTTTCTCCCATGGGAAAACCTCCGCAATTCAACGGAAATGACTACACCATGTGGAAATACATTATGAAGATGCATCTAATCTCTTTGAATCCCAGTCTTTGGCATATTATGTGTACGGGTGTAGATATCCCAGATACGGATGGAGAACTCACTCTAGAGCAAGAACAAGAAATTCACCGCAACGCACAAGCCTTTCACCTCATCACTAATCTGTGAAGATTTCACTAAGATTTATGGATTAGAAAGTGCAAAAAAATATGGGACACACTCAAAACAGGTCATGAAAGAAATAGGTCAGTCCGAGAAGCCAAGATTGAGATGCTTGAAGGAGAGTTGGGAAGATTTGCCATTGAAGAAGGCGAATCACCTCAAGACATGTACAACCGGATGAAGGCGCTTATCAACAGGATCCGCGCTTATGGAAGCAAGAAGTGGACTGACCTTGAGGTGGTCAACATGATGATTAGAGCCTTTATGCCAAGAAACATCACCTTATGCTCAATAATCCGAGAAAGCTCAGGGTCCCACAAAATGACACCGGACGAACTATTGGGCAAAATTGTAAACCATGAGATGATGGAGAAGGAAGCCCAATACGTCAAAGACCTGGCTGAGCTCACCTCCTCCAAAAAGAAGGAAGTTGCTCTCAAAGCAACTTGCAAGCCTAAAGGTAAAGAAACTCGTGAAGCTCAAGACGAAGGAGATACAAGTAATGTGAGCACTAACCTAGATGATGAAGAGATGGTACTCTTCATCAAGAAATTCAAGCTCATGATGAAGAGAAGAAACGACAGCAACTCAAATGAAGGTAAGAGCAAAGAAAAAGGAAAATCCAATGCTCGATGTACCTGTTATAACTGTGGCGAGTACGGTCACTTAATTGTTGACTGCACTTATGAATAGAATAAGAGTAAGAAGAAAACGAAGCCTCAAGAAAAGAAGATATTCAAAAAAAGGAGGCAAGCTCATCAAGCACATATTGGCAAGGAGTGGGACTCAAACGATGAGTCCTCCTCTGATCAAGAAGAGGAAATGGCCACCATTGCCATCAAGAAGCTTACCAAAAGGTCTACACTCTTCCTGAACATGGGAGGACGGGAGACATAAAACCACACTTTCCTTATGGCTAAAGAAGGCAAGAAAAAGGTTCGACTTACTCCCCCCCCCTCACTAAATTCCTCTATTGATGATTTTGATAGCTCTAGTGCCAATGATGAGATTTTTAGGGCACTAAGTAAAACTGCATTGAAGAAAATGAAAATGTTGTCGGATGAAATCTTTGAGAAGGAGGGAGTTGTCAATTGACAAGAAGATATGTTCATTTGTGAAAGGAAGAGGCATCAAGAGGTTGAGAAACTCCTTGAGCTTGAAAGAGAGAAGAGAAAGTCACTTGAGAATGAGCTAGCCTTGACTAAGGAAACTTACTCAAAGTTAGAAGACTCACATGTTGCAATCAAGGATGAGCTTGCTAACTTGTCAAAAGTTAAAAAGATTCTTGAAGTGCAAGTTGAGTCGCTCAAGCAAAGTGACTCCTCCTCCTCCAAAAGCTCACCTTTCAAAGGTGTAAGTCCGACAACTATGGCAACTTGCACATGTTCCACTAAGAAAAATGTTGTCAAACCTGATTCCTCAATTTCTCATGTTAAGCATCCTTCCCAAAGTGGCATCTTTGACAAGGAGAAGATCAAATATGCACGTAGTTCCTATATGGTCACTAGACCTCCCAACGTCAAAGATGGTCCTGAGTTTAACAAGAACAAACACATGTCGACAAATGTTCATGCTAAGAAGAAAATTACTTTTGTTAAGGAAAAATCGCATGAATCTGACTTGCAAATACTATTTCGTACTTTTGGAAATGTATTTGCTAAATATGCAGGGCCACGCCACAAGAATTCAAAAACATGTGTGTGGGTGCCCAAGACTCTTGTGATTAACCTGAGAGGACACAAGCAAGCTTAGGTACCTAAAACCAAGGAATAATTCTGTTTTGAAAGCCTACTCCTCCAGTGGATCAAAATGGGTGCTAGACAGCGGATGCACAAATCACATGACCGGAGAGAGGAACATGTTAGCGCAACGCAGATCCAAGTGAAGGGATATATTTTGGAGACAACAACCAAGGAAAGGTCCTTGGTAGCGGTAAAATTGAAATATCTTCTCAACATACTCTCTCAAATGTTTTACATGTAGATTCTTTATATTATAACCTTCTGTCAATATCTCAACTATGCGACAAAGGTTATAACTGCTCATTCACTAATGAGGGTGTGACCGTTTTTAGAAGAAGCGATGGCTCGATTGCATTGAAGTGAATGTTGAAGGAAAAACTTTATCTTGTTGACTTCAACAAAGATAAAGTTGAACTCAACACATGCTTTGTTGCTAAAACTAACATGGGATGGTTGTGGCATAGACGGCTAGCCCATGTTGGGATGATAAATTTGCAGAAACATCTAAAAGGTGGTCACATCCGAGATTTAAAGGATGTTGTTTTTGAGAAAGATAGGCCGTGCAGCGCTTGCTGTGCGGGAAAACAAGTTGGAGCACCGCACCCCGCCAAGAACGTGATGACTACCACAAGACCGCTGGAACTTCTTCACATGGACCTTTTTGGTCCAATTGCTTATATAAGCATCGACAGTAACAAAAATGGTTTAGTTATTGTTGATGACTTTTCAAGATTCACCTGGGTATTTTTCTTGTATGATAAATCAAAAACTCGGGGAATCTTCAAGAAATTCCTAAAAAGAGCTCAGAATGACTTCTCCTCAACTGTGAAGAACATCAGGAGTGACAACGGGACAAAATTCAAGAATACACAAGTTGAGGAGTACTTAGATGAAGAAGGAATAAAGCTCAAATTTTTGGCACCCTACTCCCCTCAACAAAATGGGGTAGCTGAAAGGAAAAATGTAACACTAATTGAGATGGCGAGGACAATGTTGGATGAATACAGGGCATCGGACCGGTTCTGGGTTGAAGCGGTGAACACCGTTTGTCACGCCACAAATCGGTTGTATCTTCACCGACTCTTGAAGAAAATGTCGTATGAGCTTATCACCGGTAACAAACCAAATGTTTCATATTTTAAAGTATTTGGTTGTAAATGTTTTATTCTGAACAAGAAACCGAGGACTTCGAAGTTCGCTTCAAAATCTGATGAAGGGTTCTTGCTCGGTTATGATTTGAACGCCTACGCCTATCGTGTCTTCAAAAAAGCCTCTGGCCTTGTTGAAGTAGCACGTGACGTAGTGTTCGATGAAACTAACAGATCTCAAGTGGATCAAGTTAATAAGTGTGTGCTAGATCAAGAAGAAGCCCCATGTGAAGCACTGAGGAGAATGTCACTTGGTGATATTCTACCTCAAGAGCAACCACAAGACTCAAGTGCACAAAATGAACCACAATAAGGAAGCAATGATCAAGGGGGAGCTCATGCACAAGATCAAGATTAGGAAGATCAAGAAGATCCATATAACCACAGAAGCAATGATATAGGGGGAGACAATGAACATGAAGACAATGAAGAGCAAGCAACTTCACAAGTCCATCACCCCAGAGTGCATCAGAGTGTACAAAGAGATCATTTCGTCAACAACATCATTGGAGATATTGCTAAGGGAGTAACTACTAGATCTCACATAGAAAATTTTTGTGAATATTACTCTTTTGTCTCTTTTCTGGAACCATACAGGGTAGAAGAAGCCTTAAAGGATCCAAATTGGGTGATTGCAATGAAAGAGGAGTTAAACAACTTCAAGAGAAATGAAGTGTGGGATCTGGTGGAAAGACCAAAGGCGAAAATTGTTGGAAACAAATGGGTCTTTCAGAACAAACAAGATGAACATGGAGTGGTAACAAGAAATAAAGCAAGACTTGTGGCTAAATGTTACTCACAAGTCGATGGTTTGGACTTCGACAAAACTTTCGCTCCCATAGCTAGACATGAGTCCATTGGTGTTTTATTGGCATATGCTACTCACCATAATTTCAAGTTCAAATGGACGTTAAAAGTGCCTTCCTCAATGGTCCAATTAAGGAAGAAGTGTACATAGAGCAGCCACCAGGATTTGAAGATCAATAGTACCCCAACCATGTTTACAAATTGTGTAAGGCTCTCCATGGCCTCAAACAAGCTCCTCGAGCATGGTATGAGTGCCTTAGAGATTGTCTGACTCAAAATGGTTTTAAAAATGGAAAAGATGATTATACTCTGTTCACAAAACACTTTGATGATCATTTGTTTGTATGTCAAATCTATGTTGATGATATCATCTTTGGTTTCACTAATAAGTCATTTTAAAGAGTTTAGCAAGATTATGATAGACAGATTCGAGATGTCGATGATGGGCGAACTGAAGTTCTTCTTGGGATTCCAAGTGAAGCAACTAAGAGAGGGCACATTTATAAGCCAAACCAAGTACACGCAGAATATCCTCAAGAAGATCAATATGGACAAGGCCAAGCCCATCAAAACACCCATGGCAACTAACGGACATCTCGACCTCAACAAAGATGGTCCAAATGTGGATCAAAAGTTATATCGGTCTATGATTGGCTCATTACTCTATTTTTGTGCATTTAGGCCAGATATTATGCTTAGTGTGTGTATGTATGCAAGGATTCAAGCCGCACCTAAAGAGTGCCATTTAATAGCTACAAAAAGAATCCTAAGGTACCTCGTGCACACACCCAACTTGGGCGTTTGGTATCCCAAAGGATCCAAGTTTAACTTAATAGGTTATTCTGATGCCGACTATGCAGGTTGCAAAGTCAATAGAAAGAGCGCGTCAGGGACTTGTCAATTCCTTGGTAGATCCCTAGTTTCATGGTCATCTAAAAAGCAAAACCCCATTGCTCTTTCCACAGCCGAAGCGGAGTATGTTGCAGCCGGTAGTTGTTGTGCACAACTACTTTGGATGCAACAAACTCTAAGGGACTATGGTGACAATATGAACCATATTCCACTCCTAGGTGACAGTGAGAGTGCAATAAAAATTGCACATGATATAGTAGAGCACTCAAGAACTAAGCACATAGATATTCGTCACCATTTCCTAAGAGATCATTCATTAAAAGGTGACATTATAATCTCACATGTTAGGACTGAAAAACAACTTGCAGACATTTTCACCAAGCCACCAGATGAAAGTGGTTTTGTGAGCTAAGAAACGATCTAAATATACTTGACTCTAGAAATGTGGCTTGAAACATTGCATACCTGATTGTAATTTCAAAGTTTAATCATTTTTGCAGAAATGTGTTCCCTATCTCAATTTCCTCTTGAAAACTATTTAAATTAGTGAATCTTGGTGAATTATGGCCATTTTATGGTTGTTGATTGCTTACTGGTCATGTTCATCAAGATTATGTGCGCAATAATATCCTTTAGATCACTATTAGATCAAACAACCAAAATCTAGTTGCTTCAATTCAGTTCTGCCCTGCTGACACCGGACTTGTCCGAGGTCAGCACCAGACTAGTCCGTTTTCACAGACTAGTCCTGCCCTAGTCCGACACATCGAACTTGTTCGGTGTGGACCGGACTAGTCTGGATTTGTTGGGGTTAACCCTAACCCGAGCTCATCTTCCACCTCTAACAATCTCATTTGCATTCTCTCTCCTCGTGCGTGAACTCCAAAGCGATTTCCACATTTAGCCATCAAAAACACGGATTTCTCCAAGGAAAAACTCCTCCTCAGCGCGGAGCTTGTCCACCCCGGACTAATCCAGCCCCCATTCCGCTCCTTCAATGCGAATCTTCAACCTTTTGGTAAAATCCCTCTCAAAACCTAGCCCTCAACTTTCCTTGATTCTTGCTTAGTTTACTTGTCTCCTAGGGCATGAATTACTCTTCTATATGAAATCCTACTGTTTCCTAGTCCTTGTGAATTAATTCGAGCTAGATTTGTTGAAAATAGGAAAGTTAGGGTTCTTGTGTCAGGCCGAACTAGTCCGGTATTCATGTGTGGATAAGTTCGGTACACCGGACAAGTCCGCACACTGAAAATGGAAAAGTCCGGTACCTGAAATTTTGAACTTCTAAATTCCTATTTGCACATAGTCTCAAATCAATTCCTATCTAATCCTTGAACCTACCTGTCAGGCATGATGTCTTCAGGTTCAGAAGATAGTTCTTTTTACTTTGATGAAGAGGTAGAGCGAGCTTGAGTGCAAAGAGCCAAAGAAAGGGTGATGAAGAAAAGGAATGATGTCAATGTTCACTCCCCTCCTTCCGACGACACCCTTCCTAAGAGAAGGAGAGTGGTATTGAAGAAAGCACAGGGCAAGGATGCTGTTGGGAGTTCATTGGGGCCCAAGAGAACCGTCAACAAGGGAAAAGTACTTTCTAGTTGTCCTATTGGCCCCCTGAAGATGAAAGCACCAACTCACCGCAACAGACAACAATCTAGTGCTGATTTCACTGGAAAAGGGGGTGAACTGGATGACAAGTTCAGGAAGGTCAAAGTCTATGATCAGCCCAAACAATCAGCTGATACCAGATTTTGGAGCAATTTCCGTGTTGACTACTATGAGCATGTGTATCTGAAGATCAGGAATCCTATCACTGAAAGTCAATGGCTCGACATCACCTATCTTTAGTCCAAAAGATGTCAAGCCTATCAAGAGGTTATGGAAGCCTTAGAGCTGCATGGACTGAAGGATCTAATTTCTTTCCAGTGGGACTGGAATATTGAGGTCATCACTCAATTCTACTCCATACTTTACTTTTCTCGTGATGACAGTGATAGAATGATTTGGATGACAAAATGGAGCACAGTACAGTGTCACATATGAAGAGTTTGCTAAAATTCTTCACCTGGAAGATTCCTTGGAGAATGACATCATAATCCACAACCTGAAGCCTCTGTAGAAAGATAATCTTGACTTATTCTATGATACAAAGATGCCATTCAAGTCTCCAACTACGAAGTACTTGAAGCCTTTCTTTGCTTTTCTTCACAGGATCCTGAGGAAGACCATAGCTCCCAAGGAGGGAGATACAGGGACTATTCAGGGCACCCTCAGGATATGGATGAAGGTCATTAGCAAGAAAGGGACTTTCAATGTCTTTGAGTACATGTACAACGACATTGTGAACATCTCTACAACTCCAAACAGGTCCTGTAGCTATGCACCCTACATCATGTATATGATTGAGAAGGTGACAGGACTTGAATTTGTCAAGGATGTGCCTCAAACTAAAATCAGGTCTCATATGCCTACTATCTACACTGTTCCCTCTGCTCCCACCTCACCTGCAGAGGAAAGAAGATAGAAGAGGGCTCAAGAAGGCACAAGACCTCACCTGCTTGATAGTTATGCTCCTACTCCTCCACCTTCTAGAGGATCCTCCAGTGGAATAATGAAGATGCTCTCATCTATTTTTGCTTCTTGTTGCAAAGTGGAAATCAAGCAGCATAAGGAGAGTCTAGCCAGAAAGAAGCATCAAAGATTTGTGAAGGACAATATCAAAGCAATTTGTGAGAAGCTGGAAATAGAGCCAGTGGGGTCACCTCAGGTCTCAGAAGAATCTGAAGAAGATATCACTGAGATGGCTCCTCTAACTGACCAAGAGTTGGCCTCATTTGGACTGGCTGGTGCCTCTGCTCCTCCTCCTCCTACTCAAGCACCTGAAGATGAAGAAGAAGATGAAGACAAGACTGAGAGTGAGAGAGGCAGTGACGATGAGTGATTCCACTCAATTTTTCCCTTTTTGGTGACTTGATGCCAAAGGGGGAGAGATTGAGACTAGTTGTCTATTTTGTAGCTATTAAGCCATTAAGGACTTGTGATCAAGGACATGTACTTGATTTTGAACTATTGCACATATTTTGGATGTCCCTACTTTACTTATTGTGTGATGCTTAGTTAATGGTAATTTGATGATTGTTGCTATAACTATCAAGTGCTTATGTATTGCTCATCACATCTTTTGATCACACACTTGTTAGGTAACCCACCATAAAGAGTGCATATATGTGAGAAGTTTTTTGTTACTAATTCATTATTCTCATATATGCACACTTTATGAAAATCAATTTTTTACTCTTAATTGTGAAATCTCAATTGGTTGTCATCAATCACCGAAAAGGGGGAGATTGAAAGTGCATCTAGGCAATCCCTTGTGGGTTTTGGACGATTGATGACAAACAAAAGAGATCATAATGAACTTGTTGAGATGGCTGCAGGTTAAGCTAAATGGGATAGTTTGGTGCACTCAAAAAGGTGAAAAATGAAGTGGTGTACAAAAGAGAAAAGCCCAACTGACGACTGAAGTGCAAAGTATTTAAATGTATAGGATGTGTGTGAGAGACACATCCCAAGAGCTCAAGTCTTTGCGTAGGGGTAAGGGCTTAAAAACACCTAAAAATGCATTGATCATCAGACTATTTTGTTCATGGACCAGACTAGTCCTTTCAACTCTCTATTGTCCAAATACACGGTGCACCGGACTAGTCAGATAACTTACCGGACTCGTCTGATAAACTTTCTAGAACCACTTTTCACAGTGCACCGGACTAGTCTGATGTTGGACCGGACTAGTCTGTTCAAGTCTTTGTAAACCCTTTACACTACACTCCGGACAAGTCCGTCCACATGACCGGACTAGTCTGTTAAACTCTCTGATGATCAATAACACATAGCACCAGACAAGTCCGTTCATGGATCGGACTAGTCCGTTCAACTCTCTGGAGTTCAATTCCACTTAGCACTAGACAAGTCCGGACCCCTTCTAGACTAGTTTGGTGTACCTCACACAATTAGGGTTTCTAGTGTGCTGCACATTTCACTCTGACTTTTACACAATACACTGGACAAGTCCGGACCCCAGGGCGGACTAGTCCGGTCGTCGGGATCCCTAATGGTAACTTCTTTGGAAACCCAATAAATAGAAGATACACGGCCCTGCAATCATAACTTTCGATTTCTACTATCAAACTCATAAACGCTAGCGCTGCCACCTATCCTAAGAGAACAAAAACACATCTCTCCACGGATCTAAAGTCCCAAAAGGTGAAAATCAATTGAACACTCAGATTTGGGGTTGGGAGATCATTGTCTACACGTAGTTGAGATCTTGGTGTTTGATCTCTTCACACTCGTGCTTTTCATTGTAATATTTTCGTGCGTATTTGATCATATTTTCGTTGTAATTCTTGTGGGAGCCCTCAACGTGTGAGGTTGCCCCATAAACTCAGTGATTACCCGTGATAGTGAAATCAAGTCGGCCTTGTGTGGTGACTTGACGAGGGAATGGGTTTGAAGAGACCCAACTCTGTGTGGGCTTTCTCAATGAGGACTAGATATCTTTGCTGCATAGGATCGAAGAGCACGTGTAAAGCTACCAGGGGGTGAATGGTAGATTAATCCTTTTTAGCGGAAGCAACGAAAACACCCCTCGACAGAAAACCGATTTGTTAAAGAAACCATGTGTCGACTAATATAAACGTGTTCAACTGTGAAAAAACTAGTATATATTGTATAGAAACAAGTCACCAAGAAGTCACAACAAGAATCACGAAAATCCGTCGAGAAAAACTCAAGTTACAATCGAAAGATCAGACAAAGGTCAATCTGTTTTACCCAAGAAAAACAGTTCTAGAACAGTGCAAAGAAACTCGTAAAGATCAAAAACCACAAATCCAAGGACCGTGAAATTTACAAATATGATAGGAAATTAATTTTTGAAGACAACCCAAAAAGAATCACGTCAATTGGATCTGTAAGCCTCGAGTTATGATAAAACCTCCGAAGAAAGGTAGTGCTGTGCAGAAACTCAATGAGAAAGAGTTGACGAATTTTATTGATAAAAACACAAGAGAAACACCCCCAAAGTCGTCTACCAAGAGCTCTGGCCTCCCTTGATTATATAACCAGCCCGAAAGCAAACTCAACTCAAACTAGGACTCTAATCCTACTCAATTCATGAATCAAAACTTTCCATAACTGCTCAAGACTCTTCTATATGCATATAGAGGAAATCTTAAGACCTCCAAACACCTTAGGAATGTATCCCACATTCCTAAATTAACTCAAATTCATGACCCACATGAAATCCTATCATAACCAACTCAAAAATTTCCATATTTGAGTCAAACACGACTCAGCCGCAGCTTGAGTCCATAACCTAGTTGGTTGGACCTTTTCGACCAATTCTTTACGTCCACAATTCTTCATCACACCTCAGAACCATGTAGCCACGTCCATGCACTCCTTGCACACATGCAAACATCTTCCAATGACGTCCATGATACCTTCATATGCATTGTTCTTGATTCAAACATGTTGAGCATCCTCCAGATCAACTCAACCACAATTCCTCCCGAACTTGGTTATTGAACCTCATCTTCTCCCTAAGACTAGTTCAATGGATCCCGTCACCAGCCATGTCTTGAACTCAAGCAACACCTGCACATTAATAAACAACCAATACTTCCGAGCACAAGTCCTCGACTTGACTCTCGTTAGTTTGGATAACCACTACACCTTATGTGAGCACCTCACATAAGCATGTTGCAAACCATAGCAAAACGATATCAACCATAACCACCAAAAATCACCAAAAACATAGTAAAAGAAGACTAAGAAAACTTTCCATAATCCAAAAAGCAAGTCCAAAACATTGCAAATTAACAGCAGAACCACTACGATCAAGCTCCAAATCTTGCCAAAGCTAACCGGATCTTGAACCGAAGCTTACCAAAACTAACAGGATCTAGCGCGGAACTTACCAAAGCTAGCAGGACCTAGCACTGGAGCTAACCAAAGCTAGTCGGACCTAGTACTGGAGCTTACGAAAGCTAGTTGGACCTAGTGTCGGAGCTTACTAAAGCTAGTCGGACCTAGACAAAGAAGTCGGACCTAGCAAATGTAAGTCGGACCTTATGTTGAACCTTACCGGAGCTACCCAAAACAAGTCGAACCTATCATCGGACCTTGCTGAAGCTCGGACCTAGAGTCGGACCTTGATGATAAAGGTGTTTTGATAGTATTCAAAACTTTTATCGCCATAGCCAATGTATTCAGCACACATAGTTCTCACAATCTCCCCCTTGATGAATGCATTGGCTCAACACCACATAAAATCCGAACATTAGCTTATTCACATGAAAAGTTTTGAAAACAATTCCTCCCCCTTTTTGAAAATCAAATGAGATAGAAATAAATTTCTCCCCCTATACATACTTCTCCCTCTTGATAATGTATTCAGCAAGGTACAAAAGAGAAATTATAATCCGTTATGAGCACATTATAACATATACATATAAAACAAAGCGCATCCAAGTCATACTATCAAGTAACTTACACTATCACAACAATGAGATACATAAAGTAGTGTAAGCCATGCTAGAGATCAAATGTAATTTTAAATTTAAGCAAGTCGTGATCTCACAAACTTAACTATTTCAAGACCTAAAAGCATGACACTTGTTGCTGCAATTTTATGTTCTTTTAAGCACAAATTTTTAACATATGACATTTGCATGAGATTATGTGCCACATCTGCCTTATTCTAACCAACCAAGCCAAGCCTATGTCATTTGAAAATGAGAAGCTTAAGGATGTGGTTTTAGTCATACAAAACTTCTTCCAAGTTTATATCTAAGTGCAATGATAAGCCATCTCAAAAAAAGAAGTGTGATGCATGCATATTATTTTGATTTTTTCTTATTTTTTCATTTGAACACAAAAACTCAACATGTGAGTTGCTTACTTGATTAATTCTTTTAAAAGCACTTGTGAGCATGCAACAGGTTCAAAATAGCAAGAAAGTTTGATCATGACCAGATTTAGTGTAAGTAATTATTCCAATTATTAGTCATGGCAAAAACTACAAAATGTATAACATGAGTAATTTAGTAAGAACTTTCAGCATGTAAAAGGAATCACCAAGTCATATATGTATGAAATACTATGCTCATATTATTTTAAGTTTAGATTCACATATAGACTTCCCAAGTTTTGAAACTCCTCCTCAATTTAAGCCATGAGAATGCATAACCCCTATTTCACTACGTATGTAACAAAAACGAGTGAAATCCAAAGGTTTTGTGAAAATGTCAGCCAATTTTTGTTCAGTATATACATGGTGAAGCACAATGTTTCCTTTTTCAACATTGTCACGGAGAAAGTGATACCTAATATCAATGTGGTTAGTTCTAGAATGTTGCACGGGATTTTTAGCAATGCAAATGGCACTGGTTTTATCACACAATAGTGGAACACTATCTAGATCAACAGCATAGTCCTTAAGTGTTTGAACAATTTAAAGAATTTGTGAGCAAGCACTAGCAGCAGCTACATATTCAGATTCGGCTGTGGATTGTGCAACTGAGTTTTGTTTTCTAGAGGATCAAGCAACATGTGAATTACCAAGAAAATGAAAAGAACCGAAAGTACTTTTTCTATCAATCCTATAGCCCCCAAAAGCAGCATCCGAATAAGATTTCAAAGTAACGGTTGAGGAAGAAGGAAGAAAAATGTCAAATTCTTTAGTTCCATGTAAGTACCTGACTTGACGATGTGACGCACGTGGGGAAGCTTGAAACTGTGCACAAATACCTAAGCTGAATTGTATGTCCAGTCTTGATGTCGTGAGGTACAAGAGTGATCCGATCATGCTTTTATATTCTTTTTGATCTACGGGTTCACCATCTTCATCAAGTTCAAGTGTCGTTGCTGTTCCCATTGGTGTCCGAAGAGGCTTGCTTTTGTCCATGTTGAAGCGCTTGAGAAGGTCCCTTGTATGCTTTGTTTGATGCACAAAGGTACCTTAATCGATTTGCTTGATTTGCAGCCCCTAAAAGTAAGTGAGTTCACCCATTATACTCATTTCAAATTATGAACTCATCATTGCCGAAAACTTGGACACAAGATCATGAGAAGCACAACCAAAGATAATATCATCCACATACACTTGAACGAATAATGAGTCACTGCCATACTTAAGCACAAAAAGAGTTTTATCAACCTTGCCCACGGTAAACCCCTTTTCAAGTAAGAATATTTTTAACCTATCATACCATGCTCTAGGAGCTTGTTTTAGACCATACAGGGCTTTAGTCTGTTTGAAAACATGATTAGTAAAATTTGGATTTTCAAAACCATGTGGTTGCTTAACATAAACCACCTCATCTATGTAGCCATTAAGAAAATCACTTTTTACATCCATTTGATATAACTTGAAACCTTTAGATGCAGCAAAAGCTAACAAAATTCTTATGACTTCTAATCTAGCAACAGAAGCAAAAGTTTCATCAAAATCTAGACCTTCAATTTGTGTGAAACCTTGAGCAACCAATCTAGCCTTATTCCTAATCACAAACCCATACTAAATTTGTTTATTTTTAAACACCCATTTAGTTCCAATTAAAGTGTGATCTTGAGGTGAAGGTACAAGTTTTCAAACATTATTTCTTTCAAAATTTTTTAACTCTTCTTGCATGGCAATAATCCAAGATTCATTAGTAAGTGCGTGTGATATATCTTTGTATTCAAAAGAAACAACAAAAGCATAATGAACATGAGAACTGGGTTGGAAAAACCTGGATCTTGTAACTCATTCATGTAATCTTCCAATTATCTGTTACAGAGGATGATTCTTGTAAATTCGTAGGGGAACAGATGTCTCACAAGCTTCATCTTCATCAGGTTCATCGCAGATTGATGAGCTTGTGGCTTGTGGACGATCGAGACCAATAGAGATGGTTGTCGGAGCTTGTTCAAAGTTCAGAGTTGGACACATGTCAGCTTTGGAACTATCAGGCAACATCACCAGCTATTCTTCTTCTTTGAAAATACCCTCCCCTTGAGGATATGGATCCGGGCCTGCAATGTTTGAGCTAGTACCTGGGCTAGCTTCATCAAAAGACACCTCACAAGTCTCCACAATTTTGTTAGTGTCAAGTAAAAGCACACGGTAGCCTCTAGTATGAGATGGATAACCAAGAAACATGCCATCAATGGTTCTAGGTTCAAATTTATCAAGACTACCATGTTTCTTAACAAAGCATTTGCAACCAAAGATCCGAAAGTGTGTAACACTAGGCCTATGTCCAAACTGGAGCTCATATGGTGTTTTACCTAGCTTAGTGTGCAAGAAAACATGATTTGAGACATAACAAGCGGTTGCAATGGCATCAGCACAAAATTTCCTAGGATTTCGATATTAATCAAGCATAGTCCTACACATCTCAACAAAGGTTCTGTTCTTTCTTTCTAAAACACCGTTTTGTTGAGGTACATATGGTGAAGAAAATTGATGATCTATTCCATTTTCAGCACAAAAGTGATAAAAAGATTATTTTTAAATTCGGTTCCATTATCACTTCTAATTGCTTTTAATGATCCTGGGTGATCAATTGATAATCAAAGAAATAAAGTTCTAAAGTGACTAAAAGCTTCATTCTTAGATGCCATAAAGTAAACCCAAGAGTATCTAGAGTAATCATCAACAATCACAAGAACAAACAATTTACCTCCAAAGGATTGAACACGTGAAGGTCCTACGGTGTCACGGTTTAAAAGTTGACCCGATTTAGTTTTCATGATCATTGTGAGAGGAGTATGTGAATCTGCAACCATCTTAGCATGTCTACAAGAAGAGCACACAATTTCTTTGTCCCTTTTAAGCTTAGGCAGCCCACGTATGCGATCAAGAGAACTAACACGCATTAGATGATCAAAGCCTACGTGAACAAGTCTACGATGCCAAAAATATAAGTCGTTTGAATCATTAGCAACTAGACACCTATGCTTAGAGGAAGACATATCAAAATCAGCTTTAAAACTCTTCCAAACCGAGACATGTTAAAAATAAGCTTACTATTTGAATTTACAACTTTGCAGCAATTTTTAGTAAAAATAATTTTCAGATTTTCATCTAGCAGTTGTAAAACAGAAAGCAAGTTGTATTTCAATTTTTTAACAGGTGCAACATCCTTCAAAGTGTAGTGATCGTTTACTCTAACCGAACCCTTAGCAATTATAGAGTTGAAGAATTATCGGCAAAAGTAACATTCTCTACACGTGACACAAAAGAGATGGACGAGAACCATTCTTTGTTATCGGTCATGTGGCGTGAGCAACCTGAATCCACAATCCAAATGTTCTCCTTCCTCAAGCGTGTAACCTACATAGAAGAACAATACTTCGATAACTCAATACTGGGGTTACTCAAAAAACATTTCGGAATCCAGTACTGAGTCACACGACGTGCAGCAAGAAAAACACGCGAAAGCTGAGATAAAACAACAGGTTTATGAGTCAAAGTTTGAGATTTTTTATTTAACTACTGACCTATAAGGTGTTACTTGTGTAGCACAAAGATCAGTAGCTCCGGAGGCAAAAACAAAAGGTCCAGATGTAACAACAGAAGGTCCGGAGGCAAACACTAAAGCTCCGAAGATAAACGTTGAATGTTTTTGACTCATAACAGCAGGTTGCATGTTCCTGAAATTAGGTTTAGTATGTGCAGCAAATTTTGCATGAGAGTTATAAGATCTAGCTTGCATTCTTTTCTTTTTATGTTGTTTAGCTAGTCTATAACAAAAATCTATGACATGACCATCTCTACCACAATAGGTACAGTGAAATTTAACTTTGTGTTCATGTCTAGATGCACATGCAGTATGTTTATTTGAACCCGAACGTGACAACACTCCTGCAGATTTAAAAACCACCTCTTTTGGTTTAGGAACTGTTTTCATCAAACTACTTCCTAATGAATTTACAATTTTAGATGGATGTGCTTTAGCATGAGCATGGGAATCAAAACCTAAACCAATTTTATCATTGCAAGATTTGGATGAATTCAGTAGCAAGTTTAGATTTTTGTTCCCAATACAAAAATGCTCTAGTGTCCTATTCATGTCATCAAGTTTCTTAGACAATTCTAGGCAGTTTTCACATAAATTTTTTCCTTTTAATTTGCAATTAGAACAATATTTTACTTCATGAGCAAGTAAAGCATTGTTTAGTATTGAAATTTCATTCATAGCATCTTTTAGTTTCCTTTTAAGATCATTACAGATAGAACAATGCAAATCAATTGTAGAACAAGAAGCATCTTTTAAGTTTTTGTCATTAAATGCAGGAAGCTTTTTGTTCTTTTCAATCTCTAAATCAAGTTTATCAAGAGTGGAGGAGTGTGCATTTCTTAAGGAGGATAATTGTTCATATATTAAATTGCATGAGGAACAAGAATCATCACTAGGAATCAAAGTTTTCAACCGATTAATTTCAGATTCTAGTGACTCAATTTTAACAGCATTGTACCTAAGCTTTTTGTCATTTTTCTTAACAATAATAGTTGCACAGGAAATAGCATTACACATTTCATCACAAGTAGGACATACCTCTTCATTGTCACTGTTGTGTTCTGCATCCTCCATACTTGATCTTGATTTGCCCGCCATGAAGCACAAGTTTGCCAGATCATCTTCATCACTTCCAATGTCTACATCACTTGAGCCAAGTTCTTGAGGTGCAGTGATGAAACTGTTTATCAGTTTGCGTCCTGTAAAACCCTACTTTTTCTTGTTGATGTTGCGAGAAGAGGACTTGACTTTATTCTGCTTTTCATCACGGGTAGAAGGACCTAAAAGGTTTGGGCAATCTGTACGGAAGTGTCCTGCCTTACCATATTCAAAGCATCGTTGAGGTCCGGAGCTTCCTCTCCTTCTAGTTCTCACATTTTGCAATGCTTTTGAGAACCGAGTAGAGATGAGTGCTAGCTCCTCTTCTAGAAATTCTTCAATCTGTTCCAGGGTTAGTGAAGATAGCAAAGCAAGTGTATTGCTAGATGAAGATTGGCAGGAGCTAGCCATATCATGTTGAGAAACAAATGCAAGAGACTTGTTGGGGTTCTTTCATGAGATTATGTTAATTTTATGAGTTTTCAATTTAGAATATAGCACATCTAATGTAACTGTACTCAGTAGATTCACGAATAGATGTGACTTTCATCTCCCAAATTGACATGTCTAATGCTCTTAGTAATTGCCAAGCATTTTCACAATCTGAAGAATTAACATTGACGCTACGCAAGTTGCTGAGAATTTTATTAAAGCGAGCAAAGAGGTCATCAATGGACTCACCGGGTTGCATCTCAAAGCACATGTATTCTTTCTTGAACATATCCTGTCTTGCCTCCTTGATCGTGTTGGATCCTTCGTGGTAGTCACAAAGTGCTCTCCACACATCGTACGCCGATCGGAGGTGTGCAACACGGTCGAAGTCGCTCTGAATTAGTCCTTGGATTATCAAGTTGCGAGAGGGGGGTGAATGGTAGATTAAAACTTTTCAGCGGAAGCAACGAAAACACCCCTCGACAGAAAATCAATTTGTTAAAGAAACCGTGTGTGCGACTAATATAAACGTGTTCAACTATGACAAAACTAGTATAGATTGTAGAGAATCAAGTCGCGAAGATGTCACAACAAGAATCACGAAAATCCGTTGAGAAAACTCAAGTTACGATCGAAAGATCAGACAAAGGTCAATCTGTTTTACCCAAGAAAAACAGTTCTGGAACACTGCAAAGAAACTCGTGTAGATCAGAAACCACAAATCCAATGACCGTGTAATTTTCATAGATGATATAAATTGAGTTGTGAAGACAACCCAAAAAGAATCACATCAATCGGATCTGTAAGACTCGAGTTATGAGTAGACACCCAAAGAAAGGTAGTGCTATGCAGAAACTCGACGAGAAAGACTTGACGAAAACAAGTAAGACAAACAAGGCATAAAAGTTCCTTCAAACTATGAATTTTATTGATCAAAACACAAGAGAGACAGCCCCAAAGTCGTCTACCACGAGCTCTGGCCTCCCTTGCTTATATAACTTTCCATAACTGCTTAAGACTCTTATATACGCAGATAGAAGCAATCTTAAGACTTCCAAACTTCTTAGGAATGTATCCAACATTCCTAAATTAACTCAAATTCATGACTCACACGAAATCCTATCATAACCAACTCAAAACTTTCCATATTTGAGTCAAACACGACTCAGCCGCAGCCTGAGTCCATAACCTAGTGGGTTGGACCTTTCTGACCAATTCTTTATGTCCACATCTCTTCATCACGCCTCAGAACCATTTATCCACGTACATGCACTCCTTGCACACGTGCAAACCTGTTCCAACGATGTCCACGATACCTTCATATGCATTGTTCTTGATTCAAACATGTTGCACAACCTCCCGATCAACTCAACCACAATTCCTCCCGAACATGGTTGTTGAACCTCATCTTCTCCCTAAGACTAGTTCAATGGATCTTGTCAGCAGCCATGTCTTGAACTCAAGCAACACTTGCACATGAACAAACAACTAATACTTTCGAGCACAAGTCCTCAACTTGACTCTCGTTAGTTCCGATAACCACAACACCTTACGTGAGCACCTCACATAAGTATGTTGCAAACCATAGAAAAACGATATCAACCTTAACCACCAAAACACACCAAAAACTTAGTAAAATAAAACTAAGCAAACTTTCTATAATCCAAAAAGCAAGTTTGAAATATAGCAAATTAAAAGAAGAACCACTACGATCAAGCTCCAAATCTTGCCTAAGTTAACTGAACCTTGAACCAGAGCTTACCAAAACTAACAGGATCTAGCGCCGGAACTTACCAAAGCTAGCAGGACCTAGCGCCGGAGCTAACCAAAGCTAGTTGGACCTAGTGTCGGAGCTTACCAAATCAAGTTGGACCTAGTGTTGGAGCTTACCAAAGCTAGTCGGACCTAGACAAAGAAGACGGAACTAGCCAAAGAAAGTCATATCTTATGTGGGACCTTGCGGGAGCTACGCAAAAGAAGTCGGACCGATCATCGGACCTTTCTGAAGCTCAGACTTAGAGTTGGACCTTGATGATAAAGGTGTTTTGGTAGTACTTGAGACTTTTATCGCCATAGCCAATGTATTCAGCACACATAGGTCTCACATGGTGAGATCGAACCTCGGTAAAAATTTGTTTCTCATGTGCTTCTTGTTTTGCATCTTCATTGATTAGGGCACATAGTTGATCAATACTATAACTTGAATTGCAAATTGTTTTTCACGTGTAACTTCACAATATTGATTGTTAATTCAAGTGATCTTACCAGTTGTTCACATTTCTGCTGCTATAAAGTTTAAAATGTTGAATCAACACTTAGTCAAATCAACACACATTTCGCACACCGGACTAGTCCGCACATCCAACAGGACAAGTCCGGTCTATCAACAATTAGATCATTTGATTAAGTGTGCAGGAAATTATTAAAGCCTATTCACCCCCCTCTAGGCAACATTCAAATATAACTCAACTATGTCAAGGAAATATCATTTCTTACACACATCACCTTTCTATTTAATCTATTTCCACTTGTACTTGGAGAAATTGGTGCATGCAGTCATTTTACACAGAATTGAAGTGAAACAAGGGGATGGATCCTATAAAATACCATCCCAGCCAATCAAACATCAACATGTGGCACCACATGGATCAAATGGTCTACAAACAGAAGTATCTGAGGCCATCCAATGGTGTAGCACTCATATCACAGAATGTGACCCACATGTTAGTCACCTGGAGAAAGAAATGGTCGTTTGGAGCCAGGACCAGGTCGACCGACCCCCCCCCCCCCCCCGCCCCTAGTCGGCCGACTAGGTCCTACTGCCAAATGCGGTCAAACGCCATGTGTTGGCTCGTCCCGGCTTGAAGAAGTCAGTGGTGACTGATTCACACACTTTTGGTGGCAGGAACCGACCCTTCTCCTCTTATAAATAGGACCCCTCACCCCTCACTTTAACACACAACACTTGAGCATCATTCTATTATATACACTAGTTCTCTTAGTCCTTAGTGAAGTTAGGCTATAGAGAAGAGAGCCTCTCGTCCCAAGTCCAAGTTAGGAAAGGTATGTCTTATGTATCTTTTCTTATATTTGTGACTTTATGCATAATAAAGATATTATATTTAGTCTTCTTTTATTCATATACATGGATGAAACGTTTCTTGTTTGATTGTGGATTTCATATATGTGGCAGGAGTAGTCTTTATGATTATGCCATATCACTCTTAATCTACCATCATAAACACTACAAACCCCCACTATAGTCTAATTGGTTATGATATGATCATGTTAATATGAATCACTTGTGATATGTATCAACATTGGTTCAACGATGATTTAGTTCATTGCCTTAGGATGGCTTGTGCCCGAGATTTTAAGGTAATTACTTAATATGCTAGTATGGTGCTAGGATAGAAAGTAGCGTTGAATTTCTCGTAGACCCACAGATTGAAGAGGTAGGCAGTAGGTGGTTACAGCCCTATCTGTCCTTTGTAATCCTCTACGTTTGGCTATGCCACAGACTCTTGGCGGGAATCGCCTAGTGTTGCTAGGGGTAAGTCTGTGCCCGATGTATTGAACAACTTAGCATAAGTATTCACTATTGATACGCTCATTAGTATCTAACCTAGGCTATATATATGTATATTAGAAGCATTGTAGGAGCAACTCCCCAATCCTTAGTCTAATCTCCATTAGGATTCGTCTACCCTTTAGAATAGATTGCTTAGGTGTGTGTCACACTATCCATATATTATCCACTTACCCCTGTCTTGATAATTGATTAGTATCCCATAGTTTGATCATAAGAGTAGTGTTTTCTTTACTCCATTGCCTTCTTTGGGATAAATATGATACACTTCGGAATATTCTTGGCTGAAATGCTACAAGACAGTTTCCGTGCGTTTGTGGTGCTCATCTCTTTCGAGAGATGATCTGTGATGTTAGTAGCGGTCAACAGTGATTGAGGAGTTGTTGGAGGGTTTGTTCCCGTTGATCAAACACCCGTCGATTCCGTTCATACCAAAGAGCCCAACAAATGAGCAGCTCAACAGATTGTGAACCTCGAGCTAGCAAACCCTTGCGAGAAGCGCTAAGCTGTTGAAACCTCCTGTTCAGCCAAGTCAATCTAAGCCTATCCGCAGTGTTACACTGTAAAGCATACTGGAAATCATACTGAAAAGAATACTGGGAAACTTTTGTGAATGTACATACTGAAAATATAGAGTATATAAAATATAATTTAAAAGATATATTTTTAGAAGTTGTTGGTGCTGATAGTCTAAATGCCTAGACCAATCGTATGTGTTTCCGTTTTTATCAGGCATGACCAACCTAACCCTACACGGTCAACGGACACGGCTTCCCTCCTCCCGTTTGTCCTCCCATGCGTCCTCCCGCTGATGTGTCATCATCTTATTTGTTGTGAAGATATGGTAGTTAAACTGAGTATTAATGAAGAACCAATAATATTTTGACACGTCAACGGGAGGAGGCATGGGAGGACCGAATGGGAGGAGCGAAGCCGCATTCCACGGTCAACACCGGGAGGTAGCTAGGCGGAAAGTAGCATTGAACGCATTGCACGCCCGCATTTCTCTCGGCTCCTCCTACCTTTTTAGGTGCAGCCGCGCATCACCTGTTCTCCCCCGATTCCATTCGTCCGTGGCGTATAAATAGCTAAAAATCCCCATCCTCTTATTCACCACTGTCTCGCTCTCACTACTGAAGCGCCTAGCTTCGATCACACTGGCCATGGATCGCGCCTTCGCTTCCAGCAGCAGAGCCGCCGTCGCCGTCGTCATGACGGCGCTCCTCGCGCTCTGCTGCGTCGCTGCACGGCCGCTAGGAACGCAGGAGGCCGTGCCATCATCCAAGGCGGTGACGTCACCGCTCGCGGCGGGCTATGGCGACGCGGCCGCCAGGGCTGGGAAGTGGCTGCCGTTCACCGGCGCCAGCTTCCCTCAGCACCACCTTCCGGCGGCGTTCTGGGCGCACAAGCCGATGCCGTGGGTGGGCCTCGGGGCAGGCTCGCACGGCGGCTCCGGCGCCTTTGAGAGCGGTGGCCAGCAGGAGGAGGAGCTCGTGCGTGACCGGTCTTTCCAGCGCGGCGTGAACGACGCGGCCCGACAGGAGCAGCTCGCCATGTGGGCGTCGCTGCTCAACCCCAAGGGGAAGAGGAGAGAAGTCACCGGCGGCGCCTGGCTACCGGCGCCGGGAACAGGCGAAGCCGTCGACGAAGAGCCGGGCAAGACGTCGGACAGCGCCTCTGAAGGGACGGAGGTGGAAGATCCGGCCGCCGGCGGCGTGCAGGTCGGCCAGACCAAGTCGGGGTTCTACTGGCGGAACAACGGGAACTGACGAACTGAGCATGATGAGCATTTTGAAATGGACCATCGTTAAAAGTCTGCTGCTATAATATTAGGCTCTGAAAAAAATTCTAGTCCTTTGATTGAATCAACCTTCATTTTTTACTACAACAGAATTTTATTTCGGAGCAAGAACTACAAAATTATCTATAATTTAGTTGGTTAGATCGACGATGAAGACCCAAGACATTGCCAAATAGGACCTCAGCTTACCCAGTGTGAAAACTTTGGACACAAAGGTGCTCTAGGACCCCGCGCCGACGGCCACCCCGGCCCCGGCGGCCACCCTCGCACCGACGGCCACCCCAGCCACGGCGGCCACCGCTCCGCTTGCGCCGGCGGCCCCTCCGGCCCGGCGACCTCGCGCCCTGCTCCCGGCCGCCTGCCCGGAACTGGCGACCTCCTCCGCTGCTCTCCGCCTCGCTGCTCGCTGTTTTCCAGCTCGGTAATGGGGGGATCGAGCGAGCGACCGCCCTCACCGGTCTCCCGACCTTGCTCCTGCTCTGGACCCCTCACCTCGTTTCCTCCGCACCGCCCGTCCCCGGCCACCTCACCAACTACTCGCCTCTCCGGTGACTCCCCTTGCACCCCATTCTCCTCGCTCAAGTCCCCGGGGGACAACCTCTGTCGTGCCCTCATTCCCTACCAGGATCAGCAGGCCCATGCAGCTCTTGCGCTACGGGGGACCTGCTCTCCGGACAAAACCCTTGCCGCTGACGACCCCGCCTTCTCCCTCCTTCCGCTCCTCGGCGAGGCCTTCTCGTACGCTGAGGATCTTGACTCCTTCCCTTCGGGCGGCTCTTCCTCCGTTTTCTCCCGATCACCCACTCCTCCCTGCCTATGCCCTACGCTGGGTCCTTCATTGCTCTCGCCGGATTTGCTGATCATGCCTCTTATTTTCGGCGACATTGTGAAGGATGAGTGCCCCCCCCCCCCCCCCCCCCCCGTAATCTACGGCGCACCACCTCGAAGCAGACCCAGCTGCCAGTGACGGGTGTCCCCCCCCCCCCCCCCCCCGCTGGCCTGTTCCCAAAGCGGAGCTCTCCGGCTCCTCTCGCCAACCTGGCTCCCCGCCTGCGCCGACCCCTGCGGCCATCCATCTCGATTCGGTCGGCTCCCCCCTGAACCGCCCCCCTTTGGCTCAATTGCGCCCTCTGGACCAGACCGGTTCAACTGACCGTTTTCCTCTTCGTCTGGGTTGCTTCTAGCTGAGCCTAAGTGGCCGCTCTCGACGTGGTGCCCCATGCCCCTATGCACGTCGCACAACTGCACCGCTTCTGCTTCAGGGGGGAGCGTGACGGCCCCCCAGTTTGCTGGCTTGTTGGGAAAGGCCCCATCCTCTGTGTCTTCCCTGCCCTCGTCCTATCTTGTCCCAGCACAGGGGGGATGGCCTCCGCCGCGCCGCATGGCTCTGCACCTTTACCTACCGCTTTCAAGATGCATGTCGCGTCTATCACGTGCCCGAGGGACGCGGATGACGGTTGGGTCGTCGTGCGTCGTAAGAAGACAAACATTTGCCTTGTCCCCTCCCTTTAAAGCCCCGCCCTCCTCCCGCCCCAGGAAATGCTCCACCTCTATCCCACCTCACCACTCCCGAGTTTTTGCTGGTCGCTGCTTCCGCTGCTTGGCCACCGACCACAGCGTAAAGCTCTGCCGCGAGCCCCCCCCCCCCCCCCCGCTGCTACTCCTGCCTACACACCAGCCACTTCGCCCGCAGGTGCCGCAAAGCACCTCCCACTACTACAATAAGCCTTACCGCAGACGGCTCCAAACCTATTATCACACGCGGTTTTTAAAACCGGCTGAAACGAAGAGCCTGTGATAATCTGCAATTTCACAGGCAGAGAAGTGATACTGCCTATGAAGAAACATTATCACAGGCGGTTTTACTTATGCTAGCCGCCTGTGAAGATAAGTTATCACAGACGGGTGGTACAACATATATATCCGCTTGTGATAATTGTCTTATCACAGGCGGGTCTTGCAGCATAACCCACATTATTGAAGGGTATGTCGAAGCTAACAAAATCTCAATGGGACTGAAGACAAAGAGATGCTGCATATGAGTGACAATGTCCAGGTTAGACAGCATGAAGCTATGATGACAACCTTCACACTGTTTAACCTGGACATTGTCACTCATATGCAGGATCTCTTTATCTTTAGTCCGATTCAGATTTCGTTAGCTTCGACACATCCTTCACTTGCCATTAACATGTGTGATAATGAAGCTTCACTTATTTGATAAATCTATGCTTGAAAGATTAAGGTTAAATCCCTATGAAAGTGTAAAAACAAGATTTGTGATTGAAGTTGTTCGCTTACTCGCTTGTGTGAAGCACTAAGAAAGTGGGTACTGATTTTTAGTCAATATATTTAGGCATTAAAACTAAGAAAGGAGCATCTTCCTAAGTTTTTAAATGGACAAGAGGGAAAGAAATCATTCAAATGGATGGGAAAATCCTTCCAAGGATTGTCAGACTTCAAATTGATGCTTTCAACAATTCAAATGATGATCCACGGGTGTTACTTGCATCTACAATAGCTTGCTGTGCAGGGATTAGCTTGACAGAAGCTTAGCAGCATCAGAGGCGGTTGGTAAGTAAAACCCGCCTGAGATAAACATCTTCTTAGGCGGTTATTAAGTACCAACCGCCTGTGAAAAATTTAAAAACCGCCTATGAAAAACTGACGCCTATATAAATACCCCGCGGAGGCACGCCTCTGCCCAGTCCCACATCGCTCCACGAGGTACCTAAGTAAATTCTCATAGTTTCCTTACTATGCATTGCATGCTACATTTTTCTTTGTATATTTTTATAAGCTGCCAGTTTTGTGTGTTGGTATATGGATTGTGTCCTTTTGCATTTGTGTACATATGCGTTTGGACTCAATAATTTGGAAATTTGGTCTTTTAGATATTGATGTCTCGGGTGTGTAGCCAATTGAAGGAGGAGCGCTTGGCGTGGCGCAAGAACCATCCCCATGTATGTACATATGGCACACCGGTCGCATGGTTGTATATACATATGTATCTGTAATGGACTGATGAACTTAACTAAAGTTTGTTTCTTTGTCTTGTTTGTTTTTGGTATTTTCAATTTCTCTTCGTAGGGTTTCTTTGCGAAGTCTGAATCGGGAGATTTATTGAAGTGGCAGTGCATCGTCCCCGGTAAAGAAGGGGTAAGTCATGAAGAACAAGCACAATATGAGTTTAACCATCGTCCTCCTATTAATAAATTTCTTTTGCAGACTGAATGGCAAGATGGTCACTACCCCCTGACAATCTCCTTCTCTGAGGACTATCCCTTGGTGCCTCCAAGATGCGCCTTTCCATGTGGGTTCTTCCACCCAAATGTCCATCGTTCGGGAGCACTCTGCATCGGGATTCTTGATCAAGAGACTGTAAGATAGACCTATTTTGCTCATGTAATTAAAATACTTAATTGTTGTCGAACTTATTTGAACCGGTTTCTTATATTGCTTACATTATATTTTGTAGGGGTGGTGCAGTGGTTTTACAATCAAAACTATACTACTTGAAGTTCAGCGTTTGCTGCATCAGCCAAATGTGCTCGATGTTGAAAATGATTGCTATAATCTACTTATCAAGGATAGATGACACTTTGACTTAGTGACCAATGTAGGTTATTCATTCCTCCTTTGACATTTGTTAATTTAAATAATGTCAATATTTTCAGGATCCAGCGGAATATAATAGACGTGTTTGGGAGCAAGCAGGACGGTGCAATTTAGATTGATCGATGGGAGCTTCATCGAGTTGGGAATTACCTCTGAATTGTCGAGCTTCATACAATTTAAATTCGAATTTAGTTTAGAGGGCACACAATGTATGATCTATGGAATTCATCGAGTTGTGAATTACCTCTGAATTCCATTGTCATTTGCGTTTGTTTATCCTTGTATTCCAATTAAATCACATAATTGCAATGTCATTGCGTTTGTTTATCCCTGCAACAGACGCTCACGATCTAGGGCACTCCGGCATTTCCGGGGACACAAAATAAGTGGAAACAATGACTTTCCCTAGGCTGTTTTTCAATGAAAACCGCTTGTGATAATTGAACAACTACATACGGTTCTTGTACAATGACCGCCGGTGAAAATACATGATCTTCTCAGACCGTTGTTAATTAACAACCGCCTGTGAATTTCATTACATTACAGGTGGTTCTTAATTTATAATCGCCTGAGAAGATCATGTATTTACCCAGGCGGTTGTTTCTTAAAATCCGCCCATGATGTTATTTTATTGCAGGCGGTTCTTAAGTAATAATCGTCTGAGAAGAACTAGTATTTACCCAGGCGGTTGTTTTTTAAAATTCGCATGTGTTGTTCTTTCATCACAGGTGGTTATTATATCATTCGTCATCACAGTCGCATATTTTTAAGGACCGCCTGTGTTTGAAAAATTGAGGCGCCTGTAAAAATTCTTTTTGTAGTAGTGTCCTGGCCCGGGCAGCCGCCGCCCCATCCATTGTCGCCAACTCTATGGCAAACCAAACATCCACAGCCGCGTCGATTTTCCTCCGCTCCTAGCCACCCCCCCTCCATCCCTGCATCCAACATGTCGCGTACCATCCGTGACCTCGGTCGGGAAGAGAACCGCCCCCGTCACTCCCAGACAGCGGTTGTTCTCACCAGTGCGATGGATTTCGAGTTGCGTCGCCTCCGGAGCGTCATGGCTTTGGTCACTCTGCATGGACACCAAAACCGTGCTTTTGCGGGTGAAGTTGCCGCTGCCCTGCACCACCAGCTCAGACTGCCGTGGCGTAGCTTCAAAGTCACCACCAATGGCGACTCCACCCTCCTCGTCTCATTTCGCTCGCACGACTTGAAGGAAGATGGCTGTAAAATCCCAAACTTTTGAAGCTTTTGTCTCCTAAGTATGGCACATGAAATAATAGTTTAAGTGTGTACAATAAGGACCATGTTAAAATGAGAGCAAATAAAGTCATATAGATGTAAGTGTAAAGTTTTATTGGAAGCTCTAGTTTAAACCTATCATTATTTTTGGAACTAGCTAAGCCTAAATTCTAAACATTCTTGAATCATAAATTTAAGACACCTGAAATTATGTGCATTGATCACAAGGGAAAAATCAAAAGAAATAAAACAAACATGTGTGAATAAAAGTATATATGGAAATGTACAAAATATTCAAATCAATGATCAAGGTACAAAAACATATTCTCCATTTGATCCGGTTAGTCAATTAAAAGCATAGGACATTATATACATTAATATTGGGTGAAAGAATTAAATGACATGCATATAGATTATAAAAATTGAATTTGAATCTAATTCAAATTTGCAGGAAACCAAACATGTTATATGTGGAATAGAAATATATTCAAATTAAGTGTTCAATTTTAAATCTGCAGTGGACTAATTATTGAGCACATTATTGGAAACCCATGGCCATTTAAAAAGGAAATAATTGAGAAGATTAAAATATATGCATAAAAGTTATGGGTTCAAATTTGAATCTAATTCAAATTCTAAGTGGCCAAACTTTTTATGCAAATATGTGCAAACCAATTTTTTTTTTTTGTATCAGGGCTCATCCCATCTGAACAAAGATATTTGAAACCAGCTGTATTAAAGAAAAATGAAAGAATTAAGGGGATAAGAGCAGAGTGCAGCCCACCTGTAAGAGGAGCCCAACGGCTGTTTGCTCTGTCTCATGAGCGCGCGCGCCAGCGCTGAGGAGCAGCGGCAAGCAGCTCTCCAGCGCGATCCCCAGTGCGATGGCTTGCCGCGTGCATGCGCGCCACGGAGGGCCACGACGCCACTTGCTCGTCTCTGTCGGTCGGCGTATAAAAGGAACCGAGCGCTTGGCTCTTCTTCTTTCTCCCGCATCGCTCCACTCAGCCGCCCAAATCACAGCAGCCCCCGCTCTAGCAAAGCCACGTTTTGGTGCACGCTCATACCTCTCGACATCCCTGAACCGAGGCTGCCGCCGGACCTAGCATCCCGGAGGGAATCGCGAGTTCTTCTTCTGGCGCGCCGTCGACCTTCTTCGTCTACAACCCGAAGCCCTTCCTCCATGGTGAGTATCTTCACAATTCCAGCCGCCCCCAGATTCTACACTTGCGTGCGCTCCTTCCTGAGGCGTTAGCTAGCCATTTCCCCACTCCGGCTAACCGGAATTTCAAATCTCGCCGCCGCCTAGAATCAGTTCCACGGTGCCCCCATACTCCGACCTATTTTCGAGCGATTGGAGTGTTGGCCGATGATCAGGGCAGCACCACAAAGCTTCCAGAGCAAGAAGCAGCCTTTTCCATGCCTTGTACACCGAGAACACCGTCGCCGATCGTCAAGTTCCGCCGGTCGCCGGTGTAGGCATGTTTCCGGGGCATTTCAGTCCAATCTGAGGCCACCAATGAGTTCTTGAGGGTCGAAAACCCCCGGGTGGCAAGTCCCAACCATGGGGTAGGTAGCACGGCGATTTCCGGCGAGTCGCCGGCCGGCCTCCAGCCATGGCGCCGCCACGGGCCGTCGGTGAAGAAGAAGACCCCCCCCCCCCCCCCCCCCCCCCCGTGGGATTTTCTGTGGTGCCGGGATTCCATGTGGCAAGACGATTAAACTCTGTGGCCCCGGTGTGGCATCGGCTGGGTGGGAAGAATTGGAGGCCACATGTCAGTTGATTAAAGGGTTGTTCTTTTTTCCATTCAAAAAGAATTCCAGAAAAATGCCTAAACTTTGAAATGCTATAACTTTGGCTAGGATGCTCCAAATTAGATAAAAAAAAAATTAATTCTCCTTAGGATCTGTACTTTTCCAGTGGTCCATCCCAATCTTCATGAAAAGCCCTAGAGAATATTCTATAAATCAATTGGTATAATACATTGTGGAAAATATAGAAAATAGGATTCTATTCAGATAATCCTGGAAATTTACCCAACCAATCATTTTTTTATGTAGAATCTCCAGTAAAAGTTTAAAGCATAACAAATTTTTTAAGAGGGTTTAATTCAAACTCTTTGCCTAGGTTAATTATAATTCCAGAAAATAACAAATTAAATCCAGAAATTCATAAGGACTTGTAAATTCAATATCTTCCTGTAGGAAGCTTGAAAAATTTTGAAACCAATTTTGGTAGCTTCCTTTTGATCAGTACTATCTAGTTGTACCATTTATGGACATGATAAAACCTCAGGTTTTATCTGCAAATTCCTAAATGATGAAAGCTTGATAGAATTTTGTAGATCATTTTCTCCCATCAAATTCTCTGAAATTTTTTTGAGAATTTCTTCATCACATCTTTATACCAAAGATAAATTATCATAGCCAATAGAACTCATCTGCATAGGAATTAATTCTGTATAGTTTCCTTATACCCATGACTATATAGAAATTTCTTATGTACATTCTTATAATATGAAGTAATATCAAATTAACCTACCCAAATCCAATTTAATACCCAACAGTGCACCTTATTCATTCTTGAGTTACAAACATACTTCCTTTATGAGTATGACATTGCATAAATTGTGCATTTTCATTAGTTAAGTTATTAAGGTATATTATGTGTTATATGCATATCCAATGCGATAGACGCCGTGAAGGAAAGGAGTCAAAGAAGACCTGTTCTTGAAGCATCAAGCCACTGACCCTTGACATTTATTCGAATCGCAAACTAAGACAAGCCCCGGTTTGCATTTAAAAGCTTTACAGAGTTTTGCAGTATTTCTCACCTTCGTCTTAAGTTTTATATGTGCATTACGTATAGGGTGATTGATACTCCACTTGCATGACCATAAATCCTATGGGAAAGTTGGGAAGGTTTACAGTTTGACCTATAGTAACTGCTTTGGTAATGTATAGGAAATCCAGTAGAAGTCGAGCAGTTGGAATCTACTCGCGAGAGGGTCACATTTTATTGACCACAAGTCAAGTAGTTTATTCTACTTGCAAGAGGAGTCGAGCAGGGAAATCTACTCGCGAGATGTTACCAAAATGTTCACTCTTAATAATTGGAGATGTGGACGGGGATGTTCCTGTAGGACGGGACGCGCAAGGTTGTCTGATCCCAGATGAGGGGGACAATGCTTGTGACCACATTTGGGCCTGGGCCGGTAAGGGTAAGGCAAATGTGGAGGTTGGTTTGTAGCCTCGTCTGTGTCGATTAAGGACCGTCTCGTGTGTGGCCCTATTGAGAAAGTTTGAACAGTACGGGTTACATAATGTATTAATGGGGTCCATTAAACTGATGTAGCCCGAGCACCCTTGTGTTGAAACTTATAACGCCATCCTTCGGGGGAAGATGATCACAAGGTGGGAACCTCTAAGGAGCAACTTCGACGTGCTCAGTTAGGGACCTTACTTTTGGGACGGTAGAACTGGTTTGACATCGAGATGACGGGTGAAAGGTGGACACATACAACGTGGGAGAGGAGTACAGTGAAAGGTATTTCCGAGTGGGCGTATGTGTCATGTATTCCGGGTGTGTCCTGATTGCAATCACCGTCCCTCGCGGTAATAGAGTACCACTTGTTCACTGAGTTGTGACGTAGTAAATACTGAAGAAGTCAGACGAATATGATATATTGGTTTACAAATTGCTTGAACAACCTTGTTTGGCTTATAGATAGTACAAAAAAAATTTTACAGTTTCCCCATACTTTAGCTGTAATAGCATTATGTGCTTTGGGCATGTCATATCATCGGCTAAGCGTTTCTTGTTTGATTGTGGAGTCTATGATGTGCCGTGCCTGAAGAATGTCATTTGCTACTTAAAATATGAATATAAGGATCCACTTGTAGGCGAGTCCTTTATGCTATTCCTTACCTATGCTTAGTACATACCCCTGCATATGTCTAGTGAGATGGGTTAGTCTTGCTGATGCTTATGCTCACGTTTGCGCTTTAACGATTTTTGCAGGTATTAGTTTTATTTTTGCTATTCAGGTTGTACATGAGACTCGAGGTGTCGAGATAAATCTCATGTGAACCATGCCGCTGCTGAATGATTGTCATGTTGCTAGTGAGAAGCGTCCTAGGGCATGGACGTCTTCTCTTATGCTTAGTTAGGTGAGATTATGAGTATGAATGTTCCGCTGCGTGTGTACCCCTGTTGTACACTCTTTTGTAAACTCTTCTTATTATGAAATGAAAACTTTATATGTTTTGGTATCCTTTTTGTGTGTGCTGTTAGGTGCTGCATTGCCACGGCACCACCCAATGAGATCCTTGGAAGGTGCGGACTCCGGTCCCCACAGACATGTTATCAGAGCTTCATTGGGAATAGCACGCTCAAAAAGAGCCTATTTTCGAAAACTACGAAGTAGTCGAGTGAGGATTAGTTATATGCCCACATAAGGTCTATTATAGTATTAGTTACTTAAGGTGGAAAATCTAACATATGTGTTATTATATTCTGTAACGACGCTCCGACGTCAGGTAAGAGGTAAGGTACGCCACCGCAAGCGGATCAATTGCGGTAAGCTCACCATGTGAGAGGTAGCATGTGATTATTTCCGTGGTTTGCAAGGAAATGTCAATATGAGTCTCTGAAACTTTCCATGTTTCTGAGAACATATGACACGCGGTACCCCAGCGTGCTTCAAAGTTAGTGGGAACCCCCGTCGGGTGGGACATAACCCGATGCGCCTCCTACTGGTGCAGCATTATGCAAAGACGTGGGACCCCGTCGGGTGGTAAAAAACCCGGTCATGTACCTCAAGACGTGGCTTAACTCGAGGCGGCTCATATGGAATGATACGGGACAAATGTTTTTACTTTCATATATGTTTGTTTGAATTGATCGCCCGTGCGGGCTAGACTGTACCGTACGGTACCATATGATTGATCAGTAGTTTGAGTGTAGTGACAGGTACACTAACCGTGTTGAACATATTGCGAGTAGAATACGTTTGCGAGTGATCGTTTTAGTGCCAACTATAGCACGTTATGCCTGCTAAGAATCCGGTAAAGATTTTCAGTTTGTAAGGTAACGTAGTACCGACATAATTGTTGTGATGCATTCACGTCTTAGTTCACCCCAAAAATCTTTTCTGTTGAAGACAAGTAAAACCTTGAATTGAGAACCAAAAGAAAGTATTAAAAATCTAATATTAACTATAGAACTCTGATGTTAAACTAAGATTCAATTGGAGTTTAGTGATTTTCAAAAAGATTCAAAAGCAGAGTTCCCTGTTTTTCTGTCGGAATTTTTGCTGGATTTGTACAGGGAATAACTCTTGCTAGATTTAACCAATGTGGATGTGTAATACAGTTTTGGAAAGGTCTTGAAGTTCTCTACAACTTGTTTGTAGACTGCCAGCACTGAATCAATCTTCAAATTGGTGAAAATTGCAGATTGGTAGAAACTGTTGCTGGAAACAGAACTGTCAAAACCTCTCTGGAATTTTTCTGTTTTTCCACCATAACTTCCTGTTGAAAAATTTCTATAGCTCATAGGTTATATCGTTGGAAATTTTATGATATGTGTTACAATTTTGTAATTCAAAGTTTTTCCAAATTTGGGGCAGAACTGTATGGAAATTGATGTTCAAATCAGCCACTTCCGAAGGAGGTGCTGTTGAAATTTTTCCAGAATTCTGTCAACTTTGAAATATCATAACTTTTGATCCAGAGCTGATCATGAAGCAAAGTAAGAATTTTTCGAAATCTAATGAAGTTGGCTGTAACTTTGGTATTCAAGTTCAGGATTGATTCTACTCTTTACTGTAGTAGAATCTGAGTTCCTTGCAAACTGGTCAATTTTGGACAGCAGATTGGCCAATGCAATTGAAATGGAAACTTGTTTATGGATAGGCATGTTTGAAACTTGCCAAAGTTGTGCAACATGTCAAGAGGTCTGTATGTTCAGTTTATGAAACTTTAGCATTGGAAAAAGCTCGTTAAGAGGTCTAGAAGAAGTTTAGAATCAGAGTGTCATTTGAACGTGTATGAATATGCTGCAAAGTTTTATGATTCATATACGGTTAATATTTTTCAAGCATCGACTGTCATTCAATCTTGGAAAGTAACAGTATTTGGTCATTCCTGCAGTATGGTTCGCACTCGGTTCGGCGCTGAAACGGGAGAGTCTAGTCACGGCGAAAATGACTCGACTCGACCGCGAGAACCGCCGTCGACCCGATTGACAGAGGTCATGGCACAAATGGTTGAGTCTCATCGTGAGAACAACCAGCTGCTTCAGACATTGGTGCAACAAGGCTTTATTCAAGCATCACGAAAACGGGATCTGAATGAAAGTTCTTATTGAATTTTTTTGCAACTCAACCACCTGTCTTCACAGAAGCAACAGATCCGTTGGAGGCACATCATTGGATCCGAGTTATTGAAGCTAAAATCGGTTTGATCCAGTGTGACGAGTATTAAAAGGTGGACTTTGCAGTTCAGCAGCTTCATGGATCTGCTGGAGCTTGGTGGGCAGAGTATCTCGCCATGACCATTGAAGGACATCACGTGAATTGGAATGAATTCCGTGATGCGTTCTGTTCTCGGTATATTCCGAGGGGGATTATCAAGTCGAACCTTGAAGAGTTTGTAGAATTGAGACCCAAGGGGGGAGGAGTGCTCTTGAGTACTCCAGAGAATTCAACCGGTTGGCACAATATGCACCAGACTATGTGAGAACAGAAGCTTCGAGGTGTGACCTATTTCTCCGAGGCTTGAATGCCAAACTTCATGAAAGATTGGTCCTATTCAACAAAGGAGACTATAATGAATTGGTCAGTAACGCTATATATCAGGAAGATGCTTCTCTTCGTTGTCAGGCGGAGATGAGGAAGAGCATCACATCAACGGATGATATTAGTGGTACTCCTCGGAAATATCGACTGGTATATCATTTACCAGCCGAATCGGAAGTTCGGGTAGTTGCAGGACAGCCACCGATGCAGAGTTGGTCACCACCATTGCAGTGGATTGAAGCACCAGAGATGCAGCAGCAAGTGAGTTCGTGTGCACCACCTCCACGAGCGGCACGAAAAGTTACTCCACTACAGGCAATGCAAAGGACAGTACATAGTGGTTATAAAGAGCAGTTTGTTCTAGAAGGTCCTGCAGCTAAACAAGACATCAGTCTAGAAGTTGCTCCTCCGAGAAATATTCAATCTCGTAGGCAACGGAAGAAGATGAAAGCCGGCAGCATCAACTTTATAGCTGTCGTGGATATTCCAGTAGGAGAACCCGTGTTAGCTGGTATGTTCAGCTTAAATGCTCAACCTACATTTGTGTTGTTTGATTCTGGAGCAACACATGATTTCATCAGCAAGGAGTTCGTGTTGAAGCGTCAATTATCATCAACAACGCTATCAACACCGTATACAATAAATTCACATGGAGGAAAAATGTCAGCCAACCAGATTATTGCCCGAGCACCTCTATGTTTGGATGGTTGGATTTACCCTACCACCTTCATTACATTGTACAGGCAGAAGATTGACATTATCTTGGGAATGTCCTGGTTGACACATCATGAAGCAATCTTAAAATTCAGTGCTCGTACCGTGCAACTGAATTCTAAAAGGCACGGGCATCATACTTTGGTTCTGAAGAATGTGACACCACAACCTCTAGTGGTGCATAACACGGAAGCCACAAAGCTAGAGGACATTCCAGTTGTTCGAGATTACCTAGATGTGTTTCCTGACGATCTGCCAGGCATACCACCTGACCGAGATGTGGAATTCAATATTGAGTTAATACCAGGAACCACACCCATATCTCGAAGACCTTACAAGATGGCACCCAAGGAATTGGCTGAGCTAAAAGAACAGTTGAATAAGTTACTTGAGAAGGGATTCATACGTCCCAGCTCATCACCTTGGGGATGCTCAACGCTATTCGTGAAGAAGAAGGACAAGACACTAAGGTTATGTGTCGATTATCGTCTGCTGAATGTTGTGACTATAAAGAACAAGTATCCACTGCCATGGATTGATATTCTATTCGATCAATTAGTGGGCACTAAGGTATTTTCGAAGACGGATCTTCGGTCTGGTTATCATCAAATCAAGATACGGACTGAAGATATACCTAAGATGGCATTCTCGACAAGATACGGGCTATATGAGTATCTTGTCATGTCTTTTGTTCTCACCAACGCACCGGCTCACTTCATGTATCTAATGAATTCAGTATTCATGCCGGAGTTGGACAAGTTCATAGTGGTCTTCATAGATGACATCTTGGTTTATTCCAAATCAGAGGAAGAACACGCCGAACATCTAAATATCGTGCTTCAATGATTGAGAGACCATAAGCTATATGCCAAATTTAGAAAATGTGAATTTTGGATTAACAAGGTACCATTTCTGGGTCATGTTATCTCAACAGACGGTATTGCTGTGGATCCAAGCAAAGTGGTACAGGTACGTAAATGGAAATCTCCGACCTCCGTCCATGAGTTCAGAAGTTTCTTAGGTTTAGCTGGCTACTACCGGAAATTTGTTCCAAGTTTCTCCAAAGTGGCTAAGCCTATGACGGAATTGCTGAAGAAAGGAAACAAGTATGTCTGGAGTGAAGCCTGTGAAGAGGCATTCCAGATATTGAAGAAACATCTCACAACGGCACCAGTTCTAGCTCAACAAGACACGACAAAGCCGTTTGATACTTATTGCGATGCATCAGGCACTGGTCTGGGATGCGTCTTGATGCAAGAAGGACGTTTAATCGCATATGGATCAAGACAACTCCGGATTCATGAGCAGCATTATCTGACTCACGACTTGGAGTTGGCTGCCGTGGTAATGGCATTGAAAATGTGGAGACACTACATAATGGGAAATCTAGTGCATCTTTACACAGACCACAAGAGCCTAAAGTACATATTCACTCAAAAGGATTTGAATATGAGGCAAAGAAGATGGTTAGAGCTTATAAAGGACTATGAACTTGAGATCCATTACCATCCGGGCAAAGCAAACGTAGTTGCCGATGCTTTGAGTCGGAAATCTCATGTTCACAACATAACCATCATTCTGGATGAAGAGGAAGAACCAAGTCTATGGTTGGTTCCCAACGGATCTCTATATAATCTTGCTCTCATACCTACAATCCAAGAGGAGATTATTGCAGCTCAAAAGAAAGACAAGGCTATGTCTCACATTCGGAAGAGAATGAGAGACGGAGAGGTGAAATGTTTCTGGGAAGATGAACAAGGAACTCTATGGTTCAAATATCGTATAGTGGTACCCTGGAACAGGAAACTCAGGAAAAAGATCTTGGATGAAGCTCACCTGTCGAAGTATTCAATCCATCCAGGAAGCAATAAGATGTATCAAGATCTTAGAAAGAAATTCTGGAGGACACGAATGAAGAGAGAGATTGCAAAGTACGTGTTCGAGTGTGATACATGCAGAAGAGTGAAGGCTGACTATATGAGGAAAGCGGGACCACTACAACCTTTAAGTGTCCCTGCATGGAAATGGGAGGATCTTAGTATGGACTTTATTGTTGGATTGCCTCTCACGTTCCACAAGCACAACTCTATTTGGGTAATCGTAGACCGATTAACCAAGTCAGCACACTTTATTCTAGTGAACACGGCGTACAATGCAAAGAAGTATGATGAACTGTATATGTCACGGATCATGTGCTTACATGGAGTTCCCCGCACCATCGTCTCTGGCAGAGGATCATTGTTTGTTGCTCGTTTCTGGGAGCAACTACACACAGAAATGGGAACTAAGTTAATCTGAAGCTCGGCATACCATCCTCAAACTGATGGACAAACTGAAAGGGTGAACCCGATCCTAGAAGATATGCTAAGGGCATGTGCCATAGATCACAGAAAGAATTGGGATGATTATTTACCGTTGGTAGAGTTCTCATACAACAACGGTTATCAGTCCAGTATCAGGATGGCACCTTTTGAATCTCTCTACGGTCGGAAGTGCCGCACACCCCTCAATTTGTGTGAGTCTGGAGAGAGAGTAATCTTCGGAGTGGATCTCACTAATGAAGCTGAAGAACGAGTTAAGCTAGTTCAGGCAAACCTTAGAGCAGCTCAGTCTCGATAGAAGAGTTATGATGACAAGCGACGTCGTTCCTTGAGCTTTGACGTCGGAGACCACTTGTATCTTCGTGTCTCTCCGATGAAAGGTATTCATCGCTTTGGAGTAAAGGGAAAGCTAGCTCCAAGATTTATCGGGCCATTTCCCATCACGGAAAGATGTGGACTCGTAGCCTACCGGCTGGAGCTACCCGCGTCATTGGCCGGAGTGCACAATGTATTCCACGTATCTCAGCTAAGAAAGTGCCTCAAAACTCCAGCAGAAGTCATATATGAGGACATGGAAGAACTGAAGCTGGATCTGACCTATGTTGAACAACCGATCCAGATTATTGATGAGAAGACAAGAGAGACAAGAAACCAAACGTTGTGGTTCTATAAAGTGTTATGGAAGAACCACACCATTTAAGAAGCTACATGGGAGATTGAAGACTATCTTCGCTCCAACTATCCGGAGTTGCTATCGTCGTATCAACGGTGATACACTCCGACATTTCCTCTTCTTTTGTAATCTCGGGACGAGATGCTTTTAAGGGGGAGGAATGTAAAATCCCAAACTTTTGAAGCTTTTGACTCCTAAGTATGGCACATGAAATAATAGTTTAAGTGTGTACAATAAGGACCATGTTAAAATGAGAGCAAATAAAGTCATATAGATGTAAGTGTAAAGTTTTATTGGAAGCTCTAGTTTAAACCTATCATTATTTTTGGAACCAGCTAAGCCTAAATTCTAAACATTCTTGAGTCATAAATTTAAGACACTTGAAATTATGTGCTTTGATCACAAGGGAAAAATCAAAAGAAATAAAACAAACATGTGTGAATAAAAGTATATATGGAAATGTACAAAATATTCAAATCAATTATCAAAGTACAAACATATTCTCCATTTGATCAGGTTAGTCAATAAAAAGCATAGGACATTATATACATGAATATTGGGGGAAATAATTAAATGACATGCATATAGATTATAAAAATTGAATTTGAATCTAATTCAAATTTGCAGGAAACCAAACATGTTATATGTGGAATAGAAATATATTCAAATTAAGTGTTCAATTTCAAATCTGCAGTGGACTAATTATTGAGCACATTATTGGAAACCCTTGGCCATTTAAAAAGGAAATAATTGAGAATATTAAAATATATGCATAAAAGTTATGGGTTCAAATTTGAATCTAATTCAAATTCTAAGTGGCCAAACTTTTTATGCAAAGATGTGCAAACCAATTTTTTTTTGTATCAGGGCTTATCCCATCTGAACAAAGATCTTTGAAACCAGCTGTATTAAAGAAAAATGAAAGAATTAAGGGGATAAGAGCAGAGTGGGGCCCACCTGTAAGAGGAGCCCAAAGGTTGTTTGCTTTGTCTCATGAGCGCGCGTGCACCAGCGCTGAGCAGCAGCAGCAAGCAGCTCTCCAGCGCGATCTCCAGCGCGATGGCTTGTCACGTGCATGCGCGCCACGGAGGGCCACGACGCCACCTGCTCGGCTCCGTCGGTCGGCGTATAAAAGGAACCGAGCGCTCGACTCTTCTTCTTTCTCCCGCATCGCTCCACTCGGCCGCCCAAATCACAGCAGCCCCCGCTCTAGCAAAGCCACGTTTTGGTGCGCACTCATACCCTCTCGACATCCCTGAACCGAGGCTACCGCCGGACCTAGCATCCCAGAGGGAATCGCGAGTTCTTCTTCTGGCGCGCCGTCGATCTTCTTCGTCTACAACCCGAAGCCCTTCCTCCATGGTGAGTATCTTCACAATTCCAGCCGCCCCCAGAGTCTACACTTGTGTGCGCTCCTTCCTGAGGCATTAGCTAGCCATTTCCCCACTCCGGCTAACTGGAATTTCAAATCTCGCTGCCGCCTAGAATCGGTTCCACGGTGCCCCCATACTCCGACCAATTTTCGAGCAATTGGAGTGTTGGCCGATGATCAGGGCAGCACCACGAAGATTCCAGAGCAAGAAGCAGCCTTTCCCATGCCTTGTACACCGAGAACACCATCGCCGATCGTCGAGTTCCGCCGGTCGCCGGTGTAGGCACGTTTCCGAGGCGTTTCAGTCCAATCTGAGGCCACCTATGAGTTCCTGAGGGTCAAAAACCCCCAGGTGGAAAGTCCCAGCCACGGGTAAGGTAGCACGGTGATTTCCGGCGAGCCGCCGGCCGGCCTCCGGCCATGGCGCCGCCATGGGCCATCAGGGAAGAATAAGACCCCCCCCCCCACCCCCCCGTGGGATTTTCTGTGGTGCCGGGATTCCATGTGGCAACACAATTAAACTCTGTGGCCCCGGTGTGGCATCGGCTGGGTGGGAAGAATTGGAGGCCACGTGTCAGTTGATTAAAGGGTTGTTTTTTTCCATTCAAAAAGAATTCCAGAAAAATGCCTAAACTTTGAAATGCTATAACTTTGGCTAGGATGTTCAAAATTACATAAAACAAATTTTGTAATTCTCCTTAGGATCTGTACTTTCCAGTGGTCCATCCGAATCTTCATGAAAAGCCCTAGAGAATATTCTATAAATCAATTGGTATAATACATTGTGGAAAATATAGAAAATAGGATTCTGGAAATTTACCCAACCTATCATTTTGTTATGTAGAAGCTCCAGTAAAAGTTTCAAGCATAATAAAGTTGTTTAAGAGGGTTTAATTCAAAGTCTTTGCCTAGGTTAATTATAATTCCGGAAAATAACAAATTAAATCCAGAAATTCATAAGGACTTGTAAATTCAATATCTTCCTGTATGAAGTTTGAAAAGTTGTGAAACCAATTTTGGTAGCTTCCTTTTGATCAGTAATATCTAGCTGTGCCATTTATGGACATCATAAAACCTCAGGTTTTATCTGCAAATTCCTAAATGATGAAAGCTTGATAGAATTTTGTAGATCATTTTCTCCCATCAAATTCTCTGAAATTTTTATGAGAATTTCTTCATCACATCTTTATACCAGAGTTAAATTATCAGAGCCAATAGAACTCATCTGAATAGGAATTAATTCTGTATAGTTTCCTTATATCCATGACTATGTTGAAATTTCTTATGTACATTCTTATAATACGAAGTAATATCTAATTAACCTACCCAAATCCAATTTAATACCAAACAGTACACCTTATTCATTCTTGAGTTACAAACATACTTCCTTTATGAGTATGACATTGCATAATGTGTGCATATTCATTAGTTAAGTTATTAAGGTATATTATGTGTTATATGCATATCCATTGCGATAGACGTCGTGACGGAAAGGAGTCGAAGAAGACCTGTTCGTGAAGCATCAAGCCAATGACCCTTGACATTTATTCGAATTGCAAACTAAGGCAAGCCCTGGTTTGCATTTAAAAGCTTTACAGAGTTTTGCAGTATTTCTTACATTGCGTCTTAAGTTTCATATGTGCATTACGTATAGGGTGATTGATACTCCACTTGCATGACCATAAATCCTATGGGAAAGTTGGGAAGGTTTACAGTTTGACCTGTAGTAACTGTTTTGCTAATGTATAGGAAATCCAGTAGAAGTCGAGTAGTTGGAATCTACTCGCGAGAGGGTCACATTTTATTGACCACAAGTCAAGTAGTTTATTCTACTTGCGAGAGGGGTCGAGTAGGGAAATCTACTCGCGAGATGTTACCAAAATGTTCACTCTTAATAATTGGAGATGTGGACGGGGATGTTCCTGTAGGACGGGACGTGCAAGGTTGTCTGATCCTGGATGTGGGGGGCAATGTTGTGACCACATTTGGGCCTGGGCCGGTAAGAATAGGGCAAATGTGGAGGTTGGTTTGTAGCCCCGTCTGTGTCGATTAAGGACCGTCTCGTGTGCGGCCCTGTTGAGCAAGTTTGAACAGTACTGGTTACATAATGGATTAATGGGGTCCATTAAACTGATGTAGCCCGGGCACCCTTGTGTCGAAACTTATACCGCCGTCCTTCGGGGGAAGATGATCGTAAGGTGCGAACCTCTAAGGAGCAACTTCGACGTGCTTGGTTAGGGACCTTACTTTTGGGACGGTAGAACTGGTTCGACATCGAGATGACGGGTGAAAGGTGGCCACATACGACGTGGGAGAGGAGTACAGTGAAAGGTATTTCCGAGCGGGCGTATGTGTCGTGTATTCCGGGTGTGTCCTGATTGCAATCACCGTCCCTCGCGGTAATAGAGTACCACTTGTTCACTGAGTTGTGACGTAGTAAATACTGAAGAAGTCAGACGAATATGATATATTGGTTTACAAATTGCTTGAATAACGTTGTTTGGCTTAGAGATAGTACAATTAAAAGTTTACAGTTTCTCCATACTTTAGCTGTAATAGCATTATGTGCTTTGGGCATGTCATATCATCGGCAAAGCATTTCTTGTTTGATTGTGGAGTCTATAATGTGTTGTGCCTGAAGAATATCATTTGCTACTTAAAATATGAATATAAGGATCCACTTGTAGGCGAGTCATTTATGCTATTCCTTACCTATGCTTAGTACTTACCCCTGCATATGTCTAGTGAGACGGGTTAGTCTTGCTGAGCCTTATGCTCACGTTTGCACTTTAATGATTTTTGCAGGTATTAGTTTTATTTCTGCTGTTCAGGTTGTACATGAGACTCGAGGTGTCGAGATAAATCTCATGTGAACCATGCCGCTGCTGAATGATCGTCATGTTGCTAGTGAGAAGCGTCTTAGGGCATGGACGTCTTCTCTTATGCTTAGTTAGGTGAGATTATGAGTATGTATTTCCCGCTGCGTGTGTACCCCTGTTGTACACTATTTTGTAAACTCTTCTTATTATGAAATGAAAACTTTATATATTTTGGTATCCTTTTCGTATGTTCTGTTAAGTGCCGCATCACACAGCACCACACAATGAGATCCTTGGAAGGTGCGGACTCCGGTCCCCACAATGCCCTCCACTTCGGCTCCTTCTTTGTTGATGCTTCCCCCTTCAACATCCTGCCTTGGCAGCCTTACCCGGCCAGGGTACTCCAGTGGCCTTACCAAGCCACTATCTACATCAAAAACCTGCCCCTCCATGTTCGCTCTGCGGAGGGAGTAAACAAATCCTGGGGGATGTCCATGTCTTCAATCCAGAGCTCACTGCTGCCCTTGTCCCTATTGACCCCAATGTCTTTGGCTGTGTCGTCTGGATGCAAAACCCTGACTTGCTTCCGTGCAGGAGGACCGTGTCTCAGGTCATGCTGCTGGGCGCCAATCCACCTCAGCGCGTCCCCCTGAAGGGCACCAAGTTGACGTCCTGATCCACCTGGATTGCTTCCTGGACCACTCCCCAACGTGCTCAGCCTCTTCGGTCTCGGCTGCAAGTGGCGAGTTCCCCTCCATCTCCACCAGCGATGGAGAGGAGGAGCCACGCCTTTCCCAGTTCTGTTGGAGGTACGGTGTTTCGGATGGACCTCGCGCCCAGGCTACACGCCCCCACGAGGGCTGCAGACTGCATCTGCAAGGGGGCGCCCGGGTCCACGACCACGACCATGACAAGGGTGACCGCCATGGTGGCTGGCACTCATCCCTGCTTGCTCGGGGCGCGCCTGCGATGGACCTCCCTGGTTCGTTGTCAGGCTCGTCTGCTGCTCTCGTGCGCTCTCGCTCTCCACACGGATCGAGGGGAGGGCACTGCTGTTCCAACTCCCTCAGCCACGACATCCTGCTAGTTGCTCCGCACTGCCCCTCAAACGACCTGTTGGAGCACGCAGACCCACTGGAGAACGGAACCGGCCTCGACTCTGCCCCTGTTGACCCCGTGCTCCCTCATCTAGTCTGTATCCCAGATGGACTGGAGGCAAGGGAACGGGTCGACCCCATGCTGGATGAAGCTGCACAACAGGAGGCTCCCCTCCGACCTCCACTGAACTGCTCCCCTGTCCAGTGCGATGGGGTGGGGGGGGGGGGGGGGGGGGGGCTTAGGAGGGGGGGATCAGGAGGACAGTCTCCAACACCCCCCCCCCCCCAACTCACACCCCGACGCACCATTGGAGATGAACGCGCCTGCCCCATCAGTCATCGATCAGCTGTTCCAGCCTCTCGCGATGCCGATTCTACCTCCTTCCCCCCCCCCCCACCCCCCCGCCGATCCGCAGACGTCGTCAGCGTCGCGGGTTGCCGGAGGGGGTGACCTCGCGTAGGAGTCTCCGGCAGGAAGCAAAACCATCGGTCGTCCCTGTTTCCCGCCGCGCCACCAACCGCATCGTCAAGCAGCTCAACTTGGTGGATGACGGGGAGGCTGTTGGTGACGACGCACTTGCCATGTACAACGACCTCTTCCAAGAGCCGCTGCCACCTGCTGCTGTCCAGGACATCCGCAAGGTACTCAACCTGGAGCATGAGGATGTCATTGTTGCATCTGAAGTCCTTGCCGCAGGGGTACCGGACGAACCAGGCCAGGCCTGATGCCATACCTGATGGCGCTTGTTGCACGTATCTGTGCCAATATTAGTTGTCTGTTTTCCTTCAGTTCACGTGGTGGGTTTGCCAATGGTTCTATCTTGGGGCTACTGGTGGAGAACCATTTCCGATTTCTGCTGTATGGTGGTGTCTGTGTCCTTTGTATCTGTTAGGCTTTCTTCAAGTGAAGTTTCAGTGTCTGTAAGGCTATTTTCAAGCGATGTATCAGGTTGTTCTGTTCCAGCCTCTCCCAGCCGATGTCCCTTGTTTCAGCACTGGATACCAGTTCCCCAGCTTATCTATTGCTCTGTGGTCGTCTTGTTGGTTACCAATGAGTGAAAACCTCACTGTACTCTCCTGGAACATCAGAGGCTTAAACTCCTCGGCACGCCGCCAAGTTATCCGGATGTTGCTGCAGTCAGAACGCCCAGAACTCTTATGCTTCCAGGAAACTAAGTTGGAGGACGCTGACGAGTGGCTGCTGGCTGATATATTGGGAACACACCAATACACATCCAGGATCCTGCCGGCAACGGGAACTCGTGGTGGCATTCTGCTAGCTTGGAACGGGAATTACAGGGCGGAGGGCTATCCTATTTTCACAGAGCACACTCTCTCGGTGTGTTTGCGACCGGCTGCTTGGGATACCCCCTTCCTATTCACATCAGTTTACAGGGCCTACGGTGGATGGTCGCAAAAGAGAGTTCATGGAAGAGTTGGTCTCACTAAAGCCTTCAGAGGATTTGCCGTGGTTGTGTGCAGGGGACTTTAATCTGATCTGTGAAGCTCGAGACAAGAACAATGCGAACATTGACCGGAGGATGATGGGAGCCTTTTGTCGCGCACTAGACCGGGCAGAACTCATTGACATCGAGCTCAGGGGTAGAAGGTTCACATGGTCAAATGAACGGTCACAACCTACCTTGGTGCGCCTGGACCGCATGCTTTGCAACGCAGCATGGGCCAGTACCCTTCCGGACATGCATCTCCAACCTCTCCCCTCGTCCATTTCGGACCACGTCCCACTCCTACTCAGTCATCATTCAGCACCGAGGCGCCCCCCGACCTTCAAATTTGGAGCATTCTGGCCACGTGTACCTGGCTTCCCGGTGCATGGCCGCGACCCGACCAACATACTGCACCAACACTTTCAGGCAACAGCGAAAGCGCTAAGAATCTGGAGCAGACGTATGTTTGGACAAGCAAGACTAAAGATACAGATGGCCAACGACCTTTTGGGTAGACTAGATGCAGTGCAGGAACTCAGACCCCTATCTGACTCTGAGATCGTGCTGAGAAGAAACATCAAAGTGCGGCTACTTGGTCTGGCTGCTGTAGAAAGAGCGCGGAAGAAGTAGGCGTCACGATTGCATTGGCTTCACGAGGGCGACGCATGCACACGGTTCTTCCACACCCGGGCCAGCGCAAGGCGAAGGAAGACTCATATACTCAGGCTACGGGCTCCATCAGGCTCCCTTTGTTACCCCCATGGTGAAAAGGAATCTGTCTTGCTTCAGCACTACGAACAGCTCATGGGTACATGAGTTCCTCAATCAGCAAGTATCAATTGCGACCTTATGCAGATGCCGACACAAAGTCTGGAGCATCTGTCAATGCCTTTCACTGAAGATGAAATTCTAAAGGCCATACGAGCCTGGGCCGCAGAGCGAGCCCCAGGTCCTGATGGCTTTACGGGCGAGTTCTACAAGTCATGTTGGCCGATCATCAAGCAGCATATCTTGGAGTTTTTTCACAGCCTTCAAAATCTTCAGGAGGGGCAGTTCTGGCGGTTGAACACCGCAACTATCTCACTGATCCCCAAGTCCGCAGATGCAGAAGTGCCTGGTGACTACTGACCCATCAGTTTAATTCACTCCTACGCAAAGCTCTTCTCCAAGGTACTGGCCACACGTCTGTCTACCAGCATCGACGACCTCATCGCCCCAGCGCAAAGTGCCTTCATCAAACATCGATGCATACAGGACAACTGTACGTCCAAAATCTGGCCAGAACATTGCATCAGAAAAACAGGCCTACACTGCTCCTGAAGCTGGACATCTCGAAGGCCTTCGATACCGTCTCCTGGGAATTCCTATTCGACCTTCTGACTGCCAGGGGGTTCCCAACGCGATGGCGAGATTGGATAGCTTTGGCACTATCATCCTCCTCCTCCTCTGTCTTGCTTAATGGCATTCCGGGACCGAGCATCCAGCACCAGCGGGGACTACGCCAAGGTGATTCTTTATCCCCTTACCTGTTCATCCTGGTGATCGACACATTGCAGAGGATTTTCAAGGCTATTTCCAGTGCTGGCCTTCTATCCCCACTCCCAGACCAATCAGCGAGGCACCGACTCTCTCTCGATGCCGATGATGCACTACTTTTCTTGAACCCGGTTGCAGAGGAAATCAACCTCGTTCTGGAGGTCCTGCGCCGTTTTGGGGATGCAACGGGACTGTACATCAATGTCACCAAGACATCTGCCACGGCCATTCGTTGCCCACAGGACCTCATCGATTCAGCACTACAAAATTTCCAAGGTCAGCGAAAGGACTTCCCAATAACCTACCTGGGTCTTCCGCTCACCCTGGGCCGGATTAAGCTGACGCACCTGCAGTATATCCAAGACCGGGTTAAAACACGGCTTGCTGGATGGCACACTACAGGAATAACGGTCACTTACGTCGGCCAAGGCCGACGTAAGTAAGGCTTAAACCGACGTAAGTAACTTAATTACGTCGGTTTTACCTTAATTACGTCGGCATTCAGCCGACGTAGGCATTTGGACGTAATTAAGGTGACTTACGTCGGCCACCGACGTAAGTTAACTTAATTACGTCGGTCTGCGGAAGCCGACGTAAGTTAAGTGTCGAGATGGGCCTTGGGCTGGGCCTGAGGACTTACGTCGGCTTGGGCAGCAGAGAACAACAGGGTTACGCCACCGAAATCTCGTCCAAATCCGGACCCGCGTCTCGTCACAAGCCACGCCCCCTCGGTCACTCCGAGGCTGTCCAAAAAGGGACAATTCCGAACCTGCACGTCTCACATGCCAATGGCATGTGAGACGTGCCGATCCGAAACGGGTAACACATTGCTATAGGTTACGTTGCTCATTTTCATTTTGAGGTCATTTAAGAGAGAGGAAAGAACTAGAGAAAGACTGAGAGGAAAGTTGGTCTTAGAGAAGGAGGCAGAGGACTAAGCCATCGGGGGAGGCGGAGGACTGAGGCGAGTGAGCCGTCAGATAATATCCGACAGTCCACACTTCAGATCGGCCACATAAAAGTCCTCCCCGACCTAACCCTACTCATTTTCCTTTCTCTTCTCCACGATTCCATCGCTCCAGAGTCCAGATACGGCAGCCGCGACGATCCCCTTCTCTCCTCGATACCCCTACTCCAGCGACGGTCCTCCAGGTGCTTGCCATCCTCACCGTCGTCGTTCGCATACTTTACCTTACCACTAAATGGGCCTTGTCGGGCCTTGTCAAGCCTGTCCGAAGCCCATTTATGTATATATAGTACTAGAACACTCAAGCAATCAAAATTAAAATTGTAACCATAATTTAAGCAATTTAAGCATAATTAAACATAATTAAATACACCACCTAAGCGTAATTAAGCAAATTAAGCAAAAATAAGGAAATTAAGCATAATTATGCATAATTAAGCAAATTAATCATAATAAAATAAACCACTTAAGCATATTTAAGCAAATTAAGCAAAAATAAGGAAATTAAGCATAATTATGCATAACTAAGCAAATTAATCATAATAAAATAAACCACTAATGCATTTTTAAGCAAATTAAGGAAAAATAAGGAAATTAAGCATAATGAAGCAAATTAATCATAATAAAATAAACCACTCATGCATATTTAAGTAAATTAAGCAAAAATAAGCAAATTAAGCTCCGGGGCCGGCCGGGAATGGCGGGGCGGCGCTCCGGGTCCGGGCCGGCGGTCAGGGAGGGTTGGGGAGGGGAGGGGAAGGGGGCGGCGCTCGCCGTGGAGGGGAGGGGGAGGGGGAGGCAGCGGTGCGGTGGTGGCGTCGGCCGGGAAGGGCTGCAAGATATCTATGTCATGTCATCTAGTCGTCTACGTTGCTGAGGGAGACGATCGGCGCCGGGCCGGCGGTCAGGAAGGGTGAGGGCCAGGGGAGGGGGTCGGGGAGGGGAGGGGAAGGGGCCGGGGCGGCGCTCGCCGTGGAGGGGAGGGGGAGGGGGAGGGGGAGGCGGCGGTGCCGTCGGCCGGGAAGCCGTGGCGGCGCTCCTCGGGGACGGGCCGCCGGCGGTGAGGGCCGGGGGAGCTAGGGGGAGGGGGTCGGGGAGGAGGGGAGGCCGGGTCGGGGAGCTAGGGGAGGAGGGGCCGGTCGGGGAGTAGGGGAGGGGAAGGGGCCGGGGCGGGGCGGCGCTCGCCGTGGAGGGGAGCCGGCGGTGGCGTCGGCCGGGAAGGCGGCGGTGGCGTCGGCCGGGAAGCGGCGGCGGTGGCGCTCGGGGCCGGGCCGCCGGCGGTTAGGGAGGGGAGGAGGGGAGGAGGGGAGGGGAGGAGGGGAAGGGGCCGGGGCGGGGCGGCGCTCGCCGTGGAGGGGAGCCAGCAGTGGCGTCGGCCGGGAAGGCGGCGGTGGCGTCGGCCGGGAATCGGCGGCGGTGGCGCTCGGGGCCGGGCAGCCGGCGGTTAGGGAGGGGAGGAGGGGAGGAGGGGAGGGGAGGAGGGGAAGGGGCCGGGGCGGGGCGGCGCTCGCCGTGGAGGGGAGCCGGCGGTCGCGTCGGCCGGCAAGACGGCCGTGCATATTTAAGCAAATAATCAATGAAACAATTAAGCAATTAAATAATTTCAGCATAATTTAATAAACAATTAAGGAATTTCAGCAAATTTAAATTAAGCAATTAAACAATTTCAGCAAACAATTAAGCAATTAAACAATTAAGCAATCAAACAATTAATCAATCAAACAATTAAGAATTTAAACAATTAATCAATTAAATTGGGGAGGAGGAGGGGGAGAGAAGGGGCTCGGCATGGGAGGGGAGGGGAAGGGGGGCGCTCGGCCGTGGAGGGGAGGTCGACGGGGAGGGCGGCGTCGGGATGGGGAGGTGGACGGCGGCGGCAGGGCGGCGGCGGCGGCAGGGCGGCGGCGGCGGCAGGGCGGCGGCGGCCCGGCGTGGGGTGGGGGGGTCGGGGAGGAGAGGAGGGAGGGGAGAGGAGGGAGGGAATACCTGGCGGCCGGGCGGCGACGGCGACGGCGGGGCGGCCGGGCGGCGTCGGGCGGCCGGGCGGCGACGGGGCGGCGGCGGCGGGGCGGCGGCGTCGGTTGGGAGGAGAACTAGCGCGCGTGAAATGAGAGCGCGCGCGAGCGGCGCGCGGTTAGGTTAAACAACGACTTACGTCGGCCCGACTAACTTACGTCGGCCGGCGTCAGAGCCGACGTAAGTTAGGCTTAACTTACGTCGGCCAGTTAACTTACGTCGGCTTTGGGCCGAGGCCGACGTGGGTAATATTTATTACTGTCGGTGTATGTACTTACGTCGGTCGGCCGACGTAATTTATTTAACTTACGTCGGCTACCAGGGACCGACGTAAGTTACTTACTTACGTCGGCCGGCTGACGTAAGTTGCCCTGGCCGACGTAAGTGATGGATATTCCTGTAGTGGCAAGGCCGTCTGCTTTCTATGGGCGGCAGGCGGGAATTGACGCGCACAGTTCTGTCCTCCCTGCCCACATACACACTGTCTGTACTCCGGATGCCAAAAAGGTTCATTGTGGAACTGGACAAGTCGCGCCGGCATTTCTTGTGGGGTGGCACGCAAGATGCTCAAGCCGGGCAGTGCAAGGTCAGCTGGCAAAAAGTGTGCAGACCGGTGGAATATGGCGAATTGGGAGTCATGGACCTCTACCGTTTTTCTCGTGCTCTGCGGCTGCGGTGGTGTTGGCACAGTTGTCGGTCACCGAGCAAGCCATGGGTTGGTTCTGCAATACCAGTTGATGAGGCGGACAATCAACTGTTTGCGATGGCCACCAAGGTCACCATCGGAGATGTTAGGACGGCCAAGTTCTGGACCTCTGCCTGGCTCCAAAATGCACCGCTTGCCACCCTATACCCGTCTCTGTACAAGCATTCAAAGAGAAAGAAAAGAAATGTGGCCGAGGCACTAACTGCACAGAGGTGGATAGCTGATATCGGCCACAATCTAACGCTTACTCTGCTGCGAGAGTTCGTGGGGCTCTGGAACCAGCTTCAGGTTTTCGACTTCAACCCGGCCTGCACTGCTCCAGATCAAATAGTGTAGAGGTTTTCTGCTATCGGATGCCACTCCACCAGCTCGGCGTATAAGCTGCAGTTCCAAGGTGCAGTGTCTTCCCCGTTTCCAAAACTCGTCTGGAAAGTTTGGGCCCCATCTAGATGCAAAACCTTCGCCTGGCTCATCCTCCAGGACCAGGTCTGGACAGCTGCGCGGTTACAAAGGTGAGGTTGGCCGAATTCATATTTCTGCCAACTTTGCCTCCGCAGCCTAGAGACCGCGATACACCTGCTTTCGGAATGTCCAGTGTCCAGGTAAGTCTGGGCTCTGTTGGCTGGCTGGTTGCGCGCACCCTCCTTCGAGCCGACGGCATGGCCACCGATCATTGGCTTGCCAGAATGGCTCAATTCCCTCAGCTCAGGTTCGCGGCACAACAAGGGATTGCGCTCAATAGCGATCCTCGCATGCTGGTCCCTCTGGAAGGAGCGAAATGCATGAGTGTTCCGGAACAAGTGCAAGAACGTCGAGCGGCTGGTGTCGGAGATTAAAGAGGAGACGAGCCAATGGAGGGTTGCTTGCGCCACACATATCGGAACGTTGCTTGACGGTCTCTGAGTTTCGGACCCCGGCCTTGGCCAGACTGGGGCCTCTTGTAACGGCTACGTTGTTATGGCTACTTTTGTAACCTGCACTATTATCTGCTTAAATGAATGAACTCCCCGTCCGGCGCTTGCTGGGGGGCTTTTCAAAAAAAAAATTAGTTGGTTAGTGAAAATTTATTTTGGCTGTACACGTAAGTCAACACTCCAAGACAATTGACTTGTGAGTACGTGAAGTTGTCATATTTTGGATTTTATTTGGGGAGGAAGAAGATTACAAAATTGTGTTTGTTAATGAGATGAGAAATTGCGAGATGACAGAAAACAAAAAGTTTCACTATAGCTAGCCCGGGCCAACCTGATATCCTCCTGGTTTAGCCCAACATTTAACCAATGGCCGGCCCATTTTCATTCATGTCTGGTCAGGATCCCCTGGGCCTATTGCATATCAACCTTGGCCCAGCCCAATGGGCTTCGTGCAAGGTCCCAAGCTATACCTTAATTTTACCCCTTTGAAAATGTTTTTTTTTCTGGAAAGGATATTGTATGAGCTCAAAATTTGAACCGTAAAGATCACAGCGAGAAGCTCAGAAGCAAGCATAGGACTGTCCGTAGAGGGTTAAGCTACAACGATTACTTTAAAAGGTATTCTAAACTGAAGGGATGACAACGTATCTTTAAAATTAGAGTAACACTGTTTACTAATCTAAAACGTTTAAAGAGTGGCATCATATGTTCACTATTTTGATAGAGGTACGGAGGTCAGAATAAATAGAGTAATGATGAGCAAAACAATAGAAAATCCTTTAGCTAGATAACGGGTGAATGTAGCTAACTGGATTGGGGCAGTGGATTATGAATCTCCATGTGTGACAGTCATGTGGTTGACAGATGTCCATATTCTGTTTTCGTAGCATAGAGCAGGCATAGAGAAGAATGAATATGGAATACTGTATTATAGAGGGAGGAATCCTTCAGGCCTTCAGAGGTTATAAAATATTTATTTGGAGAAACATTTTAGAGGAGAATGAGTACGACCAGTTTAAGGTTTTTAGGTGAATGCAAGGTTAATCTTAAAACTGAAACATCTTCAAAATGGCTAGATGGTTTGTGCAGGCTTTCAGGTGATTCCTCCCCACTTTTGTTGGGCGGCTAGAGTTTAGAGGTCGATGGAGCGGTTCTTGCAATATGTTACTACATTAAGTGTCTTGTCTAACCAAAAATTCCATTTGCAGCCGAATCGATTCATTGGTCATGCAACTACAAAATCGAATCATAAGCTAAAATTCGGCGCCACACAACTCATCTCATCGGGAGAGAATCAATGGATATTGTGGCCTTCCACATGTGGAACGAGTTGCGTGGAATCAAATAAATAAACTCAACATTGTCCTCGTCGTGGTTGCGTAAAGTTGTCACATCAAAAATGTATGGCTCGGATCATTCAAGACATTGCTCGTCACTTTGGTCTCTCTGCGTCTATCTGTCCCATCCAGACAGATATCTTGAAGAAATTTAGGGACGTTTGGAGCACATGAAATTTGAATCCACTTGTTAAGAGTTCTCAAATATCCTTAGAGATAGCCACCTTTATTCCGTCGAAACACATTCTTGACTGGATAATATATATTGGAACTTCAAAGACGGTCAACAGGTAGTGATCTTAGTTCTACAGTGGTATTTCCTTAGCGAAAATATAAGAGCGGTCGAAAATGTCAACATTTCGTTCATTTTCCCAATTAAATAGAAGGATTTTAACATTAATTGCTACAAATTTTATTATTTTTTTCTTTCGCTATCTGTACGGTTCCCTTTTAGTTTCCAACCAGTTGGCTAATTAATGTCATCTCACTTATTTGATATCAGAGCCGACGAGTTGCAGAAAAGATTATTGAAATTATAAAACATTTAAAAATGGCCTAAATTTTAGTATAAACCAATCTAAATATAAACTATAAATAAAATTATAGCTTACATGTCTACTATATAGCATCATGGATTGTCAAACTATAAATTACCATGATAATATGGGTACGAAAGGCGACCAAAATGTATTGAAAGAGCAAGTGAGAACAGATCGCGAGGGTTTAGATGTTATAAAACCAATTCGGTTTTCATATAGAAACATATAAAATAACAAGAGGATCAACTGTCAATAGAAAACCGTACTCAAGAAAGACATATGATCTAATTTTGGTGAACCATTCATACAGGTGCTACAATGGCGGATGCGGATTAGAGAGTACCCTGCTGCTTCACCCTTATACCTGCATAATTTTCAGTTAAACCTGTAATATTAACAAGGCAAGGTTGTTCGAGACCTGGTGTGCATGTGCCCGCGCCCATGAGGCCATGACCATCGCCTGCTAGACGAGGCAAGTCGAGCGGAACACGGTTGTGGCATCTCACTCACATCATATACTGGTCAGGGTATGATGTGCACCCTATCGAGTATGATGTGCACCCTATCGAGTCCCTCCGCGTCTGAGACGATGAGTTAGAACAGCTTTATAAATTGTTGAAAAGAAATTATTTTATAAAGTACATGGTTTGGACCAGTATGAATTCTAGCGCAGAAGAAAAAAATATTTTATAAATTCCACGGTTTGGACCAGTAATAATTCTAGCGCAGGAAAAAAGAATGGATTTTTGTTGCCGGCGACGAGCACACCATGTTTGCCGTCAGCTCAGCTCAGCGTGCGGTCTCAAAAAAATGAGGATGTGCATATGCAGATATGTTGTACCTGCACGGGGAGGAGGACAAGATGTGGCCATGATTTGGAGGATCCATCTGTTTCGTGGCCAGGCCTGCCCAATCCCCGGGTGCAGATGTATGCGTGGAGAGAACCCCAAGTGGGGGCACAGGATGGGATCGTTAGGCTCTCTCTCTCTCATGGCGACATCTAATCAGTATGTTAGAATAGGAAATATATATTTAAGATATACTATGTACCCGAGTCTGTAGAGGTAGTTTAGGAATAGAATATTTGTTACAATCAAGATCTTCATTTGTAATCTAAACTTCTTTGTAAACGCCACGAGTCAGGTTGTTTGACTCCTATATAATAAAATTGCGACCCGATAAAAGGGTTCAACGCTTGCCACATAATTTAACATGGCATCAGAGCTTGGTCTCCACAAAATCGGCTAGCTACCGAGAAGATCAAGACGTGGCGTAAAAGGCGGCTTCATCAAGCACGTCGCCGATGCTCCTCAACTCGTCGGTCAATGAAAAATTGACAAGGGAAAACTAACCCTTATGGAGAGCTCAAGTCTTACCTCAGATCAAGGGTGCTCGTCTCTACGGTTATCTTGATGACACGATAGTTGCACCTAATGAGCAGATCTCGGGGTCAGAAAAAGATCAAAGCATTGATAATCCGGCCTATGATGCTTGGATTGCTCAGGATCAATTGCTTGTGGGGTATCTTCGTGGTACTCTTTGGAAGGAAGTCCTATCACAGGTCATGAACAAGGACACCTCAAAAGAATTATGGTCAGCCCTGGAAGAGATGTTCACATCTCAATCTAGATCAAGAGTCAACAATCTACATATCAAGCCGGCAAATGCATCAAAAGGAGAGAAATCGATATCCACTTATTTTGCCGAGATCAATGGGTATGCAGATGAATTAGCTGCAGCCGGAAGACCCTTGGTCGAAGATGAAATCGTGCCATATATGCCTTGCAGGGCTAGACCATGAATATAACGCTCTTGTTGCGGCGCTAGATGTTCAGGAAGATCCAATCACGATTAGTGATTTATTTGTACAGATGTCAAACTTTGACATGAGAAAAGAACTGTTGAAGAATGGTTCATCTGATTTTAGATCCTCGGCAAACGCAGCGTCTCGAGGCAGAGGAAACTATGACCATGTTAATCGTGGAACATTCCGAGGAGGACGTGGAGGCGGCCGTAACAACAAAGGAGGTCGCAGTTTCAGTCCAAATCGTGGTAGAAATAACAACACCCGAGGAGGACATGGAGGATACAACCCTGGAGCAAACAAAGACATATGATAAGCCGGTGTGCCAGATTTGCTTCAAGCAAGGTCACACCGCAGCAGAGTGCTGATACCGATTTGAAGAGGAGTATAAATCAGTGGAAAAGCTAGCCGGAGAAAGTCAACAATTCGGCCTATGGGGTCTATACAAATTGGTATATGGATAGTGGAGCCACGGATCATATCACTGGAGAGTTAGAGAAGATGTCCACAAAAGAAAAGTATTGAGGTTAAGATCAAGTGCACAATGCCAACAGATTAGGTATGGGTATTAGTCACATTGGTCATTCACTTTTTTTTATACCCCCACAAGAACTTTAGACTTGATAATATCTTACATGTGCCTAGCAGCTCCAAAAATCTCTTATCCATTCATCGTTTTACTCTTGACAACAAGACTTACATAGATTTTCACCCATGATTCTTTTTGATTAAGGATCAGGTCACGAAGAAAACTTTGTTTCGAGGCAAATGAAGGGGAGATCTCTACCCTTTTGTTCCGCAAGACTGGACACCGAACAAGCAAACTCTTAGTGCTATAAGAGTTCCCTTAATAAGATGGCATAATCGGTTGGGACACCCTGCTCCAACCATTGTTCAGAGAGTACATAGAAATAATAATCTTGTTCCCTTAGATAAATCCAGTCTTGATTTAATCTGTGATTCATGTCAATTTGGAAAGAGTCATCAGCTGCCATATTCTATACCTACAAGCACATCCACCGTACCTCTTGCTTTAATTTTCACTGATGTTTGGGGCCAAGCTCCTGTCTCTGTTGGTCGGTTTGAGTATTATGTTAGTTTCATCGACGCTTTAGCAAGTACACATGGATATATCTCATAAAGAAGAAATCGGATGTCTTTGATGTATTCCAAAATTTTCAAACTTTTGTGAAACGACAGTTTCATAGAAAAATCCTTGCTATTCAATCCGACTGGGTGGGGAATATGAGAAACTCAATTCTTTCTTTCAAAATTGTGGCATTTCACACCAAGTTTCTTGTCTACATGCACATCAACAAAATGGCTCAGCAGAGCGGAAACATTGCCACATTGTTGAAATAGGGCTTACACTGCTAGCAAATGGAGGAATGCCTCTGAAATTTTGGGACGAAGTGTTCCTAACCGCAACCTATTTGATCAATATTCTCACTACAACCTTTAGACCTTCTGTGACGATTATACAATGACAATAGAGGTATTTGTGATAAACTTGTTCCATTATGACATTTTTTAATAGGTGACCCAATCTAGTGACGAAAAATTTTCCCTCGTCATTAAAATCGTCATAACATAGAAGAGCTGTATATTTGTGACAATATTTTATGACAATATGTGATTGTCATATGAGTAAACTGTCATAACTCTCTTTTGTGACGATATTGCATGACATTTCATGTTTCATCATTGTTGGTACCCTGCGTATTGGGTACCCTCTGATACCGCAAGCAAAGCCGAGGAGTTCCTATGTCCAAGTGGTAGACGTTCGAAGGGTATACGCATCCAACGTAACCCGACCTACCTCCCTCCTTAGGGTAGCTCTGGTGGAGCCATGTGTCTAGAAGAGCCGGACCTGCCTCCCTCGTTAGGATAGCTTTGGTGATGCCACATGTCCTGCAGATCTGGACTTGCCTCCCTCATCAGGGAAGCTCCAACACTGCCACGTGTCCAACAGCAAAGGACCTATCCCACAGTAGAGGGAAGCTCCAGAGCTTCCACGTGTCAATGCTCGGACCTACGTCAGCAACGGGAGGACAGCGGAATCTCCAACGGCGTGGACATTCAAGGGCTATCAATTAGCTATTACAACACCCGTTTAACACATCATTAATATCATATTAATGATGCACAATTAGGGGAATATCAAGACTGCTAACGCTGCTATTAAGGCACATTATCACACAATTAACCCCTTATTACACTATAAATCATGTACAGGGTAGTTAACACAGCTCGAACCACTTGTCAGGTAAGGCTCAAACTGTAACGACCAATCCTTGAGATATAAAAGGGTTGCACTGCATGGTAGAAAGGATCTAAGATCAACTGATCTCAAGCCATCCACACTCATACAATCAACAGACACCCCGTGGAGTAGGGTATTACGCTCAGGCGGCCCGAACCATGTAAAATCTTTGGTGTTCACCTCTGGTCTGGATCTTGAATCGTACCCCAACCGAATACGAACCTCCGCGGACTACATTTTAGTAGTATCGGGGGAAGTGTCCTAGTCAACACTTTGACATTTGGCGGCCAGGTAGGGGGCTTTCAAGCTTTCAAGATGGTGAACTCCGCCGCCGCTTGATCCAATGGACGGGTTGTGCAACCTACTGGAGGAAATCCCTCCAACGTGCAGCAGCCAGCCAATGTTGTGATTCCAGCAGGTGTCGTTTCTCCACCACCATCACCCTGCATCGACGAATAACCCGGAGAATGCATTGAATGCAGCGCAGACTCTACTCCAGCGCCCACCAGCCGCACTAGAATAGTGGCATGCTGATGTGGAGCATTTGGTTGCAGCTACAACCAATGCAATCAGCAATCAAGGTCCGCCCCATGCAGGGCATGCACCTTCAAGGAACAGGACCTTGTCTGGTAGACTTGGTCCTCAGGCGCCGCATCTCACGAGACATGCGCCCTCCCCGAAAGTGACATCACTGCCCTCTGGGGCATGCCGTACTCACAAGGCGATAACGCTCCCGACGCAGGATCTTCGGTCGGAGCTCGATCCCCGTTACAGGCAGCAAGACGACCGTGTCAACATCAAGCATGCTCGTGAGAGGCGCATTGCCGAGAAAACACTTCTCCTCTTGGAGTGGGGGGCGGCTTTTTGGCCCTAGCCATACACCTCCGCAGTGTTGAGTTGCCACCCAAGTTCCGACCTCATTTGCCGGAGAAATACGGTGGCATAGTCAACATCGCCGAGTTTCTTCAGATTTACTCCACTGCCATCCTCGTGGCTTGATGCAATGAGGCTGTGATGGCCAACTATTTCCCTGTGGCCTTAACAGGGACTGCAAGGTCCTGGTTCATGAGCTTTTCGCTTGACTCCATCAACAGTTGGGCAGAGCTCTGTTGCCACTTCATCGGCAACTTCGGGAGCTCCTACACCCAGCCTGGCATCGAGCTGGATCTCTTCCCCGTAAGTAGAAGTTGGGGGAGTCGTTGTGATCATTCATCTAGTGATCCTCTCAAGTACAGAACACCATCCCTTCTATTTCCAACACTTCTATCATTGTCGCATTTTGACAGGAAGTCCGAGATAAGAAGATGCTAGAGAAGCTGGCAACCAAGAATGTCAGCAGCGTCACGAAGCTCTTCAGTCTGGTTAACAAATGCGCCAGAGCTGCGGAGGGATGTGAAATGCACTCCAAACCAGCTGCGGAGGCAAGACAATCCTCTAAAGCTGAAGCCACTGCCTCTGGCAGTTGAAAAAAGAAAAAGAAGAAGTCAGGTGACAAGATGAAGTCACTTGCCGGCACAACTACTGCTGTTGCAGCTGCAGCTCTGGGTGGCCGGGGGCCACGCCCCAACAAAAGACCTCGACCATCATCTAAAGACAGCAACAGTGAAAAGATGTGGTTTCCGATCCACAAATGGACGACCCACAATCTTGAAGACTGTCATGATCTCAAGAGGCTTGCTGAATGCAACAGCAAGTGTCAAGACGAGACCCCTCTCCGTTAGTGAGAAGAGAAGTAGAAAGTCGATGAAGCTCTGTCCAATCAGGAGCTAGGCTTCCAAGACACCAAAATGACATTGAAGGCAATCTACCACACCGTCGACGATGACTCCGACATTTCTGACAACAAGCGTCAGAAGACTCTCCATATGATGTATGGAGGGTCCTAGGATATCACCTCCCGACGTATCTTGAAGACCATGTGCCGAGAGATGGCTGCTGCTGCTCCTACTGCCAAGGCAGAGCCTCATCGGAAGTGGATGGATACTTCCATAACCTTCGATGCTTCAGACTATCCGAAGAACACGGTCGGAGATGGAAAATTGCCCATGATGGTCTCCCGGACTATCAACAACATCCAGCTCTACCATGTCCTGGTGGATGGAAGCTCAACACTCAACCTCCTTAGCTTCGCGGCTTTCATGAAGCTCCAACTCAATCTCTTGGACCTTCGTCTCTCATGCCCATTCTCCAGAGTGGGTTCGGGAGCTATCACCCCTCTTGGATCTGTTACCTTAAGTTAACTTTCGGGACACGAGACAACTACAGATCCGAGAAGCTGTTTCTTGATGTTGCTCACATCAACCTACCCTTCAAAGCGATCCTAGTTAGGCCAGTCCTGTATAGGTTAATGGCCATATTCCATTATGGCTATCTCATGTTGAATATGCCGACTCCTCGGACATCCTCTGAATCTGAGTGGACTGCACTACTGGGGTAACTGTGTTGTAAGAACTTCATGCACTTGCTACAGTGCAAGAAGAAGAATCCGCCAAGGAGCACGCTGCTCAACCTCTGAGCTCACGTCAGTGTGGCTCATCTTTTGCACCTCGTGTGCAACCAAGCAGCGACACCGACGTTGCCGTTAAAGTCGTCCTAAATGGTTTTGATGCCAACCAGACCACCCGTATATTGGGAGGTCTGGGTGACAAATAGGAAATCGCACTCGTCACTTTCCTTCGGGCAAATGTCGATGTGTTTGAATGGCAACCGTCACAGATGCCTCGGATCCCCATGGAGGTGATCGAGCACCGTCTGAAGATCTACCTCGACGCACGACCCATACAATAGAAGCCCCAGAAGCAATCTGTTGAGCGGCAGAACTTCATCAGCCAAGAAGTCAAGAAGCTGCTTGACACTGGATTCATCCAAGAGGTTCACCATCCATGGTGGATTGCAAACCCAGTTGTTGTACCAAAGGCCGGCGGGAATCTTCGGTTGTGCATCGTCTAGATTACACTGAATAAGGCATGCCCAAAAGACCCATTTCCACTACCTAGAATAGATCAGATAGTGGATTATACCTCCAGGTGTGAATTACTTTGTTTCTTAGACGCATATTCTGGATATCATCAAATTCCAATGTCCAATGAAGATGAAGATGAAAGTGCATCTAGGCATCCCTTGTGGGTTTTGGTTGATTTATGACAAGCAAATGAGATACTAACTAAATTGTTGAGATGAGCACATGTCTTAATGAAATTATGAAGAAAGCGCAAAAAGAAGAGATAGTGAGGAATTAAGTTGAAAGGAGCTCAAGAAATGATTATAATACTTTTTGTGTATGGAGTGTGTTGGAGAAACACACCCCAAGAGCTGAAACAAATTTTAATCACGCTAAATGCACAAATTCATATAGGTCTGGACTAGTCCGATATAACCCGGACTAGTCCGATAACTCTCTGTTCAAAATCGGACAAGTCGTCCTAGTTCGGACTTGTCTGCACACACAGTCCAGTTTACACATACCGGACTAGTCCGATATCTCCACGGACTAGTCCGATATCTTTCTGACAAATATCGGACTAATTCTCCCTAGTGCAACCTAGTCCTCAGCACTTCACATTTTGCACGAAACCGGACAAGTCCGATATCATCATGGACTAGTCCGATATCTTTCTGACCTAAATCAAACAAGACCGATATCTGCACAGATTAGTCCGAAAAACCTTCTCACTAAAATCGCACAAGTCCTCCAAGTGCGGACTTGTCCTCAATTCACCAAGGGTTTTACCACACCGGACTAGTCCGATATGTGTCGGACTAGTCTGAAAATCTCCAGAGACAAAAACGGACTAGTCCGCCCCTGGCCAGACAAGTCCGATAATTTAGGACACGTAGGATTTCCCACACTCCGCACACCGGACTACTCCGGAGTCCACCACGGACTAGTCTGGACTTTGAAAACCCTAATATTAACCTTTGGAAACCCTAGTATAAATAGAGATGCACAACGCCTAATCAAACTCTCTCAACCTCCTGAGCTGTCACACCCTCCAAGAGCCTAGCAAACACGTCTCTCCACACAATCCAATGAAATAAAGATCAAATCCTTGAGGATTAACTTTAGATTAAAGGAGAGACACGATTCTTCATGTTTTGAGCTCTTGGGTTTGATTCTCTTGCACACTCTTGTTCTTTATTGCATATAATTCAAGTGTGTTGGTGGTGTAGTTAGTTGTAAATCTTGGAGAGCCCTCAACTTGTGAGAAGGCCCCTTGAACTTGGTGATTTTCCCTTTGTGATTAGTGGAAGAGAATTGGCCTCCGTGGCGATTCAACGAGGGTAGGGTTGGTGAAGACACAATCCTTTCGTGGTCTCCTCAACGTGGATGTAGGTTGCCTTCGTGGGAACCCAACCACAGGATAAAAATCTTGTGTCTTCACTTTGTACTTATTGTTCATTGCATCCAGAGTTTAATTGATCTTAGTCAAATTACGTCAAAACATGAAACTAAGGTTACCTTGTGCTATCTTCAGTTTAATTGAAGCAACATACTCTAGTTACATTTTAATTTCCACTGCGTAGAGTACTTGGATTGAGATCATCGATCAAACTTGATTGATCTAGTCCGCACACAACGGACTAGTCCGCACATTACCGGACTAGTCCGATTTATCGGTATTTGATCAAGTTGCTGAGTGTTGCAGGTTCTGACAAAAGCTCAAAAAGGTTTATTCACCCCCAGGCCACATTCAATTGGTATCAGAGCGGGACTCTTCAAAAGATACTAATCGCTCGAAGAGAAAATGTCAGACATGAAAGATGTGCACAAGAACTTCAACCAAGATCAAAAGGTTGAAGATGAAAAGGCTCAGAAGTTGGAGAAGCTCCTCGACGCCATCCAAGACTTCGAGGACGATGATGAGGAGACGCTTGAACTCAAGGCGCTCCTAAAGAAGAAAGCTCTCTCCAAAGGCAAACTGAAGGTCGAAGATGAAAAGAAGAAGAAGGGGAGTAGTCACATCGACTACTCCCGATATCCTTTCAATTATGATCGTTTAAATTCTAATAATAACCATTATTTATCAATTCGTTTAGGAAAATCCTCATTCTTTGACGACATCGATTATTCTATGTGGAGGCAAAACATGAAAATGCACTTAATCTCACTTAACCCCAGTTTGTGTCACATAGTGTGTACAGGTATAGATACCCACACGACGATGAAGAGCTAACACCAAGCCAAGAGCATGCGATTCATTGCAATGCTCAAGCTGCAGCGGTGATCACATCATCTTTCAGTCGAGACGAGTTCACCAAGGTGGATGGACTCGAAATTGCTAAGGAAATATGAGATACGCTACAAACAACGCATTAAGGCGATCGTCATGTGCGACAAGCTAAGATTGAGATGATCGAAGGCGAATCGGGAAGATTTGCCATAGAAGAAGATGAGTCACCACAAGACATGTACAATCGATTGAAGACTCTAATCAAGAAGGTTAGAGCATATGGAAGCAAAAAGTGGAACGATCACGAGGTGGTGATGCTCATTCCTAAAGCCTTCATGCCTCGCAATGTCACCTTGTGCTCAATGATTAGAGAAAGTCCCGGGTACAAGAAAATGGCCCCGGACGAATTGCTTTGAAAGATCATCAATTTTGAGATGATGGAGAAGCAAGCAAAACATGTCAAAGAGATTGCCAACCTCACCTCGACAAATAAGAAGGGGTCGCCTTGAAATCCACTTGCAAGCCCATGTCTAAAGAAGCTCGAGAAGCCCAAGAAGAAGATGACAACGATGATGAGAGCAGCGGCATAGATGAAGAAGACATGATCCTCTTTGTGAAGAAATTCAAGAATATGATGAAAAGAATTCAAGGTAGTAGATCAAATGAAGTGAAACACAAAGACAAGTCAATACCGTTGTTGAGGCGGGCATGCTATAACTGTGGTGAATATGACCACTTTATTGTTGATTGTCCATTTGAAGAAAACAAGAAGAGGACTAAGGAAACAAAGCCTCAACCTAAGAAGTTCTTCAAGAAGAAAAAGCAAGTTGGTCAGGCGCACCTAGGAAAGGAGTGGGACTCAAATGATGAGTCCTCATCCGAGGAGGAAGAGGAGATTGCTAGCATAGCCATCAAGTAGATGACAAAGAAATCCACCCTCTTCCCAACTATCGATGCATGGAAGGACAATGACACATGCCTAATGGCGAAGGGAGGTAAAAGAAAGGTAACAACAAAATCTTCCTCTTCACATTCTTTTTCTAGTGATAGTGATGATTCTAGTGAATATGATAGTTGTGATGAAGACATGCTTGTTGGATTAGATAGGAAAACAGCTGCTAAAATGAAATTTTTTGATGGATAAACTTGTTGATAAGGAGGATCTTGTTGATCGACAAGAAGATATGATCATCCTTCAAAATGAGGAGTATATCAAGATCAAAAAGCTCCTTGAACTTGAAAAGGAGCGAAGCAAGTCACTTGAACTTGAGTTAGCTTCAAGTAAGGAAGCTTTCTTGATGTTAAGCGACTCAAATGCTATCATCAAGGATGAACTTGCTAACTTAACCAAAGTTAACAAGATCCTTGAGGTACAAGTTGAGTCACTCAAGAAAAGTGAACCTTCATCCTCTTCAAGCTCGCCTTCTAAACCCCTTAAAACTGAACCTACTACTACTTGTGCATGTGCTAAAATTGACCTAGCTTGAAGGACAAGTCAACCTCGACCAAGGACAAGAATCCTTCCCGAAGTGGCATATTTGACAAGGAGAAGGTCAAGTATGCACGCAGTGCATATTTGGCCACAAGACCTCCTAATGTCAAATATGGCATTGGGTATTCCTATGGTGAAAAGCAAAGTGCTAAAAGCCATAAGAATAACAAGGAGCGCATTGTCTTTGTCAAGGGAAGCTCCTCTCAAGCTAGAAAGCCTAACATTGTTGATAAGTCTAAGATGGTGAAACAACAATTTTTATTCAGAACCTTTGATTCATCTTATGTTATTATGAAAAATACTTTTGGTAAAGTTTATGATAATTATGTTGGGCCACGCCATAGGAACACCAAATCCCATGTGTGGGTGCCCAAATCTCTTGTAACTAACCTCAAAGGACCCAAGCAAGATTGGGTACCTAAAACCAAGGCTTAATTTGTTTTTGCAGGCCTACTCCTCCGATGGAGCTAAATGGGTGCTAGACAGTGGATGCACCAATCATATGATCGGAGAACAAAGAATGTTTGTAGAATATGAAGAAAATGAGGATCCAAGCGAGGGCATCTATTTTCAAGACAATAGTCAAGCAAGGGTGATCGGTATCGATAAAATTGCAATATCGTCTCAACACACTCTTTCTCACGTTTTGCATGTCGATTCCTTAGATTATAACCTTCTGTCCATATCTCAATTATGCGACAAGGGTTATAATTGCTTGTTCACTAATGAGGGTGTGCCCGTCACTAGAAGGAGTGATGACTCGGTTGCATTCAAGGGTGTGTTAAAGGGAAAGCTTTATCTTGTTGACTTCAACAAAGATAAAACCGAACTTGACACATGCTTGGTTGTAAAGACCAACATGGTTTGGCTGTGGCATAGATGGCTAGCACGTGTTGGTATGAGGAATCTTCAAAAACTCCTCAGGCGATCACATCTGAGGTTTGAAGGATGTTGTGTTTGAGAAAGACAGGCCTTGTAGCGCGTGCCAAGTCAGGAAGAAAGTAGGAGCACCTCATCCCGCAAAGAATGTCATGACAACAACAAGACCCCTCGAGCTCCTTCACATGGACCTATTTGGTCCAATTGCTTACATAGGCATCAGCGGTAACAAATACGGCTTAGTAATTGTTGATGACTTTTCGCGCTTCACGTGGGTTTTCTTTTTACATGATAAGATAGAAACTCAAGGAACCCTCAAGAAGTTTCTCAAGCGTGCCCGAAATGAATTCTCTAAGATCAAGAACATACGAAGCCACAATGGCACCGAATTCAAGAACACCCAAGTTGATGAGTACTTAGACGAAGAAGGCATAAAACATGAGTTTTCAGCACCGTACTCCCCTCAGCAAAATGGAGTAGCCGAAAGGAAGAACCGAACCCTCATAGAGATGGCGAGGACAATGCTTGATGTGTACAAGACTTCAGATCGATTTTGAGCTGAAGCGGTCAACACCGCTTGTCACGCCATAAATCGAGTTTATCTTATCGCCTACTCAAGAAAACATCATATGAACTACTCACTGGTAACAAGCCAAATATTTCCTATTTTTGAGTTTTCGGTTCTAATTGTTATATTTTGAACAAGAAGCCTAGAAATTCAAAGTTCGCTTCAAAGTCCGATGAAGGATTCTTGGTTAGCTATGATTCAAACTCTTACGCCTATCATGTCTTCAACAAAGTCTCCAGACTTGTTGAAGTAGCATGTGACGTAGTGTTCGATGAACCTAATGGCTCTCAAGAAGAGCAAGTTGATCAATGTGTGATAGATAGAGAAGAAAATCCATGTCAAGCATTGAGAAGAATGGCATTGGCGATGTTTGACCTCAAACGCCACCTCCAAATGCGAATGAAGAAGATGAAACACAAGTGGAGATAAATGATCAAGGGGGAGGTTCTACACAAGATCAACCTCAGGAAGACGAAGATGATCAACAAATCAATGAGGGCAACCATCCAGGTGGAGTAGAAGATGACCATGAAAATTCACGACCACAAGTGCCACACCCAAGAGTACACCAATGCATCCAAAGAGATCACCCCTTTGACAACATAATTGGTTACATCCAAAAGGGAGTAACTACTAGATCTCGAATCGCTAATTTTTGTGATCATTACTCTTTAGTATCCTTTTTGGAACCATGCAAGATTGAGGATGCATTGAAAGATCTGGATTGGGTGATGGCAATGCAAGAAGAACATAACAACTTCAAAAGGAACGAGGTGTGGGAACTCGTCGAAAGACCCAAGTTCAATGTTGTCAGCACCAAATGGGTCTTTCGCAACAAGAAAGACGAACACGGGGTGGTGACAAGGAACAAGGAGTGACTTGTGGCCAAAGGCTATTCACAAGTCGAAGGTTTGGATTTCGACGAAACTTTTGCTCCCGTAGCTAGGCTTGAATCAATTAGAATATTACTTGCATATGCTACTCACCATGATTTGAAGCTCTATCAAATGGGTGTGAAAAGCACCTTCCTAAACGGACCAACCAAGGAGGAGGTGTACGTGGAGCAACCCCTCGGATTTGAGGATGAAGAGTTCCCCGACCTCGTCTTCAAACTGCGTAAGGCTCTCTACGGCCTCAAACAAGCTCCTAGAGTTTGGTATGAGTGTCTTAGAGATTTCTTAATTGAAAATGGTTTTAAAATTGGTAAAGCAGATTATACGCTATTTACAAAGCACTTTGACAATGATCTTTTTATTTGTCAAATTTATGTTGATGACATTATCTTTGGTTCAACTAACAAATCCTTTTGTGAAGAATTTAGTAAGATTATGACAGATAGGTTCGAGATGTCCAGGATGGGAGAGCTAAAATACTTCTAGGGATTCCAAGTGAGGCAAAAAAGGAAGGGACGTTTATAAGCCAAACCAAGTATACTCAAGACATACTCAAGAAGTTTGGAATGGACAAGGCAAGGCCAATAAAGACTCGCATGGCAACAAATGGACACTTGGATCTAAATGAAGATGGACCAAATGTGGATCAAAAGGTATATCACTCCATGATTGGATACCTACTTTACTTATGTGCATCTAGGCCTGATATTATGTTGAGTGTGCTTGTGTGCAAGATTTCTAGCCAATCCTAAGGAGTGTCATTTGACAGCCGTCAAGAGAATCTTGCGATATTTAGTTCATACACCCAACCTAGGCCTTTGGTATCCTAAAGGTTCCAAATTCAATCTCATTGGACACTACGATGCAGATTATGTCGGATGCAAAGTAGATAGAAAAAGTACCTCCGGTACATGCCAATTCCTAGGTAGATCCCTTGTTTCTTGGTCCTCCAAGAAACAAAACTCCATTGCCTTATACACGGCCGAAGCGGAGTATATTGCAGCCGGGAGTTGTTGTGCACAACTCATTTGGATGCGACAAACTCTATGGGATTGCAGTTACAATATGAGTCGTATTCCACTCCTTTGTGATAATGAGAGTGCCATTAAAATTGCACATAATCCCGTTGAGCACTCTAGGACCAAACACATAGACATCCGACATCACTTTTTGAGAGACCACTCAATGAAAGGAGACATAGCTATTTCCCATGTCAACACCAAAAAACAACTAGCCGACATATTCACCAAGCCACTTGATGAAAAACGTTTTTGCGAGCTCCGAAATGAACTAAATATCCTTGATGCTCGAAATGTGGCTTGAAAACTTGCATACCTTTATGCCATCTTCAAAATCCATTAATTGTGTTGTGAAAATCATCTCTCTCAATTATCTCCGAAAAACTATTTCAATTACTTGATTGTTTTGCCCCCCCTATTTTCTATCTAAGCACCTTCGAATATATACGAATGGGCTAATTGATTCTGTTCTGGTGACCATGGACTAGTCCGTGGTTACCCGGACTAGTTCGCACACTGCAGACTAGTCCGCTAAGTGTCCGTTAGCCCGGACTAGTCTGGTCGACCACAGACTAGTCCGATTTTTTTGACTCCATAACCCTAGACACCGCCAAAACCTAATTTCCCTCATCCTCAAATCGTCTCTCTTAACTCGAGCGCCCCCAAAGCGATTTGGCAAGTTCTCCACCGAATCCTTTCAATTTTTCGTGTAAAACGATCTCCATTGCAAGGGGATTGAAGACCACAGACTTGTCTGCACCCACAACTACTCCTTCGTCAAGAATCGAAAAATTTTGGTAAATTTCCTCCCAAACTCTAGAAACTTTGATTTCCTCTGTTTTGAATCAAACAGCTCAGTTCCTTCCAATTAGTACAAGCCTCATTGTTGTATTACATCTACCTTGAACTAGTTTTGCATTGAGCAACACCATTTGTCTAATAGTTAGGGTTTGAGGTGTTCAACATCAGACTAGTCCGGTCTTTTTACGGACAAGTTCGATCCTCCGGACTGGTCTGCACCTGGGCACCGGACAAGTACGATTTTTAACTGAACTCAACCCTAAATTGCAACTACTCAATGCATACCCTTGCCATCAACACTCATCCATTCCTTGCATAATCTCCTTGTCAAGACAATGTCGAATGAGAACATCTCTGACTTTGAAGATGAGATGGAACAAGATTTGTTGCTGCGAGCTTCGGAGTCTTGTGCCAACAAGAGGCAAGAGCGTGCCTCCGAGCTGACACCTTCTCCACCTCAGGCGCGACGCAAAGTTCTAGCCAAGAAGCCTGCATCCAAATCTAAGGATGCACCTAGCTCTAGCTTGGCGGCTCTTCGCAAAGCTTAGGGCAAGGGGAAAGGAATTGCCTCGGGCCCTATCGACCCTCTTAAGATGTCACCTCCAAAGCATAGGAACATGGATCCCTTCGAAGAGAAGTTCAATGGTGAATGTGGCCTAGAGGGGGGGGGGGTGAATAGGCCTTTTGAATTTCCTGCACACTTAATAGAATCGTCAAAACTTAGTTGGCCGGACTAGTCCGGTTGTGTGGGCGGACTAGTCTGGTGTACAAAAATTATGTGTGTTGATCAGGTGTTAATTGGGAAAATAAATTTCTTTAGCAGCAGAATTGAGAACAACTGATATTTGTACTTGATATTAATATAAGAATGCAGGTGTAACTTCTAATTGCCTTATGTTGAAGTTTAGCACTCAAATGATCTAATGAACAAAATTTAAAGTAAATGAGACACAAGACACACGAATTTTTACCAAGGTTCGATCTCACCACGAGATCTACGTCCTCGTTGAGGAAGCTCACACAGAGTCGGGTCTCCAACCCTTTCCCTCCTCAAGTCACCACGAAGGCCGACTTGATTCCACTATCATGGGTAATCACCAAGTTTGTGGGGCAACCTCACACGTTGAGGGCTCCCACGAGAATTACAATGAAAAAGTGATCAAGTACACTCCAAAGTATTACAATGCAGAGTATGAGTGTAGAAAGATCAAACCCCAAGAGCTCGCAATGAAAGAATGACGATCTCCCAATCTCGAATCCAAGTGTTCAATTGATTTCACTCTTTTTGAACTTTAGATGTGTGGGGAGATGTGTTTTGGGCTCTTGGGACGAATTGGCGGCGCTAGGGTTTGCTCTTTTATCAATATTCGACTTGTGTGTTCATAGGAAAGTCGTGGACTCTCTATTTATAGGGTTTCCAAAAGCTAGCCGTTGAAAAACCCTAACACTGGACTAGTCCGGTGCAAGTCCGGACTTGTCCGGTTCCAATGTGTTTTGAGGTCCAGAAAGTTTGCCGGACTAGTCCGGTCCAACATCGGACTAGTCCGGAGCTGTGTGAAAGTGACTCCAAAAAGTTCATCGGACTAGTCCGCGGACTAGTCCGATCTCCACGAATGGGAGATTACAGAAAGTTCAACGGACTAGTCCGGTCAATGATCGGACTAGTCCGGTCCCTCAGTATGATAGACTCCAGAAACATCAACGGACTAGTCCGGTGGATGAACGGACTAGTCCGGTCTCCTTGTGAGTGGGATTCCAGAAAGGTGAACGGACTAGTCCGGTCCATGATCGGACTAGTCCGGTGCTTTGTTAAAGTTAGGTTAGTTTTAATCCCTTACCCTCGCGCAAAGTTGTGAGCTCTTGGAGTGTGTCTTTCATACACTCCCTATACATTCAAAATCTATTTTGGTCTTCCAAGCTTCATCAAAGTATTTCTCTTTGAACACCACTTCATTTTTCACCTTTTTGTGTGCATCGAAATGTTTCACTTGTTTGTCCTGCAATCATTTTAGTAGTTTCATTAGGATCTCATATGTTTGTCATCAATTAGCCAAAACCCACAAGGGATATCCTAGATGCACTTACAATCTCCCCCTTTTTGGTGATTTATGACAACCATTTGAGATATCACAATTGAGAATAAAATCTTGATTTTCATAAGGTGTGCACATATGAGAATAATGATAAGTCCACAAAACAACTTCTCACATATACACACACCTTATGGTGGGGTGCCTAACAAGTGTGTGATCAACAAGGTGTGATGAAGTAAAGATAATCAACAATGAGTATAAAGATAGTCATCCAAGCAACAATAAGCATCACACATAAGAAAAGAAATAGTGCATTACAAGGTTTTAAAAATTAAGTACACATGTCCTTGATCACAAAAACATAAAGACACCAACGACTCTCAAATTATTCGTCTTAATCTCTCCTAGTCTCAATCTCTCCCCCTTTGGCATCAAGGCACCAAAAAGGGATAAATTGAGGGGAATCACTCATCGTCACTCTCTTCCTCCGTCTCGGTCCGGTCCTCATCTTCACCACCATCATCATCATTTGCCGGAGCGGACTCTTCCTCGGAGTCCTCGAAGGTGGGCGGGGATCCCACCGGCTCAATCTCCAGCTTGTCGCAGATTGCTTTGATGTTGGCATTGACATATTGTTGATGCTTCTTCTGCCTGACTTCAATCTTGCGGCAGCAGGCAAAGATAGAGGTGAGCATTTTGAGCACACCACCGGAGGGTTCATGAGCAGGTGCAGAGCTAGGAGGAGCAGCTGAGGATCTTTTTGCATTCACATCTCGAGCCTGTTTAGTCCTCCTCTCAGCTTCAGGGGAGGGAGGTGCATCAGGAGCTGAAGGTAGAGTGTACTCGATGGGCTTTTGCGTTTTCATCCCCGTGTGGTGAACATCCTTGACGAACTCAAGTCCAGTCACCTTCTCAATCATGTACATGATGTACGGGGCATACCCACAAGATCTGTTTGGAGTGATTGAGATGTTCACAATGTCATTGTAGATGTATTCAAAGACATTGAACGGTCTCCTCCCACCAATGACCTTCATTAGGGTCCTCAAGGTTCCTTGAATAGTCCCCGCATCTCCATCTTTTGGGGCTATTGCCTTCCTCAAAATTCTGTTGAGGGCCACATAGAAGGGCACAACTCGAAAATCACATTTTGGGGGCTAGGCTTTGAGAGGAGAGGGTTTAGGTCAAGTGGAGGGAGATTTGAAACGGGCCAGCTGCTTATATAGGCAGCCGACCGGACTAGTCCGGTCTGAGGGCGGACTAGTCCGGTGTCCCTGAAAACCCTAGGAAGAGGGATTATCCGGACTAGTCCGGTGGCAAACCTGACTAGTCCGGTGATACTGGACAAACTAAGTATTTGGAGATAACTAATAGTGATCCAAGGACAAGTTTTGCAAATAATCTTGGTGATTATGACCAGAAAGCAATCAACACAAAAACATGGTCATAAATTCCAAGATTTCTTCATTAAAAATAGTTTTCTTAGATAAAAAAAGTGAGGGGCAGTTTTAGTAATAAAATGTAACATTTGAAGTATCATCCAAATGTGCAACGTTTCAAGCCACATTTCGAGAGTCAAGAATATTAAGTTCATTCCTAAGTTCACAAAACCTTTTCTCATCCAATGGTTTGGTAAAAATATCCGCAAGTTGTTTTTCAGTTCTAACATGTGAAATAGCAATGTCACCTTTTAATGAATGATCTCTAAGAAAATGATGACAGATATCTATGTGCTTAGTTCTTGAGTGCTCTACTGGGTTGTGTGCAATTTTTATAGCACTTTCATTGTCACATAGAAGTGGGATTTGGTTAAGATTGTAGCCGTAGTCCCTAAGGGTTTGCCGCATCCAAAGTAATTGGGCGCAACAGCTACCGGCTGCAATATATTCTGCTTCTGCTGTGGAAAGGGCAATGGAGTTTTGCTTTTTAGATGACCAAGATACCAGGGACCTACCAAGAAACTGAAAAGTCCCTGACGTGCTCTTTCTATCGACTTTGCATCCTGCATAGTCGGCATCGGAATATCCTATCAAGTTAAATTTGGATCCTTTGGGATACCAAAGGCCCAAGGTGGGTGTGTGCACAAGGTACCTTAGGATTCTTTTTACAGCAACTAAATGACACTCTTTAGGTGCAGCTTGAAACCTTGCACACAAGCAAACACTAAGCATAATATCTGGCCTAGATGCACATAAATAAAGTAAAGAGCCAATCATGGACCGATATACCTTTTGATCTACATTTGGACCGTCTCCATTGAGGTCGAGATGTCCATTTGTGGCCATGGGTGTCTTGATGGGCTTGGCTTTGTCCATATTGAATTTCTTGAGAATGTCTTGTGTATATTTGGTTTGGCTTATAAATGTACCTTCTCTTAGTTGCTTGACTTGGAATCCCAAGAAGAACTTTAATTCGCCCATCATTGACATCTCAAACCTATCTGTCATAATTTTGCTAAACTCTTCACAGAAGGATTTGTTAGTTGATCCAAAGATAATATCATCAACGTAAATTTGACATACAAATAAATGATCATCACAATGTTTAGTGAAAAGTGTATAGTCAGCTTTACCAATTTTGAATCCATTCTGAATTAGAAAATCTCTAAGACACTCATACCAAGCTCGAGGAGCTTGTTTGAGGCCATAGAGAGCCTTACGCAATTTGTAGACATGGTTGGGATACTTCGGGTCTTCGAATCCTGGTGGCTGCTCCACATAAACTTCCTCCTTGATTGGGCTGTTTAAGAAAGCGCTTTTGACGTCTATTTGATACAGCTTAAAATTATGGTGAGTAGCATATGCCAATAAAATACGAATGGACTCAAGTCTAGCTACAGGAGCGAAAGTTTCATCGAAGTCCAAACCTTCGACCTGAGAATAACCTTTGGCCACCAGTCTTGCCTTATTTCTTGTTACTACTCCATGTTCATCTTGCTTGTTCTGAAAGACCCATTTAGTTCCGACTATGTTCGCCTTTGGTCTCTCCACTAGCTCCCATACTTCATTTCTCTTGAAGTTGTTCAGCTCCTCTTGCATTGCAATCACCCAGTCTGGATCCCCTAAGGCTTCTTCTACCCTGTATGGTTCCAGAAAAGATACAAAAGAGTAGGATTCACAAAAATTAGCAACTCGAGATCTAGTAGTTACTCCCTTTGCAATATCTCCAATGATGTTGTTGACGGGGTGGTCTCTTTGCATGCTCTGGTGTACTCTTGGGTGTGGAGCTTGTGTAGTTGCTTGCTCTTCGTTATCTTCATGTGCATTGTCTCCCCCTAGATCATTGCTTCCATGATGGTCCTGATCTTCTTGACCTTCCTCCTCTTGATCTTGTGCAAGGGCTCCCCCTTGATCATTGCCTCCACGTTGAGGTTCAACTTGTGCATTTGAGTCGAATGTTTGCTCTTGTGGTAAGATATCGCCAAGTCCCATTTTCTTCAGTGCTTCATATGGAGCTTCCTCTTCATCTAGCACACACTTATTAACTTTCTCCACTTGTGAGCCGTTAGATTCATCGAACACTACGTCACGTGCTACTTCAACAAGGCCGGACACCTTGTTGAAGACACGATAGGCGTAGGCATTCGATTCATAACCGAGCAAGAATCCTTCATCGGACTTCGAAGCGAACTTCGAGGCCCTCTGTTTCTTGTTCAGAATAAAACATTTGCAACCAAAAACTTTGAAATAAGAAACATTTGGCTTTTTACCGGTAAGTAGCTCATATGGAGTTTTCTTCAGTAGTCGATGGAGGTACATTCGATTAGTGGCATGGCAAGCGGTGTTCACCGCCTCTGCCCAAAACCGATCTGATGTCTTGTATTCATCCAACATGGTTCTCGCCATTTCGATTAATGTTTTGTTCTTCCTTTCGGCCACTCCATTTTGTTGAGGGGAGTGGAGTGCTGAGAATTCATGCTTTATCCCTTCTTCATCGAGAAACTCTTCAACTTGGAGATTCTTGAATTCTGTCCCGTTGTCACTTCTGATGTTCTTTATGGTTGATGAGAATTCGTTCTGAGCTCTTCTTAAGAACTTCTTGAGGATCCCCTGAGTTTCTGATTTATCATACAAGAAAAATACCCAGGTAAATCTTGAAAAATCATCAACAATTACTAAACCGTATTTGTTACCGCCGATGCTGATGTACGAGACTGGACCAAAAAGATCCATGTGGAGAAGTTCCAGCGGTCTTGCGGTGGTCATCACATTCTTGGCGGGGTGTGGTGCTCCGACTTGTTTTCCTGCTTGACAAGCGCTGCACGGCCTATCCTTTTCAAAAACCACATCCTTAAGACCACGGATGTGACCACCTTTTAGAAGTTTCTGCAGATTTCTCATCCCAACATGGGCTAGCCGTCTATGCCACAACCATCCCATGTTGGTCTTAGCAACCAAGCAAGTGTTGAGTTCGGCTTTATCTTTGTTGAAGTCAACTAGATAAAGCTTGCCCTTCAACATTCCCTTGAATGCAATCAAGCCATCGCTTCTTCTAAAAACAATCACACCCTCATCAGTGAATAAGCAGTTGTAACCTTTGTCGAATAGTTGGGATATTGACAAAAGGTTATAATCTAGAGAATCTACGTGTAATACATTTATAAGGTATGTTGAGAGGATATTTCAATGTTACCGCTACCAAGAACCTTTCCTTGGCTGTTGTCTCCTAAGTATATGCCTTTACCTGGATCCTTGTTGTGCTCGTACTCCACAAACATACCTCTCTCTCTGGTCATGTGATTTGTGCATCCGCTATCAAGTACCCATTTTGTTCTGCCGAAGGAGTAAGCCTGCAAAAAAGAATTATTCCTTGGTTTTAGGTACCCAAGCTTGCTTGTGTCCTCTCAGGTTAGTCACAAGAGTCTTTGGCACCCACACACAAGTTTTCAAGTTCTTGTGGCGTGGCCCTATATATTTGGCAATGACTCTTCCATTTTTGGCTTTCATAAGAACATAAGAAGCATTAAATGTATGAAACAATGTTTGTGGTTCAGATTCATGAGATTTTTCCTTGATAAAGACAATTCTATTCTTAGCATGATTAGAAGTAGGCATGTGTTTGTTCTTATCAAAACCAAGGCCATCTTTGACATTAGGTGGTCTAGTGACCATGTATGCACTGCGTGCATATTTGATCTTCTCCTTATCAAAGATGCCTCTTGGAGGGGCATGCATATTACGAGAAGTTGATGTATTAGAGATAATATTCTTCTTACAAGAGCAAGTGCAAGTTCCGATTGTTGTCGAACTCATATCTTTGGAGGAAGAGCTCTTGGAGGAAGAAGAGTCACTTTGCTTGAGCGACTCAACTTGCACCTCAAGGATCTTGTTAACTTTTGACAAGTTAGCAAGTTCTTCCTTGATTGCAATATGCGAGTCTTTTAGCTTTGAATAAGTTTCCTTACTCAAGAATAGCTCAACTTCAAGCGACTTGTTCTTCTCTCTTTCAAGCTCGAGAAGCTTTTCAACTTCTTGATATCTCTTCCTTTCACGGATGAGCATATCTTCTTGTCGATCAAGAAGTTCTTCCTTCTCAAAAATTTCGTTCGACAACATTTCCATTTTCTTTAGAGCAATTTTACTTAGTCCTCTAAACATTTCTTTATTATCGCTAGAGCTGTCAAAGTCATCAATAGAGGAATTTAGCGTAGGGGGAGTGAGCCATACCTTTTCTTGCCTTCCTTAGCCATAAGGCAAGTGTGGTTGTTCATGTCCTGTCCTCCCATGTTTGGAAAGAGTGTGGCCTTCATAGTAGGCTTCTTGATTGCAATAGTGGCCATCTCTTCTTCTTCATCGGAGGAGGACTCGTCGTTTGAGTCCCACTCCTTGCCAATGTGAGCTTGATGGTTTTGTCTTTTTTTTCTGAAATTCTTCTTTTCTTGAGATCTTGTTTCCTTCTTCTTTTTGTTTTCTTCATAGGGGTAGTCCATCATGAAGTGACCATACTCTCCGCAGTTGTAGCAAGTGCGTCAAGCCTTGGATTTTCCTTTGTCCTTGATTTTGCCTTCATTTTATTTGTTGTCGTGTCTTCTTTTCATCATTCGCTTGAACTTCTTGATAAAGAGTACCATTTCCTCATCATCAAGATCGGTGCTCTCGTCACTTGTGTGCCCATCGTCTTGATCTTCATGAGCTTCTTTGAGTTTGGGTCGGCATGTAGCTTTGAGAGGACCTCTTTCCTTTTGGAGGAAGTGAGTTCGGCCAAGTCTTTGATGTATTTTGCCTCTTTCTCCATCATCTCGTGATTTATGATCTTCCCCAACAACTCATCGGGGGTCAATTTATGAAAACCGGGGCTTTCTCTAATCATTGAGCAGAGTGTGACATTTCTTGGCATGAAGGCTCTAATCATTCTCTTGACTACCTCGTGATCCGTCCATTTCTTACTTCCATAGGCACGTAACTTGTTGATGATTACCTTCATCCGGTTGTACATGTCTTGAGGTGATTCGCCTTCTTCAATAGCGAATCTCCCCAACTCTCCTTCAAGCATTTCTATTTTTGCTTCACGAACCGATCTATTTCCTTCGTGAGCCGTCTTAAGTGTATCCCAAATTTCCTTTGCACTTTATAAGCCATCAATCTTGGTGAATTCCTCTCTACTTAATGATGATGTGATCACGGCGACGGCTTGTGCATTTCTGTGAATCTCTTGTTCTTGTTCTGGGGTGAGTTCTTCATCCGTGTCCGGGATATCTATGCCAGCGCAAACGATGTGACATAGATTAGGATATAGGGATATTAGATGCATCGTCATGTTGTACTTCCACATTGTATAGTCGCTTCCGTCAAACTGTGGAGGTTTCCCCATAGGAATAGAAAGATAATGGTTGTTTGAGTTAAGACGGTTGTAGTTGTAAGGCTGTCGGGAGTAGTCATGATGACCGCTCCCCGTCGTCTTCTCTTCTTCCTTTCCTTTTTGTCCTAGCAGCTTCTTTCTCAGAAGTGCCTTCAGTTGTCGTACTTCATCATTGTGTGGGCTCTCTTTTAGCACACCAAAAGCTTTAGTTTTTTGTTCCTCCTCATTGATGTTCATCTTCGAGATATTGTTGTTCTTCTCAGAGGCCATTGATCTCTCCGAGATGTAAGTCTCGTTGGTGGAGAACCTTGCTCTGATACCAATTGAATGTGGCCTAGAGGGGGGTGAATAGGCCTTTTGAATTTCCTGCACACTTAATAGAATCGTCAAAACTTAGTTGGCCGGACTAGTCCGGTTGTGTGGGCGGACTAGTCCGGTGTGCAAAAATTATGTGTGTTGATCAGGTGTTAATTGGGAAAATAAATTTCTTTAGCAGCGAAATTGAGAACAACTGATATTTGTACTTGATATTAATATAAGAATGCAGGTGTAACTTCTAATTGCCTTATGTTGAAGTTTAGCACTCAAATGATCTAATGAACAAAATTTAAAGTAAATGAGACACAAGACACACGAATTTTTCCCGAGGTTCGATCTCACCACGAGATCTACGTCCTCGTTGAGGAAGCTCACACAGAGCCGGGTCTCCAACCCTTTCCCTCCTCAAGTCACCACGAAGGCCGACTTGATTCCACTATCACGGGTAATCACCAAGTTCTTGGGGCAACCTCACACGTTGAGGGCTCCCACGAGAATTACAATGGAAAAGTGATCAAGTACACTCCAAAGTATTACAATGCAGAGTATGAGTGTAGAAAGATCAAACCACAAGAGCTCGCAATGAAAGAATGACGATCTCCCAGTCCCGAATCCAAGTGTTCAATTGATTTCACTCTTTTTGAACTTTAGATGTGTGGGGAGATGTGTTTTGGGCTCTTGGGACGAAGTGGCGGCGCTAGGGTTTGCTCTTTTATCAATATTCGACGTGTGTGTTCATAGGAAAGTCGTGGACTCTCTATTTATAGGGTTTCCAAAAGCTAGCCGTTGAAAAACCCTAACACCAGACCAGTCCGGTGCAAGTACGGACTTGTCCGGTTCCAATGTGTTTCGAGGTCCAGAAAGTTTGCCGGACTAGTCCGGTCCAACATCGGACTAGTCCGGAGCTGTGTGAAAGTGACTCCAGAAAGTTCATCGGACTAGTCCGCGGACTAGTCCGATCTCCACGAATGGGAGATTACAGAAAGTTCAATGGACTAGTCCGGTCAATGATCGGACTAGTCCGGTCCCTCAGTATGAGAGACTCTAGAAACATCAACGGACTAGTCCGGTGGATGAACGGACTAGTCCGGTCTCCTTGTGAGTGGGATTCCAGAAAGGTGAACAGACTAGTCCGGTCCATGATCGGACTAGTCCGGTGCTTTGTTAAAGTTAGGTTAGTTTTAATCCCTTACCCTCACGCAAAGTTGTGAGCTCTTGGAGTGTGTCTTTCATACACTCCCTATACATTCAAAATCTATTTTGGTCTTCCAAGCTTCATCAAAGTATTTCTCTTTGAACACCACTTCATTTTTCACCTTTTTGTGTGCATCGAAATGTTTCACTTGTTTGTCCTGCAATCATCTCAGTAGTTTCATTAGGATCTCATATGTTTGTCATCAATTAGCCAAAACCCACAAGGGATATCCTAGATGCACTTACAAATGGCAAGGGAAGCGATACGGCTTCCAAGCTCAGAATGATGGATTGTTACAGCAGATCCAAGAAGATAGCCAACGCCAGATTCTAGAGCAACCTTCACACAGACTACTATAGCTTTGTGTACCTCACAATGAAGACCTCGGTTGTCCGCAGCCAGTGGATTGACTGGAATCATTTTGAAAGGAAGAGCTGTGGTGCTTTTGATGAAGTGGTGGAGGCTGCAGCAAGGCATGGACTGAAGGATATGTTTGCCTTCAGGTACAACTGAAATGATGAAATTATTGCTCAATTTTATGCAACCTGCTATTTTGCTAGCGACGAAGAGGAAAGGGTGACTTGGATGGCACATGAATCCAAGTACACTATTACTTATGATGAGTTTGCTAGACTACTTCACCTAGAAGACACTAGCAGCAATGAGCTAACCATCCACAACATTGGTGTCTTGGGGAAGGATAAGATGGAGTTCCTTTATCATACTAGCCTGAATTACAATTCTCCATCGAACAAGAACATGAAGCCTTTCTTCATGGTTCTAAGTAGGGTGATGAGGAAGACCACAACTCCGAAAGACGAAGATGGAGGAAGTGTCCAAGGCTACTTAAGGACCCTGATGAAGGTAATAAGAAGAAGCAAGAAGTTTGATGTTTTTGACTACATTTGGAATGACATGGTGAACATCTCCTGCACACCAAACAGATCTTGTGGCTATGCACCTTACTTGATGTTTATGATTCAGAAAGTCACAGGGATCGAGTTCGTGAAGGATGTGGAGCACACTCCCCTGAGGTCTCAGAAGCCTACCCAAGCTATTGTCCCAGCTGCTCCATCTCTAGTGTCTAGTGAAGAGGCTCCAAGGAGAGCTCAAGGAGATACAAGGACTGCTCCCACCACTAGGGCCCCTCCTCAAAAATGGTCTTCTAGTGGAATCTTGAAATACTTGGCTGCCATCTTTGGCTCATGCACGAAAGCCGAAGTGAAAATCCATAAGTTAAACAAGGCAAAGAAGGATGATATGAGATACATAAAGCAAAATGTCAAGCAAATCTGTCAGAAGCTAGAGATTGAGCCCATCGGATCACCAATTATCTCGGATGGCTCCGCATCTGAATTCACTGAGCTTGGACCTTTGTCTCCCTCCGAGCTTGCCTATTTTGGCATTGGGGGCACCTCGAGTGGATCCGCTCCTCCTCCTCCTCCGCAGCCCGATGATGAAGACGATGAGAGGACCGACAGCGAGGAATGAGTCTTCTAGATCCCTCATCTCCTTCTTTTTGGTGCCTTGATGCCAAAGAGGGAGAGATTGAGGGGGAGTCACTATGTCCTAGCTGTAGGTTGCGCGAGATGAGAGCTTTATTTGTGTTTATTTTGGGTTGTAAAACTTTAATGCTCTCTTATGCTTTTAGACTTGTGATGTGGTACAATGACTAAGTTTATGCTTATGCTTATGAGATCTGTGATGAAAATTTAATATAATATATGCCTATGCCCTAGAATTGACATATATGCTTGATGTTGAGATAATTATGTCAATTATTTCGTTCTCATCACAATTATTGTTCACACACATGTAGTTTTGCATCCCACTATAAAGAGTGCACATATGTCTCATGTTTTCATTGCTTAATTTGTTTCAAACTCATATGTGAACATTTTATGAAAATTCTGCACTTTTAATCATATTTGTAAAATCTCAATTGGTTGTCATCAATCACCAAAAAGGGGGAGACTGAAAATGCATCTAGGCATCCCTTGTGGGTTTTGGTTGATTTATGATAAGCAATGAGATCCTAAATAAATTGTTGAGATGAGCACAGGTCTTAATGAAATTATGAAGAAAGCGCAAAAAGAAGAGAGAATGAGGAATCAAGTTGAAAGGAGCTCAAGAAATGATTATAATACTTTTTGTGTATGGAGTGTGTTGGAGAAACACACCCCAATAGCTCAAACAAATTTTAATCACGCTCACTACATAAATTCATACAGGTCCGGACTAGTCCAATAACTCTCTGTTCAAAATCGGACAAGTCCTCCCAGTGCGGACTTGTCTGCACACACTGTCTAGTTTACACAGACTGGACTAGTCCGATATCACCACGGACTAGTCCGATATCTCTCTCACAAAGATCGTACTAGTCCTCCTCATACTAGTCCTCCTCAGTGCGGACTAGTCTTCAACACTTCACAGTTTGCACGAAACTGGACAAGTTCGATATCACCACGGACTAGTCCGATATCTTTCTAACCTAGATCGGACAAGTCTGATATCTGCACGGATTAGTCTGAAAAACCTTCTGACTAAAATCGGACAAGTCCTCCAAGTGTGTACTTGTCCTCAATTCACCAAGGGTTTCACCACTCCTGACTAGTCTGATATGTGTCGGACTAGTCCGAAAATCTCCAGAGACAAAAACGGACTAGTCCGTTCTGGCTGGACAAGTCCGATAATTCAGGACACTTAGGGTTTCCAACACTCGGCACACCGAACTAGTCTGGAGTCCACCACGGACTAGTCCGGACTTTGAAAACCCTAACAGTAAACTTTCGAAACCCTAGTACAAATAGAGGTGCACGGCCCCTAATCAAACTCCCTCGACCCCCTGCGCCGTCACACCCTCCAAGAGCTTAGAAAACACGTCTCTCCACACAATCCAACGAAAGAAAGATCAAATCCTTGAGGATTAAATTTAGATCAAAGGAGAGACACAATTCTTCACGTTTTGAGCTCTTGGGTTTTGTGAGACCTATGTGTGCTGAATACATTGGTTTTTACAATAAAAGTTTTGAATGCTGCCATAACATCTTTTTAGATAGGTCCGACTCTAGATCCGAGCTTCTGCAGGGTTCGACAAAAGGTCCGACTTTCTTTGTCTAGGTCCGACATGTTTTTGGGTAGCTCCAGTGAGCTTTGTCTTTAGATTCGGCATGTCTTTGATAGCTCTAGCATGTCTTTGATAGCTCCGGCATATCTTTGTTAAGCTCCGATATGTTTTGCTAGGTCCGACTTATGTTGGTTAGCTCCAACATGTTTTTCTAGCTCCGAACTTTGGGGTGACTAGTTCTGACTAGTTTTGGAAAGATCCGACGCTAGGTTGTACTAGTTTTGGTAAGCTCTGGCGCTAGGTTGTACTAACTTTGGTAAGCTCCGGCGCTAGGTTGTACTAGCTTTGGTAAGCTCCGGCTCAAGCTCCGGTTAGCTTTGGCAAGGTTCGGAGCTTGATTGTATTGTCCCTGCTTTTATCTTGCAATATTTTGAACTTGCTTTATATTCTTAGAAAGATTGCTTAGTATTCTTTTACTAGGTTTTTTGTGTGTTTTGGTGGTTAAGGCTTATATCATTTTGTTGTGCTGAGCAACATGCTTATGTGAGGTGCTCACATAAGATGTTGTAGTTTCGGAACTAACTTGAGTCAAGTCGCGGACTTGGGCTCGTATGGATTGGTTTTTTGTTCATGTGCAGGTGTTGCTTGAGTTCAAGTCATGGCTAGTGACAGGATCCTTTGGACTAGTCTCAGGGAGGAGATGAGGTTCCAACAACCAAATTCAGGAGGAATTGTGGTTGAGCGGGTCAGGAGGTCGCGCAGGATGATTGAATCAAGGGCAGTGCATATGAAGGTTACTGGACGTCAAAGGAAGGTGTTTGCACGTATGCATGCGGTGCATGATGTGGCAACATGGTTCCAAAGATGGTTTATGGATGGGAAGATCTGGTTGGAAGGATCGGGTCGTATCGGTTGATGACTTTGGCTGCGGCAGAGTCAGTTATGGCTCGGTATGGAAAGTATCAAGTTGGTTATGATAAGATTTCATGTGGGTCACGAATTTGAGTTGTTTTAGGAATGTGGGATACATTCCTAAGGTGTTTGGAAGTCTTAAGATTGCTTCTATCTGCATATAGAACAGTCTTAAGCAGTTATGGAAAGTTTCGATTCGTGAATGGAGTAGGATTAGAGTCCTGATTTGAGTTGAGTTGGGTTTCGAGCTGGTTATATAAGCAAGGGAGGCCAAAGATCATGGTGCTCAACTTTTGGGGCTGTTCCTCTTGTGTTCTATTAAATAAAATTCGTAGTTTAAAGGAACTTTTGTGCCTTGTTCGTCCGACTTTTTCCAGACAGGTTTTAGTCGTCGAGTTCCTGGACAGCACTACCTTTGTCGGTGGTTTTATCATAACTCGAGTTTTACAGATCCAATTGATGTGATTCTTGTCGGGTTGTCTTAAAAACTTGATTATATATCATATGTCCAAATTTCACGGTCATTTGATTTGTGTTTTCTGATCTACACGAGTTTCCTTGCAGCATTCCCGAACTGTTTTTCTCGGGTAGGACAGATTGACCTTTGTTCGATCTTTCGATCATAACTTGAGTTTATATCAACGGATTTGAGTGATTCTTCTTGTGATGTCTTCCTGACTTGATTCTCTCTGATATGTATCACTTTTTTCCCGGTGAAACACGTTCAGATTAGTCTCACACATGATTTCTTTAACAGATCATTTTTCTGCCGAAGGGGTTAGGATTTAATTGTTTCCGCTGCGTAAGATTTTTAAATCTACCATTCACCCCCCTCTGGTATCTTTTCACGTGCTCTTCGATCCTAAAATTGGTATCAGAGCCGCGGTGCTCTAATCATTGTGATTTGTACATGCTTTTTACTAATCATCATGGAGAAATACTTCGCCAAACCTTGTATGTTTGCTGGTATTGATTTTCAGGTTTGGAAGGCACGCATGGAGGCTTTCATCCAGGCCCATGGCTTCGCCTTATGGGAAAAGGTGTACAAACTTTACGATGTGCCGTCAAATGATAAAGTTACGGCTACGAACCTACGGGACGTCGACAACAACAACAAAGTCTGGAACTTGATCATCCAAGGACTCACTTAAAGCGACTTCGACCGCGTTGCACACCTTCGATCGACATATGATGTGTGGAGAGCGCTTTGTGACTATCACAAAGGATCCAACATGATCAAGGAGGTGAGACAAGATATGTTCAAAAAGGAATATATGTGTTTCGAGATGCAACCCGGTGAGTCTATCGATGACCTTTTCGCTCGCTTCAATAAGATTCTCAGCAACTTGTGTAGTGTCAATGTTAACTTTACTGATGCTAAAAATGTTAGACAACTTCTTAGTGCATTACACATGTCAATCTGGGAGATGAAGTTACATCTATTCGTGAATCAACTTTCATGAGTTCTCTTACATTAGATATGCTTTACTCTAAGCTAAAGTCTCATGAAATTGACATCTTATCACGTAAGAATCCAAACAAGTCTATTGCTTTTGTTTCACAACGTGACATGCCTAGCTCCGCTCAATCTTCATCTTGTGGTACACTTGCTTTGTTGTCCTCTCTAACACTTGAACAGCTTGAGGAGTTTCCAGAGGAGGAGCTAGCACTTCTTTCTACTAGGTTCTCAAAAGCATTGCAAAATGTGAGAACAAGAAGGAGAGGAAGCTCCGGACCTCAACAATGCTTCGAATGTTGTAAGACAGGACACTTTCATACAAATTGTCCTAACCTTTTAGGTTCTACTTCCCGAGAAGAAAAACAATCAAGGACAAAGCACTCCTCAACAAATGAAAAGAAGAAGAAGAAGGGCTTTTCAGGTCGTTAACTGGTGAACAGTTTTATCCCCACACTCTAGGAACTTGGCTCAAGCGACATGGACATTGGAAGTGACGAAGATGAAGATGATTTGGCAAACATGTGCTTTATGGCGGGCGAAAGTTGCCTAGAGGGGGGGGGGTGAATAGGCTAATCGACCTGAAATTACTTAATAAAACGAGATCAGTACTCAGGGGGCGGAATAGTCCGGTCCAGGGGCGGACTTGTCCGGTTCTCTTGCAGGGAAAACCTAAAAAGTGTTTCTAACAAGTTTAAGTAGTATTTTCGTGATGCGAAAAGTGTTAGAATGATTTAGTGAACCTTAACAAGTTATATGGCAAGTATGAAGCTAAGGATCACAATGAAACAAGAGTGATGAACAAAAACGGTAAAGCTAACCCTAGAAGCAATGCGCGATAAGTGAAAGCGAAGTACACGAGGGACACAAGGATTTTATCCCGAGGTTAGATCCCACAAAGGAATCTACGTCCCCGTTGAGGAGCCCACAAAGGACTGGGTTCAACAACCCTTCCCTCACCAAGTTTACCACAAGGGCCTAACTTGGTTCTCCACTATCACAGAGGGTGAATAGAAGATTCGTTGGCGCTTCTCACAATCTGAGGCCCCCACCACAAATACAATCTCAAATCACAAATAATGACTCAAGCCACAGATCACAAAGATTCAACAAGTGCAAGAGATCAAACCGAGAGGCTAGAGCGGTGTTCTTTCTCTTCTTCACCTCACCAAACCCTTATCCACACAAGAATTAGTTTTAGAGGGAAGGTAGGCAAGAAGGAGGGTTTTGGAGGCTCAAAGTTTGCTGTGGCGGCACTAGGGTTTCAAAGTACTCAAGTCTTAGTTCAAATGAACCCAGGGGTCCTCTATTTATAGAGGTTCCCAGCCCATACTACTGACTTTAGCAGATGGGTGGACTAGTCTGGCCTACAGCCCGGACTAGTCCGACCTTTGGGACCACTAACGTCCCTGAAAACTGTGGCACTGTGCGGCAATCGTCACACTACCCACCAAACTTCAAATTCAAATGGTCACTTCAAAACGGACTAGTCCGGCCTCCCAGACTTAGTCGCTGAAGCACCAAATTCTCACCAAACCGGACTAGTCCGGTCCCCAGGGTGGACTAGTCCGATCTCAGTCAAGACCTCTTGGTCCGGACTAAAATGGACGAGTCCGTGGTTTTGGGACTTAGTCCCGAAAACCCACTTCATAACTACCCAGACTAGTCTGTCCCACTACAGACTAGTCCGAACTCAGTCAGACCCTTCTGGTCCGGCTGAAAACGGACTTGGCCAGCCAGGAGCAGACTAGTCCGACCACCTGCATGACTAGTCCGACCACTCCTGCCAGACTTCTCCAACTATCTTCTCTCAATAGGTTTTGATCTCTAAACCGCTTTGAGCTCCCAACTTGATCTCAATGCACTTTACACACACATCCTCATACTTATATGACTAGTCTAAACTCGACACGCTAGAAACCCTAGTTTCTTCTTTTCGAGTCGACATTTCCGTTTTCATCCTTTTCCTTTTTGAGGGTTTGTGTTTCCGCTTGAGTCCACACCTTTACATAGGATCATTGAGCTCATTAGTTACTTAATTGTCATCATCAATCATCCAAAACCCATGGGGATCCTAGATGCGCTTTCAATCTCTCCCATTTGGTGATTGATGACAACACATTAAGTCTTCACATATAAGAGTATAAATTTTGGTTTTCATAACGTGGGGGTGTATGAGTGACTCCCCTTCAATGAATGCATCATAAAAAGAAGATTGATGAAGTCCTTCATACATACACACGTTATAGTGGGGTGCCTACGTGTTGTGCTCAACATTTGTCACAAGACATATTAAATATGAATACGATCAAAAGATAGACATTCAAAGCATCTTATTGATATTAAACATTCAAAACATAGTCTTGCACAAATTTAAACATTCGAATGACATAAATATTACAAAAATAAGTGCAACATGTCCAAGGATCCAAAATAAGGTGCTACTCTCCCCACATCTAACTCTCTCCCATCCTTCGAACTCCCCCCCCCCCATCTAACTCTCCCCATTTGGCATCAAGACACCAAAAAGGAAAAGAAGAGGGAAACAATGAGGCCTATCCACTAGTCGTCATCCTCCTCACTATCGCCCACCTCATCATCAGAGTCGCTCTTCGTGGCCTCCGGGTCCTTGAAGTCCTAGTCGTCGTCATCGTCAGAGCCCGTGCCAAGGGAGCCGCCCGGGAAGAGCTCCCGTCCTCTTGGAGCTGGGCGAGATCGTCGGCGGTAACGTCGGGGAAAGGCGTGATCTCTCCGTCGCTCTCCTCCGGAGGTTACATGGGGACCTCAAGCATGTCACACACCGCCTTGAGGTACTTCTCTTGGTGCTTGTGTGCCCATTTATTCCAGATTTCTTGCTTCCGGCAGGAGGTGAAGATAACCTTGAAGCACTTGAATAAAGCGCTCATCAACTGAGGCAGAGGCAGAGAAGGAGGTGCCACAGGGTGAGGTGTTGGCATCGCAGAGTGAGAGGGAGGATCTGCATTCTTCCAGCGCGGAGGAGGCGACACTGAAGGTGGCGTCTATGGGTGAAGCAGGCGATGAGTCACATCCTTGACAAAGGTCAAGCCCGACACCTTCTCGATGAGACACATAACGTATGGTGCATACCCACATGCACGGTTAGGGGTATGCGAGATGTTGAAGATGTCGTCGAAGATGTAGTCAACTAGGTTGAACTTCTCATCACCATCAATAAGGAGTAGCAGGTGCCTTAAGCTTCCTTGGATCACCCCTGTATCACCATCCTTGGGTGCAATGGTCCTCCTCAGAATCATGTTCAGGATGCTATAGAATGGCTTAATGTTGCGAGCATGCCCGGCATCATATTGAACATGACTGGGATACATGTAGGCCAGCTCATCTCTGTCTATGGCCTTGAGGTTAGAGATAATGATCTCATGATACAAATGGGCCTCAAGTCCGAGAATCTTGGCAAACTCTGCAAAGGTGATTGAGTATTGCTCCCCATGAGTCATCCAGATGATCTGTCTATCACATTGAGTGGTGAAGTAGATGGTAGAGTAGAACTGCAGGATGACCTCAACATTCCAGTTGTACTTGAATCCCATGATTCCCTTGAGCTCATGATGCTCAACTGCCTCAATCACCGCATTAAAAGCAGAGTGCTTCTTCTGCGCCATATAGTCCCAGTCAACCCATTGAGCTTCAATGACAGGCTTTTTCATTGTCTGGTAGACCAGACGGTAATAGTCACAATGAAAGTTGCACCAAAACTGTGGGTTGGCGGTGCTCCTTTCATACTTGTAGACTCTTTCTGTCTACAATTTCCTTTCCTTGTATGCTCCTTTCCCATGGAAGACATTTGCAGCCAACTCACGCTGCCGATTAGGGTTCCTCTCGGGAGTGTGTACTTCCAAGGGTCCAATGGGTTTGGCCTGCCCCTTCTCCTTTATGACTACTCCCTTGGCCTTCTTTGCCGGTACCTTTACAGAGGGCTTCCTTTTCTTTGGCTCGACAGGAGCCGGGGCCTTGCCCTTCTTCGGATCTCTCTCAATCCGGCGTTCGGCAACTTCTTCCTGGGCTTGCTCCTTGCCCCTTTCTTTCTCTCCCATGGTCACAAGTCTCTTCCTCTTGGACACTTGTGCTGCAGCAGCCTGAGAGTTGTGAGCCTCGCACTCCTCTCGCTTCTTCTTGCAGAGTTTCTTGCAGGACTCCTCAATGGCACAAGCCATTGCTTCATCTTCATTGTAGGCCGTAGCTGCGGCCCTAGCTTGTTATTTCTTGGCTGCCTTTGCTCGTTCTTGCTGCTCGAGATGTTTCTTGGCAGCCTCAACCTCAGCCCGTGCCCGTTCCTCACCAAGGCGAAGCTGCTCAGCCTCCCACTCGGGGTCAGTGGGTGGAGAAGCGGAACCACGAGGAGCTGCCATTTCTACTGAAAAAGAGATAATGCATAAGATAGAAGCTCAAGGAAGTGAAATAGTGCGAGAGAAGTCACGAGAAATAGGCAAAGTTAGAGTTTGGCCTGTGTACACCGGACTTGTCCGCCCCAGGGGCGGACTAGTCCGCCTGGCACCGGACTAGTCTGGGTTACACAGGATAAACCCTAACTCTAACGGTTTCTCGAGAAATCTTGGAAACAGGTCGCAATACTCCTAGGTGATGTTCACAAAGATGTTAGGAGCAACTCTAATGAAGAGGGACCTATCAAAAACCCTATGAATCAAGAATTAGGTAGGTTTTTGAAAAGAGAGGGATATCTCTTCGAATCAAGACGAAACGACGAAATCGGGGATGAATCACATCGGGAGTGATTGGGAAAAGTCTCCCACACCTCCGGGGCTTCCAATGCGTGGATTGGGAACAATTTTTGGTGGATGGAATCGAAAATCGCCCAAGGAGGGAGGTTGTGCGCGCGTGGGAGAAAGAAAACTGAATGGGAGGAAGAGGAGGGGTCGGCCGCCACCTGGGGGTTTAAGTCCCCAGGGGCCGGACCAAGTCCGGTACAGGGGCCGGACTAGTCCGGTCAGCAGACCAGACCCAGATTAGTCCAGATCCAGACTTCTCTAGCCATAGGGCAGACTAGTCCGGTCCTAAAAGGCTGAAAACATATATATTTAGGTTTTAGCCACTATTGTTGATCCTTTTGGACATATGCCACAACAAAACTTTATGAATATGGTTAGTAAGCAATCAACAATCAAACTATGACCATAACTCACAAAGTCAATAGTTTTTCAAATATTTTGGAGAAAATTGAGATAGAGATGAATTTCTCAAACACATGCATTCTTTTGAATAGGGTGTAAAGAAAACATTTAGATGTGCATGTTTCAAGCCACATTTTGAGAGTCAAGATATTTAGCTCACTCCTAAGCTCACAAAAACGCTTCTCATCTAGAGTCTTGGTGAATATATCGGCTAGTTGGTTCTCGGTTCTCACATGGGAAATCACTATATCCCATTTCAAGGAATGATCTCTCAAGAAGTGATGCCTAATATCGATGTGCTTTGTCCTCGAATGCTCAACTGGATTATGGGCTATTTTGATGGCACTCTCATTGTCACATAGGAGAGGAATATGGCGCAAGTTTATACCATAATCCCTTAGAGTTTGTCGCATCCAAAGAAGTTTTGCACAACAACTTCCGGTTGTGACATACTCCGCTTCGGCTGTGGAAAGAGCAATGGAGTTTTGTTTCTTGGAGGACCAAGACACTAAAGATCTACCCAAGAATTGACATGTCTCGGATGTACTCTTCCTATCAACTTTGGACCCCGTATAATCCGCATCAGAATAGCCAATTAGGTTAAACTTGGATCCTTTGGGGTACCAAAGTCCTAGGCTAGGTGTGTGAACTAAATATCTAAGAATTCTCTTAACGGCGGTCAAATGACAAACCTTAGGTGCAGCTTGAAAACGTGCACACATACACACACTAAGCATAATATCGAGTCTAGATGCACAAAGATATAACAAAGAACCGATCATGGAATGATATACCTTTTGGTCATCACTTGGACCATCTTCGTTGAGGTCTAGATGTCCATTAGTTGCCATTGGAGTCTTTATGGGTTTGACCTTGTCCATGTCTAACTTCTTTAATATGTCTTGAGTGTACTTTGTTTGACTTATGAACGTGCCTTCTTTGAGTTGCTTGACTTGGAAACCTAAAAAGAACTTCAACTCCCCCATCATGGACATCTCAAATATCTCTGTCATTATCTTAGAAAACTCATCACAAAACACTTTGTTAGTAGAACCAAATATGATGTCATCGACATATATTTGGCACACAAAGAGATCATAGTTAAAGTGCTTTGTAAAGAGAGTATAGTCAGCTTTTCCTATCTTAAAACCATTTTGAATCAAAAAGTCTCTAAGGCACTCATACCAAGCTCTAGGAGCACGTTTGAGGCCATAGAGAGCCTTACGCAATTTGAAGACATGGTTTGGGAAGTCTTGGTCTTCAAAACCTGGTGGTTGCTCCACGTAGACTTCCTCCATGATTGGACCATTTAGGAACGCACTCTTGTCATCCATTTGGTAGAGCTTAAAATCATGGTGAGTAGCAAAGGCAAGTAATATACGAATTGACTCTAGCCAAGCTATGGGAGCAAATGTTTCATTAAAATCCAAACCTTCGACTTGTGAGTACCCCTTGGCCACAAGTCGTGCCTTGTTCTTTGTCACCACGCAATGCTCAACTTGGTGCCTTTCAAAGTTGTTGAGCTCCTCTTGCATGGCCACCACCCAATCTGGGTCTCTCAATGCATCTTCAACCTTATGGGGCTCCAAAGAAGAGACAAAGGATTAATGTTCACAAAAGTTAGCAACACGAGAACGAGTGGTTACCCCTTTTGTAATGTCTCCTAGGATGTTGTCAACAGGGTGTTCCATTGAAAACTTTGATGCACATGAGGATGTGGAGGTTGAACTCTTGAGTCATCATCATCCTCTTCTTCTTCTTGGTATCCCCCTTGATGTATGCTTCCCTCTTGACTTTCGTCTTCATGATCATGTTGAGGTGCCACTTGTCCATATTTAACTTGGTCACGTGGGGGTTGACTTGCATCATCTTGTGGTTGGTCACTTGAGTTTTGAGGTTGTTATTGTGGACGAATATCTCCAAGTTCCATCCTTCTAAGAGCCTCTTGTGGAGAGTCTTCTTGATCTAACACACTTTGATCGACTTGCTCCACTTGGGAGCCATTAGTTTCATCAAACACCTCATCGCGTGCTATTTCAACAATCCCGGAGGATTTGTTGAAGACACGGTAGGCGTGGGTGTTTGAATCATAACCAAGCAAGAAACCTTCATTGGACTTTGAAGCGAACTTCAAAGTCCTAGGCTTCTTGTTGAGAATATAGCATTTGCTCCCAAAAACACGTCAGTAAGAGACATTGGGTTTCTTACCAACTAGAATCTCATAGGGGGTCTTCTTGAGGAGGCGGTGGAGGTACAATCGGTTGACGGCGTGGCAAGCGGTGTTAACCACCTCCGCCCAAAACCGGTCCGACGTCTTGTACTCATCAAGCATCGTCCTTGACATCTCGATGAGTGTCCTATTCTCCCGTTCCGCCACCCCATTTTGTTGAGGAGAGTAGGGGGCTGAAAATTCATATTTGATGCCCTCCTCATCCAAGAACTCTTCCACTTGGGTGTTCTTGAACTCTATGCCGTTGTCGCTTCTTATAGCCTTGCTTCTTGAGGCAAAATTATTTTGAGATCTCCTCAAGAACCTCATGAGGACACCGTGCCTTATCATGTAAGAAAAATACCCAAGTGAAACGAGAAAAATCATCAACAATAACAAGACCGTATTTGTTACCGCCAATACTAATGTAGGCTATTGGTCCAAAGAGATCCATGTGTAGTAGTTCCAAAGGTCTTGTCGTCGTCATGATGTTCTTGGAGGGGTGTTGAGCTCCCACTTGCTTCCCCATTTGGCAAGAACTACATGGCCTATCTTTTTCAAACACAACATTCTTCAAGCCATAGATGTGCTCGCCCTTAAGAAGCTTTTGTAAGTTTCTCATCCAAACATGGGCTAGCCTTCTATGCCAAAGCCATCCCATGTTGGTTTTTGCCATTAAGCATGTGTCAATTTGAGCTTTATCCGAGGCGAAATCCACAAAATAAAGCTTTCCCTTGACCACACCCTTAAAAGCGATTGAGTTATCACTTCTTCTAAGGACGCTCACACCCTCATTAGTAAAAACGCAATTATAACCTTTGTCACATAGTTGTGATATGGACAAAAGGTTATAGTCTAAAGAATCAATATGCAAAACGCGAGAAACAGTATGTTGGGGGGAAATGACAATTTTACCGGAGCCAAGGATTTTCCCTCGGCTATTGTCCCTAAAGAGGATCCCTTCATTTGGATCATCATGTTGCTCATACCCCACGAACATTCTCCTCTCTCCGGTCATGTGGTTGGTGCATCCACTATCGAGCACCCATTTGGATCCACCGGAGGAGTACGCCTACAAAACAAGATTATGTCTTCCTTTTAGGTACCCAAGCGGAGTTGGGTACTTTGAATTTAGTAGTGAGGCACTTGGGCACCCACAAACAAGGCTTGGGGCTCTTGCGGAGTGGCCCAATATATCTAGCATATACTTTGCCATACTTGTTCCTCATTAAAACATAAGATGCATCAAAATAATGAAAGAGAGGATGCGGTTCAGATTTAGGCATGTTAGTGCTAGTTGAAGTATTCTTCCCAATTTTAGTTGGGGTTGAGCTTCCCTTGACAAAGACAATCAAGTCCTTGCCATACTTGGAGGTTTTAGCATTTTGTTTTCCACCTCTAGTATAACCAAGACCATCCTTGACACAGGGAGGTCTTGTGTTGGTGTATGCACTTCGTGCATACGCCACCTTCTCTTTGTCAAAGATACCACCCTTTTATGCTTGTTTGCCTTGAGTCAATTTAAGCTCATCCTTTAATTTAAGGATCAAGTTAGAACATTTGCAAATAGATATTGCTTTGGATGCAACCTTTGAGGAGGATGAGCTTTTGGAGGAAGAGGCTACATTAGTCTTGAGGGACTCAACTTGAGTTTCAAGGATCTTGTTAACTTTTGACAAGTTGCCATGTTCGTCCTTGAGCTCAATGGTTGTCTCCTCAAGACTTGAGCATGTTTTCTTGCTTAGAGCAAGTTCATGCTATAATGCCTTGCTCTTCTCTCTCTCAAGCTCAAGGAGCTCAATGAGGTCTTTACATCTCTCATTTTCATGGATAAGCATGTCCTCTTGCCTATCTATGAACTCCTCCTTCTCAAAAATTTCATCCGAGAGCAATTTCATTCTACGCAAAGTGCTCTTACTTATGTCCTTAAGCATGTGTTCGTTTTCACTAGCACTATCCAAATCATCATGAGAAGATATGGAAGAGGATGAGTTAGAAGTAACCTTTCTCCTTCCTTGTTTTGCCATGAGGCAAGTTGGTTTGTGGTCGTAGAGGTTGGGGAAAAGATTGCTTCCCTTGGAGCTGCTCCCGATGGCTATGGTTGCTACCTTCTCCTCGTCTTTGTATGAGGACTCATCGTTAGAGTCCCATTCCTTGCCTAAGTGAGCATGACTAGAGGGCCTCTTCTTCTTGTCGAACTTCTTTTCTTGAGGCTTGCCCTCCTTCTTCTTCTTACCCTCTTCATGTGGGCAATCCACAATGAAGTGCCCATACTAGCCACAATTGTAGAAAGCCCTCTTTGTTTTAGGCCTTGCTTTTTCTTTGCCCTTGCTCTCATGCTTTTATCCTCCTTTTCTTCTCCTCATCATCCTCTTGAAATTGTTGATGAAGAGGGCCTCTTCCTCATCGGTGTCAAGGCTCTCCTCATCATCTTCGTTTTGCTCTTTTGAGGAGGATGTCGCTTTGAGTGCAACATCCTTCATCTTCGAAGGGGTGAACCTTTGGAGGTCGTTGTAGAAGAGCGCCTCCTTCTCCATGATCTCATGGTTGATGATCCTCCCTAGGACCTCCTCCGGGGTCATTTTGGCAAACCCTAGGCTTTCTCGTATCATGGATCAAAGAGAGACGTTTCTAGGAATGAATGCCTGAATCATCCTCTCCACCACCTCGTGGTCCGTCCACTTGGTGCAGCCATAAGATCTACTCTTGTTGATGAGTAGCTTTAGGCGGTTGTACATCTCCTGGGGAGATTCACCGTCTATAATGGCAAACCTCTCGAGCTCTCCTTCAATGAGCTCAATCTTTGCTTCCTTCACGACTCGGTTGCCTTCATGAGCCGTCTTGAGGGTGTCCCAAATATCCTTGGCCACCTCAAGTCCATCTACTCGGTTGAACTCATCTCTTGAGAGAGATGAGATGATCACTCCAGCCGCTTGGGCATTGCGGTGAAGGAGCACGACTTGCTCCGGAGTGATGTCTTCTTCATTCTTCGGGATATGCACCCTGGTCAACACAATTTGCCACAAAGAGGGATTGAGTGACACGAGATGGATCTTCATGTTGTGCTTCCACATCCTGTAGTAGGTTTCATCGAATTGGGGAGGCTTCTTCAATGGGATGGAAAGATAGTGGTTGTTGGAGACAAGGCGTTCATAGTTGTAGACTTGTTGGTTGTAGTGGGTCGTGCCACCCGATGTAGAGGTTGAAGAGTCAACCTTTGGAATCTTCAAATTCTCTTGAAGTTTCACCTTGAGCTGGCGAGTCTCTTCGTCATCCGTCGACTTATCTTGGTAGACAAGCACCTCCTCTTGGGTTGCTTGGATCTCATTGGTCGAGACCTCGTCATACCCCACTCCGGCCATCTTCTCTCCGAGTTGTTAGACTCTTTGGGAGAGTCCTTGCTCTGATACCAATTGAAAGTTGCCTAGAGGAGGTGGTGAATAGGCTAATCGACCTAAAATGACTTAATAGAACGAGATCAGTACTCAGGGGGCGGACTAGTCTGGTCCAGGGGCGGACTAGTTCGGTTCTCCCGCAGGGAAAGCCTAAAAAGTGTTTCTAACAAGTTTTAGTAGTATTTTCGTGATGCAAAAAGTGTTAGAATGATTTAGTGAACCTTAACAAGTTATATGCCAAGTATGAAGCTAAGGATCACAGTGAAACAAGAGTGAAGAACAAAAACGGTAAAGCTAACCCTAGAAGCAATGTGCGATAAGTGAAAGCGAAGTACACAAGGGACACAAGGATTTTATCCCGAGGTTCGGTCCCACAAAGGAATCTACGTCCCCGTTGAGGAGCCCACGAAGGACCGGGTTCAACAACCCTTCCCTCACCAAGTTTACCACAAGGGCCTAACTTGGTTCTCCACTATCACAGAGGGTGAATACAAGATTCGTTGGGGCTTCTCACAATCTGAGGCTCCCACCACAAATAAAATCTCAAATCACAAAGAATGACTCAAGTCACAGATCACAAAGGTTCAACAAGTGCAAGAGATCAAACCGAGAGCCTAGAGCGGTGTTCTTCCTCTTCTTCACCTCACCAAACCCTAATCCACACAATAATTAGTTTTAGAGGGAAGGTAGGCAAGAAGGAGGCTTTTGGAGGCTCAAAGTTTGCTGTGGCGGCGCTAGGGTTTCAAAGTACTCAAGTCTTAGTTCAAATGAACCCAAGGGTCCTCTATTTATAGAGGTTCCCAGCCCATACCGCTGACTTTAGTAGATGGGCAGACTAGTCCGGCCTACGGCCCAGACTAGTCCGGCCTTTGGGACTACTGATGTCCCTGACAACTATCTCACTACGCGACAATCGTCACGCTACCCGCCAAACTTCAAATTCAAACGGTCACTTCAAAACGGACTAGTCCAGTCCAGACCGAACTAGTCCGATCTCACACAGAACCTTTTGTTCTGTGTGAAAACGGACTAGTCTGGAGACCACGGACTAGTCTGGCCCCCCAGGGCGGACTAGTTCGGCCTTCCAGACTTAGTCGCTGAAGCACCAAATTCTCACCAAACCGGACTAGTTCGGCCCCCTGGGCGAACTAGTCCAATCTCAGTGAGGATCTCTTGCTCCGGACTAAAACGGACAAGTCCGTGGTTTTGGGACTTAGTCCTAAAAACCCACTTCATGACTACCCGGACTTGTCCGTCCCACTACGGACTAGTCTGAACTCAGTCAGACCCTTCTAGTCCGGCTGGAAACGGACTTGGCCGGCCAGGAGCGGACTAGTCCGGCCACCTGTACGGACTAGTCTGGCCACTCCTGCCAGACTTCTCCAACTCTCTTCTCTCAATAGGTTTTGATCTCTAAACTGCTTTGAGCTCCCAACTTGATCTCAATGCACTTTACACACACATCCTCATACTTATATGGCTAGTCTAAACTCGACACGCTAGAAATCCTAGTTTCTTCTTTTCGAGTCGACATCGCCATTTTCATCCTTTTCCTTTTTGAGTGTTTGTGTTTCCGCTTGAGTCCACACCTGTGCTTAAGATCACTGAGCTCATTAGTTACTTAATTGCGTCATCAATCATCCAAAACCCACGGGGATCCTCGATGCACTTTCAACGGGCAAGTCAAGATCAAGTATGGAGGAGGCAGAACACAACAGCGCCAATAAAGAGGTATGTCCTACTTGCGAAGAAATGTGTGATGCTATTTCTTGTGTCACTATTATTGTTAATAAAAAGGACAAAAAGCATAGGGATAGTTCTGCTAAAATTGAATCACTAGAATCTGAAATCAACCGTTTAAAAACTTTGATTTCTAGTGATGATGCATGTCCCTCATGTGATTTAATATATGAACAATTGTCCTCATTAAGAAGTGCGCACACCCTCACACTTGATAAACTTGAGTTAGAAATTGAAAAGAACAAAGAGCTTGCTGCACTTAATGATAAAAACTTGAAAGCTGCTAGCTGTTCTACAATTGATTTGCATTGTTCTACTTGTGATGATCTTGATAAGAAACTACAAGATGCTATGAATGAAATTTCTATATTGAACAATGCTTTACGTTCTCATGAAGTTAAATTTTGTTCCAATTGCAAATTAAAAGGAAAAACTTCATGTGAAAAATGCCTTGAGCTGTCCAATAAACTTGATAACATGCGTAGGACATTAGATCGGTTTTGTAATGGGAATAAGAACCTAAACTTTCTGCTGAATTCTTCCAAGTCTTGCAATGATAAAACTTGTTTAGGTTTTGATTCTCATGCTCATGCTAAGGCACATCCACCTAAAATTGTAAAGTCATTAGGAAGTGGTTTGATTCAAATAGTTCCTAAACAAAAAGAAGTGGTTTTCAAATCTGTAGGAGTGTTGTCTCATTCAGGTTCAAATAAAAATATTGCTTGCTCATCTAGACATGAACACAAAGTTAAATTTCATTGTACCTACTGTGGTAGAGATGGTCATGTCATAGATTTTTGTTATAGACTAGCTAAACAACAGAAAAGGGAAAGAATGATTGCTAGATCTCATAACTTTCATGCAATTTGATGGACATATTAAATCGAATGCCAGGAACATGCAACCTGCTGTTATGAGTCAAAAACATTCAAAGTTTACCTCCGGACCTTCTGTTTTTGCCTCCGGAGCTACTGATTTTTGTGCTACACAAGTAACACCTTATAGGTCAGTGGTTAAGAATAAAAAACCTCAAACTTTGACTCATAAACATGCTGTTTTATCTCAGCTTTGGCGTGTTTTTCCTGCTGCACGTCGTGTGACTCAGTACTGGATACCTAAATGCCTTTTGACTAACCCCAGTATTGAGTCATCGACGTATTGTGCTTCTATGTAGGTGTAACACCCTCATTTTCATGCATCATTCCCTACATGCACTCATATACATATTTAACATTAACCCACAACAAGAGGAACGAGTTTAAAATTTATTTGGAACAAAACCGCACTTAAAACACAGGAAAGTGCGGACTAGTCCGGTTTCGCTGCGGACTAGTCCGGTTTCGCTCTGACTAAAAACGGACTTGTCCGTTTTTGCTGCGGACTAGTCCGATTTTTGGCACTGGAAACTTTCGGACTTGTCCGATTTGGTGCGGACTAGTCCGATATTCTAAGAATCCTTGAAAAATTGCTAAGTCCCTGGACTTTTCCGGACTAGTCCGGTGTTCTAGCAGACTTGTCCATTTTCCTTTCTGTTCAAATTCGGACTTTGTGACGCCCGGTTCCGAAAATGAACCAAGCTAGCGCATATGTGTGCCTAGGATGTTCAACACACATACACGAGTGCAATCACAAAAGAGTATACAGAAAATTACCACAGAACAAGATTAATTATCAAATTTTTATTACACAAACCATATTATCCTCGAATACAAGCTCTAATGAATATTAATGACAGGTTCAACTAATGCAGCAGAAATAAACTAATTAAGCAACTAAACAAAAGGGATAGCGCAGCTCCATGCAACACCACAGGCAAAAGCTGACAGTAGACACGGCCTAGAACTCTGCATTATCGCCATTAAACTCACAATCCTGACCTGCAACTATTGGGGGGGGGATTGCAAGAGTGAGTACATGTCGTACTCAGCAAGTGTGGAAAGTATGACATGTGGCTGATTCAAATGACGACAATAATAATGGCTATGTGCTGAAAAGTACAATAAAACATTTGAAAAGCAATATATTATATGTATGTGAAGTAATCCCATCATAAACCATGTAACCATAATAATACCAGTCCGTAATCCACCATTACCAATAACCATAATCGATGTCATAAACCATAATTCCATCCCATAACCATAACCATAATCATAATATCGACCATAACCATTACCAAACCATAACCATTACCAAACCATAACCATCCCAAATCCCAATTTCCCTCTAATCATGGAAGTTGTCCAGGCACTCATAACCGGGAGCACGGCTATCATGATAGTTTTAATTAACTCTGCAGAGTTTGTACCTCTTTACCCACGTGTTCGTGATTTCATCACCTTTCGGCGACTAAGAATCTCCCTTATGCCCATGACCCGTCGGTCATAATACACACTTCCGTTGGTGTGTGGCCAAGAGATCACAAAATAGCCTTTACAAAGGGATTACTAGCCAATTTAGACCCCACTGAGGTTTCACCGGTGGCGATGCCTCCAACTGAGCACATCTTCAACCAAGGGCCCCCTCTTGAGCCATTCGGATCCCAGGGTAGTCCCACCAATCATCAACAAACCCAATTCGACTACCCCTTCCCCGAGCATCCACAATGGTCCAAACAGCACTAGCAAAGCCCTAATTAATCAGCTACGCTGCACCCATACTTGGCCTCGTGGTGGCACTGTTGACCTGGCATATTCTCGCATGAACCGGTCCTTAGATCTAAAGCAAGCAAACCACCATAACATCCAACCCATCCACATACCAGGCTTGCTTAGATGACCCATCGTATTGACCAGTTCACATTGACCAGAATATCATTGATGCATAATTAAATGTGTAGTGTTGTTTGCCATCCCAATTAATTAAGCGAAGCAAAAAGGTAAAAACCCTTCCCGACTCTCTACCATAAATTCCAGGTGACAAGGGTGGTCAAACAAAACTAGTAAACTTCCTACCATAGGATTCCCATCAAATTGACACAGCATGCAGTTTTGTAAACAAAACATTTATTTTAAAACAACAGGATCAATATGCTTCAAGGACACTTGCCTTGCTCCGGCGGATGGGGTTGCTCAAGCGCTTCGAAGTCTTGATTCTGAAAATCTTCGTACACGATCTCTTGAGCACTTCCCTCTACTCGTGATCATACATAAAAGAAAATACATACAAATCAACGTGATGCACACACATTAATCAACATGCGATGATATGCATGCATGCAAAGTACAATAATTAATTCACTACGGTTGTTTATTAATTAGATGCAACTAGTTCATACGTGTTCATACGAGTTTACGGGTGTTTTAGCGAGTATTAATGCTGCTGAAAATAAATTTATGGTACAACTAAAATCAATTTATGTCTATTAGATTCAATATGGTCGCTAAAATTTGCATCGGGAACGAATCCTACCGTAGTCTGACGACTTGACGGTCGCGGAACAAATGCGACGCGTAGACGAAGTAGATGGCGCAGCAGTCCCTCAGCGGCACGACGACGGCGACGATCTCCGGCGGACGGTGGCACCCTCCTCTTTTTTTCTTCCTTTTCTTCCCTGGCGCAGCCTCCTGGTGCCCCATTTTTTTTCTGTACCGGCGGCGTTCTTGGGAAGGTGGCGGCGTTTTCTGGGGTATCGGGAAAACCTACGGAGCTGGTGCTTTTTTTATAGGCACGGGAGACGGCGGGATTCAGCAGGAATATCGGGATCGGGAACGCGAGAGCAGCGCTGCGTTCGGTGGGATTCGGCGCGGGGCTGGCGGGAACGGGAGGCGGGCGCATGCGCGGGGCCAAGGCGGCTCGCGGGGTGGGGCCAGCGGCGCGGGAGGGCGCGAGCGCGTGGGGGGGGGGGGGGTCGGGCGTCGGCGCGAGCACCGTGCGTGGCGTGGCCCGGGAATCACGCTACGCGCGGGAGGGCGGGAGCCGGGATTCGGGGGCGGGGGGTTCGGCGCTGGCGGGGTGGGCGCGTGGAGGCGAGGGGGGCCCAAGCGACGGGGCCGGGAGCAGGCGGCGCGGGGCGCGTGGCCCAGCCGGCGCAGCCGGCGCCGGGAATCGCGCGTTCGGCGCGATGGGACGCGGGGCGTGCGGCTGAGCGGGGCCGTGGGAGGCGGCTCGGCCGCTGGCGGGAATCGTGGGGGGGCGATCGAGGCGGGGGGGGGGGGGGGGAAACCGGGGCGCGGGAGCGCCGGTCGGGTGCGGGGCCGGCTGGCGGCTCGGCCGCTGGCCAGCAGCCTCTTCTTTTTTTTTTTTTTCTTTTCTTCTTTTTTTTCTTTTTTATATATATATTATTATTATTATATTTTATTATTTATATTTTATTTATTTTTATTTATCTTATTTGTTTTATTTATTTACTTTTTATATATATTTCTTTATTATAAATTTTATTTATATATATTTCTTTTATATATTATTATTAATATTTTAGATTTATTCTCTAATACATGTTTTAGGCTATACTTATTATTTTCTTTTTCTTCCTTTGCTACACCATATATGTATATTTTATCTTTTCTTTTATTCTATTACTATTTAATGCATGATCATATATGCAATGCAGGATGCGAAAATTTAGGGTGTTACAAACCTACCCCCCTTAAAGTGAATCTCGCCCTCGAGATTCGACAGCGTGGAGAAAAGATACGGGAATTCTGCCTTCAGGTCTTCTTCATGTTCCCACGTAGCTTCAGCTTCTGTATGGTGTTTCCATTGCACTTTGCACCAACGGATTCTCTTATTTCTCGTGACCCTTTCCTTCATGTCCAAGATCTTGATAGGTTGCTTGACATAAGACAAATCCTCCTGAAGTTCTAACTCGTTCATCGGCACTTGTTCTTCCGGCACTCTGAGACACTTCTTGAGTTGAGACACGTGAAACACATCATGTACATCTGAAAGATGAGCTGGCATCTCCAATTTATATGCTACTTCTCCTCTTTTGTCCAAAATCTTGAATGGTCCAATATAACGAGGTGCGAGCTTGCCTCTTATGTTAAACCGCTTATGACCTCTCATAGGTGACACCTTGAGGTAAACAAAATCTCCCAATTCAAGGTTAACTTCCTTCTCCTATTATCCGCATAGCCCTTTTGTCTTGATTGGGCAGCCCTCAAGTTTTCACGAATTATTTGGACTTGCTTTTTGGCTTCTTGCAACACATCCGGACCAAATACTTGAGTTTCTCCTGCCTCATTCCAGAATAAAGGTGTCCTACACTTCCTCCCATAAAGCGCTTCATATGGTGACATCTTCAAACTCGCTTGGTAACTATTGTTGTATGAAAATTCTGCGTAGGGTAAGCTTTTATCCCAACTTTTCCCATGCTTTAATGCACAAGCTCTTAACATGTCCTCCAAAATCTGATTGGTCCTCTCGGTTTGTCCATCCGTCTGAGGATGATATGCTGAACTAAAATTCAACCTCGTTCCCAAAGCTTCATGCAATTTTTGCCAAAATCTGGAGGTAAATTGAGAACCTCTATCCGAGACTATCTTCTTAGGGACTCCATGTCGACACAAAATATGCTCCATGTATATTTCGGCCAATCGTGCAGCTGTATACTTGGTCTTCGCAGGGACAAAATGAGCTGACTTGGTTAAGCGATCCACAATTACCCAAATTGAGTCATACCCGGACTGAGTATGCGGTAACCCAACTATGAAGTCCATACCAATTTCTTCCCACTTCCATTCCGGAATCTTCAACGGTTGCAATAATCCGGCTGGCCTTTGATGTTCTGCCTTGACTCGTTGGCACACATCACACAGTGCTACGTATTCAGCTATGTCCTTCTTCATGCTATTCCACCAATAGCAAGTCTTCAAGTCTTTGTACATCTTCGTACAACCAGGGTGAATTGAGTATGGCGAGTCATGTGCCTCCTTTAATATTGTTTCTCGAATATGCTTTACATTAGGCACAACAATTCTCTTTCCAAGCCATAAGGTACCTTGTTCGTCTTCATCAAATCTGAATTCTCTCCCTTCTTCGATTCTTTCCTTGATTTCCTTGATCTCCTCATCTGTGGTCTGTGCTTCTCGAATTTCTTGCTCCAAGGTCGGATTTAACTCCATCATCTCCATCTCATTTACAAACCCGAGGTTCAACCATTCAAACTCCTTACATAACTCGGACGGCAACTCTCGAACTGTAAGTTGATGGCTTACTCCTTTCCGACTCAAGGCATCGGCCACTACATTGGCTTTTCCCGGATGATAGTTGATTCCCACATCATAATCCTTGATGAGCTCCAACCATCTTCGTTACCTCAAATTCAGGTCTGTCTGTGTGAAAATATACTTAAGACTCTTGTGATCCGTATAAATTTCACACCTATGTCCAAGAATATAGTGTCTCCAAATCTTCAGTGCATGTACCACAGCTGCAAGTTCTAAATCGTGTGTCGGGTAATTCTGCTCATGTTTCTTCAATTGTCTTGACGCATAGGCGACCACTTGACCTTCTTGCATCAATACACATCCAAGTCCTTGTCTTGATGCATCACAATAGATGTCGAAACTCTTGCTTACGTCTGGTAATACTAACACCGGCGCGGTTGTCAACCTTTTCTTTAACTCCTCAAAGCTATCCTGACAAGCTTGAGTCCATCGGAATGCCTTCCCTTTCATGAGTAATTCGGTCATAGGCTTGGCTATTTTGGAGAAATCCTTGATGAATCGACGGTAATATCCAGCCATTCCAAGGAAACTCCGAATTTCCTTGGCATTCTGTGGCGGCTCCCACTTCAACACGTCTCTCACCTTTCCGGGGTCAACCGATACTCCTCCTCCTGAGATTATATGACTCAAAAATGGCACCTCTTTCAACCAAAACTTGCACTTGCTGAACTTGGCATACAATTGATGCTCCCTCAATTTTTGCAACGTAAGCCTCAAGTGTTCCTCGTGTTCCTTCTCATCCTTCGAGTAGATCATAATGTCATCAATAAACACCACAACAAACTTGTCCAAGTACTCCATGAAGACTTTATTCATGAGGTACATAAAGTAGGCAGGCGCATTTGTCAATCCAAAAGACATCACGGTGTACTCATAAGATCCATACCGTGTCCTAAAAGCTGTTTTGGGTATGTCCGATGGCCTAATCTTCATTTGAAAGTATCCCGACCTCAAATCAATCTTGGAAAATACACAGGCACCTTTCATCTGATCAAACAAATCCTCTATACGGGTCAAGGTGTACTTGTTCTTGATTGTTACCTTGTTGAGAGCTCGGTAATCCACGCACATCCTTTGAGATCCGTCCTCCTTGTCCACAAATAGAACGGGTGCTCCCAAAGGTGAAGAGCTTGGGCGAATAAAACCCTTCTCTAATTGCTCTTGAATTTGCTTCTTGAGCTCCGCTAATTCCATAGGAGGCATCCTATACGGCCTCTTAGCTATAGGTGCAGTTCCAGGTATTAAATCAATAACAAACTCAATGTCTCGATCAGGTGGCATACCTGGCAACTCATCCGGAAAAACATCCAAAAATTCACACACTACCGAAATCTCCTCAATTGCGGTACCGTCCATATGATTCAGCTCCAATTGCTTTGGTGCGGTTTGAGATGCTTCAAATTCTACGGTGATCCCTTCTTCATTGGTCAACTTCACCGTCTTTGTGGCACACTCATTAACTCCATTGTGCTTCCTCAACCAGTCCATACCAAGTATAATATCCAATCCTTGAGAATCCAAAACAATGAGGTTGGCGGAGAAGTCTACCCCCCTTATTCTAAGGCTTACTTTTGGACATACTATATTTGTCCTCATCTCTCCTCCAGGAGACTTAACCAATAGAGTAAACTTCATATGAGAGATAGGCAAACTATACTTGGCAACATACTTTGATGCAATGAATGAATGCGATGCTCCAGAATCAAATAACATAGTCGCGGGATTGGAGTTGGCGAGAAACATACCAATGACCACGTCATCCGCTTGTTGAGCATCCTCCGTAGAGACATGGTTCACGTTACCACGAGCAAAGTTCTGCTGTCCACGACTTCCTTGTGGTTGTCCTCCATTGGGTCTTGGGTTTTGCCTCGGCACATTGCTTCCTTGACCAAGGCCTGACTTAGGACATTGATTCGCAAAGTGTCCAGCTTCTCCACAAGTATAGCACCTCTTAACTCCACCAGAATTATTGGGACGAGCTTGGTTTTGAGCATTGGTTCCAGGAAGATCAGCACGAGGTGCATAAGGCATTGGAGGCCTAGGTGCTTGCATAACAGGGCGTTGCTGCACGAACTGTGTTGGGCGTGGTGCATAACCAGGGCGCTGAGCAGGAATAGAGGAATTGTAATGAGGCGCGTTGGGCGGCGCAAGGCGAGGGCGCACATTACTTCCTTGTTGTTGTCCTTGGTATGGCGCCTTCCGCTTGATTTCTTGCTCCATCTCACAGATCTTGTACTCAACCACAATTGCTTTGTCCACAAGTTTCTGGAAATTTGCATAGTCACAATTGAGCAATTGTACTTGGATCTCATTGTTCAAGCCCCTCATGAACAAGTATTGCTTCCGGCTGTCCCGACTAACATCCTCAGGCGCGTACCTTGAGAGTTGAGTGAATTTATTGAGATATTCACTCACGCTTGATCTTCCTTGCCTCAAATTCTCAAATTCTTGCCTCTTCAAGAGCATAACACCTTCCGGCACATAATGAGAACGAAAATTCTCCTTGAATTCGGCCCAAGTAATTCTCTCTTGGTTCTCATGAGCATTGCAATAAGCATCCCACCAATCTGCAGCTGCTCCAACTAGTTGATGAGAAGCAAATAGGACCTTCTCCCGGTCACTGCATTGGACAATGGCTAGCTTCTTCTCCACGGACTTGAGCCAATCATCAGCGTCCATAGGGTCAGCAGCTTGAGCAAAGGTTGGCGGCCTAGTCCTCATGAACTCTCCCAATCGGTTATGAGGAGGCGGGGGTGGCGGTGGAGGCATGTGGGGCTGATTGTTGATGTTACTGCCAGCCTGCAGCTGTCCCATAGTTTGTATCATGGTCTGCATGAGATGGTTCTGCATAGCTAGTAGCTGCTCGATATTGATGGCTCCATGAGCAGGTCATTGTCCAGTATTGTTCTGAGGTACTCCATGGTTCTCCTCCTCACCATTGACATCCCTCTGGTTGCGAGTCCTCACCATCTGAAGAAGAACAATAGGTAAGAATTTAGAAACGTCCCCAACTCTATGCATCAAGTGATATGAAGCTAACCAACTAGCTATACTAGCCTAGGTGGACATGGCAATGCTAAAGCATCCCAAAATCCTCTATTAAGCACACAAGCAAGCAATATATATAGCAAACAGCACACCAAGCAAACACATCGATTCCTGAGTGCTCCTATGTGCTCTAAAGTGTCCATTCTATCTAGGCTGCATCCTATGGTCAACCTGTGGCTCTGATACCAATCTGTGACGCCCGGTTCCGAAAATGAACCAAGCTAGCGCATATGTGTGCCCAGGTGGCATACCTGGCAACTCATCCGGAAAAACATCCAAAAATTCACACACTACCGAAATCTCCTCAATTGCGGTACCGTCCATATGATTCAGCTCCAATTGCTTTGGTGCGGTTTGAGATGCTTCAAATTCTACGGTGATCCCTTCTTCATTGGTCAACTTCACCGTCTTTGTGGCACACTCAATAACTCCATTGTGCTTCCTCAACCAGTCCATACCAAGTATAATATCCAATCCTTGAGAATCCAAAACAATGAGGTTGGCGGAGAAGTCTACCCCCCTTATTCTAAGGCTTACTTTTGGACATACTATATTTGTCCTCATCTCTCCTCCAGGAGACTTAACCAATAGAGTAAACTTCATATGAGAGATAGGCAAACTATACTTGGCAACATACTTTGATGCAATGAATGAATGCGATGCTCCAGAATCAAATAACATAGTCGCGGGATTGGAGTTGGCGAGAAACATACCAATGACCACGTCATCCGCTTGTTGAGCATCCTCCGTAGAGACATGGTTCACGTTACCACGAGCAAAGTTCTGCTGTCCACGACTTCCTTGTGGTTGTCCTCCATTGGGTCTTTGGTTTTGCCTCGGCACATTGCTTCCTTGACCAAGGCCTGACTTAGGACATTGATTCGCAAAGTGTCCAGCTTCTCCACAAGTATAGCACCTCTTAACTCCACCAGAATTATTGGGACGAGCTTGGTTTTGAGCATTGGTTCCAGGAAGATCAGCACGAGGTGCATAAGGCATTGGAGGCCTAGGTGCTTGCATAACAGGGCATTGCTGCACGAACTGTGTTGGGCGTGGTGCATAACCAGGGCGCTGAGCAGGAATAGAGGAATTGTAATGAGGCGCGTTGGGCGGCGCAAGGCGAGGGCGCACATTACTTCCTTGTTGTTGTCCTTGGTATGGCGCCTTCCGCTTGATTTCTTGCTCCATCTCACAGATCTTGTTCTCAACCACAATTGCTTTGTCCACAAGTTTCTGGAAATTTGCATAGTCACAATTGAGCAATTGTACTTGGATCTCATTGTTCAAGCCCCTCATGAACAAGTATTGCTTCCGGCTGTCCCGACTAACATCCTCAGGCGCGTACCTTGAGAGTTGAGTGAATTTATTGAGATATTCACTCACGCTTGATCTTCCTTGCCTCAAATTCTCAAATTCTTGCCTCTTCAAGAGCATAACACCTTCCGGCACATAATGAGAACGAAAATTCTCCTTGAATTCAGCCCAAGTAATTCTCTCTTGGTTCTCATGAGCATTGCAATAAGCATCCCACCAATCTGCAGCTGCTACAACTAGTTGATGAGAAGCAAACAGGACCTTCTCCCGGTCACTGCATTGGACAATGGCTAGCTTCTTCTCCACGGACTTGAGCCAATCATCAGCGTCCATAGGGTCAGCAGCTTGAGCAAAGGTTGGCGGCCTAGTCCTCATGAACTCTCCCAATCAGTTATGAGGAGGCGGGGGTGGCGGTGGAGGCATGTGGGGCTGATTGTTGATGTTACTGCCAGCCTGCAGCTGTCCCATAGTTTGTATCATGGTCTGCATGAGATGGTTCTGCATAGCTAGTAGCTGCTCGATATTGATGGCTCCATGAGCAGGTCCTTGTCCAGTATTGTTCTGAGGTACTCCATGGTTCTCCTCCTCACCATTGACATCCCTCTGGTTGCGAGTCCTCACCATCTGAAGAAGAACAATAGGTAAGAATTTAGAAACGTCCCCAACTCTATGCATCAAGTGATATGAAGCTAACCAACTAGCTATACTAGCCTAGGTGGACATGGCAATGCTAAAGCATCCCAAAATCCTCTATTAAGCACACAAGCAAGCAATATATATAGCAAACAGCACACCAAGCAAACACATCGATTCCTGAGTGCTCCTATGTGCTCTAAAGTGTCCATTCTATCTAGGCTGCATCCTATGGTCAACCTGTGGCTCTGATACCAATCTGTGACGCCCGGTTCCGAAAATGAACCAAGCTAGCGCATATGTGTGCCCAGGATGTTCAACACACATACACGAGTGCAATCACAAAATAGTATACATAAAAATAACCACAGAACAAGATTAATTATCAAATTTTTATTACACAAACCATATTATCCTCGAATACAAGCTCTAATGAATATTAATGACAGGTTCAACTAATGCAGCGGAAATAAACTAATTAAGCAACTAAGCAAACTAAGCAAAAGGGATAGCGTAGCTCCATGCAACACCACAGGCAAAAGCTGACGGTAGACACGGCCTAGAACTCCGCATTATCGCCATTAAACTCACAATCCCGACCTGCAACTGTTGGGGGGGGGATTGCAAGAGTGAGTACATGTCGTACTCAGCAAGTGTGGAAAGTATGACATGTGGCTGATTCAAATGACGACAATAATAATGGCTATGTGCTGAAAAGTACAGTAAAACATTTGAAAAGCAATATATTATATGTATGTGAAGTAATCCCATCATAAACCATGTAACCATAATAATACCAGTCCGTAATCCACCATTACCTATTACCATAATCAATGTCATAAACCATAATTCCATCCCATAACCATAACCATAATCATAATATCGACCATAACCATTACCAAACCATAACCATTACCAAACCATAACCATCCCAAATCCCAATTTCCCTCTAATCATGGAAGTTGTCCAGGCGCTCATAACCGGGAGCACGGCTATCATGATAGTTTTAATTAACTCTGCAGAGTTTGTACCTCTTTACCCACGTGTTCGTGATTTCATCACCTTTCGGCGACTAAGAATCTCCCTTATGCCCATGACCCGTCGGTCATAATACACACTTCCGTTGGTGTGTGGCCAAGAGATCACAAAATAGCCTTTACAAAGGGATTACTAGCCTATTTTGACCCCACTGAGGTTTCACCGGTGGCGATGCCTCCAACTGAGCACATCTTCAACCAAGGGCCCCCTCTTGAGCCATTCGGATCCCAGGGTAGTCCCACCAATCATCAACAAACCCAATCCGACTACCCCTTCCCCGAGCATCCACAATGGTCCAAACAGCACTAGCAAAGCCCTAATTAATCAGCTACGCCACACACATACTTGGCCTCGTGGTGGCACTGTTGACCTGGCATATTCTCGCATGAACCGGTCCTTTGATCTAAAGCAAGCAAACCACCATAACATCCAACCCATCCACATACCAGGCTTGCTTAGATCACCCATCGTATTGACCAGTTCACATTGACCAGAATATCATTGCATAATTAAATGTGTAGTGTTGTTTGCCATCCCAATTAATTAAGCGAAGCAAAAAGGTAAAAACCCTTCCCGACTCTCTACCATAAATTCCAGGTGACAAGGGTGGTCAAACAAAACTAGTAAACTTCCTACCATAGGATTCCCATCAAATTGACACAGCATGCAGTTTTGTAAATAAAACATTTATTTTAAAACAACAGGATCAATATGCGTCAAGGACACTTGCCTTGCTCCGGCGGATGGGGTTGCTCAAGCGCTTCGAAGTCTTGATTCTGAAAATCTTCGTACACGATCTCTTGAGCACTTCCCTCTACTCGTGATCATACATACAAGAAAATACATACAAATCAACGTGATGCACACACATTAATCAACATGCGATGATATGCATGCATGCAAAGTACAATAATTAATTCACTACGGTTGTTTATTAATTAGATGCAACTAGTTCATACGTGTTCATACGAGTTTACGGGGTTTTTAGCGAGTATTAATGCTGCTGAAAATAAATTTATGGTACAACTAAAATCAATTTATGTCTATTAGATTCAATATGGTCGCTAAAATTTGCATCGGAAACGAATCCTACCGTAGATCTGACGGCTTGACGGTCGCGGAACAAATGCGACGCGTAGACGAAGTGGATGGCGCAGCAGTCCCTCGGTGGCACGACGACGGCGACGATCTCCGGCGGACGGTGGCACCCTCCTCTTTTTTTTCCTTTTCTTCCCTGGCGCAGCCTCCTGGTGCCCCTTTTTTTCTCTGTACCGGCGGCGTTTTCTGGGGTATCGGGAAGACCTACGGAGCCGGTGCTTTTTTTTATAGGCGCGGGAGACGGCGGGATTTGGCGGGAATATCGGGATCGGGAACGCGGGAGCGGCGCTGCGTTCGGTGGGATTCGGCGCGGGGCTGGCGGGAACGGGAGGCGGGCGCGTGCGCGGGGCCAAGGCGGCTCGCGGGGTGGGGCCAGCGGCGTGGGAGGGCGCGAGCGCGTGGGGGGGGGGGTCGGGCGTCGGCGCGAGCGCCGTGCGTGGCGTGGCCCGAGAATCGCGCTACGCGCGGGAGGGCGGGAGCCGGGATTCGGGGGCGGGGGGTTCGGCACTGGCGGGGTGGGCGCATGGAGGCGAGGGGGGCCCAAGCGGCGGGGCCGAGAGCAGGCGGCGCGGGGCTCGTGGCCCAGCCGGCGCAGGCGGCGCCGGGAATCGCGCGTTCGGCGCGATGGGACGCGGGGCGTGCGGCTGAGCGAGGCCGTGGGAGGCGCCTCGGCCGCTGGCGGGAATCGTGGGGGGGCGATCGAGGCGGGGGGGGGGGGGGGGGGGGGGAACCGGGGCGCGGGGCCGGCTGGCGGCTCGGCCGCTGGCCAGCAGCCTCTTTTTTTTTTTCTTCTTTTTTTTTTTCTTTTTTTATATATTATTATTATATTTTATTATTTATATTTTATTTATCTTATTTGTTTTATTTATTTACTTTTTTTATATATATTTCTTTATTATAAATTTTATTTATATATATTTCTTTTATATATTATTATTAATATTTTAGATTTATTCTCTAATACATGTTTTAGGCTATACTTATTATTTTCTTTTTCTTCCTTTGCTACACCATATATGTATATTATTTCTTTTCTTTTATTCTATTACTATTTAATGCATGATCATATATGCAATGCAGGATGCGAAAATTTAGGGTGTTACAGACTTGTCCGATGTTTGGCCAGACTTGTCCGATTTTCTCTCTTGACGACTTCGGACTAGTCCGGTCCTGTCCGGACTTGTCCGATATTTCGTGACTCCGAATTGATCTTTTGTTTTACGACTTGTTTCTTGTGTTTCACGTTAAGTGGGCCTAGGGACATCGTGCCCAACTCTTTTAGAGCCCATGTGGGACTCTAAACCGGCCTCTACTCATCCCAAAACTCGAGATCCATCTAACCCTAGCCTCCACCTCTATATAAACAGCCCCACCTCTTGGTTTGACATTTATTTGCCACTTTTCCACCCACCCAAACCTAGTTCGTGGAGAACCACCATCAAGGAGGGAGGAGAAGATCCCAAGCAAGAAGAAGAAGAGGAGGAAACGAAAGAGGATCATGATCTCCACCAAGTTTCGTCCTTCACCACTAATTCATCTCCAAGTTCATCACCAACCCTAGATCATAAAGATCAAGTGCTACCTCCAAGTTTCTTGATTCATTGGATTCCTAAACACTTGGTATACCTTCTATTCTCTTTTACTTACGTGAATTCAACCCCTAATCTCCAAATTTACGTCGATCTAGAAAAACCCTAATCTGCTGATCTCGTGAAGTGCGGACTTGTCCGGTCCCTAGCGGACTAGTCCGATCTTCCTGGTTAAATTGTGTTAAATTGACTCTAAAATTTGATTTTATCGAATCCAAACCTGTATAAACTCGCTTAAAAGCTATTAGAACTAGTTAGAGATCATTAAAAGCAATCTAGTAACAAGTTCTACCTTGCATTTGCATTAATCATACATGTCATGTCATATTGAGTAATATTTGTGCAATCTTTGATTGTGTTTCTTGTCTTGTATGTTTATTGTGTGGATTAGACGGATTTGCGCTAGAAAATGCCGCGGAGGATCTACAGCACCAAGAGTTTGAAGAAATTGACCCTAATCAACAGCAAGAGCAAGGTAACTGTCCTTGAAGCATATTGATCCTGTTTTTAAAATAAATGTTTTGTTTGCACACTGCATGCTTGTGTCAATTTGATGGGAATCCTATGGTAGGAAGTTGACTAGATTTGCTAAACCTCCCTTGTCACCTAGAATATATGGTAGAGAGTCGGGAAGGGCTTTTACCTTTTTTGCTTCGCTTAATCAACTGGGATGGAAAACAATTATACCACTCAATTTAATTATGCATGGATGAGATTATGGTTAACATGAACTTGTTAAATATGATATGGTAATGGATGATCTAAGCAAGCCTGGTATGTGGATGGGTTGGATGTTGTGGTGGTTTGCTTGCTTTAGATCTAAGGACCGGTTCATGCGAGAATAAGCCAGGACTACAGTACCACCACGAGGCCAAGTATGGGTGCGGCGTAGCTGATTAATTAGGACATTGCTAGTGTTGTTTGGGCCATTGTGGATGGTCGGGGAAGGGGTAGTCGGATTGGGTTGTTGATGATTGGTGGGACTACCCTGGGATCCGAATGGCTCAAGAAGGGGCCCTTGGTTGAAGATGTGCTCAGTTATAGACATCGCCACTGATGAAACCTCAGTGGGGTCTAAATAGGCTAGTAATCTCTTTGTAAAGGCTATTTTGTGATCTCTTGGCCATACACCAAAGGAAGTGTAATTGGCATGAGGGAGGTTCTTTAGTCGCCGACGGGTGATGAAATCACAAACACGTGGGTAAAGAGGTACAAACTCTGCAGAGTCTAAATAAACTATCATGATAGCCGTGCTCCCGGTTATGAGCACCTGGACAACTTCCATGATTAGAGGGAAATTGGAATTTGGGATGGTTATGGTTTGGTAATGGTTATAGGTAGTATTATGGTTATGGATTAATTTCTAGTATTGAATATGGTTATTGGCAAATGGTGAAATCTGGAATTATTAATGAGGATGGTGAATTGTGGACTGGTATTATGGTATTACTTATGCTTATGTTGGGTTTATTTCACATACATATAATATATTGCTTTTCAAATGTTTTACTGTACTTTTTAGTACTTTGCCATTATTATTGTCGTCATTTGAATAAGCCACATGTCATACTTTCCACACTTGCTGAGTACGACATGTACTCACTCTTGCAATCCCCCCCAACAGTTGCAGGTCAGGATTGGGAGTTTAATGGTGATAATGCGGAGTTCTAGGCCGTGTCTACCGTCAGCTTTGCCTGTGGTGTTATTGGAGCTGCGCATACATACCCTATCGCTTATGCTGCTTAGCTTTTTAGTTTGCTTAATTAGTTTATTTCCGCTACATTGGTTGAACTTGTCATAAATATTCATTAGAGCTTGTATTCGAGGATAATCTGGTTCGTGTAATAAAATTTGATTAATTAATCTTGTTCTGTGGTAATTTTCTGTATATCGTTTTTGATTGCACTCGTGTATGTGTTATGAACATCCTGGGCACACATATGCATTAGCTTGGTTCATTTTCCGGAACCGGGCGTCACAGATTGGTATTAGAGCCACAGGTTGACCGTAGGATGCAGCCTTGATAGAATGGACACTTTAGAGCACATAGGAGCACTCAGGAATCGATGTGTTTTTGCTTGGAGTGTTGTTGCTATATATATTGCTTGCTTGTGTGCTTAATAGAGGATTTTTGGATGCCTTAGCATTGCCATGTCCACCTAGGCTAGTGTAGCTAGCTGTTTAGTTTCGTATCCCTTGATGCATATAGTTGGGGACGTTCTCTAATTCTTACCTATTGCTTTTCTTTAGATGGTGAGGACTCGCAACCAGAGGGATGGCAATAATGAGGAGGAGGACAATGGAGTACCTCAGAATAACAATGGACAAGGATCTACCCAGGGAGCTATCAACATTGAGCAGCTTTTGGCTTCGCAAAACTAGCTCATGCAGACCATGATACAAACAATGGGATAGCTGCAGGCTCACAATATCAACAATCAACCCCACATGCCTCCACCGCCACCCCCGCCTCCTCATAACCAATTGGGGGAGTTTATGAGGACTAGGCCGCCAACCTTTGCTCAAGCTGCCGACCCCATGGATGCGGATGATTGGATCAAGTCCGTGGAGAAGAAGCTAGATATTGTCCAATGCAGTGACCGGGAGAAGATCTTGTTTGCATCTCATCAACTAGTTGGAGCAGATGCGGGTTGGTGGGATGCTTATTGCAATGCTCATGAGAACCAAGAGAGAATTACTTGGGCCGAATTCAAGGAGAATTTCCGTTCTCATTATGTGCCGGGGTGTTATGATCTTGAAGAGGCAAGAATTTGAGAATTTAAGGCAAGGAAAATCAATCGTGAGTGAATATCTCAATAAGTTCACTCAACTCTCAAGATACGCGCCTGAGGATGTTAGTCGGGACAGCCGGAAACAATACTTGTTCATAAAGGGCTTGAACAATGAGATCCAAGTGCAACTACTCAATTGTGATTATGCCAATTTTCAGAAGCTTGTGGACAAAGCAATTGTGGTGGAGAACAAGATTCGCGAGATGGAGCAAGAAATCAAGAGGAAGGTGCCATATCAAGGACATCAACAAGGAAGTAATGTGCGCCCTCGCTTTGTGCCGCCCAATGCGCCTCATTACAGCTCCTCTATTCCTGCTCAGCGCCCTGGCTATGCACCGCGCCCAACACAGTTTGTGCAGCAACGCCCTATCATGCAAGCACCTAGGCCTCCAATGACTTATGCACCTCATGCTAATTTTCCGGCTGCAAGTGTTCAAAACCAAGCTCGTCCCAATAACTCTGGCGGAGTTAAGAAGTGCTATACTTGTGGAGAAGCTGGACACTTTGCGCATCAATGTCCTAAGTCAGGCCTTGGTCAAGGGAGCAATGCGTCGAGGCAAAACCCAAGACCCAATGGAGGACAGCCACAAGGAAACCGTGGACAGCAGAATTTTGCTTGTGGCAACGTGAACCATGTCTCTACGGAGGATGCTCAACAAGCGGATGACATGGTCATTGGTATGTTTCTCGCCAACTCCAACCCCGCGAATGTGTTATTTGATTTTGGAGCATCGCATTCATTCATTGCATCGAAGTATGTTGCCAAATATAGTTTGCCTATCTCTCATATGAAGTTTACTCTATTGGTTAAATCTCCTGGAGGAGAGATGAGGACAAATATAGTATGTCCAAAAGTAGGCCTTAGAATAAGGGGGGTAGACTTCTCCGCCAACTTCATTGTTTTAGATTCTCAAGGGTTGGACATTATACTCAGTATGGACTGGTTGAGGACGCACAATGGAGTTATTGAGTGTACCACAAAGACGGTGAAGTTGACCAACGAAGAAGGGATCACCGTAGAATTTGAAGCATCTCAAACCGCACCGAAGCGATTGGAGTTGAATCATATGGACGGTGCCGCAATTGAGGAGATTCCGGTGGTGTGTGAATTTTTGGATGCTTTTCCGTACGAGTTGCCAGGTATGCCACCTGATCAAGACATTGAGTTTGTTATTGATTTGATACCTAGAACTGCACCTATAGCTAAGAGGTCGTATAGGATGCCTCCTTTGGAATTAGCGGAGCTCAAGAAGCAAATTCAAGAGCAATTAGAGAAGGGTTCTATTCGCCCTAGCTCTTCACCTTGGGGAGCGCCCGTGCTGTTTGTGGACAAGAAGGATGGATCCCAAAGGATGTGCGTGGATTACCGAGCTCTCAACGAGGTAACAATCAAGAACAAGTATACCTTGCCATGTATAGAAGACTTGTTTGATCAGATGAAGGGTGCTTGTGTCTTCTCTAAGATTGATTTGAGGTCGGGATACTTTCAAATGAAGATTAGACCATCGGACATACCCAAGACAGCTTTTAGGACACGGTATGGATCTTATGAGTACACCATGATGTCATTTGGATTGACAAATGTGCCTGCCTACTTTATGTACCTCATGAATAAGGTCTTCATGGAGTACTTGGATAAGTTCGTGGTGGTGTTTATTGATGATATTATGATCTACTCGAAGGATGAGAAGGAGCATGAGGAACACTTGAGGCTTACGTTGCAGAAATTGAGGGAGCATCAATTGTATGCCAAGTTCAACAAGTGTCAGTTTTGGTTGAAAGAGGTGCCATTTTTGGGTCATATAATTTTAGGAGGAGGAGTATCGGTTGACCCCGGAAAGGTGAGAGACGTGTTGAAGTGGGAACTGCCGCAAAATGTAAAGGAAATAAGGAGTTTTCTTGGGATGGCAGGATATTACCGTAGATTCATCAAAGACTTTTCCAAGATAGCCGAGCCTATGACGGAGTTGCTAATGAAGGGAAAGGCGTTCCAATGGACGGAAGCTTGTCAGAATAGTTTTGAGGAGTTGAAGAAGAGGTTGACAACAGCCCCAGTTTTGGTATTGTCGGATGTAAGCAAGAGTTTCGACATCTATTGTGATGCACCAAGACAAGGACTCGGGTGTGTATTGATGCAAGAAGGTCAAGTGGTCGCCTATGCATCAAGACAATTGAAGAACCATGAGCAGAATTATCCCACGCATGATCTTGAACTAGCAGCCGTGGTACATGCATTGAATATTTGGAGACACTATATTCTTGGACATAGGTGTGAAATTTATACGGATCATAAGAGTTTGAAGTATATTTTCACACAAACGAATTTGAACTTGAGGCAACGTACATGGTTGGAGCTCATCAAAGATTATGATTTGGGGATCAACTATCATCCGGGAAAAGCCAACGTAGTGGCCGATGCTTTGAGTAGAAAGGGAGTAAGTCATCAACTCACAGTTTGAGAGTTACCATTCGAGTTATATAAGGAGTTTGAACGGTTGAACCTCGGGTTTGTAAATGAGACGGAGATGATGGAGTTAAACCCAACCTTGGAGCAATAAATTCGAGAGGCCCAAACCGCAGATGAAGAGATCAAGGAAATCAAGGAAAGGACTGAGGAAGGGAGAGAATTCAGATTTGATGAAGACGAATATGGTACCTTATGGCTTGCAAAGAGGATCGTTGTGCCTAATGTAAAGCATATTCGGGAGACAATATTAAAGGAGGCACATGACTCGCCTTACTCGGTTCACCCCGGTTGTACAAAGATGTACAAGGACTTGAAGACTTGCTATTGGTGGGATAGCATGAAAAAGGACATAGCCGAATATGTTTCATTGTGTGATGTGTGTCAACGAGTCAAGGTGGAACATCAAAGGCCAGCCGGATTATTGCAACCGTTGAAGATTCCGGAATGGAAGTGGGAAGAAATTGGAATGGACTTCATAGTTGGGTTACCACGTACTCAGTCCGGGTATGACTCAATTTGGGTAATTGTGGATCGCTTAACCAGGTCAGCTCATTTTGTCCCTGTGAATACCAAATATACAGCTGCACAATTGGCCGAGATATACATGGAGCATATTGTGTGTCAACATGTAGTCCCTAAGAAGATAGTCTCGGATAGAGGTTCTCAATTTACCTCCAGATTTTGGCCAAAATTGCATGAAGCTTTGGGAACGAGGTTGAATTTTAGTTCAGCATATCATCCTCAAACGGACGGACAAACCGAGAGGACCAATCAGATTTTTGAGGACATGTTAAGAGCTTGTGCTTTAAAGCATGGGAAAAGTTGGGACAAAAGCTTGCCATACGCGGAATTTTCATACAACAATAGTTACCAAGCAAGTTTGAAGATGTCACCGTATGAAGCACTATATGGGAGGAAGTGTAGGACGCCTTTATTCTGGAATGAGGCAGGAGAAACTCAAGTATTTGGTCCGGATGTGTTGCAAGAAGCCGACAAGCAAGTCCGAATAATTCGTGAAAACTTGAGGGTGGCCCAATCAAGACAAAAAGGCTATGCGAAAAATAGGAGAAGGAAACTAGCCTTTGAAGTGGGAGATTTTGTTTACCTCAAGGTGTCACCAATGAGAGGTCATAAGAGGTTTAACATAAGAGGCAAGCTCGCACCTCGTTATATTGGACCATTCAAGATTTTGGACAAAAAAGGAGAAGTAGCGTATAAGTTGGAGATGCCAGCTCATCTTTCGGATGTACATGATGTCTTTCATGTTTCCCGGCTCAAGAAGTGTTTGAGAGTACCGGAAGAACAAGTGCTAATGGAAGAATTGGAACTAGAGGAAGATTTGGCTTATGCCGAACAACCGGTCAAAATCTTGGAAACCAAGGAGAGAGTCACAAGGAACAAGGTCATTAGATGGTGTAAAGTTCAATGGGAACACCACACAGAAAAAGAAGCGACGTGGGAATTGGAGGGTGATCTCAAGAAGGAATTTCCCTATCTTTTCCCTTTCACGTCGAATCTCGAGGGCGAGATTCATTTTAAGGGGGGTAGGTTTGTAACACCCTCATTTTCATGCATCATGCCCTACATGCACTCATATACATGTTTAACATTAACCCACAACAAGAGGAACGAGTTTAAAATTGATTTGGAACAAAACCGCACTTAAAACGCAAGAAAGTGCGGACTAGTCTGGTTTCGCTGCGGACTAGTCCGATTTCTCTCTGACTAAAAACGGACTTGTCCATTTTTGCTGCGGACTAGTCCAATTTTTGGCCCTGGAAACTTTCGTACTTGTCCGATTTTGTGCGGACTAGCCCGATATTCCAAGAATCCTTGAAAAATTGCTAAGTTCCTGGACTTTTTCCGGACTAGTCCGGTGTTCCAGTGGACTTGTCCATTTTCTTTTCTGTTCAAATTCGGACTTGTCCGATGTTTGGCCAGACTTGTCCGATTTTCTTTCTGGACGACTTCGGACTAGTCCGGTCCTGTCCGGACTTGTCCGATATTTCATGACTCCAAATTGATCTTTTGTTTTACGACTTGTTTCTTGGGTTTCACGTTAAGTGGGCCTAGGGACATCGTGCCCAACTCTTTCAGAGCCCATGTGGGACTGTAAACCGGCCTCTACTCATCCCAAAACTCGAGATCCATCTAACCCTAGCCTCCACATCTATATAAACAGCCCCACCTCTTGGTTTGACATCTATTTGCCACTTTTCCACCCACCCAAACCCTAGTTCGTGGAGAGCCACCATCAAGGAGGGAGGAGAAGATCCCAAGCAAGAAGAAGAAGAGGAGGAAACGAAAGAGGATCAAGATCTCCACCGAGTTTCGTCCTTCACCACCAATTCATCTCCAAGTTCATCACCAACCCTAGATCATCAAGATCCAAGTGCTACCTCTAAGTTTCTTGATTCATTGGAGTCCTAAACACTTGGTATACCTTCTATTCTCTTTTCCTTACGTGAATTCAACCCCTAATCTCCAAATTTACGTCGATCTAGAAAACCCTAATCTGCTGATCTCGTGAAGTGCGGACTTGTCCGGTCCCTAGCGGACTAGTCCGATCTTCCTGGTTAAATTGTGTTAAATTGACTCTAAAATTTGATCTAATCGAATCCAAACCTGTATAAACTCGTTAAAAGCTATTAGAACTAGTTAGAGATCATTAAAAGCAATCTAGTAACAAGTTCTACCTTGCATTTGCATTAATCATGCATGTCATGTCATATTGAGTAATATTTGTGCAATCTTTGATTGTGTTTCTTGTCCTGTATGTTTATTGTGTGGATTAGACGGATTTGCGCTAGAAAGTGCCGCGGAGGATCTACAACACCAAGAGATTGAAGAAATTGACCCTAATCAACAGCAAGAGCAAGGCAAGTGTCCTTGAAGCATATTGATCCTTTTTTTAAAATAAATGTTTTGTTTGCAAACTGCATGCTTGTAACAATTTGATGGGAATCCTATTGTAGGAAGTTGACTAGATTTGCTAAACCACCCTTGTCACCTGGAATATATGGTAGGGAGTGAGGAAGGGCTTTTACTTTTTGCTTCGCTTAATCAACTCGGATGGAAAACAATTATACCACTCAATTTAATTATGCACAGATGAGATTATGGTTGACATGAACTGGTTAAATATGATATGGTAATGGATTATCTAAGGAAGCCTGGTATCTGGATTTGTTGGATGTTATGGTGGTTTGCTTGCTTTAGATCTAAGGACCGGTTCATGCGTGAATAAGCCAGGACTACAGTACCACCACGAGGCCAAGTATGGGTGCGGCGTAGCTGATTAATTAGGACTTTGCTAGTGCTATTTGGACCATTATGGATGCTCGGGGAAGGGGTAGTCGGATTGGGTTTGTTGATGATTGGTGGGACTACCCTGAGATCCGAATGGCTCAAGAGGGGGCCCTTGGTTGAAGATGTGCTCAGTTGGAGACATCGCCACCGGTGAAACCTCAGTGGGGTCTAAATAGGCTAGTAATCCCTTTGTAAAGGTTATTTTGTGATCTCTTGGTCATACACCAAAGGAAGTGTAATTGGCATGAGGGAGGTTCTTTAGTCGCCGACGGGTGATGAAATCACAAACACGTGGGTAAAGAGGTACAAACTCTGCAGAGTCTAAATAAACTATCATGATAGCCGTGCTCCCGGTTATGAGCACCTGGACAACTTCCATGATTAGAGGGAAATTGGAATTTGGGATGGTTATGGTTTGGTAATGGTTATAGGTAGTATTATGGTTATGGATTAATTTTTGGTATTGAATATGGCCATTGGCAAATGGTGAAATCTGGAATTATTGATGAGGATGGTGAATTGTGGACTGGTATTATGGTATTACTTATGCTTATGTTGGGTTTATTTCACATACATATAATATATTGCTTTTCAAATGTTTTACTGTACTTTTCAGCACTTTGCCATTATTATTGTCGTCATTTGAATAAGCCACATGTCATACTTTCCACACTTGCTGAGTACGGCATGTACTCACTCTTGCAACCCCCCCCCCCCCCAACAGTTGCAGGTCAGGATTGGGAGTTTAATGGTGATAATGCGGAGTTCTAGGCCGTGTCTACCGTCAGCTTTGCCTGTGGTGTTATTGGAGCTGCGCATACATACCCTATCGCTTATGCTGCTTAGCTATTTAGTTTGCTTAATTAGTTTATTTCCGCTGCATTGGTTGAACTTGTCATAAATATTCATTAGAGCTTGTATTCGAGGATAATCTAGTTCATGTAATAAAATTTGGTTAATTAATCTTGTTCTGTGGTAATTTTTTGTATATCATTTGTGATTGCACTCGTGTATGTGTGATGAACATCCTAGGCACACATATGCGTTAGCTTGGTTCATTTTTCGGAACCGGGCGTCACAGTAGGTTACACACTTGAGGAAGGAGAACATTTGGATTGTGGATTCAGGTTGCTCACACCACATGACCGGTAACAAAGAATGGTTCTCCTCCCTCTCTTTTGTGTCACGTGTAGAGAATGTTACTTTTGACGATAATTCTTCAACTCCTATAATTGCTAAGGGTTCGGTTAGAGTAAATGATCACTACACTTTGAAGGATGTGGCACTTGTCAAAAATTTGAAATACAACTTGCTTTCTGTTTCACAATTGCTAGATGAAAATCTGGAAATTATTTTCAATAAAAACTGCTGCAAAGTTGTAGGTTCAAATAGTGAGCTTATTTTTAACATGTCTCGGTTTGGAAGAGTTTTTAAAGCTGATTTGATATGTCTTCGTCTAAGCATAGGTGTCTAGTTGCTAATGATTCAAAGGACTTATATTTTTGGCATCGTAGACTTGGTCACGTAGGCTTTGATCACCTAACGCGTGTTAGTGCTCTTGATCGCATACGTGGGTTGCCTAAGCTTAAAGGGGACAAAGAAATTGTGTGCTCTTCTTGTAGACATGCTAAGATGGTTGCAGGTTCACATACTCCTCTCACAATGATCATGACAACTGAACCAGGTAAACTTTTGCACCTTGACACCGTAGGACCTTCACGTGTTCAATCATTCGAAGGTAAATGGTATGTTCTTGTTATTGTTGATGATTATTCTAGATACTCTTGGGTTTACTTTATGACGTCTAAGAATGAAACTTTTAGTCACTTTAGAACTTTATTTCTTAGATTATCAATTGATCGCCCAGGATCTTTAAAAGCAATTAGAAGTGATAACAGAACTAAGCTTAAAAATCAATATTTTGATCACTTTCGTGCTTAAAATGAATAGATCATCAATTTTCTTCACCATATGTACCTCAACAAAACAGTGTTGTAGAAAGAATGAATAGAACCTTAGTTGAGATGGCTAGGACTATGCTTGATGAATATCAAACTCCTAGGAAATTTTGGGCTGATGCGATTGCAACCGCTTGTTATGTCTTAAATCGTGTTTTCTTGCACGCTAAGCTAGGTAAAACACCATATGAGCTCCGGTTTGGACATAGGCCTAGTGTTACGCACTTTCGGGTCTTTGGTTGCAAATTCTTTGTTAAGAAACATGGTAATCGTGATAAATTTGAACCTAGATCCATTGATGGCATGTTTCTTGGTTATCCATCTCATACTAGAGGCTACCGTGTGCTTTTACTTGACACTAACAAAATTATGGAGACTTGTGAAGTGTCGTTTGATGAATCTAGCTCAGGTACTAGCTCAAACATTGCAGGTTCAGATCCATATCCCCAGGGGGAGAGCATTTTCGTTAAAGATGAGGAAGAGGTGGAGCTGCTGCCCGAAAATTCAGCAGCTAATGACATTGTTCGAGCTCCTGATTTTAATTCACAGCCAGCACCGACAACCACCATTACCGGTCCAGATCCTCCTCAAGTCACAAGCTCATCGATTTGTGATGAATATGAAGAAGAACAAGCTTGTGAAGTGTACACTCCCCTCCGGGTTCTCAAAATTCATCCCCCACAACATATTATTGGAAGCTTGCACGAACGAGTTACACGGTCCAAGTTTTGCGATCCAAACTCTCATGCTGATTCTGCTTTTGTTGCTTCTTTTGAACCCAAAGATATATCACACGCACTCACTAATGAATCTTGGATTATTGCCATACAAGAAGAGTTAGAAAATTTTGAAAGAAATAATGTTTGGAAACTTGTACCTCCTCCTCAAGGTCACACTTTAATTGGAACCAAATGGGTGTTTAAAAATAAACAATGTGAGAATGGGGTTGTGGTTAGGAATAAGGCTAGGTTGGTTGCTCAATGTTTCACTCAAGTTGAAGGTCTATATTTTGATGAAACTTTTGCTCCTGTTGCTAGATTAGAAGCCATAAGAATTTTGTTAGCATTTTCTGCATCTAAAGGTTTTAAGCTATATCAAATGGATGTTAAAAGTGATTTTCTTAATGGCTACATAGATGAGGAGGTTTATGTCAAACAACCACCGGGTTTTGAAAATTCAGATTTTCGTAATCATATTTACAAACTGTCCAAAACCTTGTACGGTCTCAAACAAGTCCCTAGAGCATGATATGATAGGTAAAAACATTCTTACTTGAAAAGGGGTTTACCATGGGCAAGGTTGATAAAACTCTTTTTATGCTTAAGCATGGCAATGACTCATTGTTCGTTCAAGTGTATGTGGATGATATTATCTTTGGTTGTGCTTCTCATGATCTTGTGTCCAAGTTTTCAGCTATGATGAGTTCAGAATTTGAGATGAGTATGATGGGAGAACTCACGTACTTTTTGGGGCTGCAAATCAAGCAAACCAAGGAGGGTACCTTTCTGCATCAAATGAAGTATACAAAAGACCTCCTAAGGCGCTTCAACATGGACAAAAGCAAGCCTCTTCGGACACCAATGGGAACAACAACAACACTTGAACTTGATGAAGGTGGTGAACCCGTGGATCAAAAAGAATATAGAAGCATGATCGGATCTCTTTTGTACCTCACAGCATCAAGACCGGACATACAATTCAGTGTATGTCTTTGTGCATGGTTTCAAGCTTCCCCACGTGCTTCGCATCGTCAAGCCGTCAAAAGGATTCTTAGGTACTTACATGGAACTCAAGAATTTGGTATTTTTCTTCCTTCTTCCTCAACTGTTACTTTGAAAGCTTTTTCCGTTGCTGATTTTGGAGGTTGTAGGATTGATAGGAAAAGTACTTCCGGTGCTTGTCATTTTCTTGGTAATTCACTTGTTGCATGGTCATCTAGAAAACAAAGTTCAGTTACACAATCCACCGCTGAATCTGAATATGTAGCTGCTGCTAGCGCTTGTTCACAAATTCTTTGGATTGTTCAAACACTTAAGGACTATGGGGTTGATCTAGATAGTGTTCCACTGTTTTGTGACAACACTAGTGCTATTTGCATTGCTAAAAACCCTGTGCAACATTCTAGAACTAAGCACATTGACATTAGGTATCACTTTATCCGTGATAATGTTGAAAAAGGAAACATTGTGCTTCACCATGTAGATACCGAACAACAATTGGCTGGCACTTTTACAAAACCTTTGGATTTCACTCGTTTTTGTTACATTCGTAGTGAAATAGGGGTTATGCATCCTCATGGTTTAAACTGAGGGGGAGTTTGAAATTTGGGAAGCCTATGTGAGAATCTGAACTTAAAATAATATGAGCATAGTATTTCATACATATATGACTTTGTGATTCCTTTTACATGCTGAAAGTTCTTACTACATTACTCATGTTATACATTTTGTAGTTTTTGCCATGTCTAGTAACTGGAATAATTACTTACACTAAATCATGTCATGGTTGAACTTTCTTGCTATTTGAACTTGTTGCATGCTCACAAGTGTTTTTAATCATAAAGAATTAATCAAGTAATCAACTCACATGTTGAGTTTTTATGAATAAACATAAGTTTAGAAAAGATCAAGAGAATATGCATGCATCACACTTCTTCTTTTGAGATGGCTTATCATTGCACTTAGATATGAACATGGAAGAAGTTGTGTATGACTAAAACCATGTCCTTAAGCTTCTGATTGTCAAATGACATAGGCTTGGCTTGGTTGGTTAGAATAAGGAAGATGCGCATATAATCTCTTGCAATTATCATATGATCTAAATTTTTGTCTTGAAAAATAATAAAATGCAGCAACAAGTGTCATGCTTTCAGGTTTTGAAATAGTTAAGTCTCTGAGATCATGACTTGTTTAAATTGAAAATTACATTTGATCTCTAGCATGGCTTACACTACTTTATGTATCTCATTGATGTGATAGTGTAAGTTACTTGATAGTATGACTTGGATGAGCTTTGTTTTATATGTATATGTTATAATATGCTCATAACAATTAAAATTTGTCTTATAAACCTTGCTAAATACATTGTCAAAGGGGGAGAGATAATATGTGCAAGGGGATTGAAGACCACGGACTTTTCGCACCCACAACTGCTCCTTCGTCAAGAATCGAAGAATTTTGGTAAATTTCCTCCCAAACCCTAGAAACTTCGATTTCCTTTGTTTTGAATCAAATAGCTCAGTTCCTTCCAGTTAATATGAGCCTCATTGTTGTATTACATCTAACTTGAACTAGTTTTGCATTGAGCAACACCATTTGTCTCATAGTTAGGGTTTGAGGTGTTGAACATCGGACTAGTCTGGTCTCTGTACGGACAAGTTCGATCCTTCGGACTGGTCCGCACTTGGGCATCAGACAAGTCCGATTTTTAACTAAACTCAACCCTAAATTTCAACTACTCAATGCATACCCTTGCCATCAACACTCATCCATTCTTTGCATAATCTCTTAGTCAGGACAATGTTGAATGAGAACATCTCCGACTTTGAAGATGAGATGGAACAAGATTTGTCGCTGCGAGCTTTAAAGTCTCGCGCCAACAAGAGGCAAGAGTGGCCTCCGAGCCGGCACCTTCTCCACCTCAAGCGCAACGCAAAGTTCTAGCCAAGAAGATTGCATCCAAATCTAAGGATGCACCTGGCTCTAGCTCGGCGGCTCCTCGCCAAGCTAAGGGCAAGGGAAAGGAATTGCCTCGGGCCCTATCGGCCCTCTTAAGATGCCAGCTCCAAAGCATGGGAACAGGGATCCCTCCGAAGAGAAATTCAATGGCAAGGGAAGCGATACAGCTTCCAAGCTCAGAATGATGGATTGTTACAGCAGATCCAAGAAGACAGTCGATGCCAGATTCTAGAGCAACTTTCACACAGACTACTATAGCTCTGTGTACCTCACAATGAAGACTCCTGTTGTCCGTAGCCAGTGGATTGACTGGAATCATTTTGAAAGGAAGAGCTGTGGTGCTTTTGATGAAGTGGTGGAGGCTGCAGCAAGGCATGGACTGAAGGATCTGTTTGCCTTAAGGTACAACTGAAATGATGAAATTATTGCTCAATTTTATGCAACCTGCTATTTTTCTAGCAACAAAGAGGAAAGGGTGACTTGGATGGCATATGGATCCAAGTACACTATTACTTATGTTGAGTTTGCAAGACTACTTCACCTAGAAGACACTGGCAACAATGAGCTAACCATCCACAACATTGGTGTCTTGGGAAAGGATAAGATGGAGTTCCTTTATCATACTAGCCTGAATTACAATCCTCCATCGACCAAGAACATGAAGCCTTTCTTCATGGTTCTAAATAGGGTGCTGAGGAAGACCATAGCTCCGAAAGACGAAGATGTAGGAAGTGTCCAAGGCTACTTAAGGATGCTGATAAAGGTAATAAGCAGAAGCAAGAAGTTTGATGTTTTTGACTACATTTGGAATGACATGGTGAACATCTCCTGCACACCGAATAGATCTTGTGGCTATGCACCTTACTTGATGTTTATGATTGAGAAAGTCACGGGGACTGAGTTCGTGAAGAATGTGGAGCACACTCCCTTGAGGCATCAGAAGCCTACCCAAGCTACTCTCCCAGCTGCTCCATGTCCAGTTTCCAGTGAAGAGGCTCCAAGGAGAGCTCAAGGAGATACAAGGATTGCTCCCACCACTGGGGCCCCTCCTCAAAAATGGTCTTCTAGTGGAATCTTGAAATACTTGGCTGCCATCTTTGGCTCATGCATGAAAGCCGAAGTGAAAATCATAAGTAGAACAAGGCAAAGAAGGATGATATGAGATACATAAAGAAAAATGTCAAGCAAATCTGTCAGAAGCTGGAGATTGAGCCCATCAGATCACCAATCTCGGATAACTCCGCATCCGACTTCACTAAGCTTCAACTATTGTCTCCCTCAGAGCTTGCCTATTTTGGCTTTGGGGGCACCTCGAGTGGATCCGCTACTCCTCCTCCTCCGCTGCCCGAAGATGAAGACGATGAGAGGACCGACAGCGAGGAATGAGTCTTCTAGATCCCTCCTCTCCTTCTTTTTGGTGCCTTGATGCCAAAGGGGGAGAGATTGAGGGGGAGTCACTAGGTCCTAGCTGTAGGTTGCGCGAGATGAGAGCTCTATTCATGTTTATTTGGGTTGTAAAACTTTAATGCTCTCTTATTCTTTTGGACTTGTGATGTGGTACAATGACTAGGTTTATGCTTATGCTTATGAAATCTGTGATGAAAGTTTAATATAATCTATGCCTATGCTCTAAAATTTACATATATGCTTGATGTTGAGATAATTATGTCAATTGTTTCGTTCTCATCACAATTATTGTTCACACACATGTAGTTTTGCATCCACTATAAAGAGTGCACATATGTTTCTTGTTTTCATTGCTTAATTTGTTTCAAACTCATATGTGCACACTTTATGAAAATTCTGCACTTTTAATCATATTTGTGAAATCTCAATTGGTTGTTATCAATCACCAAAAAGGGGGAGATTTAAAATGCATCTAGACATCCCTTGTGGGTTTTGGTTGATTTATGATAAGCAAATGAGATCCTAACTAAATTGTTGAGATGAGCGCAGGTCTTAATGAAATTATGAAGAAAGCGCAAAAAGAAGAGAGAGTGAGGAATCAAGTTGAAAGGAGCTCAAGAAATGATTATAATACTTTTTGTGTATGGAGTGTGTTGGAGAAACACACCCCAAGAGCTCAAACAAACTTTAATCACGCTCACTACACAAATTCATACAGGTCCGGACTAGTCCGATAACTCTCTGTTCAAAATCGGACAAGTCCTCCCAGTGCGGACTTGTCTGCACACACAGTCCAGTTTACACAGACCGGACTAGTCCGATATCACCACGGACTAGTCTGATATCTCTCTAACAAAGATCATACTAGTCCTCCCCAGTGCGGACTAGTCCTCAACACTTCACAGTTTGCATGAAACTGGACAAGTTCGATATCACCACGAACTAGTCCGATATCTTTCTGACCTAAATCGGACAAGTCTGATATCTGCACGGATTAGTCTGAAAAACCTTCTGACTAAAATCGGACAAGTCCTCCAAGTTCGGACTTGTCCTCAATTCACCAAGGGTTTCACCACACCGGACTAGGTTGATATGTGTTGGACTAATCCGAAAATCTCCAGAGACAAAAACGGACTAATCCGCCTCTGGCCGGACAAGTCCGATAATTCAGGACACTTAGGGTTTCCGACACTTCGCACACCGGACAAGTCAAGATTCCACCACGGACTATTCCAGACTTTGAAAAGCCTAATGGTAACCTTTTGAAACCCTAGTATAAATAGAGGTGCACGGCCCCTAATCAAACTCTCTCGACCTCCTGCGCCGTCACACCCTCCAAGAGCTTAGAAAACACGTATCTCCACACAATCCAACGAAAGAAAGATCAAATCCTTGAAGATTAACTTTAGATCAAAGGAGAGACACGATTCTTCACGTTTTGAGCTCTTGGGTTTTGTGATACCTATGTGTGCTGAATACATTGGCTTTGACAATAAAAGTTTTGAATGCTGCCATAAAATCTTTTCAGCTAGGTCCGACTCTAGCTCCGAGCTTCTGCAGGGTCCAACAATAGGTCCGACTTTCTTTGTCTAGGTCCGACATGTTTTTGGGTAGTTTCGGTGAGCTTTGTCTTTAGCTCCCTTAAAGCGCATCTAGGACTCCCTTGTGGGTTTTAGATGATTTATGACAAGCAATTGGGATCCTAACCTCTTTGTTGAGATGAATGCAGGCCCATAATAGAAAAATGAGCAAAATACCAAAAAGAAGGGATGAGGAGGAGCAAAGTGGAAATGAGCTCAAGGAAAAAGAATAGCAGATTATTTTGTATGGAGTGTGTTAAGGAAACACACCCCAAGAGCTCAATGATAATTAAACACACACATTGCATAGAGTTACACAGACCCGGACTAGTCCGTTCACCACCGGACTAGTCCGATAAACCTTTCTGCACCAGATCGGACAGGTCCGATATCTGTCGGACTAGTCCGATATCTTTCAGACTAGAATCGGACTAGTCCTCCCCAGTGCGGACTAGTCCTCAAAACACTACACAAGTCACACAAAATCGGACAAGTCCGTTATCAACCAGACTAGTTCGATATCCTTTCTGATCCACTTCGGACAAGTCTGATGTTCACACGGACTAGTCCGAAAAACCCCACTGATCTAAATCGGACAAGTCCTCCAAGTGCGGACTTGTCATCCAACACACTTAGGGTTTCACATGTCCAGACAAGTCCGATGGACATCGGACTAGTCCAAAGATTTCCAGTAGCAAAATCGGACAAGTCCGCTTTCAGCCGGACTAGTCCAATATTTCGGGACACTTAGGGTTTGCAACACACAGCACACCGGACTAGTCCGGTGACCACCACGGACTAGTCCGAACTTTCTGAACCCTAACGGTCACTTTTAGAAACCCCATATAAATAGAGGTGCACAACCCACTTTTAAACTCTCTCGAACCCTAGCGCCGTCACACCTCCCAAGAGACTCAAAAACGACCTCTCTCCATGAAATTAAGTGCACAATCGTCCAATCCTTTGAGGATTCAATCTAGATCATTGGAGAGACACTTGCTACACCACATTGAGCTCTTGGATTGATTCTCTAACACACTCCTGCATTTCAATTGTAACTTTTGAGTTTGTAATTTGTAATCTGAAAGAGCTCTCAAAGTGTGAGATTGCCCCTTGAATTTGGTTATTCACCCCTTTGTGATTAGTGGAAGAGGATTGTCCTTCATGGCGATCCAACAAGGGTAGGGATGGAGAAGACCCGGTCCTTTTGTGGACTCCTCAACATGGATGTAGGTGGCCTTTTGTGGTAGCCGAACCACGGGATAAACACTTGTGTCTTGTTTCATTGTTCATCATTCAAGTTAATCAACTTAATCTAGGGTTTCATACACATTGTTCATCTTACGTTAAATTGTTAAACATAAGACTTAATTGTGATATAATTCAGTATATAGCTGTTAAACTGTTGTTTGATTCTATACTTCCTCTGTACACATAAAAGAATCAAACCGATCAATCAAGTTTAATCAGCTTAGTCCATGAACACCGGACTAGTCCGCACTTTTCCGGACTAGTCCGATATCTCTGGTATTAAACTGGTTGTTGAGTGCTGCAGGATCCAAAAAATATTCAAAAAGGCCTATTCACCCCCCCTCTAGGCCTACATTCAATTGGTATCAGAGCAGGTTCTTTAAGAAAGAGTCTAATCACTCGAAGAGATCATGTCGGACATGAAGGACGTCCACAAAATCAACAACCAAGAGGAGGTTAACAACGACAAGACCCAAAAACTGGAGAAGTACCTCGAAGCCATTCAAGACTTCGAGGACGACGATGAGGAGACGCTGGAGCTGAAGGCACTCCTCAGAAAGAAGGCACTTTCTAAAGGGAAAGCAAAGGTGGAAGAGAAGAAGAAGGGGAGTAGTCACACCGACTACTCCCGATATCCTTTTAACTATGATCGTCTAAATTCCAATAACAACCATTACTTATCTATCCCACTTGGAAAAGCCCCACACTTCGATGGAAGTGATTACTCCATGTGGAGGCAGAATATGAAAATGCATTTGATTTCCATCAACCCAAGTTTATGGCACATTGTATGCACAGGGATAGATATTCCAGATGACGACAAAGAGCTCACCCCAAGTCAAGAGCAGGCCATTCATAGAAATGCTCAAGCCGCAGTTGTAATCACTTCCTCACTCAGTCGGGACGAGTTCACCAAGGTGGATGGACTCGAAATTGCTAAGGAGATATGGGATACTCTGCAAACTGCACATGAAGGTGACCGGCATGTGCGTGAAGCAAAGATTGAGATGATCGAAGGCGAACTAGGAAGATTTGCAATTGAGGAAGACGAGTCACCTCAAGATATGTACAATCGATTGAAGACACTCGTCAACAAAGTTTGATCATATGGGAGCAAGAAGTGGAATGACCACGAGGTTGTGAAGCTCATCCTTAGAGCTTTTATGCCTCGCAATGTCACGCTATGGTCCACGATTAGAGAAAGCCTCGGATACAAAAGGATGACTCCGGATGAATTGCTTGGTAAAATTATCAACTTTGAAATGATGGAGAAACAAGCAAAGCACGTCAAGGAAATTGCCGACCTCACCTCGGCTAAGAAGAAAGGAGTTGCTTTAAAGTCCACCCTCAAGCCTCTATCCAAAGAAGCAAGAGAAGCACAACTAGAGGAGGACAGTGATGACGAGATCAGTGAGCTAGATGAAGAGGATTTGATATTGTTCATGAAAAAGTTCAAGAGAATAATGAAGAAAAAGCAAGGGACAAAATCAAGTGAAGGCAAGTACAAGGAAAGAACGAAGCCAAAATTGAGACGGGTGTGCTATAATTGTGGTGAATATAACCACTTTATAGTTGATTGCCCATATGAGGAGAACAAGAAGAAGACTAAAGAATCCAAGCCTCAACCCAAGAAACTCTTCAAGAAGAAGAAACAAGCCGAGCAAGCGCATATTGGGAAGGAGTGGGACTCAAACGATGAGTCCTCATCATCCGATGAAGAAGAGATGGCTAGCATAGCCATCGAGGGCACGTCCAAGAAATCTACACTCTTCCTACACTCAGTGCAAGGAAGGGAAATGGCACTTGCCTTATGGCAAAAGAAGGTAAACGCAAGGTAATCATCAAAACCCCTTCCATGCATTCCTACTCTAGTGATGATGAAATAGATAGTGATGATGAGGATATGCTAAATGGACTAGATAGGAAAACTACAACAAAAATGAAATTCCTACTTGATTAGCTTGTTGAGAAGGAAAGGTTAATTGATAATCAAGAGGACATGATCATCTCCCAAAAGGAGGAGTATGTCGAACTTGACAAACTTCTAGAGCTTGAAAAGGAGAAAAATAATTCACTAGAGCTTGAGTTAGCTTCAAGCAAGAAAGCTTGCTTGGAGTTAACCGACTCAAATGTTGCAATCATGGACCAACTTGCTGACCTGATCAAGGTTAACAAGATCCTTGAAGTGCAAGTTGAGTCACTCAAGCGGAGTGAACCTTCCTCCTCTTCAAACTCACCTTCTCAACCCACTAAAACTGAATTTGCTCATATGTGCACATGTAGTAAAACTGACACCATATTGAAAGGGAAATCAATCTCCACAAAGGATAAAAATCCTACCCAGTGTAGCATATTTGACAAGGAGAAGATCAAGCATGCACGTAGTGCATACTTGGTCCAAAGACCTCCAAATGTCAAGTATGGCATTGGTTACTCTTGTGATGAAAAGCTACATGCTGGAAGTCATAATAATAACAAGGGAAGGATCTCCTTTGTGAAGGGAAGATCCTCTCAAACTGGTAAGTCGAAGGATAAAAACCTGAACTCACATGAATACCAGACTAGTCCAGTCGATGTCCGGACAAGTCCGGCCCCCCAGACTAGTCCGACTCATAAACAACAGCAGCTTTTATTTAAAACTTTTGATGCTTCCTATGTGTTAATGAGAAACAATCTTGGCAAGGTCTATGCTTATTATGTTGGGCCACGCCATGGGAACACAAAATCCCATGTGTGGGTGCCCAAATGTATTGTAACTAACCTCCAAGGACCCAAGCAAGCTTGGCTACCTAAAACCAAAGCATAATTCGTTTTTGCAGGCCTATTCCTCCGGTGGATCCAAATGGGTGCTAGACAGTGGGTGCACCAACCATGTGACCAGAGAAAGGAGGATGTTCGTGGAATATGAAGAGAACGAGGACCCAAACGAGGGCATCTACTTTGGAGATAATAGTCAAGGAAGGGTACTCGGTATCAGTAAAATTGCAATATCCTCTGAACACATGCTTTCTCATGTTTTACATGTTGAATCTTTAGATTATAACCTGCTGTCCATATCTCAACTATGTGACAAAGGTTATAATTGCTTGTTCACTAATGAGGGTGTGACCGTCTCTAGGAGGAGTGATGGTTCCATTGCATTCAAGGGTATGTTGAATGGAAAGCTTTACCTTGTTGACTTCAACAAGGATAAAGCCGAACTCGACACATGCTTGATTGCAAAAACCAACATGGGTTGGCTGTGGCATAGACGGCTAGCGCATGTTTGTATGAGGAATCTTCAAAAACTCCTCAAGGGCGATCACATCCGCGGCTTGAAGAATGTTGTTTTTGAGAAAGACAGGCAGTGTAGCGCGTGCCAAGACGGGAAGCAAGTTGGAGCACATCATCCCGCAAAGAACGTTATGACTACAACAAGACCGCTCGAACTACTTCACATGGACTTGTTTGGTCCAATTGCTTACATAAGCATCGGCGGTAACAAATACGGTTTAGTTATCATTGATGATTTTTGTCGCTTCACTTGGGTTTTCTTTTTGCATGATAAGTCAAAAACACAAGGAACACTCAAGAAATTCTTCAAGCGAGCTCAAAACGAATTTTCATTGACAATCAAGAGTATTCGAAGCGACAATGGTACGGAATTCAAGAACACACAGGTGGAGGAGTACCTTGATGAAGAGGGCATTAAGCACGAATTTTCAGAGCCATACTCGCCACAACAAAATGGAGTTGCCGAAAGAAAGAACCGAACACTCATTGAGATGGCAAGGACAATGCTCGATGAGTACAAGACATCGGATTGATTTTGGGCGGAAGCGATCAACAGCGCTTGCCACGACGCAAATCGACTTTATCTTCATCGACTACTCAAAAAGACTCCCTATGAACTACTTACCGGTAACAAACCAAACATTTCAAATTTTCGAGTTTTCGGTTCTCCATGTTACATCCTGAACAAGAAGCCTAGGACTTCAAAGTTCGCTTCGAAGTCCGATGAAGGTTTCTTGCTTGGTTATGATTCAAACACTTACGCCTATCGTGTTTTCAACAAGGCCTCAATACTTGTTGAAGTAGCACGTGACGTGGTGTTCGATGAGACTAATGGCTCCCAATAGGAGCATGTTGATCTATGTGAATTAGGAAAAGAAGAAGCTCCATGTCAAGCATTGAAAAGAATGGCTCTAGGCAAAGTTCGACCACAAGAACCACCTTCACACGAACATGAGGAAAATGAACCACAAGAGGAAACCATCAATCAAGGGGGAGCTTCAACACAAGATCAACCACAAGAGTACGAAGATGATCAACAAGTCAATGAAGGCTATCACTTAGGGGGAGAAGCGGACAATCATGAAGACACAACTCCTCAAGTGTCACACCCAAGAGTACACCAATGCGTCCAAAGGGATCACCCAATCGACAACATCATCGGTGACATCCAAAAGGGAGTAACCACTAGATCTCACATAGCTAACTTTTGTGAGCATTATTCATTTGTATCCTTTTTGGAACCACGCAGGATTGAGGATGCATTGAAGGATCCAGACTGGGTGGTGGCGATGCAAGAAGAATTGAACAACTTCAAGCAGAACGAGGTGTGGGAACTTGTGGCAAGACCCAATGCAAACATCGGCGGCACCAAGTGGGTCTTCCGCAACAAACAAGACGAACACGGAGTGGTGACAAGGAACAAGGCGCGACTTCTGGCCAAAGGGTACTCACAAGTCGAAGGTTTGGATTTCGATGAGACTTTTGCTCCAGTATCTAGGCTTGAATCTATTAGAATATTACTTGCATATGCTACTCACCACGATTTCAAGCTGTATCAAATGGATGTGAAAAGCGCCTTCCTCAACAGACCGATCAAGGAAGAGGTGTACGTGGAGCAACCACCCGGGTTTGAAGACGAAGAGTTCTCCGACCACGTATATAAATTGCGTAAGGCTCTCTACGGCCTCAAACAAGCTCCTAGAGCTTGGTATGAGTGTCTTAGAGATTTCTTAATTGAGAATGGTTTTCGAATTGGCAAAGTAGATTATACATTATTTACCAAGAATTTCGATAATGATCTTTTTATTTGTCAAATTTATGTTGACGATATAATCTTTGGGTCAACTAACCAATCTTTTGTGAGGAATTTAGCAAAATCATGACAGACAGGTTTGAGATGTCAATGATGGGAGAATTGAAATACTTCTTGGGATTCCAAGTGCGGCAACAAAAGGAAGGAACATTCATAAGCCAAACCAAGTACACGCAGGACATACTTAAGAAGTTTGGCATGGACAAGGCAAAGCCCATAAAGACCCCCATGTCAACAAATGGCCACTTGGATCTCAATGAAGATGGACCTAATGTCGACCAAAAGGTATATCGCTCCATGATTGGATCTCTACTCTATTTATGTGCATCTAGGCCAGATATCATGTTGAGTGTATGTTTGTGTGCAAGATTTCAAGCCAACCCTAAGGAATGTCACCTAACAGCCGTAAAAAGGATCTTGAGATATTTAGTTCATACACCCAACCTTGGTCTTTGGTACCCAAAAGGCTCAAAATTCAATCTCATTGGTTACTCCGATGCAGATTATGCCGGGTGCAAGGTAGATAGAAAAAGAACCTCCGGCACATGCCAATTCCTAAGGAGATCCTTAGTTTCCTGGTCCTCCAAGAAACAAAATTCCATTGCCCTATTCACAGCCGAAGCGGAGTATGTTGCAGCCGGGAGTTGTTGTGCACAACTCCTTTGGATGCGACAAACTCTAAGGGATTACGGTTACAATATGAACCATATTCCTCTCCTTTGTGATAATGAGAGTGCCATTAAAATTGCCCACAATGTAGTTGAGCACTCTAGAACTAAACACATAGACATAAGACATCATTTCTTGAGAGACCATTCCATGAAAGGAGATATAACCATCTCACATGTCAACACCCAAAAGCAATTGGCCGGCATATTCACCAAGCCACTTGATGAAAAGCGTTTTTGCGAACTCCGAAATGAACTAAATATCCCTGATGCTCGAAGTGTGGCTTGAAAAGTTGCATACCTGTATGAATTCTTCAAAAAATGTTGATTGAATTGTGAAAATCATCTCCCTCAATATTTCTCGAAAAACTATGTCAATTACTAGATCTTGATGAATTTTTATCATTGTGATTGTTGTATGCTTACTGGTCAAATTCATCAAGATTAATTGATTTGTTTTGCCCCTCTATTCTCTATTTATGAACCTTCAAATATATATGAATGGGCTATGCAAATTTCTCTTGGTGACCACGGACTAGTCCGTGGTTACCTGGACTAGTCCGCCCTTGCAGACTAGTTCGCTGAGTGCCGATTAGTCCGGACTAGTCCGCTAGACCACGGACTAGTCCGATATAGCTCTTTGGATGAGTTCGGACTAGTCCGGTCATCTCCGGACTTGTCCGATTTTTCGTGTCCATAACCCTAGCCGCCACCAAACCCTAATCCCTCTCGTCCCCACTCTTCCTCACGCACTCTCTCTCTTGCGCTTGAGCTCCCAAGGCGATTCCTTGATCCCTCCATCAAAATGGTGCGCATTTGGGCGCAAATCAAGCTTGACCTCGTTCGGATTGAAGCTAGCGGACTTGTCCGGGCTCCAACTCCCTAATCCTCAAGCTTCAATTGATTTCTTCGGTAATTTTCTCCCAAAACCTAGAAATCTTGTTTTTTCTCCATTGTTGATCGAATAGCCTAGCATCTTTCTTAGATACATGCTTCTTTGATGTACTATGTGTATGCTAAACTTGTTATGCATTAGGGATCAGCTTTTGTCCAGTCTGTTAGGTTTTTGAGGATGAACACCGGACTAGTCCGGTCCATGCACGGACAAGTTCGGTCCCCCGGACTAGTCCGTGCCTGTGCACCGGACAAGTCCGATGTTTCTGAACATAAAACCTAATTCTTAAATTCCTCAATGCCTTGTATCACTCATCATCATTATTGCAAATGATTCTCAGATCATGTCGAGCTCAAACGATGAAATCTCAGACTTTGAGGCCAAGATGGACCACGAGGTGGCACCTCGGACTTCGACAGGTCTTGGCCAGAAGCGCCAAGAAAGACCCTCCGAGCCTGCTCCTTCCCCTCCTCAGGTTCGGAGGAAAGTGCTAGCGAAGAAGCCAACCTCCAAGGTGCCAACTTCTAGGGCTAGTGGTGGCCCTAGCTCGGCAAGTGCCTGCCAAGCAAAGGGCAAGGGAAAAGGGATAGCGACGGGGCCAGTCAGGCCTTTGAAGCTGCATGCTCCCAGGGAAGGGGTCCGGGACCCTACTGAGGAGAATTTCAGTGGCAAGGGCAATGACTCGGCCGCTAAATTCAGAAGCATTGACTGGTATGGAAGGCCGAAGCAAGCTGCAGATGGAAGGTTCTGGTGCAACTTCCATGCTGACTTCTACAAATTGGTGTATCTGCCAATGAAGACACCGGTGGTGCGCAGTCAGTGGATTGACTGGGCACACCTTGAGAGGAAGAGGTGCTCATCTTTTGATGAAGTAATTGCAGCAGCTGAGAGACATGGCTTGAAGGACTTATTTTCCTTCAAGTACAACTGGAATGATGAAGTGGTGGCTCAATTCTATTCCACCAGCCACTTTGCAAGTGATGAGGAAGAAAGAGTGACATGGATGACTCATGGATCCAAGTACACTATCTCTTATGAAGAGTTTGCTAGGATGCTGCATCTTGACATCTCTAGCAATGATAATGTGGTCATCCACAATGTTGGTGTCATCGACAAGGAGAGGATGAAGTTTCTCTATGAGCCAAATTCAAAGTTCATCCCTCCCTCCACAAAGAACATGAAGCCATTCTTTGTGGTGCTGAACATGGTCTTGAGGAAGACCATTGCCCCTAAGGATGGGGATGCAGGGAGTGTACAAGGATACCTCCGGACACTGATGAAGATCATAAGCAAGGACAGAAAGTTTGATGTGTTTGGCTACATATGGAATGATATGGTCAACATCTCCAGCACCCCCAACAGGTCATGTCGCTATGCTCCCTATCTCATGTTTATGATTGAGAAAGTCACAGGGATTGAGTTTGTGAAGGATGTGGAGCATACTCCCTTGAGGCCTCTGAAGCCTCAACCAGTGAATGTCCAGGCTGCTCCTTCGCCGGCCTCCAGTCCCGAGGCAACGGCAAGATCAAGTGAAGGTGCCAGAGCTGTCCCTACTACTAGGGAAGCCCCTCAGAGAGGATCAGCTAGTGGGATCCTCATCTAGCTGCTATATTCTCCTCCTGCAAGAAGGCCGAAGTGAAGGCCCACAAGCTCAACCAGAAGAGAAAGGAGGACATGAAGTACATAAAGGCCAATGTGAAGCAAATTTGCCAAAAGCTGGAGATCGATCCCATTGGATCTCCAGTGATCTCTGAGGACTCTGATCCAGACTACACTGAGCTCGCGCCCTTGAACCCCTCCGAGCTTGCCTACTTTGGCATTGGGGGCTCGAGTGGCTCCGTCCCTCCTCCTTCTCCTCCTCGTCAAGCTGATGATGAAGAAGACGAAGACGACGACGAGAGGACCGACAGTGAAGAGTGAGGACCCTAGGACCCTCCTCTCCTTCTTTTTGGTGTCTTGATGCCAAAGGGGGAGAGATTGAGGGGGAGTCTTAGCTTCAGATGTAGGATGCGAGGAGGGCGCTAGCTCTTTTTATCTATATTTGTGTTTGTAATGATTTAACTGTGTTTCTAAGATTAACTTTGGTTCTGTGATGCAATTCTTACTTAATTTGAGAAGTTTTTGTTAAAATCTGTAATTTTGCTCCTGGAATGACATATGTGCTTTGTTTTGGTTCATTAATGCAAATTATGTCACTCTCAATGTGTTAATGTCTTAGTTATGCATCCCACCATAAAGAATGCACATATGGATAATTCTTTCATTGTTTGATGTATTTGTGATTCATATGTGCATACTTTATGAAAATCTCAATTTTTGTCATATTTTGTGAAATCTCAATTGGTTGTCATCAATCACCAAAAGGGGGAGATTGAAAGTGCATCTAGGACTCCCTTGTGGGTTTTGGATGATTTATGACAAGCAACTGGGATCCTAACCTCTTTGTTCAGATGAATGCATACCCATAATAGAAAAATGAGCAAAATACCAAAAAGAAGGGATGATGAGGAGCAAAGTGGAAATGAGCTCAAGGAAAAAGAATAGCAGATTATTTTGTATAGAGTGTGTTAAGAAAACACACCCCAAGAGCTCAATGATAATTAAACACACACATTGCACAGAGTTACATAGGACCGGACTAGTACGTTCACCACCAGACTAGTCCGATAGACCTTTCTGCACCAGATCGGACTAGTCCGATATCTGTCGGACTAGTCCGATACCTTTCTGACTAGAATCGGACTAGTCCTCCCCAGTGCAGACTAGTCCTCAAAACACTACACAAGTCACACAAAATCGGACAAGTCCGTTATAAACCGGACTAGTCCGATATCCTTTCTGATCCACTTCGGACAAGTCCGATGTTCACACGGACTAGTCCGAAAAAACCCACTGATCTAAATCGGACAAGTCCTCCAAGTGCGGACTTGTCATCCAACACACTTAGGGTTTCACATGTCCGGACAAGTCCGATGGACATCGGACTAGTCCGAAGATTTCCAGTAGCGAAATCGGACAAGTCCGCTTTCAGCCGGACTAGTCCGATATTTCGGGACACTTAGGGTTTGCAACACACAGCACACCGGACTAGTTCGGTGACCACCACGGACTAGTCCAAACTTTCTGAACCCTAACGGTCACTTTTAGAAACACCATATAAATAGAGGTGCACGGCCCACTTTTAAACTCTCTCGAACCCTAGCGCCGTCACACCTCCCAAGAGACTCAAAAACGACCTCTCTCCACGAAATTAAGTGCACAATCATCCAATCCTTTGAGGATTCAATCTAGATCATTGGAGAGACACTTTCTACACCACATTGAGCTCTTGGTTTGATTCTCTAACACACTCCTGCATTTCAATTGTAACTTTTGAGTGTGTTTTCGGTGGTATTGTGATTTGTATTCTAAGGGAGCTCTCAAAGTGTGAGATCGCCCCTTGAATTTGGTTATTCACCCCTTTGTGATTAGTGGAAGAGGATTGGCCTTCGTGGTGATCCAACGAGGGTAGGGTTGGAGAAGACCCGGTCCTTTCGTGGACTCCTCAACGTGGATGTAGGTGGCCTTTTGTGGTAGCCGAACCACGGGATAAAAACTTGTGTCTTGTTTCATTGTTCATCACTCAAGTTAATCAACTTAATCTAGGGTTTCATACACATTGTTCATCTTACGTTAAATTGTTAAACATAAGACTTAATTGTGATATAATTCAGTATATAGCTGTTAAACTGTTATTTGATTCTATACTTCCGCTGTACACATAAAAGAATCAAACCAATCAATCAAGTTTAATCATCTTAGTCCATGAACACCGGACTAGTCCGCACTTTACCGGACTAGTCCGATATCTCTGGTATTAAACTGGTTGTTGAGTGCTGCAGGATCCGACAAATATTCAAAAAGACCTATTCACCCCCCCCTCTAGGCCTACATTCACTCCCGCATGTCTTTGATAGCTCCTGCATATCTTTGATAGCTCTGACATGTCTTTGTTAAGCTCCGATATGTTTTGCTAGGTCCGACTTATGTTGGTTAGCTCCAACATGTTTTTCTAGCTCCGAATTTTGGGACGACTAGTTCCGACTAGTTTTAGTAAGCTCTGGCGCTAGGTTGTACTAGCTTTGGTAAGCTTCAGCGCTAGGTTGTACTAGCTTTGGTAAGCTCCAGCGCTAGGTTGTACTCGCTTTGGTAAGCTCCGGCTCAAGCTCCGGTTAGCTTTGGCAACGTTCGGAGCTTGATCGTATTGTCCCTGCTTTTATCTTGCAATGTTTCGAACTTGCTTTATATTCTTAGAAATATTGATTAGTATTCTTTTACTAAGTTTTTGGTGTGTTTTGTTGTTTATGTCTTATATCATTTTGTTGTGCTTTGCAACATGCTTATGTGAGGTGCTTACGTAAGGTGTTGTATTTTCAGAACTAACTTGAGTCAAGTCGTGGACTTGGGCTCGTATGGATTGGTTTTTTGTTCATGTGCAGGTGTTGCTTGAGTTCAAGTCATGGCTGGTGACAGGATCCTTTGGACTAGTCTCAGGGAGGAGATGAGGTTCCAACAACCAAATTCAGGAGGAATTGTGGTTGAGCGGGTCAGGAGGTCGCGCAGGATGATTGAATCAAGGGCAGTGCATATGAAGGTTACTGGACATCGAAGGAAGGTGTTTGCACGTATGAATGCGGTGCATGATGTGGCAACATAGTTCCGAAGATGATTTATGTATGGGAAGATCTTGTTGGAAGGATCGGATCGTATCAGTTGATGACTTTGGCTGCGGCGGAGTCGGTTATGGCTCGGTATGGAAAGTATCGAGTTGGTTATGATAGGATTTTGTGTGGGTCACGAATTTGAGTTGTTATAGGAATGTGGGATATGTTCCTAAGGTGTTTGGAAGTCTTAATATTTCTTCTATCTGCGTATAGAAGATTCCTAAGCAGTTATGGAAAGTTTCGATTCGTGAACGGAGTAGGATTAGAGTCCTGATTTGAGTTGAGTTGGGTTTCGAGCTGGTTATATAAGCAAGGGAGGCCAAAGCTCGTGGTGCACGACTTTTGGGGCTGTTTCTCTTGTGTTCTATTAAATAAAATTCGTAGTTTGAAGGAACTTTTGTTCCTTGTTCATCCGACTTGTTCCAGACAAGTTTTACTCGTCGAGTTTCTGGACAGCACTACCTTTTGTTGGTGGTTTTATCATAACTCGAGTTTTACAGATCCAATTGACGTGATTCTTTTTGTTTTGTCTTCACAACTTGATTATATATCATCTGTCAAAATTTTACGGTCACTGGATTTTTGGTTTCTGATCTACACGAGTTTCCTTGCAGCGTTCCAGAACTGTTTTTCTCGGGTAGGACAGATTGACCTTTGTTCGATCTTTCGATCATAACTTGAGTTTCTCACAACGGATTTGAGTGATTCTTCTTGTGTTGTCTTTGTGACTTGATTCGATCTGATATATATCACTTTTGTCCCGGTGAAACACGTTTAGATTAGTCTCACACACGATTTCTTTAACAGATCGTTTTTCTGCCGAAGGGGTTGGGATTTAATTGTTTCCGCTGCGTAAGATTTTTAAATGTACCATTCACCCCCCTTCTGGTAGCTTTTCACGTGCTCTTTGATCCTACAGGTTTGATTCTCTTGCACACTCTTGTTCTTTATTGCATATAATTCGAGTGTTTTGGTGGTGTATTCAGTTGTAAATCTTGGGGAGCCCTCAACTTGTGAGAAGGCCCCTTGAACTTGGTGATTTGCCCTTTGTGATTAGTGGAAGAGAATCGGCCTCCGTAGCGATTCGACGAGGGTAGGTTTGGTGAAGACCCGGTCCTTTCGTAGGCTCCTCAACGTGGATGTAGGTTGCCTTCATGGGATCCGAACCACGGGATAAAAATCTTGTGTCTTCACTTTGTACTTATTGTTCATTACATCTAGGGTTTAATTGATCTTAGTCAAATTACATCAAAACTTGAAACTAAGGTTACCTTGTGATATCTTCAGTTTAATTGAAGCAACATACTCTAGTTACATCTTAATTTCCATTGCATAGAGTACTTGGATCGAGATCATCGATCAAACTTGACTGATCTAGTCCGCACGCACCGGACTAGTCCGCACACCACCGGACTAGTCCGATTTATTGGTATTTGATCAAGTTGCTGAGTGTTGCAGGTTCCGACAAAATCTCAAAAAGGCCTATTAACCCCTCCTCTAGGCCACATTCAGAAGAGCATTTTGCCTTCATTACAGTAGATGGGTTGTACTGTTACACAGCTATGCCTTTCGGTCTTAAAAATGCTGCCTCAACTTTTGTGCGAGCCATGCACAAAACCTTTGGGGAGCTGATTAGGGACCTGGTAGAAGTCTAGGTCAATGACACTGTCATTAAGTTGAAGAACCAGGACTCACTCTCAAACAATCTCAAAGCTATCTTCGACAAGCTGCACTTGACGTGCAGGAAGCTCAACCCAGACAAGTGTGTCTTTGGGGTTAGCTCTGGAAAGCTCCTTCGTTTCTTGGTGAATCATCGAGGAATTGAGGCCAATCCATCCAAGATTAAAGCCATTGAAGAGATGTGGCCTCTAGCCTATATCGAGGACATCCAGAAGCTAACTGTGTGTCTAGCTTTGCTCAGCCAATTCATCTCAAGGCTGGTAGAGCGGGCGCTACCCTTCTTCAAGCTGTTGAGGAAGTCCAGACCGTTCCGTTGGTCTAAAGAAGCAGAGAAGGCATTCCAGGAGCTCAAGCAACTCCTCACGACACTACCAATCATGGTAGCTCAAGCGCCTGGTGAGCCTCTTCTGATTTACATCACTCCAACTATGGAGGTTGTCAACATGGTTCTGGTTGCGGAAAGACCAGAAACATCTTCAATTCAGGAGCCTAGACCCTTTGGGGAGGGTTCAGAGCTACCTCAAGGCGAGTCTGGGTCTCAGCCCTCAGGCATGGATCCTAAAGTCAAGGTGACTGTTGATCAACCTCCCCCATCCTAGGGGGTACTTACTCAAGAAGAAGAAGGTCTGGACCCCTTCGGGAGGGTCCGAGTTGATGAAGAAGAAGATTTGGACCCCTTTGAGAGAGTCCAAACTGTCCATCGGCCAGTGTACTTCATCAGCGAAGTGCTTCGTGACACTAAGACTCAGTACATTGAGGTGCATAAGTTGTTGTACGCAATGCTTATCGCCTCAAGGAAGCTTCATCACTACTTCCAAGCCCACAATATTTTAGTGGTAACTTCTTATCTACTACGAGCTATCCTACATAATCCCAATTCTACAGGAAATATCGCCAAGTGGGCAGCGGAGTTGGAAGAATTCGATCTCGAATTCCTGCCCCGACAGGCAATCAAGAGTCAGGTGTTGGCTGACTTTGTGGCGGAGCAGATACCTTCTTCATCAACTCCAGGGGGCTTCGACGAGCAAAAGTCGAAACCTAAGGTTCTGGTCTTCACCGAGCCTCACTGGACTCTCTACTCCGATGGCTCCATGCAGAAGCAGAGGGCCAGAGCTAGAATACTTCTCCTCACTCCGACCAGCGAGAAGGTCAAGTACATGGTGCACCTTGACTTCAAGGCAACCAACAACATGGCGGAATATGAAGCTCTCATCTTCAGACTCAAGGTGGCACTATGATATGGCATCCGACAACTCCGGGTGAACGATGAGTCACAACTCATCATCAAGCAAGTCAAAGGTGAATGCAGTTTCAACAACCCCAACCTTGTTGCTTATTTACTTGAAGTCCAGAAGCTGCAGAAGGACTTCATGTCCTCGATCTTCACCATGTCCTGCGTCTCAACAACGCTGAAGCTGATGACCTCTCGACGAAGGCTTCAATCAGATCTCAAGCTCCTGATAGAGTATTTGTCAGGAGATTATTAGCACCTGCTGCTCAGCCTACTGAACTGGGCAATGGGGGCAAGACCAGCACCCCAAAGCTGGCGGTCCCGGTGGTCCTCTTACCATGGCGTCCACCAAGGATCATAGGCGCTACTGGAAGACCCGAGCAACCAAGCGAGCAAGATCCAGACACTCAAGTCAGTTCTGATGCATGGATTTGAGAGGTCCAGAGCTACTTGAAAGACAAAATCCTTCCTGAAGACAGTGTATCCACTAAGCGAATTGTCAAATTGGCTAAAAGATACATGTTGGTAGAAGGGGATCTCTACCGATGTGGTGCTAACGACATTCTAATGCGGTGCATTTCCCGGGAAGAGAGCCACGAGCTTCTCACAGAGATCCATGGAGGCGAGTGTGGGAACCACGCGTATTCTCGCACGTTGGTCGGTAAGGCCTTTCGACATGGTTTTTACTATCCTACAATGCTCCAGGATGCAGTCGAGCTGGTAAAGAAGTACAAAGTGTGCCAGTTTCATGCGAAGAAGATTCACACCGCTCAGTCACTGCAGATGATTCCCCCCACGTGGCTATTCGCTGTGTGGGGGGTGGACATTTTGGGACCTTTCCCGAAAGCCGTTGGAGGTTATCGGTTCTTGTATGTTGCCATCGACAAGTTCACGAAGTGGCCGAAAGCTACTCCAATTGTGACTATCAACAAGCAATCAGCCAACAAATTCTTGAAGTCCATTGTGTGCAGATTTGAGTTCTGAACAGAATCATCACTGACAACGGAACCCAATTAGCAAGTGCAGCTTTTCAAGAGTACTGCAAAGAACTCAACATTCATGTCAGCTACGCATCAGTATCTAATCCAACAAGCAATGGCCAAGCTAAGAGAGCAAACACAGAAATACTGAAGGGACTCAAGACATGCACTTATGAGTGCCTGAAGAAACATGGCGCCAACTGGATATAAGAGCTTACATCTGCATTATGGGCAAGTCGGACTACACCGATTCAGGCCACAGGAGAAACACCCTTCTGTTTGGTGTGCAGAGCTGAAGTTGTCCTTCCTCCGAAGATCACCATGGGTTCCCTCTGGGTCCCAACCTTCAATGAAGCCACGCAGGACCAACACCAGAGTGAAGACCTGGACCTTGTCGACGAGGCATGGTGCCAAGAAGTTGTTCGAAATGCACGCTATCGTTAGGCACTTTGGCGCTACCACCAAAGGTTCGTGCATGACTGACAGCTACAAGAAGGCGATTTGGTGCTTCGAAGAATACTGACTCGAGAAGGGATGAACAAACTTTCCCCCAGTTGGGAAGGTCCTTTTCGGGTTATCAAAGTTTCCTGCCTCAGATGCGTTTTCTTGGCAACAGAGGATGGGATACCACTTCTCAATCCCTGGAACATTGAGCACCTTTGCTAGTTCTACACCTAGTTCACGGAGGTGAGTCTGTATTTGTATAAGTTGTATCTCTTAGAGTCTATGAACTGAGTCGGAAGGGACTTACGTCAAAAACACCCTTAACTTGGTCCTGTACTTTAGGTGTGTCCTTACCTTCCCTGGGTATTACAAGATGAATAGCACACTTAACTTGGTCCTATACTTTAAGTGTGTCCTTGTATTCCCTTGTTATTCAGACCTTAATGAGAAATGTTTATACAAACAGACTCTACATGCATTTCATTTGTGCAAGCTCATTTTATTTTATACCTTCTTTTCAATAGTAATGTTTTGCAATCCACTTGAAATAAGGTCCTAAATTTTCATTTGAAATACGTAAGTTTTAATTATGATATTCCATTAGATTCCATTCATTGCTAGACGGTCTACTCTCTTGAAAACCAAAGCCAACACAGGTTCGGAGTGCGCTACCAACTTAGTCTGGTCCAGCATCCTAAGTACGCCACCGTACCTATTTCGGCAGGTCTTAGTAATGTGGGTCTTGACAAGTTAATCATAAAACTTGTATTTTCAATGAATTTGTTGGAACATAAATTCTATGTAAGGACAATAAGACGCAACAAAGCTATAGGCAAGAGTATGAATTTACTGCTTTTCTTGTCTCTTATGCGTAGGAAAAATGAACAATTGACAGCAAGCAACATAGGCGATGGTGGATGCTGCCGGAGTAAGTAGCTCTGACAACCACCAGGGGGCCCGCCATCGATGTTTTATGCATTGGCAATGGGCGCCATCGAAGCTAACAAGCTCCGACAACCCCCAGGGTGCCCGCCGTCGATGTTCTACGCGTTGACAGTGGTCGACGTCAAAGCTAACTAGCTCCAACAACCTCCAGGGGGACCGATGTCGACGTTCTATGCGTTGGTAGTGGGCGCCATCGAAGCTAACAAGCTTCGACAACCCCCATGGGGACTGCCGTCGACGTTTTATGTGTTGGCAGTAGGCACCGTCAAAGCTAAGGAGCTCCAACAACCCCCAGAGGGCCCGTTGTCAATGTTTTACGTGTTGGCAGTGGGCGCCGTTGAATCTACCAAGCCCTGACAACTCCCAGGGGGCCCGCCGTCGATGTAACAAAGGGTCCCTGGAGATATTGGAGGCAAGACTCGGACCTCAGAGCTATCATACTGGGTACTAGTTCGGAGCTATCGAGTTTTCAAAACATTGTCTAAATCCTCATGGTGGATGTACTCAATCCATTGAACACATCTACCAGGGGGCCAACATTATGAAGGGCATTGCATTGAAGACACAAAAATGGAATTCATAAGGATTTCATTCATTCAAAAGTGGAGAATTACAAGTTGAGGGTAAAAAGAGAAAGGCCCTAGCTATTAGAGCTCCTCATGAAGAACGAAGCAACCTTCTCGGTAGCTTCTTGGACGCTGGCCTTGTTAGCTCCCTCCTCTTCGGCGATGGGTCCCTCGAACACGAGAGCTAGAGACATCAAAAAGTCCCGGCTTTGGAAGCATGTCAGCACATACTCTGCGACGTTCTGAGCCAGAGACTTCCCTTCAGTCTCGATCCCATCGACAACCACATCTACGGTAGCTTATAGCTTCGCGCCGACGGAGATGAGTGCCACCAGGGCCTTGCCCATCTCTGGATCTGGATCAGCCGATCGAACCGGACTGAATCCAAAAGGTACCAGAGCTTAATTCGCCCTTCTGAGGAAGTCCCAGGCAAGTTGGGACTTGGTCACTCTCATATTTCTGAGCTCCCCCAGTGACCTAGCAGAATATAGCTCCGCAGAACCCTCATTTGAGAAGCGCTCGACCTCTTTTGCATGATGCTGAATTTGCTCAGCCAACAACTTTTCTTGGTCAGCATTGTTCTTCTCTCAGAGGTGGATGCGGCCTCGCCTGTCTGCAAGGTCCTTCTCCTTCGCCTTCATCTTCTCCTCCCGGGCAGAGACAACAATTTCTCTTTCGTTGACATCTTGACCTGTCGGCCACAGTCGGTGCCTCTCTTGTTCGCACCAAGCCTCAAATTCTTTCACATAGTCAGCCAAGTCTTGCTCACCGTGTGCAAGCTTCTGGGAGAGCTCATCCTCCCTCTGCTGGATCTTATCTTCTTTCTCTTGGAGCTTAACCTCCTTATTTTCGAGCTCATCTCGGCGCTTGAGGAGAGTTTACCTCAACTCTTCGAGACTCTCCGAGCAGTTGTCGGCCATTTCACGGACCTTCTATGCGTGCTCATATATCTCTTGAGTCTTCCTGTCGAGGGCCTAAATAGCAGCCTCTCACTCATCCAACGCCTTGTTCAAACGCGACTGTCGAGCTTTCTCTGATGCCATCCACTCCTTCTGGTCTGCCAGCCAGGACTGAGTCACCTTCGTCTCCAACTACAGCTTTTGGCGCAATGCTTCAGTGTAGCGCACTCTTCTTCCAGAGACATGTGCTCGCAGTCGATGGCAAGCTGGACTTGGAAAAGGCTGGAGTAGGCATTATCAATTGACAACGTCAGAGGCATTGACTCCATGCGCGCCTGAGGTCCATCCTCTGGGTCCTCCAGGTCACCTGGGACAGTTGTTGGGTCCCATTGAATAAGCATGGACTCTAGTATCTCGACGTCGGCGGGGTCAGCTTTCGGTAGTTCATCCATCTCTAATGCGCGAGAGGAAGGTCCCACAGCCGAATCTTCTACCTCCAGAGCTGACGAGGAGGGTCCCGATGATGAATCTTCAGTTGTTGGCTCAGAAGTCGAAGGTACTGCCGCAGGATCCTCATAAGAGACATTGAGCATGATCAGCTCCAGTGTTGCTGCCTCCAGAGCTTGCGATGGGACTTCCACCGGAGCTTCATCAATTTCTGGCATTGATGTCGAAACCTCCATAGCTGGCTCCAAAACAGCTGGAGCTTGTTCAAGCACTTCTTTCTCATGTTCCGGCGCTACCACGGGCTCTTCGATCATCGACACAGAAGTAGTATCCACGACAGCCAGCGCCAGAGCTATCGTGTCGTCTGCGACAACCATAGGAGGAGGGACATGAGCTTCAGCCGATGCAACTTCCAGGGCTGCAGTAGGCACCAGAGCTGTTGTACTTGTTCTCAACACTCTGGAAACAGAAAGTAGGGAATTCAAGATAGAGCAAGAAACAAAATCAAGAAAAAATATAAAGAGCCAAACCTTACCCAGGGACATTGCCACTCCAATCGGCAAAGATCTTCTTTCTCAGGCGCTTGGATCTAGAGCCCGCCATCGTCAATGTGGCACACACTCCAGGCCTAGAACCAGGTGTTGAGGCAGCAACCGGTGTTGCCACATCTGGTACCTCTGTCGTAGGAGGAATTTCTCCCGACCCACAGCCCTCTGCCGGCACCGGGGTCGGAGTCGACTTGCCGGACCTAGCACCCGATGCAGGCACTAGAACCGAATGACCAGCCAAAGCTGGGGGCACAACTATCATATACCTTAACCGAGGCTGAGGGATCACTTCAGTTGGAGTGTGTCTCACGCTCCTTCCGTTGCTTCTTGTCAGATTCCGCTTGCGACTCAGAGCTTTGATGGGAGCCTTCTTCTTGCCTCGGCTTGAGGCTGATTTCTTGGAAGGTGAAGTCATGGGACCTTTGCCTTTGCCGCTGACTGTCGTAGGTTTGGAGCCTTCATGAGGGCCAGGAGCTCCAGGGATCACAGTCCCCATTGGAGGAGTGCTCCGATGCATATCAACAATGCCCAAGTCATCGAGCGTTGGCATCTTCTTTTGTAGCTCCCTCCTGGAACCATGTTCTGGTGCAGGAACTCCACCAGGGGTGTCAGATCGTTGGGGTGGATGGCTTTGTTGTGCAGCTTTTGGAGATGAAGCTTCAAATCCTTTTCATCCAAATTGGACCCAATACCAGTATCTATCCGGTATGGGTCCATCTCTCCACTGAATGCCCATGCAGGACATTCACTCATCTTCAGTGGAGCCCACCAGTTGGTTAGGAAGTTGGCAATCACCATCCGAGGAGTCACTCCTCCTTCCATGCACTCTTGGATCCTTGTCAGGAATGGGTTAATGCCTCCGACATCTTCGGGGACACTTTCTAGGTGTCGGTATCAACGACGGGAAGGCTATCAGGCAGCTCCAGCATGTCGTGGCGATCCAGCCTGATGACCACTCGATCCTTCTTCCAGTCGTCCAACATCCCATAAGGGAATGTCTTCAAGTACTTGAAGGGTCAGTTCTTGCGCTTCACAGAGTAGTAGAAGCCGAGAAGCTCATTCACTTTTCCGGTGGTGTGGACCTTGAAGAAGGTCCAGAAGAGCTTGTAGCCAGGCGACACACCCACCCACATGTCGAAAAAGTGGACGAATGTCACCACTAGCAAAGAGGAGTGGGGGCCGTGGTGGTGGAGCTGCAGGTCGTAGAAGTCCAGCAACATCAGTAGGAAGCTGGAGAACGGTGAAATCAGCCCCACCATGGCGAATGCTGAGAAATACACAATCTCGTTGGGGCTTTCCTTTTTGATGGGGAGCTTGCCGAGGCGAATCGAGTTGTTGAAGGAGTCGCTCGACAAACCCATGTAGGTGCAGACTCTCGACAACTCTTCTTCGCTCTTGATCCGGCTGCGAGGAAGACCCAACTCCATCGCCGCAAAGTGGAGCAGAAGTGGAAGAAAGGTTGCAAGGGCAGAGAGCTCTAAGCGCAAAATCAAATGGAAGCGTAAAGAGTTCTCTTCCCGTGCAGACTTTCTTCCTTTAGTAAGCCTCCGCAATGCTTGGATGGAAACTACCTTGAGACCCAAATCTCAAATGACCTCGTCAATGACAAGGGGGTCCGGGTCCACTTAGTTAAAAAATTCGCACGAGGTGAACCGATGTCATGATGGGAAGTTTGAAGCCCGAGGGCATCAGCTTGATAGGGCTACAAAGATTACCCTGGGAACCAATACAAAATTCGTATTAGGAACCAGCGACCTTCAATTGATTGAGATACGCACGCCGGGATCCCACTTACCATATCAAGAAGGGCTATGCGGTTACGTCATAACTACATGTCGTTGTCCCAACTGCTCAGGAAAATATTTTGAAGCCGCAACACGGGAATCGATGATGTCCCCACCTCTGGTAGCATAACCTCTACCTGCAGACTTCTCCCTAAGGTGGGCCCAGGGGCCAGTGTCGATACCTCTGACACCGCAAGTAAAGTCGAGGAGTTCCTATGTCCAAGTGGCAGACGTGCGAAGGGGATACACATCCTGCGTAATCGAACCTACATTCCTCCTTAGGGTAGTACTGGTAGAGCCATGTCTCTAGAAGAGCCAGACCTGCCTCCCTTGTTAGGATAGCTTTGGTGCTGCCATGTGTCCTGTAGAGTTGGACCTGCCTCCCTCCTTAGGGAAGCTTTGACACTGCCACGTGTCAAACGACACCGAACCTATCCCACAATAGAGAGAAGCTCTAGAGCTTCCACGTGTCAACGCTCGGACCTACGTTAGCAACGGGAGGACAGCGGAATCTCCAACAGCGCGAACATTCAAGGGCAATCAATTAGCCATTACAAGACCTGGTTAACGCGTCATTAATGCCATATTAATGATGCACAATTAGGGGAATATCAAGACTGGTAACGCTTCTATTAAGGCACTTTATCACACAATTAACTCCTCATTACACTATATATCGTGTACGGGGTAGTTAACACAACAGGGGCTACTTGTCGGGTCAGGCTTGAACTGTAACGGCCAATCCTAGGCATATAATAGGGTTGCGCTGCACAGTATAAAGGATTTAAGCTCAACTGATCTCAAGCCATCCACACTCCTACAATCAACACGCACCCCGTGGAGTAGCGTATTACACTCAGGTGGCCCGAACCACGTAAAATCTCCGGTGTTTACCTCTTGTCTGGATCTTGACTCGCGCCCAACCAAATACGAACCTCCGCGAACTGCGTTTTAGTAGAATCGAGGGAAGTGTCCTAGTCAACACTTCAACAATCATAATTGCACAATTTATTTAAAATTAATTGCCACGTCAATCGTCAACAGCCACATGGATAGGCACAATTGTATGAATTTTGATGTTTTTAAACACATTTATCACAAATTAGAGCATCACAAATTTAGTGACGATTGTAGTGTGCATTATAAAATCTATGACAATTTTTTTCTGATCATCATAGTTGTTCATTTAACACACACCTTCTGTGACAATGACCTATTCATCACAATGGCATCACCAAAAAACAAATTATGACAAAAAAACTATACTTAGTGACATAATCATTATGTCACAAAAGGCCTAAAAGGTTGCAATGTCTCTAGAGCAAAGTACATAATTTTATGACTCCCTTTGATCGTCTATTTGGATCAAAGCCCTCCTACTCCAATCTTAGAGTCTTTGGGTGTTCTTGTTGGCCTAATCTTAGACCATATAACACATCCAAACTTGCTTTTAGATCTATCCAATGTGTGTTTTAATGGTATAGCACAAGGCATAAAGGAGTAATGTGCTTGAATATTAAGTCGGGCTGAGTTTACATATCCCGAGATGTAGTTTTTGATGAGATGGTGTTTCTTTTTAAAAATCTACATCCTCATGCAGGGAGGATCTGAGGAAAGAAATCCTCCTTTTACCTGATCATATCCGTTCTATGCTCTTTGATCAAGGGGGATAAGAAGTAATGATCAAGAGACTAACCCATCTAATGATCCTGCTGATTTTGTTGACCATGTTTATGAGAATGTGGATGCAGAAAATAGGGATGATAATATGGAAGACGGTGGCCAAAATCCGTGTGAAAATCTGGCAAGAAATCAAGAAGAAGCACTGTCGAACAACACAATAGCATGAACGAGTACTGAAGCCGATCCGGCTCTGAGTCCAGTGCAGGGAAATCAATCCCAAGGTGGAAACAGCCCCACTGCAACGCACAGACTGCATCAATCACCTTCGGCAGGCCTGCGGAATAACCGCATGTCACCATCTGCCTCGAATAGTGCACCCGGCCAGTACCGGTCTCCTTCGCGCGACAACAGTGAAAATCTGCCAGCAAGTGATCCGAGGCGCAATGATGATGATTCACCTGGCCAGCACAAAACCGACACATCACAGACAGGATCCTCTACATCAGATTCTTCTACGGATCATGCTGCAACAGCATCCACTCAAAACAGGCCAGTAACCAGATTACAGAGAGGAATTAGAAATACAACTAAACCTTTTCTAGGCATGATAAGTTACAGCTTCTTAACAACAACTGGTGAGACAAATACCTTAGAAGAAGCATTTGAGAATCAGCAATGGAAGAAAGCATTGGAGGGGGAATATTTTGCCTTAATCAAGAACAAGATATGGCACTTGGTTCATCCTAGCAAAGGGAAAAATATAATAGATTGCAAATGGGTCTATAAAATAAAGAGGAAGGCAGGTGGTACTATTGACAGGTATAAGGCTCGGCTAGTAGTGAAAGGATTCAAGCAACGCTATGATATTGACTACGAGGACACTTTTAGTCCAGTGCTTAAGGCAACTACTATTTGGTTTGTAGGATCAAAGATAACGTGAAAAGCTACCATTGGGGAGGGTGAATGGTAGATTACAACTTTTTCAGCGGAAGCAACGAAAACCCCTTGGTAGAAAACTGATCTGTTAAGGGAATCATGTGTGCGACTAATCTAAACATGATCAATTATGACAAAACCCGTATAGATTGTGGAGAATCAAGTCATGAAGATGTCACAACAAGAACCATGAAAATATGTCGAGAAAAACTCAAGTTACGATCGAAAGATCGAACAAAGGTCAATCTGTTCTACCCGAGAAAAACCAGATCTGCAACGCTGCATAGAAATTCGTGTAGATCAAAAATAACAAATCCAATGACCCTAAAGTTTTCACAGATGATAGATAATAAAGTTTTGAAGACAACCCAAAAGGTATCACATCAATTGGATCTGTAAAACTCGAGTTAAGATAAAATCACCGAAGCAATGTAGTGCTGTGTAGAAACTCCAGAGAAAAACTTGTCTGAAACAAGTCAGACGAACAAGGCACAAAAGTTCCTTTAAACTGCGTTATTTATTTAATAGAACACAACAGGAACATCCCAAAATCTGTGCACCATGGGCTCTGGCCTCCCTTGCTTACATAACTAGCCATGAGGCCAACCCAAACCAACGTAGGACTCGTATCCTACTCAGTTTCCACCAAAACTTTCCATAACTGCTCAAGACCCTTCCATACGCAGATAGAAGCAATCTTAAGACTTCCAAACACCTTAGTAACGTATCCCACATTCCTAAAACAACTCAACTTCATGCTCAACACGAAATCCTAATGTAACCAACTCAAATCTTTCCATATTTGAGTCAAACCCGACTCAGCCGCAGCCTGAGTCCATAACCTAGTCGGTTGGACCTTTCCGACCAATTCTTTACTTCCACATCTCTTCATCACGCCTTGGAACCATGTAGCCACGTCCATGCACCCCTTGCACATGTGCAAATATCTTACAATGACATCCACGATACCTTCATATTCATTGTTCTTGATTCAAATATGTTGTGCAACCTCCCGATCACTTTAACCACAATTCCTCCCGAACTTGGTTGTTGAACCTCATCTTCTTCCAAGACTAGTTCAATAGATCCCGTCACCAGCCATGTCTTGAACTCAAGCAACACCTGCACATGAATAAACAACTGATACTTCCGAGCACAAGTCCTCGACTTGTTAGTCGTTAGTTCCGATAACCACAACACCTTACGTGAGACCTCACATAAGCATGTTGCAAACCATAGAAAAACGATATCAGCCATAACCACCAACACACACCAAGAACTTAGTAAAAGAATACTAAGCAAGCTTTCCATAATCAAAAAGTAAGTTTGAAACATTACAAGTTAAAAGCAGAACCATTGCAATCTAGCACTAGACCTTGCCAAAGCTAACTGGACCTTGAGATTAAGCATACCAAAGCTAGCAGGACCTAGCGCCTGAGCTTACCAAAGCTAGTCGGACCTAGCACTAGAGCTTACCAAAGCTAGTCGAACCTAGTGCTGGAGCTGACCAAAGCTAGTCGGACCTAGCCACAGCAAGTCGGACCTAACCAAAATAAGTTGGACCTAGACAAAGAAGTAAGATCTAGCCAAAGAAAGTCAGACCTTACGTGGGACCTTGTCGGAGCTACCCAAAACAAGTCGGACCTATCGTCGGACCTTGCAGGAACTCGGACCTAGAGTCGGACCTTGATGAGATGGGTGTTTTGGCAAAATTCAAAACTTTTATCATGATAGCCAATGTATTTGGCACACATAAGTCTCACAATCTCCCTCTTCATGAATGCATTGGCAACAACACTTCAAATCCGAACATTGTCTTATGAAAAGTTTTGAAAACAATTAAATGAGAAAGAAAGAAATTTCAAAACAAATATTTCTCCCCCTATACTTATTTCTCCCGCCTGAGAAGAATCATGCCAAAACACTTGTGAATGTGTGCAATGCGTGATCAATTTCTCCCCCTTTGACAATGTATTTAGCAAGGTTCAAAAAAATAAATTTCAATTTTGTTGAGCATATTGTAACATATACATATAAAACAAAGCTCATCCAAGTCATACTATCAAGTAACTTATACTATCACATCAATGAAATACATAAAGTAGTGTAAGCCATGCTAGAGATCAAAATGCCAAATTCTTGAGTTCCATGTAAGTACTTGAGAATCTTTTTGACGGCTTGATGGTGTGAAGCACGTGGGAAGGCTTGAAATCGTGCACAAAGACATACGCTGAATTATATGTCCGGTCTTGATGTCGTGAGGTACAAAAGTGATCAGATCATGCTTCAATATTCTTTTTGATTGATCGGGTCACCATCTTCATCAAGTTCAATTGTCATTGTTGTACCCATTGGTGTCCATAGAGGCTTGCTTTTTTCCATGTCGAAGCGCTTAAGAAGGTCTTTCGTATACTTCTTTTGATGCACAAAAGTACCCTCCTTGTTTTGCTTGATTTGCAGCCCCAAAAAGTATGTGAGTTCTCCCATCATACTCATTTAAAGTTCTGAACTCATCATAGCTGAAAACTTGGACACAAGATCATGAGAAGCACAACCAAAGATAATATCATCCACATGCACTTGAACGAATAATGAGTCATTGCCATGCTTAAGCACAAAAAGAGTTTTATCAACCTTGGCCATGGTAAACCCCTTTTATCAACCAATCATACCATGCTCTAGGGGCTTGTTTGAGACCGTACAAGGCTTTGGACAGTTTGTAAACATGAGTAGGAAAACCGGGATTTTCAAAACACGGTGGTTGCTTTGACATAAACCTCCTCATCTATATAGCCATTAAGAAAAGCACTTTAACATCCATTTGATATAACTTGAAACCTTTAGATGCGGCAAAAGCTAACAAAATTCTTATGGCTTCTAATCTAGCAACAGGAGCAAAAGTTTCATAAAAATCTAGACCTTCAATTTGTGTGAAACCTTGAGAAACCAACCTAGCCTTATTCCTAACCACAACCCAATCCTCACTTTGTTTATTTTTAAACACCCATTTAGTTTCAATTAAAGTGTGACCTTGAGGTGGAGGTACAAGTTTCCAAACATTATTTCTTTCAAAATTTTCTAACTCTTCTTGCATGGCAATAATCCATGATTCATTAGTGAGTGCGTGTGATATATCTTTGGGTCCAAAAGAAGCAACAAAAGCACAATGAGCATGAGAGTTTGGATCACAAAACATGGACCGTGTGACTGTTCATGCAAGCTCCCAATGATTTGTTGTGGAGGATGGCTTTTGAGGATTCGGAGGGGAGTAGACACTTCACAAGATCCTTGTTCTTCATGTTCATCATAGATCAAAGAACTTGTGGCTTGAGGACGATTTGTACCAGCTGCAATAGTTGTTGGTGCTGGTTGTGTGCAAAATCAGAAGCGTGATCAATGTCATTTGCTTCTGAATTTTTTGGGCAGCAACACCACTTGTTTGTCTTCTTCGATGAAAATATTCTCCCCCTGCAGATATGGATTTGGACCTGCAATATTAAAGCTAGTACTTGGGCTAGCTTCATCAAAAGAAACCTCACAAGTCTCTACAATTTTGTTAGTGTCAAGTAAAAGCACATGGTAGCCTCTAGTATGAGATGGATAACCAAGAAACATGCCATCAATAGATCTGGCTTCAAATTTATCAAGATTACCATGTTTCTTAACAAAGCATTTACAACCAAAGACCCGAAAGTGTGTGACGCTAGGCTTATGTCCAAACCAAAGTTTATATGGTGTTTTTCCTAGCTTAGCACGCAAGAAAACACGATTTGAGACATAACAAGCGGTTGCAATTGCACCTGCCCAAATTTTCTAGGAGTTTGATATTCATCAAGCATAGTCCTAGCCATCTCAACTAAGGTTCTGTTCTTTCTCTCTACAACACTGTTTTGTTGAGGTACATAAGGAGAAGAAAATTGATGATCAATTCCATTTTCAGCACAAAAGTGATCAAACAATTGATTTTTAAATTTGGTTCCATTATCACTTCTAATCGCTTTTAAAGATCTTGGGTGATCAATTGATAATATAAGAAATAAAGTTCTAAAGTAACTAAAAGCTTCATTCTTAGATTCCATAAAGTAAACCCAAGAATATCTAGAAAAATCACCAACAATCACAAGAACATACCATTTACCTCCGAAGGATTGAACACGTGAAGGTACTACGGCGTCAAGGTGCAAAAGTTGACTTGGATCAGTTGTCATGGTCATTGTGAAAGGAGCATGTGAACCTGTAACCATCTTAGCATGTTTACGAAAAGAGCATACCATTTCTTTGTCCCCTTTAAGCTTAGGCAGGCCACGTATATGATCAAGGGCACTAACACGCATTAGATGATCAAAGCCTACGTGACCATGTCTATGATGTCAAAAATATAAGTCCTTTGATTCATTTGCAACTAGACACCTATGCTTGGAGGTTGAAATATCAAAATCAGCTTTAAAAACTCTTCCAAACCGAGAAATGTTAAAAATAAGCTCACTGTTTGAATCTACAATCTTGCAGCAATTTTTGTGAAAATAATTTCTAGATTTTCATCTAGCAATTGTGAAACAGAAAGCAAATTGTATTTCAAAATTTTGACAAGTGCCACATCTTTCAAAGTGTAGTGATCATTTACTATAACCGAACCCTTAGCAATTATAGGAGTTGAAGAATTATCGGCAAAAGTAATGTTCTCTACACGTGACACAAAAGAGAGGGAGGAGAACCATTCTTTGTTACTAGTCATGTGGCGTGAGCAACCTGAATCCACAATCCAAATGTTGTCCTTCCTGAAGCGTGTAACCTACATAGAAGCACAATACGTCGATGACTCAATACTGGGATTAGTCAGAAGGTATTTAGGAATCTAGTACTGAGTCACACGACATCCAACAGAAATAACACGAGAAAGCTGAGATAAAACAACAGGTTTATGAGAAAAATTTTGAGAATTCTTGTACCGAACTACTGACCTATGAGGTGTTACATGTGTAGCACGAGAAACAATAAATTTGGGAGCAATCTTTGCATGTTTCGACTCATTACAGTAGGTTGCAAGTTCCTAACATTCGTTTCAGCATGTGCGGCAAATTTAGCATGAGAGTTATGAGATCTAGCTTGCATTCTTTCCTTTTTAAGCTGTTTAGGTAGTCTATAACAAAAATCTATGACATGACCATCATTATCACAGTAGGTACAATGAAATTTAACTTTTTGTTCATGGCTAGATGAGCAAACAATGTGTTTATTAGTAACCGAATGAGACAACAATTCCGCAGATTTGAAAAACACTTCTTTTTGTTTAGGAACTGTTTTAATCGAACAACTTCCTAATGACTTCACAATTTTAGGTGGGCGTGCCTAAGCATGAGCATGGGAATCAAATCCTAAACAAGATTTATCATTGCAAGATTTAGAAGAATTTAGCAGCAAGTTTAGATTCTTGTTCCCATTACAAAACCGCTCTAGTGTCCTATTCATGTCATCAAGTTTATTTGACAAGTCTAGGCAGTTTTCACATGAAGTTTTTCCTTTTAGTTTGCAATTAGAACAATATTTAACTTCATGAGAATATAAAGCATTGTTCAATATAGAAATTTCATTCATAGCATCTTGTAGTTTCTTATTGAGATCATCACAAGTAGAACAATGCAAATCAATTGTAGAACAGCAAGCATCTTTCAAGTATTTATCATTAAGTGCAGCAAGCTTTTTGCTCTTTTCAATTTCTAAATCAAGTTTATCAAGTGTGGAGGTGTGTGCACTTATTAGAGAGGACAATTGTTCATATCTTAAATCACATGAGGAACAAGAATCATCACTAGGAATCAAAGATTTCAAACGATTAATTTCAGATTCTAGTGACTCAATTTTAATAGCACTGACCCTAAGCTTTTTGTCCTTTTTATTAAGTATAACAGTGGCACGAGAAATAGCATCACACATTTCTTCACAAGTAGGACATACCTCTTCATTGTCGCTATTGTGTTCTGCCTTCTCCATACTTGATCTTGACTTTCCCGCCATGAAGCACAAGTTTGCCAAATCATCTTCATCCTCGTCACCTTCAATGTCCACATCGCTCGAGCCAAGTTATTGATGTGCGGAGATAAAAACTATTCACCAATTGGCATCCTATAAACCCTTATTTTTCTTGTTGTTGTTTGCAGGAGAGTGCTTCGTTATTGTTTGCTTTTCATCCCAGGAAGTAGTACCTTAAAGGTTAGGGCAACCTGTGCGAAAGTGTCTTGTATTACCACATTCAAAGCATCGTTGAGGTTCGACACTTCCTCTCCTTCTAGTTCTCACATTTTGCAATGCTTTTGAGAACCGAGTAGAGATGAGTTAAAGGGTTAGAGAGGACAATAAAGCAAGTGTTCCACAAGATGAAGATTGGCCGGAGCTTGGCATTTCACGTTGAGAAACAAATGCAAGAGACTTGTTGGGTTCTTACGTGAGATTATGTCAATTTCATGAGTTTTCAATTTAGAATATAGAACATATAAAGTAAGTGTACTCATGACAGTAGATTCACGAATAGATGTAACTTTCATCTCCCAAATTGACATGTCTAATGCACTTAGTAATTGTCTAGCATTCTCAGCATCTGAAAAATTAACATTGACGCTACACAAGTTGCTGAGAATTTTATTAAAGCGAGCAAAGGTCTCAAAGCGCATGTACTCCTTTTTGAATATGTCTTGCCTTACCTCCTTGACCGTGTTGTATCCTTCGTGGTAATCACATAGAGCATTCCAAACATCATACTTAGATCAGAGGTGAGCAACACGGTCTATGTCGCTTTGAGTTAATCCTTGTATGATCGAGTTCTGAGCCTTGTTGTTGTTGTCGACATCTCTCATATTTGTAGCCGTAACTTGATCGTTTGACAGCACATCGTAAGGCTTGTACACCTTTTCCAATATTGCAAAACCTTGCACTTGGATGAAAGCCTCCATGCATGCCTTCCAAACCTGAAAATCAATACCACTAAACACACAATGTTTGGCAGAGTATTTCTCCATGATGATTATTCAAACATGTGCAAATCACAAAGATTAGAGCACCGTGGCTCCGATACCAATTGTAGGATCGAAGAGAATGTGAAAATCTACTATAGGGGGAGTGAATGGTAGATTAAAACTTTTCAGCGGAAGCAACAAAAACCCCTAGGCAGAAAATTGATCTGTTAAATAAATTGTGTGTGCGACTAATCTAAACGTGATCAATTGTGACAAAAATAGTATAGATTGTGGAGACTATATTCACGAATACGTAACAACTAGAACCACAAAAATCCGTCAAGAAAAACTCAAGTTACGATCGAAAGATCGAACAAAGGTCAATCTATTCTACCCGAGAAAAACCAGATCTGCAACCTTGCAAAGAAATTCGTGTAGATCAGAAATCACAAATCCAATGACCTTGAAATTTTCACAGATGATATATAATCAAGTTTTAAAGACAACCCAAAAAGAATCACATCAATTGGACCTGTAAAACACAAGTTATGATAAAACCACCAAAGCAAGGTAGTGAGTGATGTGCAGAAACTCGATGAGAAAAACTTGTCTGAAACAAGTCAGATGAACAATGCACAAAAGTTCCTTTAAACTACTATCTTTATTCAATATAACACAAGAGGAACAGCCCAAAATCTATGCACCACGAGATCTGGCCACCCTTGCTTATATAACCAGCCATGAGGCCACCCAGACATAACTAGGACTCGTATCCTACTCAGTTTCCACCGAAACTTTCCATAACTGTTGAAGACTCTTCCATACGCAGATAGAAGCAATCTTAAGACTTCCAAACACCTTAGGAACGTATTCCACATTCCTAAAACAACGCAACTTCATGCTCACCACGAAATCCTAACGTAAACAACTCAAATCTTTCCATATTTGAGTCAAACCCGACTCAGCCGCAACTTGAGTCCATAACCTAGTCAGTTGGACCTTTCTGACCAATTCCTTATGTACACATCTCCTCATCACACCTTGGAACCATGTAGCCACGTCCATTCACTCCTTGAACACGTGCAAACATCTTTCAACGACGTCCACTATACCTTCATATGCATTGTTCTTGATTCAAACATGTTGTGCAACCTCCCGATCAATTCTACCACAATTCCTTCCGAACATGGTTGTTGAACCTCATCTTCTCCCTAAGACTAGATCAATGGATCCCAACACCAGCCATGTCTTGAACTCAAGCAACACCTGCACATGAATAAACAACCAATACTTCCAAGCACAAGTCCTCGACTTGACTCTTGTTAGTTCTGATAACCACAACACCTTAGGTGAGAACCTCTCATAAGCATGTTGCAAACCTTAGCAAAACGATATCAGCCATAAACACCAACACACACCAAAAACCTATTAAAAGAATACTAAGCAAGCTTTCCATAATCTAAAAAGCAAGTTTGAAACATTGCAAGTTAAAAGCAGAACCATTGAAATCTAGCACCGGACCTTTCCGAAGCTAATCGGACCTTGAGTCAAAGCTTACCAAAGCTAGTAGGACCTAGCGCTGGAGCTTACCAAAGCTAGTCGGACCTAGTGCCGGAGCTTACCAAAGCTAGTCAGACCTAGCGCTGGAGCTGACCAAAGCTAGTCGGACCTAGCCACAACAAGTCGGACCTAACCAAAATAAGTCAGACCTAGACAAAAAAGTCGGACCTAGCCAAAGCAAGTCAGACCTTACGTCGGACCTTGCCGGAGCTACCCAAAACAAGTCGTACCTATCGTCAGATCATGCAGGAACTCGGACCTAGAGTTGGACCTTGATGAGATGTGTGTTTTGGAAAAATTCAAAACTTTTATCGTCATAGCCAATGTATTCAGCACACATAGGATGGAGTCTAAGGCAGACGTTCATAATGATTTCTTGCATGGTATTCTGCAGGAAGAAGTATATATGAGGCAACCTCCTAGGTTTGAAAATAAAGACGCACCATCATATGTGTGTAAGCTTGATAAAGCGCTATATGGACTGAAACAAGCTCCCAGAGCTTGGTACTCGAGACTCAGTTCAAAATTGCAAGAGTTTGGTTTCATTCCTTCTAAAGCAAACACGTCTCTTTTTATCTATAAGAAGTCAGGCATCATTATTTAGATGCTAATCTATGTGGACGACATTGTCATCACTGTATCCTCTCAAGAAATCATTCAATCTCTACTCAAGATACTTAACATGCATTTGCCTTGAAAGACTTAGGGGATCCTCATTATTTCTTGGGACTGGAAGTAAAGAGAACCAAAGAAGGCATAGCACTTACACAGTAGAAATACGCAATTGATCTCTTGAGAAGAGCCGGAATGAAAGGGTGCAAACCAGTACCAACCCAACTATCTATCTCGAAGAAGCTTTCTGCACACGAAGGTGAAACACTTGGAAGCGAAGATGCAACAAAATTTTGAAGCATTGTGGCGGCACTTCAATACCTCACACTTTCCAGGCCTGACATCGCCTTCTCAGTAAATAAAATTTGCTAGTACCCGCATGCCCCCAACTCGGTCCATTGGACAGCAGTCAAGCGCATTTTAAAGGTACATACACAACACTGCAAAGTTCGGCTCGTTATTTACTAGATCATCATCTATGGTGATTAGTGCATACTCAGATACCGATTGGGCCGGCTGCCTTGATGATCGTCGTTCCACTGGAGGCTTTGCAATATTTCTTGGATCAAATCTTGTATCATGGTCTGCCAAGAAGCAACAAACATTTTCAAGGTCAAGCACCGAGGCGGAGTACAAAGCATTGGCTTATGCAACATTAGAAGTTATCTGGGTTCAATCAGTACTTGGTGAGCTGTGCATTGAAGAAACTCAGGTACCTTATCTTTGGTGTGACAATTTGGGAGCAACATACTTATCAGCAAATCCTATTTTTCACGCAAGAACAAAACACATTAAGATAGACTATCATTTTGTCAGAGAGAGAGTGGCAAATAAGCAGTTGAGGATTCAGTTTATTCACTCTGGAGATCAAATAGCTGATGGATTCACAAAGGCAACGCCGACACAAAAATTACAGGAATTTCGATGTAATATCAACTTAGCTAAGTTGTGATTAAGGGGATGTTAGAATAGGAAATATATATTTAGGATATTATGTACCCGAGTCTGTTGAGGTAGTTTAGGAATAGAATATTTGTTATAATCAGGATCTTTATCTGTAATCTAAACTTCCTTGTGAACACCACGAGTCAGGTTGTTTGACTCCTATATAATAAACATGTGACCCGAGAAAAGGGTTCAACACTTGCCACATAATTTAACACAGTATAGTGTCTGACTTGGCATATCTGTATGGTCCAGATGAATCTTCTTAGAACCCATGATGACAATGATAATTGTAGCTACTTCATTTTATATGCACGCGAGAACCTGGGGACAGGCTTTGTTGTATGAACAATTGACATTTCTTAATGTACTACAGGAATCCCGATGATTTGCGACGGCCACGACCAGCACAAATAAGCAGAAAATTGTCGCAAATAAGCAATTTGTGACAGTTTTCCTTATTTGCGATGGTTTTCGGCCGTCGCAAGTGTCTTGTCGCACCTAAGCTTATCTGCGGTGGCTTGCGATGGTCATCGCAAACTATAGCCCGGTCCCAACCAGTGGGCCCCCAAGGTTTATTTGCGACAGCCCTGTCATAATTAAGGACCTATTTGCGACGGCTAGGCCATCGCAAACTATAGCCCGGGCCCAGACTGGCAGGCCCCACAACACGATTTGCGACGGCCTGTCCATTGCAATTATGAACCTATTTGCGACGGCCAGAAGCCTTATTTGTGACTGTACTATATAAAAAGCCATCACAAATAAGGTTTTTTATTTTAAAAAAAAAAACAGAAAATACTACCTGGCTCGATGGCCAGAAACACGGAACAGACATAATAAACATTACATCATAACATACACTATACACATCGTCATTACAATGTCCATACATCACATCATCGTCAACAAATCAAACAAGGGCTCACTCGCCCGTCTGACCTCTAAAGCCACCACCGAAGCCACCAAAGTCGTCGTCGTGCCTCACTCCAGCTGGCGATAATGACAGCGACGGAGTTTGAGCAGCAGTCGATGATCCCTGTAATTCATGAAACTTAGTGTTAGAATAGAAATGTATCAACATCTCTCTCCCTCCCTTCATCTCCCTCTATCTCCATCTACATCTCCCTCTCTCCCTCTCCTTTGCCTCTATTTCCATCTACATCTCCCTCTCTCCCTCTATCTCCATCTACATCTCCCTCTCTCCCTCTATCTCCATCTACATCTCCCTCTCTCCCCCTTCATTCCTCTCTCTCTATCTCAATCTATCTCTCTCTCCCTATCCTCTCCCTCCCTTCTTCTCCCTCCCTTCTTCTCCCTCTATCTCCATCTACATCTCCCTCTCTCCCTGTTCATTCCTCTCTCTCTATCGCAATCTATCTCTCTCTTTCCCTCTCAATTGCTCCCTCTCCATCTCAATCTATCTCTCTCACACTCTATCTCCCTATCGCTATCCTTTTCCCTCCATCTTCCTCCCTCTTCTAACTCTATATCTAACTCTATCTAACTATCTTTCACTCTCACTCTCTTTCCTCGCTCTATTTCTAGCTAAGTTGAGGTAAAACTAGAATTGTTAAGTTGACATAAAAAATTACCTGACCCGCAGAAGAAGGGTCGCCTAGAACGACCGGTAGTGGCGATAGCTAGATCCTCAGACATTGCACCTGAGCCATGGCATATCATTGCAAATATTAGATGTTACCTATTAGTAAGTCATTTATGCTTAATTAATGAGAACTTTAGTTTTCATTTTGTTACCTCCATTGTGTCTCGCATTTGCGCCATCCAGACTGCATGGGAATGGATCGTGGCCTTCGTCGCGATCCTTTGCCATTCTGCCTCCCTCCTTTCCTCCTGTCGCCTGAGGTTCTCTTCTATGGTTTGTCGGAGGGACTGCATCTTGATGTCCCTCTGCGAGACGCGATGACCTGACGTGCCCACCGATAAAGACTGCGTGGAGCAGCCTCTCGTAGGTCTCGCCACCCTCGAATCGACGACTCTGTTTAATATGGCAAGCCTATAAAAAATCAATAATATGAAATTGAAATATCTTGAATACTTTGAACTGAAATCGATAAAATGACTTATGAACTCACCTTTTGTGGGCTTTTCCACCTTCGCTTGCATATGCGACTTGAGGATGATTGGTTCATGTTCCCAATTGGAATCTGTGTCGTGTATATTCCTAGCCTCCTACCCGTACCTAGCCTGAAAAACATGAAAACCATGTAAGTTCAACAATCCATATAGTTATATTTAATATGAATGATTCTAAACTTACCAATTGCTCGGTTGTGGCATGACTGCACCCCTGAGACTGAGAAGGGTCCCTGTGATCTCTCTTCCAGATCTCAGCAGGGGTCGGCGCCACCCCCGTCTCACGCTCCTATCAATACGTGTTAGTATGAATAGTATATTATGAATATATAAACATAAGTTACATACACTTACCATGCATTTAGCTAAACACAAATGGTTATCTTGGCCGTCGTTGTGCTTCCCCTCAACCCCTCTACACTCTCGAGCCTTCTCACACTTAGCCTTAAACTCATCGCTAGCCCAGTACCAACAAAGGACCCAAAATGCATTGGACCGACCCTGCAACCATCTCACGCGGCCCTGCACATAGTTGTTGGTCGTCAAAAACACCATTGAGAAAATTATCAAGAAAAATATTTACTACACATAAATTTAAGCACGTACTCCTTCCGTACTCAAAGTATTAGTGATAAATTAAGAGTATTCAAAACAATGTTATATGAATAACTGATGCAAGAAGAAGCGTCTCTCCCTTAGTGATTAGTAGTCATGATTATGTGAAAAGAAATCAAGATGGAAGACATACAGACCTTCCAGGTTAGACGTTGATAGCAAGCTGCTTCTAATCTCTAAAAGGTCAGCGATGAGTCGAAGTAGTAGAGTTTACATGTCGCATCAGTAAAACAAAATTGCCTTCGCTCAGTCATAGCGGACATGTCATCGCCGGCCACGCGTCCTCATGATTGCTCGGAGCTACGTGGAGCGGATAGCAGGTTATTGGGCTATCACTTGACTTCTTCAAGCCTACCCTTCAGGCCCATTACTGAAGAACTGACCCAATCCAGCACCCACCATTGATGGACTGACTAGATCCCATTGGGTTGGGGTGACTGAGAAATTGTCCGCTAGGGTTTGCTCGCTTCTTCTCCCATCTTCTCTCTTGTCAGAAGTGTAGCACGTGGTGCTGGTTCGTCTTCAAGTGCTCATTGATCATTTGAATACGAGCGTTTGACAAAGCTTGTCGAAACGCCTTTGCAGCATTGACGTGAAACACTCTCTTCACATCCTCAAACATGAGAGAGTCGTCCGGGTGCTCTAAAATATATCTTGCCTATGATAAAGAATATATTGAAGAGATGTTCATTAAAAGAGTTTAAGAGTTAAAACATAGAAATTTTATTTAACATACTTACCATAAAATTGGCCCATACGGCCTCCTGAACGTTGTCATGCTCCTGGTGATGGACGCGTGCATAGTTCTCCCACGAAAGAGTAGGCACTTCGTCGATGACCCCGGGATAGTGCAAACGCACTGAGGACCCAAGGACACTGTTCACCGATTTGTGGTGTCTCTAACCGGTGAAAGATGCATCGTACCAAAAGTTGCAAGATATTTTTTGATTTATTACTTAAGTAACAAAAAGAAACCAGAATTGAACACTACGATTTTATTACCTGTCTCCGACCGGACGAATCATGATCCCTTGTGAAGGGACCGCAGGAGGACTGACAAAGTGAGTCCTCCTCGTCCTCCGCTTCTGCTCAGGCGCCACGTCTGGTGACCCAGAAGGCTCGTCACCAGCGGTGCCAAAGGGCTCAGGAACAGACAGCTCGCCAGCCGAGGGCTGGCTCACCGAAGGGTAACCAAGCTCAACTGGTGCTGTAGCCTCTGAGTCAGTCGGTGAGGACTACAACATTCAAATAATTCATAAGTAAGTTCAGTTGGAAATTGGATTTGAATATTTTGTCAAAGACAGGTGAAATTTTCATGTGGCGAAGCATAGAGCTGCTCAAAACGTGCCCCAACAGATGAGAGCATCTGCTCCTGGTCAATGAGGCACCAGCGAAAGCATCCTCAGGTCTAGAAGGGAAGAACCCCCTCGTCGGAGGCACCTTCTTACCCTTCTTTGACGCCACCCTGTTTTAATAGATAATCAGTAAACATGCAAATAAGATATACAAAATTCATGTTACTATCTTCAAGAAAACGTTACTTGTAATCACTTTCAAAATTCATCAACATTATTATCGTGTGCCCTACTCCTTAAACCAGCCCAACAATCTTCCATCATGACCTGTTCTAATTTCCATTTTTGCATATCATCTATTTCTACATCTTCAACATCTCCAACTAATTGTTTGAGTCCTGCACCAAGCTCGACCATAAAAGTGTCTGCCAACTCTTCTTCTTGGTACACTTCTTCAACGTCTTCACTATCAAGGTAACCATCAACCCTAGAAGTATATAACCACTCAAGAGGATTCACCTTATATACTACCCACCAAGCACTGAGCTTTGTGCATGGATAAGGTAGATAATACCTTACTCCACTTGGTCTGCAAGAACAAATGTATCGTAACCTCATAGTAGGTCCTTGTGTTTGATTTCGACCATTCCAAATTGGTTTTCTGGAGTTTCATGAGTGCTACCAAACTAGCCACATCAAAGAAGACAACTCGAAGTGTCTTATTTCCGATAAAAGTAAATTCAAGGATTTTGTTAATGATCCCATAATAATTGGTTACATTCCCTTGAGTGTCAATTGCTCTCATCACAACACCGGAATTTGATGTTACCACGAGAGGACGAAGAGCTTCAAAATGAGTTGTAAGAAAACAAAAGCCATTTACATCATATCGACCATAGCTCGTAACATTCACCAATCCATATGATAGCTGCCGAAAATCTTCATGGACATTGTGAGTCTGGCACTGATCGTAAGTTAAAATAATACTTCTTTAATAGGTGTGTACAAGACGAGAGAGTATTACATAATCTCGAAACCAGGATAGGAAACCCGACCCTCTATTTATAACATCTTCTCGCATCCCTTCTACTTGTTTGGTTGTAGGTTGATGCCTATGTGGCCAACATTGTCCGTAGAACTCATTGAACGTGAAAAACCATCTTTTAGAATACATATGTAGAAAAATATGTCAATTAGCATAAATGTAGGCAAACACTTACTCGAAGTATTCCTGCATGCCTTCTATATTTGCGTACATGTAGATTAAAGCAACAGTCATGTCGCGTTCAGGTAGGACGTAGGTCGTGTAGCTACCAACGGTAGTGCCTCTCGTTTGAAAAATGAAGAGGTCCCTTAAAGGTGGTGATTCATTCACATTGTACTGCATCGCCGAAGTATTGATGTTGTGTTCTTCTGCAAAGTAGACACTTGAAACGTATCATACTTCCTTAAGAGCATATGCTTCAGCGATGCACCCTTCCACCCTTGCCCTGTTGCCAACCATTGGTTTCAGATATCGTAGCGCTCTTTCAATGTGATATGTCCACCTGTATTGCACAGGATCACCAACTTTAGCTTCGTATGAAAGATGGATAAGCAGATCGTGCATTGGATTAAAGAAACCCGGTGAAATTTTTTTCCATCTTATATAAAAGTACGGGTATCTCCTTCTCTAACTTATCCATCATCCCTATCTTGATATCTTTAGCACAAAGATGACTACAGAAATAGCTGATTTCGGCTAAAACCTTCCACACCGCATCATTTAGATAGCCCCAAAACATAACAGGTAAGAATCTTTCCATGATAATGTAATAATCATGACTCTTCAACCCAGTGAGGTTTCCTGTGTTCACATTCACGGCTCGTTTCAGGCTAGCTGTGTAACCATCTGGGAATTTCAAAGTTTTCAACCATTTCATGACTTCTTTCCTTTCTTTAGATCAAAGACAGGAAGAAGCACGTGGCTTACCGCCACTTTCAGAGATTTCAAGAGTTGGACGGTGAAAAATGTCAGTCAAATCGAGTCTAGCTTTGAAATTGTCTTTCATTTTGCCAGACATATCCATGCATGTGCTTATGATACTTTCGCTCATGTTACGCTCTTGATGCATGATATCAATGTTGTGCATTAGAGTCAACGACTTCACATACGGTAGCACCCAATGTCCACATACGTGAGTCTGATTGTGGTCCTCTCCATAACCTACAAAATATCTAGGATGATCTTCATCTGGCACCAGTTTGTCCAACCTATCAGAAATTTCTGACCCATTGAGACATTTTGGTGGTCCTTTAGTGACAATGTTCTGTCTAAAGACATGCCTCTGTTGCCTAAATATGTGATTCGGAGGCAGCCAACGTCTGTGACAATCAAAGTAACATATCTTGCCTCCATGAGTTAGTCGAAAGCAATCCGTGTTTGAAGCACATATCAAACACGTCAGACGATCGTGAGTGCTCTATTCGGAAAACATGTCGTATGCCAGCAAATCATGGACGGAGCACAAATAAGCAGCTCGAAGGTTTAATTTATGCCTCTTGTAACTGTCGTACGCTTCAAATCCTGTCCACAACACTTTCAATTCTTTGATCAGCAATTTCAACATCACGTTGAGATGTGATGTGGGATGATCAAGTCTAGGTACAATGAGGCTGAGGAACATGAACTCGTTCTTCATGCACAGAGCAGGTGGCAGGTTGTACAAAATGATAAAGACGGACCAACAAGAGTATGGCATGGCGTTTGTACTGAATGGTGAGAATCCGTCTGTCGCTAACCTGATGCGAACATTTCTCGCATCACGAGAAAAATCTTGATCGAAGTGGTCTAGCGCCTTCCATACATCACCATCGGACGGATGCGTCAAGGATTCTTTGTTCTCACGTTTACCTTCATTGTGTCATCTCATGTGTCTTGCGTTTCTTTTTGAAAGAAACAACCGCTTCAACCGAGGTGTCACAGGCAACTAATGAAGATGCTTATGTGCAACATTTGTCATCACATTATCGACATCGTCATTAAAAACTTAGACATACATCGGTTTAACACATTTCAAGCACATGTTCTCGTTGGCGTGCTCTTTCCAGAATAGCATGCAGTTGGCTGGGCACACATCGATTTTCTCATAGTTCATACTGAGACCAGATATTTGGATCTTCAAGTGATACATATCTTTAGGCGCTTTGTGAGGTTGTTGAAGGATACCGCAGATCAATTTCATGAGATCATTGTAATAGTTGATGGGAAAAAGTACTTAGACTTAATTGTCATAAATCTGGTCAAGAAAGCAAGGACGGTCACAGCCGTGTGTTCATGCAATCGCTGTTGTGATTTCTTGAGCTCCTCGAAGAACTTGTCAGCCTCTATTGTAGGAGGATCCTCCACTTCCAGAGCCTCTAGCATCTCATCCATCCTATGAACCCTCGTTATATCATCATCCTCATCCACTTCTACTATGAGTCGAGATTTAGTATCGCCGTGGAAGGTCCACAACTCATAATGTGGCATAAAACCATTTTGACATAAGTGAAACGAAAGATCCAATATGCTCAAAAACTTGGTGTTCCAGCATTTCGTACATAGGCACCGCACCTTATCATCCGTTGAAAACAAAAATGCTCGATCCAAAAATTTATCTATCTTGATGTACCACTCATCCGAGCGACCACCAGTTCTGCTCTTCCATCCAGTATACATCCAACTGTGGTCTTCACCCATGTTTGACTCTGCAATTTAAAGCGGAAGAAATTATCGTTAAAGTATGCAGGATTTGTCCTGCTTCTAACGAGAAACAAACCCGAATCCGAACAAAATTTTGGCAGCATAACCTCGCTTGTTTTACACTACACCCCCTTGTTGACGTTTCTTACGTCAGAGACAAAAATCTGCAAGTGCACGAAAACTGTCGTGTAGCACTTCCCCTTAAGAGAGTATTCCAAGGGTATCGAATCCAAGGAACGTGTGTGTAATCTTTCTAACTAATTAACCCAAGGACACAAAGTTATTTTGTAGGCAAGGAAGAGAGAGGAATTCAATGTATTGATTCTAATTCAAAGGAATTTGCAGTAGTCGCTTGCTTTGGGCACGGGTTTACCCCTAGCTACACTAGGCTACTCTTGCCAAGAGCCTATGGCATAGTCGAACGTGGAGGATTACAAAGGACAGATAGGGCTGTCACCACCTACTGCCTACCTCTTGGGTCTAAGAGATATTCACTATTGATTTCTAACCAAAGCACCACACATACATTCTAAATCACAACTCTAGTTGTTTCGAACACAAAGCTACAACTAGAGCCTCTAATAAATTAAAGCAATGAACCCAAAAGTAACCACTTGTGCACACTACTATGAATTGAGAATCAAACTTGAATTGAATTCACAAAGGCTTACTTGCCTTTGTAGGGGTACAAGTGTAGAAGAGGGCCTTGACAAGCTCAAGCCTCCTTCTCCCAAACACTTCACCACACTCTCCTTCTACTTGGAATCCTCTAGGACTACTCTAAATCTTTGGAGTGATATTCTATTCTCAACTTTTGGTGTGTGTGTGTGTGTGAAGTGAGGTGTGGGGTTGTATTTATAGGGGGGGGGGTCTGTTCCGGCCACCAAATGCGCACGAATAAGTCACCCATGACCTCTTCAAGCCGAGAGGAGCCAACACATGGCATTTGACCGTGAAAGGCGCCATGACCTAGTCGGCCGACTAGGGGGGTCGGCCAACCTGGTCTCAGCCCCGTTGGACTGTGCTTCCTCCAGGTCTTGCTAGGTGGGTCCCATCCCCTTATATGGGTGCTACACCGTTAGATGGCATCGGATACTTCTGTTTGTGGGCAATTTTATCCATGTGATGACACGTGACATCGCTTGATTCGTCGAAACCTAGTTTTATAGATTACTCCCTGCATGTCTTGGTATTTTGGGTCTAAATTCACCTGCATATAGATAAACACCAACACTTGTAGAATTGGTTAGTTTTTAACCCTACCACAACATTGTGTTTCTCTTTTGTGCACATTATGAGATGAATTGACGATCTAAATATGGAACTTAAGGATTGTCAACAAACTCCCCCACACTTAGTCCTTTGCTCGTCCTCGAGTGAAGGCAAGAAAAAAAAACTAAGGTGCTGTCATAAATTCGCTTATAAGTTAGAAAAAGTGAATACTAGATATTTAAACTCATACCTCAATTCATGAATTCCCTTTGTGGAGTGTGGCTATGACATCAATCTTGGGTGTTTGAATAGTGGAATGGTTGGGATGTAGTTCTCTTGGATCTTCCCCAGCTGAAATAATTTGACGATTTGCTACATTTGGAAGGTCGAAGGAACAACTGCCCTTATCTCTCATTTGGAATCTCTCAAGTTTCTCAATGTGTTGTTATCCTATTGTTGTACCAGTTTTGTCCCTACACTAAATATGGCTATATCTGGAGCTTGGTAGGGATAAATGTGGCACACATTGCAATTCATGTATTACTAAGCCAAAAACATGATCCTATGAGAGACTTATGCAACAAACAAATTGACAGAGGAAATCCTTGTGTACATGAATGGAATGGATACATATGAACTCCATGATTTTCTCTTTAAGGATGAAACATGGCTACTCTTTTTTTTTTCTTTTTCTCTCTCATTTTCTTCTTTTGAAGAGTAGATGTTTTTTTTTGAATTCCGTAGCCATGTCTTCTACTCCTGTTTATTTTTTCTAGAGAGATTTTGATGATCAAAATGTATGGAGTTTTCTTTATTGGATGGATGAATGGTGGATGCAAGTTCTCAATGTGAGAAATTTTGCATGAATAGGGTGCACAAGAATTTCTAAGTCAAAAGGTTCATGCATGTCACTCAATTGGGTCACGAGTTTGACAAAAGTCAATGAAAGGCAAAGTGGCATATGCATGTGGTTTTCAAGACCTTGTATCATATGGTCGTGGTGGGTATGTAAATCTCTAATCAGAGAGTCAGGCAACATTCAAGACTCCAAATTGTGTAAACATCAAAAATCAATTTCAAACAAGGAGATATCTCCTCAAGTAACTCATTTACCATATCACACTAGTCAAATACTTAGATGATATGTTTTCCTATTATGCTTGTGGGAATCATAAACAGGGCAATAAATTGAAATATAGAGTATTCAAATTTTTAGCTCAAGCAAATTTTGACTACGAAGTTTTAAATGCTAATTGTTGAGTAGAATTTCCTTCGAATATTCAGTATTAAATATCAAATCAACTCAAACAGTAACATAGCATGCATATTTAGGGGTAGGAGATCCAAACCAAATTTGTGAATCGAAACGAAGCTGTGTGGGGCCCACACCAGGTCGACCAACCAGGGGTTTCGGCTGACCCCCTTATGGCCTCTCTATTGCTCTATTTTGACATGTTGAGTGGTATAATCGGTTGTAATGTGTTTTGAGATGCAACACTAATTTTGTACATTGGGATTTGGTGAATTTGGGGCACCCCCCAAACTTGTTCCCTGAATTCTTTATTCACACAAAATGAACTAAATATGGAACTCTATCGGGTTAGATGAATCGGTAAGTTCTTATTATTGAACTCATATATTGGGATGCTTACTGTCGGTACCCTCAAGACCGGGTACCCCCGCATACAAGAAGAAGCTCCAGACCCAGCCTCCCCGCTGAGGCGTCCTCTGGCTCCGAACCCTTGCTCCCACCGATGAGGGCTCCGAAGCTGCCAGATGTCCTTCATCTCTAGGCCCTTGCTCCCACCAAGGAGGGCTCCGGAGCTACCACGCGCCCTCCGGCATCGCGCCCTCGCTCCCGTCGAGGGGGGCTCCGGAGCTGGAGTGTGTTCCATGACTTGCAATAAGTTGTGGGCCCTGAAGAGTAAACGGCAGTGCGTCATGTCCAGTCATGCATCGAAGGCGCGCGCCTTCCCAGGCGCACGGTGCAGCACACGCCCCCAGTCAGGTACCGCTGCATCCAATCACATCGCAGTGAAGGCGCCACAGGCCTACCCCGCTTTGCCAAGTGGGTAGCTTACGGCGATAAGATGGATGGGACGTTTCCTGCCATCATCGATGACTACGCATGGCCACTGGCATCTGACATGGCAAGACGACGAGACTTCAAGCCGCGGTCAGAGGTAGCGTACGAAAGAAACTTTAGATCTTGTACATGATAAGATCACCCCAGCCCACCTGTTGGGCCCTGGGCCCCACTTGTAAGTTGTCCGACCTTGGACTATAGAAGGAACGGGCAGCCACCGACTTAGATCATCTTCGCTAGTCCGCTCAGACCCTGGGACCAGACAAAAACATCACACACGCATACACACATACTAGCAATACCATCCACTGTAGAGTAGGGTATTACGCTCCTTGCGGCCCGAACCACGTAAAACCATTGTCTCATACTTCCATCCACTAGAACACTTGATTGAGGCCTGCTAGCCCCGCCAAACATGAACCTCCGCGGGCTGCTCCTTAGTAGATTCGAGGGAAGTGTCGCTCTAACACTTCGACTCTTACATTATTCAACCTAAACATAATGAAATAAAAAATTTTGGAATAAACATAAATGAAACTAGTAAGCATCCTATGCGGTCGGGACATCTAAACTAAGGAGCATTATAGATATCGGGCTTCTCGACGGCATTGCATATAACCCAAAGCTTGGCGCTCATGCCACGGCAAACACCATCAATCTCCTCCTTGAGGGATATGATTTCATCCTTCAGTTCTTCCCTTTCAATGCGCCCTTCAGCCACTAACTCCGATAGCTTCTTGTTCTCCAAACGGAGAGAAGCTAACTCCTTAGAAAGTTGTGCCACCTTAGGGGCACGAGGATATTTCCCATCGTTGTCCTCAAATTGGCTAGATTGCCCTCTATCGGCGTTTCTACAGCGATGGTGGGCGACGCTGGAGCAGCCAGCTCCGGCACCATCCAGGGGACCCGCCGTCGACATTCTTCTCGTTGATGATGGGCGACGCCGGAGCATCCAACTCTGGCACCTCCCAGGGGGACCGACAAGGATGTTTCTTAGCGTTGATGGTGGGTGCCACCGGAGCATCCAGCTCTGGCACCTTCCAGGGGCCCCGCCATCAATGTTTCGCACGTTGAGGGTGGGTGGCGCCTCGGTTCGGTGGTTGCCTCATCGCCATCGACAACGGAGACTTCTGCAATGACAAACACACATCTCAATTCAAGTCTGGCGCTCCCCAGGGGGCCTGCCAGCGTCAACTATCCATGCTCCCGCACTCCACCGGTGGCCTGCTGATGACATCCTGCGACTAAGTGGTAGGCGTGCCCAACCAGTTGGCCACACCTACCAGGGGGGCTCTAAGATGTCTCATGGGCAAGACGTCAAGCGGTTTCTCACCACCATGGCGATAACGATGTCACCAAGGCGTTACAGTAGGTTTGACCCAAAGATTTGCTGTAAGTTCTACTTTTGGTAGGTGAGAGGTCCAGAGTATGTAGCCTACTTAGTCTGGTCCTGCACCCTAAGCGTGTACACTTTGACTCCCCAGCGCCACTTTGGTAAAGCTTCACCCTGGGCGTAGTGGTAAGATAGTGTTTTTTTCTCTGAAAAGTGTGTCATAGTGTCTAGGAGCAGCGCTCGAAGCAACTAAGCTCCGGTGGGTCCGGTCCAGGGTGTTCAGCCTGCTTAGCATGGTTTCAACCCTAAGCCTGTACATTTTTCCTCCCTTGTCATCCAGAGCGGGTTGTTGCCCTCTTGTAAAGCCTGCCTCCTCCTATGATTACCAAGTTAGAAGAACCACTATCTTGCACTATGCTCCATTTATTTTCATTTAATTACACATTAATATTATGATAATCAAATCATGCTCGTTCTTGCACGTTCTCTGTTATATGCTCGGGCACTCTCTCCCTGTCTCGCGCCTAGTGGAGTTATGCAATCCTACTGCTGGTGGGTCTGCTTGAGGTTCCTGTGATGTATTTGGGTTCTTTGGTTGATTTCCTGCTCGGGAGCCTGTGGCGCCTACTGGTCACTCCCCTGAAAATCTAACGCCCGTGAGAGGTCCAGACTGTACAGCCTGCTTAGCCTGGTCATGCACGCTAAGCATGTACGCTTTGCCTCTTCAGCGCTAATGGCTGAGTACAGGGGGCCAGTTGGCACACACTCCTGAGCAGGGCAATAATCATAACCCGGATACCGTCACACTGAATTACTCACACACAGTAAGCCCGGCTTGGGACCGTAAGACATAACAAGACTAAAAGCAGGAAGGGAGTAACTGACGAGCAAAATTATTTACATTATGCTTTAATTTTGTGCTTACTTTTGCATATCGTCTGCCATATGCCCGGTTACATTTCTCCTGTCTCGTCCTAGTTGGAGTTGTGCTATCCTACTAAAGGCGGATCCGCATGAGGTACCTGCAATGTGTTTGGGGTCTGATGATCATTTTCTTGGTCGGGATCCATGGTGTCGAATGGTTCTAACTCCTGAAAGGCTAACGCCGAGCTGGAGGTCTAGGGTGTGCAACCTTCTTAGCCTGGTTCTATACCCTAATCATGCACACCTTTCCTCCTAGTGCTAACAGCTAAGTAAAGGGGGTCGGACGACTCATGCCCTGAGCAAGGCAGCGACCATATCCTGAATGTTGTCGCAGCGAATTACCCATGCTCTATATCTTAGTTAAGGATCGTAAGCCATAACGGAACTAAAGTGCAGGGAGTGGTGACCGGCGAAGTATAAAGAGGCTAAGAAAATTGCAATGCGCGTTGTGAGTAAAGCAAGGGGGCAGGCCTATGATGCGCTATTCGAGAGGCTAGGGACAAAAGAAGGTGAAAAGGATATATACATGATGGCAAAACTTCGCGAGAGAAAGGTGAGAGATCTCAACCAAGTCAAATGCATTTAGGATGAGGTAGGCAACATTCTATTGAAGGAAGAAAAAATTAGGAACAGATGGCGGGACTATTTCAATGGACTATTCAATGACAGGAATGAGAGTATTAGTTTTGAGTTGGATGACTCATCTGATGACACCAACAAAAGATTCGTACGGAGGATACAAGATTCTGAGGTTAGAGAGGCCTTAAAAAGGATGAAAGGAGGAAAGGCCAGCTGCCCCGATGATGTCCCCATTGAGGTGTGGAGATGTCTGGGGGATGTAGCAATAGTATGGCTCACTAAACTATTCAACCGCATTTTTCAGTCAAACAAAATGCTTGAAGAGTGGTGGAAAAGTATTTTAGTACCCATCTTCAAAAATAAAGGAGATGTTCAAAGTTGTACTTATTACCGAGGAATTAAGTTCATGAGTCATACTATGAAGCTCTGGAAGAGAGTGATTGGACACCGCTTGAGGAAAGTGACCAATGTCACTAAAAACTAGTTTGGTTTTATGCCTGGGAGGTCCACTATGGAGGCGATTTTCTTACTCTGTCAACTTATGGAGAGGTATAGGGAGCAAAAGAAGGATCTACATATGGTGTTCATTGACTTGGAGAAGGCATACGATAAGGTACCAAGACCGGTCATGTGATGGGCACTAGAGAAACACAAAGTCCCAACAAAGTACATTAACCTTATCAAGGATTTGTACGATAATGTGGTGACAAGTGCGCGTGTAAGAGATAGTGAGACCAACACTTTTCCTATCACAATAGGGTTACACCAAGGATCGGCCTTAAGCCCTTACATCTTTTCCTTAGTGATGGATGAGGTGTCGAAGGATATACAAGGGGATATCCCTTGGTGTATGCTCTTTGCTGATGATGTAGTGTTGCTAGATGAAACTAGGGATGGTGTTGATAGAAAATTGGAGCTATGGAGGCAGACATTAGAGTCTAAGGGGTTTATACTTAGTAGAACCAAGACCGAGTATATGAGATGCAACTTTAGTGATGTCGGGTGCGAGGATGGTATTGTTAGTTTACAAGGACAAGTAGAACAAAGAAGAGACACATTTTGATATTTAGGATCAATGTTACAGAGCAATGGTGATATTGACGAAGATGTTTGCCATAGGATCAAGATCGGGTGAATGAAGTGGCGACAAGCATCTGGAATCTTATGTCATAAGAAAGTTCCACAAAAATTGGAAGGAAAATTCTATAGGACGGTGATAAGACCTGCAATGCTGTATGGACCAGAATGTTGGCCAACTAAAATGCAACATGTCCAACAAATGAGTGTTGCGGAGATGCGCATGCTACGGTGGATGTGCGGTCACACAAGAAGAGACAAAATTAGAAACGAAGTGATACGTGATAGGGTAGGGGTGGCCCCGATTGAGGAGAAGCTAGTCCAACATCGCCTACGGTGGTTTGGGCATATCTAGCGGAGACCTCCAGAAGCACCGTTAATGGTGGGACTATAAAGAGTAGACAAAATTTTAGGAGGGGTAGAGGTCAACCAAGGTTGACATGGCAGGAGGCGGTGAAACGAGACTTAAAGGAGTGGGACATACAGAGATTTGGCTCATGATAGGACTGCATGGAAATTAGCAATTCAATGTGCCAGAATCTTAGTTTATTTGTAATTTGCTACTCTTACCTTCTTTCTTATTAACCCATTTCTCAAATAAATAAAATGTAAAATCTTATTTTATTTGTATTTTTTTACTTTCATCTTATTTTCTATTACTTTTCTTCAAAATTGTTGGGTTTCATTTCTAGCCGACCCCATCTTGTTTGGGACAAAGGCTTGGTTGTTGTTGTTGTTGTTGTTGTTGTTGTTGTTGTTGTACGTAAACACCGTAATGGCCACCATAGGAGCTAGCATGGCATTTCTCAATAATCTTGGTTCCTTCAATTTATGGGACGCACCTTCTAAGAAGGCCATCAGCACAAACTCGATAGAGATATGGTTCATCCCAAAGGTGTCTTCGACTCTCATAGATGAGTTTATTTTTGTTTTCCCCTAGTAGTATGCGTATCTCGTGACCATGAAGTTCACGATATCCGCATAGCAAGGGTGAGAATCAGTCACCTTGAGAAGCATATCACCTCGTAGGAAGTCATTGATAGGGATGTCCATGGTTTGCGTGCCTTCCATACGCGAGAGATGATCTGCCACGGAATTCTCTACTCCTTTCTTATCCTTTATTTCTAATAAAAACTCTTGGAGTAGGAGAATCCAACGGATTAGCCTTGGTTTAGCATCCTTTTTGGTGAGCAAGTACTTCAAGGCAGCATAGTCTGTGTAGATTATGATCTTGGCTCCAACCAAATAGGACCTAAACTTATTGATAGCAAAAACTACTGCGAAGAGCTCTTTTTTAGTTGTGTCATAATTGAGTTGAGCTCCTGTTAGAGTTTTGCTAGCGTAGGCTATTGCATGATGCTTTTTATCTTTGGTTTGGCCTAGGACCGCACCAACACCAAAATCATTAGCATCACACATGATTTCAAATGGCAGCGTCGAATCGGAAGGTTGAATGATTGGAGCTGAGATGAGTGCATTTTTGAATTTTTCAAATGATTTAAGGCATTCCTCATCAAAATCAAAGGGAGGTTCCTTAGCTAGTATGTTAGTGAGGGGTCTAGCGACTTTTGAAAGGTCTTTGATGAATCGCCAATAGAACCCCGCATGATCCAAAAAGCTGCGGATTCCTTTAACATTTATAGGTGGTGGAAGTTTTTCAATGACTTCAATTTTTGCTTTGTCCACCTCTATCACCCTCTCGGACACTAAGTGTCCAAGAATGATGCCTTCACGGACCATGAAATGGCACTTTTCCCAATTAAGTATGAGGTCCTTCTATTGGCATCTTTGTAAGACCTTGTCTAAATTTTCCAGACAATGATCAAAAGTTTTCCCATAGCTGGAGAAATCGTCCATGAAAACTTCCATGATCTCCTCAATCATGTCAGAAAAGATAGACATCATGCGTCTTTGAAAAGAGACAGGAGCATTGCATAGTCCAAAGGACATACGCCAGTAGGCATACGTTCCCTAAAGACATGTGAATGTGGTCTTACTTTGATCATCGGGGTGGATTGGGATTTGATGATAACCTGAATACCCATCAAGGAAATAAAAGTAGGAATGTTTTGCCAACCACTCTAGCATCTTGTGAGACCTATGTGTGCTGAATTCAGTGGCTATGGCGATCAAAATTTTGAATACTACCAAAACACCTTTATCATCAAGGTCTGACTCTAGGTCCAAGCTCCAGCAAGGTCCGACGATAGGGCTGACTAGTTTTCGTTAGCTCCGTCTCTAGGTCCGACTAGCTTCGGTAACCTCCGGCGGTAGGTCCAACTAGCTTTGGTTAGCTCCAACGCTAGGTCCTGCTAGCTTTGGTAAGTTCCAGTGCTAGATCCTGTTAGTTTTGGTAAGCTCCGGTGCAAGGTACGGTTAGCTTTGGCAAGGTTCAGAGCTTGATCACAGTGGTTTTGCTTTTAATTTGCAATGCTTCGAACTTGTTCTTTGGATTATGGAAAGTTTTCTTAGTTTTCTTTTACTAAGTTTTTGGTGTGTTTCGGTGGTTATGGTTGATATGTTTTTTCTAAGGTTTACAACATACTTATGTGAGGTGCTCACGTAAGGTGTTGTTGTTATCAGAACTAACGAGAGTCAAGTTGAGGACTTGTGCTCGGAAGTATTGGTTGTTTATTCATGTGCAGGTGTTGCTTGAGTTCAAGACATGGCTGGTGACGGGATCCATTGAACTATTATTAGGGAGAAGATGAGGTTCAACAACTAAGTTCGGGAGGAATTGTGGTTGAGCTGACCGGGAGGTCGCGCAACATGGTTGAATCAAGAACAATGCGTATGAAGGTATTGTGGACGTCGTTGGAATATATTTGCATGTATGCAAGGAGTGCATGGACGTGGCTACATGGTTCCGAGGCATGATGAAGATATGTGGACGTAAAGAATTGGTCGGAAAGGTCCAACCGACTAGGTTATGGACTCAGGCTGCGGTTGAGTCGTGTTTGACTCAAATATGGAAAGTTTTGAGTTGGTTACGATAGGATTTTGTGTAGGTCACGAGTTTGAGTTGTTTTAGGAATGTGAGATACGTTCCTAAGGTGTTTGGAAGTCTTAAAATTGCTTCTATCTGTGTATAAAAGAGCCTTAAGCAGTTATGGAAAGTTTCGATTCGTGAATTGAGTAGGATTAGAGTCCTAGTTAGGTTCGGGTTGGCCTAAGGGCTGGTTATATAAGCAAGGGAGGTCAGAGATTGTGGTGCACGACTTTGGGGCCATTTCTCTTGTGTTTTCATCAATAAAATTCATAGTTTGAAGGAACTTTTGTGCCTTGTTCGTCCGACTTGTTTTCATCAAGTCTTCCTCGTCGAGTTTCTGCACATCACTATCTTTCTTTGATGGTTTTATCATAACTCAAGTTTTACAGATCCGATTGATGTGATTCTTTTTTGTTTGTCTTCAAAACTTGATTTTCTATCATTTGTGAAAATTTCACGGTCATTGGATTTTTGGTTTTGGATCTACACGGGTTTCTTTGCAGTATTTTAGAGCTGTTTTTCTTAGGTAAAACAGATTGACCTTTGTTTGATCTTTCGATTGTAACTTGAGTTTTTCTCAACGGATCTTCGTGATTCTTGTTATGATGTCTTCTTTACTTGATTCTCCACAATCTATACTTTTTCAGTTATAATTGATCACCTTTAGATTAGTCGCACACACATTTTTTTTATCAGATTGTTTCTCTGCCAACAGGTTTTTCGTTGCTTCCGCTGAAAAGTTTTAATCTACCATTCACCCCCCTCTGGTAGCTTTACATGTGCTTTTTGATCCTACAATTGGTATCAGAGCCACGATGCTCTAATATTTGTGATGCGCACGTGTTTTTGACTAATCCTCATGGAGAAATACTTGGCAAAACCTTGTGTGTTTGTTGATATTGATTTTTAGGCTTGGAAGGCATGCATGGAATCTTTTATCCAGGTGCAAAGCTTCGCGATATGGGAAAAAGTGTACAAGCCTTACGATGTGCCGCCGAACGATCAAGTCACGGCTACAAACATAAGAGATGTCAACAACAATAACAAATCCTGCAACTTGATAATCCAAGGACTGACTCAGAGTGACTTCGACCGTGTTACACACCTCCGATTGGCGTACGATGTGTGGAGAGCACTTTGTGACTACCATGAAGGATCCAACACAATCAAGGATGTAAATTAGGATATGCTCAAAAAGGAATACATGTGCTTCGAGATGCAACCCGGTGAGTCCATTGATTACCTTTTTGCCCACTTTAATAAAATTCTCAGCAACTTGCATAGTGTCAATGTTAACTTTTCAGATGCTGAAAATGCTAGGCAATTGTTAAGTGCATTAGACATGTCAATTTGGGAGATGAAAGTCACATCTATTCGTGAATCTACTGTCATGAGTACACTTACATTAGATGTGCTATATTCTAAATTGAAAACTCATGAAATTGGCATAATCTCACGTAAGAACCCCAACAAGTCTCTTGCATTTGTTTCTCAACGTGATATTCCTAGCTTCGACCAATCTTCATCTAGCAATACACTTGCTTTGCTGTATTCACTAACCCTGGAACAGATTGAAGAATTTCCAGAAGAAGAGCTAGTGCTCATCTCTACTCAGTTTTCAACGATGCTTTGAATGAGGTAAGACAGAACACTTTCGTACAGATTGCCCTAGCCTTTCAGGTCCTTCTACCCGTGATGAAAAGCAGAATAAAGTCATGTCCTCTATCAATACCAACAAGAAGAAGAAGGGTTTTACAGGATGCAAATTGATAAATAGTTCCATCACTGCACTTCAAGAACTTGGCTCAAGTGATGTAGACATTGGAAGTAACAAAGATGAAGATGATCTGGCAAACTTGTGCTTCATGGAGGGCAAATCAAGGTCAAGTATGGAGGATGTAGAACACAACAGTGACAATGAAGAGGTATGTCCTACTTGTGATGAAATGTGTGATGTTATTTCCTGTGCAACTGTTATTGTTAAGAAAAATGTCAAAAAGCTTAGGGACAATGCTATTAAAATTCAGTCACTAGAATTTGTAATCGTATGAAAACCTTGATTCCTAGTGATGATTCTTGTTCCTCATGCGATTTAATATATGAACAATTGCCCTCCTGAAGAAATGCACACTCCTTCACTCTTGATAAACTTGAGTTAAAGATTGAAAAGAACAAAAAGCTTGTTGCACTTAATGACAGAAAATTAAAAGATGCTTCTTGTTCTACAAATGATTTGCATTGTTCTACCTGTAATGATCTTGAAAAGAAACTAAAAGATTCTATGAATGAAATTTCAATACTGAATAATGTTTTACATGCTCATGAAGTTAAATATTGTTCTAATTGCAAACTAAAAGGGAAAACTTCATGTGAAAATTGCCTAGAATTGTCAAAGAAACTTGATGACATGAATAGGACACTAGAGCAGTTTTGTATTGGGAACAAAAATCTAAACTTGCTGCTGAATTCATCAAAATCTTGTAATGATAAAACTGGTTTAGGTTTTGATTCCCTTGCTCATGCTAAAGCACATCCACCTAAAATTGTCAAGTCATTAGGAAGTGGTTTGATTAAAATAGTTCCTAAACCAAAAGAGGTGGCTTTTGAATCTGCAGGAGTGTCGTCACATTCGGGTTTAAATAAACATACTGCATGCTCATGTAGACATGAACACAAAGTTAAATTTCATTTTACCTATTGTGGTAGAGATGTTCATGTCATATATTTTTGTTATAGACTAGCTAAACAACATAAAAAGGAAAAAATGCAATCTAGATCTTATAACTCTGATGCAAAATTTGTTGCACCTACTAAACCGAATGTCAGGAACATGCAACCTGCTGTTATGAGTCAAAAACACTTAAAGTTTACCTTCGGAGCTTCAGTTCTTACCTCCGAACCTCCTATTGTTACCTCTGGACCTTCTATTTTTGCCTCCGGGGCTACTGATTTTTGTGCTACACAAGTAAAACCTTATAGGTCACTAGTTAAGAACGAAAACTCTCAAACTTTGACTCATAAACATGTTGTTTTATCTCAGCTGTCTCGTGTTGTTCCTACTGGACGCCGTGTGACTCAGTACTGGATTCCTAAATGCCTATTGACTAAACCCAGTATTGAGTCATCGACGTATTGTGCTTCTATGTAGGTTACACGCTTGAGGAAGGAGAATATTTGGATTGTGGATTCAGGTTGCTCACGCCACATGACATGTAACAAAGAATGGTTCTCCTCCCTCTCTTTTGTGTCACGTGTAGAGAACGTTACTTTTGCCGATGATTCTTCAACTCCTATAATTGCTAAGGGTTCGGTTATGGTAAATGATCACTACACTTTGAAAGATGTGGCACTTGTCAAAAATTTGAAATACAACTTGCTTTCTATTTCACAATTGCTAGATAAAAATTTGGAAATTATTGTCAATAAAAATTGCTGCGAAGTTGTAGATTCAAATAGTGAGCTTATTTTTAACATGTCTCGCTTTGGAAGAGTTTCTAAAGATGATTTTGATATGTCTTCTTCTAAGCATAGGTGTCCAGTTGCTAATGATTCTAAAGACTTATATTTTTGGCATCGTAGACTTGGTCACGTAGGCTTTGATCATCTCATGCGTGTTAGTGCTCTTGATCGTATACGTGGGCTGCCTAAGCTGAAAAGGGACAAATAAATTGTGTACTCTTCTTGTAGACTTGCTAAGATGGTTGCAGGTTCACATACTCCTCTCACAATGATCATGACAACTAAATCTGGTCAACTTTTGCATCTTGACACCGTATGACCTTCACGTGTTCAATCCTTCAGAGGTAAATGGTATGTACTTGTGATTGTTAATAATTATTCTAGATACTCTTGGGTTTACTTTATGGAATCTAAGAATGAAGCTTTTAGTCTCTTTAGAACTTTATTTCTAAGATTATCAATCTATCACCCAAGATCATTAAAAGAAATTAGAAGTGACAACGGAACTAAATTTAAAAATCAATATTTTGATCACTTTTGTGCTGAAAATGGAATAGATCATCAATTTTCTTCACCATATGTACCTCAACAAAATGGTTTTGTAGAAAGAAAGAACAGAACCTTAGTTGAGATGGCAAGGACTATGCTTGATGAATATCAAACTCCTAGAAAATTTTAGGCTGAGGCAATTGCAACCGCTTATTATGTCTCAAATCGTGTTTTCTTACATGCTAAGCTAGGTTAAACACCATATTAGCTTAGGTTTGGACATAGGCCTAGTGTTACACACTTTCGGGTCTTTGGTTGCAAATGCTTTGTTAAGAAACATGGTAATCTTGATAAATTTGAACCTAGATCCATTGATGGCATGTTTCTTGGTTATCCATCTCATACTAGAGGTTATCTTGTGCTTTTACTTGACACTAACAAAATTGTGGAGACTTGTGAGGTTTCTTTTGTTGAAGCTAGCCCAGGTACTAGCTCAAACATTGCAGGTCCGGATCCATATCCTCAGGGGGAGAGCATTTTTGTTGAAGATGAGGAAGAAGTGGAGCTGCTGCCCAAAAATTCAGTAGCAAATGACTTTGGTTCAGCTCCAGATGTTGATTCTCAACCAGCACTGACAACTATCATTGCTGATTCAGATTGTCCTCAAGTCACGAGCTCATTGATTTGTGATGAACATGAATAAGAAGAAGCTTGTGAAGTGTCTACTCCCCTCCAGATTCTCAAAAGTCACCCTCCACAAAAAATGATTGGAAGCTTGCACGAACGAGACACACGGTCTAGGTTTTGCGATCCAAACTCTCACGCTCATTCTGCTTTTGTTGCTTCTTTTGAATCCAAAGATATATCGCACGCACACACTAATGAATCTTGGATTTTTCCCATGCAAGAAGAGTTAGAAATTTTTGAAAGAAATATTGTTTGGAAACTTGTACCTCCACCACAAGGTCACACTTTAATTGGAACTAAATGGGTGTTTAAAAATAAACAAAGTGAGGATGGAGTTGTGGTTAGGAATAAGTCTAGGTTGGTTGCTCAAGGTTTCACACAAATTGAAGGTCTAGATTTTGATGAAACTTTTGCTCCTGTTGCTAGATTAGAAGTCATAAGAATTTTGCTAGCTTTTGCTGCATCTAAAGATTTCAAGTTATATCAAATAGATGTTAAAAGTGCTTTTCTTAATGGCTATATAGATGAAGAGGTTTATGTCAAGCAACAACCAGGTTTTGAAAATCAGATTTTCCTAATCATGTTTACAAACTGTCCAAAGCCTTGTACGGTCTCAAACAAGCCCCTAGAGCTTGGTATGATAGGTTAAAAACATTCTTACTTGAAAAGGGGTTTGCCATGGGCAAGGTTGATAAAACTCTTTTTGTTCTTAAACATGGCAATGACTCATTATCCGTTCAAGTGTATGTGGATGATATTATCTTTGGTTGTGCTTCTCATGATCTTGTGTCAAAGTTTTCAGCCATGATGAGTTCTGAATTTGAGATGAGTATGATGGGAGAACTCACATACTTTTTGGGGATGCAAATCAAGCAAACTAAGGAGGGAACCTTTGTGCATGAAACGAAGTATACAAGAGACCTTCTTAAGCGCTTTAACATGGACAAAAGAAAGCCTCTTTGGACACCAATGGGAACAGCAACGACACTTGAACTTGATGAAGAAGGTGAACCCGTGGATCAAAAAGAATAAAGAAGCATGATTGGATCACTTTTGTACCTCACGACATCAATACCGGACTTACAATTTAACGTATGTCTTTGTGCACGGTTTTAAGCTTTTCCACGTGCTTCACATCGTCAAGCAATCAAAATAATTCTTAGGTACATACATGGAACTAAAAAATTTGGCATTTTCCTTCCTCCTTCCTCAACCATTATTTTGAAAGCTTTTTGGGATGCTGATTCTGGGGGTTGTAGGATTGATAGGAAAAGTACTTCGGGTGTTGTCATTTTCTTGGTAATTCACGTGTTGCTTGGTCTTCTAGAAAACAAAGTTCACTTGCACAATCCACAGCCGAATATGAATATGTAGCTGCCACTAGCGCTTGCTCACAAATTTTTTGGATTGTTCAAACACTTAAGCACTATGGGATTGATCTAGATAGTGTTCTATTATTTTGTAATAACGCTAGTGCCATTTGCATTGCTAAAAACCCCGTGCAACATTCTAGAACTAAGCACATTGACATTAGGTATCACTTTCTTCGTGATAATATTGAAAAAGGAAACATTATGCTTCACTATGTAGATATCGAACAACAGTTGGCTGGCATTTTTACAAAATTTTTGGATTTAACTCATTTTTGTTACATTCGTAGTGAAATAGGAGTTCTGCATCCTCATGTCTTAAATTAAGAGGGAGTTTTGAAACTTTGAAACTTTATGTGTGAATCTGAATTTAAAATAATATGAGCATAGTATTTCATACATATATGACTTTGTGATTCCTTTTACATGCTGAAAGTTCTTACTACATTACTCATGTTATACATTTTGTAGTTTCTGCCATGACTAGTAATTGAAATAATTACTTATACTAAATCTGGTCATGATCGAACTTTCTTGTTGTTTTGAATTTGTTGTATGCTCACAATTGCTTTTAATAATAAAAATTAATCAATCAACTATCCACATGTTGAGCTTTTATGGTCATATGAAAAAAACGAGAAAAGATCAATAGAATATGCATGCATCGCACTTCTTCTTTTGAGATGGATTATCATTGCTCTTAGGTATGAACTTTGAAGAATTTGTGTATGACTAAAACCATGTCCTTAAGCTTCTGATTGTCAAGTGACAAAGGCTTGGCTTGGTTGGCTAGAATAAGGCAGATGCGCATATAATCTCTTGCAAATTTCATATGATCAAATTTGTGCTTGAAAAATTGCAGCAACAAGTATCATGCCTTCAGGTTTTGAAATAGTTAAGTTTGTGAGATCATGACTTGCTTAAATCGAAAATTACATTTGATCTCTGGATGAGCTTTGTTCTATATGTATATGTTATAATGTGCTCATAACAAATTAAAATTTCTCTTTTGTACCTTGTTGAATACATTGTCAAAGGGGGAGAAGTATGCAAGGGAGGGGGAGAAATTTATTTCTATCTCATTTGATTTTAAAAAGGGGGGAGAAATTGTTTTCAAAACTTTTCATGTGAATAAAGCCAATATTCGGATTTTAAGTAGTGTTGCCAATGCATTCATTAAGGGGGAGATTGTGAGACCTATGTGTGCTGAATTCATTGGCTATGGCGATAAAAGTTTTGAATACTACCAAAACACCTTTATCATTAAGGTTCGACTCTAGGTCTGAGCTCCAGCAAGGTCCGACTAGTTTTCGTTAGCTCTAACTCTAGATCCGACTAGCTTTGGTAAGCTCTGGTGCTAGGTCCGACTAACTTTGGTTAGCTCCGGTGCTAGGTCCTGCTAGCTTTGGTATGTTCTAGCGCTAGATCCTGTTAGTTTTGGTAAGCTCCGAGTCAAGGTATGGTTAGCTTTGGCAAGGTTCAGAGCTTGATCGCAGTGGTTCTGCTTTTAATTTCCAATGCTTCGAACTTACTTTCTGGATTATGAAAAGTTTGTTTAGTTTTCTTTTACTAAGTTTTTGGTGTGTTTCGGTGGTTATGGTTGATATCTTTTTGCTAAGGTTTGCAACATACTTATGTGAGGTGCTCACGTAAGGTGTTGTGGCCATCGGAACTAACTGGAGTCAAGTTGACGACTTGTGCTCGATAGTATTGGTTGTTTATTCATGTGCAGGTGTTGCTTGAGTTCAAGACTTGGCTGATGACGGGATCCATTGAACCAGTATTAGGGAGAAGATGAGGTTCAACAACCAAGTTTGGGAGGAATTGTGGTTGAGTTGATCAGGAGGTCGCGCAACATGGTTGAATAAAGAACAATGCATATGAAGGTATCGTGGACGTCATTGGAAGATGTTTGAACGTGTGCAAGGAGTGCATGGATAGGGCTACATGGTTCCGATGCATGATGAAGATATGTGGATGTAAGGAATTGGTCGGAAAGGTCCAACCGACTAGATTAAAGACTCAGGCTGCGGCTGAGTCGTGTTTGACTCAAATATGGAAAGTTTTGAGTTGTTTATGATAGGATTCCGTGTGGGTCACGAATTTGTGTTGTTTTAGAAATGTGGGATACGTTCCTAAGGTGTGTAGAAGTCATAAGATTGCTTCTATATTCATATAGAAGAGCCTTGAGCAGTTATGGAAAGTTTTGATTTGTGAATTGAGTAGGATTAGAGTCCTAGTTAGGTTTGGATTGGCCTAAGGGCTGGTTATATAAGCAAGGGATGCTAGAGCTCGTGCTACACCACTTTGGGGCTTTCTCTTGTGTTTTGATCAATAAAATTCGTAGTTTGAAGGAAATTTTGTGCCATGTTCGTCTGACTTGTTTTCATCAAGTCTTTCTCATTGAGTTTCTGCACAGCACTACCTTTCTTTGGTTTTTTTATCATAACTTGAGTTTTACATATCCGATTGACGTGATTCTTTTTTGGGTTGTCTTCACAACTTGATTTTCTATTATCTATTAAAATTTCAAGGTTATTGGATTTGTGGTTTTGGATATACACGGGTTTCTTTGCAGTATTTCAGAACTTCTTTTCTTGGGTAAAACAGATTGACCTTTGTTTGATATTTCGATTGTAATTTGAGTTTTTCTTGATGGATTTTCGTTATTCTTGTTGTGACGTCTTCGTGACTTGATTCTCCACAATCTATACTTGTTTAGTTTCAATTGATCACCTTTAGTTTAGTCGCACACACGATTTCTTTAACATATTATTTTTCTGCCGAGGGGTTTTTTGTTGCTTCCGCTGAAAAGTTTTAATCTACCATTCACCCCCCTCTGGTAGCTTTACACGTGCTCTTCGGTCCTACACATCTCATCGATGAAGGGCAGTGGAAAATGATCCTTCCTTGTAGCCTTATTGAGTTTTCGGTAATCAATGCACATCCTTCAAACCGTGACAGTTTGTTGAGGAATTAATTTATTCTTCTCATTTTGATCAACCATCATACCTCCCTTCTTGGGCACTACTTGAACTAGGCTTACACATTCACTATGAGGGACAGGGTAGATAATCTAGGCATGCAGAAGTTTTAAGACTTCCATCTTGACAACTTCTCGCATCGCATTATTCAATCATCTTTGAGGTTCCCTTGAGGGGACACTCTCGGGGTCAATGGGAATGTGATGGGTGCATAACGCTGGACTACCCCCCTTGGGATCCTAGCCAAAAACAGCTCTATGCTTTTTTAACATGGCAATGAGTTTGAGTGTCTCATCATCCGAAAGCTTGTCATTTATGATGACAGGAGCTTCCAAATTGCCATTTAGAAAGGCATAACGTAGGCCTGGAGGTAGAATTTTTAACTCCACAGAAGGTTTTGGGAAGACCTCTTCTTTTGGTAATTCAATTGCCTCTTGAAATTCATCCTTCTCTTGGATGAAATCTTCTTCTCCTTCTATTTCAGGAGGAGCTAAGAATTGAAGAGTTCTAACCTCCTCTAATGGTTCATCTTGGATGGGAGATTCTGCGGATTTGTTCTTGGAACACAGGAAAGGAATAGAGAATTTCCTCCCTCCAAGGTTGACATTGAGGTTTCCTTCCAAAGAAATTTCCATGAGAAATTTCTCAATGAGAATCCTAGTCATAATTTCGAAATCTTAGATTTCGAACACATGGAAATCTAGCATTGCCTCAATATCATTGCGTCTTACAGACACCTGTTACAAAACCCCACATCCTTTAACGATATTTCCTAAAGAGTCTCGGAAGGATTTACATGTTTGTTCCAATGGCACATTGCCAAGAATGGCGAGAGCAAAAGAATCGGAAATGAGATTTGCTCCAAAAGTGGGGTTGTATAGGACCTTCATTGGTGTCCCTCTAATGTAACGTACAATAGTTGCCAAAGGTGATGTCATTTGAAGAATTTCGGGTGACTGCTCAACTTCCGCAGTCCATTCCCTACTTAGAATAGAGGTTAATTCCTTGACCGTCTGGTGGATGACCACTCCATCAGGTGGGTTAGGTGGAGTTAATGGCAATGATGGTTTCCTATGGCAACAGTACTTCGAGGTATTCCCAGAATCTTCAAATATCTCTTCCTCGAAGTAGAAGGGAAACGTTGAAGTTTGAATTTCTTCTTCCTTTGTAGTTTCTGGTTCAGGAGAGGATTCATCCGACAAGGTGTGGGATAAGCAAGAGATGGGTTCTTCCTTGTCCATGAATTCATCCTCAGTTCTTGACACTACTTCCTCTTTAGGGGGCTCATTGAGACCCATAATGAAAGAAGAATTTTCTACAATCCAGTCTAGAAGATCCTTGTCTTCTCCTGGCATCTTATGGAGGAAAGATCCTCCAGCCATAATGTCTAGATGCAGGGCAGACTCTTTGTTCAATCCCATATAGAAGTGTTGCAAAAGCAACAGATTAGGGATAGACAAATCTGGGCCGAAATTTTTCAAAAGAGAAAATCTATCCCAAGCTGCACCTACGGATTCCTTCTCCATCTGCTGGAAGCATAGTACTTCCTTCCGCAAGGACACAATTCGGACAATTTGAAAGAAAGCAAGATAAAATCTATCTCATAACTCGTTCAAACTTCCGTTTGCTCTCCCAACGTTATGGTCGTACCATTGTTTGCCTTTTTCCTTGAGGGAAAAAGGAAACAACTTCCATTCGAGAGTTTCTTGTGTCATACAATTGATTAGAAGGCATGAACACAATTGTTCAAACTCTCATAGATGGTGGTAAGGGTTTTCACAATCCGTTCCCAAGAAGGATTGCTCTTGAACCATGGCTATAAGCGAGGGCGAAGTTCATAGCTAGTAGAACAAATGGGTTATGTCGAAGGCGCTGGCTCACAGAACTTGCCCTTTGGGGCAGAATATGAAATAAGGGTGGGATGCCCCATAAAGGTGGTGGTGGTAAGAAAAGGAAAGATAATATAAGAAGATAGATACGAGGGTGAACAAGGTTTGAAGATTAGCAACAACCGATCCCTGGCAATGGCGCCAGAAATGCTTGTGTTGACGTTTCTTACGTCACAAATAAAAATCCGCAAGCGCACGGAAACTGTCGTGTAGCACTTCCCCTTAAGAGAGTATTCCAAGAGTATCGAATCCAAGGAACGTGTGTGTAATATTTCAAACTAATTCACCCAAGTACACAATGTTGTTTTGTAGGCAAGGAAGAGAGGGGAATTCAAAGTATTGATTCTAATTCAAAGGAATTTGCAGTAGTTGCTTGCTTCGGGCACGGGTTTACCCCTAGCAACACTAGGCGACTCCCACCAAGCGCGTATGGCATAGGCAAATGTGGTGGATTACAAAGGACAGATAGCGTTGTCACCACTTACTGCCTACCTCTTCAATCTGTGGGTCTACGAGATATTCACTAGTGATTTCTAACCTAAGCATCACGCTTACCTTCTAAATCACAACTCTAGTTTTTTTAACACAAAGCTAGAGCTAGGGCCGCTAATAAATTAAGGCAATGAACCCACAAGTAACCACTTGTGCAAACTATTATGAATTGAGAATCTAAATTGAATTGAATTCACAAAGGCTTACTTGATTTGAATAACACCTTTGTAGGGGTACAAGTGTAGAAGAGGGACTTGACAAGCCCAAGCCTGCTTCTCCCAAACTCTTCACTACACTCTCCTTCTACTTGGCAGCCTCTAGAAATACTCTAAACTTTTGGAGTTATATTCTATTCTCAACTTTTGGTGTGTGTGTGAAGTGAGGTGTGGGGATCTATTTATAGGGGGGAGAAGGGTCGGTTCTCGCCACCAAATGTGCGCGAATCAGTCACCCATGACCTCTTCAAGTTGGGAGGAGCCAACACATGGCGTTTGACCACGAATTTCGCCATGACCTAGTCGGCTGACTAGGGGGGTCGGCCGACCTAGTCTCAACCCCATTGGGGCTGTTCTTCCTCCATGTCCCTGCTAGGTGGGTCCCATCCCCTTATATGGGCGCGACACCATATGATGGCCTCAGATACTTTTGTTTGTGGGCCATTTGATCCATGTGATGACATGTGGCGTTGCTTGATTCGTCGAAACACAATTTTATGGATTACTCCGTGCATGTCTTGGTATTTTGGGTCTAAATTCACCTGCATACAAATAAACACCCACACTTGTGGAATTTTTTAGTTTTTAACCCTACTACTACGTTGTGTTTCTCTTTTCTGCACATTATGAGATGAATTGACGGTCTAAATATGGCACTTAAGGACCGTCAACACCCCCAAAAATGGTGCAGTTCTTGAAGCTATGGGGCAACTGTCCAACAACGACAGATGATACGATGAAATAACGAAAGAGGAGGAATGAACGGGAGAAAACCACCCATCCACGTGCTGGACCTTGTCGTAAGTAATGACATCCTGTGGACTAACGACGGTTACCATTGCCAATTATGGCTATGAGACTTTATTTGCGATGGTTACCATTGTGGTTCGCTTCCGTGCCATCTCGGAGCCTCCGCGTATGCCGCTCGCCGGGGCCGCCGCCGCGTCCGCCGCTCGGCCGGGGCTGCAACTCTTCAAGACGAGAGAGGAGGAAAGAACGAGAGAGAGACAGGGAAGTGGGTTCGTTGAGGTCCGCCATCCACATGCGCGGATGCTTGCCGTATGCACCGTCGTCACTCATCTTCGTGTCCGTTTAGACACATACTTTAACTTCTAACTAAATGGGCCTTGTCGAGCCCTAAATGGGTTGCGTTGTGTCAATCCAACCTGAATCCCATTTTTGTACATATAGTAACTCTCAAGCAATCAAATTAAAAATTATAACCATAATCTAAAAAACAAAGCAATTCAATTAAATGTAGACATAATAATTATTAAATTGTAATTTATCAATTAATAAACTTAAACATAAACAATTTTATCCTAAACATAGACATAAGCATTGACCTAAACCTAGCTTAGCAAACTTAATCTCAATTAACAAAAAATAAACCTAGGCATAAATAAACCTAAACATAATTTAACCTAAACCTAGCTAAGGATGATTAACATATAAATTTATTATAAATAAATAACCAAAGCATGATTAACATAAATAAATAACCTAAGCATGATTAAACTAAGCATAATTAATAAGAAATTTATCTAAACACATCAATTTAACTTAAGCATGACTAACAAATTTAACATAAGCTATGGAAGAGGGGAGGGTGGCAGCCATGGAGGAGGGGGGGTGGCCATGGAGGGGGGAGGGGGTCAGCTAGGAGGGAGGGGGTGGAGGCAGCCATCGGGGGTGGGGGCGGCCTTGGAGGGGGGAGGGGGCCGGCTAGGAGGAAGGGGGAGGGGCGGCCATGGAAGGAGGAGGAGGGGGGAGGGGGTGGCCATGAAGGTGAGCGGCCATGGAGGGAGGGAGAGGGGGTAGGGGGTCGGCTATGGAGATGGAGGAGAGGGGAGGGGAAGAACTTACAGAGGGGCGGCGGCGGCAGCGTGCGCGCGACGGCGGGATGTGTGTGCGGGTGAGTCTGAGTCGGGGGTCGACGGGGCCGGGTATATCCCATTAATCTGCGACGACTTTCTTAATTGCAATGGCTAGCCGTCGCAATTTACATTAATTGTGATGGTTTTTTTACTAGTCGTCGCAAATAACCTTCTGATGAGTAGGTTTATGCCCGATCTTCCGAAAGGTATGTCGATTGGGGTGGAGAACTCGACGTTGATGATCTATGGCACTCAAGCGGTTCGAGTATCCCTGCAATCACTACACTACGGCTCCGTTGGTTATCAACCGTGCTGCACAAGCTTGACCTCACCAAGAAGGCTAATCCCTGCAAGTGCAACCGAGAACACGAGCAAGAACATCGATGACACGATCTGAAAATCGCGAAGTTGGGGTCTCACAAACCGTAGAATCGCGATATTATTGATCTAAGCAAAACCCACCAAATATGACCGGAGGCTGCAGTATTAATAGGCTAGGGTTCGACCAAAACACGATTAGACGCGTCCCTAATGGACTCTTACGGGATACAAGGCCCAAAGGTCCGATTCGGTGGCGCAGCACCGGACAGAAATTTGGACTCGACTTGTTTTGACTATTTCCAATGACTCCGGAGGAATTTTGAGGTGGGACAAGAACCATTGGAATGTTTATCTTATCCTCTTTCTGTTCATATGTAGAACATTGAAAACGGAGTCCGCATGCCTCCTGGGCGTCCATTTTAAGGGGGAATGCTCCTAGACTCCGAGTTGAACTTGAGTCCGTGTTGTAAACTGTTTCCATCAACTTGTGGACGTCCCAGCTGGTTCTCCACGCTCCCAAGGCCTCTTTCTTTCACTTGTTGATCTTCTCCATTATTCCTAATAACAATTAAATCATCATATAGCAATCTATTCTCAAACTCACATGCAAAAGAAGTTAGGAACGAATTCACCTGCTGATTTATTAACTGTGCTCGTGCTCTTGTGATTTGTCCTTGCAGTTCAATGTGCGTCTCCGCTGTTGTGATGTCCTCATCATCCTCCCCCTCTTGAATTGGAGTCGTCCTTGACTCAAATTCATCTTCTTCTCCCAAGTACGATCGCAAATCTGAAATGTTAAATGTAGGACTAACGACAAAATCGGGAGGCAATTCAAGCTTATATGCATTATCATTAATCTTTTCAACGATCTTAAAAGGACCAGCAGCTCGTGGCAAAAGTTTAGATTTTCTCAAGTCGGGAAATCGCTCTTTTCTCGAATGTAACCACACCAAATCACCCGGTTCAAGTTTTACCTCTTTTCTACCTTTACTACCTGCAATCCTATACTTCTCATTCATCATTTCAATATTTTTCTTTGTAGTTTTATGTATCTTAAGAATGAATTCAGATCGTTGTGTAGCATCCAAATTTATAGTTTCAGAAGGAGGCAAAGGTAGTACATCAATAGGAGCACGGGGATTGAAACCATACACTACCTGGAATCGACTTACCTTTGTCGTGGAGTGAACGGATCTGTTGTAAGCAAATTCTATATGTGGTAAACACTCCTCCCACAACTTCAAATTTGTTTTCAAGACAGCCCGCAACATAGTGGATAAAGTACGGTTAACTACCTCGGTTTGTCCATCCGTTTGTGGGTGACATGTAGTTGAAAACAGCAACTTGGTTCCCAATTTATACCACAAAGTTCTCCAGAATTACTTAAAAATTTTGCATCACAATCAGAAACAATGGTATTTGGCACACCATGTAAACGAACAATTTCCATCATAAATAAATCAAATATGTGTGAGGCATTATCATTCTTATGACAAGGTATAAAGTGTGCCATTTTGGAAAAACGATCAACAACTACAAAAATACTATCCCTCCCCCTCTTAGTCCTAGGCAATCCCAAAACAAAGTCCATAGAAATATCCTCCCACGGTACACTAGGAACAGGAAGAGGCATATAAAGACCACGTGGGTTAAGGCGAGACTTAGCTTTGTTGCAAGTAGTGCATCGTGATACGTAGCGCTCGACATCACGCCTCATATTTGGCCAAAAAAATTGTGTGAACAGCACGTCTTCAGTTTTCTTTACTCCAAAATGTCCCATCAAACCTCCTCCATGTGCTTCCTGCAAAAGTAATAGACGAACGGAGCTAGCTGGAACGCATAGCTTGTTACCACGATAGAGGAGACCCTCTCGCAGCACATACTTATTCCAAGTTCTTCCTTCTCTACAATTTTCAAAAGCATCTTTGAATTCCAAATCAGTAGGATATAATGCTTTTATTGTTTCCAAACCAAAGATTTTATGATCAAGTTGGGACAGCATGGTATAACGCCTAGATAATGCATCGACAATGATATTTTCCTTCCCTTTCTTATGCTTAATGATGTATGGAAACGACTCTATGAACTCAATCCATTTAGCATGTCGTTTATTCAGATTGGTTTGACACTTAAGATACTTCAATGATTCATGATCGGATTGTATGACAAAATCCTTAGACCAAAGATAATGTTGCCATGTTTGTAATACACGCACTAAAGCATACAATTCCTTATCATAAGTAGAATAATTCAGAGAAGGACCATGAAGTTTTTCACTAAAGAAAGCAACGGGTTTACCTCCTTGTATGAGAATGCCTCCAATACCAATGCCGCTTGCATCGCATTCTAGCTCAAAGGTCTTGACAAAATCAGGAAGTTGTAGCAATGGTGCTTGTGTAAGCTTCGATTTGAGAGCATCAAAATCTTGTTGCTGCTGTTCGACCCATCGAAATGGCACTCCCTTCTTCGTTAGATCATGTAGAGGTACTGCAATGGTGCTGAAATCCCGCACAAAGCACCGATAAAAACCTACAAGACCAAGAAAACTACGAACCTGTGTGACTGTTGGGGCTGGCCAGCTGGTGTTTGCTTCAATTTTTGCCTCATCCATCTCAATTCCCTGCGAGGAAATGACATAGCCAAGAAACAAGACTCGATTGGTGCAAAAGACGCACTTTTTGAGGTTACCAAACAAACGTGCATCTCTCAAAACAGTAAAAACAACACGTAAATGATCAAGATGTTCATCATATGACTTGCTGTAAATGAGGATATCATCGAAGTAAACCACAACAAAATTGTCCAATGAAAGCACGTAAAACCTCGTTCATTAATCGCATAAAGGTGCTGGGTGCATTAGCTAAACCAAAAGGCATGACTAACCACTCATAAAGTCCAAACATGGTTTTAAATGCAGTTTTCCATTCATCTCCTAGTGCCATTCTAATTTGGTGATAACCACTACGCAAGTCAATTTTTGTGAAGATGATAGCAACACTCAATTCATCAGGCATGTCATCTAAGCAAGGAATAGGATAACAATATCGAATGGTGATGTTATTAATCGCTCGACAATCAACACACATGCGCCAACTACCATCTTTCTTAGGAACCAAAAGAACAGGAACGGAAAAAGGGCTAAGGATTTCACGAATGTACCAAAGGTCCAAAAGATCTTGGACTTGTCGCTGAATTTCCTTAGTTTCTTGTGGATTCGCCCTGTATGCTGCACGATTTGGCAAACTTGCTCCTGGAATCAAATCGATCTTGTGTTCAATGCCTCTCATCGGTGGTAAACCAGGGGGTATCTCAGAGGGAAAGACATCCTCAAACTCCTGCAAAAGGTTAGCAACAGCAGGGGGCAATGCAATAGACAATTCATGAAGTGAAAACATGGCTTCTTTGCAAACTAAAGCATAGCACATCCCCTTAGCATCGAATAAATCAGCAAGGTCAGATTTAGTTGCGAGCAACGATGGTGATTTTAACTTAATAACTTGCTGTTTTTCAGATTCTAATTTTGTTGCTTTGCCATCACGAATTTTACTCTTCTCAAAATGCACAATTTCAGCAGGAGTCATGAGGAGCAAAGTGATTTTCTTTCCCTTATGCATGAGAGTATATTTATTGGTTCTGCCATGATGAATAGCATCTGTATCAAATTCCCAAGAACAACCCAATAAAAGAGAACAAGCATCCATAAGAACAACATAAAAATCAGCAAAATCATGGTATGAACCAATTGAAAAATGTATTCTCGCTGTTTGTGTTCCCCGAACCTTACCGCTGTTGTTGAACCATTGAATGTGGTACGGATGAGGGTGTGCTCTTTTTGTCAAACCAATTTTCTTGACAATGTCCGTGTTCACCAAGTTATTGCAGCTACCTCCATCAATTATAGTGTGTATACGGCAGTCCTTGATGACGAGAAACATGTGGAAGAGGTCGTGCTGTTGTAGCTTGTCGTCGGTCTCCACTTTGGAGCTCAAGGCACGCTGCACAATGATGCTCCTATAGTTCTCCGTCACCGCTGTACCTATTACCTCTTCTTCGGTGTGTTCGTCATTTGGATCTGTAAAGTCAGTAGCAAGAGAATATTCATCTTCAACATCCGAAGTACTATCATACCCGCCATCGTCGCGTGCTATGTATGCTCGTTTGCTCGGGCAATCTCTCATCATATGACCAAGTCCCTAGCAGCGGTGACACTTAATGTCGGAAGTACGACCCGTAGAAGGAGTGGACGATGAAGGCTTGAATGATGTCGCCTTGCTGCCTTCCGGCACGCGAGAAGGTGGAGCAGCAGGTATAGTTCGTTGGCCGCCATTGGATGGTGTAGTCGCTGCATGGGGGGTCAAAGATGGTGCTCTTTTGGATGGTGTAGTCGCTGCACGCGGCGTGAAGTTGCTCCTCGTGCGTTGTTGCTGCTGTTGTCGGCCCTGCAATTCTTTTTCTGCCAAAATAGCAAGCTGAAACAATCTGTTAACAATATCATATTCCTTGTAATCAACAATATCCTGAATTTCACGCCTCAACCCCCCATAAAAACGAGCTATTTTATCATCCATGTCCTCTACTAGCCCACAACGCAGCATACCCATTTGTAACTCTTGTTAATACTCCTCTACGGACATGTTACCTTGGTCTAAGCGCTGCAATTTTTTGTGAAGGTCCCGCTGGAAAGATGGAGGAACAAATCGAACACGCATAACTTCCTTTAATCTATCCCATATTGGAGGATCAGTTCTAGTTTTAACAAGTTCATACCACCATATGATAGCAAAGTCTTTAAACTCACTAGTGGCTTGACGAACTCTATGTTGTTCGGGAACAAGATGGGAATTAAATTTTTACTCTACTATCATCTCCCAATCAAGATAAGCCTCAACATCATAAGCACCAGAAAAAGAGGGTATAGTAAATTTCACTTTAGTAAAATGATCATCAAGAGGACAATTATAATTGTTATGATTATTACCTCCCATACCTCAATGATAAAGTGGCAGTATTGGCTGATTATTGTGATCTTCCAATTCATCATAAGCATTGTCTTCTTGTCTTCCAGCGAGAGGCAACCGAGCCTCAAAAGTATTCATCCGAAGAGCAAGGTCATCAAGTTGGCGAGTCAAGTTCGCCAATGACTCCTCAGTTGATGCGATGTATTTGGCGAACATATCTGTCATGGTCTTCATCATACCACGTAACTCAGCATGTTGAACACATTCGTCATCATTGTCTTCTCCTGCCATTGTTAGTAGGAAACAAAAGACAACAAAAAAATATGTTATCCCTATCAACTACAGTGACAATGTGAAAGGTGGAAGAAAACAATCTCTCTCGTTCAAGCGTCTTACCATGCTCTTACAAGTGTTCTTACCGACACAGCAGGTGGTGTGGGCAGTGAGATGAGCCAATGAAGTGTGGGATGATTGCAAAGGTACCTGTTATGCTCAAGAGAAAGGTGGAGCTTGGATGGCACAATATGTGACTAACAAGCAGAAAATCTTTAACAGGTAAACAAAGTTGAATAAGTATTCAATGTAAGAAACTGTTGCTGGTCAACCAAGTGCTCTAGGGCCTAGAACAACACAAGGAAGTAGCAAGGCAAAAGGAAGACAGAATGATATAACCAACAATCACAGCACAAGTAGTATAGGCCAATTGCTTTAATATGCGTGCTCTTCACTATTTTTTTCTTTTTTATAATATTTTTTTGATATTTTTTCTTTACTCAGGAGCACGAAGATATGAATTACACAAATTTGCAGCTCAATTGGATGTAATATGCGGCCTATAGAAAATCAAGAAGATTCTTTAAAATTCGTACTGAAACTTTGGAGGCCGGATAGCCTCTTCCGAGGGGAATTTAGGTAATCTAATTTCACCGAACGCGGCTACGCAGTGGAAAATCAGATGCGAAATTTCGCGTAGATGAATTTGGAAAAAAAATCGCCCGATTTCGAGTTCGTATGCAAAAGTTATGGCCGTTTTAAGGTAGGTTGTCCGAGTTACGATTTTTGGATGTTGATTCTAGCTCGATTTGAGAACATAACTCGCAATCGGATATGAAAACGATCGGGAATTTGCACAGCAACTAATGGGGTGGTGTGTGATGATTCAAGGATGAGTGGCACAAGGGTTTGTCACTTAATCTAGGGCTTGCGATGCGGGAGTTCATGCAAGGCGGCTAGTTATGGCAAACCGATAAACGTGGTGGATCAGTTTGTTATTTAGGGATTATGGAATAGGTGTTAAACAGCAAGAAAACAAGGACGAAACACGATAACTAGGACCCAAAACACAAAGCTAAACCAGCAACAAGACTCGACCACATGAATGCAAACTCAACAATGCAAACTGAAAAACGAAACTGCAGGCACTATAGTCTCGGAAGCGGTAAAAACAATCTAATTTTTTGTGGCTTTTCTGTGGACTCTAGGTACGAAACAAAATCGATCTAATGGAAGGAAAACAAAGATACCTCACGGGCAACCTGGAAAACTGATACCAATTGATGAGTAGGTTTAGACCCGATCTTCCGAAAGGTATGTCGATTGGGGTGGAGAACTCGACGTTGATGATCCGCGGCACTCGAGCGGTTCGAGTATCCCTGCAATCACTACACCACGGCTCCGTTAGTTATCAACCATGCTGCACACGCTTGACCTCACCAAGAAGGCTAATCCCTGCAAGTCCAACCGAGAACACGAGCAAGAACGTCGAAGACACGATCGGAAAATTGCGAAGTTGGGGTCTCACAAATTGTAGAACGGCGATATTATTGATCTAAGCAAAACCCACCGAATATGACCGGCGACTGTAGTATAATAGGCTAGGGTTCGACCAAAACACGATTAGACGTATCTCTAATGGACTCTTACGGGATACAAGGCCCAAAGGCCCGATTCGGTGGCGCAGCACCAGACAGAAATCTGGACTCGACTTATTTCCACGATTTCTAATGACTCCAGAGGTATTTTGAGGTTGGACCAGAACCATTGGAATTTTTATTTTCCCCTCTTTCCGTGCATATGTAGAACGTCGAAAACGGAGTCCGTAAGCCTCCTGGGCGTCTGTTTTAAGGTGGACTGCTCCTGGACTACGAGTTGAACTCGAGTCCGAGTTGTAAACTGTTTCCATCAACTTGTGGACGCCCCAACTGGTTCTCCACCCTCCCAAGGCCTCTTTCCTTCACTTGTTGATCTTCTCCATTTTTCCTAATAACAATTAAATTATTACATAGCAATCTATTCTCAAACTCACATGCAAAAGAAGTTAGGAACGAATTCACCTACTGATTTATTAATTGTGCTCGTGCTCTTGTGATTGGTCCTTGCAGTTCAATGTGTGTCTCCGCTATTGTGATGTCCACATCACCTTCTATTAGCGATGGTTTTTTATTTGCGATGGCCTTAGGGTTAGCCGTCGCAAATAAGCGACTATTTGCGACGGCTTCAGCCGCGGCCGTAGCAAATAGAGACCTAATTGCGACGGCCGCCTTCTTTGCGATGGTCAGAGGCGGGGCGACACAATTTAATTAATTTGCAACAGCCGGCCATGGCAAATAATACTAGCTGTCGCAAATGATCACGTTTCCTGTAGTGATGGACAACGGCTGCAAGATTGTCAAGTGATTGTTATCAGCACATGAAAAAAAAAAAGAGTTATGGTCAAAAGCCAAAAGCATCTGCCATGCACACGGAGGTCAAATAAATTAACAGATTTGTGGGCACAATAATTAGATAATCGGATCACTTTTTCTTTCTTAACATTGTAGATTAGATATCCTCTTTTATTTTAATGTAAAATTCTAGTACCAACTTCCCGTGTACTGGTTTAAAGTCATTTTATGGCCTTACATGTTTCTCTCCCACTCTTTTCTCTTTTAAAATTGTGCAATGGAATAAAATGGCAGCTTCCTAGCTCTTTCGTAATCAATACAAGCATCTTTCAGTGTATTTATATGAACTAAATTACCCAAAAATAGAATTGGCTTAAATGGTAAAGAAGCATTTTTTCCTTCCGATCCACTGATGGCTGAAGCGCTACCTGGAACAAATAACAGTGAGACTTGTAAATAATATGGAAAGAAAGATCTACATCAGTGGCAGAACCTGAAACTTTTTTTAAGAGAGGCCACACCATAATAAAATGTTTCATATTAAAGGAGCTAATTATAATTCTCAAGTAATTCCAATCTTTTCTCCGTGCAGAATAAAAAAAAAAGTGATTACCGCACATCCTATCTTTTACGGAAGAGTACCACACGTTTAAAAATGTCTAATTATGTACATTGATATTTTTGTACTACGTTGGTATTTATCATGACACACTAGAGGATAGCTGAGTTTACTCGCTAATTTTTGTCACAAAAAAAAAGACAATTAAGATTTAGATTTTTTTTTCGCAAAACATATACGTACGTGTATTCACCCCTATGATTATATTCACGCATTCCTTAGCTCTATGAGCGTCAAGGAAAGATTAAATCAATTTACCTAAAGATTCACGAAGTCACTAGACACCTCACTGTAGACGGAGACGTCGCGGACTACGTACGCTTCTCTGACAAGACATATACTGTAAAAATGAGTGCTTTTGTGCATTTTGCATGGAAGGACTCACTCTGTTTGGCAACTTTTGTTTCTCCCATCCCCAACTAAAATTGCAGCGCATGATACTGTAAAAACACAGCGTTCAGGTGCTGCATGCCGTACCGCCGCTGGTCGAGCCAGAGCGCGATCTCATCTAATCATTTCCCGCGGCCGCCTGTGGTCCTTGCCGTCAGTCTCGGCCTCTCCCTGTCTCTCGGCATCTCTGTCTGCAGGAATCCAGTTCAATTCAGCCAACCAGCAAAGCAATGCTGCTTAAAAGCTGCAGGAATCCAGTTCAATTCCGCCAAATAGCAATGCTTCTTTTACAGAGGTGTACCCCAAGAAAGAGATACCGAGCAAGCAGAAAGGCTAAGAGACACCAGATCTTCAAGTACTAGGGTTGGAGCCTCCTGGAGGAAAGAAGGGCACCGGAGCTAGCTGCTACACCGATTCCTTGGTTATCCCGTGTTCCTCCGTCTTCCCCGTCCATCTTTTCTCTCCTATTCACCCTGTTTCTAGTTGATCCTTTTTCTGTTCGCCGCTTATCTTTCTTTTTCTTTTTTTTTTTCTGAATGATCTTGTCTCATGCTCTGTGACACATGCTTGGGTGCTGCAAGATCCTGGACAGGAGGCGTCATTGTTTACCGTTTTCCTTTGATGACACATGCATAAAAAATTGATAATGGAGGAGAATCGAGCTTATCTTCTTCAAGTACCCTTACCATGCACTCTCTTCTGATTCTTGGTGCTCGTTTCTTTTTCTCTTACCTTCAATTTTTCAGCTTCTTACGTATCTGGTTCCAAGAGAAGTATATGTTCGCGGTGATCTGAGCGATGAACCAGTTCGTCCCTGATTGGAGCAACATGGGGGACAACTCCAGGCCACTCGGGTGAGCAGTTTCGTTGATTCGTCGCTTCACTCATCAAATGGATATTAGATATATGAATCTCCGTGTGAGAGTGAGACTGACGATTCTGCCTGTTTCTTGCGCGGCTCTGCGTTTGTTGCAGCGAAGATGATGACCTCGTTGAATTGCTGTGGTGCAACGGTCATGTCGTCATGCAGAGCCAGACCCATCGGAAGCTGCAGCCACTGCCCGAGAAGCCGGCGCCGGCGGCCGCTACTGCTGTCACGGCGACCGCGGCGCAAGAAGACGAGGCGGGCCTTTGGTTCCCGTTCGCGCTGGCCGACTCGCTGGACAAGGACATCTTATCGGACTTCTTCTGCGACCAACCGGCGCCGGTGACTCCCGGCACCGGCGTCGAGGCCGGCAAGCTCTGCAGGGACGTTCCGCCACAGGAAGACGGCAGGCACGGCGGAGCGTGCACGGTGTCAGAGGCACCCTGTGACCTGATGCCGCCGCCCAAGTCGACGCCGCACGTGTCATGCTCCAGGCAGCAGACGATAAGCCTCGGGGACGGCGACCACGCCGACGACCTATCGGAGCTCGTCCGCGCGGGAACGGCGGGGGCCAGCGGGAGGAAGGCGGCGGGGACGGAGGCCGGCGCGTCGTCGTCGTCGATGCTGAGCGCGATGGGGTCGAGCATCTGCGGGAGCAACCAGGTGCTGGTGCCGCGCGCGGTGGGACCGCGCGCGTCGGACACCGCGTTGCCATCGGCGGTGGGCAGCGCGAACGCGAACGCCAGCGTCCGGGGGGGACGCGAGACGACGGTGGTATCGTCGTCGGGGCGGTCCAACGGCTGCTTCGGCGCCACCACGGAGCCGACTAGCACCAGCAACCGGAGCAGCAAGCGCAAGCGACTCGACACCGAGGACTCCGAGAGCCCCAGCGAGGAAGCCGAGTACGAGTCTGCGGCCGGAGCGGGTAAGCCGCCGCCGAAGCTGACGACGGCGAGGAGGAGCCGCGCCGCCGAAGTGCACAACCTCTCAGAGAGGGTTCGTGGTTCTCGCCATCCCCTGCCGTTTCCTTCTTGGGCAATTGATCGGGCAACAAGTAGGACACAGTCCTACTACTAGTTTTGACATTGTAAGTCTGTTACTGATGCAGAGGAGACGAGACAGGATTAACAAGAAGATGAGAGCTTTGCAAGAGCTCATACCTCATTGTAACAAGGTACGTACTCACAGGTGCTAAACACGCACTAACACGCAAAATCAATCGTCGATCCATGACTAATAATAATCTCGTCGTATTCCATGACGGGCAGAATGACAAGGCGTCTATGCTGGACGAGGCCATCGAGTACCTCAAGTCGCTGCAGCTGCAAGTACAGGTCAGTTTGTCGGGCCCTCCACTCTGTCGACCGCAGGCAAACGATACTACTGGCCACGAGACACGACCGACCGACTGACCAAACTGTTCGTTCGATGTGTTGGCGCAGATGATGTGGATGGGCAGCGGCATGGCGGCGCCGCCGGTGATGTTCCCCGGCGTGCACCAGTACCTGCCGCGGATGCCGTTCATGGCGCCGCAGCCGGTGGTGCCGAGCCCGCCGGTGAACCCGGTGTCGGGCTACCGTGGCCACATGCCGGCGGTGGGCATCACGGAGCCCTACGCGCACTGCCTCGGCGTCAGCCACCTGCAGCCGACGCCGACCCAGGTCCGACGCCTCCCCTGAATTCCTCGGCACGTTTTGACATCAGCGCTGTTGTGTGTGTTCCTGAGATGTTTGGGCAGCATTTCGCGCAGGGCGTGGGGTACTACGCGCTGGGGGCGAAGGCCGTGCAGCAGAATCCAGCGCTTCACTTGCCGGGTGGCAGCATGCCCGCCACCGCCGCCGCCGCCGCTGCGCCCGGAGTGTTGCCTCCTCTGATGAAAGCGCTCCAAACAGAGGACCAGGTACGACGCCTCTCTGCTCTCCTGGGATGAGGTAACCGTTGGATTGACCATTTCGGTACTCTGTTTCAACATGATTGATGCACGCTGCACTTTATCATGTGGTGCAATGGCAATATTTTTTGGTCCGTACCACAATAAACAAGTTTTTCTCCTTTACGAAAAGATATTTGTCTTACGAGGCATTAGGTTCAAACAAGCCTTTATGCGAAAACAGCATGACCATTGTGTAAAAGTAGCTCTATCTGAAACCCTGCAATATGTGTGAGCCTCCATTACTTTAAAAAAAAAACCTATAGGTCACAATACACAAATTCTACACAATAGATTATGAGTGTCTGCATTTCTAGCTTGTCATAAGTTGATTATAATTTCTTTCGAAAGGAAGATAAGGTCTTTACCGGTATCTAAAAAATGAAAAAGATAAAGCCACATGCATCAAGGATAAAGCTACGTGAAAGAAAGAAAAAGTTGGGGACGGAAGGAAAGGGGCTTGACTTTTCCTAGATCAGGCCAATCATTAGTACCACAGCATGGACGAGATTTTGCTTAGTGGAGTAACAACAAAAACAAAAGTAAACTCATGTGAGTTGTATCATCTTAATGCTACCTGTTGAAGTGTTGAGTTTAACGAAGGGTCCTTTAACGAAAACAAAACAGAAGCAAACTTGTGACCTTGGAAGGTTTCTTAAGAACATACAGCATGCTTTACTAACGGTTTACTCCTCCCATCATCCCAAAATATTTGTCATTAGGACAAAAGTTTTAGTTCATTTTTGAATAAAAATTGTGGTCGTATTTTGAGATAGAGAAACTAATATTTATTGTTGTCTCTGAAACCTGTGCACCACATCTCCATCAACCAAGCCAAAGAACCATTTTCTTTCAGTCATGCTCGTGGTACTGATTTTATAGCCGGGCCAAGAAATAATCATATGAAAATGCCGTACTACTATACAATCCATTTTTGGAATGGATTTTAACGAAGAAATAAAAAAACATCTCACAACAAGGTTGAACGTAACATCAGTGTCTTTTTTTACACTTTTTCTTTTTATTTGACACTGATTAGTTTAAAAATCAACTAATAAGTGTTAAATAAAAAGAAACGATGGAAGTATTGTTTTAGATTGTGAAAAAGAAGATGACCTTGGACAGTGCGGAAATATTTTTTAAAACGAAATTGCAAGCAATTTCTCATATGTATATGCCAAAGGTTAGGTCGTTCTAGCTTATATGCAACTGGCCTTGCATGCCAACTGTATGGTACAAATCCTAATCAGTCCACATCAGCATGCTAGCCAATTGATTTGTACACGCATCTCCATTTTGTCTTCATTGTAAATGGATTTTAGTATACCTGGTTTTATCTAATCTTTCTTTCTTATTTGCAGGATAACTAACAAACACAAACAGACAAATTACATGGCTGCGTCTGAGTTCACTGGGAAAGGTTGACATGCTTAGTTCTCAAGGACTAGCATGAAATGGTGGCTAATTTTTGACGAGTACTCACTTGGTTCCAAAATATTTGATGTTTTCAAAACTAATTTTAGTTCTCAAAACATCAAATATTTGAAGACAGATGGAATATAAAAGAATAAGAACTGCATAGTTTGGATGAAGCGGAACAAAAGCTGGTGAAATAATAGGGGGGATTTCCTTTAATTTCCCTGTTTTGGGAGCTGTTGCAGAAATTTTAGAAAAGTGAGGATTGATCTCTCGTGAGATCGTATTTGTTACAAGGGAACGTATAGTTCTAGTTTCGTGAAATTTATTCGATAAATGTTGGTGATGTTTGTGGTGCAAGGAGAAAAATCTAACTTTGATATTTGACATCTTAATCAATATTTGAACTGAATATTGAAATGATATACATGTATTTGCATTAAATATTTTAATGAAATCTCAACTTCGATGCGTTTAATGGATATTTAAACATATCTTAGTTATAGTATGAAAGTCAAAATATAAATGGAGACTTATTGAACTTCCTTGGTCCAAATAATCCTAGACATATCTCGGATGCTTAAATTTCTTTAGACTTCTCTTATTCTTTTAGGATCAAATAAAATCTCTCGTTGTATTCCACAGCATGAAAATATATGCGGGATTGCTGGTTTTCGATTGTCCAGAAGGTCCTCCTCCACTCCCTACCTTCAGAACAACCACAAGACAGCGGTAAATATAGATTCTGGATATTTTTTCTTGGCAAAGAGCAACTATTGTTCCATACAACTGGATTGAGGGAAGACTGTTGGATATGTGTCGAATATTATATACGAGTTAGTTACAATAGGACTTTGAGTTGTATTAGCGGTGGGGTATAGAGTTTGTGTTGGACTCTTTACCGGCCTCCTTATAAATATAAAGGGAGGGCCGCTGTTGTAACCACGACAAAAGACAACATATTGGAGAGGAGCGCCCGTAGTCATGCCTCGGGGATGTAGGTTTTGGCCGAACCTCGTTAACAAATATCGTTCCTCGCGTGTCATCTGTGATCTTGCATCGATGCCTCTGGAGATCCGTCGTCGCTTCCGCGCGCCTATTTTCTAACAAGTGGTATCAGAGCCAAGGTTGGATTGGATCTAGAGGTGATGCTGAAGATTGCGAGCAGGCATGATGGTATGTTCCACACCGCGCAAAGCTCACACGATGTGTCCAGGAGGGACATGGCGCAAGGTGGAGCATGGCGGCGATCGACAACTCGATCGGTGGAGTTGAACACTTCGAGCGTGGCGGCTCGAACCGTTCAATGAGCTACATCAATGGAGTTTCGTCCAGACATGGAGAACAGATTGATAGCGGTTGCAGACTGGTGTTCGATAGGGGCCGATCAGACGTGATGGTCAAGTTCGACAGTGCGGTTGGAAGACGTCGTGGATGAAGGGCGATGGCTTCGACTCACGAACCAACTGATACGCGACCAGTTTGATCGGAGGTCTGTAGCATGCTCAAGATGGAGGTGCTACAGTGATGGCGATAGCCATGGTGGACTCGGCGTGTAGTAGAGGTGGATTGTTCGTTATGCTGAGTTGATGGCGGTGCTGGGTGACGCGTGGTACAGGACTCGGTGAGCTGATAGCAACGTACGGCACGGGTTGCTTGTGTCTACGGCACAAGGTACGATGCCGTATTATGCGTCAAGAGCAGAGTCCATGGAAGCAACGTTTGAGTAAAAGCACCCATGCAGGAGTCGTAAGCTTTGGAGTTGGAGCGCAGCTGTGTATGCATTGGAAACGAGGAGGGTCTACACGTGTGTTATACTCAGGACAATTAAGCTGGTGCATGCGTGGATATTTCATTCATTGGAGACAAGGTGAGGTCAACACGTGTTTGACTGCTCAGGAATCAGGATGCATGCAGGCTGGACTTTTTTCTCTATTGTTCTTTTGATCGGGTTAAAACTAGCCTCCAACTCGGATCTGGCTACGTACGATGCAGGGACTCGTCAGGTAACGGAGGTCGTGTGCGACAAGAACGGCAGGCATACGCAGTCCCTTTCCGTGTCTATACGGATTTTGTGCGATCCAGCTATTATATAAGGCAAGGGAGTCTACATCAATTGCAACAGGAGAAAACAATCGCCTGTTCGTGAGTTCAAGGAAGCTTGCAACAGTTTGAAGACGAACGGCGGGCGGCGATCAAGCGGGTCGACTTTGTTGTGTGTGAGCAACGTGATAGTCGAGAAGGCTCGAGAGCTGCAGGTTGTGCACGGCAGTATACGGCGGAGGTGCACGTGTACGCGGTGGCGTGTTCAGACGTAACGCAGGTGTACGCGACGACATGCTTTTGCGTGCAGGAGGCACACGGTTTCGACGTGTGACACGTTCGAAGGTTCTTTCGGTGATCCGTGGCAAGAGGCCAGATGGCGCTGACGGGTACCAGATTTGATATGGTGAAGTTTGATGGCAGCGGCAACTTCAGCTTGTGGCAAATAAGGGTGAAAGATTTGTTAGCGCGACAAAGTCTTTTGTCCGTTCTGAAGGTGAAAAAACCGGTCAAGATGGAGGATAACGAGTGGGAGGAGAAATAGATGCAAGCAGCTGCAACCATACGGTTGTGTCTGTCCGACAATGTCATGTACCATATTATCTGGTTGACTACACCGAAGGAAATCTGGGATAAGCTGGAAAATCAGTTCATGTCAAAGACTTTGATGACCAAGCTGTATTTGAAGCAAAAATTATATGGGCTGAAGATGCACAGGAAGGGTCTGATCTTGCAGAGCACATAAATATCTTCAATCAAAGGGTCACGGATCTAGGACGGCTAGATGTGAAAATTGATGATGAAGACAAGGCAATAATTCTTTTATGCTCGTTACCATCATCTTATGAGCAAACGGTCACGACTCTGACATTCGGCAAGGATTCCATCAAAATTGAGGATGTTACTGCGGCGTTACTAGCTCAAGAACAAAGAAGGAAAAACAATGCAGTGGACGAACCTCAAGCTGAAGGTTTGCTGATCAGAGGTGAGAATGCGAAGGAGAAGGTGGAGGCTAAGAGCAAGAAGAAGAAAAAGGTGCAGTGCTATTTCTGCAAGGAGTGGGGACATGTTAAAAGGGATTGTCTAGCAAAAGTGAAGGGTTCAAGTGCTAATGTGGTAATTCCTAAGAGTGACTCAGATAGCGACGGTGATGTTCTCTCAGTGGGTATCGAAATTCAGTCAACTGAAGTATGGGTGTTAGATTCAGCAAGCTCTTTTCATGCGACACACAAAAAGGAGTGGTTCTCTTCGTACAAGTCAGATGATTTTAGCAAAGCTTATTTGGGAGATGATAGGGGACACCCTATTATTGGAATAGGCGAGATCAAGATCAAGACACAAGACGGAGGTGAGCACGTGCTTCAAGGTGTTAAGCATGTATCGAAGCTGCAAAGGAATCTAATTTCGCTTGGGGCTCTACATCGTGATGGTCTGTTATTCCGGGCTGAGCCGGATGGAAAGACAATGAAGGTCATGAACGGAGATGAGACTGTGATGATAGGAGAGAGATATCAAATTTGTACAAGTTACAAGGGCGTGTTCTGTTGCAGGTGGAGTCATGGAAGATGGAGTTGCAGGGATAGCGGCGTTCTCTTCGGAGGGCGAGTCTAAGGTGTTGCACTCGTTGGGTGGCTCTCCGTGAGCTACGAAGTTGACAACTCAAGCCTGGGTACATGAGGATTCGCGCATGACAACTTTAAGGTGGTGTAATATTCACCAAGGTGGAGTTTGTTGGATATGTGTCGAATATTATGTACGAGTTAGTTACGATAGGACTTTGAGTTGTATTAGCGGTGGGGTGTAGAGTTTGTGTTGGACTCTTTACCGGCCTCCTTATAAATATGAAGGGAGGGCCGCCGTTGTAACCACGACAAAAGACAACATATTGGAGAGGAGCGCCCGTAGTCATGCCCCGGAGATGTAGGCTTTGGCCGAACCTCGTTAACAAATATCGTTCCTCGCGTGTCATCCGTGATCTTGCATCGATGCATCTGGAGATCCGTCGTCGCTTCCGCGCGCCTATTTTCTAACAAAGACGATAGTGAGGAATATCTTCATCTTATCTCCTAGTTTGAGCACCACAGGATTGTAAGAAGCGAAGTTGCAGTTCCATAATTTTATATATATATATATATATATATATATATATATATATATATATATATATATACACACACACACACACACACTTTAGTTTTTTTATGATGGGTAAAGTCTCATTGTCTCATTCTTCCATCAAGGCAGTTATGATCAGCTTATTATAAGTGAATATAAATGATTATCTAGAACAAGAAGACGATAACTGGATAACTAAGTACACGACTGTAGACCGAACTTCGACTTTATAGATCAACATGCGACATGTTCGTCCTCTCATTTTTTTCGTAGGTGGGTCACTGGTTCGGCACCAATAAATTTCTCTGTAGTATACTTGCATATAGTATTATGAAATTTAATATAAAATTTGCTTCTACTAAGAATCTAACTCAAGATTGAATATTGCTAAGACATTAGGTTGTTGACTTTTCCTTCCTCATCCGTTCAAAACAGTTGAAAAATAGCTATATCTGCAACTGCAATTCAAATGATTAATGAACATACAGACCTTTGTTTTTGCACATCAGAGTTTTGTTAGTTTGCTTGATGGAGCATCGTGACCTGGTCTGTGCAGTGAAGTTCAAGAAAGATGACGATGAGTGTGTGTTGGTTATCTCTCTTTATTCTAATAATCACATATAAGTATGGACGGGCTCAAATATCGACCTTTAACTTTTTAGATAATGAGCTTTTATTTAAACTCGACGGTATCAATATTGAGCTTTAATTACTTGCACAAAATTTATTCTATATTATTTTTTGCAAAAAATGTGATGCTCCTTTTCTTTTCATCTTTACCACATCATGATTTTCTTCTATGGGTCTACTCTTCATCTAGTGAGAGTGGGATGCAAATGCTCTTCGGAGTTTGGTCCCCATTATTAATTTCTTCCATAACAAACTAGGTCTCATTATGATGAGGTGCATCATGGATTCAACGTCCACCTCCTAGGTAGAGACATAATAATTAATCCCTTTCATTTTTTGAAAAAATAAATGATCCCTTTGATTTTAAATTGTTCGTGTTAGCTAGTCTCTCCTGTTTAAAAAATAAGTTGTCTTAGCTTGGGACCCGAGTAGCATAAAGAAGTTGTTTTGCATTTTGGTGAGTAGTCTGTACTAAGATGCCCAACACATGCATGCAATCGTGATTAATTCTGACGGCCTCGATTCCTACACAACGTTATCACGGGATGTGACTTCTGTACTCTCATTCATGCTCTCATACATGCTTCTACTGATGTGTTATAATTTTATTAGTTGTTAAGTATGCACTACAGTAAAATGTATCACAAACAACAGCCAAATTGATATACGACAGTGCCGTCGTTTGTTAATTTATTTATGGCACCCAGGAACAACCGTCGTAAATAAGTGGCTTATTTACGACAGTTGACCTAGGACGTCGTAAATAAGGCCTCAAAGCTTATTTACGATGGTTCACCATCGTAAATAGGGACCTTATACCCGGCTCACGTGCCCAAGCCGCCACCACTTCCCTCACTCTCACGCTGACACATCGTGTGTCGCCCACCACAAGCCGTCGTTGCGCCGTCGCCGCATGACTACCATTGTCACCGCGCGTCGCTCGCGTGTCGCCTGTCGTCGTTGTGTTGTCGCCGCGAGCCGCCGGCCGTCACCGCATCACCACCCGCGCCGCCTCGCCATCCTGTGGTGTTCCCTCCGCCAGGTAAGGCGCGTCGCCTCGCTCACCTCGCCGTTTCCCCACCTTGTCGCCCCCCAAATTGAGCTCCTCCTCCCTCCTTCACGACCGAGCTCCTCCCACTACAGAAATCGCGATAATAGACGACGGTCGAGAATCATCATCTATAAGGACGAAACCATCGTCTATAAGTTATAGACGACGGTATATAATTACAGACGATAGTTCTCGGCCATCTACTATTATTTGTCGTTTATAAACCTATAGACGACAGTTACCGTCGTCAATTAACTAATTGACGACGGCCAACCTTAGCTGTCGTCATTAAGTTAGCTCCATCCATGTGTCAGCGTGGAAACCTTATTGACGACGGCCATCGCTCAACCGTCGTCTATAAGGACTATTATTGATGACGGCCGAGGAGGATCCGTCGTCTATAAGAACAATTATTGATGATGGTTTGCGAGTAACCCGTCGTCTATAAGCCCCCTAGAGACGACGGTTTCGGTAAGACCGTCGTCTATAATAGTTCCTTATAGATGACAGCCCCAGAATAACCGTCGTCTATTAGTTTTACTTTAAAAAGAAACAGAAAACATATATTACATAGATTTTACAGATATTACATTTCACAGATTACAAACAATACACTATCAGACACTATCTCAAAAACAAGTTCGCGATTACACTTGTCATGTTCAAAGTAGAAGTCTGACTCCAATATTATGGTTTTATTTTCCAACCTCCCGCTGCCTTGCCTTGCCCCTGCTTCAAAGCAACAACACAAAGTTAATAATTAGCAACAGGTAAACTACCAGCTAATAAACAGCATAAGCATAAGGAACTTGAGAGAAGGTTGTCTGATTAAACAGCAAAGTCTGATGTAAACAGACTTTGTAGAAACAGCATAGCATCAATAACATCCATCCATGCTCAGAACGAAAGTTCCTAAAATATGCAGTTTTCTAATAACGCGACAAAATATTGAAGCAAGTTGATGTCCTAGTTTTTCTCTGAATAACAAACGATAGAAATCCGCACTTGGCATTTTTCTTTCTCAAACATTATCCTTTCCTGTATATGTTATGAGCTTCACTTACATTTGCTGTACAATCAAAATTATACACGTTGCATGATAAAAACTCCTGTTCAGTGTATTTCAGTCAACTCCCTAACGAAGCAGCTTTCAACCATGAGATGAGTCTCAGTTAATCCAGGGTTTAATACAAACTCCATGTGGCATTTGTTCTAGGATTTTTGAATGCTTCTGAGAATTAAACTTTGCTCTACTTCAGACCCAAGACATGCCAAGTTTGATTCAATGGGTATGTCAGTTTGTAGAAAGTAATTAGTCCTGGTGGCAAGGTACCCAAAGCAACTTGATGTTCATACTGATTTTTAACTGCATATATTTGCTTTTGAATGCTGTATTTACGCTGAGTTTGTTTGAAATTAGCAAACGTTGGTTCCAGGTCACTGATGAATGAAAATTTGGCTGCCACAATATGAAAACACTTTACAGTCAGACTTGTGGAGTATCGGGGTCATTTTTTTCCAGTTAGTCACAAGGAAGCTGCCATTTCCAGGGAGTAACTATTACCAGGTTTGCTAATTTTAGACAAAACATTCCTATTGAATGTACTGAATAAACACATTAGGCAACACGGGACAAAAGCAGCATTGTGTACTTGTTTTTTTCAAGTAGTTTTGCTCTCTCTTTTATCCCTAATTCCCTATACAATGATGCAAAGAGTCTGGCATTCCATTACATTAGAAACGAAATGATGCAAGTAGATTTAAAATAAGCTGACCTGACTATCACACGCTACCCCGTCCGCTGCCGTCGGGATTCAGAAAGTTGTCCTCCGGCAGTCGTCCAAGCACCGGAATATGGGGCAACGGAGTTTGAGTCTCCGTCCCCAATCCCTGTGATATGCAAGTGTGGTTAGACAAATTATAAGTATAAAAATGCATATTTTACTAAATTTGAACAAGTTTAACTAGTTTTAGTTATTTTGAATAATTTTGTACCTGTGCTCCTGTCGTCGGCACCAGTGGCAGCTCCGTCGATGGCGGCGCCCACTGCGGAAAGACAACCTGCTTTCCTGCGCTCATAGCCTGCTAATACAAATCAAATCATTATAGCTGTCATTTGTATATTACAAATGTTAAGTACAACATTCAGAACTTACATGGAAGGCAACTTGCCACTGTAGCATGTACGAGTTTTGATACTTGTCCCTAGCCCTAAGCGCTGCCGCCTGCATCTCATCCCTAGTCCTGAGCGCCACTGCCTGCATCTTGTCCCTAGCTCTGAGCGCTTCTTGTGTCCTCTGGAGCTCCTCCAGAAGACTTTGGAGCTCCAGATCTCGACCCGTATGGTTGCTGCTGGACCCACCCTGCTGCGATGAAGAGGCTCTCGAGGAAGCCCGCGCCTGCTACGAGTCGACCACTCCATGGAAGATGGCCAATCTGCACAACGAAGTAAGATTATTAAATTTTTCTAACTCAAAGTTTGTGACAGTAAAATAAGATTAACAAAACTCACCATCTGTGAGGTTTCCTGCCACCGATTGCATACGCGGCTTTGAGGACAATTGGCGCGCTCTGCCAATCATACTCTTTGCCTCGAAGCCTCCGCGCCTCCTGCCCGTACTTTGCCTGGAAACACAGTAAAATAACATTATTGAAACTATTAAAGAGAATTCAATTAAGTTAACAAAATAACTCACCAACGTCTGAGTCGCCGTCTGAGAAGACAGCTGCTCAGACTGCGACGGGTCACTTCCCAAGTGACCCCTCTTCCACACCTCGATAGGTGATGGCTCCTGACCCCTCTCGTGCTCCTATCGATACATGTTAGCACAATGAAAGATTATAAAATTACTTAAATAGAATTCAAGTCACACTTACCATCCGTTTAGCGAGACGTATGTAGCCGTCTCCACCCATACGATGTTTTTCCGTCTGTCCCTCTACTCTCTCGACGGGTTTTAGACACGCCCTGGAAGCTTTGGCTCCCCCAACGAGCACACAATTCACGGTACGCGTCCGGACGGCTATCAAGCCACGCTACACCGACCTGCACACATTTTATTATTAAATGAAAGCATTGATCACAATCATATAATGAAGTAAAGTAAAATAAACACTTTACCTCTGCATACTGCGCCTCCGTCAAGTACTTGTTGGCCCCTTCCCTGTACTTCCCTGGCTTACCCTCCTCCGGATGCAACTTGAAATACGCCTTCGTAGCTTGAATGCGAGCCGTCGATAGTGACTGAGTCACGAGCTTCCTGGCGCAGTTATGGAAGACAAGACGATCTTGATCCGTCTGCTTAGCCTTGTTCTCCAAGCGGTACCGTGCCTGAAAGAACAAATATACAAGTAAATGTATTTAATTTATAATAAATATGTATTACACAAATATTTGTTCATACTTACCATAAAGTCGTGCCACACAGCCTCCTGGTGGTTGCCGTAAGAAAGGTCCTGGGCCGTAGCGTAATGGTCCCAAGAAGGGCAGGGTGTCCATTCACTACACCGGGGTAGTGCAAACGGACTAGACTCCCCAAGACACCATTCACCTGCTTGTGGTGTCCCTGCCCTTTGAACGAACAATCCTCCCAAGCCCCAATACATGATTCTCAATATATATATATATATATATATATATATATATATATATATATATATAAGCCTTTAAATATCTGAATTGTTAAAGATTTACTTACCTCTCGCCAATAGGACGAATAACGATCCGATCGTTTGGGTTTGCAGGAGCCGGAGGAGGAGCCACATAGTGGCTCCTCCTAGTCCGTCGCTGTGCAGCCGGCTCCACATCAGGTGACCCAAAAGTGGGGTCACCCGACTGCACTGGCTCTGAACAAGGTGGCACCAAAGAAGAAGGCTCTGAAGCAGGCACCGAAGAAGGAGGCTCCAAAGCAGGCACCGAAAGAGGCATCCTAGCCTCTGAGTCCTCGAACGTAGAGTCGTTCTGACAATTTTAAAGATTCATATTATAGAATAAAGAATTAATTATATAATTTATGTAATTAAATGTTCTTTGCCTGGCCACGTGACGACTCTGGTAGATGGCTCACCAACTGAGCCCGTCTACCTCTGCGAAGCTGACTGCCGGGGAAGACCTCGTCTCCTCTTGTGGCTCTCAGTGGCAGAAAGCTCTGTGCCTCTGTCCCTTGTCGTCTGCTGCTGCCCGACGACATCCTGTTTAATAAAAAATTGCTATTGAATGTAATGGAAAGTATAGAAGAAGACAGAAGAGATGAAGGAAACGTTACTTGTAGTCAATTTCAAAATTCATCAGCATCACGCTCATGTACTCTACTCCGTAAACCGGACTATCAATCTTTTGTCGTGGTAGTTGCCCATTTTGATTTTCGCATCTTAGAAGTTTCTACATCTTCTGCATCTCAACTAAGTCATCGTGTCCTAAACCAAACATGACAACAAAAGAGTCCGACAACTCTTGTTCTTGGTAAACACCATCAACCTCATCATCAAGGTATCCATCATTGTCTGGTGTATATAACCGCTCACGAGGAGTCACCTTATGTACAACCCACCAATCATTAAGCTTTTCGCATGGATAATGTAGATAATACACTTGCTCGACTTGGTGTGCAAGGACGAAGGTCTCGCAGCCTTGTAGCCGGTCCTTGTGTTTTACTTCTACCATGCCAAATTGGTTTTGTCGAGTTCTGTGGTTATGATCAAACCAATCGCAGTCAAATAAGACTATTTTAAGGACCTTATTCCCCGCAAAACTGAATTCAAGGATATTTTTAATGATCCCATAATAATTAGTTTCACGACCTTCAGCGTCAACTACCCTCGTCACAACTCCGGTGTTACATGTTGCCCTGAAAGGACGTTGAGTTTCGAATTGAGTTAAACGAAATCGGAACCCATTGACATCATATCGACCGTAACTTTTAATTTTAATGGATCTGTAGGACAGTTGTCGCAAATCTTCATGGACGCCGACTCGTTTTTTTGCACTGTTCAACATACGAAGTTAGAAGACTATTTTATGTTATACATGTAATTACTAAGAGAAACAACACATGAACACGTTACTTGTGCATGAAACCAGGCCAAGAAGTTAGGCCCTCCTTGTACTCCATAATATCGCTTCGATTGTATTTGTCGAAGCGTAGGTTGTTGCTTCGATTTCCAATTTTGGTGATCGAACTCACTAAATAAGGAAAAACAGAATAATTAGCATAGATGTATAACACAAGACGCTAATTATTATAGATGTTGAACAAACACTTACTGAAAATATTCTTCCATCCCTTCTATATTAGCGTACATGTATAGCAAAGTAGCCGTGTTGTCATCTGTTTCAATATCGTAGCTCGTGCCGCAACCAACAGTAGTGCCTCTCGTTTGAAAAATGGAGAGGTTGCTACAAAGGGGTGCTTCATCCATATTGTACTGCAACGTGGAAGCATTAACATTGTTTTCTTCTGCAAAACAGACACTTGAAAAGTATCCTATCTCTTGAATGGCGTATGCTTCGGCGATGCATCCTTCAACCCTTGCCCGATTGCGAACCATTGGTTTAAGACACCTGAGTGCTCTTTCAATGTGATACATCCACATATATTGCACAGGGCCGCCCAATTTAGCTTCATATGGAACATGAATTAGGAGATGTCTTTCCATGATTATGTGATAATCATGACTCTTCAACCCTATGAGATTTCCAGTCTTAACATTTACAGCTTGTCTCAGGCTAGCAGCATAACCGTCTTAGAATTTCAAACTTTTCAACCACTTAAAGACTTCTTTCTTTTCTTCTGGTCGAAGACAGAAAGAAGCACGCGGTTTGCCACCAGCTTCAGAGAGCTCAAGAGTTGGACCATTACAAACCTCTGCCAAATCCTTATAAGCCTTTATATTGTCTTTTGTTCTGCCAGTCACATCGAAGCATGTGATTATGATGTATTCGCCCATGTTATCTTCTTGATGCATGACATCAATGTTATGCATTAGGATTAAGGACTTAACATACGATAGCTCCAATAGTGCACATATATGAGTCCAATTGTGGTCCTCTCTATAACCAACAAAGTATCCAAGACGATCTTCATCTAGCACTAAGTTGTTCGATTGTTCAACAATCTCCGACCCGTTTAGACGTTGTGGTGGTCCTTTTTTGACAATGGTGTCCTTCCTGAAGGCATTTGTCGGTACCCTACGTACCAAATACCCTTTGGGACTACAAAGAGCTCAAAGGAACTCCACATACCTGAGTTGAAGACCTCCAAAGGCCCCACGTGTCATATGGAACTGGACCTGCCTCCCTTCTATGGTTAGTCCTAGTGCCGCCACGTGTATCATATAACCGTTGCTACATTCCTTACCTAGGAAAGCTCCGGGCTAAATACTTGTGCGGAACCCCCGGACCTAACCACTGACAGAGGGAAGCTCCGGTACCGACACGTGTGCAACAGCACCAGAACTACTCGTCCCAGACAGTAAGCTCCGGAGTTGGCACGCGTCCAACCGCCGGACCTTCAACCTCAACAAGCTGAGTGGTGGACCTCCAATGGCTCGGACCTTCAAGGACCATTAAAGACTTCAAGACTCGATTAAGTGTCACTAATACTATCTTAATGACACACGATCGGAGGGCCCTTAATACCAGTAACGCCACTGTCAAGGCGCGTTACCGCACTATTAATGTTAATTAAGCTCATTAATTGTGTATTAAGCATCAGTAACCGCCAGGGCCACATGTCGGGCAAGGCTAATGATGTAACGACCAGTCCTTGTACTATAAAAGGACTGGCCGAGCGATACACAGAGGAGGGCTGGAGACTCACACCCATACGCATTCTAGACACTCTTACACACAAGTGCTCAGACGCTCAATATAACAACAACCCACACCCGTGGAGTAGGGTATTACGCTTAGGCAGCCCGAACCACGTAAATCCTTCTATAAACTTGCCATCATGTCCTGAATCTCTACGTGCCCACAACCGAACTACAACTCCGCGGGCTGCCAACGGTAGTACCGGGAGAATTGCCGGAACCAAAGAATTGCCGGAACCAAACTCCGACAGTTGGCGCGCAAGGTAGGGGTGCGCCCGAAATTCAAGGATGGTGAACTCTGCTGCTGGATCATCCAATGGCAACCTTGCTGCACAACCTGCAGGAGGCAATCGCTCAAACATGCAGCAGCTAGCAGGTGTTGTGGCTCCAGCAGGAGTCATACCACCGCCGCCACCATCTGCTCCAGCGAATCAAGCCGGACAACGAGATGGGGCGTCCCCGTCGATCACTGCATCGGTGAACAACAACCCCGAACACGCGCTCCATGCTGCGCGTGCTCTTCTCCAACGTCCACCGCCTCCAGGAGCATCCCAGGGTGCAATGGAGCAGTGGAGAGCTGATGTGGAAAATTTGGTTGCAGTAGCAGTTGATTGCATCAGCAACCAAGGTCCTCCCCCTCGGGGCGGGCCCAATCGCAGCATCAGACCTTGTCGAGTAGACTTGGTTCGCACGCTTCACAACACAGGAGGTGTGCTGCATTTTAGCAGGCGACGTCGCTGCCTTGCAGGGCGCGATGTACCCATACGGTAATCAGGCTTTCGACTCACGACCTTCAGGCGGAGCTTGATTGCTGTTACCGTCAACAAGACGACCGCTTCCACATTGAGCGTGCTCGCGAGAGGCGAGAGGCTCGGTACAGCCCTGCTCCTGAGGGAGTAGGAGGAGGCTATTCTTCCCTGTCCATGCACCAACGTATGGTCAGATGGCCGCCGATGTTCTAGCCTCACCTGCTGGAGAAATTTGACTAGACTGTCAATCCTGCCGAATTTCTCCAAATATACTCCATCGCAATCCTTGCGGCTTGAGGAAATGAGGCCTTGATGGCCAATTATTTCCCTGTGGCTTTAACCGGGACCGCCAGGTCCTAGTTCATGAGCCTTCCGTCTGACTACATCAACAGTTGGGCGGAGTTGTGCCAACAGTTCACTACCAACTTCGGGAGTTCATACACCCGACCATACAGCAAACTGGACCTTTTTGCTATCAAGCAAAAAGGGGGAGAGTCCCTGCGATCCTTCATCCAGAGGTTCTCCTAGGTACGAAATACCATACCTTATATCTCAAGCACTTCTGTTATTGTGGCATTCAGACAGGACGTACGAGACAAGAAGATGCTGGAGAAGCTGGCGACCAAGGAAGTCACTAGTGTCACAGAACTCTTCAGCTTGGCAGACAAGTGTGCCAAAGCTGCAGAGGGCTGTGAAATGCACTCCCAACCACCTTCGGAGGACAACAAAAAGTCCTCCAAAGGTGAAGCCACTACCTCCAGGAGTGGCAAGAAGAAGAAAAAGTACAACGGCAAGAAGAAGCCGTCGGCCGGCACACCTACAGCCACTGCTGCCGCAGCTTCGGGTGGCCGGGGGTCACGCCCCGAGAAACGACCTCGACAGTCGTTTGAAGACGGTGGCAGCTCCAAGATGTGGTACCCCATACACAAGTCGAAAAATCACAACCTGGAAGGCTGCCGAGAGGTATAGAACCTTGCCGAGCGCTACAATAAGCATCGGGAAGAAGTTCCTTTCCGTCAAAGGGAAAGAAAACAAAAAGTCAACAAAGCTCCGGCTGAAGAGGATTTAGGCTTTCAGGACCCCAAAAAGGTCCTGAATGTTGTTTACACCTCCATTGACGACGACTCCGACGTCTCCAACAACGAGCATCGGAAGACCATGAACACCATCTTTGGTGGCTCGTGGGACATCACCCCCCGCCGTGTCCTCAAGACAATTTGGCGGGACATGGCCTCAGTAGCTCCTACCGCCAGGGCGGAGCCGCACCAGAAGTGGATGGACACTTCCATCACCTTCGATGCTTCGGACTACCCTCAGAACATGATTGGAGCTGGACAACTCCCATTTATGGTATCTCCGGCCATCAACAACATCCAACTCCACCATGTAATGGTGGACGGAGGTTCGGGGCCGAACCTCATAAGATTCAAAACTTTTGTCAAGCTTCAGCTCCGACCTTCGGATCTTCGTCCCTCCCGACCTTTCTCCGGAGTAGGTATGGGGGCCATCACTCCACTCGGTGCCATTACTCTCCCATTGATCTTCGGGACTCGGGAGAATTACCACACTGAGAAGTTGGTCTTTGACGTGGCGCAGATCAACTTGTCATTCAATGCCATCTTGGGCAGGCCAGCCTTGTACAAATTCATGGTTGCTGCTCATTATGGCTACTTGGTGTTAAAGATGCCAACACCAGCAGGTGTTCTCCAAATCTGCAGAGATCGCACCGTCGGAGTGACTGCTCTGGAAGAACTTCACGCGCTTGCTACAGCGCAAGAGGAAGAATTCGGAAAGGAGCAAGCTCCGAAACCCCCTAGCATTCGTCATCGAGGCTCAACCTCCGCACCTCGCGTGCAACCAAGCGGCGACACTGGAATTCCCGTCAAAGTCATCCAAATTGGTTCCGATGCCGCTCAGACCACCAGTATACTGGGAGGTCTGAATGACAAATAGGAACTCGCACTTGTCACTTTCCTCCGGGCTAATGTCGATGTGTTTTCCATGACAAATGCCTGAGATCCCTAGGAAAGTGATCGAGCACAATCTGAAGATTTATCCCGATGCTCGTCCTATACATCGGAAGCCTCGGAAGTAATCAGTAGAGCGACAAAACTTCATACGTCAAGAAGTGAAGAAGTTGCTTGAAGCTAGTTTCATCCGAGAAGTCTTCCATCCAAAATGGCTGGCAAATCCAGTCGTTGTACCTAAGGCCGGCGGGAAGCTTCAGATGTGTATCGACTACACTACACCGAATAAGGTGTGTCCAAAGGATCCATTCCCACTACCTAGAATAGATCAAATAGTGGATTCCACCTCCGGGTGTGAATTACTGTGTTTCCTAGACACATATTCTGGGTATCATCAAATCAGAATGCCTAGGGAAGATGAAGAGCATACCTCCTTCATCATAGTAGATGGATTATATTGTTACACTGCCATGCCATTCGTTCTCAAAAATGCTGCTTCAACGTTTGTGCGAGCTATGTACAAAACTTTTGGAGAGCTTATCAGAGACATAGTGGAAGTGTACGTCGATGACATCGTCGTCAAGATCAAGAACAAGGAGTCATTCCTTGACACCTTGAAAGCTGTCTTCGACAAGTTGCGAATCACACACATGAAGCTGAATCCAGACAAGTGTGTCTTCGGGGTTAGCTCTGGAAAGCTTCTTGGATTCTTGGTGAACCACCGAGGAATAGAAGCAAATCCGGTGAAGATTAAAGCTATTGAAGACATGCGGCCACCAGCCCGCATCAAGGACGTCCAGAAGCCGACTGGATGTCTAGCTGCCCTCAGCTGGTTCATCTCAAGACTGGCGGAACGAGCGCTACCCTTCTTCAAATTATTGAGGAAGTCCGAACCATTCCAATGATCTGAAGAAGCAGAAAAGGCTTTCCAAGAGCTAAAGCATCTCCTCACCACTCTACCAACTTTGGTAGCTCCGAATCCTAGTGAGCCACTTCTGCTTTACATTTCAACAACTAACGAAGTTGTCAGCATGATCCTGGTTGCGGAAAGACCAGAACCATACCCACTTCACGAGTCCAGACCCCTCCGGGAGGGTCCGGAGCTACCTGAAGGCGAGTCTGGGTCCCAACTCCCAGACCCGGGTCCTCAAGGCAAGATGCCAGAGGAGACACCACCTTCAAGTGGAGGAGTCACTATTGCTGAACAAGAAGATCCGGACCCCTCCGGGAAGGTCCGGGTCATTTCAGAAGAAGCTCCGTGTTCCTCCAGCAGGAACCCAGAGGTCCCTGAAGAAGGTTCGGACCCCTCTAGGAGGGTTCGGGTTGATGAGGAGGAAGCTTTGGGCCCCTTCGGGAGGGTCTGGACAGTCCAACGCCCAGTGTACTTCATCAGTGAAGTACTCCATGATGCCAAGACTTGTTACCTGGAGGTGCATAAGCTGCTCTACGCAATTCTTATTGCCTCTAGGAAGCTCCGTCACTACTGCCAAGCTCACAAGATTTCAATGGTAACCTCTTATCAACTACGTGCAATCTTGCATAACCAAAACTCTACTGGGAACATTGCAAAGTGGGCAGTGGAATTGGTCGAGTTCGATCTTGAATTCGTCCCAAGACAAGCGATCAAGAGTCAAGCATTGGCGGACTTCGTGGCGGAATGGACCCCCTCTCCATCAAATTCTGGGGGCCCCAGTGTGTAGAAGTTGGAACCTAAGGCTCTGGTCTTCACCGAGCCTCACTGGACTCTCTACTTCGACGACTCCGTGCAGAAGCAGGGGGCTAGAGATGGAGTCCTTCTCCTTGCTCCGACCGGGGAGAAGGTCAAATACATGGTTCACCTTGCTTCAAGGCGACCAACAACATGGCGGAGTATGAAGCACAAATCTATGGGCTCAAAGTGGCATTATCATATGGTGTCAAGAAACTGTTGGTAAAGGGTTATTTACAGCTCGTCATAAAACAAGTCAAAGGTGAATGCTGCTGCAACAACCCTCAACTAGCTTCATACCTACTTGAAGTCCAGAAGCTTCAGAAGGACTTCGACATCCTGGATCTTTGCCATGTCCAACATCTCAACAACGCTGAAGCTAACGAACTCTCGACGAAAGCTTCAACCGGAGCTCCGGCTCCAAACGGAACCTTCATCCGGAGATTGTCAAGACCAACGGCTCAACCTGCCGAACTGAGCAAAGGGGGCGAGACCAGCACCTCGAAGCTGGCAGTCCCGATGGCCGTGTTACCATGGCGTCCATCAAGGGTCGTAGGTGCTGCAGGAAGCTCCGAGCAACCCAGCACGCAAGACTCAAATGCTCAAGTTATGTGACGCCCGGTTCCGAAAACTGAACCAAGCTAACGCATATGTGTGCCCAGGATGTTCAACACACATACACGAGTGCAATCACAAAAGAGTATACAGAAAATTACCACAGAACAAGATTAATTATCAAATTTTATTACACAAACCATATTATCCTCGAATACAACCTCTAATGAATATTAATGACAAGTTCAACTAATGCAGCGGAAATAAACTAATTAAGCAACTAAGCAAACTAAGCGATAGGGTATATATGCGCAGCTCCAATCAACACCACAGGCAAAGCTGACGGTAGACACGGCCTAGATCTCCACATTATCGCTATTAAACTCACAATTCTGACCTGCAACTATTGGGAGGGGGGGATTGCAAGAGTGAGTACATGTCGTACTCAGCAAGTGTGGAAAGTATGACATGTGGCTGATTCAAATGACGACAATAATAATGGCTAAGTGCTGAAAAGTACAGTAAAACATTTGAAAAAGCAATGTATCATATTTATGTAAAGTAAACCCATCATAAACCATGTAACCATAATAATACCAGTCCATAATTCACTATTACCAATAACCATAATCAATGTCATAAACCATAATTCCATCCATAACCATAACCATAATCATAATATCAACCATAACCATTACCAACCATAACCATAACATCAACCATAACCATTACCAAACCATAACCATAACATCAACCATAACCATCCCAAATCCCAATTTCCCTCTAATCATGTAGGTCATCCAGGCGCTCATAACCGGGAGCACGACAATCATGATAGTTTTATTTAACTCTGCAGAGTTTGTACCACTTTACCCACGTGTTTGTGATTTCATCACCCGTCAGCGACTAAAGAACCTCCCTTATACCACTTACACTTCCTTTGGTGTATGGTCAAGAGATCACAAAATAGCCTTTACAAAGGGATTACTAGTCTATTCAGACCCCACTGAGGTTTCACCGGTGGCGATGTCTCCAACTGAGCACATCTTCAACCAAGGGCCCCCTCTTGAGCCATTCAGATCCCAGGGTAGTCCCACCAATCATCAACAAACCCAATCCGACTACCCCTTCCCCGAGCATCCACAATGGTCCAAATAGCACTAGCAAAGCCCTAATTAATCAGCTACGCCGCACCCATACTTGGTCTCGTGGTGGCACTGTAGTCCTGGCCTATTCTCGCATGAACCGATCCTTAGATCTAAAGCAAGCAAACCACCATAACATCCAACCCATCCACATACCAGACTTGCTTAGATCACCCATTACAATATCATATTAATCAGTTCATGTTATCCATAATCTCACCCATGCATAATTAAATTGAATGGTATAGTTGTTTCCCATCCCAGTCGATTAAGCGAAGCAAAAGGTAAAAACCCTTCCCGACTCTCTACCATATATTCCAGGTGACAAGGGTGGTTAAACAAATCTAGTAAACTTCCTACCATAGGATTCCCATCAAATTGACACAAGCATGCAGTTTGCAAACAAAACATTTATTTTAAAAACAGGATCAATATGCTTCAAGGACACTTGCCTTGCTCCGACGGATAGGGTTGCTCAAGCGCTTCAAAGTCTTGGTTCTGGAAATCCTCGTACACGATCTCTTGAGCACTTCCCTCTACTCGTGATCACACATACAAGAATATACATACAAATCAACATGATGCACACACATTAATCAACATGCGATGATATGCATGCATGTAAAGTACAATAATTGATTAACTACAGTTGTTTATTAATTAGATGCAACTAGTTCATACGTGTTAATATGAGTTTACGGGGGTTTTAGCGAGGATTAATGCTGCTGAAAATAAAAAGACGATGCAACTAAAATCAATTTGCGTCTACCAGATCTAATACGTCGCTAAAATTCACATCGGAAAAATGAATCCTACCGTAGATGCGATGGCTTCGAAGATCGAGGGACGAGGGTGACGCGTAGATGAAGTAGATGCGTAGGGTCCTCCAGCGGATGACAGCACCCTCCTCTTTTTATTCCTCTTCCTCCTCTTTTTCCTCTCTTGTCTTCCTTGGCGGCGGCTCTGGTCTCCTTTTTTTTTTCTATCCGGCGGCTAGGTTTTCTTGGTCTGGAAGGCAGCGGCGTTTTCTGGTGGCGGCTGCTTTTCCGGCGTCGGGAAATACGAAGTCTCCGTGGCTTTTTATAGCCAGCGGCTAGGGCACCGTGGGCGGCGGGAGCTAGGGCGAGCGCGGGCCAGGCAGGGCTTCGAGGCGCGCGCAGGAGGCCGGGACGAGCGCGCGGGGCTGGGGTTGCGGTGCGGGGCAGGCGGGGCCAAGGCGGGCAGGCGCGCGGTCGGCGGGAGGGTGGCGGGAGCTAGGGGTCGCGCGCTGCGGGAGGGCGGCGGGGCGTGGGCGGCGGGGTAAAGCGCGGTCGGCGCGTTGGGTGGGGCCAGGGTCGCGCGGGGTTGCTGGCTGGGCCGGCTCGGGGCAACGCGCGGGGGCGCGCGCTGGAGGGCGGCGGGGTGGGACCCGGGGCGCTGCGCGGGGCGCGTGGGCGACGGGGCGCGCGAGGCGCGGAAGGCGGTGCGGGGTGAGGCCAGCGCAGCGCGCGGGGGAGCTGGTGCGTGGCCGGCTTGGCCGTTTGGCCTGGCCGGCGGTTGTTTTCTTTTTTTTTTCTTTTTTTATATTATTATATTATTATTTATATTTTATTTATTTTATTTATCTTATTCATTTTATTTATTATATATATATATATATTATATATAATTTATTTATATATATTTCTTTTTTATATATTATTATTATTTTTATATTTATTCCCTAATACATGTTTTACGCTATTATTTTCTTTTTCTTCTTTTGCTACTCATATTTGTATATGTATATTTTATGTTTTATTATTTTTCTTTTTATTTTACTAATGTTTAATGCATGAATATGTATGCAATGCATGATGCGAAAATTGAGGGTGTTACAAGTTAGCTCTGATGCATGGATCTCGGAGATACGAAGCTACTTGAAAGACAATTTCCTTTCTGAAGACAATGTATCTGCTGACCGGATAGTTAGATTGGCTAAAAAAATACACACTGGTAGAAGGGGATCTCTACCGGCGTGGTGCCAATGGTGTCCTAATACGGTGCATTACAAGGGAAGAAGGCCGCGAGATCCTCGCGGAAATCCATGGAGGCGAGTGTGGGAACCACGCGTCTTCTCGCACGTTGGTCGGTAAATCCTTCCGGCATGGTTTTTACTGGCCTACAGCACTCCAGGATGCAACCGAGCTAGTGAAGAAATGCGAAGCATGCCAGTTTCATGCGAAGCAAATTCATACACCAGCTCAAACCTCACAAATGATACCTCCTACATGGCCATTCGCTGTGTGGGGGATGGATACCTTGGGACCTTTCCCAAGAGCCGTCGGAGGTTACAAGTTCCTGTACGTTGCCATTGACAAGTTCACCAAATGGCTGGAAGCAACTCCAGTTGTGACAATAAACAAGCAATCAACTATCAACTTCTTGCAGTCCATCATATGCAGATTTGGAGTCCCAAACAAGATCATAACAGACAACGGGACCCCAATTCACAAGCTCTGAAGGATATTGCGAAGACCTCGACATTCAGGTCATCTACACTTCTGTAGCTCACCCAGCAAGCAATGGCCAAGCTAAGAGAGCAAATACATAAATCCTAAAAGGACTCAAGACGCGCACATATGAGCGCCTGAAAAAACATGGAGCCAACTGGATTGAAGAGCTTCCGCCCACCCTGTGGGCCAACAGGACAACTCCAAATCGGTCAACTGAAGAGACACCCTTCTTCTTGGTGTACGGAGCTGAAGCAGTCCTTCCTCCAGAAATCACCTTGGGGTCGATTCGGGTCCGGACCTTCGACGATCCCATGCAGGGCCAGCTCCGGCGTGAAGACCTTGACCTCGTTGAAGAGGGAAGGTGCCGAGCAGCTATTCGGAATGCCCGATACCGAGCTCTTCGGCGCTATCACCAAAGGCATGTTCACAGCCGACAGCTCGAGGAAGGCGATCTGGTGCTACAGAGAATACAAACTCGAGAAGGGTTGAACAAACTCTCCCCCAGCTGGGAAGGACCATCCCGAGTGATCAAAGTATCCTGTCCCGGATATGTTCGCTTGGCAACCGAGGATGGGATACCGCTCCCTAATCCTTGGAACATTGAGCACCTTCGTAAGTTCTACGCTCCTGTGATGTATGTTATAGAGTCATTGTACAGAGTCGGGTAGCTCCTTCGGGAGAACAGCCGAACCTTCCCCGGAAGGTCCGCAAAGTTCAGGCAACACTTGTCACAATCTCAGAACTAAAAGTGTAGCTAGCTACCTTGGGTCAAATGAGAAACAAAACACACTTAGCCTGGTTCCGTACCCTAAGAGTGTACTTGTTTCCCCTGTACCCCAGACCTATAATGAAAGACATCATTATGTGAAAACAGACTCCACATGCATTTATTTTGTACAGGCTCAATATTTTTTATTTTTCTCTTTCTTGTCTATAACAAAGTTGTGCGATTCTCAAGAATCTTTAGCTCGACCAATTCATATATAATTCAAGTTGCTTTGTTAATTCTTTTGGGTCTTAACATTGTTGAATGGTCTACTCGCCTGAATGCCGCCAAGCCAATCTAGGTCCGGAGTGTGCTATCAACTTAGCCTGGTCCTGCACCCTAAGTACGCCACTCTACCTACACCCCAGTAGGCCGAAGTAAGGTGAGTCCAGGATACGATTGGACCTAAAGAACATAAGCAAATGTACTTGATTGTATATAGAATTGTGTTTGACCTAAAAATTTCTTTCGCGAATAGTAAGCCGCAAATGAGTTATAGATAAAAAATGAATTTTACTGTTTTTCTTGACTTCAGTATGCAGGAAAAATAAAGATCTCATGATGATGGTGGATGAAGCTGGAGCTATCAAAGTTCCGACACCCCCTAAGGTGGTCTGCTGTTGATATTTCAAACATTGACAGTAGACATCACTGGAGCTACAAAGTTCTGGCAAATCTAGGGGGCCAGCCGTCAACGTGAAGAAAAGATGGTGGGAAGACTCCCGAGTGGGGTCAGCTGTCGATGCACCGCGTGTTGATAGTGGTCACTATCGGAGCTATCAAGCTCTGACATCCCCTAAGGACTAACTGTCGACGCTCTACGTGTTGACAAGGGTCACTGCCGGAGCTACTAAGCTCTGACAACCTCAGGGGGCCCCTACTATCGATGACTTCGGACCTACAAACTACGAGTTCGAAGCATGCAAGTCTTCAACAAAATGCTACATCCTCTTGGTACATGTTCACAATCAAATTGTGTACATCTACTAGGGGGCCAAGTGGGACAAAGGTGTTGAAGACAAAAAATGAAATTCATAAAATTCTTGGGTTTCATTAATCTGGAGACAAGAGATTACAAAATTGGAGAAAAGAAGAGAAGATACAAGCAGGAGCTACAAGGAGAAAGTCCTAGATCCTACGGAAGAATGAGGCAACCTTCTGGGCAACCTCCAACACGCTGGCCCTGGCGGCTTCTCCCTCATCGTCGATGGGACCTTCAAGCATTGGGTCTAGTGGGAAGTGAGGATCCCGACTTGTGTAGCACATCAGCATGTACTCTGCGATGTTCTTCGCCAGGGATTGTCCTTCGGTTTCCAACTGGTCCACGATGACATCGCTTATCTTGGTGAGCTTGTTGCCCGTCGAGCTCAACGCCCGCAACGCCTGGTCCAGCTTCGGCTCTGGATCATCCGGACGCACGGGACTAAAACCCATCGGCGTCAGCGCATCATTGGCTTTGCCCAAGAAGTCCCATACTTGTTGGGACTCTGCAACCCTTGAGCCTCGCACCTCTTCCAAGGACCTCTTGGTCGCCGCAAGCTTCGAATCCTCCTCGGCAAGGCGCTCGACCTCTTTGGAGGTCTGCTGAATATTTTCAGCAACCTGCCTTTCGAGTTTACCAAGATCCTCTTCCTGGAGGTGGATCTTGTTCAGGCGGTCGACCAGGTCTTTCTCCCAGCCCCGCACTTTCTTCTCCCTGGCAGCAACTTCATTTTCCCTCTTGGTGAGGTCCTGTCCTTGCTGCCAGACCTTCTTCTCCTCTCTTGGTGCACTCCGCGAGACTCTTGTCACCCAGAGTCAGCCTCTGAGTAAGCTCCTCCTCCCTCTTCACGAGGTCATCACGTAGCTCCAGGAGTTTTTGCTCTTCATCTTTGAGCTTTTTCTCCCGCTCCTCAAGAGTCTCCCGTCACTTGACGAGGCTGTCGTGAATGGCGCTAAGCTTCTCCTGGCTGTCATTTGCCGCTTCATTAGCAGCCACGGCCTGCTCATGGTCGGCCTGGGACTGGTTGTCGAGGGATCGCATCATGCTTTCCCTCTCATCCAACAGCTGGCCCCAATACTCCAACCGGACCTTCTCCCTTTTCACCCACTCCTTGTCGTCAGCCAGCCTCGTCTGCGCCAGCTTGGTCTCGAATTGGAGCCAGTTGCGCAACCTCCTAAGGGTTTGGCGCTCCTCCTCGAGGGCCTTGCTTTCGTGGTAAAATGCCAGTTGACCTGACAAAGGCTGGAGCAGGCGTTGTCGATACACAGCGATAAAGGGATTGGCTCCGGACCACCCGGGGTCCTCTCTGCTGACTGCAGCGGGTTCTCCATGACAAAAATCGGGTCCCACTCTACAATAGCGGTCCCCTGAGCTTCCGCGGCACTGGGGCCGCCCTCTGGGATAGCCTCGGCCGCTGCCAAGGAAGGTCCTACAACAGAAGTTTCTACCTCTGGAGTTGGCTCCGAAGGTCCCGCCGCCAGGTCATCAGCAACTGGTCCCTCAGGCGGGGGACCGGCAGCTTCATCTTGGAACCCTGGCTCAGGTGTGGGTACCTCCGGAACCACCACCTCCGGGGCAGGCATTGAAGGTTCGTCCAGAGCTGAGGCCACCTCCGGCTCTGACGCTGGTACCTCCTCCACCGCTGGCTCAGGCGCCAGCGCTTCAACCTTCAACGGCTCGGGCATCGGCACTTCTGTGACAATCGGCTCTGGCGCCGGAACTTCATCAACCACCGGCTCTACCATCGGGGCTTCAACAACATCTGGCTCTAGGGCCGGAACTGCAGCTACCTCTGGCTCTGAGGCCGGAGCATCCATCATCTTAGCATCCAAAACCAGAGCTTCAACCTCCGGAGCTGGTGCCGCTGGTACATCTTTATTCCCGTGGTCCGGCGCTAACGCAGGAGCTTCAGGGGATGACTCGAGGTCAAGGACCACGACAGCTGGCGCCGAAGCTACCGCGGCCTCAACCACCTCTTGGGGCGGCGCTGGAACTAGAGCTGGAGCCTCTGTCTTTGCAGCATCAGATGCTGCTGCAGGAATCAGAGCTTCAGCCCCTTTCTTTGGTACCCTGTGGATGAAGCACGAAGAAACTCAAAATATAGTTACAACAAAAAATAATCAACTGAGGTAAAGAATCAAATTTACCTTGGAAGGCTTCCGCTCCAGCTAGCGCGGAACCTCTTCACCGGACGCTCAGGACCGGACCCCGTCGCCACTGACGTAGTAGCTTCAGAAGGCTCCATGTGATGGAGCAGCTGCAAACCATAGAAATCTAGCAGCATTAGAAAGAAAGTGAAGAAAAGTGGGATCAAACCCGCCATGGCGTACCTAAGGAAGTACACCATATCTCCGGCTCGCTTCTTCTCCAAGGGAAGCTTGCTGCAGCAAATGTCGTTGTCGAAGGAGTCACTGGACCAACCCATGTAGGTCTGGACCCTAGACAACTCCTTCTTGCTCCCAACGCGGCTCATGGGGAGTCCCAACTTCATCGCAGCACAGCGGGGTGAGAGATGAAAAGCAAGCGAAAGTTTGGAGGATTCGAGCACAAGATCGAACGAAGGCATAAAAAATACCCAAACGGTGCACGCTTTCCATCTTAAGTAAGCCCCCGCAATGCATGGATGGAAACCGCAGAGGAGCCGATGATACAGTTCAAAAACTTCACCCTGCCAATGACAAGGGGGCCCGGGGCCACCCCGATGATCAAGTCAAAGTCCTTACCCCATGCGAACAGTTGTCATCATGAGAGGCGGGAAGCCCGAGGGCGGTGGCCTGACAGGGTGCCCGAAACCGATACAGTTTTCGTATCAGGAACCGGCGACCTTCAATTGCGTGAGATCCTCATGCTCAAATCTCACCTGCCGCATCCTAGATATGCCACGCGGCGATGGTTTAACTGCGAACTACTGCCAACGGCACATCCAAAGACCCTTGAAGACGCGACTCAAAAACCAAAGGATGCACCCACCTCCGGCAGAACGACTTCATCCAAAAAAGTCTCTCCCAAAGGTGGGCCCAGGGGTCCACTGTCGGTACCCTGCGTACCGGATACCCTTTGGGACTGCAAAGAGCTCAAAGGAACTCCACATACCTGAGTTGAAGACCTCCGAAGGCCCCATGTGTCATACGGAACCGGACCTGCATCCCTTCTATGGTTAGTCCTAGTGCTGCAACGTGTATCATAAAACCGGAGCTACATTCCTTACTTGGGAAAGCTTCGGGCTAAATACTTGTGCGGCACCCCCGGACCTAACCCCCGATAGAGGGAAGCTCCAGTACCGACACGTGTGCAACAACACTGGACCTACTCATCCCAGACAGTAAGCTCCGGAGCTACCACGCGTCCAACCGCCAGACCTTCAACCTCAACAAGCTGAGTGGTGGACCTCCAACGGCTCGGACCTTCAAGGACCATTAAAGACTTCAAGACCCGATTAAGTGTAATTAATACTATCTTAATGACACACGATCGGAGGGCCCTTAATACCAGTAGCACCAATGTCAAGGCGCGTTACCGCACTATTAAGGGTAATTAAGCTCATTAATTGTATATTAAGCATCAGTAACCTCTAGGGACACATGTCGGACCAGGCTAATGATGTAACGACCAGTCCTTATACTATAAAAGGACTGGCCGAGCGATACAAAGAGGAGGGCTGGAGACTCGCACCCATACGCATTCTAAACACTCTTACACACATGCGCTCAGACGCTCAATACAACAACAACACACACCCGTGGAGTAGGGTATTACGCTTAGGCAGCCTGAACCACGTAAATCCTTGTGTCAACTTGCCATCGTATTCTGAATCTCTGCGCGCCCACAATCGAACTACAACTCTGCGGGCTACCAACGATAGTACCGGGAGAATTGCCGGAACCAAACTCCGACAACATTTCTGTTGCCTAAATACGTGATTGGGTGGTAACCAACGTTTGTGGCAATCAAAGTAGCAAATCTTGCCACCATGCTTTAAATGAAAACATTTCGTGTCCAAAGCACATATTGGACATGTCAGACGACCATGAGTGCTCTAGCCAGAAACCATGCCGTAAGCTGGGAAATCATGGACATACCACAAGTATGCAGCTCGAAGGTTGAATTTCTGTTATTTGTAGCATTCGTATGCTTCAATTTCTGTCCATAACATTTTCAACTCTTGAATCAACGACTTCAACATCACATTTAGTCATGAACCAGGATGATCCAGTCTAGGTACAATAAGGCAAAGGAACATGAATTCGTACTTCATATAAATAGATGGTGCTAAGTTGTACGGAATAGCGAACACGGGCCAACAAGAGTATGGTGTTGCGTTTGTACTGAACGGTGAAAAGCCATCTGTCGCCAACCCGATGCAAATAGTTCTCGCGTCATTGGCGAAATCTGAATCGAAGCGGTCAAGCGCTTTCCATGCCTCGCCGTCGGACGAGTGCACCATCATTCCGTCATTCTCACGTACACCTTCTTTGTGCCACCTCATGTGTCTGGCTGTTTTTTTGAGAGAAACAAGTGCTTCAACCTAGGTGTGACAGGCAAGTAGCAAAGCTGCTTCAGTGCAACTTCAGTCATTACTTTTGTACTGTCTTCATTAATAACTTCGAAAAATCTTGCCTTATCACATTTTAAGCACTTGTTCTCGTTGGCATGCTCTTTCCAGAAAAACATGCAGTGGTCTGGACACATATAAATCTTTTCATAGTTCATACCAAGATTAGAAATCAATTTCTTAGAATGATACATATCCTTAGGCAATTTATGGGGCTGCGGAAGGACATCGCTGATCAATTTGATGAGGTCGTTGTAGCAATTATTGGAGAAGAAATACTTAGACTTAATTGCCATAAATCTAGTCATGAAATTGAGGATCGTCACTTTGGTGTGTTCATGCACCGGTTCTTCTGATGTCTTGAGACACTCGAAGAACTCCTTTGCCTCCGTTGTAGGAGAATCCTCCGTCAATTCAGGATGTATGGCTTCAAGCATCTCGTCCATCCTATCGACCCCAGTGCTATTATCCCCGTCTCGATCTTCTACGGCTTGAGAAGGTGTATCGCCGTGAAAGGTCCACAACTCATAACGTTGCATAAAACCGTTTCGACACAAGTGGAATGTCAATGTCACTTTGTCGAAACCCTTCACATTCTGACATTTGATAAATGGGCACCGCACCTTGATGTTGTTTGAAAACAGAAAACTCGTTGTATGAAAGCATCTGTCTTGGTGAACCACTCCTCTGAGTGACTCCCATCCTTTTTCCAATCAGTATACATCCAAGTGCGGTCTTCAGCCATGTTTGAGGGTATACCTACAAAGCAGATAAATCATTATTAGTTTCGTTGTTATATTATGTCACGGCCCTACAACTAGGCAGATAGATCCTAAAGCCACCCAAGAGTGACCGAGCGGAGCGTGCTCACGACAGGACGCGCGGTCTAGATCCGGACGAAATTTTGGCAGCATAACCCCGTTGTTCTCCACTGCACGCCTGAAAATGGTGCAACAGAGAACAACAGGGTTATGCTGTTGAAATCTCGTCCAGATCCAGACCCGCGTCTCGTCACAAGCCACGCCTCCTTGGTCATTCTCAGGCTGCCAAAAAGGGACAATTCCGATCCTTCACATCTCACATGCCAATAGCATGTGAGAAGTGCCGTTCCGAAATGGGTGACGCATTGCTATAGGTTACGTTCCTCATTTTCATTGTTAAGTCATTTACGAGAGGAAAGAATGAGAGAAAGAAAAGGAAAGTTGATCTTAGATGACAATTCCACATCCGGATCTACCGTCTGCGCAATCGCGGGTGATTGACGTCCTCACCATCGCCGTTCGCTTCCGTGTCGTCTCGACGCATACATTATGACTACAACTGTCTATACGGCACGAATGTATTTATTGCGTGTCGTGTTGTGTCGGGTCGTGCCGGGCCAGCCCAAAACCCGTATATTTATATATTAATAAACAAACCAACTAATAAACAATTACACGTTTAATACAACTGAAAAGAGCAGAACTGTTATGCCTAATGACATAAGAAACAAAACCGCAGGACAGTAGTTAAAAGTAAGTGGTGTTTAGTCACTAAGAATAGCAAATTATTTTTAGGATTATGATCCGGATGATTTTCAGTTTACAATATCATGCAGGCTTAGCCATTCCAAAATTAACTACTTACATGATTAACTAAGACCATGATTAACTAATTCCAAAATTTTCTTGTGGACCTGGGTACAGTCAGAGGCTTGGATGAGTCAGATGCAAAAGAGATGGTATAAAGAAGCAGAAACTACAGAGTGTGCTGGATCATTATTGACTTGCCAGGATTTTGTGAAGAACATTATTGGCCTTGGAATTGATGAGGAGGATATGAACATAGTTCCCGTATCTAAGGAGGATACTCTAATTCTGGATGGAGCTAGAGACAAGAAGTCCATTGAAGAGCACACAGAGCTGATTAGGTCAGTAATTGATAACAACACTTCTGATTATGGCTAGGAAAGGCTACAGAAGCGGCTGACTAAACTCTCTGGAGATATTGCTGTACTGATGGGTCATAGGAAGGTTGATCTGCATTATTATGTTGAAGTTAGCAAATATGTGGTGTCTTGTACTGTCATAACTGAGGCTGAGGCCATTGATGGTGGTGAAATGTCCATTTTAGATGTTCTAGAGGGGAATGAGGGAAAGCTAGAGAACCTGAAAACCGGTGAAGATCACCTGTCAGCAGTGGTCTGGTCTGGTTCAGATCAGGAATCAGAGGCTGCTGAGTTTGAGAAGAACCAAAGCATCATGCGAAGAATTTTTGGATACAGTGGCAAGGAGAAGCGTAATAATGATTGCAAGAAGCGAGTTGAACAGGGAAAATTGTATCCGGCTGCACTAGATGGTGCGGAGTGTCAAAACAATTCAAAGAACAAATCAGGGATTAAACAAGTGGCTGGGAGAAATGGTAAGATAGAAAAAGGGAGGGAGTTGAAAACCTATGGAATATGCGGAAATGTTGAGGAGCAGGAGAAGAGGGCTGTTGGCAGTAGATGCAATGATGATGATAAAAATGTGGATGTTGGATTCTATTCACTATATTTGGTTGCTGACTATGTTCGAGTGATCAGTCCTCTCACTGAGGCCAAACCAGATTTTAACACAGAAGATAAATTGCTGGGGCTATTAGAGAGCTGGGCAAACAGTGAGGGTGATGCAAGGTGTGCTGAGGTGCTCTATGGTGTTAAGTTTGTGGAGCTTACTTACAAATTGCAGAAGGTGTTGCTAAAAGGGATTCAGAAGGAAGACTTACTTATTACTGATGTGCTTGAAACTCACACCACCAAGAAAGTTCAGATTATGCTGACCAAGACTGGCAAGCGGAATTGCTACAAGGGTCCTATAATTGAATTCCTGAACTACACTCATGTGAGCTACGAGTTTGATGTGGTGCAAAAGAAACTGGTGGGGTGTGAGCTTGCAGAGAAGTTGCATGTGAACCATTATGTGAGATACGAGTTTGATGTGGTGCATGATGAACTACGGTGGAGGGCGGTAGGGGGGGGGGGGGGGCGGTGTCCCACGGTGGAGGGCGGCGAGGACGGGGCTGCCGATAGGGGGTGACGGAGAGGGGGCAGCGGGGACGGGGCTGCCGATAGGGCGGACGGGGAGGGGGCGGCGGCGCATGGTGGGGAGGAGGCGGCTGCGAGGGGGCGGCGCGTGGTGGGAAGAGGCGGCCGGTGGGGAGAAGGCAGCTGGGAGGGGCGGCGTAACTCGGCGGCAGCGGTGAACCTCAGCGCGGCGCGGCGAGAGTGAACACCAGCGGCGGCGGCCTCAAGCGCGAACGATGGAGGAAGCCAAATGAGGACTTAGCTGCGGGCGGCCTGAAAATAGTCCCTAATAGACGACAGTAAAATGCCACTGTCGTATATTACACCTTATAGACGACAACCCGTGGTCACCGTCGTCTATAACGACTTAGAGCGGGCTCGGTTCAGCCCGTAATTGACGACAGACATTAATGGACGATGGCCCATCGTCATATTTAAGTAATTAACGACGGTTCTAGGTCAACTGTCGTCAATTACGGACTTATTGACGATGGCTAGAAAGCACCATCGTCTATTAATTTAAAGATGACGATCCCGTCGTCTATTAAATTGGTCGTCCTCTATTGTCGTGACTCCTGTAGTGTCCCCACCCCCTCTCTCCACTGAGCTCCAAGCCCCCCACCCCATGCCCTCCCACCTCCCTTCTTCACCGAGAGGAAGACCCCCCACCCCTCCCCCCTCTAACACCGAGACAGACCCCCCACCCCAACGCCCCTCCCCCTCCTCCACAGAGAGCAGGCCCCCCACCCCCTCCTCCCAGCTCCATCGTTCAATTGTTATTCATTGTTATTTAAATATTGAAATATTGATTAATTGTTGAAATGTTTTTATTATTTAGCTAATTTGTTATTTAAATTGTTGTTATTATTTAGTTCAATTGTTGAAATATTGGTTAATTGTTATTTAAATGTTAAATTTCTTGATTAATTACATGTATAATTGGTAATTCATTTAATTGAATTGGTTGTTTAATTTCTTGATTCAGTTGTTCATTTAGTTGTTAAATTGTTCATTTAGTTGTTTAATTGCTGAATTGTTCATTTAGTGGTTGAATTGTTCATTTAGTTTTTTAATTATTACTTTGATTGATGAAGTGCTTAATTAGTATATAAATAGTCGGGCTAGGCTATTTAGGGCCCGACCCGACACAGTCCATTTTGGGTGCGGCCCGACACAATCTGTTTAGGGTCCATCAAGATATAAATAGTGGTAATGTATGTGTCAAGCCGAACAAGGAGGCGAATGGCGACGGTGAGGACGCCGATCGCTCGTGGTGGATGGTGGACCAGGGTGTGGAAGTGTCATCTCTGACAAACTATAGGATCGAAGAGCACGTGAAAAGCTACCAGAGGGGGGGGGGGGGGTGAACGGTAGATTTAAAAATCTTATGCAGCGGAAACAATTAAATCCCAACCCCTTCGGCAGAAAAACGATCTGTTAGAGTGATCATGTGTGAAACTAATCTAAACGTGTTTCAACGTTACAAAAGTGATATATATCAGAGAGAATCAAGTCACGAAGAAAACACAAGAAGAATCATTCAAATCCGTCGAGAGAAACTCAAGTCACAATTGAAAGATCGAACAAAGGTCAATATGTCCTACCCGAGAAAAACAGTTCTAGAACGCTGCAAAGAAACTCGTGTAGATCAGAAACCACAAATCCAATGACCGTGAAATTTTTACAGATGATAGATAATCAAGTTGTAAAGACAACCCGGAAAGAATCACGTCAATTGGATCTGTAAAACTCGAGTTATGATATAACCACCGACGAAAGGTAGTGCTGTCCCGAAACTCGATGAGTGAAACTTGTCTGGAACAAGACGGACGAACAAGGATCAAAAGTTCCTTCAAACTACAAATTTTATTCAATAGAACATAAGAGGAACAGCACCAAAGTCGTGCCCCACGAGCTCTGGCCTCCCTTTCTTATATAACCCGCTCGAAAGCTAATTCAACTCAAATCAGGACTCTAATCCTACTCAAATCGTGAATCGAAACTTTCCATAACTGCTTAGGACTCTTCTATACACAGATAGAAGCAATATTAAGACTTCCAAACACATTAGGAACATATACCATATCCCTAAAATAACCCAAATTCGTGACCCACACGAAATCCTAACATAACCAACTCAATACTTTCCATACCGAGCCATAACCGACTCCGCCGCAGCAAAAGTCATCAACCGATACGATCCGATCCTTCCAACCAGATCTTTCCTTCCTTATCCCATCTTCGGAACCATGTTGCCACGTCATGCACCGCATGCATACGTTTGAACACCTTCCTTCGACGTCCAATAACCTTCATATGCACTGCCCTTGATTCAATCATCTTGCGCGACCTCCTAACCCGCTCAACCACAATTCCTCCTGAATTTGGTTGTTGGAACCTCATCTCCTCCATGAGACTAGTCCCAAGGATCCCGTAACAAGCCATTACTTGAACTCAAGAAACACCTGCACATGAACAAACAACCAATCCGTACGAGCCCAAGTCCGCGACTTGACTCAAGTCAGTTCCAAACACAACACCGTACGTGAGCACCTCACATAAGCATGTTGCAAAGCATATCAAAACAATATCAGCCATATCAACCAAAACGCACCAAAAACTTAGCAAATGAATACTAAGCAATCTTTCCAAGAATATAAAGCAAGTTTGAAACATTTCACATTAAAAGCCGGAACATTGCGATCAAGTTCCGAACCTTGCCAAAGCTAACCGAAGCTTGTGCCGGAGCTTACTAAAGCTAGTACAACCTAGCGCCGGAGCTTACCAAAGCTGGTACAACCTAGCGTCGGAGCTTACCAAAGCTAGTACATCCTAGCACCGAAGCTTACCAAAGCTAGTCGGACCTGGCGCCGGAGCTAACCAAAACTAGTCGGAACTAGTCATCCCAAAAGTCAGAGCTAGAAAAACATGTCAGAGCTAACCAACATAAGTCAGACCTAGCAAAATATATTGGAGCTTAACAAAGACATGCCGGAGCTATCAAAGACATGCCGGAGCTAAAGACAAAGCTCACCGGAGCTACCTTAAAAAATATGTCGTATCTAGACAAAGAAAGTCGGACCTATTGTCGGACCTTGCAGAATCTCGGAGCTAGAGTCAGACCTTGCTAAAAGGATGTTATGGCAGCTTTCAAAACTTTTATTGTCAAAGCCAATGTATTCAACACACATAGGTCTCACAATCTCCCCCTCGATGAATGCATTGGCAACACCATTTAAAATCCGAACATTGGCATGAAAAGTTTTGAGAACAATTTTCCCCCTTTTTGAAAATCAAATGAGATAGAAATAAATTTCTCCTCCTATACATATTTCTCCCCCTTGCATAATTCACTATATTATCTCTCCCCCTTTGACAATGTATTCAGCAAGGTTCAAAAGAGAAATTTTAATTGTTATGAGCATATTATAACAAATACATATAAAACAAAGCTCATCCAAGTCATACTATCAAGTAACTTACACTATCACAACAATGAGATACATAAAGTAGTGTAAGCCATGCTAGAGATCAAATTTAATTTTCAATTTAAGCAAGTCATGATCTCACAAACTTAACTATTTCAATACCTGAAAGCATGACATTTGTTGCTGTATTTTATTATTTTTCAAAGCGCGAATTTGGATCATATGATATTTGCAAGAGATTATATGCGCATCTGCCTTATTCTAATAAACCAAGCTAAGCCTATGTCATCTGACAATCAGAAGCTTAAGGACATGGTTTTAGTCATACACAACTTCTTCCAAGTTCATATCTAAGTGCAATGATAAGCCATCTCAAAAGAAGAAGTGCGATGCATGCATATTCTCTTGATCTTTTCTCAACTTATATTTGTTCATAAAAAAACTCAACATGTGAGTTGATTACTTGATTAATTCTTTATGATTAAAATCACTTGTGAACATGCAACAAGATCAAAACAACAAGAAAGTTCAACCATGACCAGATTTAGTGTAAGTAATTATTCCAATTACTAGACATGGCAAAAACTACAAAATGTATAACACGAGTAATGTAGTAAGAACTTTTAGCATGTAAAAGGAATCACAAAGTCATATATGTATGAAATACTATGCTCATATTATTTTAATTTCAGATTCACACATAGACTTCTAGGGTTTGAAAGCTCCCCCTCAATTTAAGCCATGAGGTTGCATAACCCCTATTTCACTATGAATGTAACAAAAAGGAGTGAAATCCAAAGGTTTTGTAAAAATATCAGCCAATTGTTGTTCAGTATCTACATGGTGAAGCACAATGTTTCCTTTTTCAACATTATCACGGAGAAAGTGATACCTAATGCCAATGTGCATAGTTATGGAATGTTGCACAAGGTTTTTAGCAATGCAAATAGCACTAGTGTTATCACAAAACAGTGGAACACTATCTAGATCAACCCCATAGTCCTTAAGTGTTTGAACAATCCAAAGAATTTTTGAGCAAGCACTAGCAGCAGCTACATATTCAGATTCGGCTGTGGATTGTGCAAATGAATTTTGTTTTCTAGAGGACCAAGAAACAAGTGAATTATCAAGAAAATGACAAGCACCGAAAGTACTTTTCCTATCAATCCTACAACCTCTAAAATCAGCATCGGAAAAAGCTTTCATGTAACGGTTGAGGAAGAAGGAAGAAAAATGCCAAATTCTTGAGTTCCATGTAAGTACCTGAGAATCCTTTTGACGACTTGATGATGTAAAGCACGTGGCGAGGCTTGAAACCGTGCACAAAGACATACGCTGAGTATGTCCGGTCTTGATGCCGTGAGGTACAAAAGTGATCTGATCGTGTTTCTATATGTAACACCCTCAACTTTCGCATCATGCATTGCATACATGTTCATGCATTAAATATTAATAGAATAAAGGAAAAATGATAAAACATACATATATGGTGTAGCAAAAAGAAGAAAGAGAAAATAATAATTATAGCCTAAAACTTATAATAGGGAATAAGTATAAAAATAATAATAAAAAAATATATGTAAATATATAGATATATAAATATATATATAAATAATAACTGTATATAAAAAAATAAAAAAATATAAAAAAATAAATAAATAGCAATAGATTTATAAAAAAAAAAGAAAAGAAAAAAAAAGAAAAAATAACAAAAACAAAACCGCCCGCTGGCCAGGCCGAGCGGCCCAGCCAGCAGCGCGCGACCCCGCCGCCTGGCCACCGCGCCACCTCGTCCTGCGCGCAGCAGGCGAATCCCGTGCCTGCCCCGATCTGCCCGCTGGGCCCCGCTCTAGCGCGCGCCCTGCCACCTGCCCCGCTGGCCCCGCGCCTGGCGCGAGCCTCGCCCGGCCGCACACGCTCGCTCGCCCGACCCCTAGCCCACCCCGCGATCGACGCGACCTCGACCGCGCGATGCCCCGAACCGACTCGGCCCCTGGATCGACCGCATCTGCGCCTATAAATACCGACGAAGCCTCCGTAGGTTTTTCTCGATCCCAGGAAACGCACCGCCGCCTCCACGATAAAAAAAAGCCCTAGCCGCCAGCAACGTAGAAAAGAGCACCAGAGGGCTGCGCCGCAGGGAAGAAAAGGAAGAAAAGGGAGGGGAAGAAGAGAAGGAAAAAGAGGAGGGCGCCGTCGTCCGCCGGAGATCGTCGTCGTCGTCGTCGTGCCGCCGGAGGACCTTGAGCCATCTACTTCGTCTACGCGTCGCCATCATCCTGCGATCTTCGAAGCCATCACATCTACGGTAGGATTCGTTTTTACGATGCGAATTTTTTAGCGACGTATTAGATCTAATAGATGTAAATTGATTTTAGTTGCATCGTCTTTTTATTTTCAGCAGCATTAATCCACTCTAAAACCCCCGTAAAATCATGTGAACACGTATGAACTAGTTGCATCTAATTAATAAACAACCGTAGTTAATCAATTATTGTACTTTGCATGCATGCATATCATCGCATGTTGATTAGTGTGTGTGCATCATGTTGATTTGTATATGTATTTTCTTGTATGTGTGATCACGAGTACAGGGAAGTGCTCAAGAGATCGTGTACGAGGATTTTCAGAATCAATACTTGAAGCGCTTGAGCAACCCTATCCGCCGGAGCAAGGCAAGTGTCCTTGAAGCATATTGATCCTATTTTAAAATAAATGTTTTGTTTGCAAAACTGCATGCTTGTGTCAAATTGACGGGAATCCTATGGTAGGAAGTTTACTAGATTTGTTTAACCACCCTTGTCACCTGGAATATATGGTAGAGAGTCGGGAAGGGCTTTTTACCTTTTTGCTTCGCTTATTTAATTGGGATGGCAAACAACACTACACATTTAATTATGCATCAATGATATTCTGGTTAATGTGAACTGGTCAAAACGATGGGTGATCTAAGCAAGCCTGGTATGTGGATGGGTTGGATGTTATGGTGGTTTGCTTGCTTTAGATCTAAGGACCGGTTCATGCGAGAATAGGCCAGGACTACAGTGCCACCACGAGGCAAAGTATGGGTGCGGCGTAGCTGATTAATTAGGGCTTTGCTAGTGTTGTTTGGACCATTGTGGATGCTCGGGGAAGGGGTAGTCGGATTGGGTTTGTTGATGATTGGCGGGACTACCCTGGGATCCGAATGGCTCAAGAGGGGGCCCTTGGTTGAAGATGTGCTCAGTTGGAGGCATCGCCACCGGTGAAACCTCAATGGGGTATAAATAGGCTAGTAGTCCCTTTGTAAAGGCTATTTTGTGATCTCTTGGCCATACACCAAAAGAAGTGTAATTGGCATAAGGGAGGTTCTTTAGTCGCCGACGGGTGATGAAATCACAAACACGTGGGTAAAGTGGTACAAACTCTGCAGAGTATTAAAACTATCATGATAGCTGTGCTCCCGATTATGAGCGCCTGGATGACCTACATGATTAGAGGGAAATTGGGATTTGGGATGGTTATGGTAATGGTTATGGTTGATATTATGGTTATGGTTATGGTTATGGGATGGAATCATGGTTTATGACATTGATTATGGTTATTGGCAATTTTAAATTATGGACTGGTAATATTATGGTTACATGGTTTATGATGGGTTTACCTCACATAAATATGATACATTGCTTTTCCAAATGGTTTTACTGTACTTTTCAGCACTTAGCCATTATTACATTCGTCATTTTAATCAGCCACATGTCATACTTTCCACACTTGCTGAGTATGACATGTACTCACTCTTGCAATCCCCCCAACAGTTGCAGGTCCGAGTTGTGAGTTTAATGGCGATAATGCGAAGTTCTAGGCTGTGTCTACCGTCAGCTTTGCCTGTGGTGTTGCATGGAGCTGCGCTATCCCTTTTGCTTAGTTTGCTTAGTTGCTTAATTAGTTTATTTCCGCTGCATTAGTTGAACTTGTCATTAATATTCGTTAGAGCTTGTATTCGAGGATAACATGGTTTGTGTAATAAAATTTGATAATTCATCTTGTTTCGTGGTAATTTTCTGTATACTCTTGTGATTGCACTTGTGTATGTGTGTTGAACATCCTGGGCACACATATGCGTTAGCTTGGTTCATTTTCGGAACCAGACGTCACAGATTGGTATCAGAGCCACAGGTTGACCGTAGGACGCAACCTAGATAGAATGGACACTTTAGAGCACATAGGAGCACTCAGGAAGCGTTGTGATTTTGTTTGGTGTACTTTTGCTATATATATTGTTTACTTGTGTGCTTAATAGAGGATTTTGGGATGCTTTAGCATTACCATATCCACCTAGGCTAGTATAGCTAGTTGGTTAGCTTCATATCCCTTGATGCATATAGTTGGGAACGTTTCTTAATTCTTACCTATTGCTCTCCTTCAGATGGTGAGGACTTGCAATCAGAGGGATGTCAATGGTGAGGAGGAGAACTATGGAGTACCTCAGAACAACAACGGACAAGGACTTGTTCATGGAGCTATCAATATTGAGCAGCTACTAGCTATGCAGAACTAGCTCATGCAGACCATGATACAAACTATGGGACAGCTGCAGGCTGGCAATATCAACAATCAGCCCCACATGCCTCCACCACCACCCCCGCCTCCTCATAACCGATTGGGAGAGTTTATGAGGACTAGGCCGCCGACCTTTGCTCAAGCCGCTGACCCCATGGATGCGGATGATTGGCTCAAGTTCGTGGAGAAGAAACTTGCTATTGTCCAACGCAGTGACCGAGAGAAGGTCCTATTTGCTTCTCATCAACTCGTTGGAGCAGCTGCGGATTGGTGGGATGCTTATTGCAATGCTCATGAGAATCAAGAGAGTATCACTTGGGCGGAATTCAAGGAGAGTTTCCGTTCTCATTATGTGCCAGAAGGTGTTATGATCTTGAAGAGGCAAGAATTTGAGAACTTGAGACAAGGAAGATCAAGCTTGAGTGAATATCTCAACAAGTTCACTCAACTCTCAAGATATGTGCCTAAGGATGTTAGTCGGAACAGCCGAAAGCAATATTTGTTCATGAGAGGCTTGAACAATGAGATCCAAGTGCAACTACTCAACTGCGATTATGCCAATTTTCAGAAGCTTGTAGACAAAGCAATTGTGGTTGAGAACAAGATCCGTGAGATGGAGCAAGAAATCAAGAGGAAGGCACCATATCAAGGACAGCAACAAGGAAGTAATGTGCGCCCTCGCCTTGCACCACCCAATGCACCCTATTACAGCTCCTCTATTCCTGCTCAGCACCCTGGTTATGCACCGCGCCCAACTCAGTTTGTGCAGCAGCGCCCTGTTATGCAAGCACCTAGGCCTCCAATGCCTTATGCACCTTGTGCTGATTTTCCTGGAGCCAATGTTCAAAACCAAGCTCGTCCCAATAATTCTAGTGGAGTTAAGAAGTGTTATACTTGTGGGAAGCTGGACACTTTGCACATCAATGTCCTAAGTCAGGCCTTGGTCAAGGAAGCAATGCGTCGAGGCAAAACCCAAGACCTAATGGAGGGCAGCCACAAGGAAGCCGTGGACAGCAGAATTTTGCTCGTGGCAACATGAACCATGTCTCTACGGAGGATGCTCAACAAGCAGATGACGTGGTCATTGGTATGTTTCTCGCCAACTCCAACCCCGCGACTATGTTATTTGATTCTGGAGCATCGCATTCATTCATTGCATCGAAGTATGTTGTCAAGTATAGTTTGCCTATATCTCATATGAAGTTTACTCTGTTGGTTAAGTCTCCTGGAGGAGACATGAGGACAAATATAGTATGTCCAAAAGTAAGCCTTAGAATAAGGGGGGTAGACTTCTCCGCCAACCTCATTGTTTTAGATTCTCAAGGGTTGGATATTATACCTGGTATGGACTGGTTGAGGAAGCACAATGGAGTTATTGAGTGTGCCACAAAGACGGTGAAGTTGACTAATGAGGAAGGGATCACTGTAGAATTTGAAGCATCTCAAACCGCACTGAAGCAATTGGAGCTGAATCATGTGGACGGTGCCGCAATTGAGGAGATTCCGGTAGTGTGTGAATTTTTGGATGTGTTTCCGGATGAGTTGCCAGGTATGCCACCTGATCGAGACATTGAGTTTGTTATTGATTTAATACCTGGAACTACACCTATAGCTAAGAGGCCGTATAGGATGCCTCCTATGGAATTAGCGGAGCTCAAGAAGCAGATTCAAGAACAACTAGAGAAAGGTTTTATTCGCCCAAGCTCTTCACCTTGGGGAGCGCCCCGTTCTATTTGTGGACAAGAAGGATGGAACGCAAAGGATGTGTGTCGATTACCGAGCTCTCAACGAGGTGACCATCAAGAACAAGTACACCTTGCTCCGTATAGAGGATTTGTTTGGTCAGATGAAAGGTGCCTGTGTGTTTTCCAAGATTGATTTGAGGTCAGGTTACTTTCAAATGAAGATTAGACCATCGGATAGACCCAAAACAGCTTTTAGGACATGATATGGATCTTATGAGTACACCGTGATGTCTTTTGGATTGATAAATGCGCCTGCCTACTTTATGTACCTCATGAATAAGGTCTTCATGGAGTACTTGGATAAGTTTGTCGTGGTGTTCATTGATGATATTATGATCTACTCAAGGGATGAGAAGGAACATGAGGAACACTTGAGGTTTACGCTACAGAAATTGAGGGAGCATCAATTGTATGCCAAGTTCAACAAGTGTCAGTTTTGGTTGAAAGAGGTGCCATTTTTGGGTCATATAATCTCAGGAGGAGGAGTATCGGTTGACCCTGGAAAAGTGAGAGACGTGTTGAAATGGGAACCGCAGCAAAATGTAAAGGAAATCAAGGAAAGGACTGAGGAAGGGAGAGAATTCAGATTTGATGAAGACGAACATGGTACCTTATGGCTTGGAAAGAGAATTGTTGTGCCTAATTTAAAGCATATTCGATAGACAATATTAAAGGAGGCACATGACTCGCCGTACTCAATTCATACCGGCCGTACAAAGATGTACAAGGACTTAAAGACATGCTATTGGTGGGCTAGCATGAAAAAGGACATAGCCGAATATGTTGCATTTTGTGATGTGTGCCGATGAGTTAAAGATGAACATCAAAGGCCAACTGGATTGTTACAACTATTGATGATCCCGGAATGGAAGTGGGAAAAGATCGGTATGGACTTTATAGTTGGATTACCGCGAACTCAGTCTGGCTATGATTCAATATGGGTCATTGTAGATCGGTTGACAAAATCAGCTCACTTCATTCCTATCAAGACCACATATACCACCGCGAAACTAGCAAAATTGTATATGGAGCATATTGTGTGCTGACATGGAGTACCGAAGAAGATAGTCTTGGATAGAGGTTCTCAGTTTACCTCCAGATTTTGGCAGAAATTGCATGAAGCAATGGGAACAAGGTTGAACTTCAGTTCGGCGTATCACCCTCAAACAGATGGACAAACCGAGAGGACCAACCAAATTTTGGAAGACATGTTAAGTGCTTGTGCTTTAAAGCATGGGAAAAGTTGGGATAAAAGTTTGCCGTATGTTGAATTCTCGTACAACAATAGCTACCAAGCAAGTCTGAAAATGTCACCCTACGAAGCATTGTACGGAAGGAAGTGTAGGACTCCCTTGTTTTGGAATGAAACCGGAGAGAATCAAGTGTTTGGTCCCGACGTGTTACAAGATGCTGAAAGACAAGTCCAAATAATACGGGAAAACTTAAAGGCTGCTCAGTCTCGACAGAAAGGTTATGCTGATAATAGGCGAAGGAGTCTGACTTTTGAAGTTGGAGATTTTGTATACCTCAAAGTGTCACCTATCCGATGGCAATGCCGGTTTAACAAAAAAGGAAAACTGGCACCACGTTACATCGGACCATTCAAGATTTTGGACAACCGAGGAGAAGTGGCATATCGACTTGAGCTGCCGACGTATCTCTCCGATGTACATGACGTATTTCACGTCTCTCAACTCAAGAAGTGTCTCAGGGTACCGGAAGAACAAGTGCCGATGGACGAGTTATAACTTCAAGAGGATTTGTCCTATGTCGAGCAACCTATCAAGATCTTGGACATAAAGGAAAGAGTCACGAGGAATAAGAGGATCCGTTGGTGCAAAGAGCAATGAAAACACCATACGGAAGCCGAAGCTACATGGGAACGTGAAGAAGACCTGAAGGCAGAATTCCCTCATCTTTTCTCCATGCTATCGAATATCGAGGGCGAGATTCACATCAAGGGGGGTAGGTTTGTAACACCCTCAACTTTCGCATCATGCATTGCATACATGTTCATGCATTAAATATTAATAGAATAAAGAAAAAATGATAAAACATACATATATGGTGTAGCAAAAAGAAGAAAGAGAAAATAATAATTATAGCCTAAAACTTGTAATAGGGAATAAGTATAAAAATAATAATAAAAAAATATATGTAAAAATATATATATAAATATATATATATATATATATATATATATATATATAAATAATATATATAATAAATGTATATAAAAAAATAAAAAAATAATAAATAAATAATATAAAAATATAACTAAATAGTAATATATTTATTAAAAAAAGAAAGAAAGAAAAAAGATAAAAAACAAAATCAAAACCGCCCGCTGGCCGGGCCGAGCGGCCCAGCCAGCAGCGCGCGACCCCGCCGCCTGGCCACCGCGCCACCTCATCCCGCGCGCAGCGCGCGAATCCCGCGCCTGCCCCGATCTGCCCGCTGGGCCCCGCTCCTACGCGCGCCCCGCCACCTGCCCCGCTGGCCCCGCGCCTGGCGCGAGCCGCGCCCGGCCGCACGCGCTCGCTCACCCGACCCCTGGCCCACCCCGCGATCGACGCGACCTCGACCGCGCGATGCCCCGAACCGACTCGGCCCCTGGATCGACCGCGTCCGCGCCTATAAATACCGACGAAGCCTCCGTAGGTTTTTCCCGATCCCAGGAAATGCACCGCCGCCTCCACGATAAAAAAAAGCCCTAGCCGCCAGCAACGTAGAAAAGAGCACTAGAGGGCTGCGCCGCAGGGAAGAAAAGGAAGAAAAAGGACGGGAAGAAGAGGAGGAAAAAGAGGAGGGCGCCGTCGTCCACTGGAGATCGTCGTCGTCGTCGTCGTCGTGCCGCCGGAGGACCTTGCGCCATCTACTTCGTCTACGCATCACCATCATCCCGCGATCTTCGAAGCCATCACATCTACGGTAGGATTCGTTTTTCCAATGCGAATTTTAGCGACGTATTAGATCTAATAGACGTAAATTGATTTTAGTTGCATCGTCTTTTTATTTTCAGCAGCATTAATCCACTCTAAAACCCTCGTAAACTCATGTGAACACGTATGAACTAGTTGCATCTAATTAATAAACAACCGTAGTTAATCAATTATTGTACTTTGCATGCATGCATATCATCGCATGTTTATTAGTGTGTGTGCATCATGTTGATTTGTATATGTATTTTCTTGTATGTGTGATCACGAGTAGAGGGAAGTGCTCAAGAGATCGTGTACGAGGATTTTCAGAATCAATACTTCGAAGCGCTTGAGCAACCCTATCCACCGAGCAAGGCAAGTGTCCTTGAAGCATATTGATCCTATTTTAAAATAAATGTTTTGTTTGCAAAACTGCATGCTTGTGTCAAATTGACGGGAATCCTATGGTAGGAAGTTTACTAGATTTGTTTAACCACCCTTGTCACCTGGAATATATGGTAGAGAGTCAGGAAAGGCTTTTTACCTTTTTGCTTCGCTTAATTAATTGGGATGGCAAAAAACACTACACATTTAATTATGCATCAATGATATTCTGGTTAATGTGAACTGGTCAATACGATGGGTGATCTAAGCAAGCCTGGTATGTGGATGGGTTGGATGTTATGGTGGTTTGCTTGCTTTAGATCTAAGGACCGGTTCATGCGAGAATAGGTCAGGACTACAGTGCCACCACGAGGCCAAGTATGGGTGCGGCGTAGCTGATTAATTAGGGATTTGCTAGTGTTGTTTGGACCATTGTGGATGCTCGGGGAAGGGGTAGTCGGATTGTGTTTTTTGATGATTGGCGGGACTACCCTGGGATCCGAATGGCTCAAGAGGGGGCCCTTGGTTGAAGATGTGCTCAGTTGGAGGCATCGCCACCGGTGAAACCTCAGTGGGGTCTAAATAGGCTAGTAATCCCTTTGTAAAGGCTATTTTGTGATCTCTTGGCCATACACCAAAGGAAGTGTAATTGGCATAAGGGAGGTTCTTTATTCGCCGACGGGTGATGAAATCACAAACACGTGGGTAAAGTGGTACAAATTCTGCAGAGTATTAAAACTATCATGATAGCCGTGCTCCCGGTTATGAGCGCCTGGATGACCTACACGATTAGAGGGAAATTGGGATTTGGGATGGTTATGGTAATGGTTATGGTTGATATTATGGTTATGGTTATGGTTATGGGATGGAATCATGGTTTATGACATTGATTATGGTTATTGGCAATGGTAAATTATGGACTGGTATTATTATGGTTACGTGGTTTATGATGGGTTTACTTCACATAAATATGATACATTGCTTTTCCAAATGGTTTTACTGTACTTTTCAGCACTTATCCATTATTACATTCGTCATTTGAATCAGCCACATGTCATACTTTCCACACTTGCTGAGTACGACATGTACTCACTCTTGCAATCCCCCCCAACAGTTGCAGGTCAGAATTGTGAGTTTAGTGGCGATAATGTGGAGTTCTAGGCCGTGTCTACCGCCAGCTTTGCCTGTGGTGTTGCATGGAGCTGCGCTATCCCTTTTGCTTAGTTTGCTTAGTTGCTTAATAGTTTATTTCCACTGCATTAGTTGAACTTGTCATTAATATTCATTAGAGCTTGTATTCGAGGATAACATGGTTTGTGTAATAAAATTTGATAATTAATCTTGTTCTGTGGTAATTTTCTGTATACTCTTTTGTGATTGCACTCGTGTATGTGTGTTGAACATCCTGGGCACACATATGCGTTAGCTTGGTTCAGTTTTCGGAACCGGGCGTCACACTATATACTTTTTGATCCACGGGTTCACCATCTTCATCAAGTTCAAGTGTTGTTGCTGTTCCCATTGGTGTCCGAAGAGGCTTGCTTTTGTCCATGTTGAAGCGCCTTAGGAGGTCTTTTGTATAATTCGTTTGATGCACAATGGTACCCTCCTTGGTTTGCTTGATTTGCAGCCCCCAAAAGTACGTGAGTTCTCCCATCTTACTCATCTCAAATTCTGAACTCAGCTGAAAACTTGGACACAAGATCATGAGAAGCACAACCAAAGATAATATCATCCACATATACTTGAACGAATAATGAGTCATTGCCATGCTTAAGCACAAAAAGAGTTTTATCAACCTTGCCCATGGTAAACCCCTTTTCAAGTAAGAATGTTTTTAACCTATCATACCATGCTCTAGGGGCTTGTTTGAGACCGTACAAGGCTTTGGACAGTTTGTAAATATGATTAGGAAAATCTGAATTTTCAAAACCCGGTGGTTGTTTGACATAAACTTCCTCATCTATGTAGCCATTAAGAAAAGCACTTTTAACATCCATTTGATATAGCTTAAAACCTTTAGATGCAGCAAAAGCTAACAAAATTCTTATGGCTTCTAATCTAGCAACAGGAGCAAAAGTTTCATCAAAATCTAGACCTTCAACTTGAGTGAAACCTTGAGCAACCAACCTAGCCTTATTCCTAACCACAAACCCATCCCCAGTTTGTTTATTTTTAAACACCCATTTAGTTCCAATTAAAGTGTGACCTTGAGGAGGAGGTACAAGTTTCCAAACATTACTTCATTCAAAATTTTCTAACTCTTCTTGCATGGAAATAATCCAAGATTCATTAGTGAGTGCGTGTGATATGTCTTTGGGTTTAAAAGAAGCAAAAAAAGCAGAATGAGCATGAGAGTTTGGATCGCAAAACCTGGACCGTGTAACTCGTTCGTGCATGCTCAAATAATCTGTTGTGGAGGATGAATTTTGAAAACCCAGAGGGGAGTGGATACTTCACAAGCTTCTTCTTCTTCATGTTCATCACAAATCAATGAGCTTGTGAATTGAGGAGGATCTGGACCAGCAATGGTGGTCGTCGGTGCTGGCTATGAATCAAAATCAGGAGCTCGAACAATGTCCTTAGCAAGGGCAGCAGCTCCACCTCTTCCTCATCTTCAACGAAAATGCCCCCCCTGCGGATATGGATCTGGACCTGCAAAGTTTGAGCTAGTACCTAGGCTAGATTCATCAAAAGACACTTCACAAGTCTCCACAATTTTGTTAGTGTCAAGTAAAAGCACACAGTAGCCTCTAGTATGAGATGGATAACCAAGAAACATGCCATCAATGGATCTAGGTTCAAATTTATCAAGATTACCATTTTCTTAACAAAGAATATGCAACCAAAGACCCGAAAGTGCGCAACACTAGGCCTATGTCCAAACCGGAGCTCATATGGTGTCTTACCTAGCTTAGCGCGCAAGAAAATACGATTTGAGATATAACAAGCGGTTGCAATCGCATCGGCCCAAAATTTCCTAGGAGTTTGATATTCATCAAGCATAGTCCTAGCCATGTCAACTAAGGTTCTGTTCTCTCTTTCTACAACACCGTTTTGTTGAGGTGCATATGGTGAATAAAATTGATCATCTATTCCATTTTCAGCACAAAAGTGATCAAAAGATTGATTTTTAAATTCAGTTCTGTTATCACTTCTAATTGCTTTTATAGATCCTGGGTGATCAATTGATAATCTAATAAATAAAGTTTTAAAGTGACTAAAAACTTCATTTTTAGATGCCATAAAGAAAACCCAAGAGTATCTAGAATAATCATCAACAATCACAAGAACATACCATTTACCTCCGAAGGATTGAACACGTGAAGGTCCTACGGTGTCAAGGTGCAAAAGTTGATCCAGTTCAGTTGTCATGATCATTGTGAGAGGAGTATGTGAACCTGCAACCATCTTAGCATGTCTACAAGAAGAGCACACAATTTCTTTGTCCCCTTTAAGCTTAGGCAGCCCACGTATGCGATCAAGAGCACTAACACGCGTTAGGTGATCAAAGCCTACGTGACCAAGTCTACGATGCCAAAAATATAAGTCCTTTGAATCATTAGCAACTAGACACCTATGCTTAGAGGAAGACATATCAAAATCAGCTTTAAAAATTCTTTCAAACCGAGACATGTTAAAAATAAGCTCACTATTTGAACCTACAACTTTGCACCAGTTTTTATTGAAAATAATTTCTAGATTTTCATCAAGCAATTGTGAAACAGAAAGCAAGTTGTATTTCAAATTTTTGACAAGTGCCACACCGTTCAAAGTGTAGTGATCATTTACTCTAACCGAACCCTTAGCAATTATAGGAGTTGAAAAATTATCGACAAAAGTAACATTCTCTACACGTGACACAAAAGAGAGCGAGAAGAACCAATCATTGTTACCAGTCATGTGGCGTGAGCAACCTGAATCCACAATCCAAATGTTCTCCTTCCTCAAACGTGTAACCTACATAGAAGCACAATACGTCGATGACTCAATACTGTTTTTAGTCAAAAGGCATTTAGGTATCCAGTACTGAGTCACATGACGTGCAGTAGGAAAAACACGTGAAAGCTGAGATAAAACAGCAGGTTTATGAGTCAAAGTTTGAGGTTTTTTATTCTTAACTACTGACCTATAAGGTGTTACATGTGCAGCACAAAAATCAGTAGCTCCAGAGGCAAAAACAGAAGGTCCAGAGGTAAACTTTGAAAGTTTTTGACTCCTAACAGCAGGTTGCATGTTACTGGCATTCGGTTTAATATGTGCAGCAAATTTTGCATGAAAGTTACGAGATCTAGCAATCATTCTTTCCCTTTTCTGTTGTTTAGCTAGTCTATAACAAAAATCTATGACATGACCATCTCTACCACAGTAGGTACAATGAAATTTAACTTTATGTTCATGTCTAGATAAACAAGCAATATTTTTATTTGAAACCGAATGAGACAACACTCCTGCAGATTTAAAAACCACTTCTTTTTGTTTAGGAACTGTTTGAATCAAACCACTTCCCAATGCTTTAGAATTTTAGGTGGATGTGCCTTAGCATAAGCATGAGAATCAAAACATAAACCAGTTTTATCATTGCAAGACTTGGAAGAATTTAGCAACAAGTTTAGGTTCTTATTCCCATCACAAAACCGATCTAATGTCCTATGCATGTTATCAAGTTTATTAGACAGATGAAGGCAATTTTCACATGAAGTTTTTCCTTTTAATTTGCTATTGGAACAATATTTAACTTCATGAGAACATAAAGCATTATTCAATATTGAAATTTCATTCATAGCATCTTTTAGTTTCTTTTGAAGATCATCACAACTAGAACAATGAAAATCAATTGTAGAACAAGAAGCATCTTTTAAGTTTCCAATGTCAAGTCCAGCAAGCTTTTTGTTCTTTTCAATTTCAAGTTCAAGTCTATCTAGTGTAGAGGAATGTGCAGTTCTTAATGTGGACAATTGTTCATAGATTAAATCACACGAGGGACAAAAATCATCACTAGGAATCAAGGTTTTCAAATGGTTGATTTCAGATTCTAGTGATTCAATTTTAGCAGCATTATACCTAAGCTTTTTGTCCTTTTTCTTAACAATAATAGTTGCATGAGAAATTGCATCACACATTTCATTACAGGCACAACATACCTCATCGTCGTCACTGTTGTGTTCTGCATCCTCCTGACTTGATCTTGATCTTGTTTTGCCCGCCATGAAGCATATGTTGGCCAGATCGTCATCATCTTCATCACATTCAAAGTCTACATCGCTTGAACCGATCTCTTGAGGTGCAGTGATGAAGCTGTTAATCATCTTGCGTCCTATGGTACCCTTCTTTTTCTTGTTGGGGTTTCCAGAGGTGGTCTTGACCTTGTTCTGTTTTTCTTCACGGGTAGTAGGACCTGAAAGGTTAGGGAATTCTGTATGAAAGTGTCCTATCTTACCACATTCAAAACAGCGTTGAGGTCTGGAGCTTCCTCTCCTTCTAGTTCTCACATTTTGCAATGCTTTTGAGAACCTAGTAGAGATTAGTGCTAACTTCTCTTCTGGAAATTCCTCGATCTGCTCCAGGGTTAGTGAAGACAACGAAGCAAGAGTATTGGAAGATGATGATTGGCCGGAGCTAGGCATATCATGTTGTAAGACAAATGCAATAGACTTATTTGGGTTCTTACGTGATAAGATGTCAATTTCATGAGTTTTGAGTTTAGAGTAAAACACATCTAAAGTAAGTGTACTCATGACAGTAGATCCACGAATAGATGTAACTTCCATCTCCTAGATAGACATGTCTAATGCACTAAGAACTTGTCTAGCATTTTCAGCATCAGAAAAATTAACGTTGAAACTACGCAAGTTATTGAGAATTTTGTTAAAGCGAGCAAAGAGATCATCGATGTACTCACCGGGTTGCATCTCAAAGTGCATGTATTCTTTCTTGAACATGTCTTGCCTTACCTCCTTAATAGTGTTGGATCCTGCTTGATAGTCACAAAGTGCTCTCCATACATTGTATGCCGATCGGAGATGTGCAACGCGGTCGAAGTTGCTCTGAGTGAGTCCTTGGATGATAAAGTTTCGGGCTTTGTTGTTGTTGTTGACGTCCTGTAGGTTTGTAGCCATAACTTGATCGTTAGGTGGCACTTCGTAAGGCTTGTATACCTTCTCCCATATTGCGAAGCCTTGCGCTTGGATGAAAGCCTCCATGTCTGCCTTCCAAACCTGAAAATCAATACCAGCAAACACACAAGGTGTGGCGGAGTATTTCTCCATGATGATTAGTCAAAAACATGTGAAAATCATAATGATTAGAGCACTGTGGATCTGATACCAATTGTAGGATCAAAGAGCATGTGAAAATCTACCAAAGGGGGGGGGGTGAATGGTAGATTTAAAAATCTGATGCAGCGGAAACAATTAAATCCCAACCCCTTTGGCAGAAAAATTATCGGTTAGAGAAATCGTGTGTGAAACTAATCTAAACATGTTTCACCGTGACAAAAGTGATATATATCAGAGAGAATCAAGTTACTAAGAAAACACAAGAAGAATCACTCAAATCCGTCGTGAGAAACTCAAGTTACGGTTGAAAGATCGAACAAAGGTCAATCTGTCCTACCCGAGAAAAACAGTTCTGGAACGCTGCAAAGAAACTTGTGTAGATCAGAAACCACAAATCCAATGACCGTGAAATTTTTACAGATGATAGATAATCAAGTTGTAAAGACAACCCAAAAATAATAACATCAATTGGATATGTAAAACTCGAGTTATGATAAAACCACCAACGAAAGGTAGTGCTGTCCAAAAACTCAACGAGTAAAACTTGTCTGGAACAAGTCGGACGAACAAGGCACAAAAGTTCCTTCAAACTACGAATTTTATTAAATAGAACACAAGAGGAACAGCCCCAAAGTCGTGCCCCACGAGCTCTGGCCTCCCTTGCTTATATAACCAGCTCGAAAGCCAACTCAACTCAAATCAGGACTCTAATCCTACTCAAATCATGAATTGAAACTTTCCATAACTGCTTAGGACTTTTCTATACGCAGATAGAAGCAATCTTAAGACTTCCAAACACATTAGGAACATATCTCATATTCCTAAAACAATCCAAATTCGTGACCCACACAAAATCCTAACATAACCAACTCGATACTTTCCATACCGAGCCATAACTGACTCCGCCGCAGCCAAAGTCATCAACCGATACGATCCGATCCTTCCAATCAGATCTTTCCTTCCTTATCCCATCTTCGGAACCATGTTGCCACGTCATGCACCGTATGCATACGTGCGAACACCATCCTTCGACGTCCAGTAACCTTCATATGCACTGCCCTTGATTCAATCATCCTACACGACCTCCTGACCCGCTCAACCACAATTCCTCCTGAGTTTGGTTGTTGGAACCTCATCTCCTCCCTGAGACTAGTTCAAAGGATCCTGTCACTAGCCATGACTTGAACTCAAGCGACACCTGCACATAAATAAACAACCAATCTGTACGAGTCCAAGTCCGCGACTTGACTCAAGTCAGTTCCAAACAAAACACCTTACGTGAGCACCTCACATAAGCATGTTGCAAAGCATATCAAAACGATATCAGACATATCAACCAAAATGCACCAAAAACAGATCAAATGAATACTAAGCAATCTTTCCAAGAATATAAAGCAAGTTCGAAAAATTTCACATTAAAAGCCAGAACATTACGATCAAGCTCCGAACCTTGCCAAAGCTAACCGAAGCTTGTGCTGGAGCTTACTAAAGCTAGTACAACCTAGCGCCGGAGCTTACCAAAGCTGGTATAACCTAGCGCCGGAGCTTACCAAAGCTTGTCGGACCTAGCGCCAGAGCTTACCAAAGCTAGTACATCCTAGCGCCGGAGCTTACCAAAGCTAGTCGGACCTAGCACCGGAGCTAACCAAAACTAGTCGGAACTAGTCATCCCAAAAGTCGGAGCTAGCAAAACATGTTGGAGCTAACCAACATAAGTCGGACCTAGAAAAACATATCAGAGCTTAACAAAGACATGCCAGAGCTATCAAAGACATGCCGGAGCTAAACACAAAGCTCACCGGAGCTACCCTAAAAACATGTCCTATCTAGACGAAGAAAGTCGGACCTATTGTCAGACCTTGCAGAAGCTCGGAGCTAGAGTTGGAACTTGCTAAAAAGATGTTATGGCAGCATTCAAAACTTTTATTATCAAAGGCAATGTATTCAGCACACATAGGTCTCACACCAACTTCCCTCCCTCGCCCTCGTTCTTTCATCTCTTGTAAATGACTTGTAATGAAAATTAGTAATGTAACTGATGGGGTATGAAAACCCAGCTGCCAACAGGTCTTAACAAGCTCTCACAAAGGCCAAGCTGGTGAAAGGAAGTCGTGAACACCCAAGCCTAAGGCTCGGATAGGAGCGAGGAGTTAGGTCATCAATGCAAAGTGAGTGTCGTCACGATCGTGCAATAGGCACTCAAGTGCGTATTTGCGCGAGCTTCACGTCCCATCACATTCGGTGGGGGGACGGCGTGGGTGCAGTATGGCAGGCGTGCGTGCACTCTGATAAGGCTCGCCCCAACGACAAGACGGGAGGATGCAATAACGGCCCATCTTCCAGGCAAGGGCTCCATCGAGCGCTCCTCCTGACGCGAGATGGGATAAGCGCCCCTGTAACTATGGCCCACTCAATTTAGGAGGAACGATAGGGGGGCGATAGAGAGGGATATAAAAGCCAACCAGATGCTGTGCTCAGGGACGAAGAGCTTGTAAGGAAAACACCCCCCATTCTTAAGGAAGAACAACAAAACAACCAAATTGGACGTAGGGCATTCTGCCCGAATCAGTATAATCACAACATCTCTTTAGCCAGACCATCCAAGAGAAGATGCTTGGCGTATTTTGTACTAGTCAAAAATCAAACACCGACAGTTGGTGCACCAGGTAGGGGGACCACCGCACATTTTCACTCTCCACCTTACCGATGGCTCCACCACGCTCATCTCTGGTGCCCAACACGAGAATCTTCTTCAGCAACTTCGAGTTCATCTCCTTTGCAGGCGACAAGAAGGAGTTTGGCCTCGCCCTCACGCACCAGACCCTTCTTTTTGGTAGTTTCAACTTCTTTACCAGCGATGCGGGTGTCCTCTAAGTCTCCAGTAGGGGACCCAACACCTGACCAGGTGCAATTTGAGCGATTGACGCCCTCAACGCATGTGCCAGCTGCAATGCTTTGATGCCACCCTTCGCAAGGATGATCGAGCGCGCACCGATGTCCCTCCACCATATCCTGTAGTACAGTTCTGGCTCCGACAATAGCACCAAGGGAAGCGAACACCCCTCATGTGAGTGCCACATCGCTGAAACATTCAACACTCCCAACTCGCGATGCCTGCTAATGCGAGCTAGGAGGATGACCCGAGCTACAAAAAGCGCACTGCCTCTGTGACACCCGGTTCCAAAAATGAACCAAGCGTAATGCATATGTGTGCCCAAGATGCTTAACACACATACACAAGTGATTCAAAACTGATAAACAGATTAAACCATGTCTCGAAAAATAACACTAATAATAGTATCTTATGACAAACTAAATAGTCTTGAATACAAGCTCTAAAAGATTGCGGCGGAAAACACTATACACTAATGACTCCAACTCCACAGGCAAGCTTGACGGTAACACGCATGCCTAGAACTCCTCAAAGACCTCCTAGTACTCTATATTGACGCCTGCGTTTGAATTTGTTGGGGGGAATATCAAGGGTGAGCACATATCGTACTCAAGAAGTGTGGGAAAGTATGACATGTAGCTTAAACAAGGAATGTAAAGAAACAATGGCTAATTGCATAAAAGTACATTCAAAACAGTTGAAAATGCAATATTATCATCATTAAGTGAGGTACTTCTAAAAATAACCCAAATAAAAACCAATACCAGCATTAATAATCCATAATCAACTTATAACTGCTCATCTGTCTCATTTTCATCAATTCCATATACCAAAGCCAATTAATAAACCAATACCAACTCCCAATTCAATTCCAGCCATTAAACCATGTTCAAGGTCCCTAACTCTAATCATGAGGGTCCAGGTTGCTCATAATTGGGAGCACAGATATCATGATAGTTTTTGACACACTCTGCAGAGGTCGTACCACCTTATGCACAAGTTCGTGATTTCATCACCTTTCGATGCCTATTGAATCTCAATTATGCCGTCTCACACTTCGTTAGGTGTGTGGCCGAGAGATCACAAAATATCCTTTGCAAAGTGATTACTAGCCTATTAAGACCCCATTGAGGTTTCACCAGTGGTGATGTCTCCAACTGAGCACATCCAACCAAGGGCCCCTCTTGAGCCATTCAGATTCGAAAGTAGTCCCACCATCTCTACAAACCCATCCGACTACCCCTTCTCTGAGCATTCTTAATGTTCCAAATAGTACTGGCAACACAATAATTAGTCAGCTAAACTGCACCCATACTTGGCCCTATGCTAGCACTATAAATCCTGATGGTCGCTCCATGAACCGGTCCTTAGATCTAAAGCAAGCAAAACCACCAAAATAGTCCAACCCATTCCACATATCTGGCTTGCTTAGATCCCTAGGCACCATGTTGCTAAAGGGTCATTATTATCAATTCTCATCATTCATGTGTTCAATAGTTCATAATTATGCAATATGATTGTTTCCCAAACCCAATTGAGTATACCGAAGCAAAAAGTGTAAAATACCCTTCCCGACTCTCTACATTGTGTTCAAGCGACAAGGGTGGTCATACAAAATTAATAAACTCCTACAATAGGGTTTTCACATCAATTGACACAAGCATGCAACTTTGCAAACAAAACATTTAAAACTTGGATAAAAATGATCAAGGACACTTGCCTTGCTCTTGAGCTTGGTTTGGGTTGAAGGCTTTGAAGTTCTGGTTCTACAGGTCCTCGAAAGCGCTCTCTACATTGTTGCCTTCTATTCAATCCGACAATCATGCAAAACAAACATTACAACAGAATAATGCTCATATATTACTCAATATGCCATGATATGCATGATTAATGCAATTGTGAAGTAAAAAATAGTTAATGAGTTGCTATTAATGTTTACTAACTAGTTACAATGGTTTCTAACAAGTTTGAACTAGTTTTGAATTGATTTGAGTTAAATTGGAATTAATTCAGCAATAATTGATTAAGACACTAGACTAGTCCGCTGTCAGGGCCGGACTAGTCTGCCCTATCCAGAACTGCGAAATAGGGTTTTCTAGAAAGCGAGTTTTAGGGTTGAATTCACGTGGAAACTTGGATTTAGAGGGTGTACCGTGTATCTAGAGATCCAAGGATCAAAAATTGAGTGCAAAGCTTGAATCTTGACGTCTAGGGCTTGATTAGAGGTGTTGATGACAATTTGGTGGTGAAGATCGACGATGTTGAAAAGTTGACGAAGATTGATCTTGATTGAGCCTCCTCCTTCTTCTCCTTTCTGTTGTGACTCCTCTTGGTGGCGGCACACGATCAAAGACGGCAGCAAGGGTTTTTCAATGTGTTGGGTAGGTGTAGGGTATTGGGTTGTTTATATAGGAATGGAGAGGTAGGATTTTGGGGTGAATGCCAAGTTGATTTCGGTGGGGGACGTGTAGGGGCGAAGGTGGGGTCCACTTGGGCTCCTCTGAGGATGGGCACAAAGTTCTTGGGCCCAATTAAGGCAATTACCCAATAACCAATCGTGGAAGAATAATAGAATCTGAATTGGACTCGGAAGGCCGAACTAGTCTGCAACAGGGCCGGACAAGCTCGTTTTGGAACAGAGAGGTTTTTGAACAAGTCTGGTATAGGGGGCCGGACAAGTCCGCTGTTGCAAAATTCCAGACTAAAAACTCGACGGAATCAGACTAGTCCACTCGGAAAACAGACAAGTCCGAGGAACATCAGAACCATCAATCGGATTACTCCGAGCAATGTGCTGGACAAGTCCGGGTTCTGAAGAAACCTTGATTGTGTGAAATAGAAGGGGGATACCGGACTAGTCTGGAGATGAGGCCGAACAAGTCCGCACCCTGACAGAATTAAATTGCTGATTAGACCTAAATTCATTTTAATCAGGTTCCTTTTAAGGTTGCTTTATGTTAAACATGTATGAGGATGCATGCAACGCATTATGCATGAAAATGAGGGTGTTACAAACCTGCCCCCCTTAAAATGAATCTGGTCCTCGAGATTCGATGTGAAAGAAAAGAGATAGGGAAATTCCGTCTTGAGATCATCTTTCCACTCCCAAGTTGCTTCTGATTCTGTATGGTCCTTTCATTGCACTTTTCACCATCGAATCACTTTGTTCCTTGTGACCCTTTCCGTGGTGTCCAAAATTTTGATTGGTTGCTCGACATAGGTCAAATCTTCCTCAAGCTCCAATTCCTCCATCGGTACTTGCTCTTTCGTAACCCGCAAACGCTTCTTGAGCTAAGACATGTGAAACACATTATCAACATTGGAAAGATGTGCTAGCATCTCGAACTTATACGCTACTTCTCCCCGTTTGTCCAGAATCTTGAATGGTGCAATGTAGCGAGGTTCCAACTTGCCTTTGACATTAAATCGCTTACGTCCTCACACGGGTGACACTTTGAGATACACGAAGTCTCTCAATTCAAAGGCTAAGTTTCTTCGCGTATTACCTGCATAGCCCTTTTGTCTTGATTGCGCAGCTCTCAAATTCTCGTGGATCATCCGAACTTGCTTTTTGGCATCCTGTATTACATCAAGACCAAATACTTGAGTTTCCCCTGTCTCATTCCAAAACAAGGGTGTTCTACACCTTCTCCCATACAATGCTTCATATGGTGACATTTTAAACTTGCTTGATAATTGTTGTTGTAAGTAATTCAGCATACGAAAGACTTTAGTCCCAACTCCCTGCATACTTTAGCGCACAAGCCCTTAGCATGTCTTCCAATATCTGATTTGTTCTATCGGTCTGTCCATCCGTCTGAGGGTGTTATGCAGAACTAAAATTCAATTGAGTTTCCATAGACTCATGCAACTTTTGCCAGAACCTTGAGGTAAATTGAGAACCTCTATCGGACTCTATATTCTTGGGCACTCCGTGTAAGCACACTATTCTTCCCATATACAATTTTGCTAAGTTTGCTCCTCTATAGGTAGTCTTGACAAGAATGAAATGCACTGATTTTGTAAACTAATCTGCAATAACCCATATTGAATAGTATCCCGCTGAAGTGCGAGGAAGACCAACTATGAAATCCATACCAACCTCTTCATACTTCCATTCCGGAATCTTCAATGGCTGCAATAACCAAGTGGGTCTTTGATGTTCAACCTTGACTCGTTGGCACACATCACACAATGCAACATCTTCAGCTATGTCCCTTTACATACCATCCCACTAGTAGCATGTCTTTAGGTCCTTGTACATCTACGTACAACCGGGATGGATGGAGTAAAGTGAGTCATGTGTCTCCTTTAGTATCAACTGTCGGAGACGCTTCTCATTAGACACAACAATCTGTTTCCCAAGCCATAGAGTACCATGGTCATCCTCATCAAATCTGAATTCTCTCCCTTCTTGGGTCCTTTCCTTGATTCCCTGGATTTCTATATCCTTCGTCTGATCTTTTCGGATCTCCTGTTCCAAGGTCGGATTTAACTCCATTATTCCCATCTCATTTGCAAATCCAAGATTCAACCGTTCAAACTCCTTGCATAGCTCGGATGGCAATTCCCGAACTGTGAGTTGGTGGCTTGCTCCTTTTCGGATCAAAGCATCATCCACTACGTTGTCTTTTCCCAGAAGATAATTGATTCCCACATCATAATCCTTAATGAGTTCCAACTATTTTGTTGCCTCAAATTCAGATCCGTTTGCGTGAATATGTACCTGAGACTCTTATGATTCGTATAAATCTTGCACCTATGACCAAGGACATAATGTCTCCAAATTTTCAACGCATGCACTACGGATGCAAGTTTGAGATCATGCGTATGACAATTCTGCTCATGTTTCTTCAATTGCTTAGATGTATAAGCTACTACTCGGCCTTCTTGCAACAATACACAACCAAGTCCTTGCCTTGAGGCATCGCAATAGATATCAAAGCTCTTGCTCACATCTGGCAATACCAACACAGGGGTCATTGTTAACCTCTTCTTTAGCTCCTCAAAACATTCTTTACAAGCTTGAGTCCATTGAAATGCCTTCCCCTTCATTAACAATTCTGTCATGGGTTTGGCTATCTTGGAGAAATCCTTGATAAACCAACGGTAATATCCAGCCATTCCGAGAAAACTCCATATTTCCTTCACATTCTGGGGAGGTTCCCACTTTAGCACACCTATAACCTCTCCTGGGTCAGCTGACAGTCCTGCTCCACAAATGACATGGCCTAGGAATGATATCACCCATAACCAGAATTGACACTTGTTAAACTTAGCATACAACTGATGCACTCGCAATTTCAGCAACGTCGGCTTTAGATGCTCTTCGTGCTCCTCTTCACTTTTCGAGTAGATCACGATGTCATCAATGGACACTACCACAAACTTATCCAAATACTCCATGAAGACCTTGTTCATAAGATACATGAAGTATGCGGGTGCATTAGTCAATCCAAATGACATGACCATATACTCATAGGATCCATACCGTGTCCTGAAAGCCGTCTTGGGTATGTCTGATGGTCTAATCTTCATTTGAAAATATTTTGAACGATGATCAATCTTAGAGAATATTCTGGCTCCCTTCATTTGGTCGAACATATCCTCTTTGCGAGGCAATGTGGACTTATTCTTAATTGTCACCTCATTGAGAGACCAGTAATCCACACACATTCTTTGATACCCATCTTTCTTATATACGAAAAGCACTGGAGCTCCCCATGGGGATGAGCTTGGGCGTATAAAACCCTTCTCTAACTGCTCTTGAATCTGCTTCTTGCGCTTTGCTAGTTACTTAGGAGGCATACCAAATGACCTCTTTGCTATAGGTGCAGTTCTAGGTATTTAATCAACGATAAACTCGATGTCACGATCAGGTGGCATACCTAGCAATTCCTCAGGAAACACTTATGGATACTCACAAACAACTGGAATTTCCTCCAAAGTTACTCCCTTTGTATGATATACCATTGCCTTCTTGGTCGTCAGCTGAACTGCCTTGAGTTCTATACTAACTCCTTCCTCGTTTGTCAGTTGCACTATCCGAGTGGCACACTGAGTCACTCCATTATGCTTCCTTAGCCAATCCATTCCAAGCATGATGTCCAAGCCTTGCGAATTCAGGACTATAAGGTTGGCAAAAAAATCTACCCCCTTATGGAAATACTTACTTTTGGACATACTATATTCGTCCTCATCTCTCCTCCAGGAGATTTAACCAACAAGGTATACTTTAGATATGACATAGGCATTCTATGATTTGCAACATACTTTGATGAGATGAATGAATGGGATGCTCCAGAATCAAATAATATAGTAGTGGGGTTGGAGTTTGCGAGAAACATACCAATCACAAATCTTCAGCTTGTTGGGCCTCTCCTTCAGCTACATGGTTCACCTTGCCACGAGCGAAATTCTGCGGTCCTTGGCTACCTTGAGTTGCTCCTCCATTGGGCCTAGGATTCTTCTTTGGAGCATTGTTCATCTGTCCTTGACCTGATCTTGGGCATTGATTTGCAAAATGTCCCGCTTGACCACAAGTATAGCAAGCCTTTCCACCAGTGACGCCAGAGAAGATAGGGCAAGGCTGATTCTGAGCATAAGTAGTCATATTTTGATGCGACGTATGCTACATAGGTAAACGAGATGCCTACATGGGCGGGCATTGCTGCATTGGCTGTTGCGGTCGTGGTGTATATGCAGGGCGGTATGCAGCAGCAGACAGGTTATAATATGGGGCAGCAGGTGGGGCATAGAGAGGGCGGACATTGTTTCCTTGCGGCTGTCCATGATATGGCATCTTCCTCTTGTGATCTAGCTCCATCTCTCGAATCTTGTTCTCAACCACAATGGCTTTGTCAACCAGCTTCTGAATATTTGCATAGTCAGTATTGAGCAACTGAACTTGAATTTCATTGTTGAGACCCCTCATGAAAAGATACTGCTTCCAGCTATTAAAGTTGATGTCCTCTGGATCATAACGAGACAGTTGAGTGAATTCATTGAGATACTCACACACACTCATCCTTCCTTGCCTGAGGTTTTCAAATTCTTGTCTTCTCAGTATCATGACTCTGGCACATAGTGAGAATGGAATTTGTCCTTGAATTTAGCCCAGGTGATTCTTTCATGATTAGTGTGGGCATTGCATAGAGATTCCCACCAATCTGCAGCAGCTCCAACCAACTGGTTTGAGGCAAAAAGAACCTTCTCCCTGTCATTGCACTGGACAATAGCAAGTTTCTTCTCAACAAACTTCAACCAATCATCAACTTCCAAAGGGTCTGCGGCTTGAGCAAAGGTAGGTGGTCTGGTCCTCATGAACTCTCCAAAACGGTTGTGGGGTGGTGGTGGTGGAGGCATGTGGGGCTGATTGTTGTTGCCAGCTTGTAGTTGTCCCATGGTATGTATCGTGGTCTGCATGAGCTGGTTCTGCATAGCCAACAGCTGCTAAGGTTGATAGCTCCCTGTTGAAGTCCATTGTTGTTCTGTGGTGCTCCATTGTTCTCCTCCTCACCATTGGCGTTCCTCTGGTTATGAGTCCTCACCATGTGTTGGTGGAAGGATAGTAGAGACGGAAGAATTTAGAATTTGAAAAGAAACACCCCAACTATATGCATCAAGGTGTATGTAACTAACAACTCTCTTGTTAAACTAAAAACCCTATTAGAGGATGTGGACAAGGATCCCACAACTCTTTACTACGTGAGGATGTGGACAAAACGCAGAGCATCCCACAACTCGCACCAAGCACACAAGCACATGCACAGACCAAGAAAATTCAGCACACCACACCAAACACAACCAAAATGATCTAAATGGTTTTCTAACTTCTAGGCAGGAGATCTAGACTTAATTATGGTAACCGTGGCTGTCCTGGCCGTTGGGCGGCGAAGGCGACATCTAGGCATACATGGGCGCACGCAAAGGTGAGTTGACCGTCCATGTAGGTGCTGGAGAGGTTGCTACACCATAGACCTCCACGGTGGCACACACTTCCTTTTGCTTTTCCATAATGAACAACTTCTTACGAAGGTAACAAATCTCTTCCATGGCATCAGCATAGCGATTTCTCAAAATTCACCAATACTTCCTGAGATCTGTCAATGGCACGAGAACTGACTTGACCACCATCTTGTGGTCTTAAGACTTCCCTTGTTCCCTTTTTGCGTTGCGGGTGCAGTGCAAAACTAGTACCTCCAACCTTCTCTTGATAGATGTGGCACAATCTAGTAAGTGCATCCCAAGCAACATCATCAATAGCTTGATCCCTAGTGCTTCTCCATGATGACGCAAAGTCTCGGGTGTCCACCTCATCTTTGGCAAGAACATTAACTTGAGCCCTCCATTCTTCACATCCATGGCGAGGAATCCTCTTGACATAATACTCTTTGTGCATTTTGCATAGATCAAGGAACTCCTTCAATTCCTTAGCTGCAAATCCTACATTAGTGCCGTCGGAACAGAATTCTTCGGCATCACGGTAAACTAGGCATTTGTCCTCCTACCTGGCTTCACTAGGCTGTGATTCATTCCTTTGGGCTTCATATACTTCTTCATGTGCAGTGGGTTCCTCCTCTTCCCGCGGTTCCTCCTCATCTTGGGCTTCATCTTCATTCTCCTCATGGGCTTCACCTTCCTCTTCCTCACTATCATAGAATTTAACCATCTCAAGATCTTCCTCCTCTTCATGATCATAGAGTTCCACCTCCTCAGGGCCTTCCTCCGTCGTGTTGCAGTGTTCATGCTCGACTTCCTTAGCGGGTGAACTCACTTATTCCTCCTCTTGGGCTGATTCCATTTGCGGCTCCTCGCGAGGCCTAAGCTTGCTTCCAAGGGGCGGCAAATGAGGTCTATTGCGGACTGTCATTTTGGTGTGAGCTATCTATAAGGAAATATGAGAAAATTACAGGAAAACACAAATATCAGTTTTGAAATTGCAGCAGTCATAAATTAAGATGAGAGGATGTGCATTTGCTCAAAAAGATGGAAAAGTGGAAAAAATTGCAGCAGCAGCAAAAGCACAAATTTTCCCACTTTATATAGCTAGTGGAAGGCAAATAATGCAAAATAGGCTAATTTTGAATAGGAAAGAAGTCTTAATGATTTGTGGTGTCCATTCTACCTAGGCTTGCATCCTACGGTCAAACACGACTCTGATACTAATTTGTGGCACTCGGTTCCGAAATCGAACCAAGCGTAATGCATATGTGTGGCAAGGATGTTTAACACACATACACAAGTGATTCACAACTGATAAACAGATTAAACCATGTCTCGAATAATAACACTAATAATAGTACCTTATTACAAACCAAATAGTCTCAAATATAAGCTCTAAAAGACTGAAGCGGAAAACACTAAACACTAATGACTCCAACTCCACTGGCAAGCATGATGGTAATACGGACGCCTAGAACTTCTCAAAGACCTCTTGGTACTCCACATTGACGCCTGCGTTTGAATTTTTTGGAGAATAGCAAGGGTGAGCACATGTCGTACTCAACAAGTGTGGGAAAGTATGACATGTAGCTTAAACAAGGAATGTTAATAAACAATGGCTAATTGCACAAAAGTATATTCAAAACAGTTGAAAATGCAATACTATCATCATTAAGTGAGGTCCTTCCCAAAATAACCCAAATAAAATTAATTCTGAGTTAAGTAACCAATACCAGCATTAATAATCCATAATCAACTTATAACTGCTCATCTGTCTCATTTTCATATACCAAAGCCAATTAAAAAACTAATACCAACTCCCAATTCAGTTCCAGCCATTAAACCATGTTCAAGGTCCATAACTCTAATCATGTGAGAGTCTAGGGTTCTCATAACCAGGAGCACGACTATCATGATAGTTTTTGACACACTCTGCAGAGGTTGTACCACTTTACCCACAAGTTCATGATTTCATCACCTTTCGATGACTATGTAATCTCAATTATGCCGCCTCACACTTCCTTAGGTGTGTGGCCAAGAGACCACAAAATAGCCTTTACAAAGTGATTACTAGCCTATTTAGACCCTACTGAGGTTTCACCGGTGGTGATGTCTCCAATTGAGCACATCCAACCAAGGGTCGAGCCATTCAGATCCCAAAGTAGTCCCACCATCTCTACAAACCCATCCGACTACCTCTTCCCTAAGCATTCCTAATGGTCCAAATAGTACTGGCAACACACTAATTAGTCAGCTAAGCCACACTCATACTTGGCCCTGTGGTGGCACTGTAAATCCTGGATGGTAGCTCCACGAATCGGTCCTTATCCACATATCCGGCTTGCTTAGATCATGCGCTCAATAGTTCATAATTAAGCAATATGATTGTTTCCCAAACCCGATTGAGTATAGCGAATCAAAAAGTGTAAAATACCATTCCCAACTCTCTACATTTTGGTCAAGCAACAAGCGTAGTCATACAAAACTAATAAACTCCTACAATTAGGTTTTCCATCAATTGACACAAGCATGGAATTTGCAAACAAAACATTTAAAACTTGGATCAAAATGATCAAGGACACTTGCCTTGCTCTTGAGCTTAGTTTGGATCGAAGGCTTCGAAGTTCTGGTTCTGTAGGTCCACGAAAGCACTCTCTACATCGTTGCCTTCTATTCTATGTGACAATCATGCAAATGAAACATTACAATCAAATAATGCTCATATATTACTCAATATGCTATGATATGCATGATTAATGCAGTTATGAGGTAAAACTAGTTAATGAGTTGCTATTAATGTTTACTAACTAGTTACAATGGTTTATGACAAGTTTGAACTATTTTTGAATTGATTTGAGTCAAATTAGAATTAATTAAGCAATCATAGATTTAGACACCGGACTAGTTCGCTGTCAAGTTCGAACTAGTGCGCACTGTCCAGAACTGCGAAATAGGGTTTTCTGGATAGAGGGGTTTCAGGGTTGAATTCACTTGGAAACTTGGGTTTAGAGGGTGTACCGTGTATCTAGAGATCCAAGGATCAAGAATTGAGGCAAAGCTTGAATCTTGACGTCTAGGGCTTGATGAGAGGTGTTGATGACAATTTGGTGGTGATGATCCTCAATATAGAAAAGATGACGAAGATCGATCTTGATTGAGCCTCCTCCTTCTTCTCCTCCTTCTCCTTGCTGTTGTGACTCCCCTTGGTGGCAGCACACGATCAATGACGGCAGCAAGGGTTTTCCAACGTGTTGGGGAGGTGTGAGGTATTGGGTTGTTTATATAGGTGTTTAGAGGTAGGGTTTTGGGGTGAATTCCAAGTGGATTTCGGTGGGGGACGTGTAGGGGCCGAGGTGGGGTCCACTTGGGCTCCTCTGAGGTTGGGCATGAAGTTCTTGGGCCCAATTAATGAAATTACCCAATAACCAATCGTGGAAGAATAATGAAATCCGAATTGGACTCTGAAGGCCGGACTAGTACGCAACAGGACCGGACAAGTCTGTTGGAACAGAGAGGTTTTCAGACAAGTCTGGTATAGGGGCCGGACAAGTCCGGGGTTGTAAAATAAAAGGCTTCCGGACTGAAAACTAGACAGAATCGGACTAGTCTGCTCAGACAACGGACATGTCCAAGCAACATCAGAATCATCAAACGGACTAGTCCGTGGAATGTGTTGGACAAGTCCGGGTTCTGAAGAAACCTGGATTGTGTGAAATGGAAGGGGGATACAGGACTAGTGCAGATATGAGACCAAACAAGTCCGCACCCTGACAGAATTAAATTGCTAATTAGATCTAAATTCATTTTAATCAGGTTCCTTTTAAAGTTGCTTTATGTTAAAAATTTATGAAGATGCATGCAATGCATTATGCATTAAAAATGAGGGTGTTACAACCTCGAGCTGGCCGACCAGCTCGTAGCATCACGATCGCCCCAAAGGCTAACCAGGCCTAGCTCAATGCAGATGCTGCCGCATTTGTAGCAACGACACACCCTGTTCCGAGCACGTGCTCAAATTTGACATTCTTCCACACCCGTTAGGTCCAAGCCAACATCGTCAACGATGGTTGTGTCCCACATTTCCAGCGGGGTAGCCAGGACGGCTGCCACAACCACCTTACTTTCGCAAGATGCCCGAGCCCACCAACCCCGAAGCTCAGCAGCCCCACCAGACCTCCAGTATCTCCTAGCCATGGTGGCTACCCAAAAAGCCAAAATGTCTCCCGCTCGGGCTCGGGGTTCTTCAACCCCCGACCGGAGTGGAAGGCGTGGTCAGAGCGGGGCAAGCCCTGCTATAACCCGCACGCTGAGCCAAGCGACTAGGCTTGAGAGGGATGGATTATCAAACCCATCATGCCACTCGGTAACACAAACATGTAGAGGACCATGACCTCCATCGAACCCTCGAGGCCAGGTGACGAGCTCTAGAAGGCCCCGCAGACTCACCACCCAGGCTCGGGCTGCGCCATCCCTATCAGGGTGGTCACTACGACAACAAGGAAGACAGGAGGCCGAGCCTTGGCCCTCTTGGGCCGAAGGACTTTGAGAAAGGGATACACAGTGCACTGTTTCTACAAAGATTTCGGTCCCCGACCAACATTAGAAAATACGACGGGGACACGAACTCCATCTTTCGGTTGGAGGACTACTGCTTGGATTGCAGAGTCGACAGAGCAGACGAGGATGATTTCATCATCCAATATCATCCCATCTACCTAATCGAATCATCTCAAACCTGGCTCGAGTACCTCCCAACTGATTGCATTCAAGACCGGGCTGAGCTACAAGAGACGTTCGTCGGCCACTTCCAGGGAACCTATGCCCGCCCTGGCAACTCCAGGGACCTCAAGGGCTGTCAGTAAGTCCTATGAGACCCTTTGATAGTACATTTGGCGCTTCTCAAAGAAGGGCAACAAGCTTCCCAACGTCATTGATGCTGACTTCAATGCAACTTTTCTTTGGGGGATGACCTGTGAGTCCCTAGTGTACAAGCTCAACTGCGTCAATTAGAGAAGCACGAGAGAGCTCCTCGATATAGCCATAAACCACGCCTCCAGCAAGGTGACATTCGGGGCAATCTTCAACAAAGGTGTTCGAGGAACCCCAACGCGGGAAGAAAGGAAGCGCCTCAAAAGGGATGACAAGAAGAAGAGGGCAGGAACCAACAAGTGCCAACACCCGACTTACAGCGGTTCGGACCTTGTAGCAGCGGTTATGTACCGTGAGGGCAAGAGGCCGTCTGCGGCATCGATGTACCACTTCGAGAAGCCTTGCACCAATCCTGCTTATCTGATGAGACACACTCTCAAGAACTGCATCCTCCTGAAACGCTTCGTTAGCAAGGATCCACGTGCCATGGGAGACAGGCAAAAAGCCTGCCGAGTTGAGCCCTGAGCTAGATGCGCTGATCGTCCCCACACCAGAGCGTTGTCTCATGATATTCAGAGGGAGCCAAGCCTATGAGAGCCACTGTAGACAGAAGCTTACAATCTGGGAAGTCAACATCCCCACCCTTGTCATCCCGACTTTCCTTCTATGGTCCGATCCTCCAATCACTTCTGACTGGTCAAACCACCCCGATCTCATTCCAGAACCTGTGTGCTCCCCCTGGTCTTTGACCCAGTCATAGGACCGAAGCATCTGACCAAAGTTTTGATGGATTGGGGGAGCAACCTCAACATTCTTCACTCGGGACCCATGGCACCCTGTGGATACCGCGTTCGATCCCAACAAGAGCCCCGTTTTCCGGCATCATCCTGGGTTAGCACATGGTATCACTGGGGAAGATCGACCTCTGTTGACGTCTATTATATACCAATTTCATCCATCAATTGAACTCAATTATGTGAAGGATTTGTCATTTCTTGCACACATCACCATTCTATCTAATCCAATTCCACTTGGACTTGGAGAAATATGTGTATGCAACATTTAATGCAGGAAATGAGGAAATGTAGAGGGACCAACCTATAAAATATTATCCCAACCAATCAGGCGATAACACTTGGCATCCCATGGATCAAATGGCCCACAAACAGAAGTATCCGAGGAGATCCAACGGTGTATCACCCAGATACATCAAGGGGGCCCACCTAGCAGCCACCTGGAGGAAGCACTCCACGTTTGGAGTGCTGACCAGGTAGGCTGGACCAGGGGTTCGGCCGACCCCTTCCTGGCGCCAAACTCGGTCAAATGACGCGTGTTGGCTCCTCCTGGCTTGAAGGAGTCAATGGTGACTGATTCACGTGCTTTTGGTGGTGGGAACCGACTTCAACACTAGTATCAATAGGACCCCCTACCCCTCACTTCAACACACACCACTTGAGCTTCATCTCTATTGTATACACTATCATCCATAGTCTTAGAGGAGTTAGGTTGTAGAGAGGAGAGTCTCTAGTCCCAAGTCCAAATTGGGAAAGGTGTAAGGAGTCTCTCTCTTCCCAATCCTACATTGAGAAAGGTATGGCTCATGTATTCTTTCTTGTATTTGTGTCTTGATGCATAATAAATAATATCTTTAGTCTCTACTTATACATATACTTGGGCAAAGCGTTTCTTGTTTGATTGTGGAGTCTATGTATGTGGAAGGTATATCTTCTATGACTGTTTCATCATGAACATATCTCATTATCATAGAATCTATAGGCCCCACTATAGTCTAGTTAATTATAACATAACTAGGTTAGTATGGATAATTATGTTGTGTATCAATATTGGTTCAATGATGATTCGATTCATTGCCTTAGGATGGCTTGTGCCTAGGCTCTTAAGGTAATTACTTAATATGCTAGCATGGTTCTAGGATAGCTAAGTAGCATTGGATGTCTCATAGACCCACAGATTGAAGAATTAGGCAGCCCTATCCGTCCTTTGTAATCCTCCACGTTCGACTATGCCACAATCTCTTGGCAGGAGTCACCCTAGTATTGCTAGGGGTAAGCTCGTGCCCGATGTGTTGAACCACATAGCATAAGTATTCACTATTGATCTAGCTTATGGATAATTAGTTTGGGCAATGTATATGTACAATAGAGCATAGTTTACCTCCATAACTCTCAACCTTAACTAACCTCTAGGATCCTCTTACCCCCCTTAGACTTGAAAGCTTTTGTGTGTGTCACACTACCCCCACTATTATTTTATTCATCCTTACTAGATTCCTAAATAGACCTTTCTATCCTTTCCACTTGATGATTGTTATATCTCTTCCCTGCCTTCCTTTGGGATCAAATAAATGACACTCTTGGGAATATTCTTATGGGGAAATGCTACAATGATATTTCCATGCACTTGCGGAATTCACTCTGTGATCCAATAGAACCATTAACAAGCATTTTTGACACATTAGTTGGAGATGTTTAGTTAATGGTGCATAAGAAATACCAACAAGCATGCCGTTGCTGGGGATGATTTGTTAGTATATTTTAGGAGCTGTCAACAAGCATTTCTGGCGCCGTTGCCGGGGAAGGCATATAGATATATAACATGACCGAGTGAATAGGATAGAACCCTGGGTAGGATTTTAGTAGGATAACCATTCTTTGTTTTTGCATTTTAAATGTGAAAACAAGGTAGTGTATGTCTGGTTTCCGCCTGCCAGAAAACTTTGTTGAAGATCCCAAATCTCTTCTGAGAGACCGACACCGTGTTGTTACTCCTCAAAAGATTCGAGCGGCAAAGCAAGCCAACATTTCTGCACCAACAATCCAAACGCCAATGGCTCAGAAGACCCTTCGTGAGTTCTCAGCTCCCTCAGCTAACAATGTGCCTATTGGGCCCACTTTTAATACGTGAGATGTGAACTTCGAGATCAAAACTAGCCTTATCACTATGGTGCAAGCCAACCCATTCTGTGGGACAGCTAATGAGGATGCAAGTGCTCACCTGCAACAATTCCTCGAGATCTGCAGCACTTTTAAGATCAAGGACGTGTCTCCGGATGCGGTCCGTCTGAGACTGTTCCCGTTCTCTCTCCTTGGGAGAGCGAAACAATGGTTCTACGCAAACCCAAGTGCTGTAGACACTTGGGAGAAGTGTTCTACGGCATTCCTCGCCAAATTCTTCCCGGTGTGGCAAAACCAATGCCCTACGTGGAAGGATTTCCAGCTTTTAGCAAGAGCACAAGGAATCTATTCCCTAGGCATGGAAAGGCTTCAGGAGTACATCCTAGCCTGTCCCCACCATGGGATGGATTACTGGCTCCTTATTCAGAATTTTGGGTTGATCCCATCAGCTCGTGACGATTTGGATGCTGCTGCTGGAGGAGCCTTCTTCTCATTGATGGTGCCAAAAGCTAAAGATCTTATTGAGAAGATGGTGTCTAACATGGGATGGAACGATGAGCGTCTCCATACCCGACAGCGAGGCATGCACACCTTGAAAGAGGTGTACATGATCGCTGCAAAATTGGACCTCCTAATGAAGAAAATTGATGGACAAGCAAGTGGTGAAGTGTCTGGCAATGCCTATGCCCTAGACTCTCACATCACATGTGAAGTCTGTGGCAACACAGGTTATATGGGCAATGATTGCCCCGAAACTCGTGAGGTTGCCCTATACCTCGCCAACAACGGAAATTTCAACAACAATGTCTATCGTCCAGGAGGTCAAGGGTGGGGTCAACAACGCCCATTCTTTCAAGGAGGGTACAACAACAATGGCAACCCTGGAAATCAGCCCAACTTGAGAGAACTTGCCATTAGCCAGCTCAAGATCAACGATGCCCTATCCAAGAAGCTGTCAGCTAATGACAAGACCCTGGAAAACATCAATGCCAAGATTGAAGGACTATCCTTAGCATTCAAGAATCAACTAAGCTTCAACAAGATGTTGGAGACTCAGTTGGCACTACTTGCTGCAGTTGTCCCTCCATTGGAAAACAACAGAATTTTGGGGCAGCCCGAAGCCCCAGTGGAGAACGTCAATGCAGTGGTTACGAGAGGAGGAAGGACCACTCGTGACCCACCATATCCCACAGAAGAAAAGTGGACAACTGAGCCCGAGAAGTAGGATGTCCCAAGTGAATTACTTGGTGAGAGAATGGCCAAACACTTTAAAGACACCAACTTATTGCCATTCCCTCACAGACAAAGGAAGCCAACAGTGGATGAGAAATTCAACCGTTTTGTTGAGATCATTTAAAAGAGCCACATCAATGTGCCCTTGATTGATGTGATGCAAGTACCCACTTATGCTCACTATCTCAAGGACATATTGAACAACAAACGGCTGGATGAGCAATTCAACCGTTTTGTTGAGATCATCCAAAAGATCCACATCAATGTGCCCTTGATTGATGTGATGCAAGTAACCACTTATGGTCGCTATCTCAAGGACATATTAAACAACAAACGGCCATTGCTCACCACTGAGGTTGTCAAGCTTACGGAAGACTGTAGTGCATCCATCCTCAATAGGCTTCCTGAAAACAAAAGGACCCCGGATGTCCTACCATTTCACGCTCAATTGGGGCTCACCACTTTGACAAGGCACTTTGTGATCTGGGAGCAAGTGTCAGTGTGATGCCCAAGGTTGTGTTCGACGAGTTGAACTTCAAAGAGCTGACTCCAACACCAATGCAGCTACAACCGGCTGACTCTTCAGTCCGTTATCCAGCAGGTATTCCTGAAGACGTCCCGGTGAAGATCCATAATTGCTTCATACCTGTGGATTTTTTTGGTGCTAGACATGGACACTAAGAAGGATATACCACTCATTCTTGGGCGCCCATTCCTCAGCACTGCGAAAGCTCGCATAGATGTGAAAGCTGGAGAAATCCACTTCCATATCAATGGCAAGGAGGAAAAGTTTAACTTTCGGCCAAGATCAGAGCAACGCTCCATGATTCGAATCACGTATGGGCCGAATTATAAACACATCAGAGAGGTCGAAGTCACACCTTCAAAGGTGGACTCACTCATTGCATTCGTGAGAAGATTAATCTATGAGGAGAATCGGTCGTTTCCACCACGGCGATATCCAAAGGCAACAGAATCGTCTGGACCTTCCCGAGGCCCATGTCCACCAAGACGCCATAGAAGGAATGGCAGAAGAAGAAGCAAGACAAGCCTTCCGAGCCCATCCCTCCAGGCCCGAATGTGAAATGAAGACGGAGGAATGTCCATCTCATCGGACGGTGGTGAGACCTACGCCAATAGGTTAAATTGGTAGTTATCCCACTTTATTTTTCTTTCTTTCTTTTTCCACCCCATTTGGATTTTCCCATTGCATATTTGATTTTTCCTAGCAAGTTGAGAATCTTATATTCTCAACTATCATTTTTCTTTCTTTCTTTTCAAAATAATTTTTTATTGGATTTGAAAAAAGGTTTTTTATTTGAAAACAATTTTTTCTTAGCTGCACATGTGGCATTTCACCAACGTGCTAACTTTATAGCCGTTGGGGAGCCACTTGCCAAAAGGGGAACCAAGGGGGGCCACCTGTCAGGTCGGCGGAACCCCCTGGTCGGCCGAACAGGGAGTGGAGCAAAATTGGCTCCCCTTCCTCCAATGGCTATATTTTTGAACCCCAAATGACCGTTGGAAGGTGAACACTATAAATTGTGGCCGTGAGGAGCACCTCTCTTCACACACCACATCATTTTACACCTCCCCAAGTCACTCTCTAGCTCACCTATTTCTTGCTCTTCATTGCAACACTCTTTCTCAAATCCATCCCCAAAAAGATTTTCTTTTGTTTGCATTTGCATTTTACACTCAAGCTTTCAAGAGGAAAAAATTCGTTGAGAGTTTTGTTTTCCAAACATCGCTTCTTTTCAGATTTTCCCACCTTCTTTTGTTCTTTCTTGTTGAACTAAAAAAGACATGAAGAGGTTTTTCGGAAAGAGGAAGGGGGCCGCAAGCTCAAGCCATGGTGAAGGTTCTAGTGCAAGCCTCTCTTCCATGGGTACAAGCCCAAGGAGGAGAAGTGTGTGTGAGGACACTCCCATGGAAGAGAGAAGCAACCCACACCAACTTGTTCATGACAACGACCTCAACATACGAAGCGAAGTTGAAGATCAAGCACGCGGACTTCTCCAAGATTGTGAGTTCCGCCACACCAAGGCTTACGATCCACATTTGATCTCCAAAATAGGTATGAACTCGGAATTTCTTTCCATTTTGCATGCAATTGGATTTGATGACTTTGCTCACATAGAGGAGAAAAGTTCACACCTTCTCTCTATCCAATTCCTTTGCACTCTAAGAATAGGATTTGATGGTATTACTTTTAGATTATTTCAAAAAGAATACAACATCCTATGGAAAGAATTAGGTAGCATCCTAGGCTTCCATAAACAGTGTTTGCTAGATTTAGACAATTTGCCTAAGTTTAACAAACAAAGTTTTTGGCATGAGCTAACTAGTGAGGTCACATGTAGGGATTCTAGGAATAGCCACATCCAAAACCCTACCTTACGATTCATGCATAGATCGGTGGCTATGACTATGTTTCCTAGGGGAGATGTTAGGGTTGTGCGAGATGATGAATTGAAAATTTTGTTTGCCATGACTAGAAAGATAAAAGTTGCTCCAGTCAAAGCCATGATGACACAATGGTTAAATTACATTTCAAAATGAGGACCAATTGAATGCACTTCATTGATTACTCATATTGCTGATAGGGTAGGAGCACTTAAATACTCTTCATTTTAATATATTGAAACTGAAAGAGAATTAATTGATGAAGACTATTTAATGCAAGGACATACCCTTAAGCATGATCATGATGGCTCCTTGATATTTTTCTATCCCGGCTTTGTTAATGAAATTTTGTTACCTAACCTGGATTTTCATTTGTACAAATGCCGGAGGCTAACCATTAATCTTCTCCCCTTTGAGGAAGAAAGAAGAAGTAATGTCTCTGGCAGGGTAACAAGGAATCGTGCGAGGGCTGCAGCCACAGGCATGCCACCGATAAACTCTCCGGTCCATGAATACCAAGGGGAAGAGAACCCAACAGGTTATGCGCCCGGATGGACTCAACCTCCGACGTATGAGACTGGGGGATCATCCTGGCAAGAATGGCAAATGGATCCACCCTTATCCACTTCAAGCTCTAGCAGCTTGCCCCCAATGTCCATGATAGGACGTCGTTCCTTTGCGGCTAGAAGTCATCATGACTATAGCCAAGGAATGATGGACCTCACTAGACGTATGGGAGAACTTGAAGTGAGAACGGGTGACATCTACAGCACACTCCAGGAGCATGTTCAAGGTACCTAGGATTGGCAACAACACATGGATGCTCAATTCACCAACTTCAACACGGCACTACAAGAACAACAAGCTGATCTTGCAGCGTACTTCCGTCATCAAGGGCTCAACCCTTATCACGGAGATAGTTGAAGAACAAGCTTGGGGGAGGACCCCCACTTGAGGTAACATGTATCACATTCCTTGCATATTTATTTTCCATCTATCCATCATCCATCTTGCATTAATATATATATATATATATATATATATATATATATATATATATAGGTTAGATTTGCTTTCATCAAATAAAGATGTGCGGTAAGAATGATTTAGAATTCACATAGATGAAATGATAAATAGTTGCTCTGTTTTATTTTCCTAAGTCTCTAGTTTACAACTTGCTACTCTCCGAATATTGCTTTCATTGGTTTGAAATACTTTTACCTTAATTTGGGAGTTGTGGTTAGCAAAAGCTTAATCTAATTCTAGGTTGTTGCAAGATTGAATTAGTAATAGGGCTGCTAGTCCTAGTTTGAAAGTAAAACTTAGATTTCTGGAGAAATTCTAAAGAGATTTAAGTTTCCCTCAATTGATTGGAAATACCTACCAAAGCCATATGATGTTCATACATAGACAAAACCTTATGCATATGCTATTTGCTTTCACATTGAGCCTAGTCAAACTAGTATAGACCTATGTGAGAAATCATTCAACTCTTTTTGAATTCAAGACTTCACTTGCACATGCCATACTTCTACACTAGAAGTAAGCAAAACGTACATCATATCCACCATACCACAACAAAAAGAGAAACTCCATGTTATTCATGTTTAGCACTCTCTTCAAATTTCATTGCAAAGAAAGGGAGTAGAAGACATGGCTACAAAAAGAAAAAAACATGCTTACATCATAAGCATGAGAAAAAAAAAGAGAAAAGAAAAGTAGCCATGTTTCATCCGTGCAAAAGAAAGAGAGATTATACCAAAAAGGAGTTATCTCAATTATCCACATCCACTTCCACTCCATCACACATGCACTAGTCTTGAATCAAAAAATTTGGATTTGAATTCTCCTAAGGCCTACTCTTTTGACTTAGCAACATATGTGATGCAAATATGCCTACTTACTTTCCTTACCAAGATCCACATACAAGCCATATTCAATGAGTAGGAATAGTAGAGGCACAATGCTTTGGTGAGGAAATATTTCCACTATCCACAAAGGAGTGATTGAGAGAATCAAATTGAGGTACTTAATATCTAAATTTAATTCTCCGGGATTTAAGTGGAACTTGTTTTCTAGGCTATGTTTGCTCCATTTGTTATTCTACCTTTCAACCACTCATGAATATGAAAAAGCATAAGCCCCATGATAACATAAGAAAGGTAGAGTATCATAGCCAATTTCTGCAATACTTGATAGAGTATCTTGTTGTGCATTAGATACTTTTGAAAATAAGACATTGTAGCAACTTTTGATCATCAACCTAAAGTCTTGACTTTGCTCGGGACGAGCAAAGGATAAGCTTGGGGGAGTTTTTTGACGGATGTTATATACCAATTTCATCCGTCAATTTAACTCAATTATGTGAAGGATCTGTCATTTATTGCACACATCACCTTTCTATCTAACCCAATTCCACTTGGAATTGGAGAAATATGTGTATGCAGCATTTTATGCAGGAAATGAGGAAATGTAGAGGGACCAATCCTATAACATATCATCCCAGCTAATCAGGCGATGACACGTGGCATCCCATGGATCAAATGACCCACAAACAGAAGTATCTGAGGAGATCCAACGGTGTATCACCCAGATACATCCAGGGGGCCTACCTGGTAGCCACCTGGAGGAAGCACTCCACGTTTGGAGTGCTGATCAGGTCGGCCGAACCAGGGGTTCGGCCGACCCCTTCCTGGCGCCAAACGCGATCCAATGACGCGTGTTGGCTCCTCCTGGCTTGAAGGAGTCAATGGTGATTGATTCGCACACTTTTGGTGACGGGAACCGACCTCAACACTAGTATAAATAGGACCCCCTACCCCTCACTTCAACACACACCACTTGAGCTTCATCTCTATTGTATACACTATCATCCATAGTCTTAGAGGAGTTAGGTTGTAGAGAGGGGAGTCTCTAGTCTCAAGTCCAAATTGGGAAAGGAGTAAGGAGTCTCTCTCTTCCCAATCCTACATTGAGAAAGGTATAGCTCATGTATTCTTTCTTGTATTTGTGACTTTATGCATATAGATAGTATCTTTAGTATGTACTTATACATATACTTGGGCAAAGCATTTCTTTTTTGATTGTGGAGTCCATTTATGTGGAAGGTATAGCTTCTATGACTGTTTCATCATGAACATATCTCATTATCATAGAACCTATAGACCCCCACTATAGTCTAGTTAATTATAACATAACTAGCTTAGTATGGATAATTATGCTGTGTATCAACATTAGTTTAATGATGATTCAATTCATTGACTTAGGATGGCTTGTGCCTAGGCTCTTAAGGTAATTACTTAATATGCTAGCATGGTTCTAGGATAGCTAAATAGCATTGGATGTCTTGTAGACCCACAGATTGAAGAGGTAGGCAGCCCTATCTATCCTTTGGAATCCTCCATGTTCGGCTATGCCATAGGCTCTTGGCGGGAGTCGCCCTAGTATTGCTAGGGGTAAGCCCATGCCCGATGTGTTGAACCACATAGCATAAGTATTCACCATTGATCTAGCTTATGGATAATTAGTTTAGGCTATGTATATGTACAATAGAGCATAGTAGGAGTACCTACATAACTCTCAACCTTAACTAACCTCTAGGATCCTCTTACCCCCCTTAGACTTGAAAGATTTTGTGTGTGTCACACTACCTCCACTATTATTTTATCCATCCTTACTAGATTCTTACCTAGACCTTTCTACCCTTTCCACTTGATGATTGTTATATCTCTTCCCTACCTTCCTTTGGGATCAAATAAATGACACCTTTGGGAATACTCTTAAGGGGAAATGCTATAATGATATTTCTGTGTGCTTGCGGAATTCACTCTGTGATCCAATAGAACCATTAACAAGCATTTCTGACACATCAGTTGGAGATGCTTAGTTAATGGTGCATAAGAAATACCAACAAGCATTTCTAGCGCCGTTGTCGGGGATGATTGTTAGTATATCTTAGGAGCCGTCAATAACCTCCCCGCCATGTTTAGGGGCAAGTCCAACTTTCAGATGGAGACCCTCACCTTCAAGGTCCTTGACTTCACCTACCTCAAACAGAAGATGCCCAACCGCAAGGGAATCATCACAATAGAGGACAAGTTCCTACAAGCCCTGCTATGCGAGCAAAATAGTTGCAAGATCGCCGCAGCGGTAGTTGCTGCAGCGGTACCTCGCTTGGGTCGCCAAGCGATGACAGGAACCGCGCTCGATCGCAGCAGACTTCCGACCAGTCCCATGGAGGATACCGAGATGGTCGAGGCCCGTCTCGAGGGCTCAGTGAAAACAGTGAAGACTGCCTCTGCGCCACCCAATGAATAAAAGTGTACCCTGGTATTGCCTGTTGTATCTAGAAACCCTAAGTCAAGGCACATGAAATATACAGACACCATGAGTCTTTATCTTACCCCCTCCCGACCACCCACGGGTGGACCCCTTCTTCACTCTGTGGCAAGACCGAACCAGACCTTCGGCACCATGTGATCTTCGAAAAAGCACCGCGTGATGGACAAGACAACCTGACCCTCGCGTGATGCTCGAAGGCTGACCACCCGCACCGAGCTTATGGCCAAAGGTATCAAAAGTCTTTGAGAAAAGGTGCTTACCGTTTGAGCAAGTCAAAGGAGCAGAACCAGCAAAAGAAAAAAACACACACCAATAACCCCTTCTTATAAGTCAAGGGAGTTCTGCTTACATAGAAGAGCCACTCGGGCCCCAACGACAGTACATCTCCTCCCGGATCGCCTAGCTGGGAATGAGCTCAACCACGGAGCATGCGGCAGGCACGACCGCGTCAGAGAACCCTTTAGGATCTACAACTAGTCTGTCTCCGGGAATGCAGTGGAGGACCTAGAGGTCAATGTCGGGGTAGTGGGATAGCGCGATGCCCAAGTCAACTCGCGCTCTGTAAAAGACCTCGATGTTGATGGTTGTAATATCCCAATTTCATCCGTCAATATAACTCAATTATGTGAAAGAAAAAATCATTTATTGCACACTTCACCTTTCTACTTAACCTATTTCCACTTATCCTTGGAAGAATAGTGCATGCAGGCATTTTATGCAGTAAATGAGATAGAAGAGAGGGAGCAATCCTATAAATTATCATCCCAGCCAATCAAGCGCTAACACGTGACATCACATAGATCAAATGACCCACAAATAGATGTGTTCGAGGATATCCAACGGTGTATCACCCATATCAGTCAATGGGACCCACTTGGAAGTCACCTTGAGAAAGCACACTAGTATTGGTCAGAATTCCAGTGCGGCTGAAGTAGTGGTTCGGCCGAAGCCTTTCCAGTGCCAAACTCGATGAACTTCCACGTGTCGAATCCCTATGGAGCCCTGACCACGATGAAGACTTATTCACACACTTTTGGTGGTGGGACCCGACCATTCTCCAGCTATAAATAGGGACAACCCTTTTATATGCCAAGGACTGGCTGTTACAGTACGTGCCATGGCCCGATAGGTGGCTCTGGCTATAATAACCGCTCTATACATGATATACAGGTGTTAAGGGTGGTTAATTGTGTGATAATGTGCCTTAATAGCAGCGTTACTAGTCTTGACAGTCCTCTAATCGTGCGTTATTAATATGGCATTAATGACACGTTAACCAGGTCTTGTAACGGCTAACTGTTTCAATGTCCGCGCCATTGGAGATCCTGCTATCTTCCTGTTGCAGACTTAGGTCCGAGAATGTGACACGTGGTATCTCTAGAGCTTCCCTCTGCGGGGAGGCAAGTCTAGAGCTACTGGACACGTATTAGCACTAGAGCTTCCCCTGTCGGAGGGGCTGGTCCAGTGCCCCGTGACACGTGGCAGCAGTGGAGCCACCCTATAAAGGGGGGCAAGTCCAGCACTGTAGGACACGTGGCAGCACTAGAGCCACCCTATGAAGGGAGGCAGGTCCGGCAGTGTGGGACACGTGGCAGTACTGGAGCCAACCTAAGGAGGGGGGAGGTCTGGCACTCTGAAAAACGTGTTGCCTCTGGAAGTCCACAATACTTGAAGGTGGAACTCAACACATCTTCTTCTGGTACGAAGGGATACCTGGTATGCAGGGTATCGACAGACCTCCTACCCCTCACTTCACACACACACGCCACTTAAGCTTCATTATATTGTATCCACTATGTACCATAGTCTTAGAGGAGTTTAGGGTGTAGAGAGGAGAGACTCTAGTTCCTAGTCCAAATTAGGAAAAGAGTAGAAGGAGTCTCTCTTCCTAATTCAAAATTGGGAAAGGTATGGCTCATGTATTCCTTTTTGTATTTATGACTTTATGCATAAGAAAGATTTTATCTTTAGTCTTCTTTTATACATATGCTCGGATGAAGCGTTTCTTGTTTGATTGTCGAGTCCATGTATGTGGTAGGAGTAGTCTTTACGATTATGCCATAACAATCTTATTCTATCATCATAAATACTATAATCCTCCACTATAGTCTAATTAGTTATGATATGATCATGATAATATGAATAACTTATGCTATGTCTCAACATTGGTTCAACGATGTTTAGGTTAGTTATTGCCTTAAGATGGCTTGTGCCTAGGATCTTAAGATATTTACTTAATATGCTAGCATGGTGCTAGGTTAGTTAATAGCGTTGGGTGTCTCGTAGACCCACAGATTGAAGAGGTAGGCATTAAGTGGTGACAACCCTATCTGTCCTTTGTAATCCTCCATGTTCATCTATGCCATAGGCTCTTGACGGGAGTCACCCTAGTATTGATAGGGGTAAGCCCGTGCCGGATGTGTTGAACAACTTAATGTAAGGATTCACCATTGACATGCTCATTAGTATCTAACCTATGCTATGTATATGTGTATTAGAGGCATTATTGGAGAAACTCCCTAACTCTTAGTCTAGTCCCCCTTAGACCCATTTACCCCTTTAGAAAAGAATGCTCTTGTGTCTATCACAATACCTTCACTTATCTATCATCCATCCTTACTAGAAGCCTACATAGACCATTCTACCCTTTCCATTTGATGATTTCTACACTTGTACCTAGCCTTCCTTCGGGATAAAATAAATGAAACCCTTGAAATACTCTTTTAAGGAGAAATGCTACATTGATAGTTTCCGTTCACGTGCAAAATTTATTCTGTATGTAAGAAACGTCAATACCCGACAACCCCCACAGTCGATAGTCGGGCATTCACCTGGACCGGTGCTCAAACCAGCTGACCAACAATATCAACCCCAGAGCGATCCCCGAGCACTAGTCGCATATAGAGCGACCGGCATCCCAAAACACCATGAGCTCCGATTGAAGCACTGCGAACCATTCAGAAATTTTCTAGGGTCCGGACTCTAAGGAAATGTAGCCCGAGGAGGTGGGCACGGTCAGCGGGCCCAACATTGGGTCACACACCACCCCCACCAAGCGTTTTGACATCCTCCAAGCTCTTGATTCATGCCAGAGAGCTGGGCTCGAACGTTGTCACACCCGGTTCTGAAAATGAACCAAGAGTAGCGCATATGTGTGGCCAGGATGTTTAACACACATACACAAGTGATTCACAGATGATAGCCAGATTATAACAATGTCTCAAATAATAACTCTAATAATAGTACCTTATTACAAATCCAAACAGTCTTGGATACAAGCTCTAAAAGACTGCAACAGATAACACTAAACATTAATGACACAAACTCCATAGGCAAGCTTGACGGTAACACACACACCTAGACCTCCTAAAAGACCTTCAAGTACCCCACATTTTTGCCTGCAGTTGAATTATTGGGGGAATAGCACGGGTGAGCACCTGTTGTACTCAGCAAGTGTGGGAAAGTTTGACATATAGCTTAAACAAGGAATGATAATTAAATAATGGCTATTTGCATAAAAGTACATTCAAAACAGTTGAAAATGCAATACTTTGATCATTAAGAGAGGTAAATCCCTTATCAACATGAAAACAATTAATTTCAAATTCAATACCATAATTCCAACATAAATAACCAAAACCATTCATAATATACAATATTCAAATCATAACTGTCCATTCGACACATCATTACCGTTTTCATGTTCCAAACCCAATTACGGTAACAATACCAATTTCCCAAATCAATTCCAGCCATTAAACCAAGTTTAAGGTCCATAACTCTAATCATGTGAGGCTCCAGGTCACTCATAACCGGGAGCACGACTATCATGATAGTTTTTTAATACTCTGCACAGGTTGTACCACTTTACCCACAAGTTAGTGATTTCACCACCTTTCGATGACTAAAGAATCTCAATTATGCCATCTCACACTTCTTTTGGTGTGTAGCCAAGAGATCACAAAATACCATTTACTAAGTAACTACTAGCATATTCGGACCCCACTGAGGTTTCACCAGTGGTGATGTCTCCAACTGAGCACATCCATCCAAGGGCCCCTCTTGCGCCATTTGGATCTCAAGGTAGTCCCACCATCACTACAAACCCAGCCGACTACCCCTTCCTTGAGTTTTCTGAATGGTCCGAATAGTACTGGCAGCACACTAATTAGTCAGCTAAGTCGCACCCATACTTGGCCCAATGGTGGCACTGTGAGTCTTGGATGGTCGCTCCATGAACCAGTCCTTAGATCTAAAGCAAGGAAAACCACCAAAATGGCCCAACCCATTCCACGTAACCGGCTTGCTTAGATCCCTAGGTTCCATGTTGCTTAAGGGTCATTGTTATCAATTCTCATCGTTCATGTGTTCAATAGTTCATAATTAAGAAATATGATTGTTTCCCAAACTTATTTGAGTATAGCGAAGCAAAATGTGTAAAATACCCTTCCCGACTCTCTACTTTGTGTTCAAGTGACAAGGGTGGTCATACAAAACTAGTAAACTCCTATAATTGGGTTTCCCATCAATTTGACACAAGCATGCAATTTTTGCAAAAAAACATTAAAACCTGGATCAAAATGATCAAGGACACTTTCCTTGCTCTTGAGCTTGCTTTGGATCGGTTCTGCATGTCCGTGAAAGCACTCTCTACAACGATACCTTCTATTCCGCGCCACAAACATGGAGAACAACCATTACAATAAAATATTGCTCGAATATTACTCAATATGCCATGATATGCATGATTGATGCAATTGTGAGGTAAAACTTATTAATGAGTTGCTATTATGTTTACTAACTAGTTACAATGGATTATAACAAGTTTGAACAAGTTTCGAATTGATTTGAGTCAAGTTGGGATTAATTCAGCAACAACGGATTGCAGGGGCTGGACTAGTCTGCCCTATTCAGAAACTGAAAATTAGGGTTTTTCTGGACAGCGAGAATTTGGGTTAGACTCATGAAAAATTTGGGTTTAGAGCTCCAAAGGTCAAGAGTTAGGTGCAAAACTTGAATCTCAACGCTAGGGTTTGACAATGAGGTGTTGAGGACGATTTGGTGATGAAGAGTTTCGATGTCGAAAAGTTGATGAAGATCGCACATGCTTGGTCCTCCACCTTCTTCTCCTCCTCCTTGCCATTGGCCCTTCTCTTGATGACGGCGCACGGCAAAAGATGGCAGTAAGGGTTTTCTCAACGTGATGATGGGTGTGGGGGTATTGGGTTGCTTATTAAGGGTGGAGTGGTAGGGTTTTGGGTTGGATTTGGAGTATAATTCGGTGGAAAATGAATAGGGACCATGGTGGGGTACACTTGGGATCCTCTGGGGTTGGGGACGAAGTTCTTGGGCCCAATTAAGGCAATTACTCAATAACTTGACGTGGAAGAATATGTGACACCCGGTTCCGAAAATGAACCAAGCGTAATGCATATGTGTGCCCAGGATGTTTAACACACATACACAAGTGATTCACAAATGATAAACAAATAATAGTACCTTATTACAACAAAATAGTCTTGAATACAAGCTCTAAAAGATTGCAGCGGAAAACACTAAACACTAAAGACACCAACTCCACAGGAAAGCTTGACGGTAACACGCACGCCTATAACTCCACAAAGACCTTCTAGTACTCAACATTGTCGCCTGCGTCTGATTTTGTTGGGGGAATAGCAAGGGTGAGCACGTGTCGTACTCAACAAGTGTGGGAAAGTATGACATGTAGCTTAAACAAGGAATGACAATTTAAATGGCTAATTGCATAAAAGTACATTCAAAATAGTTGAAAATGCAGTTATATCATGATCAAGTGAGGTCCTTCGCAAAACAACCCTAACTTAAGTGACCAATACCAGCATTAATAGTCTATAATCAACTTATAACTGCTCATCTGTCTCAATTTCATCAATTTCATATAACAAAGCAAATTAATTAACCAATACCAACTCCAAATTAAATTCTGCATTGCCAACAGCTGCTCAAGGTTGATAGCTCCATGTCCAAGTCCATTGTTGTTTTGAGGTGCTCCATTGTTCCTCCTCACCATTGGCATGCCTCTGGTTACGAGTCCTAGACACTGTTGGAGAAAGAATAGTAGAGATCAAAGAATTTAGAATTTAAAAAGAAATGGCCCAACTATATACATCAAGGTATACATAACTAAACAACTCTCTTATTAAGCTAAAAACCCTATTAGAGGATGTGGACAAGGACCCCACAACTCTCTACTACGTGAGGATGTGGACAAAACGCTAAGTGTTCCACAACTCGCACCAAGCACACGAGTACAAGCACACACAAGGAAAATTCAGCACACCACACCAAACACAACCAAAATGATCTAAACGCTTCTCTAACTTCTAGACAGGAGACCTAGACTTAATTGTATGAACCGTGATTGTTCTGGCCGAGAGGCGGGGAAGGCGATGGCGACGCTAAGGCATACATGGGCGCATGCCAAGGTGAGTTGGCCGTCCATGTAGGCGTCAGAAAGGTAGCAACACCATTGACCTCCATGGTGGCACATACTTCCTCTTGCTTCTCCATGATGAACTTCTTCTTATGGAGGTAGTGGATCTCTTCCATAGCATTAGCATAGCGATTCCCAAATTCACCAATACTTTCTGAGATCTGTCAATGGAATGAGAACTTACTTGGGCTCCATCTTGTAGTGTTAAGACTTCCCTTTTTCACTTTTTGCGTTGCGGGTGCAGCGAAAAACTAGTACCTCGAACCAGCTCTCGATTGATGTGACACAATCTACTAAGTGCATCCCAAGCCACATCATCAATAGCTTGCTCCCTGGTGCTTCTCCATGTGGACGCAAAGTGTCGGGTGACCACCTCATCTTTGGCAAGAACAGTAACTTGAGCCCTCCTTTCTTCACGTCCATGGCGAGGAATCCTCTTAACATAGTATTACGGGTGCGTTTTGAATAAATCAAGGAACTCCTTCAATTGCTTAGTTGCAAATCCTCCGTCAGTGCCGTCGGAATGGAATTATTGGGCATCACGGTAAACTAGGCATTTGTCCTCCTTTCTGACTTCACTAAGCTGTGATGCATTCCTTTGAGCTTTGGGTACTTCGTCTTGTGCAGCGGGTTCCTCCTCTTCTTGCGGTTCCTCCTCATCTTGGGCTTCATCTTCATTCTCTCCACGTGCTTCACCTTCCTCTTCCTCACTATCATAGAATCCACCATCTTAGGGTCTTCCTCGTCTTCACCATCATAGGATTCCACCTACTCAGGATCTTCCTCCGTTGTGTTCGAGTGTTCATGCTCAGCTTCCTTTGCGGGAGAACTCACTTCTTCCTCCTCTCGGGCTGATTCCATTCTCGGCTCCTCGTGAGGCCTAAGCTTGCTACCAAGGAGTGGCGAACGAGTTCTCTTGCGGGCTGTCATTTTGGTGTGAGTCATCTATATGAAAACATGAGAATATTAGAGGAAAAACACAAATATCAGCTCTGAAATTGCAGCAGCCATAAATCAAGATGAGATGATGTGCATTTGCTCAAAAAGACGGAAAAGTGGCAAAAATTGCAACAGCAGCAAAAACGCAAGATTTTCCCACTTTATATAGCTAGTGGGGGCAAAATAATGCAAAACATGCAAATTTTGAATAGGGAAGAAGTCCCAAGTTATTTGTGGTATCCATTCTACCTAGGCTTGTGTCCTACAAACAAATACGGCTCTGATACCAATTTGTAACACCCGGTTCCGAAAATGAACCAAACATAATGCATGTGTGCCCAGGATGTTTAACACACATACACAAGTGATTCATACACAATAAACAGATAAAACCATGTCTCAAATAATAACACTAATAATAGTCTTGAATAAGAGCTCTAAAAGACTACATCGGAAAACACTAAAACTAAAGACACTAACTCCACAGGCAAGCTTGACAGTAACACGCACGCTTAGAACTCCTCAAAGACCTCCTAGTACTCCACATTGTCACCTGCGTCAGAATTTGTTGGGGGAATAGCAAGGGTGATCACATGTCTTACTCAATAAGTGTGGGAAAGTATGACATGTAGCTTAAACAAGGAATGACAATTTACATGGCTAATTGCATAAAAGTACATTCAAAACAGTTGATAATGCAATTATATCATGATCAAGTGAGGTCCTTCCCAAAATAACATAATAACATTAATTTCAACTTAAGTAACCAATACAAGCATTAATAATCCATAATCAACTTATAACGGCTCATCTATCTCAATTTCATCAATTTCATATACCAAAGCCAATTAATTAACCAATACCAACTTCCAATTCAACTCCAGCCATTAAACCAAGTTAAAGGTCCATAACTCTAATCATGTGAGGGTCCAGATTGCTCATGACCGGGAGCACGACTGTCATGATAGTTTTTAACACACTCTGCAGAGGTTGTACCACTTTACCCACAAGTTTGGGATTTCTTCACCGTTCGATGACTATGGAATCTCAATTATGCCGTGTCACTCTTCATTAGGTATGTGGCCAAGAGATCACAAAATAGGCTTTCCAATGTGATTACAAGCATATTCGGACCCCAATGAGGTTTCACCGGTGGTGATGTCTCCAACTGAGCACATCCAACCTAAGGCCCCCTCTTGAGCCATTCAGATCCCAGGGTAGTCCCACCATGACTACAAACCCGGCCGACTACCCCTTCCCCAAGCTTTTCTAATCGTCCAAATAGTACCGACAATACACTAATTAGTCATCTAAGCCGCACCCATTCTTGGCCCTGTCGTGGTACTATAAATCCTGGATGCCACGAACCGGTCCTTAAATCTAAAGCAAGCAAAACCACTGAAACAGTGCAACCCATTGCAATGTGCTGGACAAGTCCGGGCTCTGGAGAAATCTGAATTTCTAAAACACAGGAGGGATGCCGGATTAATCCGGGTTGGGGGCCGGACAAGTCCGTACCCTTACAGGCTTAAAATGATGATTAGACCTAATTTCATTTTAATCAGGTTCCTTTTGAGGTTTCTTTATGTTAAACATGTATGAGGATGCATGCAATGCCTTACGCATGAAAATGAGGGTGTTACAGAAAAAAAGAATCCGAGTTGGACTCTGAAGGCCGGACTAGTCCGCAAGGTGACCGGACAAGTCCGTCTTAGAATAGAAAGATTTTCTAACAAGTCCGGTACTGGAGGCCGGACAAGTCCAGGGCTTGGCAAGTAAATTGATCTAAGAGACAACATCAGACTAGTCCGCCAAAGGTCAAACAAGTCCAAAAAAGCTTCGGAACCAAATTCGGTCTGGTCCGTGTAGTGTTCTGGACAAGTCTAGAGTTCTGAAGAACTGAACTTTTCTAAAATAGAAATTGGACACCGGACTAGTCCGGGGTTGAGGCTTGACAAGTCCGCTCCCTGACAGGATTAAGCTGTTGATTAGCCCTAAATTCATTTTAATCATGTTCCTTTTTAGGTGGCTTAATGTTAAACATGTATGAGGATGCATGCATTGCATTATGCATGAAAATGAGGGTGTTACAAACCTACCCCCCTTAAAGTGAATCTCGCCCTCGAGATTCGACACGGATGGAAAGAGATAGGGAAATTCTCTCCTGAGATCCTCTTCTCACTCCCAGGTTGCTTCTGACTCTGTATGATGCTTCCATTGCATTTTGCACCATCGAATCACCTTGTTCCTTCTGACCCTCTCCTTGGTTTCCAAAATTTCCACAGGTTGCTCAACATTGGTCAAATTTTCCAGAAGCTCCAACTCTTCCATCGGTACTTGCTCTTACGGAACCCTTAAACACTTCTTGAGTTGAGGAACATGAAACACATCATGAACATCGGAAATATGTGCTGGTATCTCCAACTTATACACTACTTCTCCCCATTTGTCCAAAATCCTAAATGGTTCAATATAACGGGGTGCCAGCTTGCCTTTGACATTAAACCGCTTGTGACCTCGCATTGGTGACACTTTGAGATATACAAAGTCTCCCACGTGAAATGCTAGGTTTCTTTGCTTATTATCCGCATAACATTTTTGTCTTGACTAAGCAGCTCTTAAGTTTTTGCAGATTGTTTGAACTTGTTTTTCAGCATCCTGTATTACATCAGGTCCAAATACTTGGGTTTCTCCAATTTCATTCTAGAACAAAGGTGTTCTACACCCTCTCCCATACAACGCTTCATATGGTGACATTTTTAAACTTGCCTGATAACTGTCGTTGTAGGAGAATTCAGCATATGGCAGAATTTTATCCCAACTTCCTCCATACTTTAGCACAGAAGCTCTTAGCATGTATTCCAACATCTGGTTTGTTCTCTTGGTTTGTCTATCCGTTTGAGGGTGATATGCAAAATTGAAATTCAATTGAGTTCTCATCTATTTTTGCAGCTTTTGCCAGAATCTTGAGGTAAATTGAGAACCTCTGTCGGACACTATTTTCTTTGGCACTCTGTGTAAACACACTATTCTTCCCATATACAATTCTGCCAACTTTGATCCGCTATAGGTAGTCTTGACAGGAATGAAATGTGCTGATTTCGTTAATGGATCCACAATAACCCATATTGAGTCATAACCTGCTGAAGTGTGAGGTAAACCAACTATGAAATCCATACCAACCTCTTCCAATTTCCATTTCAGAATCTTCAATGGCTGCAAAAATCCAGCCGACTTTTGATGTTCAGCCTTGACTCATTGGCATACATCACATAATGCTACATATTCAGCTATGTCCCTTTCCCACCAGTACCATGTCTTCTGGTCCTTGTACATGTTCGTACAGCCGGGATGGATGGAATAAAGTGGGTCATGTACCTCCTTTAATATCGCCTGCCGGACACGCTTCTCGTTAGTCACACCAATTATTTTCCCAAGCCATAGAGTACCATGGTCATCCTCATCAAATCTAATTCTCTCCCTTCTTGGGTCCTTTACTTAATTTCTTGGATTTCCATATCCTTTGTTTGACCCTCTCGAATTTCTTGTTCCAAGCGCATATTTAACTCCATTATTCCCATCTCATTCACAAATCCAGGCTTCAACCGTTCAAACTCCTTGCATAGCTCGTATGGCAACTCCCTGATGGTGAGCTGGTGGTGTAACACCCTCATTTCCATCCGTCATGCATTGCATACACTCTTATACATGTTTAACATTAAGCAACATAAAAAGGAACAAGTTTAAAATGAATTAGAAGGAAAACAACATTTAAAAACCTGTATAGTTGCGGACTTGTCTGATTTGGACCCTAGACTAGTCCGGTTTTGCTCTCTGTTGTCCCCCGGACTTATCTGCTCTTGCTGCAGATTAGTCCGTTTGAGTTTCTATTATTGTCCGGACTTGTCCATAGTTGAGTACGGACTATTTTGTTCCTACCTACTGGAACTTTTCGGAGTTGTCCAGTAGATCCCTCCTTTGATCCGGTTTTGGAGAACTTGTCAAGCCTTCGGACTTGTACGGCCCTGTATCAGACTTGCCTGTTTAACTCTCTGGAACTTCGTTTTGCCTGCGAATGGACTTGTCTGGCTTGATACCGGACTTATCCGTTCAAGTTTCTGACTTCCAATGGACTAGTCCGACCACCTAGCAGACTTGTCCGGTCTGCCCAACACGGATTCAATCTTTCCCTCCACGACATGTTATTGGGTATTTGACATAATTGGGGCCAATAACGTCGTGTCCAACCCCTATGGAGCCCATGTGGGGCCCCATCCTGGCCTCCACCGCCTTAAACTCAAAATCCATAAAACCCTACCACCTCCACCTCTATATAAACACCCCAACACCCACCCTCTCACCCCTTTGTTACAATTGAAGAGAACCCCTAACCCTAGATTGTAAGAACCGCCAACAAGGAGCCTCCACCGCAGCTAGGAGAAGAGAAGGAGGAAGGAGAAGGATCAAGCAAGATCGATCTTCGTCAACTCAACGACATCATCGTCAACTCTTCGTCAATTCTTCGTCTCTTTCGATTTAGACATCTAATTCTTGAATCCTCGACCCTTGAACCCTAGGATTCACGGTAATTATCTTAGATGCATCTTTTCCACATAAATTATGGTTCCATATTAGTTTTAACTATGCTCTCGTTGAAAATTTACCAAAAACCCTAGCCAACAGACTTGACCGATCCTAGTGCGGACTAGTCCAATTTTCTTTTTGTACCAAAACGGACTTGTCCGGTTCCAGTGCAAACTAATCCGGTTGACTTTCTGGTCCAGGGCGGACATGGTTCCTAGTACGGACTTGTCCGGCCACCTGAATGTGAAGTTGCTGAATTGAATCCAAATTGACCCAAATCAACTCGAAACCAGTTCAAACTTGTTAAAATCATTGTATCTAGTGGGTAAACATTAATAGCAACTCATTAACAAGTTTTACCTTATAATTGCATTATTCATGTATGTCATGGCATATTGAGTAATATATGGGCATTTATTGATTGTAATGTTTGTTTTGTATGTCTATTGCGCAAAATAGAAGGTGTTATTCTAGAGGGTGCTGTCGAGGACCTCCAGCACCAGAACTTTGAAGATTTGGACCCTAACCAATCTCACGAGCAAGGCAAGTGCCCTTGAACATTTTGATGCAACTTTTAAATGTTTTATTTGAAAAACTGCATGCTTGTGTCAAATTGATGGGAAACCCATGATAGGAGTTTACTAGTGTTGTTTGACCATCCTTGTTGCTTGGAATGTGGTGTAAAGAGTCGGGAAGGGATTTTTACCTTTTGCTTCGCTCTAATTAATTTGGATGGGAAACCAACCAAATTACTTAATTATGATTTAATGAGCATGTATATGATGAGAATTGATGGATATGGTTAATTGGTAATATGGGATTTGGAGATCTAAGAAAGCAAGGTTTGTGGATTGGGTTGGGTGTTTTGGTGGGTTGATTGCCTTGGATCTATGGACCGGTTCATGCGAGAATAAGCTAGGACAACAGTGCCACCCACAAGGCCAAGTAGGGTGCGGCGTAGCTGAATAATTAGGTGTGTTGCTGGTATCGTATGGACCATTGGATGGTGTGGGGAATGGGAGTCGAGAAGGACTACCCTGGGAACCGCATGGCACATGAGGGGACCGTGGGTGAGAGAATGGAGATTCAAGCATGTTGGTGAAACCTTAGTGGGTCCGTACATACTAGCAGTCCCTTTGTGAAGGCTATTTTGTGATCTCTTGGCCACACACCAAAGGAAGTGCGAGATGGCATAAGGGAGGTTCTTAGTCACCGAAAGGTGATGAAATCACGAATATGTGGGTAAAGTGGCACAACCTCTGCAGAGTGTTAAAAACTATCATGATAGTCGTGCTTCCGGTTACGAGCACCTGGATGACCTACATGATTAGAGTGGAACTTGGGAATTGGGATGGTTTGGTTTTGGTATTGGCTATGATTTGAGTTGTTATAATTGGATATGGTTAATGATGATGATAAGAATATGGCATATGGATGGATAATGAATGATGGATATGATTTATTATGTTATTTATTTGGGATATGATGGGATCATTTCACATAGACATTGTAGGATGCTTTTACATGTTTTAAATGTACTTTTCAGCAAATAGCTATTATTTATTATCATTCCTTGTTTAAGCTACATGTCATTATTTTCCCACACTTGCTGAGTACGACATGTGCTCACCCTTGCTATTCCCCCACCAAAAGTTTCAGGTGATGTTTGGAAGTATCCTGAGGATAATGCGGAGTACTAGGCTGTGTGCTGCCGTCAACTTGCCTATGGTGTTGCTTGGAGCCACGCATTCCCCTATGCTAAGTTTGCTTAGTTTGCTTAGTTGCTTAATTAGATTATTTTTGCTACAGTTATAGTTCAATAATGATCATTAGAGTTTGTAATTTGAGGACTATTTGAATATTCTAATAAAAGTACTTAATTAACTTGTGCTGTGGTAATTTTCTTTATATCGCTTGTGATGCGCTCATGTATGTGTGTTGAACATCCTAGGCACACATATGCGTCGCACTTTGTTCATTTTCGGAACAGGGTGTCACAAATTGGTATCAGAGCCACAGGTTGACCATAGTATGCAACCTAGATAGAATGGACACTTTAGAGCATATAGAAACACTCAGGAAGCATTGTGATTTGTTTGGTGTGCTGATTGCTATGTAATGTTTTCTTGTGTGCTTAGTAGAGGATTGTGGGATGCTTTAGTGTTTGCCACATCCATATAGGACAGTATAGATAGTTGCTTAATTTCATATCCCTTGATGCATATAGTTGGGGACGTTTTCTAAATCCTTCTATGTCTTGCTCTTTCTTCAGATGCCGAGGACCCATCACTATAGGGATGCCAATAATGAGGAGGAGAACAATGGAGAACCTCAGAACAACAGTGGAACTGGATCTGAGGCTATCAACCTTGAGCAGTTGTTGGCTATGCAGAATCAGCTTATGCAAATAGTGATGCAAACTTTGGGACAGCTACAGGCCACTAACCAAAATCAGTCTTATATGCCTCCACCACCACCACCCCCACCGCCTTATAACAGATTGGGAGAGTTTATAAGACTAGGCCACCCACCTTTGCTCAAGGCAATGATCCTATGGAAGCTGATGATTGGCTGAAATCTGTGGAGAAGAAGCTTGCTATTGTCCAGTGCAATGATAGGGAGAAGGTTCTTTTTGCCCCCCGTCAACTAGTTGGAGCCGCTGCGGATTGGTGGGACTCGCTATACAATGCCCATGCAAATCAAGAGAGGATCAGGGCTGAATACAAGGAGAGCTTTCGTTATCACTTTGTTCATGAAGGTGTTATGATCTTGAAGAAGCAGAAATTTGAGAACCTAAGGCAGGGAATGTCAAGTGTGAGTGAGTATCTCATTAAATTCACTCAACTCTCAAGGTATGCTCCAGAGGATGTCAACCAGGACAGCGGCAAGCAATATATGTTCATGAGAGGCCTAAATAATGATATTTAGGTCCAATTGCTCAATTGTTACTATGAAAATTTCTAGAAGTTTGTAGATAGGGCCATTGTGGTTGAAAAACAAGTTTCATGAGATGGAACAAGACAATAAGAGGAAGGCGCCATATCAAGGGCAGTCGTAGGGGAGCAATGTCTGTCCTCGCTTTGCGCCGCCATTTGTGCCACAATACAACCCCTCTACTTCTACTTATCGAGCTGCTTACCCTCCACACCCAAACCACCAGCAGCAACTCCTTGTTATGCAAGCGCCTCGCCAGCCTGCGCTATTTGCACCGCGCCCAAATATGATGGCTAACTCTCAGAATCAGGAGCGCCCAAGTTTCCCTAGTGCTTCGTGCAGGAAGGCATGCTATGTTTGTGGAGAGGCTAGACACTTTGCAAGCCAATGCCCCAATAGGAGCTATGGATTAATGAAAAATGCACCAAGGCAGAATCCACAGCCGAATGGAGGAGCAGCACAAGGCAACCATGGAAAGCAGAATGTCACTCATGGCAATGTGAATCACGTCTCTACTGAGGAAGCCCAACAAGCGGATGACATCGTGATTGATATGTTCCTTGCCAACTCCAACCCCGCGACCATTTTATTTGATTCTGGAGCATCTCATTCATTCATATCGTCGAGGTATGTTGCCAAGTATAATATGCTTATAGCTCATTTGAAACACACTATGTTGGTAAATTCTCCTAGAGGAGAGATGAGGACAAATATAGTGTGTCCGAGAGTAGGCATCAAAATAAGGAGGGTAGACTTTCTTGCTAATCTCATCATGCTAGATTCCCAAGGGATAGACATGATAATTGGTATGGATTGGTTCAACAAGTATAATGGAGTGAAACAGTGTCCCGAGAGGATTGTGCAATTGACGAGTGAGCATGGCACCCGTATTGAAGTTGAGACAGTCCAAACCACAACAGATAAAGCAACTCTACGCCATGTGGAAGGTGTGACACTGGAGAGCATTTCGGTTGTTCGTGAGTATCGTGATGTGTTCCCAAATGAGTTGCCAGGTATACTGCCTGATCGTGTTATTGAGTTTGTTATTGATTTTGTACCTGGAAATGCACCTCTAGCTAAGAGGCCATATAGGATGCCTCCTATGGAGTTAGCGGAGCTCAAGAAGCAAATTTAAGAGTGGCTAGAGAAGGGTTTCATTTACCCAAGCTCTTCATCTTGGGTAGCGCCAGTGCTTTTTGTGGACAAGAAGGATGGATTCCAAAGGAGGTGCGTGGATTACAGAGCTCTTAATGAGGTCAAGATCAAGAACAAGTATACATTGCCCCGTATAGAGGATTTGTTCGATCAAATGAAGGGTGCATGTGTTTTCTCCAAGATTGATTTGAGGTCATTTTATTTTCAAATGAAGATTAGGCCGTCAGAAATACCCAAAACAACTTTTCGGACACGGTATGGATCCTATGAGTACACCGTCATGTCCTTTGGATTGACAAATTCACCTGCTTACTTTATGTACCTCATGAATAAGGTCTTCATGGAGTACTTGGATAAATTCATTATGGTGTTCATTGATGATATTATGATCTACTCACGAAGCGAGGAAGAGCATAAGGAGCAATTAAGGCTCACATTGCAAAAATTGACGAAGCACCAATTATATGCCAAATTCAGCAAGTGCCAGTTTTGGTTAAGGGAGGTGTCATTTTCGGGCCAAATCATCTATGGAGGATGAGTATCGGTTCACCCAGGAAAAGTGAGAGATGTGCTAAAGTGGGACCGCCGCAGAATGCAAAGGAAATATGAAGTTTTCTTAGAATGGCTGGATATTACCATCGGTTCATCAAGGACTTTTCCAAAAGAGCCAAGCCTATGACTGAGTTACTAATGAAAGGGAAAGCATTCCAATGAACTCTAACTTGCCAAAACAGCTTTGAGGAGCTAAAGAAGAGATTGACCACCGCACTTGTGTTGGTATTATTGCAGCCACTGAAGATTTCGGAATGGAAGTGGGAAGAAATCAGTATGTACTTCATAGATGGATTACATCGGACCAAGTCCGGTTATGACTCGATATGGGTTATTGTGGATCGGTTGATCAAATCAGCTCATTTCATTCCCGTCAGGACAACCTATACCACCGCGAAGATAGCCAAATTGTATATGGAGCATATTGTGTGCTGACATGGAGTTCCAAAGAAAATAGTGTCTGACCAAGGCTCTCAATTCACGTCTAGGTTCTGACAGAAACTACATGAAGCTATGGGTACAAGGTTAAATTTCAGCTCTGCATATCACCCAAACCGATGGACAAACTGAGAGGACAAATCAAATATTGGAAGATATGTTGAGAGCTTGTGCCTTGAAGCATGGACGCAGCTGGGACAAAAGCTTGCCGTATGCTGAATTTTCTTACAATAACAATTACCAAGCCAGTTTGAAGATGTCACCATATGAAGCACTATATGGAAGGAAGTGCAGGACACCCTTGTTATGGAATGATATAAGAGAGAACCAAGTGTTTGGACTAGATGTGTTGCAAGAGGCTGAAAAACATGTTAAGATAATCTGCGAGAATTTGAGGGCCGCTCAAACGAGACAAAAGGGCTATGCGGATAATAGGTGGAGAAACTTAGCATTTGAAGTGGGAGACTTCGTATACCTCAAAGTATCACCTAAGTGAAGTCATAAGCGGTTTAATGTCAGAGGCAAGTTGGCACCTTGCTATGTTGGACCATTCAAGATCTTGGGCAAACGTGGAGAAGTGGTATATAAGTCGGAGATGCCACCACATTTTTATAGGGAAATCAAGTGAATAATCATAATTAGTAAAATAGACATAGAAGCTCCTGATTAATTATTATCATCTATAAATGACCTTCTAAATATTCCTAGGAATATATTACTAGGGCTTTAGAATAGTAATTGGCTAAAATAACATATAGGACAATGAACTAACTAGTGTCATTGTAGAAAAGTAATTGAACCTATTGGATAATAGAAACTCACATGTAAGTTCTAAAAAGAATCAACCCTACCCTAGTAACTCTCAGGAGTCATAATAACCAAACAATAGATAAATACAATAAGTTCACAACCTTTAGGTTATGCTTAAGAAAATGATAAATTAAGAAATAGAATGAGTTGAGAAGTCACACACTAGTCTTCGCTAAAAAGGTTGCCCCTGAGTTCAGGCATGTTAGAACTCATGCTTAGTCTCTAAAATACGCGAGACTTACATTATTAGTACATTAGCAAATATACTTTTGTGAAGATAGAATAATTATAAAGAAGACCCATAGAAATTAGATTCACCACAATATAAGTAATTTATAACATAAACTAGTGAATTTATTATAACGGTCATAAACCTTGTAAATAACTTGAAGACCGATAAGATCGTCATAACCTTCAATGACCATTTGGTTGACCGACAAAATAGTAATGTTCTCAAATAACCCACCAGAAGAATATCATATTCTCCGATGAGCCTTCTAAGAATACTAGAAACACATATCAAATGATTGTTGGTATTTATTGGACTTTTTTGGATTTCTTGGATCTTTATCGATAAATCGTATTTTCTACGCATAGCTACGTACTTAGTAATCGGAGAGTTTGCAGAGGAGATATTCAAGACCCGAATTATGAAGAACAGGACAAATACTTCGATAAACCATTGTAAAGGCAAGCTCTAACTCACTACCAGGATTCTGGGTTATTGCGACGAAAAAAATCGTTGCAATAGGTCGAAATTCATCGCGATAGGTTGTTGTTGCAATGAAATAGAACGTCGCAATAGTTTTTCCGACTCGTGGCGATAACAGCCGTGGCAATAGGTTATTGCGACGACTTGACATCTGTGGCAAATAGTATGGTATTGCGACGACTCCACGTTGGTGGCAAATAGTATGTCATTGCAACAGTTGAACGTATTGCGACGATTTAACGTATTGCGATGAAAATATCGGTGTTGCAATGATGTCACATTCATGGCAAATAGTATGGTATTGTGATGACTCCACGTTGGTGGCAAATAGTATGGTATTGCAACGGTTTAACGTATTGCGACGATTTAACGTATTGCAACGAAAATAATGGTGTTACAACGATGCCACATTCGTGGCAAAAAGTATGGTATTGCAACGACTCCATGTTCGTGGCAAATAGTATGGTATTGCAACATTTTAACGTATTGTGATGATTTAATGTATTGCAACGAAAATAACGGTGTTGCAACGATGCCACATTCATGGCAAAAAGTATGGTATTGCAACGACTCCACGTTCGTGGCAAATAGTATGGTATTGCAATGGTTTAACATATTGCGACGATTTAACGTATTGCAACGAATAGTACGTTATTTGCGACGATTTCACATCTGTGGCGATAAGTACGGTATCGCGACGATTTCATACTCGTGGCGAATAGTATGGTATTGCGATGTTTTCACATTCGCGGCGAATAGTACGGTGTTGCAACGATTTCACATCGATATGGCAACATTTTTACATTCGTGGCGAATAGTATGGTGTTGCAATGATTTCACATCCGTGGCGAATAGTACGGTATCGCAATGATTTCACACGCGTGGCGAATAATATGGTATCGCGACATTTTCACATCCGCGGCGAATAGTACGGTATCGCGACGATTTCACACTCGTGGCGAATAATATCGTATCGCGACGTTTTCACATTCGTGGCGAATACTACGGTTTTGCAATGATTTCACTTCCGTGGGGAACAGTACGGTATCGCGACGATTTCACACTCGTGGCGAATAATATGGTATCACGACGATTTCACAGCCGTGGCCAATAATACGGTAATGCAACGATTTCACGTTCATGGCGAATAGTACGGTATTGCAACGATTTCAAAATCGTGACAACAATATTGTATTGCAATGATTTCTAATGTGTGGCAATAGGTTAGTAATGCAACATATTCAAATCTGTTGCAACAGGGTCGTAATGCGACGTTCTCTGGGTGGTGGCAATAGCTGTCTAGTGCAACGTTTTTTTGGTCATAGCCAAATGTTTGTAGTGCAACGTTTTATAATTTGTGGCAATAGCTAGCTTCGTATCGCAACACTTTATTTCCGTCGCAATAATCTGTTAATGCCACATTTTATAATTAGCGGCACTAGAATCCTAATGCACCAAGTTTGAAAATTAGTGGCAACAGAATCAATTTATTCGCACACGATACGTCTGTCGACTTCACAACAAACATCCAGCAATTGATGCAATGCTCAAGGACTCTTGTGTCGTTGTGAGACGATGTTATTTACAATTTTTTCAGGTTGCAACATTGTACCCATTAAAAGAGCTCCGCGACGAGTTGTAGTATTAGGAATAGTTTCTCGAATATCCTGCTTCGACTTGGTGCGAGCAAAAGCCTTTTGTGGAGTTGCTGCTAGCCGTTGTTGATTTTGCAAGCTCTCCATCATTCTGCGCATGTCTGCTAGCTCCTTCTCTTGCCGTGCAGAATTGGCTGCCATCTGATCATGTAAAGCCTGGACTTCCTGGTTGAGCTGTTCATTTGCCTGGACGAAGCCATCCATCTGGGAGGTCATATAATCATTTCTTCCTTCCAACTCTTGCACCTGAGAGCTGAGGTCTTCATTTCTATTTTGCAAGGATCGAACTTGCTGGCCGAGATGGTCAGACATCTAGATACGCAGTCTTTCAGAAACATTAGGTTTAGCCATATAACCACGCCCCCGAAACTGTGGTCCTCCAGAACCGGTTGCAGATATATAAGTAAGCTGGAAGATGTTGTTTCTTTCCTCATTTGGGATTGGGACTCCCAGCTCAGCTTCCTTGACGTTGATTTGGGCATGTGCCTGGGTCTGTATACAAAAAGAAAAGTCACATGTAAATTGCAAATATTTATTTAAATGGGGACTGTTTGAAGTGTTTCTCACATGTACATCTTCTGCCTGCTCGTTTTCCCATTGACCGTTCTTCACATGGCTTGCCTCTCACAGTTCTATGTCATCGGGTTCTTTTCCGGTCTCTGGGTCTTGCTACATCAAATACAAGTAAAATTTGATTGAATGATTGCAGTGCAAAGTAAAAGCATGATTTAGTTTTTATACCTTCTCGTAACTAAGTTGGGCGTAGGATTTTGAGCCAAGCAAGTGTTTTGTCTTTTGAGTACTTCGATTTCGTGAATTGGTTCTGCTTATTGACTGCAATTTTAAGAATTAATTTCACGAATGGGTGTTATCAAATAGTTTTTGTAGGATATGAATGTATTAGAAAGCTAGCTGACCTTGAATCGCTCGGACCCAAAATAGTCCATAAGCGCCAACCAATCGGATTCTGCTACGTCAACAGGCTTGTTTTGTATACGTTCCTCATCGGTCGAATACTTCTTATAGGTGGCATGCAATGTTGATTTCCACCCCTTGTAGCGCTCACCAGCAATCTTCAATATTTTTCTTCTGGTATCATCTGTGTCCTCCAAGTCCCAGGCATTCTGTACATTGTATATCACACTGTTTTAAACGTACAAGATGGAGGTCGCTAGAAAAAAATACTTATGTGGGGTGTCACAACACTAACCAGAATGTCTCTCACTATATCACTCTTCGAAGTATCGCCAACCTCTGCCCACTTCCTTACACCAGCGAGGGGTGCATTTTTTTTGTTGTAACAACCACAACATCGACAAAGTGCCGCTGATTAGGACCAACCGCAGCACCCAACCTATCGGACCACTGAATTTGCAGCTTCCGATTCTGATCATTCGTTCTATTTGCAGATGCTAGATAGCGCAATTTAGCAACCTTAAGTCGTTTAGCAACCCCTCTTCCAAACTTCTTTCCTTCTGTTAGTGTCATTTAAACGGTAAACGTTTAAAGCAAATTGATGTGTATCTGCAGCCTTTGATTGATGAGCTACTGAAATTATGGTCTGATGGTGTTGAAACATATGACAGTTTAAAGAAAGAGACATTTGTCATGCGAGCTTCTTTATTGTGGACAATAAATGATTTTCCAGTATATGCAATGCTATGTGGATGGAGCACAAAAGGGAAGCTAGCATGTCCATACTACCATATAAACACTGACGCCTTCTGGTTGAAATATGGTTGAAAGCATTGTTACATGGGTCATCATCGTTTCCTACCTCAAGATCACAGATGGCATCGAAACAAAGGTTCTTTCAACAACAAGGCGGAGAATAGAGAGGCTCCAACATCACTCTCTGGTGACGAAGTACTCCAACAATACGAGTGTTTTGATCAGTGAGTTTGGATCGACGAATAATAAGAGAAAGCACATCGAGGAAAATAGATGGCATAATTGGAAGAAGAAAAGTATATTTTTTGACCTCCCTTATTGGAAGACATTGCTAATAAGGCATAACTTGGATGTCATGCACATTGAGAAAAACATTTGTGATAGCATATTGGGGACATTGCTTGCTATGGATGGTAAAACAAAAGATAGTCTACAAGATCGTCTTGATATGAAGGATATGGTATACGGCCAGATCAACATCCGAAGTTCATAAAGAGCAAGTACACATTCCCACCAGCATTATATACTTTGGGCAAAGATGAGAAGACCACCTTGTGCAAGTTTTTGGGGAATGTGAAGGTGCCTGATGGTTATGCCTCAAACATCAAGAGATGTGTGGACATAAAAGCATGTAAGGTATCGGGTCTAAAAACTCATGACTACCATATTATATTTTAGAAGCTCCTTCCTATTGCAATACGTAACATATTGCCTGAAAAGGTTGTTGCACCTTTAATTGAGTTTAGCACATTCATTTCTGGAATTTGTTCTAAAGAATTGGCGGAACCAGATTTGGACAAGATGAGCAAACAAATTTCTGAAACAATTTGTAAGCTTGAGATGTTGTTTCCTCCCGCTTTCTTTGATATCATGGTACATCTTCGAACCCATCTTGTCGAAGAAACACGGTTGGGTGGACCTGTTTCTTACAGATGGATGTATCCAATTGAGAGGTACCTTGGTACATTGAAGAGGTATGTACGTAACAAAGCTCACCCGGAGGGTTCTATAGCTGAGGGATATATTGCCAAAGAGTGTATGACTTTTTGTAGTCAGTTTTTGGATAACATCAGCACCAAGCGTAATAGGCCAGAACGTCATGAAGCTGCAGCTACAAATGAACCTTCTGTTGATAATTCTAACATATTTACAGAAGTTGATGATTCTAAAAAAGGGTATAAATGGGACCAACTTACTATGGTGGAATTACATAACATCAGGCATTATCTTATTACTAACGTTGAAGAGGCCGCTCCATGGATCAAGTAATAACGTATAACTCAGATGTTGTATACTATATATATGGCTTATTGTAGATGGCTAATTTAATTTTGTACCCTTTTCAGTGAGCATATTGAAGAGCTGAAAAAGATTCATTCTCGTGATGTTGATAAACGCCATAGAGATGACTTTGTTGATTGGTTTCAGAAACGAGTAAGCACATGCAAGTTTGCACTTTGATGAAATATTGAACAAATATGTGTTCCGAAATTGGTTTGTCGTCGATAACCCCTGTTATACTAATGTGTACAGATTACGACATTACACAAAGAAGGCAAAGCAACCGATTATTTGTATGCATTATCTAGAGGACCCGATCGTCGGGCACATTTTTTTAGTCGGTTATTCATCAATGGATTCTTCTTTCGAACTGTAGATGTGGAAAAAGATTTACGGACCCAAAACAGTGGTATTGTTGTTCGGGGCACTGATCATGGTTGGTTTGGAGTAATCAAGAAAATCGTTGCTGTTGATTTTGAAAAAAATCAAGAGGTTCTGTTATTTCAGTGTGAATGGTTTGATCGGCCTTTTGGATGCAGTCAGAACCAAAGCAGAGGCTACAAAAAGGATCAATACGGAATGATAGATGTTGACACTACTCTGTTTCGATTCTAGTATGAGCCTTACATTCTAGCCACCCAAGCAGAACAAGTTTTTTTTTATGTTCCAAGTGTGAAGCATCCTAAATGGGATACAGTTTTTAAAACGAAGCCACGGAACCTTTTTGCCATGCCCCCTGGAGACAGTGAAAATAATGTGACTGAGACGATGGAGGCTGAGACATTTCATGATGATCTGCTTACTGATGATATCAATAATTAGGATATGACCGCATGGGCTAGGAATGACATTGAGGGAGCCAGCGGTGATGCTTCCACTCTTATAACGACAACGTCAGGTGATCGGTTTGAGGTAGATGGAGTTGCATCAGAAAATGAAGACGATGACGACGACGATACATATACCAATGATGGTCATGTAGCTCCATTGTGGGGGGACGACAGCGAAGATGATGATTTTTAGTATAATTAAGTACGTTACATGTAGCTCCACCATGAATTCATCCGTTCGAACCCGACATTTATTTTTCAGTTATTTATATTTGCTACCCGAAAAGTACCCGATACCCGATATTTCGGTCTTTTCAGTTCCGGTCTCGATTTTATTGGTTTCGGTTTTTCGGTCTCGGTTTATTTGCCCACCCCTAATTTACGTAGTAGTAGCATATATATGGGATATACAGTATAAAACTTTTTCAAAGGGAAGTCTTAGGTTTCGTCAAATCTATCTTTCAGATTTATGCAATTTTGATCTGTTTTAACAATACAAGAATTGTACTTTTAGATTCACCATGAAAAATATTTCCATAATATACAATCTAGTACTACATGTTATTGAAGTTAATAAATTCCATATAAATCATTTGTCAAAGGTAATTAGTTCGACCAAAATAGAAATAGAGTTGAGTTGGGGCGGAGGAAGTATTATACGTTGCTGTTTGCCGCATAAGGTTTCGTCCTTCGTTCAAGCCGTAGCCATTTGTACAGGCGGCTGATGCGATCGTATTTTGTGGCAACAAATCCTAATGCAACGACTGTGTTCCGTGGCAATAAAGCTGTAACGCCACGAACCAGTAATTCATGGCAACAGATCCTAATGCAATGATTGTGTTCCGTGGCAATAAAGCTGTAACGCCACAAACCAGTATTTCGTGGTAACACATCCTAATGCAACGATTCTGTTTCGTTGCATTATGGTCCAAATGCAACTATTTGCTGACTCGTGGCAATAGATCCTAATGCAACGACTGTGTTCCGTGGCAATAAAGCTGTAACGCCACGAACCAGTATTTCGTAGCAATAGATCCTAATGCAACGACTGTGTTCCGTGGCAATAAAGCTGTAACGCCACGAACCAGTAATTCATGGCAACAGATCATAATGCAACGATTATGTTCCGTGGCAAAAAAGCTGTAACGCCACGAACCAGAGTATCGTGGCAACACATCCTAATGCAATGATTCTGTTTCGTTGCATTACGGTCCAAATGAAACTGTTTGCTGATTCGTGGCAACAGATCCTAATGCAACGACTGTGTTCTATGGCAATAAAACTGTAACGCCACTAACCAGTAATTTGTAGCAACAGATCCCAATGCAACGACTGTGTTTCGTGGCAATAAAGCTGTAACGCCACGAACAAGTATTTCGTGGCAACAGATCCTAATGCAACGACTGTGTTCCGTGGCAATAAAGCTGTAACGCCACGAACCAGTAATTCGTGGCAACAGATCCTAATGCAACGACTGTTTTCCATGGCAATAAAGCTGTAATGCCACGAACCAATATTTCATGGCAACAGATCCTAATGCAACGATTGTGATCCATTGCATTAGCATCCTGACGCCACGAACTAGTGAATCGTGGCAACAGATCCTAATGCAACGATTGTGTTCTGTGGCGATAGATCCTAGTGCCACAAACTAGTGAATCATGGCAAAAATCCAAGCTTACTGCAACGATTTAGTATTCATTGCAGTACAATCGTTGCAACAGGTCAGAATCCTTGTAGTGACTCCTTGATCATATTTCACCTATGTTTTGCAATCGCACCTATGGCCTGTTTTCATTGCATGACTATATGTATATTTTAAAATGTTGCTATGCTATGAACCACTTGAAATGTGGTAGCATAAGCTATGTCGATGACTAAATATCAGTGTTAGCTACCAGCGAACGATAAACAGTAACCCAATAGTTAGTCGCTATCAATGGCTTGAAACAAGACAATGCATCAGTTACGATAATAGTAGTGACTATTACAAACCCCTCATTGACCTTGACAACACGACCCCTTGACTACCTAACAACTTCATCATTGTGCTATAGCAGTGATGCGAGCACCTCCTTGTTAGTACTATGCTTAAGAACCCTTGCGATGTTCGCATCGCGAACCACTACACACTGTATACATGATCATGAAATGTGTTAAAAGGTGTTTGGTGATGTGATTTAGGATATGGGTGGGTGATTAATGAACTATGTAAGTGAAGAGGGAGGGTGATCGAGGCGGGTATGGTGATGGGATGCCGAGGGCTCCCTAAGAGGTATACAAGATGCGGCTGTGTATTCGGTGTAACCCACTGATCAGTGCTGAGTGCTTCAGTAATAGTCTGATGACCATGTTTTCTGGACTAGCCTTGTGCTGAGTACTTCAGTTTAGTTCGATGCTGTGTGTTCCGAACTAGTCCTTTTGTCAAGGACGGATGGAGCCGCCTCACCAATATAAGGACCGGTTCATTTGACCTCAACATAGTGATTTCGTACAACCACAGAACATGTATGGGCAGGACTCGCCCTACCTTTCTGGTAACTACCACAAGAGAAAACTTGGAGAGCCATGGAGGGCACGGTGGACCAGGAAATGGCACAGAGACCGAGGGTCGTCTGATGTCTGGCTGGGTAGAAATTGCCCGGATAGCCCCTGCGTTGGGCCGAGGTGTGATTGTGGGGTTACGCCGGGAAGATGGGACGAGCGTCATGTCATACACTTGCTAGGAGTGCATGGCCTGTGGGTAAAGAGTACAAACTCTGCAGAGTCTTAATCTATCCGGATAGCTGTTGTCACAGTCTTGGCACACCATGCTTTGGGCTCCTATTGATTAGCATTAGTACATATCCTTGAAGTGTGTCTGTGGGTGGCCGAGGCCACCATGTTTTGGGAATGTGTTGGCATGCATGCTAGAGTCGTCAGGGTCAGGAGCCCGAAGACTCATCTAAAAGTGAGGGAACTGGCGGGATGGTCTGAAACTCCCCTAGGGCGCGCCAACTATAATAATACTGATTCAACTACTTCTCCCTCTTATTGCAAAACTCTTTTCAAAGAGAACCTTGCATAAAATGCTTTTCGGCAAAACTAAGCCTATGGCCTCTCCTTGCTAGAAGCACCAATGCATGAAACACCTCCCCTTGAGTAGTGTTAGGGCTTGCGGAGTACCTTATGTACTCACTCTTGCTTATATGTTGTTTTTCAGAAGACAAAGAAGTTGAAGCATGTGAGGATGACGATTAGGTTTTGTCCTACTTTCCAAGTCTGCTTGTTGGGCATGGCACCGTTTTGCTCCGCTATTTTTGAGGATTTATCTATTTCGATGGTCATCTCCGACCACGTGCAATGTAATCTAGATCATGTCTGTAAGACTTATATTGATTATTAATAAAGAATCATTGTATGGATCTCGATCTATTCTGTTGTGCATACCAACTACTGATCTAGGGATTGGTACGAGAAGCACAAGTGGACCCACGGAAGGCGAATCCTGACATATCCTAAGCCGCGATGCAAAGCTTGCTGCCTATGAAAGAGAATTAATTGGTCTAGTATATGCAGTACGACATTGGAGACCGTACTTTTGGGGCAGAAATTTTGTAATCAGAACGGATCATTTTAGCCTGATATATCTCCTGGACCAAAGATTGTCCACTATTCCTCAACACCAATGGACCAAAGTTTAGGCCAGGGAAGCATAACAAGGTGGCTGACGCCTTGTCACGAAGAGAACAGGAAACTACTAAAATATCATTAATTTCAGGGCCAAGTTTTGAGCTTGTGGATAATATCAGAAGGGAAACAGCAAATAGGGCGATTGGCACTCCCCTGTCCACACCAAGGCTTCGATGCACTCCAGTGATCGTCAATTCCTCGGCCAGGACTCCTTGTAATCACGTAGTTGCGGCTGCGCATCTCACTTCTGTGATCTTTTCACAGAAATTCTTCTCCAGGACTTCAAGATCGGCGTAACTGCACCTCCTTTGTTCATTGAAAAGTGGTGAGTGACTGTTCTGATCCGAGTTTCTGGAGATTCTTATGATCGTCTTTCACCACGAGTAACGATCAACACGGTCCCTTGATTGGAACTCTACTGGCACATCATTACTGGGTGCCTTGTTTCAAGTTCATCTTGGGTGCATAGCAGTTTGGTGATTTCTTGAGTTGTGATTTTCTGTCGCAAGTAAACTGATACTGTTCTTCAACAATTGATACTTGAAATTGAAGTTTCATTTATCTGGGCGCATGGCAGTTACTTATCAATTACTGGTTCTTTCTTCCTGGGTGCACAGCAGTTGCTGGTGCTCTTCAAATAGTAACTGCCACTGTTTCTGCCATCTGGAATTTACACTCATTGATTCATTCCTGGGCGCATTTACTGGTTTCAGTGTTCTTGAAAGGCTAACATTTGTAAAGTGCCTACTCTCTGATACGAGTTTTCCAGAACTTTTCTGAGCGCCTGTTTCTAAGGATGGAAGAAAAGAACAAAGGCAAGAAGAAACTTGATGCTGTTTCAAGCAGTCATGTGGCAGATGGAAGGGAGACTCATATGGAAGGAATGATGGCACATCTCAAATTGACGTCTAATGAATCTGCAGCAGTGGTCCTGGATGATTTAGATGAACAACAATTAATTGATCCAGATCGTGCTATTGTTGGAAAAGTTCTGGCACCAAATACTCTTCATCTAAATACAATTATGGATGCATTGAAACCAGCATGGAGAAATCTGAAAGTTTTAATTTCCAACTCTGTGGGTGACATTTTGTTTATTGCTGAATTCTCTTCCATGGATGAACGGAATTATGTCTTGGAAGGTTCTCCACAGAAAGTTGGGAAACATGCAGTACTTCTCAACATTTATGATGCAAATACTCACCACAGAAGATTGATTTTAGTAGGATGCCTATTTGGGTGAGAATCCTTGACCTCCCAACTAGACTGATGACTAAACAAAGAGGTGAGGAAATTGCGAAACCAATTGGAAAAGTGCAAAAAGTGGATGTGGATACTCTTGGCCGGTGTTTGGGTGGTTTTATGCGACTAAGAATTGAGATCAATGTGCTTCAACTGTTAGTCCGATATGTTACCGTTTTCTCCCAACGTCTTCAAATCACTGAATAATTCTGAGTCCAATATGAAAGATTACCACTTTACTATTTTTCATGTGATATTCTGGGTCATTCAACATTGATTTGTTCCAACCCGGCTGATCGTGATGCTAACGGTGATCTGCCATATGCCGGCAAAAAGCTTTCTGCACTGGAAGGTCCATACAAAAAGATGGGCAATCATACTAGACAAGGAAATGATTGTACGGAACCAGATAATCCTAAGTCTTGCGATGGTACTACTTCACATGCTGCTGATCCTATAGGAAAATATCAGAACAAAAATCAGGTCGCAAACCCTGTGGATGAGGCTGGAAATAATAGTGCAAAATATCTGCTCCACTGATAGTTATGATACAAATAACATCAACAAAGGAAAAAATCTTGAAATGGAAGGCACTTTGCCAAACTTAACAGGAAAAAAAAAGAAAAGCTAAAGTACCACTACAGAAAGAAATGACCAATCATAAGCAATCACCTGATCAAGAATCAGGTACTTTAATGGTCATCGATAAAGAAAAGACTCAGGATATGGAATGTATTGGTGAAGATAGTACTGAACCAAGAAAAAAGATGAAAAGTTCCACTCCAAGATCGTCGGATTAGGTGGAGGCTGCTATGCAGCCCCACCGTACGCAATGAGTCTTTTAGCCTGGAACTATCGCGGGCTGGGGTCGGACGCGACAGTTGGTGAACTTTGCTATTTATTGATGTTATATAGACCCAATATCCTGTTTTTATCAGAAACAAAATTAAAGGATACTATTGCAAGAAATTTCATGTGGTCACTGGGTTTTACAGGATAACTTGCTGTAAGTTGTGAAGGCCGTAGTGGAGGATTAGTGCTATTCTGGAAAGAACCATATTCCGTGTCTCTACGTGCTTTTAATAAACAGTTTATTGATACTAAGATTTCTATGGCCTCTGGTGTACCATGGCATACAACTTTTGTTTATGGAGAACCCCGACATGAACTCTGTCCTTTATTTTGGGAAATGCTTCAGCTTTTTCATAATGGATGGAATGGTCCATAGATGTGTTGTGGGGATTTCAATGAGGTGCTGCTCCATAATAAATACAATGGTGCTAGAAACAGAAATGTGGCCCAAATGGATCGATCTCGAAGGTGTCTTGATATTTGCAACTTGGTTGATCTGGGTTTTAATGGTCCAAGACATACATGGTCTTATCGACAAGAGGTTCAATGTAATACTCGTGCAAGATTAGATCGTGCAGTGGCTAATGTGGCTTTCTCCTTTATTTTTGATAACTGTCAAGTGGAGAATATTATTACAACATCCTTCGACCAATATGCAGTGAATATTACATTTTCGGCTACAATGTGTCCTCAATTCAATCCAAAGGTTCAACAAGGTTTCAAGTATGAAGCCATGTGGAGATGTGCTGATAATTACAATAATGCAGTTGAATCCAGTTGGCAGCCTAGTCCAATAAAGGAGAACCCACTGGAAAATATTTGTGATAAACTCAGCCACACTACATGTTCTTTGAAAACATGGAGTAAAAAATGTTTCAGATCGGTACGGCGACAAATTCAGCACCTCACAAAAGAATTACAGCAGTTAAGAAGAATAAATATCTCTGATTCCGTAATTAAAAAAGAAAGAGACGTTCAATGTCAATTGAATGAACTTTTTGAAAGGGAAGAAATAATGGCCCGCTAAAGATCAAGAGTTGATTGGCTACGTGAAAGAGATCGAAACACCTCTTTCTTTCATGCACGAGCTACAACAAGAAGGAAAGCAAATCAAATTGAATCTCTGATTAGTGACAGTGGGATTTTGTCTTCGTACCAAGGTGAAATAAAAAATGGTACATTTGTTCCACAAAAAATTATTTACTTCAGAGCCACTATTACTAATGAATGATGTTGTCGAAGTGTTGGATACGACACTTCTCCCTGACCCACTGAGAAGCAGCCCGCGAAGGTTCTTTTGTGGTTGGGGCACGCAAAGATCAATATCAAGATGATGACCTCAGAGATTTACGTGGTTCGGGCCGCCCGAGCGTAAAACCCTACTCCATGGGGTTTGTGTAATTGTATTGAGCGAGTACCTTCACTAGGATCAGCTCCCAACAGATCAGATTCACCTGCTACATTCGTGGGGTGCAACCCTTTTATAGTTCTAAGGACTGACTGTTACAAAGCTGGCCTGGCCTGACATGTGGCCGTGGCGTGCTTAATGACCTAATACACTGTCTAAAGAGTATTAAATATAATTAATAATGTGGTAATGTGCCTTCATGGCAGCATTACCCCTATAAACGGTGCACTGATCGTGTATCATTAATATGGCATTAATGACACATTATCAGACCTTGTAACTGCCTCTTCAACCGTCCTTGAATATCTGTAATGGACATGATCGGCTTGTATTTCCGTTGGTGATGAAGGTCCAGAGGCTCCACGCGTGGCAGATCCGGTGCTTTCCCTTACGGGAGGGTAGGTCCGGGGTCGCTTTATACGTGTCAGTACCGGAGCTCCTCTCTGACGGGTTCTAGGTCCGAGGCTGTTGTACATGTGTAGTCGCCGGAGCTTCCCTTGATTGGGAGTTTTGCTGCGGAATTATTTTACACGTGTTAACCCGGGAGCCAGCCATGTGAGGGGAGCAGGTCCGGTGCAACATGACATGTGGGAGCTGCAATGGCCTTCAACTCTAACGGGTGGAATTTTCTTGCACTTCTTGCGGTATCGTGGGGTACCCGGTACGTAGGGTACCGACAGATATACTTGATGCCATCCCTATAAAGGTTACTGAATCAATGAATTATGATCTTTGTCAATCATATTCTGATGAGGAAATTAAATATTCTTTATTTCAAATGGGACCTACAAAAGCTTCTGGTCCGAATGGATTTCCAGCAATGTTCTATCAAACACTTTGGAGTCTAATACATAATGAAGTGTGTGACGTGGTTCATGCCTTCTTGGGATGTGCTGAAATTCCGGATGGTTTTTGTGACTCTATAATTGTGCCTATTCCGAAGGTTTCAAAGGCACAACATATTTCTATGTTTTGACCTATTAGCCTCTGTAATGTGATTTACAAAATTGCTTCGATGGTTATGTATAATAGATTGAAGACCATTCTACCTTCTATAATCTCTAAGACACAGTGTGTTTTTGTTCCCGAAAGATTAATAATGGATAATGTACTCATTGCATATGAATGCTTCAACACAATTCGAGTACAGAATAATAAAAGTCCTTATCTTGCCTTAAAAGTTGATATGGTGAAAGCATATGACCGCATTGAATGGACATATCTTCATAACTGCATGTGCAGACTTGGTATCTCTCCTATTTGGATAGAATCAGTGATGTGTTGCGTCACATCGACTAGATATGCTGTGAAAGTAAATCGTGAGCTAACAAAGACTGTAATACCATCCAGGGGAATACGTCATGGGGATCCAATCAGCCCTTATTTATTTCTATTGTGCACAGAAGGTTTGTCTTGTCTACTGCAAAAGATGGAGGATAGTGGTACGCTACATGGTATACATAATGGTCGAAATGGTCCCTCTATTTCTCATTTGCTGTTTGCAGATGATTGCCTTTTCTTTTCACAGTGTGACTCCTGAAGTGTAAAAGGTCTGAAAAAGGCTCTTGATAAATATTGTGCAGCATCAGGACAAAAGACCAATATTGAAAAATCATCGATTTATTTTGATTCCAAATGCTGTCCAAGGGTTAAAGGTTTCGTCAAAGAGAGATTGGGGATTCATAATGAGATCCTTCATGACAACTATCTAGATATGCCTACGGAAATATGTAAAGAGATCACATCATCTTTCAAGTTCTTGCCAGAAAAAAATATGGAAGTGCATCAATCGATGGTCAGGGCGCCCATTGTCTACAGCAGAAAAGAAGTACGGCTCAAATCTGTAGCACAAGTAATTCCAACTTATACTATGAGTTGCTTCCATGTGCCTGTATGGATATGTGAGCAAATGAAATCATATATTGCTGATCACTGGTGGGGCTTTGAAAATGGAAAGAAGAAAATGCATTGGCGATCTTAGGAATGGATGTCATCATCAAAATCTATTGGAGGGATGAGATTTCGTGATTTTTTTCTTTTCAATCAAGCTATTATTGGAAAACAATGTTGGGGCCTTATTACAGACCCCACATCGTCCTCAAAGGACGATATTATCCAAATTCAGATTTCCTCAATGTTGGTAATCGTCGTAGATCATCATACACATGTCGATGAATTCTATTTGGCAAGGATGTAGTTCTTAAAGGCCTCAAGTGGGGTATAGGCAATGGAGATAATGTAAATATATTGACTGATTATTGGGTCCCGAACTTTCAGCCTGGTACATTTTAGCCTTTATTACCATTGCCTGTTGATGCAAAGGTTAAATTATTGCTCAAAAACAATGGTACTTCTTGGATTGTTGAAATGGTGAAATCTTTTTTCCAAACTGAAGTAGCAGATGCCATTCTAAAGATCTCTGTCAGCTTTTATGACAGCAAAGACTTTGTTTCCTGGCCACATGCCAAATTTGGTGAATACACAGTAAAATCAGCTTATAATTTACTAAGAGTTCAATCTTTTTTCTTCAAACAGGACAAGTCTGGAAAACGGTCTAGTTCAAACTGGCATGCTGACACAAAAAATTGGAAATCACTATGGTCTATCCAAGTTCCAAATAAGATGAAAATTGTTTTATGGCTTATAGTACATAATTGCCTACCTACAGGTGAGCAGTTGTTCCATATACAAATTTCGGAGGAAGAAAATAGTTTCATTTTTTGTAGCCAAGAAGAAAAAGTTGAGCATATTTTCCTTTTGTGTTCCTATGCAAAGAAATATGGAAACATATAAAAGAACGTTTCTGGATCAGTTTACGCACAAAACATATGTCCAATGCAAAGCAATGGTTTTTTGATGCCCTGACAATAGAATCAGAAATTAATACTATTGTCATGGCGGCTACAATATGGCATATTTCGGAGGCTCATAATCAGGCAAAAAATAAATGTGGTGCATTGCTTAACACCATTAGAGTGACTACAAAAATCTTTGCTTATGTTGATATGATTTGTCAACATTCTTTCAAGCAGAGAGGGTAATCTCAAATGAAAGACACTGCATCTATTCCATGTTTGCATGCAATACAAGAGGATCAATATGTGTCAATGTCGATGCTGCTCTATTTCATTCTGATAATCAAATGGGATGGGGAATGGTGATTCGTGACCACATGGGATCCCATCTTCTTTCCCGTAATGAATGCATAAATGTGTTTCCAACTACTGAATTGGCTGAAGGAATTGCAATCCGTCATGCTCTTCTGATCCTAAAAGATCATAATTTCTATAATGTAAGGTTATTCTCATATTGCCTTTCCATATTTCAAAGAAATAATTCTACTGTCTACGATCGATCAAACATTGGAGCAGTGGTTGCCGATATCAAATCTATGGTTGTTGACTTCGCGTATTGCTCTATTTCATTCTTCAGTCGTGAGAGAAATGTAATAGCACATAGTTTGGCTCGTAATGTCAATTCTTTGATTTGTAAAATATTAAGTGTTGTAAACACGAATTGTATCCGTGATGAACTATGTAATGATGTTACTTAAATAATAAAGTGACATTTCCTCTCAAAAAAAAGAAGGGAAACAGCAAATGATCCAGGACTGATCGAGCTATCATGGAAAATAATAGAAGGAAAGATGGGACCAGATTGGACAGTTACTGATGATCTAATCTTGAAGAAAAAATAGTTTATTTGAGTCCTGCATCTGCATATATTACAGAGATTTTGCTATCAACACATGAACACCAGCGTTAAGGTGTTGAGAAAACACTTCATAGAATCAAAAGAGACTTCACATCGCAGTGTGTTAAGCGGGCAGTCCAGGACTATGTGCGTTCTTACATTGTTTGTCAACAAAACAAAACATCAAGTCAATCTCCGGCCAGTCTCCTACAGCCTTTGCCAATTCCAGAACATGTTTGGCAGGATATCTCATTGGATTTTATTGAAGCTTTACCTAAAGATCATGGAAAGTCAATCATACTAACAGTAGTAGAACAATTATCTAAATACAGACATTTTATTCAATTTGCTCACCCATATATTGCAGAAAGAGTTCCAAAAGTATTCTTCGCAGAAATTATAAGACTCCATGGATTTCCTACCTCTATCATATCAGATCGTGATGCTATTTTTACAAGCAAGTTCTGGACAAAATTATTTAGGATGGCAGGCGTGAGACTATTATATAGCACCACATTCCACCCCAAAACAGACGGCCAGTCAGAGGTGGTAAACAAAGTTATAGAAATGTACCTAAGATGCATGACGGGAGATAAACGGAGACAGTGGGTACAATGGCTACCATGGGCTGAATTTTGTTACAATACTTCATATCACAATGCTCTACAACCTACCCCTTTTCGTGTGGTCTATGGACGGGACCCCCAAACACGCCGTACATATGATCAAAGATCCACAAACATCCCTGCCGTAGAGCAGCTCATAGAAGACAGAGATAAATTCATGAAACATGACAAGGAAAGGCTTTTGCAGGCTCAGCAGTGTGACAAATATTACTATGACAGTAAACATAGAAACCTGGAGTTCCAAGTGGGGGCAATGGGTCTGGCTAAGGCTACAACAAAGGGCAGCATCTTCAGCCAGGTATTTTGGGCCTTATAAAATCATTGAAAGAGTTGGACAGGTGGCATATAAACTTGAATTACCAGAGAAGTCCAAACTCCACCCTGTTTTCCACATTGGTTTACTGAAACTATTTGTTGGAACACCTCCAACAGAACCTCCCCCATTACCAGTCCCCCATGATGGCCAAATTATCCCCACACCATCTAACATCACCAAATTCAGACTCAAAAGGGGAGTATGGCAAATTCTAGTTCAGTGGGATGGAAGACCATCATCTGAAGCTTCATGGGAAAATGTAACTGAATTTAATGAGAAGTATCCATCATTTGAGCTCGAGGATGAGATTTTTCCTGGGGGGGGGGGGGGGGGAGGGATGTTATGTTCGTTATAAAATACCAGAGGCACACACGTAATAACAATCAAGGTGTGAAGAGTTCAATCAGACCTTGACGTTTTGGCCAAAAGTCAGTCAGGGTAAAAGTCAGAGTCGGTTTGGTTAAGTTAAGAACTTTTGATATTAAATAGAGTTGGTTGTGATAAGTATAGGAGTCGGTTTGTACTAAAGTCGGACTGTGTTAAAGATAGAAAGAGTATATTTAAGTTATAGATGAATTCCAAAAAGTAAAGTCCGTGTGGGTGTTTGAGTCCGGGTGTGTATCAAAGAGGGCCAGCCCTGGCGCCTATATAATGTAACGCACCCAGCAGGCATAAAGATATAGAACTTTTGTGCGGAAACACTTATCTCTGTGCACTCGCTGTTAGCGTGCGCTGCACTGCATCACGGCACCGGCAGCAAGGTGTCCGATTCGGCGAGAGAGAGTTCACCCCTACTACCTACGATCCTGCAATAAGGTAGCCGGTAACACAACAATCAAATGAAGCTCTTGCCAAGGACAAGAAATTGAAAGAGGATTCAGGATCTGAACTATCCCACAATTACTTGTTTGGATCCTACACTTCGACTAGGCCCGTACAACCTTGGGCAAGTGAGATTGTGGATGAAGTGTTTCTTGTTTAATTATGGAGTCCACATATCATCACGCCCAAAGAAGCCTTTGATCTATGATCAAAGTATGAGTTAACTACAAGGAATATCAAGAAGGTCAAATTGGCACCCCTAAAAAGGACAAACCTCAACATGCTCATAAGAGAATATCTTCAAGAGGGAAAAGTCGTCGCAACATCAACAAGTCTTCATCAAGACAACGAAGAGTCTAGGGACACCATGTGGCCCACATGTCCAAATGACAGCCAAAGTAATTTTGACATGTCAAGCAGGAGAAGTTGTCCACATCTTCAGCTCTAGGATTGGACAACAAATCATTGCACAAAACAGGACGGAGGTAAGTCCCACTCATCGGACTTCGAAAATTCGGTGAGTCCTTGCCAATAGGTTAATTGGTAGTTATCTCATATTTGTTTCCCAATTGCATATTTGAATTTCTCATCATTTGCATTCAGCATGTTTAAATTTCCACACTTGCATGTTGGAAGGTAAAATTATCGACCATCATAAAACTAAAAATTTGAATTAGGGAAGACATTTAATTGGATATGAACTTTGGACATGACAATTTTATTTTATTTTTCTAATTCAACCAAATAAGACTTGTTTTATGCATCATTGCATTCACATGTTGTTTCAAGTTGGGCAAGACAATTTGACAATGGATTTCAATTTTCTTTTGTCTAGCATAACCTATTTTCGAGTTGTTTTGTTTGTTCTTGATTGAATTGCAGCAGAACGAAAAATTGTAAAGAGGTGGTTTGGCAAGAAAGAGGAGGCCACATCAAACTCAAGCCACCATAGGGAGGATTAACACACCTCTCCTTTAAACTCATTTTAATTTTGAGGTATAGAAATGTTCAAGGTGATGACACAAAGGAGGAGCAAGAAGAAGCCTCAACCAAATCCATCGCCAAATCCAACCTCAACTTGCCATTTGACGTCAAACATCAAGTCCACGCCAAAATCCAAGGCAGTGAGTTTATGACACAAAGGCCTTCATCAACAACTGCCCTTCCAATGAGGTATGAGTTTAGTATTTTTCATTGTTTGGTTTGCCTTGGAATTGAATATCCTTGCTTGAGATTATGAGGGAGGTTGCCACTTCCTCATCATTCAATTCTCAAGCATCCTCACAAGAGTAAGTGTCGCTATTGTCTTTTGGATCTCCAAAAGGAAATACCACCTTACTTGGAAAAAGCTAAAACAAGTACCTAGAATCCCTTAAGCATTGTTTTATAGGCTTAGTCATTTTTTCCTAGGTTTAGAAAACAAAACTTTTGGGCATAACTTAATGGGTGAATGCCATGTAGCGAATTAGGCATAGTGATGACCATGATTTTGATATGTGCTTGATGCATATATAGTGTCACTAGATTTCAAACTCCCAGGAGAATAAGTGATATCCTGATCTTAATTTGAATAGCATGTTTATGTGAAATCCCTAGATTTCAAATTCCTAGAAACCTTTAGGGGGATAAAATTGAGAACATTGTTTGCCATGATCTAGATGATAACATTTGCTCTAGTGTAAAAAGCTATGATGGTTAGAAATTGAAAAAGATGAAGGGACCCCTATAGTTATTTATATCATTTGCATTGATATGAGTAGGAGCTTTAGAAAATGTTCAAATTGATTTATCTATAAAAGCCCCACTCTTTTCAATGAATAATACATTGCTCATGGATACACTTGAAATTGGAATCAATGCATCTTTCATTTTGTTCTTCCCCGTATGTACAAATGAAAATTCGGTTACCTGACCCAAAAATTCATTTGTACAAGTATCGGGAGCTAACAATCCCTCTATATCAAAGAGAGAAAGTTAGCAGGAGTAATATTACTATACAGGCATTCAAGGAACCAGTTGTTGGAATCCCTAGAGGGTTCCATTTCAACATCTATTAGCCAAGGAATAAATGAGAATGGTTGCTACCTATCAAAATTTAAGTCTGAAGGTCAATCATAACTATACGAGGTCGGATATTTGAAATGGGAACCCTCCATGAGCAACCAATGGGCTGCTACGAATATGTGAGAGCAATATGCTCTCTACTATTCTAAGCACTCATTCAAGCTCAAGGGAATTGCCACCATCATTGGATGTAAGTTATTCTTTTTTGGCTAAAAGGTATGATGTACCTTAACCAAGGAATGACAAGATCACACCCAGTGTATATTGGGTGCAAGTTGTTCCTATGTGGATAAATGGTATGTTATACCTTAGTCAAGGAACAACGGATCACACTCAACCCATGTTGAGTGAGTCATTCCTTTGTGGTTATAGGTATGTTGTACCTTAGCCAAGAAACAACAGATCATACTCAACACATGTTGGGTACATGTTACTCTTTTGTGGCTAAAGGTAATCATTACCTTAGCCAAGGAATGATGGATCACACCCAATACATGATGGGTACAAGTTATTCCTTTGTAGCAAGATGGAATGTTACACCTTAGCCAAAGAATGACGGAACACACTGAACGCATGTTGAGTGCACGCCATTACTTTGTAGCTAAAGGTTATCATTACCTTAGCCATAGAATAACAAAGTACACCCAACACATGAGAGACCTTGAGGTGCGGACGAGCGACATCAACAACACTCGCTTCAACCACACTCAAGGTACCCGTGGGAGGCAACACAACATCAACACTAAATCCTCCATTGTCAAAGTCATACTGCAAGAAGGATAGGCCAACCTCATAGCCTACCTCCGTCACTAGGGATTCAACCCCTATCATGGACCTTGATGAAGAATAAGCTTGGGGGAGGACCCCCACTTGAGGTAACTTGTATCACACCTATTGCATTTATCCTTCATCCATCCATTCACCTTGCATCTAAAAAAAAATTAAAAATATAAATAGTAACTTACATTTGCTTTGCTTAATCAAATAAAGATATGTGGTAATAATGATCTATATTTCATATAGATGAAATGATAAATAGTTGATCTGTTTTATTTTCCTAAGTCCTTAGTATGCAACTTGCTACTCTCAAAATATTGCTTCTATTGTCTAGAATTAACTTTGCCTTGATTTAGAAATTGTGGGTAGCAAAAGGTTAATCCAACTTCTAGGTTGTTGTGAGATTTGAAATAGTAATAGGGCCGCTAATACTAGTTTGAAAGTAAGACTTAGATTTCCGGAGAAACTCTAAAAGGATTATAAGTTCCCCTAGTTTGATTGGAAATACAAACCAAAGCCATATGATGTTTTACATTGATAAACCTTATGCTTATGCTATTTGCTTTCACTTTGAGCCTAGTCAAACTAGTATAGTCCTATGTTAGAATTAATTTAGTTCTTTTGGATTCAAGGCTTCACTTGCACATGCTAAAAATTCTACACTAGAAGTTAGAAAAATTCCATCATATTATCATTCCACAATAAAAAGAGAAACTTCATGCCTTTCATGTTTAGTACACTCTTCAAGATTATTCATAAAAAGGAGTAGTAGACATGAATACAAGAAAAAAGAAAATGCATGCTTACATCATAAGCATGAGAACAAAAAGAAAAGATAGAAAATGCATGATTACTCCATAAGCATGAGAACAAAAAGACAAAGTAGCCATGTTTCATCCTTGCAATAAAGAGAGTCCACATCAAAAGAAGTTATCTCAACATTTCCACATCCACTTCAATTTACATCACACATGCATAAGTCTTTATTAAAAAGTTTGAATTAATTTCTCTTCAGGCTTACTCTTTTGACTTAGTAAAATTATGTGTTGCAAATATGCCTACTTACATTCGCTACCAAGTGTTGGTATTTATTAACACCACATATCATCTTCAGTAGGAGATGAGATCTGCAAGCGCACGAAAGATACCGTTGTAGCATTTCACCCAAGAGTATTCCCAATGATATCGTATTTATCCCAAAGAAAGGCAGTGATATATACTAAACACTATCCTTATGACCAACCTACGGGATACTAATCAATTATCAAGATAGGGGTAAGTTAATAATATGGGTAGTGTGACACACACCTATTCTACTCTAAGGGTAAGGTTGTCCTAGCGAGGGTTAGACTACGAGACGAAGCTACTCCTACTATGCTCTAATTACTCATATACATAGCCTAATAAAGTACACATGAATATGCTAATGGTGAATACTAGGGCTTAGTAGTCCAACATGTCGGGCACGGGCTTACCCTGGTCTGCAAGGCGACTCCTGCCAAGAGCCTATGTCGTAGTCGAATGTGTTGGATGACAATGGACGGATAGGGCTGTCACCACCTAGTGCCTACCTTTACAACCTGCGGACTACGGTGCATCCAATGCTACTTGACTATCCAAGCACCACGCTTGCATACTAAGTAAATACCTTTAGAGTTACAATGTAATATTCATCCTAAAGCAATTACTAACCTAAACATCGTTGAACCAATGTTGGATCCAAGAAATAACATATTCATATTAACATAATCATATTATTACCTAATTAGATTATAGTGAAGGTGTATGATGTTTTTGATAACATGATAAGGGCATTATGTCTTGATCATAGAAACATCTACACCTAGCACATACATGGACTCCATAATAAAACAAGAAATGCTTTGCCCAAATATATGAATAAAGGGAGACTAATAATAGAATTATTATAATGCATAAAGTCACAAATATAAGAAAAGATACATGAGCCATACCTTTCCCAATTTGGACATGGGACTAGAGGCTCCTCTCTATAGCCTAACCTCCACTAAGGACTTGGATATCTAATGTATAAAAGAGAGTGAATGCTCAAACGGTGTATGTTGAAGTGAGGGGTAAGGGGTCCTATTTATAGCTGTAGAAGGGTTGGCTCCAGCCACCAAAAGCGCGCGAATCAGTCATCAACGACTTCAGGATGCTTGAAGGAGCCAACACATGGAAGCTATTCGGGTTCAGAGGAGCTACCAAGGTCAGCAAACCACCTATTCGGCCGACCTGGTAAACCCTCTGAAAGGGTAGTGCTTTCTCCAGGTGGCTAATAGGTGGGTCCCTTGACTGTTTCTATGCGCACGCCGTTGGATCTCTTCGTCACTCCAGTAAGTGGGCCATATGATCCATGTGCTGCCACATGTCAGCATCTGGTTGGCTGGGAAGGTATACTTTAGGATCCATCCCCTTGTTTCACTTCAACTCTGTATAACATACATGGATGCACTAATTTCTCCATGTACAAGTGGAACAAGGTTATTTCTAACGATGATGTGTGTAAGAAATATTCATTCCTTCACATAATTGAGTTATATTGATGGTTAAAATTGGTATATAACAATCGTCAACAAACTCCCCCAAGCTTACCCTTTGCTTGTCCTGAAGCAAAGATAAGGACTTAGGTTGTTGATCAAGAGTTTCTACAATGTCCTATTTTGCAAAAGTACCAAGTGCAGAACAAAGTATTCTACCTTACATTGAATAAATTGCCTATGGTACCTCATCGTTTTTCTTAGTCATTATGGGACTTATGTCTCATCCTTTTCCTTGGTGGTTGGAGGACATAACAACAAAATGAGCATGCATCACCTAATGTCTGAGTCCCACTCAAATTTTCGGAGAATTTGAAATGGTGTTTGAATTTATGTTCCACAAATGATGTACTAAATCACTCCTATGTTGGTTCTATGAGTGCAGTTGAAGAGTGTTATTGATCTTGCTCGTCCGCACCTCAAGATTTCCATAGGTTGGATGTACCTTGTTATTCCTTGGCTAGGGTAATGATAACCTTTAGCTACAAAGGAATGACATGCACTCAACATGCATTGAGTGTGTTCCATCATTATTTGGCTAAGGTGTAACATTCCTTTTTGCCACAAAGGAATAACTTGTACCCATCATATATCGCGTGGCATTCGTCATTCCTTGTCTAAGGTAATGATAACCTTTAGCCACAAAGGAGTGACAAGTACTCAACATGTGTTGAGTAGGATCCGTTGTTCCTTGGCTAAGGTACACCATACCTATAACCACAGAGGGATTACGTGCACTCAACATGGGTTGAGTGTGATCTGTTGTTCCTTGACTAAGGTACAAAGTACTTCTAGCTACATAGGAACAACTTGCACCCAATATATATTGGATGTGATCTTCTCATTCCTTGGTTAAGGAACATCATACCTTTTGGCCATAAAGGAATAACATATACACAATAATGGTGGCAATCCCCTTGAGCTTGAATAAGTGTCTAGAATAATTGAGAGCATAATGCTCTCACATATTCGTAGCAGCTCATTGGTTGCTCATGGAGGGTTTTCATGTCAAATCTCCGGCCACGTATAGTTACGATCGACCATCGGGCTTAATTTCTGATTGGTAACAACCATCCTAATTTACTCCTTGGCCATGAGATGTTGAAATGAAATCCTCTTAGGGTTTCCAACAATTCGATCTTTGAATGCCTGCATAGTAATATTACTCCTGCGAATATCTCCACTATGATAGAGAGGGTTGGTTAGCTCCCAATACTTGTACAAATGAATTTTCGGTTTAGGTAACCGAATCTTCATTTGTACGTATGGGGAAGAACAAGACCAAAGATGCATTGGGTCCAATTTCAAGTGTATTCATGAACAATGTATTTTTCATTGATAAGAGGGGGGCTTTATGGATAAATCAATTTGCACATTTTTTAAATCTCCTACTCATAACAATGCAAGTGATATAAATACACTATATGGATCCCTTCATCCTTTAAATTTTCTAACCATCTTTACTTTTCACAAGAGCAAATGTTATCATTTAGATCATGGAAAAAAAGATTCTCAATTTTATCCTCTTGACCATTTTTAATTTATTTCCTAGGAATTTGAAATTTTGTGATTCATGCACGCATGAATTTCAAATAAAAATCACTATTCCTAGGTTGTTACATACCAATTCAACCATTAAGTCATTCCATAAGCATTACCTTCGAAGAAAATGTCTAAGTCAATTTAGCAATGCTTATGAAATTGACATTCCTTTTGGAAGAATCAAAAAGAGCAATGCCAACACTTACTCTCGTGAGGATGCATAAGAATTGAATGATGAGAAGGTGTAAACCTTCCTGACCAATGTAAAAAAATCATTCAATCCTATGCAATTCAGGCGACGGAAAATTTTGAACTTGTACCTCAATTTGAAGAGCAGTCCGGGTTGAAGGTTGTTGTGTGAGAAACTCACGACCATGGATTTTGGTGTATCCTTCATGTTCAATGTCTCCTTCCAAGTTGAGGTTAGAGTTGAATCAGCTTCATCTTGCTCCTTTATTGGGCCACCATCTTGAGTATTCCTCCATCATGAACTCAAAATGAGATCAATGGAGGGATATGTGCTGGAATTCTCTGATGGTGAATTGGGCTTGATGAGGCCTTCCAACCTCTTTACAAATTTCTTCCTGGCTGCACTAAAATCAAGAACAAAAAAACCACTCAAAAATGGGTTACGTTAGCTCAAAAGCATGTTGTACCCTTTGTCAAATTGTTTTGCCCAACTTGAAACAACATGCAAATGCAATAAATATTAAGGGAAATATTTTTTTATTTGAATCAGTAAGATGAATTCTAGTTGTTACATGCAAGGTTCATATCCAAATAAATTTATTTCCTAATTAAAAATTTTAGTTTTATGATGGTTGGAAATTTTACTTTCCAACATGCAAGTGTGGAAATTCAAACATGCTAAATGCAAATGCAGGATTTGATGGGATATTCAAACATGCAATTGAGAAATCAAATATGAGATAACTACGAATTAACCTTGGCAAGGACTCACCGAAATTTTGAAGTCCGATGAGTGAGACTTACCCCCATCCTGTTTAGTGTCATGACATGTCATCCAGACTCGAAGATGAAGGTGTGGATGACTTTCTTGTTGACAAGCCAAACCTTCATTGGCTTTCACGTGGACAAGTGGGGCCTGTGGTGGCCCCGGTCTCGTCATTGCTTTGTTGAAGACTTGTTTATGTTGCCATGACTTTTCCCTCCCGAAGACATTCTTTTATGAAAATTGTGAGGCTTGTCCTTTGTTAAGGGGTGCCACTTTGACCTTCTTGATGCTCCTTTGAGTTAGCCCATACTTTTATCATAGATCAAAGGCTTCCTTTAGTATAATGCCATGTGGACTCCACAATTAAACAAGAAACACTTCATTCACAATGTCACTTGCCCTATGTTGCACGGGCTTGGTTGAAGTGTAGGAATTCAAACAAGTTATTTTGAGATATCTTGGATCTTGAATGCTCTTTCAATTTATTGTCCTTGGCCAAAAGCTTCATTTGAATGTTGTCTTGATTTCTGTTTGTCCATGGAAAAAATACTTCAAAGTAGGCTATTTGAACATAAATCCCTTGAAATCCTCATAGTCTCCTTCATTACAAATGTGGTTTTAGTTCCACCCTGGACCTCCTTGAGGATAGTAGCCATTGGAGTTGTTGTTTGAAAGGAAGAATCCTCATGGGTCCTTGGGAATTTTTTCACAATTGTCCCATGTTGACATGAATTTTCAAAAATCATGTGAATATCCATGACTTGGATAATTCCAAACACTTCTCCATTAGCTTGATCTTCATGACCCTTCAATAAGAGACGTAGTTCCATAACTAGTGTGTCCACCTTGTTGAGTGGTGTGCATGCGAAGCTAAGGGAACTAGAACATTCTTCAATCCACCCCTTGAGTGAAGACCATCTTCTCATCCATGATGAATGAGAGCAGGACTCCTTCAGCTCCAGCACAAATGTGGTCATGAATTGGTGGAGCCAACCCATGCCATGAGTGTTGGATGAAAGGCCAACTATCCACCTCATGATGAAGGCAAACAAAGAAGAACTCTCGGAGCCTCCCAAAACCTTGGGGATGGATGACTTTGGCTCTTACTAGAAGCTGAAATTCTTCCGCGAAAGGCAATGGTTTTGCCTAGCGGACATTTGTTGAGGTACACCTTGAATCATCTTGCAGTTGAGCACTTGTGTCCTTGTTTGCCATCCCATGAAATGGGTTATCCAACACTACAATTTTTTCACACAAAATGAGAAAAAATACAAGGGTAATCCTATCTAATAACTATTAGTACCTATAGCTTAATCACAAGTGATAGCTATCCTTAACCTCCTTTGCCTTCGGTGGCAACGGCGCCAGAAATGCTTGTTGGTATTTCTTAACACCATAGATCATCTCCAGAGAAGTAAAGAGATCCGCAAGCTCACGGAATATACCATTGTCGCATTTCACCCAAGAGTACTCCCCATGGTATTGTATTTATCCCAAAGGAAGGCGGTGAAGTAAAGTAAACACTATTCTTATGATAAAGCTATGGGATACTAATCAATTATCAAGACAGAGGTAAGTTGATAATATGGGTACTATGACACACACCTAAGCAATCTACTCTATGGGTATGGTTGTCCTAGCAAGGGTTAGACTACAAGACAGAGCTACTCCTATTGTGCTCTAATTACTCATACACATAGCCTAATAAAGTACACATGAATATGGTAATGGTGAATACTATGGATGAGTGGTCAAACATGTCGGGCAAGGGCTTACCCTGGTCTGCTAGGCGACTGCTGCCAAGAGCCTACATCGTAGCCGAACATGGAGGATTACAATGGACAGATAGGGATGTCACCACCTACGGACTACCTCTACAACCCGTGGACTATGATGCATCCAATGCTGCTTAACGTAATATTCATCCTAGGGCAATAACTAACCTAAACATCGTTTAACCAATGTTGGATCCAAGCACTAACATATTCATATTAACATAATCATATAATTACCTAATTAGACTATAGTGAACGTGTATGATGTTTATGATAACATGATAATGGCATTATGTCTAGATCATAACAACATCTACACCTAGCACATGCATGGACCCCACAATCAAACAAAACGCTTTGCCCAAGTCTATGAATAAAGAGAGACTAATAATACTATTATTATAATGCATAAAGTCACAAATACAAGAAAAGATACATGAGCCATACCTTTTCCAATTTGGGCTTGGGACTAGAGGCTCCTCTCTACAGCCTATCCTCCACTAAGGACTTGGAGAACTAATGTATACAAGAGAGTGAATGCTCAAGCGGTGTGTGTTGACGTTAGGTATGAGGGGTCTGTCGGTACCCTACGTACCGGGTATCCCACGATACCGCAACAAGTGGAAGAAAGTTCCACCCGTCAGAATCAAAGCCTCTCGCAGGTCCCACATGTCACGTTGCACCGGACCCGCTCCCCTCACATGGCTGGCTCCTGGGTTAAAACGTGTAAAATAAGCCCAGAACAGAACTCCCAACCAAGGGAAGCTCTGGCGAAACACGTGTACAACAGCACCGGACCTAGTCCCCGTCAGAGAGGAGCTTCGGTACTGACACGTGTATAGCAACCCTGGACCTACTCTCTCGCAAGGGAAAGCTCCAGATCTGCCACGTGTGGAGCCTTCGGACCTTTGTCACCAACGGAAATACAAGCCGATCATGACTATTACAGACATTCAAGGATGGTTAAGGCGGCTGTTACAAGGTCTGATAATGTGTCATTAATATCATATTAATGACTCATGATAAGTGTACCGTTAATAGTTGTAACACTGCCATGAAGGCACATTACCACACTATTAACTATACCTAATACTCTTTAGACAGTCTATTAGATCATTAAGCATGACAGGGCCACATGTCGGGCCAGACCAGCTTTGTAACGGTCAGTCCTTAAAACTATAAAAGTGCTGACCACACGAATATGGGGGGATTCAGATCCAGGCTATTGCAACCTGACCTTAGCAAACTCACTTAATCAATACAATCACACAAACCCCATGGAGTAGGGTGTTACGCTCAGGCGGCCCGAACCACGTAAATCTCTGAGGTCACCATCTTGATATTGATCTTGTGTCCCCTAGCCACAAAAGAACCTCCGCGGGCTGCTTCTCAGCAGGTCCGGGGGAAGTGTCGTATTCCACACTTCGACGGGGTCCTATTTATAGCTGGAGAAGGGTCGGTTCCCGCCACCAAAAGTGCGCAAATCAGTCATCAACAAATTCAGAAAAGCCAGGAGGAGCCAACACGTGGAAGCTGATCAGGTTTGGAGGAGCTACCAGGTTGGCCGAACCACTTGTTCGGCTGACCTGGTAATCTCTCCAAACGGGTTGTGCATTCTCTAGGTGGCTGTCAGGTGGGTCCCTTGACTGTTTCTGGGCGTTACGCTGTTAGATCTTCTCGGATGCTCCTATAAGTGTGCTATTTGATCCATGTGCTGCCACATGTTAGTGTCTGATTGGCTGGGAAGATATTCTTTAGGATCCATTTCCTTAATTCACTTCAGTTCTATATAAAATACCTGCATGCACTAATTTCACCATGTACAAGTGGAACTAGGATATTTCTAACTATGATGTGTGTAAGAAATATTCATCCCTTCACATAATTGAGTTATATTGATGGTTGAAATTGGTATGTAACGACCGTCAACACCAAGATCCACATATAAGCCATATTTAGTTGTAGGATTAGTATGGGCAAATGCCTTGGTGAGGACATATTTTCACTACACACAAGGGAGTGATTGGGAGAATCGATTGAGGTACTTAGAATCTAAATTGAAACTCTCCGGAATTTAAGTGGAACTTGATATCTAGGCTATGCTTGCTCTATTTATTGTTCTATCTTTCAACTACCCATGAATACGAGAAGGCATAAGCCCCACAATGACTGGAGAAGAGTGAAGTACCATAGCCATTTTTTGCAATACTAGGTAGAGTATTTTGTTGTGCACTTGGTACTTTTGAAAGGTTAGAACATAGTTGCAACTCCTGATCATCAACCTAAAGTTTTGACTTTGCATCGGGACGAGCAATAGATAAGCTTGGGGGAGTTTGTTGACAACTATTATATACCAATTTCACCCGTCAATATAAATCAGTTATGTGAAGGATATGTTATTTCTTGCACACATCACCTTTCTACTTGACCTATTTTCACTTGTCCTTGGAAAATTAGTGCATACAGACTTTTTATACAAGAACTGAGGCAAAGTATGGGGAGCAATCCCGAAAGTTACCATCTCAGCCAATCAGGTGATGACACGTGGCATCACATAGATCAGATGGCCCACAAACAGACGTATTCGAGGAGATCCAACAGTGTATCAACCACATCAGTCAGGAGGACCCACCTGGAAGCCACCCTGAGAAAGCATAGGCCGTTTGGAGCCAAGACCAGGTCGACCGACTTGGTAGCGCTCCAAACTCGGTCTTCTACCACGTGTCGACTCCTTGTGGTGTCCTGATAACAATGAGGACTGATTTGTGCGCTAATTGTGGCGAGAACCAACGTATCTCCAGCTATAAATAGGACCCCATAGCACTAACTTCTCACACACACCACTTGAGCATCATTCTATTGTATACACTACTTTTCTTAGTCCTTAGAGGAGATAGGCTGTAGAGTGGAGAGTCTCTAGTCCCAAGTCCAAATTGGGAAGGATTAGAGGGAGTCTCTCTTCCCAATACGAAATCGGGAAAGGTATGGCTCATGTATTCCTTTTTATATTTATGACTTTATGCATAATAAAGATATTATCTTTAGTCTTCCATTATACATATGCTTGGATGAAAGGTTTTGTGTATGGTTGTGGATTCCATGTATGTGGTAGGAATAGTTTTATGATCATGCCCTAATGTTAATATCTTATCATCATAAACACTATAAACCCCCAGTATAGTCTATGTAGTTATGATATGATCATGTTAAAATGAATAAATATACTATGTTTCAACTTTGGTTTCAATGATGATTTAGTTCATTGCTTTAGTATGGCTTGTGTTGTGACTCCTCAGGTATTTTCTTAGTATTCTAGCATGGTGATAGGATAGTTAAGTAGCGTTGAATGTCTCGTAGACCCAATGATTGAAGAGGTAGGCAGTAGGTGGTGACAGTCCTACATGTCCTTTGTAATCCTCCACATTCGGCTATGCCACAGACTCTTGGCTGTCGTCCTAGTATTGTTAGGGGTAAACACGTGCTCGATGTGTTGAACAACTTAGCATAAAGATTCACCATGACATGCTCATCAGTACCTAACTTAGTCTATGTATATGTATACTAGAAGTATTGTAGGAGCAACTCACCCACTCTTAGTGTAATATTCACAAGGACCTATTTACCCTTTTAAGATAGATTTCTTAGGTGTGTGTCACACTACCCATATTATCAACTTACCTCTATCATGATAATTGATTAGTATCCCATAGCTTGATCATAAGAGTAGTGTGTACATTACTCATCACCTTCCTTTGGTATAAATAGGATACCCTTGGGAATGCTTATGGGTGAAATGCTACAATGGTATCTTTAGTGCACTTGCGGACCTCATCTCTTACTAGAGATCATCTGTGGTGTTAAGAAATACCAACAGCTAGCAACCCTTTCGGCTCAGGTGACCCCTCTTCTGGGTCATGTGACGTGGAGCCAGCTCAGAGGTGGCGCACTAGGAGAAGCCACTATGTGGCTCCTCCTCGGCTCCTGCAGACCGAGCAAATAACAAGGTCATTCGTCCGGTTGGCGATAGGTATGTAAATCTCTAACTGTTCAATTTAGGTCGTTTTGCAGTTTTAGACTTACGTATAATGATTTGACAATTGTTCTTAAAGATCTTGGTGCGATGACTCGTTACGGGTCAGGGACACAACTGGTAGGTGAACGGTGTTCTGGGTAGTTTGCTTCGTTTGCACTACCACGACGTTTTGAAGGATGTCCCTACCACGTCGTGGGATTATTACGTGACCGTCCAAGACCTTGCTCACGGCAACCTATAGGAGGCAACGTGGCTCGATTTCATGGTAAACATGAAATATATTTGTTTAATACAAATATATTATATCTTGAATACAAATGACTTGTAAATTTCTTCTTCCAGTCAATGTACTGTTTGGAGGACGAGGGCTAGTTGGACTACGCCAGGTCCGTGTTCCACAATAACGCCAGAAGCTCTTTACCCAGTATCTATCCAACGCCCGGATTCAAGCAACAAGAGAGTACCAGAAGATGCATTCGGGCGAGGTTTAGGGTGCGCTAGCAGTGTTCAGGATTGTGGCTACCACATACTTGATAGAGGAGCAGTATTGCGAAGGAAATTGCCAATTTCACTTCTGCATTATCTGAGTATGTAAACAATGTCTTCATAAAATAATAAATGTATGCAGGTCCATGTATCTTGGTTAGACAATCGTCTGGATGTGCATCGAGCCCTGGCTCAACTTTGGGTGAGCGAGGGGTTCATCACCAGATCTAGGACCTGTCGAGAGAGCTGAGGGTGGGACGGGAAGCACAAGTTTGGTGCGAACGGGTATCTCTGTCTCGCCAAATGCATGGTAAGTGTGACACCAATTCTATTCAAGTACTTTTAATATCTTCATTGTACTAACACGTATCCGTACAGGAGCACGAGAACGCTCAAGACCCAACCACTATACAAGTCTAGAAGATGGGTCACATGGGAAGTGACCCGTCACACCTCGAGCAACGGTGCTCTCAGGCGGCATCAGAGGCGATGGTAAGTCATCCTTTTACTTATATTGAATTCTTGTAAATAGTTTTGATAATATCATTTTTTGTCTTTTTAGGCAAGGCATGGGCAGGAGGTGGAGAGGCTTCGCGGCGAAGGGCTTGATTGGCAGAGCGCGCCAATCATCCCTCAATGCTCATATGCAAACAGAGCCGAGAAACCTCACAGACAGTGTGTTTTATGATTTATTTAGTTATTATCACCAACTTTGAGATATGAAAATTTCATAACATTTCTTCTGTCTGTAGGTTAGCCATCTTCGATTGAGTGGTCAACTAGAGGGAGGCGCAACCTTCCTTGAGAGCCTCTTCATCGTAGCAGGATGGGTCGAGCAGCCTTTCTAGCCGTGACCTGGAGCTCTAGAGTGTTCGGAAGGAGTTCTAGAGGATGCAAGAGGAGCTATGACTAGAAAGGGAGAGGCAAGCAGTGACCATTAGGGCTAGGGACGAATATCAAGACTCGTACATGCTACAGTGGCAAGCTGCCATGCAGGTAAGTCCTGAACGTTGTACATAATATTTCTAACATCTCAATGACTGTATGCGATAACACTTCACTTTTTTTCGCTGGCCACGGCCGCAGGATAGCAGCCCCTCTTTCCGCGGTGGGAGCCGCCAGTGATCATGCCGCCACAAGTGCCGATGACAGAAGCACAGGTACACAATTACTCAAACATAGCCAAAACTAGTTAAACTTTCTCAAACTTAGTAAAATTTAATCAAACTTACTCGAACATAGCAAAACTAGTTAAATGTGCTCAAACATAGTAAAATATGATCAAACTTACTCAAACATAGTGGAAAGTAGTTAAACTTGCTCAAACTTAGTAAAATATGATCAAACTTACTCAAACATAGCCAAAACTAGTTAAACTTGCTCAAACTTAATAAAATATGATCAAACTTACTCAAACATAGCCACGACAGGTTAAACTTGCTCAATGCTAGATTGTAATAATCAAATTTAGTCAAATATGCACTTGTAAACTTATAACTTGTTTAACTACATTTGTACATCATAGGGATCGGCGACAGAGGCTCACACTCTATCGCCGCAGCTACCAATACTTGGACGACGGCTTGAGGATGACTTCCCAGGCTCCAGAGGTTGCAGACGCCGTAGCGTGTATCATGGCGCGTGTGGTGTGTATATAGTATTTGTAATATAGTGTTTTGTGGATGGTTGATAGTGTTTATTATGATATTATTATGCTATTATCATTGCCTGTGTGAGTTGGCCATCAAGCCAGGGCTGGCCTCGAAGCCTGGACAACATTTTCTGTTTTTTTATAACAAATTAGCTTCCTTATTTACAATGGTTTCTAGTACCTAGCTGTCGTAAATAAGTCATTCTTTTTTATGATGGCCCTAACTGACCGTCCTAAATAAGCCACTCTTATTTACGACGGCTGTAACGGACCGTCGTAAATAAGGGACCTTATTTACAACAGCTTGGTTCACGGTCATCATAAATAAGCCCCTACGAGCTGCCATGTGGCTGGGGGCCTAATTGGTGACGAGCCTCCCTGGCCGTCATAAATAAGTTAATTTATGATGACATCAATTGTAAATTAGCTTATTTACGACTAATAATCGATCACGGCCTAAAACCCTCGTAAATAAGTTCTTAACGTCGTAAATAGCTTATCTATGATGGTATAGCCTTTATTACTGATGGTTTAGGCCGTCGTTAATCATCGGGATTCCTGTAGTGATTGTAGGTAAACCGAGCATCGTGTTGGGTAAAAAAATGAAGGGACCAATAAAATTATGACTAGTCAGCGGGAGCATGGAGCGGGAGTATAGAAGAGTAGCTCCTGAAATAAACTTCTTCTCACCACTTCCTCAGTCTGCTAGATGGCTGGTTATGGCCACACTACTCGATCGCCGTGCGCTCGCCCGCCAGCGCCACTTCTAAGGGTGGGCATTCTGTTAACCAACACATATCGGTTTGGTTTTTCGTTTTTTTCTTCAGAATTCGGTTTTTAAAAAATCAAAACCAAAAAAAGCATGCAAAATGAAAATCGGATCATCAGTTAATCGGAAAATTTGGTTTGCTTTTGGTTAACTGAAAAAAAAAACAGACTTCAACTCTCCCTGTTGATCCCACTCGATCAGGTCAACGGAGGCAGGGCACGGTAGCCATCCATGACGAGGCATATTGGCACAGCTCGTCTGACTGTGGCAGCAGCGGGCGATGGGCGGGAGAGGCGGCAGCGCGCAACGGGCATAAGTGTGACCACGCACGACGGGCGGAGAGGTGACAGGTGGCGAGGCCTTGGAGCAGCGCTGCCGGCAGAGTACTTGACGAGCGGTGGGCGGGGGTGCTCGTCACGGTGGGTGTTGGTTGCTTGGCTCGGTGTGGCGTGGTGGGTGTTGGGCACTCGGCGACAGGAGCACATGGCGGCTGGGCTCAGTATTTCGGGCAGTGGCGGCTCCATGCCCACATCAGGCAGAGGGAGGGGTTAGGGATGAGCTGGATGGTTAGGCCTTGGGCCAGAATAGGGTTAGGGTTGCTAGGAATGGACTAATATCTTCGGTTGGGATGGGCTGGAAACTGAAAAGATTAAGTCTATCGGACCTAATTCGGTTAACCGAAGAAAAAACTGAAAAAATCCGGTTTTCTAATAATGGAAAACGAAATCTATTTTGCTTGGACTGGTTTTGGTTAATTCAGTTTTGATTCTGGTTAATTCAGTTTTGATGTTCGGTTTTCGGTTGTTTTGTCCACCTTGGGCCTCTTCGTCGTCGTTGCCATGAAAATCAGAAGCTAAATATCTGTCATGCATCAGGAGCTCAAGCAGGGTAATGCATGCAAAAAACGAAAAAAATAGCTTGCACGTGCTAGTGGGCGATGCAAAAAAAATACGAACAAAAAATAAAGCGCCAAATGAACTAGCGCGCTAAGGCAAATTACAACCTACAATTCAAACAACATCAACGTCCACAAAAATGAAAAAGAACAAGTAGCTTCCAAGGTGTCGAACCCATGACCATATGAAACAAGGGTGATTGTCTGTACCATGCACAACAAGACAAGTACTAACTTCAAATGCCAACAAACTTTTTTAACATGGGTACAATGGGAAATTATTACACCCCTAATTAATCACTCCTTGATACCTGAGATCATGTCCAAAACGAATTATTTTTTGTACCCGGATGGATTATTGTAAATATGCACTAACCAACATCAATAATTTAATATCAGGGAGTAGTTACATTTTTTTTGAAAGGTCCGATCAGCGTTGTTCTTCAATATATCATAGGGAGAAATTTCAAATATATATGTTTACACGCCGATGAGACAGCGGTCAGCGGGGGTGTGAAAAGGAAAGGAAAGGAAAGGAAAGGTTCATGTCTAGGGACTCTGGTGGTAATCTCCAATGTAGCTTTGTTTCTTATTCAGGTGGTGGCCTCGTTGTGTAGCAGGAGTGCTCCGGCCTACATCCACAGTTGCGTCGAGTCCTTCATTTTGACGATGAGCTGCGAGATATCAGTCACCAAGTCATCAAAGACCCTCCTGTTACCCTTGGTCCACAGGATCCAGCATAGTAGGATTATCATCGTTTTCCTCTTCTTGGCTGCTAACGCCGGAACCGTGATTGAGGAGCTTCAGTGCCCATTCAATAGCGTATCTGTGGTGGTTGTAGGTTGCAGTTCTTGAACCCCCAGGAGCTGAGCTGCTCCCGACCAGACTGGTCGAGCCGCTGGGCATTCAGCAAATAGATGATGCGCCGTTTCCAGGCCCTGGTACCAGATTTGACAGAAGTATTGGTTTGGCCAACCCCGGTTTTGCAGCCTCGCCGATGTCCAAAGACGATCCTGAATTAGTAGCTAGTAGAAAACTTACATTTTGCAGGTGCCTATACCTTCCAGACGTGGTCGCCAAACCATGATTTTGTGCCCCCTTCGAATGCAAAAGGTAAGCCGATTTGGCTGAGTAGGTGCCCGAAGCTGTGCAGTTCCACTTCATAGTATCATGTTGATTATCCTGTGGATCAAAACCCGAGCCAAGCAGCAACAGTGAAAGCTCAGTCAATTCTCTGATTGCCTGCGAGTCGAGGTTGCGTGCCACATGTATGATCCATTCTTGGTTCACCAATGCTTGTTCCCCAGTTAACTTCTTCTTCATAGTGTTCTTATACAGCATTGGGAACCGCACGGCCAGAGGAGGACCATACAACCATTTGGATGTCCAGAAGCAAGTGCATCGCCCGTTGTGAATTGTGATTGTGGTCGTCACGGAGAAGAGGTCCCAATCTTGTTGGTCAACCGGGGGTTCCAGCTGAGCCCACGCCCGGTCCGGCTTTATCCAGCTGAGCCAAAGCCATCTAATTCTCAGCTCCCTACTGAACTTTGTTAAATCTATTCTCGATAGTGTGCTTGTATTATTATGAGGGTCAAAGGCCACAATATATAGAGATACCTGAGATTACAATTATGCAAAGAACCCATCAGACAATGGGAAAAATACAATATACTCCTATATCTCTAACACCCCCCTAAAACTAATAGCAAATCACGAACACTGACTTTGAAGAGGTAAAAACAATGCTAAGCTCGGGTTTGTGCCTTCGTGAAGAAATCAGTCAACTGAAGCTCCGAAGGCACATCCTGAAGATCATCAACATCATGCTCGTGTATAAGAAGCATCAACACCAATATGCTTGGTAAGCTCATGCTTGACGGGATCAAGAGCAATGTTGATAGCACCTGTACTGTCAGACAAGAGAGGAGTCGGCGTAAAAACAGGAACACCAAAATCTCCAAGCAACTATTGTAACCAAGTAACTTCTGCAGTCACAAGAGCCATAGCATGCAACTCAGCCTCTGCACTCTAATGAGAAACTGCTACCTGCTTTTTAGTCTTCCAAGCAATGAGGGAACCACCAAGAAAAACAGAATAAGCTAAAAGAGGTCGACGATCTGAGGAATCACTAGTCCAAGTAGCATCAGAATATGATGTGAGCGTGGAAAGAACAAGCATCTAGAAATAGTCCCACAAAGATAACGCAAGACACGAAGCAATTAACTCTAGTGGACTTGGGTGGGAATAGACACAAACTGACGCTGAAGGTGAATTGAATACGAGATATCAAGACGAGTGAAACCAAGATAAACTATACTTCCAACAATATGACGATAATGAGTAGGATCATCAAGAGGCTCACCATCAGTGGCTCGAATGTGAACGTTGAGCTTCATGGGAGTCTTGATAGTGCGGCGATTAGTAAGGGAAGCCCGACTAACAAAATCCTGAATGTACTTCTCTTGAGACAAATTAATTCCCTCAGAGGTAGAGGAAACCTCAATCCCAAGAAAGTAACAAAGTGGACCAAGATCTAACATAAGAAACTGGTCACTAAGAGGAGCCTTCACGAAGGCTATGTACTCAGGGTCATCTCCAGTGATGATCATATCATCAACATAGAGAAGAAGAAGAGTACGACCACGAGACGAGGTATGCACAAAGAGCGCACGATCATGAGCACTAGCAGAAAAACCAACAGTAGTAATCACCGACGCAAAACGCTGAAACCAAGAACGGGGAGCATGCTTGAGGCCATAAAGGGAGTGATGAAGGCAACAAACCACACACTCAGGAATAGAATACCCAGGCAATAGCTGCATGTAAACCTCCTCACACAGCTCACCATTAAGAATGGCATTCTTGACATCAAGCTGAAAGATGGACCACTCACACAGAGGCCACAACAAGAAGAGTGTGAACAATGGTCATTTGATCAACGGGAGCAAATGTCTCATCGTAGTCACGGCCATGTTCCTGCTAGAAGCCACAAACAACTAGTCGAGCCTTATAACACTCAAGAGAACCATCAGAGCGAGTTTTAACCTTATAGACCCACTTGCAGGTGATAGGGAAAACACGTGGGGAACAGGGCACAAGATCCCATGTGCTGGTGCGCTCAAGAGCAACAATCCTATCAGCCATCGCATGTTTCCATTCCAGATGAGGAACAACATTATGACACGTAGCGGGTTCAGAAAGAACAATAGCAGCAAAACTAGAAGGGGAGTACTGATCAGGAGGCTGACGAGAGACACTGTGGGACGCAACACTCAGTGTGAGGGAGGTACACAAGCAACGGATGTATCTGGAAGGAATAAGAAAGAAATTGGATCGACCAAAGATACAAGAGAAGTATCTGAAGAAGGGTGGTGATAGAAAGGACGCGTCTCATCAAAGACAACATCTCGTGCATAGCACACACAACCAAAAAGACAAAGGCTGGTATTGTCAAGCGTCTTGCCAGTAAGACGCGAAAAAGGAATATAAGACCGAAGAGCAAACAAAAGCTGGATGTTAATCATGTAAGTGGTAGTAGAAACAGCCTCGTCCCAAAAGTGAGGAGGACCAGAGGAAGCAAGCAGAAGAGTGCGAGCAGTCTCAAGGAGATGTCGATGCTTGCGCATGGCCACACCATTTTGTGCATGAGTGATAGGACGAGAGCCTCTAGTTGTTTCGAACACAAAGCTACAACTAGACCCTCTAGTAAATTAAAGCAATGAACCCACAAGTAGCTACTTGTGCAAACTACCTTGAATTGGGAATCAAACATGAAATGATTTCACAAAGGCTTACATGATTTTGAATCAAATATTTGTAGGGGTACAAGTGTAGAAGAGGGACTTGACAAGCCCAAGCCTCCTTCTCCTAGACTCTTCACCACACTCTCCTTCTACTTGACAGCCTGACTACTCTAAACCTTAGGAGTGGTATTCTATTCTCAACTTTTGGTGTGTGTGTGTGTGTGTGTGTGTGTGTGTGTGTGTGTGTGTGAAGTGAGGCGTGGGGTGTTATTTATAGGTGGAGTAGGGCCGGTTCCTGCCACCAAATGTGCGTGAATCAGTAATTATCGTCTTAAGGAAGCCGGGAGGAGCCAACACGTGTCGATTGATCAAGTTTGGTGCTAGGACCAGGTCGGCCGACTAGTGGGTTCGGCCGACCTATTCAGTGCTCCGTTGGAGTTGTGTTTTCTCCAGGTCACTGACAGGTAGGTCCCCCTTACTGATATAGGTGATATACTGTTGGATGGCCTCAAATACTTCTGTTTGTGGGCAATTTGATCCATGTGATAACACGTGGCGTCGCCTACTTTGTCAAAACCGATTTTAATAGATTACTCCCTGCATGTCTTTGTATTTTTGTGTACAAATTCATCTGCATACAAATAAACACCAACACTTGTGGAATTGGTTAGATTTTAGCCCTACCACTACGTTGTGTTTCTTGTTTGGGCACATTATGAGGTGAATTGACGATATAAATATGACACTTAAGGACAATCAACAAACTCCCCCACACTTAGTCCTTTGCTCCTCCTCGAGTGAGGGCAAGAAGAAGAACTAAGGTGCTGTCATAAATTTTCTATAAGTTAGAAAATGAGAGTACTAGATGTTTCAATTCATATCTTAATTCATGAATTGCCTCTTTGGAATGTTGCTACCACATCAATCTTGGTGGTTGAAGAGTAGAATGGTTGGAATGTAGTTCCCTTGGATATTCTCCTGCTGAATGTTTTGACAATTTGCTATATTCGAAAAGTCAAAGAAACAATTGTGTTTATCTCTTTGAGTCTCTCAAAGTGTTTTGATCCTCACCTAGGCATGTTTCGACAATTTTGTCCCTATACTAAATATGGCTATATCTGGAGCTTGGTAGGTGATAGGAAAATTGGTCCCGATCTTTCGAAAGGTAATGGGTAAGTCGATCGATGGAGATCTCGACGTTGATGATCCGAGGCTCTCGAGTAGAACACGAACAGCCCCTGCAATCACTACACCACCGCTCCGTTGGTTATCAACCGTGCTTCACACGATTGACCTCGCCAAGAAGGCTAATCCCTGCACGTGCAACCGAGAACACAAGCAAGAACGTAGAAGACACAATCTAAAATCGTGAAGTTGGGGTTTCACAAACCATAGAACGGCGATATTATAAATCTAAGCAAAACCCAATTGTTCATGGCGGCTACTATGGAGTATATATAGGTGGGAGGACGTCCAAGGGGGTGTTGGGGTCGTGACCTAACCCTAACACACGAAAATAATGGACTTAGACTTGATACAAGGCCCAATGGCCCAATACGGTGGCGCAGCACCGTGACAGATTCTGTACTTGATTTTGTTTTGACGATTCCCGACGACTCCGAAGGAATTTTGACATGGGACCAGTGCCATTGGAAAGGTTATCCTCTCCCCTTTCCGTGCATATGTAGGACGTCCAAAACGGAGTTCGTATGCGTCCTGGACGTCCGTTTTAGTGCGTACTGCTCCTGGACTCCGAGTTGGATACGATTTGGAGTTTGGTTCGGTTTCCATCTTCTTTGAACGAATTCTCTGGTCTTCCACGTCCCTAATACTCCCTCCAAGTACTCCTTGAACCTCTCCATGGATCCTAATCACAAATAAATCATTAAGTAGCAATTTATGCTCAAAAACATATAAGGAAATATATAAGAACAAGTTCACCTCTGAAATTAATTGTTGTGTATGAACTCTATTGATTGCATCTTGTATGTTCAATGGAGTGTTGTGTGTATCCAAAGAAGTGATGTCCTCATCATCCTCCCCTTCTTGAATTGGAGTCGTCCTCGCCTCAAGTTCATCTTCTATCATGTGTGGGTCCATACGTGCAACGCCATCAAATCTTCTTGTAAGCATGAAAGGAGGAGGCCAAGGTGGTGGACGGCATAGTGCACCATCTTGATCTTGTCCATCAAATAAGAGTGCACATTCACTTGAGCCAGGATCCCAAACAAATAAACATTGTGTCATATTTGTAGGTGCAATAATAATATGCATGATCTCATCATTCTCCCCTTCTTTATGACAAGCCGTCCTCGGCTTGCTCGTATGCCCAGCAAAAAGTCTTGCTTTGGGGGTAGAGTTTAGGCCCAAGTGAGCACTGTCCATATTGCATAACCGCAGTGAAAAATGTTTTTGTTGTCCCTGCTGCAAGGAAAAAATACTAGAAAAACTTGACAAGATATTATTAGCATTAGTACATTCATTTACTTGACCATGTTGTTGCAGCACAAAAGGAGCTTCCTCATTTGAACATATGTAAACTTTATGCACCATAAACATACCACTATGTTCATATTTGCCTATAGCATAAAAATATTTCTACTTAACAAAGGCAATTGAGACAGAAAATATTATCTTCTCTACGATATCTAGATCACAAAGAGTGTCAAATTCAATATAGCCCAAAGTATTTAGAGAAGATAACAATTTCAGCTCATCTCTTTCACATGTAGTTGGGATCAAATGCTTAATTTCAGCACAAGTGAGTAATAAAGTATCAAATTCATTTGGTTGTTCTAGCATAGGTACAATATAATTATCAGCACACAACTCATTTTTGTTGTAAGAATCAGTAGGAAAATCAACTAATGGTAAAAGTGTATTATGAAAAGGTTCATCTTGTTGCTGCTCATCGATAGTATGATTGGTAGCAAAATTCAGCACATCTGAAAATGTCATACCTTGGTTAACTGTATAGCATTGTCCATTAACACTACTCTCATTTTCAGCAAGAAATTCAAATGCATTATGAGTTGATTCATCAAAAAATTCAGAAGAGTTGTTCAACACCTCACTCTCATTTGCATCTACATTTATTTGTTCATGTTCCTGCACAAGGTTAGGCAAAGGAGGAGGTACAACAGGAAAATTCTTCTCAAGTTCATGTATTTCATCTTTGCAATTAGATACATTAGCAAAAGTTTCTCGCATAAGAATTTTCATATCTTTCCATGTTCGAGGTTTTTCTATATCGCTTAAGTTGTCCCACCAAGTTAATGCACAATCAACTAACGCACTAGAAATATTTTTAATCTTTCTCCTCTCACACATATGCATTTTTCCAAAATTTTTATCCAACTCTATTTCCCAAGCAATATATTCATCGTAACCAAAACCATCATAAGAAGGAAGAGATGGGAGAATGTAATTACTTCTTGTGGAAGGTGTTGTAAAAGTGGTCTAAATGTCATGTGAATCCTTGGTTGATGTTTGATTTTTACTGAGCAACTCCATCGTCGTCTTCATCATGTCCATCATCTCAGCATATAGTGCATGATTCTTGCTTTTACCTGACATTGTTAGTAGAAAACAGAAGACAACACAAAAAATATGTTATCCCTATCAACTACAAAGGATAATGGCAAAATGGAAGTGAAATAACACACTCTCAAGCGTCTTACCACGCTCTTACAAGTGTTCTTACTGACACTGCAGGTGGCAAACGGTGGACGGTATGAAGAAACCAATGAAGCATGGGATGATTGCAAAGGTGTATCGATTCTGCTCAAGAGTAAGGTGTAGCTTGGATGGCACTTTCTATGTAGCAAGGATTAGCAACAATAAAATCAGATAGTAAAGTTGAATAAGTGTCCAAAGTATTTGTCAAAGTTGCTGGCCTAAATGTGTTCCTAGTAGTTCAAGCTAGCAAGACATGAGACAAAACTAAATGACACAAAGAATGCAAGCACTTCTGTTTTTTTGTTATTTTTTTCCTCTTTTTTTTGTGCGGCTTTTGTTTCTTGTTTTGCACTTGCCTTTATCTTTTTTCTTCCTTTTTTTTTTCAGAAGGTGCTGCAAGGGAAGAACACAATGAAAATCAATCCAAGATATCTCGTGTGTCTGTCGCAGATTTTCTGCTCAATCTTCCAAGGACAAATAGGCACACTTATAGGCTCTAAATTAGAAAACATAGAACAGAAAGATTGTAGATATATAACTCATCTTTAATTTCAATATATGGAAGACCTATTTTGGAAAAGAACAATAGGAGATACTGCCCCCGAAATACAGACTGTTCAGAATTTTTAGGTCAATAACAGATTCGTATCTAATGCAATTTCGACATCAATAACTATATTTTCTGGGCAAATGATGAATAATAAAGTTATAGAACTTCTTAAGCTTTCCATAAAGTATAAGAACACGAAAATCCGAGTTTGTATGAGCTAGATATGATGAAAATACTGAACTGGACAGAGATGAATCTAATCTGGACGTGATGACGTGATTCAAAAGGATCAATCAACACAATGCAAAACTCAAACTAAGACTAAAAACACTTCTAAACCAGCAATATGACTCAACCACGGACACAAACTCAACAAAACCAAACTGAATAACAAAGTTGCAAAGGCTCAATGTGGTTTGGACAAAGTAATGTACAGATCTACTAAACTGCAAGTTTTTTTGTGGCTTTTTTGTGGACTCTAGGTATGAAAAACAAAACTAATGTAATGGATAGATGAATTACCTAACGGGCAACCTGGAAATCTGATACCAATTGATAGGAAAATTGGTCCCGATCTTCCGAAAGGTAATGGGTAAGTCGATCGATGGAGATCTCGACGTTGATGATCCGAGGCTCTCGAGTAGAACACGAACAGCCCCTGGAATCACTAAACCACCGCTCTGTTGGTTATCAACCGTGCTTCACACGATTGACCTCGCCAAGAAGGCTAATCCCTGCAAGTGCAACTGAGAACACAAGCAAGAACGTAGAAGACACGATCTAAAATCGTGAAGTTGGGGTTTCACAAACCATAGAACGACGATATTATAAATCTAAGCAAAACCCAATTGTTCATGGCGGCTACTATGGAGTATATATAGGTGGGAGGACGTCCAAGGGGGCGTTGGGTTCGTGACCTAACCCTAACACACGAAAATAATGGACTTAGACTTGATACAAGGCCCAATGGCCCAATACGGTGGCGCAGCACCCTGACAGATTCTGTACTTGATTTTGTTTCGATGATTCCCGACGACTCCGAAGGAATTTTGACATGGGACCGGTGCCATTGAAAAGGTTATCCTCTCCCCTTACCGTGCAAATGTAGGACGTCCAAAACCGAGTTAGTATGCGTCCTGGGTGTCCGTTTTAGTGCGTACTGCTCCTGGACTCCGAGTTGGATACGATTTGGAGTTTGGTTCGGTTTCCATCTTCTTTGAACGAATTCTCTGGTCTTCCACGTCCCTAATACTCCCTCCAAGTACTCCTTGAACCTCTCCATGGATCCTAATCACAAATGAATCATTAAGTAGCAATTTATGCTCAAAAACATATAAGGAAATATGTAAGAACGAGTTCACCTCTGAAATTAATTGTTGTGTATGAACTCTATTGATTGCATCTTGTATGTTCAATGGAGTGTTGTTTGTATCCATAGAAGTGATGTCCTCATCATCCTCCCCTTATTGAATTGGAGTCGTCCTCGACTCAAGTTCATCTTCTATCATGTGTGGGTCCATACGTGCAACGCCATCAAATCTTCTTGTAAGCATGAAAGGAGGAGGCCAAGGTGGTGGACGGCATAGTGCACCATCTTGATCTTGTCCATCAAATAAGAGTGCACATTCACTTGAGCCAGGATCCCAAACAAATAAACATTGTTTCATATTTGTAGGTGCAATAATAATATGCATGATCTCATCAGTAGGGATAAATGTGGCACACATTGCAATTCTATATTACTAAGTCAAAAACTTGATTCTATGAGAGACCTATGCAACAAAGAATTTGATAAAGAAAATCCTTGTGCACATGAATGGAACGGATAAATGTGGACTCCATGGTTTTCTCTCTTTAAGGATGAAACATGGCTATTTTATTACTTTTTTTTGGCATACTTCCTCTTTTGAAGAGTATATGCTTTTTTTCATAGCCATGTCTTCTACTCCTTTTTATTTTTCTAGAGAGATTTTGATAACCATAATGTATGGAGTTTATTTATTGTATGGATGAATGGTGGGGGCAAATTCTCAATATGAGATATTTTGCATGAATAGGGTGCACAAGAATTTCTAAGTCAAAAGTTCATGCATGTCACTGAATTGGGTCATGATTTTGACAAAGTTCAATGAACAGACAAGTGGCATATGCATGTGGTTTTCAGGAAATTGTGTCATATGTCCTTGGTGTGTATTTTAAATTTCCAATGAGAGAATCAGGCAAAGTTCAAGACTCCAAATTTTTGCAAACATCAAAATCAATTTCAAGTAAAGAGATATCTCCTCGAATAACTCATTTACCATATCATACTAGTCAAATACTTAGATGATGTGATGAGTAGTTTAGGCCCAATCTTCCAAAAGGTAAGTCGTTTGGAGTGGAGAACTTGATGTTGATGATCCGCAACACTCGAGCAGTTCGAATACCCCTGCAATCACTACCCACTACTAAGTTGGTTACCAACCATGCTGCACACTTGACCTTGCCACGAAGGCTAATCACTGCGAGTGCAACCAAGAACACAAGCAAGAACGTCGAAGACACGATCTGAAATTGTGAAGTTGGGGTCTCACAAACCTTAGAACAGCGATATTATTGATCTAAGCAAAAACCACCGAATATGACTGGCGGCTGCAGTATTTAAAGGCTAGGGTTCAGCCAAAACACGCTTAGACGCGTCCCTAATGGACTCATATGAGATTCAAGGCCCAAAGGCACGATTCAGTGGCGCAACACCAGACAGAAATCTGGACTTGACTTTTTTCGACGATTCCCAATGACTCTAGAGGAATTTATAGGTGGGACCAGAGCCATTGGAAAGTTTATCTTCTCCTATTTCTGTGCGTATGTGGTATGTCGAAAACAGAGTCCGTATGCATCTTGGGCGTTTGTTTTAAGGTGGACTACTCTTGGACTCCGAGTTGAACTCGAGTCCGAGTTGTAAACTGATTCCATCAAATTGTGGACGTCCCAGCTGCTTCTCCACATTCCCAAGGCCTCTTCCCTTCACTTGTTGATCTTATCCATTGTTCCTAACAACAATTAAATCATCACATAGCAATGTATTCTCAAACTCACATTCAAAGGAAGTTAGGAGCGAGTTCACCTACTGATTTATTAACCATGCTCGTGCTATTGTGATTGGTCCTTGCAGTTCAATATGCGTCTATGCTGTTGTGATGTCCTCATCGTCCTCCCTCTCTTGAATTGGAGCCATCCTCGACTCAACTTCTCCCAAGTACGGTCGCAAATCTGAAATGTTAAATGTAGGACTAACCCCAAAATTGGGAGGCAACTCAAGCTTATATGCATTATCATTAATCTTTTCAACAATTTTAAAAGGACCAGCAGCTCGTGGCATAAGTTTAGATTTTCTCAAGTCAGGAAATCGCTCTTTTTTCAAATATAACCACACCATATCACCCGGTTGAAGTTTTACTTCTTTTCTACCTTTACTACCTGCAATCCTATACTTCTCATTCATCTTTTCAATATTTTTCTTTGTAGTTTCATGCATCTTAATAATGAATTCAGATCATTGTGTAGCATCTAAATTTATAGTTTCAGGAGGAGGCAGAGGTAGTAAATCAATAGGAGCACGGGGATTGAAACCATACACTACCTGGAATGGACTTACCGTTATCGTGGAGTGAACGGATCTGTTGTAAGCAAATTCTATATGTGGTAAACACTCCTCCCACAACTTCAAATTTCTTTTCAAGACAGCCCACAACATAGTGGATAAAGTACGATTAACTACCTCGGTTTGTCCATCTGTTTGTGGGTGACATGTAGTTGAAAACAGCAACTTGGTACCACAAAGTTCTCCAAAAATGACCTAAAATTTTTGCATCACGATAGGAAACAATGGTATTTGTCAACCATGTAAACGAACAATTTCCGTCATAAATAAATCAGCAATGTGTGAGGCATTATCATTCTTATGACAAGGTATAAAGTGTGCCATTTTGGAGAAACAATCAACAACTACAAAAATACTTTCCCTCCCCCTCTTAGTCCTAGGCAATCACAAAACAATGTCCATGGAAATATCCCCCCAAGGTACACTAAGATTAGCAAGAGGCCTATAAAGACCATGAGGGTTAAGTCGAGACTTACCTTTAATGCAAGTAGTGCATCGTGACACGTAGCACTCGACATCACGCCTCATCTTCGCCCAAAAGATGTTTGTGGACAGCATGTCTTCAGTTTTATTCACTCCAAAATGTCCCATCAAACTTCCTCCATGTGCTTCCTACAAAAGTAGTAGACGAACGGAGGTAGCTGGAATGCATAGCTTGTTAGCACGATAGAGGAGACCCTCTCGCAACACATATTTATTCCAAGTTCTTCCTTCTATAAAATTTTCAAAAGCATCTTTGAAGTCCAAATAAGTAGGATATAATGCTTTTATTGTTTCCAAACCAAATATTTTATGGTTTCCAAACCGAAGATTTTATGATCAAGGTGGGACAGCATGGTATAACATCTAGATAATGCATCGGTAATGACATTTTCCTTCCCTTTCTTATGCTTAATGATGTATGGAAACGACTCTATGAACTCAATCTATTTAGCATGCCGTTTATTCAGATTGGTTTGACACTTAAGATACTTCAATGATTCATGATCGGAATGTATGATAAACTCCTTAGACCAAAGATAATGTTGCCAAGTTTGTAATACTCGCACTAAGGCATACAATTCCTTATCATAACTAGAATAATTCAGAGAAGGACCATGAAGTTTTTCACTAAAGAAAGCACGGGTTTACTCCTTGTATGAGAACACCTCCAATACCAATGCCGCTTGCATCGCATTCTAGCTCAAAGGTCTTATCAAAATCAGGAAGTTCTAGCAATGGTGCTTGTGTAAGCTTCGATTTGAGAGCATCAAAAGCTTGTTGCTGTTGTTCGCCCCATGGAAACAGCACCCTTCTTCGTTAGCTCATGTAGAGGTGCTGCAATGGTGCTGAAATCCCGCACAAAACGGCAATAAAAACTTGCAAGACCAAGATAACTACGAACCTGGGTGACGTTTGTTGGGGCTGGCCAGCTAGTGACCGCTTCAATTTTTGCCTCATCCATCTCAATTCCGTGCGAGGAAATGACATAGCCAAGAAACGAGACTTGATTGGTGCAAAAGAAGCACTTTTCGAGGTTACCAAACAAACGTGCATCTCTTAAAACAGTAAAAACAACACGTAAATGATCAAGATGTTTATCATATGACTAGCTGTAAATGAGGATATCATCAAAGTAAACACCACAAATTGTCCAATGAAAGCACGTAAAACCTTGCTCATTAATCGCATAAAGGTGTTGGGTGCATTAGTTAAACCAAAAGGCATGACTAACCACTCATAAAGTCAAAACTTGGTTTAAAATGCAGTTTTCCATTCATCCCCTAGTGCAATTCTCATTTGGTGGTAACCACTACGCAAGTCAATTTTTGTGAAGATGATAGCACCACTAAATTCATCAAGCATGACATCTAAGCGAGGAATAGGATAACGATATCGAATGGTGATGTTATTAATCGCTCCACAATCAACACACATGCGCTAACTACCATCTTTCGTAGGAACCAAAAGAACAGGAACGGAACAAGGGATATGGCTTTCACGAATGTACCCGCGGTCCAAAAAATCTTGGACTTGTCGCTGAATTTCATTAGTTTCCTCTAGATTCGCCCTGTATGTTGCACGATTAGGCAAGCTTGCTCCTGGAATCAAATCAATCTTGTGTCCAATGCCTCTCATGGGTGGTAAACCAGGGGGTGTCTCGGAGGGAAACACATCCTCAAACTCCTGCAAAAGGTTAGCAACAGCAGGGAGCAATGCAATAGACAATTCATGAAGTGAAAACATGGCTTCTTTGCATACTAAAGCATAGCACATCCCCTTAGCATCGAATAAATTAGCAAGGTCAGATTTAGTTACGAGCAACGATGGTGATTTTAACTTAATGACTTGCTGTTTTTCAGATTCTAGTTTTATTGCTTTGCCATCACAAATTTTACTCTTCTCAAGATGCACAATTTCAGCAGGAGAGTCATGGGGAGCAAAGTGATTTTCTTTCCTTTATGCATGAGAGTATATTTATTAGTTCTACCATGATGAATAGCATATGTATCAAATTCCCAAGGACGACCCAATAAAAGAGAACATGCATCCCTAGGTACGACATCAAAATCAGCAAAATCATGGTAAGAACCAATTGATAAAAATATATTCTTGCTGTTTGTGTTACCCGAACCTTACCACTGTTGTTGAACCATTTAATGTGGTATGGATGAGGGTGTGCTCTTGTTGTCAAACAAAGTTTCTTGACGACGTCCGTGTTCACCAAGTTATTACAGCTACCTCCATCAATTATAGTGTGTAGACGGCAGTCCTTGACGATGAGAAACATGTGGAAGAGGTTGTGTCATTGTAGCTTGTCGTCGGCCTACACTTTGGAGCTCAAGACATGCTGCACAATGATGCTCCTATAGTTCTCCATTGCCGTTGTACCAAGTACCTCATCTTCAGTGTGTTCGTCATTTGGATCTGTAAAGTTAGTAGCAAGAGAATATTCATCTTCAACATCCGAAGTACTATCATACTCGCTATCGTCGCATGCTATGTATGCTCGTTTGCTCGGGCAATCTCTCATCATATGACAAAGCCCCTTGCAGCGGTAACACTTAATGTCAGAAGTACGACTCATAGAAGGAGTGGACAATGAAGGATCTAATGATGTCGCCTTGCTACACTCCGGCACGCGAGAAGGTGGAGCAGGAGTTGTAGTTCGTTGGCCGCCATTGGATGGTGTACTGGCTGCACGGAGGGTCGAAGATGGTGCTGTTTTGGATGGTGTAGACATCGAACGCGGCGTGAAGTTGCTCCTCGTGTGTTGTTGCTGTTGTTATCGGCCCTACAATTCTTTGTTTGCCAACATAGCAAGCGGAAACAATCTGTTAACAATATCATATTCCTTGTAATCAACAATGTCCTAAATTTCACGCCTCAGCCCCACATAAAAACGAGCTATTTTATCATCCATGTCCTCTACTACCCCATAACGCAGCATACCCTTTTGTAACTCTTAATAATACTCCTCTACGGACATGTTACCTTGGTCTAGGCGCTGCAATTTTTTGTGAAGGTTCCGCTAAAAGGATGGAGGAACAAATCGAACACGCATAGCTTCTTTTAATCTATCCCATATTGGAGGATCAGTTCTTGTTTTAACAAGTTCATTCCACTGTATGATAGCAAAGTCCTTAAACTCACTAGTGGCTTGACGAACTCTATGTTGTTCAGGAACAATATGGGCATTAAATTTTTGCTCTACTGTCATCTCCCAATCAAGATAAGCCTCAACATTATAAGCACTAGAAAAAGAGGATATAATAAATTTCACATTAGCAAAAGGATCATCGGGAGGACGATTATAATTGTTATGATGATTATTACCTCCCATACCTCGACGATAAAGTTGCAGTCTTGGCTGATTGTTGTAATCTTCCATATCATCATAAGCATTGTCTTCATGTCTTACAGCGAGAGGTAACCGAGCCTCAAGAGTATTCATCTGAAGAGCAAGGTCATCAAGTTGGCGAGTCAAGTTCGCCAATTACTCCTCCGTTGATGCGTTGTATTTGGCGAACATATCTGTCATGGCCTTCATCATATCACGTAACTCAGCATGTTCAACACATTCGTCATCATTGTTTTCTCCTTCCATTCTTAGTAGAAAACAAAACACAACAAAAATATGTTATCCCTATCAACTACAGTGACAATGTGAAAGGTGGAAGAAAACAATCTCTCTCGCTCAGGTGTCATACCACACTCTTACAAGTGTTCTTACCAACACAACAGGTGGTGTGGACGGTGAGATGAACCAATGAAGCGTGGGGTGATTGCATAGGTACCTGTTATGCTCAAGATAAAGGTGGAGCTTGGATAGCACAATATGGTGGCTAATGAGCAGAAATCGTTAACAGGTAAACAAAGTTGAATAAATATTCAATGTAGGAAACTGTTGCTGGTCACCCAAGTGGTCAAAGTCCTAGCACAACACAAGGAAGTAGTAAGGCAAAAGGAAGACAAAATGATATAACCAACAATCACAACACAAGTAGTATAGGCCAATTGCTTTAATATGTGTGCTCTTCACTATTTTTTTTCTTCTTTGAAATATTTTTTGATATTTTTTCTTTACTCAGGAGCACAAAAATATGAAGCATACAAATTTGCAGCTCAATTGAATGTAATATGCATAGAAAATAAAGAAGATTCTTTAAAATTCGTGTTGAAACTTCGGACGTCGGATAGCCTATCTTCCGAGGGGAATTTGGGCAATTTAATATTCGCCATACGCGGCAAAGCCGCGGAAAACCAGATGTGAAATTTCGCGTAGATCAATTTGAAAAATAAAATGGCCCGATCTCGAGTTCGTATGCGAAAGTTATGGCCGTTTTAAGGTATGCTGTCCGAGTTACGATTTTTGGATGTTGATTCTAACTCGGTTTGAGAACAGAACTCGCAATCGGTATGAAAACTGTCGAAGTGCTAATGCGACACTTCCCCCAGATCCGCTAAGGAGCAACCGCGGAGGTTCATGTTCGGTAGGGCTTAGGCCTCAAACTAGTGTTCTAGCGGAAGAGTATGTGACACGGTGGTTTTACGTGGTTCGGGGCGCAAGGAGCGTAACACCGTAATCCACAGTGGATTGTATTGCTGGTGAGTGTGTATGTGTGTGTGTGTGTGTGTATCGGGGATTCTGAGTCTGGTCTCCTAGTCTGAGCGGACCAGACAAGATGTCTAAGTCGGTGGCTGCTCAGTCCTTTTATAGTCCAAGGTCGCACAACTTACAAGTGGGGCCCGAGGCCCGACAGGTGGCCCCGGGGTGATCTTATCCTGTACAAGATCTAAGGCTTCTTGCGTAAGCTTGCTTTGACCGCGCCTTGAAGACTAGTTGTCTTGCCGCGTGTGCCCATGATGTTCAACACACATACACGAGTGCATTCACAAAAGAGTATACAGAAAATTACCACAGCACCAGATTAATTAACCAAATTTTATTACACAACCATATTATCCTCGAATACAAGCACTAATTATTATTAATAACAAGTTCAACTAATGCAGCGGAAATAAACTAAATAAGCAAACTAAACAGCTAGGCAGCATAAGCAATAGGGTAGTGCAGCTCCAATCCACACCACAGGCAAAGCTGAAGGTAGACACGGCCTAGAACTCCGCATTATCGCCATTAAACTCCCAATCTTGACCTGCAACTGTTGGCGGGGGATTGCAAGAGTGAGTACATGTCGTACTCAACAAGTGTGGAAAGTATGACATGTGGCTGATTCAAATGACGAATATAATAATGGTAGAGTGCTGAAAAGTACATTAAAACATTTGAAAAGCAATATATTACATGTATATGAAATAAACCCATCATAAGCCATGTAGTTATCTTAATACTAGTCCATAATCCATATCCATCATCTTATACCAATATCCATATTCGATACCAGAATTCAATTCATAACCATCCATAACCATAATACCAACCATAACCATCCCAAATCTCAATTTTCCTATAATCATGTGAGGGTCCAGGTTGCTCATAACTAGGAGCATGACTATCATGATAGTTTTAGACACACTCTGCAGAGGTTGTACCGCTTTACCCACGTGTTTGTGATTTTATCACCTTTCGATGACTATAGAATCTCCATTACGCCGTCTCACACTTTCGTAGCTGTGTGGCCAAGAGATCACAAAATAGCCATTACAAAGGGATTACTAGCCTATTTAGACCCCATTGAGGTTTCACCGGTGGCGATGTCTCCAACTGAGCACATCATCAACCAAGGGCCCCCTCTTGAGCCATTCGGATCCCAGGTAGTCCCACCAATCACCAACAACCCCAATCCGACTACCCCTTCCCCGAGAATCCTTAATGGTCCAAATAGCACTGGTAAAGCCCTAGTTAATCAGCTACGCCGCACCCATACTTGGCCTCGTGGTGGCACTGTAAATCCTGGATGGTCGCTCCACGAACTGGTCCTTAGATCTAAAGCAAGCAACCGACCATACATCCAACCCATCCACATACCAGGATTTCTTAGATCACCCAATACCATATCATATTAACCGGTTCATGTTAATCATAATCTCATAAATGCATAATTAAGTTATGTGGTATAGTTGTGTTCCCATCCCAATTAATTAAGAGAAGCAAAAAGGGTAAAAAGCCCATCCCGACTCTCTACCATGAATTCCAGGTGACAAGGGTGGTTAAACAAATATAGTAAACTTCCTATCATAGGATTTTCCATCAAATTGACACAGCATGCAGTTTTGTAAACAAAACATTTATTGTCAAAACAGGATCAATATGCTTCAAGGACACTTGCCTTGCTCTTGGGATTGATTCGAGTCAAATCCTACAAACTCTTGGTGCTGGAGATCCTCCGCGGCACTCTCTAGTGCAAATCCGTCTAATTCGCACAATAAACATACAAACAAGAAACACAATCAAAGAGTGCACAAATATTACTCAATATGACATGACATGCATGATTAATGCAAATGCAAGGTAGAACTTGTTAATATATTGCTTTTAAATGATCACTATCTAGTTCTAATAGATTTTAACAAGTTTATACAGGTTTGGATGTGATTATATCGAATTTTAGAATTAATTCAACACAATTTAACCAGGAAGATCGGACTAGTCCGATAGGGACCATACAAGTCCGCACTTTGCGAGATCAGCAAATTAGGGCTTTCTAGATCGACGTGAATTTGGAGACTTGGGGTTGAATTCACGTAAGAAAAAGAGAATAGAAGGTATACCAGGTGTTTAGGACTCCAATGAATCGAGAAACTTCGAGGTAGCACTTGGATCTTGATGATATAGGGTTCATGAAGAACCTGATGATGAATTGGTGATGAAGAACGAAAGCTTGATGGAGATCTTGATCCTCTTTTGTTTCCTCCTCTTCTTCTTGCTTGGGATCTCCTTCTCCCTCCTTGATGGTGGCTCTCCACGAACTAGGGTTTGGGTGGGGTGGAAAAGTGGCAAATAGATGTCAAGCCAAGGGGTGGGGTTGTTTATATAGAGGTGGAGGCTAGGGTTTGATGGATTTTGAGTTTGAGATGAGTAGAGGCTGGTTTAGAGTCCCACATGGGCTCTAAAAGAGTTAGGCACGACGCCCCTAGGCACACTTAACGTGAAACCCAAGAAACAAGTCGTAAAACAAAGGATTAATTCGAAAACACGAAATATCGGACAAGTCCGAAAAGGACCGGACTAGTCCGAAGTTAGTCAGAAAGAAATCGGACAAGTCTGGCAAAAAATCGGACAAGTCCGACTTTAGTCAGAGAGGAAAACGGACAAGTCTGTTGGAACACTGGACTAGTCCGGACAAGTCCAGAGACATAGCAAATTTGCAAGGATTCTTGGAACACCAGACTAGCCCACGTAAAATCGGACAAGTCCGAAAGTGTCCAGAGGCAAAATCAGACTAGTCTGCAGCAAAAACAGACAAGTTCGACGGAGGTCAGAGAGAAATTGGACTAGTCCTCACCAAAATTGGACTAGTCCGCACTTTCCAGAATTTTAATTGCGATTTTGTTCCAAATCAATTTTAAACTCATTCCTCTTTACGTGGATTAATGTTAAACATGTATATGAATCTATGTAGGGCATGATGCATGAAAACGAAGGTGTTGTCGTTGATGATGGCAGGGAACGTCCCATCTGTCTTATCGCCATAAGCTACCCACTTGGCGGTGTGGGGTAGGCCTGCATCGCCTTTACTGTGATGCGATTGGATGCAGCGGTACCTGACAAGAGACGTGCGCCGCACCTGTATGCTTGGGTAAGGTGCGTGCCTTCAATGCGCAACTAGACAGGACACACCTGCCCTTACTCCCACATCCTATCACCCAGGGCAAGTTGCAGGACGTGTGGCAGCTCCGGAGCCCTCCTCGGTGGGAGCAAGGGCCTGCAGCTGGGGGACGTGTGGCAGCTTTGGAGCCCTCCTTGGTGGTAGCATGGGCCCAGAGCCGGCGGATGCGTGGCAACTCTGGAGCCCTCTTTGGTGGGAGCAAGGGCCCAGAGCCGGAGGACGCGTGGTAGGTCTGGAGTCCGCCTTAGTGGGGAGCCCGGGTCCGAAGCTTCATCTTGTATGCGGTGGTACCCGGTCTTGAGGGTACCGAAAGTGGCCCATGGGCCAACCTAGGGAGAGATGACAATCCCGTAGGTGGGGCCTTTATCTTGTCTTGTATAAGTGATGCCATCGGGCCCCCTCGAGGGGTGCCGAAACTCGGAGAAGTGACGTTGGTGGCCCCTTTGGGGGCGCTGGAGCTTGGAGAAGTGACGCCAGCGGCCCCCTTCTCGGTGCTAGAGCTCAGAGAAGTGACGCCGACGGCCCCCTTGGGGGGCACTGATTCTCGCAGAAGTAACGCCAGTGGTCCCCGTGGAAGGCGCCAGAGCTCGAAGAAGTGACATCGGCGACCCCCTTGGGAGGCATCAGAGCTCGCAGAAGTGACACCGGTGACCCCCTTGGGGGCATAGAAACTTAGAGAAGTGACACCAGTGGGCCCCTTGGGGGGCGCCGGAGCTCGGAGAAGCGACACAAGTGGGCCCCTTGGGGGTGCCAAAGCTCGCAGAAGTGTTGCCGGCAGTCCCCTTGAAAGTGTCGGAGCTCGAAGAAGTGACGCCGGCGGCCCCCTTGGGCGGCACCGGAGCTCGAAGAAGCAACGCAAGCAATCCCCTTGGGGGCCACCCATGCTCAGAGAAGCGTCGCCTGCGCCTAGCACGGACGTGTAGAACGTCGGTGGCGGGCTCCCATTATGTCCTGCACACATGGTAGACAAAAAGTAATTTTGCTTGTCGGTCACCACTTCCCTGCTCTTTAGTTTCGTTATGGCTTACAATCCTTAACTAATATACGGGGCATGGATAATTCGCTGCGACAGCATTCAGGGTATGGTCGCTGCCTTGCTCAGGGCATGAGCCGTCTGGCCCCCTTTACTCAGCTGTTAGCACTGGGACGCAAGGTGTGTATGCTTAGGGCATAGAACCAGGCTAAGCAGGTTGCACACCCTGGACCTCCAGCTTGGCGTTAGCCTTTCAGGAGTTATAACCATTCGTCACCATGGACCCCGACCAAGAAAACGATCATCGGACCTCAAACACATTGCAGGTACCTCATGCGGATCCGCCTTTAGTAGGATTAACACAACTCCAACAAGGACGAGGCAGGAGAAATATAACCGGGCATATGACAGACGATATGCGAAAGTAAGCAAACAATTAATGCAAAATGTAAATAATTTTTCTCGTGGGTTACCCCCTTCCTGCTTTTAGTCTCGTTATGTCTTACGGTCCCAAGTCAGGCTTACAGTGCGTGGGTAATTCTATGCGATAGTATCCGGGTTATGGTTATCACCTTGCTCAGGAGTGTGTGCCATCCGACCCCCTGTACTCAGCTGTTAGCGCTGAAGAGGCAAAGTGTACACGCTTAGGGTGCAGAACCAGGCTAAGCAGGTTGTACACTCTAGACCTCCCACGGGAGTTAGCTTTTCAGGGGAGTGACCATTCGGCGCCATAGGCTTCCCAGCAGGAAATCAACCAAAGAACCCAAATACATCACAGGAACCTCAAGCAGACCCACCAAGAGCAGGATTGCATAACTCCACTAGGCGCAAGACAGGGAGAGAGCGCACGAGCACATGACAGAGAATATCCACAAACGGTCATGATTCGATGATCATTTAATTAATGCATAATTAAATGAACACAAACGGAGCATAGGGCAAGACAGTGGTTCTTCTAACATGGTAATCATAGGAGGAGGCAGGCTTTACAAGAAGGCAACGACCCACTCCAGATGACAAGGGAGGAAAAATGTACAGGCTTAGGGTATGGAACCATGCTAAGCCGGCTAAACACTCTAGACCGGACCCACTGGAGCTTAGTTGCTTCGAGCACCGCTCCTAAACACTATGACACCCTTTTCAGAGAAAAAAACACTATCCTACCACTATGCCGAGGGTGAAGCTTTACCGAAGTGGCGCTGGGGAGGCAACGTGTACACACTTACGGTGCGGGATCAGACTAAGTAGGCTGCATACTCTGGACCACTCACCATGCCAAAAGTAAAACTTACAGCAAGTCTTTGGGTTGAACTTATCGTAATGCCATGGTGACGTAATTTTCGCTGTGGTGGAGGGAAAACGCTTGACGTCCTGCCCATGAGACCCTTTAGAGGCCCCTTGGTAGGTGTGGCCAACTGGTTTGGCACACCTACCACTTAGTCACAGGATGTCATCGGCGGGTCCCCAGTGGAGCGCGGGAGCATGGATAGTTGACGCTGGCGGCGATGGCAATGAGGTAGCCATCAAACCGAGGTAGCGCCCACCCTCAATGTGCGGACCATCGACGACGAGCCTCCTGGGAGGTGCCGGAGCTGGATTCTCTGACGGCGCCCACCATCAATGCTAAGAAACATCGACGGTGGGCCCCCTGTGAGGTGGCAGAGATAGCTGCTCCAACATTGCCCATCGTCGATGTAGAAACATCGACAGCAAGCCCACTGTAAGGTGCCAGAGCTGGCTGCTCCGGCATTGCCAATCGTCGCTGTAGAAACATCGACAGCGGGCCCTTGGGTGGTGCTGGAGCTGGCTGCTCTGGCGTCGCCCATAGTTGTTGTAGAAATGTCGACGGCTGGCCCCTTGGGTGGTGCCAGAGCTGGCTGCTTCGGCATTGCCCATCGTTGATGTAGAAGGAGCTGGAGCTACGCCTGGCATCGACGGCAGGCCCCCTGGAAGGTGCCACAGCTGGATGCTCCGGCGTTGCCCATCGTCGCTGTAGAAACATTGACGGTAGGCCCCTTGCGTGGTGCCGGAGCTGGCTGCTCCGGCGTCGCCTATCATCGCTGTAGAAACGTCGATGGCAGGCCCCTTGGGTGCTGCCAGAGATAGCAGCTCCGGCGTCACCCATCGTAGCTGTAGAAACATCAACAACAGGCTTCTTGGGTTGTGCCGGAGCTGGCAGCTCCGGCGTCGCCCATCATTGCTATAGAAACGTCAACGGTAGGCCCCTTGGGTTGTGCTGGAGCTGGCAGCTCCGGCGTCGCCCATCGTCGCTATGGAAATGTCAACAGCAGGCCCCTTGGGTGGTGTCGGAGCTGGCTGCTCCAGCGTCGCCCATCGTTGCTGTAGAAATGTCGATGGCAGGCCCCTTGGGTGCTGTCGGAGCTGGCAGCTCTGGCGTCACCCATCGTAGCTGTAGAAACATCGACAGAAGGCCCCTTGGGTGGTGCCGGAGCTAGTAGCTCCAGCATCGCCCATCATTACTATAGAAATGTCAACGGCAGGCCCATTGGCTGGTGCCGGAGCTGGCTGCTCTGACGTCGCCCATCGTCGTTGTAGAAACGTCAACGGCAGGCCCCTTGGGTGGTGCTGGAGCTGGCTGCTCCAGCGTCGCCCATCACCGCTGTGGAAACATCGACGACAGGCCCCTTGCGTGGTTCCGGAGCAGGCTGACCTTTTACGACTAGATCTTGCTACAACTCGCAGGCTTGATGAACCCATGATTGGTGAAAGCGCTACCACTTTTTTGAGGGAAAACTCCCTATCTGGCGCGCCAAATGTCGAAGTGCTAATGCGACACTTCCCTCGGATCTGCTAAGGAGCAGCCCGCAGAGGTTCTTATTCGACGGGGCTTAGGCATCAAACTAGTGTTCTAGCGGAAGAGTATGTGACACAGTGGTTTTTACATGGTTCGGTCCGCAAGGAGCATAATACCCTACTCCACGGTGGATTGTATTTCTGGTGAGTGTGTATGCGTGTGTGGGTGTCTCGGGGATTCTGAGTCTGGTCTCCTAGTCCGATCGGACCAGCCAAGATTTCTAAGTTGGTGGCTGCCCAATCCTTTTATACTCCAAAGCCGGACAGCTTACAAGTGGGGCCCGGGGCCCGACAGGTGGCCCCAGGGTGATCTTATCCTATACAAGATCTAAGGCTTCTTGCGTAAGCTTTCTTTAACCGTGCCTTGAAGACTTTTTGTCTTGCCACGTTGGTCGCCAGTGGCTAGGCGTAGTCATTGATGATGGCAGGGAACGTCCCATCCGTCTTGTCGCCATAAGCTACCCACTTGGTGGTGTGGGGTAGGCCTGCGGCGCCTTCACTGCGATGCAATTGGGCGTAGCAGTACCTGACAAGAGGCGTGTGCCGCACCTGTACTCTTGGGGAAGGCGCGCGCCTTCAATGCGCGACTGGACAGGATGAACCACCCCTTACTCCCGCAACCTACCGCCGAAGGAAAGTAGCAGGATATGTGGCAGCTCCGGAGCCCTCCTCGGTGGTTGCAAGGGCCCAAAGCTGGGGGACGCGTGGCAGCTCTGGAGCCCTCCTTGGTGGGAGCAAGGGCCCGGAGCCAGAGGACACGTGGTAGCTCCAGAGCCCTCCTTTGTGGGAGCAAGGGTCTGGAGCCGCAGGACGCATGGCAGCTCCGGATCCCTCCTTTGTGGGAGCAAGGGCCCAGAGCCAGAGGACGCATGTAGCTCCGGAGTCCGCCTGAGCAGGGAGGCCGGGTCCGAAGCTTCTTCTTGTATGTGTGGGTACCCGGTCTTGAGTGTACCGACAAAAACGATCGGGAATTTGCACAACAACTAATGGGGTGGCGTGTGATAATTTAAGGATGAGTGGCACAATGGTTTGTCACCTAATCTAGTGCTGGCAATGCGAGAGTTCACGCAAGACGTCTAGCTAGGGAAAACTGATGAACGTGGTTGATCGTATTGTTGTTTAGGGATTGTGGAATAGGACTCGAACAGCAAGAAAACAAGGACGAAACATGATAACTAGGACCCAAAACAATGCTAAACCAGCAACAAGACTCAACCACATGAATGCAAACTCAAGAATGCAAACTATAAAACGAAACAACAGGCATTATAGTCTAGGAAGCGATAAAAATGATTTAATTTTTTGTGGCTTTTCTTTGGACTCTAGGTACAAAAAAACCAATCTAATGGAAGGAAAACAAAGATACCTCACGGGCAACATGGAAATCTGATACAAATGGATGAGTAGTTTAGGCCCGATCTTCCGAAAGGTAAGTCGATTGGGGTGGAGAACTCGACGTTGATGATCCGCGACACTCGAGCGGTTCGAATACTTCTGCAATCACTACACCACTGCTCCATTGGTTATCAACCATGCTGCACATGCTTGACCTTGCGACGAAGGCTAATCCTTGCAAGTACAACCGAGAACACAGGCAAGAACATCGAGGACATGATCTGAAATCGCAAAGTTGGGGTCTCACAAACAGTAGAACAGCGATATTATTGATCTAAGCAAAACCCACCAAATATGACCAGCACCTGCAGTATTTAAAGGCTAGGGTTTGGCCAAAACACGCTTAGACGCGTCCCTAATGGACTCATACGGGATACAAGGCCCAAAGGCCCCATTCGATGGCGCAGCACCTGACAGAAATCTGGACTCGACTTGTTTCGACGATTACCAATGACTCTTGAAAAATTATGAGGTGGGACCAGAGCCATTGGAAATTTTATCTTCTCCTCTTTTCGTGCATATGTGGAACGTCGAAAACGAAGTCCGTATGCATCATGGGCGTCTGTTTTAAGGTGGACTACTCCTGGAGTTGTAAACTGATTCCATCAACTTGTGGACGTCCCAGCTGCTTCTCCACATTCCCAAGGCTTTTTTATCTTCTCCATTGGTCCTAATAACAATTAAATCATCACATAGCAATCTATTCCCAAACTCACATGCAAAGGAAGTTAGGAGCAGGTTCACCTACTGATTTATTAACCGTGCTCATGCTCTTGTGATTGGTCCTTGCAGTTCAATGTGCGTCTCCACTATTGTGATGTCATCATGATGTGTTTCTCCTACTTTAATTTTGGGAATCACAAAATAGGCAATAAATTGAAATATAAAGTATTCAAATTTTCAGTTCAATCAAATTTTGACTACCAAGTTTTAATCTCGAATGTTGAGTTGATTCATATTTAAATATTCATTTTTAAATAGGAAATCAACCTAAACAGTAGGGTAGCACATATATTGGAAGATAAGGGATCCAAACCAAATTGTGGAGTGAAACGCAGCCATGTGGGGCCCACACCAGGTCTGCCGACTAGGGGGTTCGGTCAAATCCCCTCTGGCCTCTCTAGTTCTCTGCTTCGACGAGTCAAGTCGTATGTTCGTTTGTGACTTGTTTTGGGATGCAACACTATTTTTGCGCAGTGTTATCCTTGGAGCAGTTCCAAGCACTCACAATAGACCTAGCACCCATCACTAGCGGCGTTGGATCAAGTCGGCCTCCGCCAAGCTCGCGTTAGCGCGGAGCACCTACTGCGCCTCAGCTATAACGCTCCGGTAGCGTCGATACCTCCGTCAAAGCTGCCAAGCCTAGTCCCAACTCTTCTTGGACCACTCGCAAGACGGGCGGTCAAGGCAGGAAACAGTGATGCTCGCTCATCGCCCCTCTATGTAGCTGTTGCCCGCCAACCATCACAGCTACCCATGGAGCTTTGGGCAACTCTATTGTAAATACTATGCTTAGTAGAACAGTGTAAAGGATTTTGTAGGGCTTAGGAGCATCACTAAGGACAGCTGAGCACCGGGAGGGTCAAGTCCAGAGTTTGCAGGCAGCTTGGCATGGTTCCGAATCCTAAGCCTGTGCACCCTGCCTCCCTCATCATCCGGAGGCAAGTTGTTGCCCTCTTTTGTAAAAGCCTGTCTCCCCCTATGAACTCCTATCAAAGAATCACTATTTTACTTAAAGTCTTCTTAAAAACTCTATCCATTTACTTACGCATTAAGTTTATGAACATTCTATACTAGACTCGTTTATTGCATATTATCATTATATGCATGATTGTACACTCTATAACTTACCCATGCAGGAGTCATGCAGTCCTATTACAGGCGGGTCTGCTTGAGGTACCTACAGTGTATAAGGGGTTCTTCTGTCCCCTCTCATCATTAGGGCCCTGTGACGCCAGAAGGTTACCCAGGAAAGGTATGTGCTGAGCGGGAGGTCCAGGGGGTGTAAATTACTTAGCCTAGTCCTGTACACTAAACATACACACCTTGCCTTCCAGTGCTAAAACCAAGTACAGGAGCCAGAAAGCTTACACCCTAAGGACGACAGGAGCCGGACCCGGAGCACCAATGCACCAAATTATCCAGGCCCCGTGAGTCATCCCAGGATAGTAATGTATGACAGAGCTAAGGGAGAGCTACAGGTAAACCAACGAGCAAACTAGTCCACCTTGCTTCTATCATATGTGCAGAACAACCCGACCCAGCGTCTGACAAGGGGCCTGCCATCAACGTCTACATGACGATGGAGGGCGATGCCATACCACCCGGCCTCGGCACCTCCCAAGGGGCCTGCCGTCGACGTATACAGGATGACGGTGGGCGATGCTGGAGCATCCAGCTCCGGCACCTTCCAAGAGGCATGCCATCGATGTCTACAAGGAGATGGTGGACGACGCAGGAGCATCCAGCTCCAGCACCTCCCATGGGGTCTGCCGTCGACTTATACACGATGATGGTGGGCGATGCTGGAGCACCCAACTCCAGCACCTCCCAAGTGGCCTGCCGTCGACGTCTACACGAAGATGGTGGACGACGCCAAAGCATCCAGCTCTGGCACCCAGCAAGGGGCCTGTCGCCGACATTCCAGTATGCCGACGATGATAACAAGCGTGGATAAGTGAGTAAACTCTCATGCCCCGCTCTTGTTACTAACAGGGTTCTCTTGTGATAGCCTGTAAAACAGGGGCCTGCCGTTGACGTCCCCACAACGATGGTCAGTGATGTCGGAGCATCTAGCTCCGACACTTCCCAAGGGGCCTGTTGTCGACGTCTACACGAAGATGGTGGAAGACGCCAGAGCATCCAGCTTTGGCACCTCCCAAGGGGCCTGCCGTCGACTTCTACACGAAGATGGTGGACGACATCAAAGCATCCAGCTCCAGCACCTCCCAAGGGGCCCGCCATCGATGTCCCAGCATGCCGAAGACGGCAACAAGCATTGTTAAGTGAGTAAACTCTCCTGCCCCACTCTTGTTGCTAACAGGGTTCTCTTGTGATAGCCTGTAAAACAGGAGCCTGGCGTCGATGTCCTCACGACGATGGTAGGTGATGGCGGAGCATCCAGCTCTCGCACCTCCCAAGGGGCCTGCCGTTGACGTCTACACAAAGATGGTGGAAGACGCTAGAGCATCCAGCTCCGGCACCTCCCAAGGGGCCTGCTGTCAACGTCTACATGAAGATGGTGGACGACGCCGGAGCATCAAGCTATGGCACCTCCCAAGGGGTCTGTCGTCGACATCTACACAAATATGGTGGACGATGCTGGAGCATCAAGCTCCTGCACCTCCCAAGGGGCCCGCCGTCGATGTCCCAGCACGCCGATGACGGCGACAAGCGTGGATAAGTGAGTGAACTCTCATGCCCCGCTCTTGTTGCTAACAGGGTTCTCTTGTGATAGCCTGTAAAATAGGGGCCTGCCGTCGATGTCTCCATGATGATGGTGGTTGATGCTAGAGCATCCAGCTTTGGCACCCCCCATGGGGCCTGCCGTCGACGTCTACACAAAGATGGTGGAAGACGCCAGAGCATCTAGCTTCGGCACCTCCTAACGGGCCTGCCGTCGATGTCTACATGAAGATGATGGAAGACGCTAGAGCATCTAACTCTGGTACCTCCCAAGGGGCCTACCATCAATGTCTACACAAAGATGGTGGACGACGCTGGAACATCCAGCTACGGCACCTCCCATGGGCCTGCCGTCAACGTCTACATGAAGATGGTGGATGACGCCGGAGCATCCAGCTCTGGCACCTCCCAAGGGGCACGCTGTCAATGTCCCAGCACACCTACAAGGACAACAAGCGTGGATAAGTGACTAAACCCTCCTGCCCCGCTCTTGTTGCTAACAGGGTTCTCTTGTGATAGCATGTAAACCAGGGACCTGTTGTTGACGTCCCCATGACAATGGTGGGTGATGCCAGAGCATCCAGCTCCGGGATCCCCCAAGGGTCCTATTTTCGATGTGCCCATGACGATGGTGGCAGACGCCGGAGCATCCAGCTCCAGTACCTCCCAAGGGGCCTGCCGTCGACATATACATGAAGTTGGTGGATGACGCCAGAGCATCCAGCTCCGGCACCTCACAAGGGGCCCGCCGTCGACGTCCTAGCACGCCGATGACAACAACAAGCGTGGATAAGGGCCTGCTGTCAATGTCCCCACGATGATGGTGGGCGATGCCAGAGCATCCAAATCCGGCACCTCCCAAGGGGCCTACCAATTACGACCTTGCGAGGACAACGGGTGACGATGAGGCAGCCAACTCCAACTCCCCCACTCCACTGGGGGCCAGTCCAAGACAAAAAGAAATCAAGTGGTAGATGTGCTTACCAACTAACCACATCTACCAAGGGGATTTTAAGGGGTTCCATATGCAAAAAATCAATGAACGACACTTCGGGCATATCAATTGTGCAAATCGTTGGTCCTAACAAGCCAACGAGCTCAACAAAGGCTCTACAAACCCTCATGCAACTAAGGATTCAGAGCAACAATTGAGAATCACAGAGACAATGCAAGAAGACAAACACAAATTCGAATTCATTAAGGAATTCTTTACAAAGGGGGGGGGGCGAACCCCAGATACAAAAACAAGCTACCAGCCTCAGCCCCGACTAAACTTCGTTGCGACATGTCTGGCGGCTTCCTTATCCTCCACTGCTGCTGTCGCCTCGCATTACTCAACAGGGCCTTCAAAAACTGGCTCTAGCGGCAGATCAGGGTGTCGGCTCCGGTAACACACCAAGACATGGGATGCCACCGTCTTCGCCGCTGCCCTACCTTCGGCTTCCAGATGCTAAGCCAGCTGGCGCTCCCGCATATCGAGCTCCTGGGCGCGATGCTCTGCAATGTGCTCCCGGGCTTGGACGCCAAGATCATGTAGGAGGAGTTCCTCACGCTCAGCTAGGTGTTACACCTGATCTCGCGCCAAATTTGTCTCCCAGAGCTCAAGGTCTTCGAGGCGGGACTGCAGCTTGTCCCGATCGACCTCAGCACAAGCCATCATCGCCTGCACCGCCACCTCTTGATTGGCGACAGCAGCCTCCCTCTTGGGAACGACAGCTTCTTGGGGACTCAGGGCCTCTCGACCGGCTGCAAGAGCGTGCAAGCGGGCGTCAACTACATCGTTGGCTGCCTTTGCATCAGCCGAAATCTTTTGGGTCAATGCGTTTGAGGCCCTCTCTAGGTGGTGCTTCACCTCCAGCTCCTTGCCCTCCTTCTGGTACTTCGCCTTCGCCTCGGTGATCCTAGACCCCAGAAGATCCTCCCAGCCTCGGAGGCACTCGCCCTCAGCACGCAGCTTCTCCCACTCTGCGGCAAGAGTCTCATGTGCCCGGCGGAGATAAGATTGCACCTAAAGGATGCTGAACTGCGTCAAGTCCATGACGTCGGAGAGGTGCTCCAACTGCCCCCAAGTCAGGGAAGGCCACCCTATGATCATCTCAGGGACCACTTCCTTCCGTAGCGGTGAAGGCGAGGCCACCAGTATCCGGGATCTTGCCCCCAGAGATTGAGAAGAAGTTGCGGTGCCACCTGAAGCAGCAGCGCCACCATCACTCAAAGAGTTGCCCGTCGGCTTAGCAGCAGTGGAGGCCTCTCATGGGTGGTAAACCAGGGGGTAAAGGGTAAAAAGCCATCCCGGCTCTATACCATGAATTCCAGGTGACAAGGGTGGTTAAACAAATCTAGTAAACTTCCTATCATAGGATTTTCCATCAAATTGACACAGCATGCAGTTTTGCAAACAAAACATTTATTGTCAAAACAGGATCAATATGCTTCAAGGACACTTGCCTTGCTCTTGGGATTGATTCGAGTCAAAGCCTACAAACTCTTGGTGCTGGAGATCCTTTTGCGGCACTCTCTAGTGCAAATCCATCTAATCCGCACAATAAACATACAAACAAGAAACACAATCAAAGAGTGCACAAATATTACTCAATATGACATGACATGCATGATTAATGCAAATGCAAGGTAGAACTTGTTAATAGATTGCTTTTAAATGATCACTATCTAGTTCTAATAGATTTTAACAAGTTTATACAGGTTTGGATGTGATTAGATCGAGTTTTAGAATTAATTCAACACAATTTAACTAGGAAGATCGGACTAGTCTGATAAGGACGAGACAAGTCTGCACTTTGCGAGATCAGCAGATTAGGGCTTTCTAGATCGACGTGAATTTGGAGACTTGGGGTTGAATTCACGTAAGAAAAAAGAGAATAGAAGGTATACCAGGTGTTTAGGACTCCAATGAATCGAGAAACTTCGAGGTAGCACTTGGATCTTGATGATATAGGGTTGATGAAGAACTTGATGATGAATTGGTGATGAAGAACGAAAGCTTGATGGAGGTCTTGATCCTCTTTTGTTTCCTCCTCTTCTTCTTGCTTGGGATCTCCTTCTCCCTCCTTGATGGCGGCTCTCCACGAACTAGGGTTTGGGTGGGGTCGAAAAGTGGCAAATAGATGTCAAGCCAAGGGGTGGGGTTTTTATATAGAGGTGGAGGCTAGGGTTTGATGGATTTCGAGTTTGAGATGACTAGAGGCTGGTTTAGAGTCCCACATGGGCTCTAAAAGAGTTAGGCACGACGTCCCTAGGCCCACTTAACGTGAAACCCAAGAAACAAGTCGTAAAATAAAGGATTAATTCGGAGACGCGAAATATCGTACAAGTCCGAAAAGGACAGGACTAGTCCAAAGTTAGTCAGAAAGAAATTGGACAAGTGTGGCAAAAAATCGGATAAGTCCGACTTTAGTCAGAGAGGAAAACGGACAAGTCTACTGGAACACCGAACTAGTCCGCACAAGTCCAGGGACATAGCAAATTTGCAAGGATTCTTGGAACACCAGACTAGCCCGCGTAAAATCGAACAAGTCCGAAAGTGTCCGGAGGCAAAATCAGACTAGTCCGCAGCAAAAACAGACAAGTTCGACGGAGGTCAGAGAGAAACCAGACTAGTCCTCACTAAAATTGGACTAGTCTGCACTTTCCAGAATTTTAATTGCAGTTTTGTTCCAAATCAATTTTAAACTCATTCCTCTTTATGTGGATTAATGTTAAACATGTATATGAATCTATGTAGGGTATGATGCATGAAAATGAAGGTGTAGTCGTTGATGATGGCAGGGAACGTCACATCCATCTTATCGCCATAAGCTACCCACTTGGCGGTGTGGGGTAGGCCTGCAGCACCTTCACTGTGATGTGATTGGATGCAGCAGTACCTGACAAGAGACGTGCGCCGCACCTGTACTCTTGGGTAAGGTGCGTGCGTTCAATGCGCAACTTGACAGGACGCACCTCCCCTTACTCCCGCAACCTATCGCCCAGGGCAAGTTGCAGGACGCGTGGCAGCTCCGGAGCCCTCCTCGATGGGAGCATGGGCCTGCAGCTGGGGGACATGTGGCAGCTTCTGAGCCCTCCTTGGTGGTAGCATGGGCCCGGAGCCTGAGGATGCGTGGCAACTCCGGAGCCCTCCTTGGTGGGAGCAAGGGCCAGAGCTGGAGGATGCGTGGTAGGCTCGAAGCCGGAGGACGCGTGGTAGGTTCGGAGTCCGCCTTAGTGGGGAGGCCGGGTCCGAAGCTTCCTCTTGTATGCAGGGGTACCCTGTCCTGAGGGTACCGAAAGTGGCCCCGGGCCCACCTAGGGAGAGATGACAATCCCGTAGGTGGGGCCTTTATCTTGTCTTGTATAAGTGATGCCATCGGGCCCCCTTGAGGGGTGCTGGAACTCGGAGAAGTAACATTGGTGGCTCCTTTGGGGGTGCCGGAGCTTGGAGAAGTGACGCCAGCGGCCCCATTCTCGGCGCTGGAGCTCAGAGAAGTGACGCCGACGGCCCCCTTGGGGGGCACCGGAGCTCGCAGAAGTAATGCCAGTGGTCCCCGTGGAAGGCGCCAGAGCTCGAAGAAGTGACAACTGCGGCCCGCTTGGGAGGCAACAGAGCTCGCAGAAGTGACGCCGGCGACCCCCTTGGGGGCACAACAGCTTAGAGAAGTGACACTGTTGGCCCCCTTGGGGGGCGTCGGAGCTCGGAGAAGCGACACAAGTGGGCCCCTTGGTGGCGCCGGAGCTCGCAGAAGCATCGCCGGCAGTCCCCTTGGAAGCGCCGGAGCTCGAAGAAGTGACGCCGACGGCCCCCTTGGGCGGCGCCGGAGCTCGATGAAGCGACGCAAGCGATCCCCTTGGGGGCCACCGGGGCTTAGAGAAGCGTCGTCGGCGCCTAGCACGGACGTGTAGAATGTCGGCGGCGGGCTCCCTGTATGTCCTGCACACATGGTAGACAAAAAGTAATTTTGCTCGTCGGTCACCACTTCCCTGCTCTTTAGTTTCGTTATGGCTTACAATCCTTAACTAAGATACGGGGCATCGATAATTTGGTGCGATAGCATTCACGGTATGGTCGTTGCCTTGCTTAGGTCATGAGACGTCTGACCCCCTTTACTCAGCTGTTAGCACTGGGAGGCAAGGTGCGTATGCTTAGGGTATAGAACCAGGCTAAGCAGGGTTCACACCCTGGACCTCCAGCTTGGCGTTAGCCTTTCAGGAGTTATAACCATTCGACACCATGGACCCCGACCAAGAAAATGATCATCAGACCTCAAACACATTGCAGGTACCTCATGCGGATCCGCCTTTAGTAGGATTAACAAAACTCCAATAAGGACGAGGCAGGAAAAATGTAACTGGGCATATGACAGACGATATGCGAAAGTAAGCAAACAATTAAAGCATAATGTAAATAATTTTGCTCGTCGGTTACTCCCTTCCTGCTTTTAGTCTCGTTATGTCTTACGATCCTGAGTCAGGCTTACAGTGCGTGGGTAATTCTATGCGACGGTATACGGGTTATGGTTATCACCTTGCTCAGGAGTGTGTGCCATCCGGCCCTCTGTACTCAGTTGTTAGCTCTGAAGAGGCAAAGTGTACACGCATAGGGTGTAGGACCAGGCTAAACAGGTTGTACACTCTAGACCTCTCACGAGCGTTAGCTTTTCAGGGGAGTGACCATTCGGTGCCATAGGCTTCTGTGACACCCGGTTCCGAATATGAACCAAGCGTAACGCATATGTGTGCCCAGGAAGTTCATCACACATATACGGTTGTATCACAAACGATATACAGAATTTAACCACGTCTTAACAATTAGATAAGTACTTTATTACAATAATCCAATAGTTCATGTAAAAGCCAGTTTTTCGGAAGAACAAAAACGCAAAAATGCGAACTTAAAAATTTTGAAAATAGACTTGGAAATCCAAACTCACATGAGCCATATGAGTTAAACTATGTTCACTAAAAATAGGGACTTGTTAAAACTTTACGTATAGAACATGGTTGCTGATGTGGAATGGAACTTAAGGTGAAGAATCCTTAATTTCCAAGTATTCACATTTTCAATGAAAAAATTAAAGGAGAAAAGAAAACAAAATAGAGAGAAAGAAAAAGGAATTATTCCAACCCTAAAATGGGACATCCAAAAATATTCAAATCTCAGGCCGTAAATTTTTCCATGACCTACTAATATTCCAATTAGACTCTCGGTAAAGTTTCAAAATTTTTGAAGCCCATTTCCCATTTATTGGACACGTACTGAGAGTTTAATCAACGTCGACTTCAAATTTAAACTTTGTGCTCAACCTTGTCCATATCAACTCCAAATTTTTCCTGAGGTCCCTTATGGTTCAAAAAGGTTAACTTCAAAGTTTCAGGATTTTTGAACCTAATCTACTATTTATTTCCTTGAGTCAAGTATCACCACTTGAATTCAAATTCAAATCTGAGTTCAAATTCAACTTGCTCAGTTTTGAAATCTGATTGCACCATAAAATTCTCCACATTTTATTTAGTCACGGGGCCAAATTTGACTATTTTTGAAGCATGCTCGCTAGCCCTATTGGAATTTTGAAAAGAAGAAGAGGGAAGTGGGTCCCACAGGTGGCCCCCACCAGTCAGGTCGGCAAGGCTTCCTCTTTCCTCCCCTGCCTCCACGCAGGCGCGTGCATGTGCCACCGCGATGGCCACTGCGACGTTCCCGGTCCTTATCACCGCGCCGAGCAGATCCTCTCGGTCCTTATCGTCACGCCCGCTCCTCGTCCGACCTGCGCGCTCGCCCCCGGCGCTTCACTCCCAGCCAGCCCCTGCCTCGCCCGGCTCCTCCCCGTCGCCTACAGCGCGCGCCCCTGGCCATCCTGCCGCTCGCCGGGCAGCACCGAGCCACCAAGCGCCTCGCCGCCTCCTTCGACGCGCAGCCACCGCCGCCTCGGTTCCAGCACCTCCCGGCCGCCGGCTTACCCCGCCCCCACGGCAACTCGCGCCGCCACCTCCGGGTCCGCTGCCCCGTGTGCCTCCTCCGTGTCTGGTCGCCTCCATGGCTGCCTCCCCAGCTTCCCCGCTGGTCCGCCCGCTCGCCTGACCACGCCGGCGCACCACCTCGCCCCTGCTCGCGCCTCCGACCGCCGGCGCCAGGCCGCGCTTCTTCCGCTGGCCCGCTCCCCGCATCGCCTCGCCCTCTGGTCCCAGCAGCACCGCGCCCCAGATCCTCCCTCGCCGGCCCTGCGTCCCGCCGGCCGCCTCCTCGCCTCCGGTGCCATCCCGGCGCATCACGACCCGCACGGCGCCCGACACCGCTCGGCCGGAACCGCACCACCACGCCGCTCACCTTGCCGCCGACCCGCGCAGCTCCTCCACGACGTCGCGCCCACCCAACACCGGCCACCGACGCCAGCGCCCCACTAGCCGCGCGCCTCCTCGCGTCGGCCACCTCCTCACGGATGCCATCGTCCGTGCCTCGCCGCTCCCAGCTCTGCCACACCGCCTACGTCGCCGTTCTGCGCCTCGTCACGTCCTGCTCCCGTGGCGAGCATGCCCGCGTGCAGCATGCCACCCTGCTGCTGCTTGCCTCGCTGTGCCCCGCATGCGCGCCACCACCGCCGGTGCCCTGCCGCCATGCTCGTGCTGTCCCCGTGCCGCGTCGCCACGACGATGGTTGTCGCGTTGTGCCACACCAACCGCATGTCGTGTTCCGGCTTGCTACTGGTCGCGCCTTTCCGGGCCGACCGCGAGCACCATGACGCCATGTCCGCGTTCCGCGCCGTGGCTATGTCCTGGAAGCAAAGCGGGTAATGGGTGTGATGGAGGATATGCAGGAACACGTCGTTGACACACCGGCATCGACAACTGGTCCAAGGTTAGCTTTGATTTTGCAAGATTGATTGGATCAGTGAGTGCAGCTAAGGTGTTCGATGAAATGTTTACGGGGGATGAACCAACTTCGTTGATGTTCGGAACTGGTCTGTGATGCAGGGGTAGAATGAGGTTGAAACCGACAAGCCCAAGTGCCAAGATACCCTTTGAATGGTGATGAAGCGACGGGAATCAAATACACACCCAAGATGTTCGGCGAAATGCCTACAAGGTGAGCCTTGCCCTAAAATGTCTTGCTTGACGTCACCGACATCCGTTCGTGGTGATCGCTAAGATTACTCATATGTCGTCAAGCCGTACGTCCATGTTCCGCGTTAATATCATTTCTATAGGAGTCCCCAAGTTGACCTCCTTTGTCGTTTGTATCACGTCGGCCTGTCCGTACGTGCTCGTGATGCTCCACCATGAGCCGCGTCGACGTCGTTGACCATATGACATCGTCGTGACGCTCCGAGCCGTTATCGTGTCCTGGCATCGAGATGAAGGATGCTTGTGATGTGTGTCGTGCTGAAACACCAGCACGACTCGTCGTACAATGGTCGTTTAGCCAAATTAGGGTTTAGTCGAGGTGAGACTCGTCGAGTCCTAGGTGTAGCCTAGATGCTAGATGAAATGCCTTCTAGGTCAAACCGAGTGTATTGGTGACCACCGATGACCTATGGTAGAATACTGCGAGAACGTTGCGACCGACGAGGGGAACTAGTCCAAGTGGAACCTTGGATAAGAGTTCCTTGGTCGTGTCGAGGATGTTCCGTAGCTGATCACAGGATTGGTTAACTTGGTGTACCCCTTCTTCGACGGCAGGTTCGTCGAGTCGCTTATCAACAACCGAGTTGACATCACTAACCTTAAGTCTCACAAGGTGGTGTTCGGGATTCTGCTAACCCTATTGACGAGTCCAGATCGATGTGGACCTGGCTAACCCAATCTTCCCGTGATGGCAAAGCATGACCGTCACGACAAGGTCTCGCATCATGTTCGAGTTCTAGGAGTTCACCGAGCTCATCTGGACAATCTTGCAAAGGACACTGTAATAGTGTCACGTAAGCACTTGAACGATGCTCGAGAAGCTTGCCGTAGAAACTACTTTACCTAAAGGTCATTTGAACGTTGTCTCAGTACTCTCGTCAGGTTAACAAGGCTCGTTATGATGTCTTAAGTCCAAAGAATGTTGACCTCACTTCACTCCCAAGTGTCGCTAGGGTTTCATCCTGGTTCATCCTTATCAGGACCCTGCGATCACACTTGTCACGTAATTAGGTTTACTCCTTAATGAGTTTGTGTAACTTCGCTGGTCGACTTCTAAGTCACAACCTCTTGTTGCACAGTTCACTCATGCCTTAAGCTTTCAATGCTCCACCTTGACTCTTAGGTCATCCTTACCCTACCAGTCCAACACTTCCACACCATTCAGATGTATCGTCCTTGAGTGGCATAGCGTCGAGTGTTTGAGTGCAAAGTTGCAATGTGTTCTTACGTTGCACCTTTCAATTCACATCTCGATACTACTATGACCACTTGACTCCATCCTTTGTTCATTCGCACAACAGAGGGATATCTGTCCTTCCTAGTCAAACTCCTCATTCTTAGAGTTTAAACAACCCCGTGGAGTCTTTTCTTAAATTACTTAATTACATAATTACTTATATGCATATCATGTCGATAGGAAACGTGATGGTAGGTGATCGACGAGGAGCTTCGCTTGGAGGAGAAGGCCAAGGTGTTTCCACTGAGGTTCCATGGCAGGTTCTCCGGAGGAAGATCGAGCCCTAACAATTGACATTTGTTCAGTCGCAAACTAAGGCAAGCCCCGGTTTGCATTTAAGTCGTTTATAAACTTTTGCTTTATCACTATGATGAGTAGTATATGAATTGTGCATTACGTTTAGGGTGAATGATACTCCACATGCATGACCAAAAATCCCAGGGTTTATTTGGCACGAGTTACAGTTTGACCTGTAGTAACTGCTTTGCTAATGCATAGGAAATCCGGTAGAAGTCGAGTAGTTGGAATCTACTCGCGAGAGATGTATCTCACAGGATTGGTTGAATAGAAAATGGCTTAATATAATGAAATTGAGACCGGGCAGGGAATGGATAGGAAGCGGCGAGAATTGAGTCTCGGTCGCATAGCCCTGCCTGTGTCGATTAAGGCCCGTCCGTATGCAGCCCCTTCGGACAAGCTTGAATTGTATCGGCAATATAATGGACATATGGAATCCAATAAACTGATGTAACTTGATAACTGGGATGTCGAGACCCATTAACTCACCATCGATAGGGGTGGGTTGAGGACAGTAAGGTGTAAATCGGTCGGCGGACACATGAGGTGTTCCGTGCGGAGACCTTCTGTTTGCGGAGGTGAGACGGGCTCAGCATTTGAGTTTCTTGTGAAAGGTGGCCATATACGCCTAGTACTGAAGTGTTATGTAGGTACAGGTGTGCTCGCTGACACTTCCGAACGACGTATGTGTCGTGTTGTCCGGGTGTGTCCTGATTGCAATCACTGTCCCTCGCAGTAATAGAGTACCACTTGTTCACTGAGCGGTGACGTAGTAAATACTAAAGAAGTCAGAAAAATCATATTGTATTGAATTATAATTACTTTGCAACCTTGTATGATTTAGAGATAGTATAATTAAAAGTTTACAGTTTCCCCATACTTTAGCTGTAATAGCATTATGTGCTTTGCGCATGTCATATCATCGGTAAAGCGTTTCTTGTTTGATTGTGGAGCCCATGATGTGCCGTGCTCAGAGAATGTCATTTGCTACTTAAAACTTGATTATAAGGATCCACTTGTAGGCGAGTCATTTATGCTATTCCTTACCTATGTTTAGTGTCCCCTTGCATCTATCTAGTAAGACGGTTAAGTCTTGCTGAGCCTTATGCTCACGTTTGCGCTTTAACGATTTTTGCAGGTATTAGTTTTATTTCTGCTGTTCAGGTTGTACATGAGACTCGAGGTGTCGAGATAAATCTCATGTGAGCCACGCCGCTGCTGTTTGTTCTCCGTGTTGCTAGTGAGAATCGTCCTAGGGCATGGACGCCTTCTCTCCTGCTTAGTTTGGTGAGATTATGAGTATGTAATTTTCCGCTGCGTGTGTACTTCTATTGTACACTCTTTTGTAAACTCTTCTTATTATGAAATGAAAACTTTATATGTTTTGGTATCCTTTTTGTGTGTGCTGTTAGGTGCCGCATCGCACGGCACCACCCAATGAGATCCTCGGATGTGTGGACTCCGGTCCCCACAGACATGGTATCAGAGCTTCATTGGGAATAGCACGCTCGAAAAGAGCCCATTTTTGAAAAACTCCGAAGTAGTCGAGTGAGGTTTAGCTATATGCCCATTAAGGACTATTACTAGTATAAGTTATAAAGGTGGTGAACTAACTTGTTATATTATTCTGTAACGACGCTCTGTCTTCAAGGTAAGAGGTAAGGTACGCCGCCGAGAGCGGATCAATCTCGGTAAACTCTGCATACGAGATATGGTATGTGAAATTTCCGTGGCTTAGCACGGAAAGTCAATATGAGTCTCTGAAACTTTCCATGTTTCTGAGAACATATGACACGCGGTACCCCAGCGTGACACAAAATTAGTGGGAGCCCCCGTCGGGTGGTGTATAACCCGATAGTATGTATCTCTAGAACTATTCATGTTCTATGGGATCATGCGAAACACGTATGCCCGAGCGTGTATAAGCCGGATCGTACGGGAGTCTTTGCTGTACAGACGTATTTACAGCCATGTACCTCGAGACATGGCCTCGCTCGAGGACGACTCACGCCAGAGTCGTATGCACTTACTTTTAATTATATCTTATTGTGATTGCCTGTCGTGTTTCCCCGTGCCGCCCTTGAGGTATGAAGGTGTGAAAGGGGATTGTTTGTCTTCTGCAGGTACACTAACTCCGGTAGCGACCCGTGTAGAATACGTTTGCGAGTGATCGATAGTAGGACCACCTCTAGACGTATCCGGATATACCGGATTAGACTTTTCTTTTAGTAAGGCACGTAGTACCGTCAGTATCACACTTGATACTTTGACCATCCCCCACGAAAGAAATGACTTCATATTCATATTGAGTCCAAGTATCAGTTGCTGATATCTTGTGGACAAATTAAAATGTTTCTTTTCAAGAGTAGGTAAACCAAAGTCCTTTGATCCTGGCGAGAGTTTAGCTCGACTTCGCCGGAGTAAGACTTTGGTTAAGTTTGAAGATCCATAGTGATATGCTATGGATAAGAAGGTCGTCAAGTCTCTTTTAAGATTCCATTTGGTTCTAAAGGAAATGATTAGTTGTGAATCAAGTTCTAGCCATCGGACTTGAGTTTTGAGCTAAGTTTCAAAATTTGAGTTTGTTTCCAAATTCTTGTGTTTCGAAGCCGGTGATTTCTGTTTTCGAACAGAATTGACCTGACTTTGAAATTCCATATCTCTTCAACTTGGAGGGCTTTGGAGGCAAGTGAATACTTTTTGGAAAGCTTTTGAAGTCTTCTATAAGTTTTATATTGATCTCCAAGCCAAAAGACCTTTGTATGGTGATGAAAAGGCACCATAACCACTGCAGCTGCTGTTCTGAAACTACACGGACCAGCATCTGAATTTTTGTCATATTTCCTTGTAGAAAGCTCTTATATTCCATTATGATACATTTCTGGAAAGTGGAAGAGCTATTCTACAACTTTGTTATTCAGTGATACCTCAAATTCAGTTTAAAACTAATTAAAAACAGAGTTGAAGATAGTACATGTATATCGATGCTATCTGAAACAGCCAGAAAAATTTTGAACTTTAAATAGCCATAACTGTTAAACTAGAAATGCAACCTATGCATGTTTATACATGTATGGAAAACTTAAAGAGTCCTCTATCAACTTTCTATTCAACACAAAGGCTAAAACTCACATTAATCAGGTCTAAATTGAGTTGTCGTCTAAGAGGTTCTGACAGCCCGGAAGAGGGGACAGAATCTGAACTCTTCACCAATTGAATCGTAACCTTCTGCATACTTCACTGCTGCAGGCCTACTTTATGTGGTTGGAAAGTGTAGAGAGTCCTCTACAACATTTCTATAGAACTTCAGAGCGGAATCCATCTCTAACATACTCAAAATTTCAGATTTCTAGACTTGATCAAATCTGGACAGCGAGTGGACAGTCCTGTATACAGTTACTGTTTCTCGCATAACTCGCCGTATAATTGTCGAATGGCTTCGTATTTTACATTTATGGGATCCTGAGAATGTATGCAACAAGTTTGCTATGTATTACTTTTGCAAATGTTGATGTTTGTATATTTGAAAATTGTGGACAAAATCAGCCTTAAACAAAGGAGGTGCTGTCCAAATTTTCAGAAAAACTGTCAACTTGCAAATGCCATATCTTCTCAACCAGAAGTGCTACGAGGGCAAGTAAATACTCTTTAGAAAGATTTGGAAGTCCCCTACATGTTTTCTGTTCAACACCAGACCAGAATCCTTTTCTAAATGGGTGAAATTTGGATGATTGCAGAGACTGTCCAGGCATACCCAAACTGGACAGCAATCTGTACACCTCTGAATTTAATCCATAACTCGCAGACCTTTGATCCAATGGTGTCACGCGAGTAACCGTTGGAGAGGTTAGAGAGTCAGATACAATTTTTGCAATTGGCTCCAGACCTGAATTGGTCATCTACCTATTCCAAATCGAGTTTGAATACAGAGTGGTCAATCTGAACTGAATTCAATTCTGAATGCTGAAATTTTACCCAACTTCAAAAATTCATATCTTTTGAACCAGAGCTGATATGAAGACAAGCAAGTACATTCTGGAAATCTTATTACATTGGCTACAACTTTGTAAATAAGAATATTTCCAGATTTACATCATAACAGCCTGAAAACTTTAGATCAAAACTGCTACTGTTTAAGCCGATTCTGCTGAAAGTGCAGAGAAATCTGCTAACTTTAAAATTGCATAACTTGCAAACCAGAGATGATCTAGAGGCAAACCAATACTTTTTGGAAGGGTATTGAAGTTTACTTTAACTTTGTTGTTCACCTCAAGATCTGATTTTGCCATTTATTTGGCCAAGATCGAAGTTGCGTCCAAGCTGTTCATCCTCCACCAGGATTTAACCGGGTGATGACCCTTCAGGGTGTTTATGGATTTGGTTCTCGAGTTCAACTCGAGAAGTTTCATAACATCCCAGGTGTTGCGACCCAACAATATTTGCCTTTAGAGTTGAGTATTACACTAAGGCAAATCCCTTTTGCTCGGATGCACATGCTAGTGTTTTGACTATGCAACCTTGCATCTCACACTTTAGTTGTGCATTGAGCATGTATGACACTTCCCTTAGTTGGACGACCCTCCCCATAAATATTGCTTGGAGTAAGTTTCTTGCTCACCTAGCTTGAATCTTAAGGGGGAAGGAGTTCATCTAGTAATTGAAGTGTTACGTTTACCTAGGTGTCATACCAAGGTACATCGACACCGAACCAATGTGCTGGGAGCAATGCTCAAGTAAATAGGACCGAGTACAACATTGACTCATTAAGTCAATGCGAAGCTTAAGTAACGGATTACCTTGAACCCCGTTTCTTGTGGAACTCGATCAACGAGTTAAAGGAGTCAGTTGATTCTTCACGCTAAACCACTCCTTTGCTTCAGTCTTTGAGACGAGAAGCCATAAGTAAGTAGTATGAGCTGGAAATTCTTTAGCAAGAACGTGGATTACTAACCAAGGTCGTGCCTAGCACAATACCTTGTCAACCACTTAGTGCAACCTACGGAAGTGAGGAGAACCTTACTCTTCAAAGGTTACTCTCTTTGCCACTTCTGAAGGCAACCCTACCGCACCTTTTAAGGGGTAGACATAGTACTTTAAGAAAACTACGAGATGAAAAACCTGACCCATTGTTAAGGAACCACAATTACCTGTAGGTTGTGATTAACAAGCTTTAGGGAACTTCCGATCAACAAGAAGTTCAATCACTTTGTTCCATTTTGTACACTCCGTTGCCTTGAGATGAACCTCACCATTCCTTGCTAATACTTTTACCTTGAAACCATCGAACTTGGTCGAGATATGAAAGTAGCAAGTCTTTTCTAGCGCCTTTCATGACCAAGTTTAATCAATCCTCCTGTATTTGGGATACTTCTGACCGTGTTTGGATTGTCTTACCTATTTTTGCTCAAAGCATAATACTGAATGCACCATACCTTGCATAATTATCCGCGGAGTTGCATTGTGTCTGCATAACATCATCCGGTTTGTGATGCATCATAAAACGTAATTACTAATGAGTTTTGAGCAAGAATATGTGACCCCGTTCAGATACTTAAGTAGTGCCTAACATTTTTGAGTTGTGATCAATTTTATCGTTCGCAACGCCTTCGACTGGTTTCATTATCTTGAGTAGCACAAGGGACACCTTGTGACTAAAACACAGTTGAGTCCTTGTCCTTGACTTGTTGAAACTCAAATCGCCTTGAGTACTTGCAACTAAACAAACACTTGGACTTCCATCCTTGACTTGTTAGGTTCAAGTACCTTGATTGTTGCAACTATACCGTTCTTCATCGAGTAGTCATCAGTTCGATGATCAACCTTGTAAAATCCATGAAATCTCCTTCCTCGCGAGGATACCGTTCGTTTGTCAACCTCGTGAAACTCTTTGGGTCCATCTAAGATCTTACGTTGTTATATGGTAACCTTGCTACACTAATTACCTTGTAGTTACCATATGATTGAGTTCTTTGCTGTGTCGAAACATATGAGGATACTAAATCCTTAAATCCTCGTGTGCCACTGCAAGGGGTCTTCATCTTCTATTTCTATTGTTTGAAGATGTTGATATAACCAAAATCCTTGTAGTCGCCACATCTTCCGTATTCCTTCGGTTTTCATCACATAAGAGTGTTGAGTGTCTTGCTACTCTTATGCTACGGCTAAGGAATCCTATGGTTGACTAAACATCAAACGAGGTTAATGATTGTTGTTTAACCTCGTAAACCATCTTAACTCATATCAAGGGAAATACCACATTAAGTTGAAAGGACCTATGCAAAACCAAGCAAGCAACCAAGAATCAATGCAAGAAAAGTTTCAAACTATCAAGGTGACCTAGAGAAGCAAAGAACAAGTGCAAATTCTTCAAATCAAGACTAGGACAGGACAAGATGTCATGTCAGTGCAAGAGTACAACAATAAAGGATCAGTAACAGACATGAAAGTTTTACGATGTGATATTGCCATGTCGAGCATCCTGTCAAGGTTATCAACCTAAAGACTGGAATCTCCTGAAGCAGACTTTAGAATTTCTTAAGATGCCTGAATATAATCACTATTTCGTAGAACCCAAGTTTTTAAGGGCATTGCCATTTTCCTTAGTCAATGACCCTCTTTTACGGATCGTTCCCTCATCGTTCTGTTATTCTACCTGTTAGAATCTCGGGACGAGATTCCTTTAAGGGGGAAGGATTGTAAAAGCCAGTTTTTTCGGAAGAACAAAAACGCAAAAATGCGAACTTAAAAATTTTGAAACTAGACTTGGAAATCCAAACTCACATGAGCCATATGAGTTAAACTATGTTCACTAAAAATAGGGACTTGTTAAAACTTTACGTATAGAACATGGTTGCTGATGTGGAATGGAACTTAAGGTGAAGAATCCTTAATTTCCAAGTATTCACATTTTCAATGAAAAAATTAAAGGAGAAAAGAAAACAAAATAGAGAGAAAGAAAAAGGAATTATTCCAACCCTAAAATGGGACATCCAAAAATATTCAAATCTCAGGCCGTAAATTTTTCCATGACCTACTAATATTCCAATTAGACTCTCGGTAAAGTTTCAAAATTTTTGAAGCCCATTTCCCATTTATTGGACACGTACTGAGAGTTTAATCAACGTCGACTTCAAATTTAAACTTTGTGCTCAACCTTGTCCATATCAACTCCAAATTTTTCCTGAGGTCCCTTATGGTTCAAAAAGGTTAACTTCAAAGTTTCAGGATTTTTGAACCTAATCTACTATTTATTTCCTTGAGTCAAGTATCACCACTTGAATTCAAATTCAAATCTGAGTTCAAATTCAACTTGCTCAGTTTTGAAATCTGATTGCACCATAAAATTCTCCACATTTTATTTAGTCACGGGGCCAAATTTGACTATTTTTGAAGCATGCTCGCTAGCCCTATTGGAATTTTGAAAAGAAGAAGAGGGAAGTGGGTCCCACAGGTGGCCCCCACCAGTCAGGTCGGCAAGGCTTCCTCTTTCCTCCCCTGCCTCCACGCAGGTGCGTGCATGTGCCACCGCGATGGCCACTGCGACGTTCCCGGTCCTTATCACCGCGCCGAGCCGATCCTCTCGGTCCTTATCGTCACGCCCGCTCCTCGTCCGACCTGCACGCTCGCCCCCGGCGCTTCACTCCCAGCCAGCCCCTGCCTCGCCCGGCTCCTCCCCGTCGCCTGCAGCGCGCGCCCCTAGCCATCCTGCCGCTCGCCGGGCAGCACCGAGCCGCCAAGCGCCTCGCCGCCTCGGTTCCAGCACCTCCCGGCCGCCGGCTTACCCCGCCCCCACGGCAACTCGCGCCGCCACCTCCGGGTCCGCTGCCCCGTGTGCCTCCTCCGCGTCTGGTCGCCTCCATGGCTGCCTCCCCAGCTTCCCCGCTGGTCCGCCCGCTCGCCTGACCACGCCGGCGCACCACCTCGCCCCTGCTCGCGCCTCCGACCGCCGGCGCCAGGCCGCGCCTCTTCCGCTGGCCCGCTCCCCGCATCGCCTCGCCCTCTGGTCCCAGCAGCACCGCGCCCCAGATCCTCCCTCGCCGGCCCTGCGTCCCGCCGGCCGCCTCCTCGCCTCCGGTGCCATCCCGGCACTGCACGACCCGCGCGGCGCCCGACACCGCTCGGCCGGAACCGCACCACCGCGCCGCTCACCTTGCCGCCGACCCGCGCAGCTCCTCCACGACGTCGCGCCCACCCAACACCGGCCACCGACGCCAGCGCCCCACTAGCCGCGCGCCTCCTCGCGTCGGCCACCTCCTCACGGATGCCATCGTCCGTGCCTCGCCGCTCCCAGCTCTGCCACACCGCCTACGTCGCCGTTCTGCGCCTTGTCGCTTCCTGCTCCCGTGGCGAGCATGCCCGCGTGCAGCATGCCACCCTGCTGCTGCTTGCCTCGCTGTGCCCCGCATGCGCGCCACCACCGCCGGTGCCCTGCCGCCATGCTCGTGCTGTCCCCGTGCCGCGTCGCCACGACGATGGTTGTCGCATCATGCCACACCAACCGCATGTCGTGTTCCGGCTTGCTACTGGTCGCGCCTTTCCGGGCCGACCGCGAGCACCATGACGCCATGTCCGCGTTCCGCGCCGTGGCTATGTCCTGGAAGCAAAGCGAGTAATGGGTGTGATGGAGGATATGCAGGAACACGTCGTTGACACACCGGCATCGACAACTGGTCCAAGGTTAGCTTTGATTTTGCAAGATTGATTGGATCAGTGAGTGCAGCTAAGGTGTTCGATGAAATGTTTACGGGGGATGAACCAACTTCGTTGATGTTCGGAACTGGTCTGTGATGCAGGGGTAGAATGAGGTTGAAACCGACAAGCCCAAGTGCCAAGATACCCTTTGAATGGTGATGAAGCGACGGAAATCAAATACACACCCAAGATGTTCGGCGAAATGCCTACAAGGTGAGCCTTGCCCTAAAATGTCTTGCTTGACGTCACCGACATCCGTTCGTGGTGATCGCTAAGATTACTCATATGTCGTCAAGCCGTACGTCCATGTTCCGCGTTAATATCATTTCTATAGGAGTCCCCAAGTTGACCTCCTTTGTCGTTTGTATCACGTCGGCCTGTCCGTACGTGCTCGTGATGCTCCACCATGAGCCGCGTCGACGTCGTTGACCATATGACATCGTCGTGACGCTCCGAGCCGTTATCGTGTCCTGGCATCGAGATGAAGGATGCTTGTGATGTGTGTGGTGCTGAAACACCAGCACGACTCGTCGTACAATGGTCGTTTAGACAAATTAGGGTTTAGTCGAGGTGAGACTCGTCGAGTCCTAGGTGTAGCCTAGATGCTAGATGAAATGCCTTCTAGGTCAAACCGAGTGTATTGGTGACCACCGATGACCTATGGTAGAATACTGCGAGAACGTTGCGACCGACGAGGGGAACTAGTCCAAGTGGAACCTTGGATAAGAGTTCCTTGGTTGTGTCGAGGATGTTCCGTAGCCGATCACAGGATTGGTTAACTTGGTGTACCCCTTCTTCGACGGCAGGTTCGTCGAGTCGCTTATCAACAACCGAGTTGACATCACTAACCTTAAGTCTCACAAGGTGGTGTTCGGGATTCTGCTAACCCTATTGACGAGTCCGGATCGATGTGGACCTGGCTAACCCAATCTTCCCGTGATGGCAAAGCATGACCGTCACGACAAGGTCTCGCATCATGTTCGAGTTCTAGGAGTTCACCGAGCTCATCTGGACAATCTTGCAAAGGACACTGTAATAGTGTCACGTAAGCACTTGAACGATGCTCGAGAAGCTTGCCGTAGAAACTACTTTACCTAAAGGTCATTTGAACGTTGTCTCAGTACTCTCGTCAGGTTAACAAGGCTCGTTATGATGTCTTAAGTCCAAAGAATGTTGACCTCACTTCACTCCCAAGTGTCGCTAGGGTTTCATCCTGGTTCATCCTTATCAGGACCCTGCGATCACACTTGTCACGTAATTAGGTTTACTCCTTAATGAGTTTGTGTAACTTCGCTGGTCGACTTCTAAGTCACAACCTCTTGTTGCACAGTTCACTCATGCCTTAAGCTTTCAATGCTCCACCTTGACTCTTAGGTCATCCTTACCCTACCAGTCCAACACTTCCACACCATTCAGATGTATCGTCCTTGAGTGGCATAGCGTCGAGTGTTTGAGTGCAAAGTTGCAATGTGTTCTTACGTTGCACCTTTCAATTCACATCTCGATACTACTATGACCACTTGACTCCATCCTTTGTTCATTCGCACAACAGAGGGATATCTGTCCTTCCTAGTCAAACTCCTCATTCTTAGAGTTTACACAACCCCGTGGAGTCTTTTCTTAAATTACTTAATTACATAATTACTTATATGCATATCATGTCGATAGGAAACGTGATGGTAGGTGATGGACGAGGAGCTTCGCTTGGAGGAGAAGGCCAAGGTGTTTCCACTGAGGTTCCATGGCAGGTTCTCCGGAGGAAGATCGAGCCCTAACAATTGACATTTGTTCAGTCGCAAACTAAGGCAAGCCCCGGTTTGCATTTAAGTCGTTTATAAACTTTTGCTTTATCACTATGATGAGTAGTACATGAATTGTGCATTACGTTTAGGGTGAATGATACTCCACATGCATGACCAAAAATCCCAGGGTTTATTTGGCACGAGTTACAGTTTGACCTGTAGTAACTGCTTTGCTAATGCATAGGAAATCCGGTAGAAGTCGAGTAGTTGGAATCTACTCGCGAGAGATGTATCTCACAGGATTGGTTGAATAGAAAATGGCTTAATATAATGAAATTGAGACCGGGCAGGGAATGGATAGGAAGCGGCGAGAATTGAGTCTCGGTCGCATAGCCCTGCCTGTGTCGATTAAGGCCCGTCCGTATGCAGCCCCTTCGGACAAGCTTGAATTGTACCGGCAATATAATGGACATATGGAATCCAATAAACTGATGTAACTTGATAACTGGGATGTCGAGACCCATTAACTCACCATCGATAGGGGTGGGTTGAGGACAGTAAGGTGTAAATCGGTCGGCGGACACATGAGGTGTTCCGTGCGGAGACCTTCTGTTTGCGGAGGTGAGACGGGCTCAGCATTTGAGTTTCTTGTGAAAGGTGGCCATATACGCCTAGTACTGAAGTGTTATGTAGGTACAGGTGTGCTCGCTGACACTTCCGAACGACATATGTGTCGTGTTGTCCGGGTGTGTCCTGATTGCAATCAATGTCCCTCGCAGTAATAGAGTACCACTTGTTCACTGAGCGGTGACGTAGTAAATACTAAAGAAGTCAGAAAAATCATATTGTATTGAATTATAATTACTTTGCAACCTTGTATGATTTAGAGATAGTATAATTAAAAGTTTACAGTTTCCCCATACTTTAGCTGTAATAGCATTATGTGCTTTGCGCATGTCATATCATCGGTAAAGCGTTTCTTGTTTGATTGTGGAGCCCATGATGTGCCGTGCTCAGAGAATGTCATTTGCTACTTAAAACTTGATTATAAGGATCCACTTGTAGGCGAGTCATTTATGCTATTCCTTACCTATGTTTAGTGTCCCCTTGCATCTGTCTAGTGAGACGGTTAAGTCTTGCTGAGCCTTATGCTCACGTTTGCGCTTTAACGATTTTTGCAGGTATTAGTTTTATTTCTGCTGTTCAGGTTGGACATGAGACTCGAGGTGTCGAGATAAATCTCATGTGAGCCACGCCGCTGCTGTTTGTTCTCCGTGTTGCTAGTGAGAATCGTCCTAGGGCATGGACGCCTTCTCTCCTGCTTAGTTAGGTGAGATTATGAGTATGTAATTTTCCTTTGCGTGTGTACTTCTATTGTACACTCTTTTGTAAACTCTTCTTATTATGAAATGAAAACTTTATATGTTTTGGTATCCTTTTTGTGTGTGCTGTTAGGTGCCGCATCGCACGGCACCACCCAATGAGATCCTCGGATGTGTGGACTCCGGTCCCCACAGTTCACGAATGATAAAACTCTAAATAATGCAGCGGAAAGTAAAATAAGCAGCATGACTCCAATCCACAGGCAATTGACAGCGGTACGCAACCTATTACTCCACGTGATCCTCAGGGTACTCCCAATTGTCTCCAGTAGCTGTTGGGGGGGAATTGCAAGAGTGAGTACATGTCGTACTCAGCAAGTGTGGAAAGTATGACATGTGGCTTATTCAAATGACAACAATAATAATGGCTAAGTGCTGAAAAGTACAGTAAAACGTTTGAAAAGCATTATACTATGTCTATGTGAAACAATCCCATCATAACCATCATATTAACAGAATATAAACCATATCCAATTATTGCCAACATCATCATTATCCATGTCCAATTACCATAACTCAAATTCATATCCATGACCATAATCTATAAACCATAACCATTACCAAACCATAACCATCCATAACCATTACCAGACCATAACCATCCATAACCATCCCAAATCCCAATTCCAACTCTAATCATGTAGGTCATCCAGGCGCTCATAACCGGGATCACGACTATCATGATAGTTTTTAAACACTCTGCAGAGGTTGTACCACTTTACCCACATGTTTGTGATTTCGTCACCCTTTGATGACTAAGAAACCTCCATTGTGCCATCTCACACTTCCGTAGGTGTGTGGCCAAGAGATCACAAAATAGCCTTTCAAAAGGGACTACTAGTATGTACGGGCCCACTAAGGTTTCACCGGCAGGCTTGAATCTCTATTCTCCCACCCACGGGCCCCCTCGTGTGCCATGCGGATCCCAGGGCAGTCCTCCTCGACTCCCATTCCCCGCGCCATCCAATGGTCCATACGATACTAGCAGCACTCCTAATTATTCAGCTACGCCGCACCCATACTTGGCCTTGTGGTGGCACTGTTGACCTAGCATATTATCGCATGAACCGGTCCTTAGATCTAAGGCAAGCAAACCACCATAACATCCAACCCATCCACATACCAGGCTTGCTTAGATCACCCATCGTATTGACTAGTTCACATTAACCATAATATCATTGATACATAATTAATTGTGTAGTGTTGTTTGCCATCCCAATTAATTAAGCGAAGCAAAAAGGTAAAAGCCCTTCTCGACTCTCTACCATAAATTCCAGGTGACAAGGGTGGTCAAACAAAACTAGTAAACTTCCTACCATAGGATTCCCATCAAATTGACACAAGCATGCAGTTTGCAAACAAAACATTTATTTTAAAACAGGATCAATATGCTTCAAGGACACTTGCCTTGCTCCGGCGGATGGGGTTGCTCAAGCGGTTCAAAATCTTGATTTTGGAAATCCTCGTATGCGGCCTCTTGAGCACTTTCCTCTACGCGTGATCATACATACAAGAAAATACATACAATTCAATATGATGCACACAACATAATCAACATGCAATGACATGCATGCATGCACAATTCAATAATTAATTAACTATGATTGTTTATTAATTAGATGCGACTAGTTCATACGTGTTTGTATGAGTTTACGGGGGTTTTAGGGTGGATTAATGCTGCTGAAAATAAAATTATGGTGCAACTAAAATCAATTTACGTCTATTAGATTCAATATGATCGCTAAAATTCGCATCGGGAACATGGCCTACCGTATATGCGATGGCTTCGATGATCGCGGGATGGGGACAATGCGTAGACGAAGTAGATGCGTCCTCTGGCGGCACGACGACAACGGCGCGATGTCGACGACGATCTCCGGCGGACGGTGGCGCCCTCCTCTTTTTCTTCCTCTTCTTCCCCTTCTTTTTCTCCTTTTTCTTCCCTGGGCGCAACCCTCTGGTCCCTGTTTTTTCCTGTACCGGCGGCTAGGTTTCTTTCTGGCGACTGGGAAAAAACCCTACGAGGGTTACGGTCGTTTATATAGGGCGTGGGACGCTGGCCAGGGACCAATTCGGTTTGGGGCATCAGGCGCGGCGCGTCGGTGTCGGGGTCGGACGCGGGGGCGGGCGAGCGCGCAGGGGCTGGAGCGCGAGCGGTTGGCGCGGGGTGCGTGCGGTGGGGCCCGGGCGGCGTGGCACGTCGGCTCGCGCGCGCGGGCGGGATTGCGCGCTGGCGGCGCGGCGCGGGAGGCCGGGGCTGCTCGGCTGGCTGGGCCGCTTGGCCTGGCCGGCGGGTTGACCCCTTTTTTTTCTTTTTTTAACTTTCTTTTGTTATATAATTTATTATATATATATTATTTATATTATATATATTATTTATTATTTATTATTTTTATAACATATATTATTAATATTAATATTTTATATATTTTTATATAATGTTATATATATTATTTATATATATTTATATATATTTTTATTATTATTTTTATACTTATTCCTTATTACAAGTTTTAGGCTATTTTTATTTCTTTTCCTCTATTAATGTTTAATGAAAGAATATATATGCAATGTGATGCATGATGCAAAAATTTAGGGTGTTACAAACCTACCCCTTAAAGTGAATCTCGCCCTCGAGATTCGATAGCGTGGAGAAAAGATGAGGAATTCTGCCTTCAGGTCTTCTTCACGTTCCCATGTAGCTTCGGTTTCCGTATGGTGTTTCCATTGCACTTTGCACCAACGGATCCTCTTATTTCTCGTGACCCTTTCCTTCATGTCCAAAATTTTGATAGGTTGCTCGACATAGGACAAATCCTCTTGAAGTTCTAGCTCGTCCATCGGCACTTGTTCTTCCAGTACCCTGAGACACTTCTTGAGTTGAGAGACGTGAAATACGTCGTGTACATCGGACAGATACGTCGGCAGCTCAAGTCGATAAGCTACCTCTCCTCGCTTGTCCAGAATCTTAAATGGTCCGATGTAACGTGGTGCCAGTTTTCCTTTGACGTCAAACCATCGCTGACCTCTGATTGGTGACACTTTGAGGTATACAAAATCTCCAACTTCAAAAGTCAAACTCCTTCGCCTATTATCAGCATAACCTTTCTGTCGAGACTGGGCAGCCTTTAAGTTTTCCCGTATTATTTGGACTTGCCTTTCAGCGTCTTGTAACACGTCGGGACCAAACACTTGATTCTCTCCGGTTTCATTCCAACACAAGGGAGTCCTACACTTCCTTCCGTATAGTGCTTCATAGGGTGACATTTTCAAACTTGCTTGGTAACTATTGTTGTACGAGAATTCAGCATATGGCAAACTTTTATCCCAACTTTTCCCATGCTTTAAAGCACATGCTCTTAACATGTCTTCCAAATTTGGTTGGTCCTCTCGGTTTGTCCATCTGTTTGAGGGTGATACGCTGAACTAAAGTTCAACCTTGTTCCCATTGCTTCATGCAATTTCTGCCAAAATCTGGAGGTAAACTAAGAACCTCTATCCGAGACTATCTTCTTTGGTACTCCATGTCGACACACAATATGCTCCATATACAATTCTGCTAGCTTCGCGGTGGTATATGTGGTCTTGACAGGGATGAAGTGAGCTGATTTTGTCAATCGATCCACAATAACCCATATTGAATCATAGCCAGACTGAGTTCGCGGTAGTCCAACTATAAAGTCCATACCAATCTCTTCCCACTTCCGTTCCGGGATCTTTAATGGTTGTAACAATCCGGCTGGCTTTTGATGTTCAGCTTTAACTCGTTGGCACACATCACAAAGTGCAACATATTCGGCTATGTCCTTTTTCATGCTGGCCCACCAATAGCATGTCTTTAAGTCCTTGTACATCTTTGTACAGCCAGGATGAATTGAGTAAGGCGAGTCATGTGCCTCCTTCAATATTGTTTCCCGAATATGCCTAACATTAGGTACCACAATCCTCTTTCCAAGCCATAAGGTACCCTGTTCGTCCTCATCAAACCTGAATTCTTTTCCTTCTTGGGTCCTTTCCTTGATTTCCTGTATTTCCTTGTCCTTTGTCTGTCCTTCTCGTATTTCCTACTCTAATGTTGGGTTGACTTCCATCGTTCCCATCTCATTTATGAATCCAAGGTTCAACCTTTCAAACTCCTTGCATAACTCGGATGCCAGCTCTCGTACTGTGAGTTGATGACTTACTCCTTTTCGGCTCAAAGCATCGGCCACTACATTGGCCTTCCCTGGGTGATAGTTGATTCCCACGTCATAATCCTTGATGAGCTCCAACCATCAGCGTTGTCTCAGATTCAGATCCGTTTGCGTAAATATGTACTTGAGACTCTTGTGATCCGTATAAATCTCACATCGGTGACCAAAAACATAGTGTCTCCATATCTTCAAGGCGTGTACCACGGTTGCGAGTTCAAGGTCATGTGTAGGATAATTTAACTCATGTTTCTTTAGTTGCCTCGATGCATAAGCTACCACTTGGCCTTCTTGCATGAGCACACATCCTAATCCTTGTCTTGATGCATCACAATATATATCAAAACTCTTGCTCACGTCCGGTAATACTAACACCGGCGCGGTTGTCAACCTTTTCTTTAACTCCTCAAAGCTATCCTGACAAGCTTGAGTCAATCGGAATGCCTTCCCTTTCATGAGTAATTCGGTCATAGGCTTGGCTATTTTGGAGAAATCCTTAATGAATCGGCGGTAATATCCAGCCATTCCAAGGAAACTCCGAATTTCCTTGACATTCTGTGGCGGTTCCCATTTAAGCACATCTCTCACCTTCCCTGGGTCAACTGATACTCCTCCTCCGGAAATAACATGGCCTTAGAAAGAAACTTCCCGTAACCAGAATTGACATTTACTGAACTTGGCATACAATTGGTGTTCTCGTAGCTTCTGCAATGTAAGCTTCAAGTGTTCCTCGTGTTCCTTCTCATCCTTCGAGTAGATCATAATATCATCGATGAACACTACAACGAACTTATCCAGATATTCCATGAAGACCTTATTCATGAGATACATAAAGTACGCAGGCGCGTTCGTCAATCCAAATGACATGACGGTGTACTCATAAGATCCATATCGTGTCCGAAATGCTGTCTTGGGTATATCCGATGGTCTAATCTTCATTTGGAAGTATCCTGACCGCAAGTCGATCTTGGAGAAGATACATGCACCCTTCATTTGGTCGAACAAATCCTCTATACGGGGTAGTGAGTACTTGTTCTTAATTGTCACTTCGTTGAGAGACCTATAGTCCACACACATCCTCTGGGTTCCATCCTTCTTATCTACGAAGAGCACTGGGGCTCCCCACGGGGATGAGCTTGGGCGTATAAAACCCTTCTCTAGCTGCTCTTGAATTTGCTTCTTGAGCTCTGCTAATTCCTTAGGAGGCATCCTATACGGCCTCTTAGCTATAGGTGCAGTTCCGGGTACCAACTCAATGGCGAATTCTATGTCACGATCAGGTGGCATACCTGACAACTCATCTGGAAACACGTCCGGGTACTCGCGAACGATCGGAATGCTTTCCAATGTCACTTCTTCCACGTGATTCAGCATCACTTTCTCTCTTGCAGGTTGGGCTGCTTCAACTTCAATGCGTGTACCATGTTCACTCGTCAACTGCACAATCCTCTCGGCACATTGAATGACTCCATTATATTTGCTCAGCCAGTCCATTCCAAGTATTATGTCTATTCGTTGGGTGTCCAATACTATGAGGTTTGCAAGAAAGTCTACCCCCCTTATTTTAATGCTTACTTTCGGACATACTATATTTTTCCTCAACTCTCCGCCAGGAGAACTTACTAGCATAGTTTGCTTCATATGAGATATAGGCAAATTGTACTTGGGAACATACTTTGACGAGATGAATGAATGAGATGCTCCCGAATCAAATAAAACAGTCGCGGGGTTGGAGTTGGCGAGAAACATACCAATCACGACGTCATCAGCTTGCTGGGCTTCTTCAGTAGAGACATGATTCACATTGCCACGAGCAAAATTCTGCTGTCCACAGTTGACTTGTGGTGCTCCTCCATTTGGTCGCGGGTGATTTGGCCTTGGTGCATTGTTCATAGGTCCATAGTTTCTCCTGGGGCATTGACTTGCAAAGTGCCCGGGTTCTCCACACACATAGCATGTCTTACCGCCCGTAGCATTGGGTAAGTTTGGGCGCAACTGGTTTTGAGCATTTGCCGCCATGTTAGGACGTGGCGCAGGTGGCACAGGATAGCGAGGCGCTTGCATGGCGGGGCGTTGCTGCGGTGGCTGATTTTGGCGGGGCGGATAAGCAGCACGGTATGCAGGAGCAGATGGGTTGTATTGTGGTGCAGTAGGTGGTGCATAGCGGGGGCGAACATTACTTCCTTGCTGCGGTCCATGATGTGGCATCTTCCTCTTGTTGTCCTGCTCCATCTCACGAATCTTGTTCTCAACCACAATAGCCTTGTCAACCAGCTTTTGGAAGTTTGGGTAATCAGTATTGAGCAACTGGACTTGAATTTCATTGTTGAGACCCCTCATAAACAAATACTGCTTCCTACTATCAGTTTTTATGTCTTCTGGAGCATATCTTGATAATTGAGTGAATTTGTTGAGATACTCACTCACGCTCATCCTTCCTTGCCTGAGATTTTCAAAGTCTTGTCTTCTCAGTATCATAACTCCTTCAGGTACATAGTGGGAACGGAAACTCTGCTTAAACTCAGCCCAAGTGATTGCTTCTTGATTATCATGAGCGTTGCAAAGAGCTTCCCACCAGTCAGCGGCTGCTCCAACTAGTTGATGTGATGCAAAGAGAACCTTCTCCCTATTAGTGCACTGGACAATAGCAAGTTTCTTCTCAACGGACTTCAGCCAATCATCAGCTTCCATTGGGTATGTGGCTTGTGCAAAGGTAGGCGGTCTGGTCCTCATAAACTCTCCCAATCGGTTATGGTGTGGCTGGGGTGGTGGCGGTGGTGGTATATGAGGCTGATTGTTGTTGCCAGCTTGCAGCTGTCCCATTGTCTGTATCATTGTCTGCATGAGCTGGTTCTGCATAGCTAACAGTTGTTCAATATTCATATCTCCATGAGCATGTCCCTGGTTGTTCTGAGGTACTTCATTGCGCTCCTCCTCCTCGTTGGCATCCCTCTGGTTACGAGTTCTCACCATCTGTTGGCGAAAGAAAGGTGGGGACAGAAGGATTTAGAATTTGGAAAGAAACGTTCCGACTATATGCATCAAGGGATATGAAACTAAACAGCTAGCTACACTAGCCTAGGTGGACATGACAATGCTAAGGCATCCCAAAATCCTCTACTAAGCACATAAGCAAACAATATATATAGCAAACAGCACACCAAGCAAACACATCGATTCCTGAGTGCTCCTATGTGCTCTAAAGTGTCCATTCTATCTAGGTTTAATCCTACGGTCAACGCGGCTCTGATACCAATTTGTGACACCCGGTTCCGAATATGAACCAAGCGTAACGCATATGTGTGCCCAGGAAGTTCATCACACATATACGGTTGCATCACAAACGATATACAGAATTTAACCACGTCTTAACTATTAGATAAGTACTTTATTAAAATAATCCAATAGTTCACGAATGATAAAACTCTAAACAATGCAGCGGAAAGTAAAATAAGCAGCACGACTCCAATCCACAGGCAATTGACGGCGGTACACAACCTAGTACTCCACGTGATCCTCAGGGTACTCCCAATTGTCTCCAGTAGCTGTTGGGGGGAATTGCAAGAGTGAGTACATGTCGTACTCAGCAAGTGTGGAAAGTATGACATGTGGCTTATTCAAATGACGACAATAATAATGGCTAAGTGCTGAAAAGTACAGTAAAACATTTGAAAAGCATTATACTATGTCTATGTGAAACAATCCCATCATAACCATCATATTAACAGAATATAAACCATATCCAATTATTGCCAACATCATCATTATCCATGTCCAATTACCATAACTCAAATTCATATCCAAGACCATAATCTATAAACCATAACCATTACCAAACCATAACCATCCATAACCATTACCAGACCATAACCATCCATAACCATCCCAAATCCCAATTCCAACTCTAATCATGTAGGTCATCCAGGCGCTCATAACCGGGAGCACGGCTATCATGATAGTTTTTAAACACTCTGCAGAGGTTGTACCACTTTACCCACATGTTTGTGATTTCGTCACCCTTTGATGACTAAGAAACCTCCATTGTGCCATCTCACACTTCCGTAGGTGTGTGGCCAAGAGATCACAAAATAGCCTTTCAAAAGGGACTACTAGTATGTACGGGTCCACTAAGGTTTCACCGGCAGGCTTGAATCTCTATTCTCCCACCCACGGGCCCCCTCGTGTGCCATGCGGATCCCAGGGCAGTCCTCCTCGACTCCCATTCCCCGCGCCATCCAATGGTCCATACGATACTAGCAGCGCTCCTAATTATTCAGCTACGCCGCACCCATACTTGGCCTTGTGGTGGCACTGTTGACCTGGCATATTCTCGCATGAACCGGTCCTTAGATCTAAGGCAAGCAAACCACCATAACATCCAACCCATCCACATACCAGGCTTGCTTAGATCACCCATCGTATTGACCAGTTCACATTAACCATAATATCATTGATACATAATTAATTTTGTAGTGTTGTTTGCCATCCCAATTAATTAAGCGCAGCAAAAAGGTAAAAGCCCTTCCCGACTCTCTACCATAAATTCCAGGTGACAAGGGTGGTCAAACAAAACTAGTAAACTTCCTACCATAGGATTCCCATCAAATTGACACAAGCATGCAGTTTGCAAACAAAACATTTATTTTAAAACAGGATCAATATGCTTCAAGGACACTTGCCTTGCTCCGGCGGATGGGGTTGCTCAAGCGCTTCAAAATCTTGATTTTGGAAATCCTCGTATGCGGCCTCTTGAGCACGTTCCTCTACGCGTGATCATACATACAAGAAAATACAAACAATTCAATATGATGCACACAACATAATCAACATGCAATGACATGTATGCATGCACAATTCAATAATTAATTAACTATGGTTGTTTATTAATTAGATGCGACTAGTTCATACATGTTCGTATGAGTTTACGGGGGTTTTAGGGTGGATTAATGCTGCTGAAAATAAAATTATGGTGCAACTAAAATCAATTTACGTCTATTAGATTCAATATGATTGCTAAAATTCGCATCGGGAACATGGCCTACCGTAGATGCGATGGCTTCGATGATCGCGGGATGGGGACAATGCGTAGACGAAGTAGATGCGTCCTCCGGCGGCACGACGACGGCGGCGCGATGTCGACGACGATCTCCGGCGGACGGTGGCGCCCTCCTCTTTATCTTCCTCTTCTTCCCCTTCTTTTTCTCCTTTTTCTTCCCTGGGCGCAGCCCTCTGGTCCCTGTTTTTTCCTGTACCGGCGGCTAGGTTTCTTTCTGGCGACTGGGAAAAAACCCTACGAGGGTTACGGTCGTTTATATAGGGCGTGGGACGCTGGCCAGGGACCGATTCGGTTCGAGGCATTGGGCGCGGCGCGTCGGTGTCGGGGTCGGACGTGGGGGCGGGCGAGCGCGCCGAGGCTGGAGCGCGAGCGGTTGGCGCGGGGCGCGTGCGGTGGGGCCCGGACGGCGTGGCGCATCGCCTCGCGCGCGCGGGCGGGATTGCGCGCTGGCGGCGCGGCGCGGGAGGCCGGGGCTGCTCGGCTGGCTGGGCCGCTTGGCCTGGCCGGCGGGTTGACCCCCCTTTTTTTCTTTTTTTTTTTACTTTCTTTTGTTATATAATTTATTATGTATATTTTATATATATATATATATTATTTATATTATATATATATATTATTTATTATTTATTATTTTTATAACATATATTATTAATATTAATATTTTATCTATTTTTATATATTGTTATATATATTATTTATATATATATTTATATATATATTTATTATTATTTTTATACTTATTCCTTATTACAAGTTTTAGGCTATTTTTATTTCTTTCCCTCTATTAATGTTTAATGAAAGAATATATATGCAATGTGATGCATGATGCAAAAATTTAGGGTGTTACAGCTTCCCAGCAGGAAATCAACCAAAGAACCCAAATACATCACAGGAACCTCAAGCAGACCCACCAACAGCAGGATTGCATAACTCCACTAGGCGCAAGACAGGGAGAGAGCGCCCGAGCATATGATAGAGAATATGCACAAACGGGCATGATTCGATGATCATTTAATTAATGCATAATTAAATGAACACAAACGGAGCATAGGGCAAGACAGTGGTTCTTCTAACTTGGTAATCATAGGAGGAGGCAGGCTTTACAAGAAGGCAACGACCCGCTCCGGATGACAAGGGAGGAAAAATGTACAGGCTTAGGGTATGAAACCATGCTAAGCTGGCTAAACACTCTAGACCGGACCCACTGGAGCTTAGTTGCTTCGAGCGCCGCTCCTAAACGCTATGACACCCTTTTCAGAGAAAAAAACACTATACTACCACTATGCGCAGGGTGAAGCTTTACCGAAGTGGTGCTGGGGAGGCAAAGTGTACACACTTAGGGTGCAGGATCAGACTAAGCAGGCTGCATACTCTGGACCACTCACCATGCCAAAAGTAAAACTTATAGTGAATCTTTGGGTTGAACTTACTGTAATGCCATGGTGACGTCATTTTCGCCGTGGTGGAGGGAAAACGCTTGACGTACTGCCCATGAGACCCCTTAGAGGCCCCCTGGTAGGTGTGGCCAACTGGTTTGGCACACCCACCACTTAGTCAGAGGATGTCGTCGGCGGGTCCCCGGTGGAGCGCGGGAGCATGGATAGTTGTTGCTGGCGGCGATGGCAATGAGGTAGCCATCAAACCGAGGCAGCGCCCACCCTCAATGTGCGGACCGTCGACGACGAGCCTCCTGGGAGGTGCCGAAGCTAGATTCTTCAACGGCGCCCACCATCAATGCTAAGAAACGTCGACGGTGGGCCCCCTGGGAGGTGGCAGAGCTAGCTGCTCCAACATTGCCCATCGTTGCTGTAGAAACGTCGATAGCAAGCCCTCTATAAGGTGCCAGAGCTAGCTGCTCCGGCATTGCCAATCGTCGCTATAGAAACATCGACATTGGGCCCTTGGGTGGTGCTGGAGCTGGCTGCTCTTGTGTCGCCCATAGTTGTTGTAGAAATGTCGACGGCTGGCCCCTTGGGTGCTGCTGGAGCTGGCTTCTTTGGCGTTGCCCATCGTCACTGTAGAAGGAGCCGTAGCTACGCCTTGCATCGACAGCAGGCTCCCTGGAAGGTGCCAGAGCTGGCTGCTACAGCGTTGCCCATCGTTGCTGTAGAAACGTCGACGGCAGGCTCCTTATGTGGTGCCGGAGCTGGCTGCTCCGGCGTCGCCCATCGACGCTGTAGGAAGGTCAATGGCAGGCCCCATGGGTGCTGTCGGAGCTAGCAGCTCCGGCGTCACCCATCGTAGCTGTAGAAACATCGATGGCAGGCCCCATTGGTGGCGCCAGAGCTGGCAGCTCCGGCGTTGCCTATCATTGCTATAGAAACGTCAACGGCAGGCCCCTTGGGTGGTGCTGGAGCTGGCAGCTCCGGCGTCGCCCATCTTCTCTATGGAAGCGTCAACAGCAGGCTCCTTGGGTGGTGCCGGAGCTGGCTGCTCCGGCGTCGCCCATCGTTGATGTAGAAATGTCGATGGCAGGCCCCTTGGGTGCTGCCAGAGCTGGCAGCTCCTGCGTCACCCATCGTAGCTGTTGAAACATCGACGGCAGGTCCCTAGGGTGGTGCCGGAGCTGGCAGCTCCGGCGTCGCCCATTGGTACTATAGAAACATCTATGGCAGGCCCCTTGGGTGGTGCCGAAGCTGGCAGCTCCGGCGTCGCCCATCATTACTATAGAAATGTCAACGGCAGGCCCATTGGGTGGTGCCAGAGCTGGCTGCTCCGACGTCGCCCATCGTCGCTGTAGAAACGTCAACGGCAGGCCCCTTGGGTGGTGCTGGAGCTGGCTGCTCCAGCGTCACCCATCATCACTGTGGAAACATCGTTGGCAGGCCCCTTGGGTGGTTCCGGAGTAGGCTGACCTTTTACGACTAGATCTTGCTACAACTCACAAGCTTGATGAACCCATGATTGGTGAAAGCGCTACCACTTTTTTGAGGGAAAACCCCCTATCTGGCGCACCAAATGTCGAAGTGCTAATGCGACACTTCCCTCGGATCTGCTAAGAAGCAGCCCGCAGAGGTTCTTATTCGGCGGGGCATAGGCATCAAAATAGTGTTCTAGCGGAAGAGTATGTGACACGGTGATTTTTACATGGTTCGGGCCGCAAGGAGCATAATACCCTACTCCACGGTGGATTGTATTTCTGGTGAGTGTGTATGCATGTGTGGGTGTATCGGGGATTTTTTTGAGTCTGGTCTCCTAGTTCGAGCAGACAAACCAAGATTTCTAAGTCGGTGGCTGCCCAGTCCTTTTATAGTCCAAAGCCGGACAGCTTACAAGTGGGGCCCAAGGCCCGACAGGTGGCCCTAGGGTGATCTTATCATGTACAATATCAAAGGCTTCTTGCGTAAGCTTGCTTTGACCGTGCCTTGAAGACTTTTTGTCTTGCCGCATCAGTCGCCAGTTGCTAGGCGTAGTCGTTGATGATGGCAGGGAATGTCCCATCCGTCTTTTCGCCATAAGCTACCCACTTGGCAGTGTGGGGTAGGCCTGCGGCGCCTTCACTGTGATGCGATTGGACGCAGCGGTACCTGACAAGAGGCGTGTGCCGCACCTGTACTCTTGGGGAAGGCGCGCGCCTTCAATGCGCGACTGGACAGGATGAACCACCCCTTACTCCTGCAACCTACCGTCGAAGGAAAGTAGCAGGATATGTGGCACCTCCGGAGCCCTCCTCGGTGGTCCCAAGGGCCCAAAGCCGGGGGACGCGTGGCAGCTCTGGAGCCCTCCTTGGTGGGAGCAAGGGCCCGGAGCCAGAGGACATGTGGTAGCTCTAGAGCCCTCCTTTGTGGGAGCAAGGGTTTGGAGCCGCAGGACGCATGGCAGCTCCAGATCCCTCCTTTGTGGGAGCAAGGGCCCGGAGCCGGAGGACGCAGGTAGCTCCGGAGCCCGCCTCAGCGGGGAGGCCGGGTCCAAAGCTTCTTCTTATATGTGTGGGTACCCGGTCTTGAGTGTACCAACAAAAACGATCGAGAATTTGCACAACATCTAATGGGGTGGCGTGTGATAATTTAAGGATGAGTGGCACAATGGTTTGTCACCTAATCTAGTGCTGGCAATGCGAGAGTTCACGCAAGGCGGCTAGCTAGGGAAAACTGATGAACGTGGTGGATCAGTTTGTTGTTTAGGGATTGTGGAATAGGTCTCGAACAGCAAGAAAACAAGGACGAAACATGATAACTAGGACCCAAAACACAAAGCTAAACCAGCAACAAGACTCAACCACACGAATGCAAACTCAAGAATGCAAACTATAAAATGAAACAACATGCATTATAGTCTAAGAAGCGGTAAAAATGATTTAATTTTTTTGTGGCTTTTCTTTGGACTCTAGGTACAAAAAAAACCACTCTAATGGAAGGAAAACAAAGATACCTCACGGGCAACATGGAAATCTGATACAAATTGATGAGTAGTTTAGGCCCGATCTTCCGAAAGGTAAGTCGATTGGGGTGGAGAACTCGATGTTGATGATCTGCGGCACTTGAGCAGTTCGAATACTTCTGCAAGCACTACACCACTGCTCCATTGGTTATCGACCATGCTGCACATGCTTGACCTTGCGATGAAGGCTAATCCTTGCAAGTACAACCGAGAACACAAGCAAGAACATCGAGGACATGATCTGAAATCGCAAAGTTGGGGTCTCACAAACAGTAGAACGGCAATATTATTGATCTAAGCAAAACCCACCAAATATGACCAGCACCTGCATTACTTAAAGGCTAGGGTTTGGCCAAAACACACTTAGACGCGTCCCTAATGGACTCATACGGGATACAAGGCCCAAAGGCCCCATTCGACGGCGCAGCACCGGACAGAAATTTGGACTCGACTTGTTTCGACGATTACCAATGACTCTTGAAAAATTCTGAGGTGGGACCAGAGCCATTGGAAATTTTATCTTCTCCTCTTTTCGTGCATATGCCGAACGTCGAAAACGAAGTCCATATGCATCATGGGCGTCTATTTTAAGGTGGACTACTCCTGGAGTTGTAAACTGATTCCATCAACTTGTGGACAACCCAGCTGCTTCTCCATGTTCCCAAGGCTTTTTGATCTTCTCCATTGTTCCTAATAACAATTAAATCATCACATAGCAATCTATTCCCAAACTCACATGCAAAGGAAGTTAGGAGCAGGTTCACTTACTGATTTATTAACCGTCCTCGTGCTCTTGTGATTGGTCCTTGCAGTTCAATGTGCGTCTCCGCTATTGTGATGTCATCATGATGCGTTTCTCCTACTTTAATTTTGGGAATCAAAAACATGGCAATAAATTGTAATATAAAGTATTCAAATTTTCAGTTCAAGCAAATTTTGACTACCAAGTTAATCTCGAATGTTGAGTTGATTCATATTTAAATATTCATTTTTGAATAGGAAATCAACCTAAACAGTAGGGTAGCACATATATTGGAAGATAAGAGATCCAAACCAAATTGTGGAGTGAAATGCAGCCATGTGGGGCCCACACTAGGTCTGCCGACTAGGGGGTTTGGTCAAATCCCCTTTGGCCTCTCTAGTTCTCTGCTTCAACGAGTCAAGTCGTATGTTCGTTTGTGACTTGTTTTGGGATGCAACACTATTTTTGCGCATCGGGATTTCACGATTTTAGGGTGCCTCCCCCACACTTGTTCCCAGGACTCTTTATTCAACAAAAATAAACTAAAAGGGGGAACATTACTGGGTTAGATGAACCCGTAAGTTCACTTTATTGAATTCAAAAATTGGGGATACTTACATTATTCAATCTAAACTGGAGGAATCAAAACTTGGAATAAAACTAAACTTAAACTAGTAAGCAACCAATGATGTTGGGACATCTAAACTATGGTGCGTCGAAGATGTCGGGCTCTACAACGGCATTGAATAAATGTTGCAACTTGACTCTCATGCCACGGTGAACACCATCAATCTCCTTCTTGAGGGAGATGAGTTCATCTTTCAGCTCCGCCCTCTCGATGCACCGTTCAACCAATAAGTCAGATAGCTTCTTGTTCTCCAAATGGAGAGAAGCTAACTCCTTAGAAAGTTGTGCCACTATAGGGGCATGAGGAGACTTCCCGTCGTTGTCCTCAAATTGGCCAGGTGGCCCCGGAAATCTTGTTTGGATACGTCGGGTGAGTCCACTCGAGAAAACAAAGCATCGACGGTGCGAAGGGGGAGTCAGCCGAACCTAGGGTTCGACCGAACCCTTTCTATCTTCGCTCGAGCTAGGTTTTCGTGGGTTGGCTTAATGGGCCCCATAGATGATTAATTGGATGGGCCCATCCATTGGACATAAGGATTTTAGACCGAATTTAAAGAAACAGCGTCAAAATCAATAAGATTTATCACGTCGATTTCTTTTTCCGCCTCCTCCTCCTAGAATTCAAGAAATAATTTGAGTCGGTGCCCATTCACCTTGAATAGTTGACCATCATCACCTTGGAGTGTGATTGCTCCATGGGATGAGGTTTCTATTACAGTGAAAGGTCCTTCCCATGTACTTCTAAGCTTCCCATGTCTAAAGAGTTTAACCCTAGAGTTGAAGAGTAAAACTCTATCTCCAGGTTTGAACTCTTTTGGCGTAATCCTCGTGCCATCATTTGGTTCTTTCCTTGTATATTTTGGCACTATGATACGCCTTATCTCTCCACTCTTCCAACTCGGAAATTTGCTTCAATAGGTGTTTTTTGGCTTCATGGAGGTCCATGTTCCACCGCTTGATTGCCCAATAGGCTCTAGGTTCCAATTCTCCAAGAAGATAACAAGTCTTCCCATAGACAAGTTAGAATGGAGACATGCTGATGGGGGTTTTTAGGCAGTACGGTAGGCCCACAATGCGTTGGGTAGCTTATGCTTCAATCCCGTTCCAATTTCCAAGATGATCTTTTGTAGAATACTCTTAATTTTCTTATTGGATGTTTCTGCTTGACCACATGTTTGTGCGAGGTATAGAGTAGAAATTTTATGTTGGGCACCAAGCTCCCTCAAAAAGTTCTGGATGTTCTTATATATGAAATGAGATCATCCACCACTTATGACCATTACAGGGAGTGCCAAAGCGTAGAAAGATGATCTCATGTAACATTTTCCTAGCTTACTTGGAATCAACATTTTTGTATGGCAAGACTTCTACCCATTTTTGACACACAACCTACGACCACCAGGATATAATCGCAATCATAGGACCTAGGGAAAGGTCCCATAAAATAAATACCCCACACATCAAATAATTCCACTTGGATATTATTTGTTAGGTGCATTACATTGCGAGCAGAGATTCCTCCATGCTTCTGGCATTTCCAACATCTTCTAATGAATTCTTTTGTGTCTTCATACATAGAAGGCCAATAGAATCCACTTTGCCTTGCCTGGGTACGATAAACACCGTAATGGCCATATAGGGGCTAGAATGGCATTTCTAAATAATCTTAGTGCCTTTGATTGATGGGACACACCTTCTAAGAAGGCCATAGGCACAAACTCGATATAGGTATGGGTCATCCCAAAGGTGTCTACGACTCTCATAGATGAGTTTCTTTCCGTTTTCACCTAGTGGTACATATCCCGTGACCATGAAATTCATGATATCCACATACAAAGGGTGAGAGTCAGTCACCTGGAGAAGCATATCATCTCGTAGGAAGTCATTTATAGGAATTTCCATGGTTTGCGTGACTTCCATACGTGAGAGATAATCTACAACAGAATTCTCTACCCCTTTCTTATCCTTAATTTCTTAGTCAAACTCTTGGAGTAGAAGAATTCATCGAATTAGCCTTGGTTTAGCATTCTTTTTGGTGAGCAAGTACTTCAAGGCAGCATGGTCTGTATAGACTATGACCTTGGCTCCAACCAAATAGGACCTAAACTAATCGATAGCAAAACTATAGCTAAGAGCTCTTTTTTAGTTGTGCCATAACTGAGATGAGCTCTTGTTAGAGTTTTACTGGTGTAGGCTGTTGACGGCTGTTATATACCAATTTCACCCATCAATATAACTCGATTATGTGAAGGAATTGTCATTTCTTGCATACATCACCTTTCTATTTAACTTATTTCCAATTTTCCTTGGAGAAATAGTGCATGCAGGGAATTATTACAGAAATAAGGTAAAAGAGGGGGAGCAATCCTATAAAATACCATTATAGCCAATCAAGCGATGACATGTGGCACCACATTGATCAAATGGCCCACAAACATAAGTATCCGAGGCCATCCAATGGTGTATCACCCATATCAGTCAAGGAAACCCAGTTGGAAATGACCTGGAGGAAGCACACCGCAAAAGGAGGCAAGACCAGGTCGACCGACCTCGCTAGTCGGCCGACTAGGTCTTGGTGCCAAACGCGGTCAACTTTCATATGTCTACTCCCTCTGGTGCCCTGATAAAGATTAAGACTGATTTTCGCGCTTTTTATGGCGGCAACTGACCCTTCTCCAACTATAAATAGGACCCCCTTACCCTCACTTCACACACATACACACACACACACACACCACTTGAGTATTTATTCCATTGTATCCACTATTCTATATAGGCTTAGAGGAGTTTAGGTTGTAGAGAGGAGAGCCTCTAGTTCATAGTCCAAGTAGGAGAGGAGTAGAAGAAGTCTCTTCCCAATTCCTAATTGGGAAAGGTACGTCTCCATATTCCTATCTGTATTTGTGACTTTGCTCTCAATAAAGATTATATCTTTTGTCTACTATTGTTCATATACTTGGATGAAGAGTTTATTGTTTGATTGTGGATTCCATATATGTGGTAGGAGTAGTATTTATGATTATGCCATATCATTCTCGTTATATCATCATAAACACTACAAACCCCCACTATAGTCTAATTAGTTATGATATGATTATGTTAATATGAATCACTTATGCGATGAATTAACATTGGTTCAACGATGATTTGGTTAATTGCCTTAGGATGGCTTGTGCCTAGGCTCTTAAGGCAATTACTTAATATGCTAACATGGTGCTAGGATAGATAAGTAGCATTGAATATCTCGTAGACCCACAGATTGAAGAGGTAAGCAGTAGGTGGTGACAACCCTATTTGTCCTTTGTAATCCTCCACGTTCGGCTATGCCACAAGCTCTTGGGACTAGTCTGGGGTTGAGGCCGGACAAGTTCGTACCATAACAGAATTAAATTGTTGGTTAGTCCTAAATGCATTTTAATCTTGTTCCTTTTTATGTTGCTTAATGTTAAACATGTATATGAATGTATGCAATGCATGATGAATGAAAATGAGGATGCTACAAACCTACCCCCCTTAAAATGAATCTCGCCTTCGAGATTTGACACGAAAGGAAAGAGATAGGGAAATTCCTTCTTGAGATCATTTTCTCGCTCCCAAGTCGCTTCCAATTCCGTATGATGCTTCCATTGCACTTTGCACCATCGAAAAAGCTTGTTCCTTGTGACCCTCTCCTTAGTTTCCAAAATTTTGACAGGATGCTCAGTATAGGTCAAATCTTCTTCAAGCTCCAATTCCTCCATTGGCACTTGCTCTTCTGGTACTCTTAGGCACTTCTTGAGCTGAGAAACATGAAACACATCATGAACATCGGAAAGATGCGCTGGCATCTCCATCTTATATGCTACTTCTCCTCGTTTATCCAAAATCTTGAATGGTCCAATATAGCGAGGTGCCAACTTGCCTTTGAAATTTAATCGCTTGTGACCTCGCATGGGTGACACCTTGAGGTATAAAAAGTCTCCCACCTCAAAAGCTAAGCTTCTTTGTCTGTTATCCGCATAACCCTTTTGCCTTGACTGAGCAGCTCTCAAATTCTCGCGGATTGTCTGAACTTGCCTTTCAGCATCTTATATTACATCAGGTCCAAATACTTGAGTTTCTTTTGTCTCATTCCAAAACAAGGGTGTTCTAAACCTTCCCCAATACAATGCTTCATATGGTGACATCTTCAAGCTTGCTTGATAACTGTTTTTGTAAGAGAATTCATCATACAGTAGACTTTTGTCCCAACATCCTCATACTTTATCACTCGGACTCTTAGCATGCCCTCCAATATCTTGTTTGTTCTCTCAGTCTGTACATCTGTTTGAGGGTGATATGCAGAACTGAAATTCAATTGAGTTCCCATCGATTCGTGCAGCTTTTGCCAGAACCTTAAGTTAAATTGAGAAGCTCTATCAGATACTATTTTCTTTGGTACTCCGTGTAAACACACTATTCTTCACATATACAATCCTGCTAACTTTGCTCCACTATAGGTAGTCTTGACAGAAATTAAATGCGCTGATTCCGTCAATCGATCCAAAATAACCCATATGGAATCATATCCTGCTGAAGTGCAAGGTAAACCAACTATTAAATCCATACCAACATCTTCCCACTTCAATTCCAGAATCCTCAATGGCTGTAATAATCCAGCTGGCCTTTGATGTTCAGCATTGACTCGATGGCATACATCACATAATGCTACATATTCAGCTATGTCCCTTTTCATTCCATCCCACCAGTAGCACATCTTCAGGACCTTGTACATCTTCGTACAGTCGGGATGGATGGAGTAAAGTGGGTCATGTGCCTCCTTTAATATCAACTGCCGGAGAAGCTTCTCATTAGGCACAACAATCCGTTTTCCAAGCCATAGAGTACCATGGTCATCCTCATCAAATCCAAATTCTCTCTCTTCTTGGGTCCTTTCCATTGATTTCTTGGATTCCCTTATCCTTTGTTTGACCTTCTAGAATTTTCTATTCCAAGTTCGGATTGAACTCATTATTCCCATCTCATTCACAAATTTAAGATTCAACCGTTCAAATTCCTTGCATAGCTCGGATGGCAACTCCTTAATGGTAAGTTGGTGGCTTGCTCCCTTTTGACTCAAAGCATCAGCCACTACATTGGCTTTTCCTGGATGATAATTGATTCCCACATCATAATCCTTAATGAGTTCCAACCATCGTCGTTGCCTCAAATTCAGGTCCATTTGTGTGAATATGTATTTGAGACTCTTGTGATCCGTATAAATCTCACACCTATGACCAAAAATTTAGTGTCTCCAAATCTTCAAGGCGTGCACCACGCCTACAAGTTTGAGATCATGCATAGGATAGTTCTTCTCAGGTTTCTTCAATTGTCTCGATGCATAGGCTACCACTTGACCTTCCTGCATTAGCACACATCCAAGCCCTTGTCTTGAAGTGTCACAATAAATATCAAAACTTTTGCTCACATCTGGCAATACCAACACATGTGCGGTGCTTAACCTCTTATTTAGCTCCTCAAAGCTATTTTGACAATCTTGAGTCCATTGGAATGCTTTTCCTTTCATTAATAATTCAGTCATTGGCTTGGCTATTTTGGAGAAATCTCTGATGAACCGACGGTAATATCCAGCCATTCTGAGAAAACTGCGTATTTCCTTCACATTTTGTGGTGGTACCCATTTTAGCACATCCCTCACTTTTCCTGGGCCAACTGATATTTCTCCTCCGAAAATGATGTGTCCCAAAAATGACACTCCCTTAACCAAAACGGGCGCTTGCTGAATTTGGCAAATAATTGGTGTTCCCTCAATTTCTGCAATGTGAGCCTCAAATGCTCCTCATGTTCATCCTCGCTTCTTGATTAGATCATAATGTCATCAATGAATACCACAACGAATTTATCCAAGTATTCCATGAAGACCTTATTCATAAGGTACATAAAGTATGCAGGTGCGTTTGTCAATCGAAAAGACATGATGGTGCACTCATAGGATCCATACTATGTTCAAAAAGTTGTTTTTGGTATATCTAACGATCTAATCTTCATTTGAAAATAGCCTGACCTCAAGTCAATCTTGGATAAAACATAGGCACCCTTCATTTGATCAAACAAATCCTCTATACGGGGCAATGTACACTTGTTCTCGATCTTCACCTCGTTGAGAGCTCGGTAATCCACACACAACCTTTGGGATCCATCCTTCTTATCCATGAACAGCACATGTGCTCCCCAAGGTGAAGACCTTGGGGAATGAAACCCTTCTCTAGCTGCTCTTGAATTTGCTTCTTGAGCTCCAGTAACTCTATAGGAGGCATCATATATGGCCCCTTAGCTATAGGTGCAGTTCCATGTATTAAATCAATAGCAAATTCAATGTCTCGGTCAGGTGGCATACCTAGCAACACATCCGGAAACACATCCAAAAATTCGCACACCACTAGGATCTACTCTATTGCTGCACCATCCATTTGATTCAGCTCCACTTTCTTTGGTGTGTGTTGAGATGCTTCAAATTTAATGTTGACTCATTCCTCATTCGTCAACTTCACTGTCTTTTTGGCACATTGAATTATCCCATCGTGCTTCCTTAACCAATCCATACCACGTATTATGTCCAGTCATTGTAAATCCAAAACAATATGGTTGAGGTCCGACGGCAGAGCCTGAGGAAGGATGAAGTCCTGCACAAGAGTGACAACAGAAAGAGTAATAGTGCTCATTGGTTACTGTCAGTACTCGGCATACTGGGTACCCTCGCGCACAAGCTAGACCTTCCTAGGTACGCCGCCTCCCAACAGAGACACGGTCCAAGGGCGCCACGTGTTTAGGAGACTCGAACCCGCCAGCCACCGATGGGTAGTTCGGGGTACCCACAAGACGTCCCGAAGAAGAAGCTCAGCCCCACCTCGGCGACGAGCTCCCAGGGAGCCACGTGTCCAGCATGGTGGGACCCAACCTCCCCCACGGAGGTGGGCTCCCAAGCTGCCTCTTGGCCTGCAATGATCGAGACCCGATCTCCCCCATGGAGGTGAGCACCTGAGCTGCGACGTGGACCATGGGATGAGACCTGACCTCCCCCGCGGAGGTGAGCTCCCGAGCTGCCACGTTGCCGCGAGACAGACCTGGCCTCCACCACGGCGGTAAGCTCCCCAGCTGCTTTGTGGTCAGTCCACTTTCCCTGAGCGAATAATATGGAAGTTAAGAGCATGGTGCGCCTTGCCCCCATCAATCCTTGAAGATACGCGGTTTCCCCAGACGCATGGTGCAGCGCACTCCTAATGTCAGGTACCGCTACGACCAATTGCATCACAGTGAAGACGCCGCAGACCTATCCCACTCCGCCAAGTGGGTAGCTTACAGCTCCAGAGACAGTTGGATGGGACATCCCCTGCCAATGACAGCAACGACGCAAGGCCGACCAATGACTCAGGCGGCAAGATGACTACTTATCAAAGTTACAGCAGAGGAAGCTTATGCGATAAGCCGTAGATCTTTAGGATAAGATCGCACCGGGACCACCTGTCGGGCCCTGTGACCCCACTTGTAAGACGTACGACTTTGTCTATAAAAGGCTTGGACCGCCATCGCTACAAGGACCAGACTTAGAATCCCCAATACATACACACACACGCATACACACTCACCAAGCAATACAACCCACTGTGGAGTAGGGTGTTACGCTCCTTGCGGCCCAAACCACGTAAAAAGAACTTTCTCATACTCTTCCGCTAGAACAATAGTTTGAGGCCTAAGCCCCACTGAACAAGAACCTCCGCGGGCTTCTCCTTAGCAGATCAGGGAGAAGTGTTGCATTAACACTTAGACATTTGGCACGTCAGATAGGGGATTTTTCCCTCAAAAAAGTGGTAGCGCTTTCACCACCATGGTGTTCATCAGGCTCGTAGAAGGCGGTTTTTGCGACCGTCGTCCGGTGACCAGATCCGTCACTCGAGCGACACTCTCTGTTCCGTCTCGCCCTCGTGCAGGTACGGCTGGCCAAGATGGCACGTCAGGACGCACCCCGGCTCAGTTGGCTCCGCTAACACCCCCAACAGCAACCCCGAAGAGCGCTTTGGCGATGGCCAGAGCTCTCCTCCACCACCCACCGTCGCTAAAGGCCTCTCAGAGGGCGGCTCAACAGTGGGTCCAAGACATCGACCACTTCGTTGTCGTAGTCATCAGCTCCCCCAACAGGGGAAGGCGCCTCGTGTCGCTGTCACGAATGTCGTCCATCAACGTCGCACCACCAACTCCTGCTCCTCCAACCCTACGAGCGTTGGCCGGCTCCCCATGGAGGACCTCAGGGCTGAGCTTGACCGTCGTCAAGCTCACATGGATAGTTGTGTCATCATTGAGCGGCAGCGAGAGAGGCGATGCAACCTCGACGCCAAATATGGCCCTCAATGCCCTATTCACGAGGCGTCCTCCATCCAAGGTGCGCTGCAGGTAAACCCTCCGCCACTTGACCAGGAATATGTCGCCTCGACAGCTCCCCTGCAGTACTCGGTGCAGCGGGATGTGCAGCAACAGTACTTGGCATAGCCAGTACCGTTGCAGCAACACATGGGACAACCAGTACCACAACCGCAGGTCCAGCAAGTGCCACAAGTCGTGCAGCAGACCCCCCTTGGGGTATGCTGTCCCATCTGCCTCTCCGACAAAGCCCGCTAGAGGCTGCACGGTGTTGGCTCTTCACCTCTGCTTCGCGATGTGGCCACACAAGTTCTGGCCACAGATCATGGAAAGGTTGGACGGAAGGACCATCCCGACGGAGTTCATACAAATTGACACCACAACGCTCCTTGTTGCAGGAGCGGATGAGACCATCCTGGCGAACTACTTCCCAGTCGCCTTGACTGAATTAACCCGCCCGTGGCTGATGAACCTTCCCGAGGATTCTACAACCTCTTGGGATGAGCTGTGCCGGCAGTTCACGGTGAACTTTGGTAGCTCCTACATGCGCCCCGGCACCAAGCTCGACCTCCACGCCGTGCGGCAGCAACCCAAGGAGACGCTGTAATGATTCATCCAGCATTTCTCCTAGGTACGCAACTCTATTCCCAACATCCCGAATGCCTCTGTCATAGTGGCATTTCACCATGGAGTGCGTGACCACAAGATGCTTGAGAAGTTAGCCACACACAACGTGTAAGATGTCTCTGAGCACTTCTCCATCGTCGATCAGTGTGCCAGAGTGGCAGAAGGCCGTGACTGGCACGCTGAGCCCGCCCCCGGAGCTGGCCGGGCCGGCTAGATTGGAGAAGGAGCCGCTACCCCTGGTAGCGGCAAAAAGAAGAAAAAGAACTGGGGTGGTGCCCAGAACAAACCGCTGCATGGGTCCCTTATCGCGGCAACAGCCGCGACCGGAGGAGGCAAACCCCCACACCCGGAGAAACGCCCTCGTCATCCACCTGCCACTGATGAAGACGTCGAACCCTGCCCAGTGCACAAGACTCGCAAACACACCACGAGCGAGTGCCAAAAGATAAAAAGGTGCACCGAACGCTACAAAGAGCGGGCACAACAACACCGGGACGGTGCCCCCTTCTGCCAATGGGAGGGCAGGCAGAAGGTCGAACCCAAGGTCGACATGATGAGAAGCTGGAGTATCAGAAGCAAGAGCGAGCCCTCAAAGTGGTCCACCAAGATTTGGAATCCAACACCAGCAGCGACCAAGAGCATCGCAAGACCCTCCACGTCATCTTCGGAGGGTCATGGGATCCCGCGTCCCAGAACGCGGTCAAGACCCTTCATCGTGCGGTGGCTTAGATAGCCTCTGTACCCACTCCGTCGCGGCACGACCACTGGAAGGAGATGCCAATCAGCTTTGACGCCTCTGACTGCCCGGAGAACATGGCCGAAGCAGGGGTCCTACCTCTCCTAGTCGCCCCTACCTTAGCCAACGTCAAGCTCCACTATGTCTTCATCGATGGTGGGGCCGACCTCAACCTCCTCAATCGTGCAGCCTTCGAATAGCTGCAGATCCTGGTGTCCAGGCTCACCCCCTCGAACCCATTCTCAGTGGTGGGACCTTGGAGCATCATCCCGTACGGCAACATCCACCTCCGGGTGACCTTCGGGACACCCGACAACTACAGGACGGAGAGCATCCTCTTCGATGTCGCCGATGTCAGCCTCCCCTTCAACACCATCATCAGCAGACCTTCCCTGTACCAATTCATGATTGTATCCCACTACGGCTACCTCGTCCTTAAGATGCCAACCCCCTCCAGCGTCCTTAGGATCCGCAGAGATTGTAGCACTACAGTGTTATCCTTGGAGCAGTTCCAAGCACTCACAGTAGACCCAACACCCATCACTGGCAGCGTTGGATCAAGTCAGCCTCTGCCAAGCTCGCGTCAGCGCGGAGCACCTGCTGCGCCTCAGCTATAATGCTCCGGCAGCATCGACACCTCCGTCAAAGCTGCCAAGCCCAGTCCCGACTCTTCTTGGACCACTCGCAAGACGGGCGGTCAAGGCAGGAAACAGGGATGCTCGCTCATCGCCCCTCTATGTAGCTGTTGCCCGCCAACCATCACAGCTACCCATGGAGCTTTGGGCAACCCTATTGTAAATACTATGCTTAGTAGAACAGTGTAAAGGATTTTGTAGGGCTTAGGAGCGTCACTAAGGACAACCGAGCACCGGGAGGGTCAGGTCCAGAGTTTGCAGGCAGCTTAGCATGGTTCCGAATCCTAAGCCTGTGCACCCTGCCTCCCTCATCATCCGGAGGCAAGTTGTTGTCCTCTTTTGTTAAAGCCTGTCTCCCCCTATGAACTCCTATCAAAGAATCACTATTTTACTTAAAGGCTTCTTAAAAACTTTATCCATTTACTTACACATTAAGTTTATGAACATTCTATACTAGACTCGTTTATTGCATATTATCTTTATATGCATGATTGTACACTCTGTAACTCACCCATGCAGGAGTCATGCAGACCTAATACAGGCGGGTCTGCTTGAGGTACCTATAGTGTATAAGGGGTTCTTCTGGCCCCTCTCGTCATTAGGGCCCTATGACGCCAAAAGGTTACCCAGGCAAGGTCTGTGCTGAGCAGGAGGTCCAGGGGGTGTAAACTACTTAGCCTAGTCTTGTACCCTAAACATACACACCCTGCCTTCCAGCGCTAAAATCAAGTATTGGAGCTAGAAAGCTCACACCCTAAGGACAACAGGAGCCGGACCCGGAGCACCAATGCACCAAATTATCCAGGCCCCGTGAGTCATCCCAGGATAGTAACGTATGACAAAGCTAAGGGAGAGCTACAGGTAAACCAACGAGCAAACTAGTCCACCTTGCTTCTATCATATGTGCAGAACAACCCGACCCAGCGTCTGACAAGGGGCCTGCCATCGACGTCTACACGACAATGGAGGGCGATGCTGTAGCACCCAGCCTCGACACCTCCCAAGGGGTCTGCCGTCGATGTATACACGACGATGGTGGGCAATGCTGGAGCATCCAGCTCTGGCACCTTCCAAGAGTCTTGCCGTCGACGTCTACATGAAGATGGTGGACGACACCGGAGCATCCAGCTCCGGCACCTCCCAAGGGGTCTGCCGTTGACTTATACAAGATGATGGTGGGCGATGCTGGAGCACCCAGCTCCGGCACCTCCCAAGGGGCCTGCCGTCGATGTCTACACGAAGATAGTGGACGACGCCGAAGAATCCAGCTCCGACACCCAGCAAGGGGCCCGCTGCCGACATTCCAGTATGCCGATGATGGCAACAAGCGTGGATAAGTGAGTAAACTCTCATGCCCCACTCTTTTTGCTAACAGGGTTCTCTTGTGATAGCCTGTAAAACAGGGGCCTGCCGTTGACGTCCCCATGATGATGGTCGGTGATGTCGGAGCATCGAGCTCTGACACTTCCCAAGGGGCCTGCTGTCGATGTCTACACGAAGATGGTGGAAGACGCTGGAGCATCCAGCTTTGGCACCTCCCAAGGGGTCTGTCGTCGACTTCTACACGAAGATGGTGGACGACATCGGAGCATCCAGCTCCAGCACCTCCCAAGGGGCCCACCATCGATGTCCCAGCACGCCGAAGACGGCAACAAGCATGGATAAGTGAGTAAACTCCCCTGCCCCGCTCTTGTTGCTAGTAGGGTTCTCTTGTGATAGCCTGTAAAACAGAAGCCTGCCGTCGATGTCCCCACGATGATGGTAGGTGATGCCTGAGCATCCAGCTCTCGCACCTCCCAAGGGGCCCGCCGTCGACGTCTACACAAGGATGGTGGAAGACGCTAGAGCATCCAGCTCCGGCACCTCCCAAGGGGCCTGCCGTCGATGTATACATGAAGATGGTGGACGACGCCGGAGCATCAAGCTCCGGCACCTCCCAAGGGGTCTGTCGTCGACGTCTACACAAAGATGGTGGACGACGGTGGAGCATCAAGCTCCTGCACCTCCCAAGGGGCCCGCCATCGATATCACATCACGTCTATGATGGTGACAAGCGTGGATAAGTGAGTGAACTCTCAAGCCCCACTCTTGTTGCTAATAGGGTTCTCTTGTGATAGCCTATAAAATAGGGGTCTGCCGTCGACGTCTCCACGATGATGGTGGCTGATGCTAGAGCATCCAACTTTGGCACCTCCGGAGGGGCCTGCCGTCGACGTCTACACAAAGATGGTGGAAGACGCCAGAGCATCTAGCTCCAGAACCTCCCAACACGCCTGCCATCGATGTCTACATGAAGATGGTGGAAGACACTAGAGCATCAAACTCCAGTACCTCCCATGGGGCCTACCATCAATGTCTACACAAATATGGTGGACGACGTCGGACCATCTAGCTCCGGCACCTCCCAAGGGCCTGTCGTCAACGTCTACACGAAGATGGTGGATGACGCTGGAGCATCCAGCTCCGGCACCTCCCAAGGGGCACGCCGTCAATGTCCCAGCACGCCGACGAGGACAACAAGCGTGGATAAGTGACTATACTCTCCTACCCTGCTCTTGTTGCTAACAGGGTTCTCTTGTGATAGCATGTAAACCAGGGACCTGTTGTTGATGTCCCCATGACAATGGTGGGTGATGCTGGAGCATCCAGCTCTGGCATCCCCCAAGGGTCCTATTGTCGATGTCCCCACGACGATGGTGGCAGACGCCGGAGCATCCAGCTCCGATACCTCCCAAGGGGCCTGCTGTCGACATATACATGAAGTTGGTGGATGACGCCGGAGCATCTAGCTCCGGCACCTCACAAGGGCCCCGCCGTCGATGTCCCGGCACGCCGATGACAACAACAAGTGTTGATAAGGGCCTGCCGTCAATGTCCCCACGATGATGGTGGGCAATGCTGGAGCATCCAAATCCGGCACCTCCCAAGGGGCCTACCAATGACGACCTTGCGAGGACAACGGGTGATGATGAGGTGGCCCACTCCAACTCCCCCACTCTAGTGGGGGCCAGTCCAAGACATAATGCGATCAAGTGGTTGATGTGCTTACCAACTAACCACATCTATCAAGGGGCTTTTAAGGGGTTCCATATGCAGAAAATCAACGAACGACACTTCGGACATATCACATGTGCAAATCGTTGGTCCTAACAAGCCAATGAGCTCAACAAAGGCTCTGCAAACCCTCATGCAACTAAGGGTTCAGAGCAATAGTTGAGAATCACAGAGACAATGGAAGAAGACAAACACAAATTCGAATTCATTAAGGAATTCTTTACAAAGGGGGGGGGCGTGAAACCCGGATACAAAAACAAGCTACCAGCCTCAGCCCCGACTATACTGCGCTGCGACATGTCTGGCGGCTTCCTTATCCTCCACTGCTGATGTCGCCTCGCATTACTCAACAGGGCCTTCAAAAACAAGCTCTAGTGGCAGATCAGGGTATCGGCTCCGGTAACACACCAAGACATGGGATGCCCCCGTGTTCGCCGCTGCCCTACCTTCGGCTTCCAGACGCTGAGCCAGCTGGCGCTCCCGCATATCGAGCTCCTGGGCACGGCGCTCTGCAATGTGCTCCCGGGCTTGGACGCCAAGATCGTGTAGGAGGAGTTCCTCATGCTCAGCTAGGTGTTGCACCTGATCTCGCGCCAAATTTCTCTCCCAGAGCTCAAGGTCTTCGAGGCGGGACTAGAGCTTGTCCCGATCGGCCTCAGCACAAGCCATCATCGCCTGCGCCGCCACCTCTTGATTGGCGACAGCAGCCTCCCTCTTGGGAACAACAACTTCTTGGCGACTCACGGCCTCTCGACCGGCTGCAAGAGCGTGCAAGCGGGCGTCAACTACGTCGTTGGCTGCCTTGGCGTCAGCCGAAATCTTTTGGGTCAATGCGTCTGAGGCCCTCTCTAGGCAGTGCTTCACCTCTAGCTCCTTGCCCTCCTTCTGGTACTTTGCCTTCGCCTCAGTGATCCTAGACCCAGAAGACCCTCCCATCCTCGGAGGCACTCCCCCTCGGCACGCAGCTTCTCCCACTCTGCGGCAAGAGCCTCATGTGCCCGACGGAGATCAGATTGCACCTAAAGGATGTTGGACTGTGTAAAGTCCATGACGTCGGAGAGGTGCTCCAGCTGCCCCCAAGTCAGGGAAAACCGCCCGGTGATCATCTCAGGGACCACTACCTCCTGTATCAATGAAGGCTAGGCCGCCAGTATCGGGGATCTTGCCCCCAGAGATTGAGAAGAAGTTGCGGTGCCACCTGAAGCAGCAGCGCTGCCATCACTCAATGAGTTGCCCGCCGGCTCAGCAGCGGTGGAGGCCAGGCCTTCAGCCCCCAGAGCCAACCCTGAGATTGCCTCTGCCATGACGATAGGAGGCACCTCTGCCACGACGGCTGGAGGCCCCTTTGGCGCGACAGCCAGAGGTACCTCTGGCGCGACAGCTGGAGATACAGCAGGAGATGCTTCACTGCCTGCGCCAGGCGCAGACACCGGAGTAGCGCTCCCCTGGACAAGCTTGGCAGGCTGCCCTGCCGGCACAGTAGTGGCCTCCTCAGCCGCCTTAGAAGTGTTTCCAGGCACTAGCCCCAGTGAGGAGGGCCTCACAACAGCTGACGTAGCCCTGCAAATCAAGAAGAAGCCCTGATCAATCAAAAAAGGCAGGAGAGATAATAGAGGAGGCATTGGTAAGAATGCCTTATCGAAGTCCCCGGAAGCTCCAGCGAGCCTCCACTTTCGGCGAACCTGAAGCCACGGGCCAAGACGATGGTGTAACAGGTGAGTTCACCCCAGCTGGGCCTCCACCAAAACCACCAGCAACGCCGCCACCCTGCGTCGGTGTACCTCCACGAACTCTAACGGAGCCACTCCCGGATCCTCCCGAGCTGCCGACGATGTCGGCTCAAGGACTTTTTGCTAGAGGCTTTGTAGGTGTGATGCTGCCGGAGCCCCCTATGGCATCTTGGACCGCAATGGTGACGGGGATGTGGGTTGACGTGCCGACCGCCGACGCGGGCGGAGCTGCCGTTTAACGGACCGTGCCTCCTCCCAAAGAACCGCTGACGCCCAATACTGAAGAGGGGCACGCCGGGGGACGTTGACTTGGAGCGAAGGCCACCTATGGCAGCACCCTCGGTGGCGTCTTAGGGCGTTTCTCCTTCACGACCTCAACCACCGGGGTCTTCCCCTTGCCTATGTCAGGGATCGATGCCTTGCCTTTGCCACCGACAGTGGGAGCCTCCTCCTCCCTGGAAGCTTCGGAGCCTGAAGAAGGTGTGGACTCCTCCAAGGAGTCGACGTTGGCCAAGCCCCAGCTCTCATCACCAAACCTGCTGCGGAGCAAGACCGATCGCGTCCAGTTTGGGCATCTCCTTCAAAACCTTCGTACGAAGGTCCCGCTCTATGCAATGCGGTGGGCAGGCCTGCGAGAAGTTGAAGACGTCGTCCGACAGCAGGTCGCCGCACGCCTTGGACATTGCGTCAAGCACCTCTTTTGGGGTTGTCTCTGTGTCATGACCCCGCACCAGCCAGGTGCCATCCTGTAGCCCGAAGTAGAGACATGCAGGACGACAACGATGCTGAAGGGGGGCCACGCATCAATGGACGAAGTCAGCCATCACCTTTAACTCTGATAGACCATGATCCGCAAGGAATTGGATCCTCTCCATCACCGGGGTGTAGGCTTGCTCAAACTCCAGCCACTCCTCCCAAGCCTCCTTCCTGATCGTCTTCCACCCGGCGGGCATAACGAGGCGGTCCTAGGTGTCGAATTGTATGATCACCCAATACTTCCTCCAGTTAGCCCACTTCGCCAAGGAGAGTGGCGTGATTACTTGAAGGGGTTGTTGGCCTTATGCTGGAAGCAGTAACCGCCGAGGAAGTTGGATTTGTTCTTCTTTTGAGTTCGCCTCAGCACGAAGAACTGCCAGAACACCGGTACACTCATATACACTTCGACGAACATCTCACGGAAATGTGAGAACACTACTGCCGCCACCAGATATTTTGGCGACATGTGATGAAGCTGAAGTCCAAGGACTTCCAGTAGTGTCACCAGGAAGGAGGAAACAGGAGGGACGAACCCAGAGTATGTGTACGCCTGGAAGAAGATGATCTCCGTCTCTCCCAACTCTAGCAGCAAGGAGCCGGGATGGATCAGATCCCGTCGCTCCTTGTCCTCCCAGCCAAAAAGCCGCCTCACGAGAGAGACATCCTCCATCCGAGAAGGAGGAAGAGCATAGTCCATTGGAGCAGGGGTTGTGAACCTCAAGGGTGGCTAGAGCTCAAAAAGGAATATGATGGCTAGAATGCTTGGGGCATGCGGGAGGAAGGAACCTCCACTGTGCACAAAGGTACCCCTTTTAACTACCTTAGTGGCATTTGGGAGTATCGTGTAAATTTGAACGAGCTTCGAATCAACGGCTCGTACCACGGCGACATGAAAAATGGGCCTAGGTCCCCCATCAGGAAAACTGGCCCGGGCAGTTCTCCTCCTAAAGAAGGCAACCCGACGGTTCCGATAAAGACGGAATGAAAGCAGCAGAAGTGCCGCAGGCACCTTGGGAACCATCACGATAATGTCACAGCAAGCAAAGATCCCGTCGCCACAACCCCTCAACCGGAGAGGGACGTGTGGTCATAGCAGCAGTGGAGCGCAAGGCTTCGACTGATCAAGACAAAACTAAAAGACCACGCGGGGATGCAGGATAAGGCTGATGAGGACATCACTTCTATGGATACAAACAACACTCCATTGAACATACAAGATGCAATCAATAGAGTTCATACACAACAATTAATTTCAGAGGTGAACTTGTTCTTATATATTTCCTTATATGTTTTTGAGCATAGATTGCTACTTAATGATTTATTTGTGATTAGGATCCATGGAGAGGTTCAAGGAATACTTGGAGGGAGTATTAGGGACGTGGAAGACCAGAGAATTCGTTCAAAGAAGATGGAAACCGAACCAAACACCAAATCGTATCCAACTCGGAGTCCAGGAGCAGTAGGCACTAAAACAGACGCGCAGGACGCATACGAACTCCGTTTTGGACGTTCTACATATGCACGGAAAGGGGAGAGGATAAACTTTCCAATGGAGCCGGTCCCATGTCAAAATCCCTTCGGAGTCGACGGGAATTGTCGAAACAAAATCAAGTACAGAATCTGTTAGGGTGCTGCGCTACCGTATTGGGCCATTGGGCCTTGTATCAAGTCTAAGTCCATTATTTTCGTGTGTTAGGGTTAGGTCACGACCCCAACACCCCCTTGGACATCCTCCCACCTATATATACTCCATAGTAGCCGTCATGAACAATTGGGTTTTGCTTAGATCAATAATATCGCCGTTTATCGGTTTGTGAAACCCCAATTCAGCAATTTCAGATTGCTTCTTCTACGTTCTTGCTTGTGTTCTCGGTTGCACTTGCAGGGATTAGCCTTCTTGGCAAGGTCAAGCGTGTGCAGCACGGTTGATAACCAACGGAGCGGTGGTGTAGTGATTGCAGGGGTTGTTCGTGTTCTACTCGAGAACCTCGGATCATCAACGTCGAGATCTCCACATCAATCGACTTACCCATTACCTTTCGGAAGATCGGGCCTAACCCTTCCTATCAATTTGTATCAGATTTCCAGGTTTCCCGTTAGGTAATTTATCTATCCATTACATTAGTTTTGTTTTTCATACCTAGAGTCCACATAAAAGCCACAAAAGAACTTGCAGTTTAGTAGATCTGTTCATTACTTTGTCCAAACCACGTTTGAGCCTTTGCAACTTTGTTATTCAGTTTGGTTTTGTTGAGTTTGTGTCCGTGGTTGAGTCATATTGCTGGTTTAGAATGTGTTTTTAGTCTTAGTTTGAGTTTTGCATTGTGTTGATTCATCCTTTTGAATCACGTCATCACGTTCAGATTAGATTCATCTCTGTCCAGTGCAGTATTTTCATCATATCTAGCTCATATGAACTCGTATTTTCGTGTTCTTATACTTTCTGGAAATCTTAAGAAGTTCTCTATAACTTTCATATTCATCATTTACCCGGAAAATATAGTTATTGATGTCGAAATTGCATTAGATCCGAATCTGTTATTGACCTAAAAATTCTGAACAGTCTGTATTTCGAGGGCAGTATCTTCTATTGTTCTTTTGCAAAATAGGTCTTCCATATATTGAAATTAAAGAGGAGAGATATATCTACAATCTTGCTGTTCTAAGTTTTCAAATTTAGAGCCTATAAGTGTGCCTATTTGTCTTTGGAAGATTGAGCAGAAAATCTGCGACAGACACACGAGATATCTTGGATTGACTTTCATTGTGTTCTTCTCTTGCAGCACATTCTGAAAAAAAAAGGCAAGTGCAAAACAAGAAACAAAAGCCGTACAAAAAAGGAGAAAAAAATAGAAGTGCTTGCATTCTTTGTGTCATCTAGTTTTGTCTCATGTCTTGCTAGCTTGAACTACTAGGAACACATTTAGGCCAGCAACTTTGACAAATACTTTGGACACTTATTCAACTTTACTATCTGATTCCATTGTTACTAATCCTTGCTACATATAAAGTGCCTTCCAAGCTACACATTACTCTTTAGCAGAATCGATACACCTTTGCAATCATCCCACGCTTCATTGGTTTCTTCATACCGTCCACCGTTTGCCACCTGCAGTGTCGGTAAGAACACTTGTAAGAGCGTGGTAAGACGCTTGAGAGTGTGTGATTCCACTTCCACTTTGTCATTATCCTTTGTAGTTCATAGAGATAACATATTTTTTGTGTTGTCTTCTGTTTGCTACTAACAATGTCAGGTAAAAGCAAGAATCATGCATTATATGCTAAGATGATGGACATGATGAAGACGACGATGGAGTTGCTCAGTAAAAAACAAACATCAACCAAGAATTCACATGACATTCAGACCACCTTTACAACACCTTCCACAAGAAGTAATTACATTCGCCCATCTCTTCCTTTTTATGATGGTTTTGGTTATGATGAATATATTACTTGGGAAATAGAGGTGGATAAATTTTTTGGACAATGTCATATGTGTGAGAGGAGAAATATTAGAAATATTGCAAGTGCATTAGTAGATTGTGCATTAACTTGGTGGAACAATTTAAATGAATTAGAAAAACCTCGAACATGGAAAGAAACGAAAATTCTTATGCGAGAAACTTTTGCTAATGTATCTATGTGCAAAGAAGAAATTCAGCAATTTGAGAAGAAATTTCTTGTTGTACCTCCTTTTGTGTCTAACGTTTTGCAGGACAATATAGAAAATAATATATATGATACAAAAGAGAACGGGGCTTTCGTCAACACTTGTGAAATTTTAGATGGATCAACTTATAATGCACTTGAAATCACTGCTTAAAATGGTAAGGCAAAACATTCTACAAATACAGAAGGTGAGAAGTTTTTGGATGTTCTGAATTTTTCCACCAATCATGCTATTTTCGAGGAGCAAGTATTAGAATCGTTTATTTATATACCATTGTCACATGTTGATTTTCCTGCTGATCGTTGCGCTACGAAAGAGTTGTGTGCTGATAACTCTATTATACCTATGCAAAAACAAGTTAATGTACAAGATGATTGTGTTTTGGATTCACCTACTTGTGCTGAAATTCATAATTTGATCACCGCTACTGCTGAAAATGATGAGCTGAAATTTTTGTCTTCTCTAAATACTTTGGGTTATATTGAATTTGACACTCTTTGTGATCTAAATATTGTAGAGAGGAGAATATTTTCACAATCTGAATTGCCTTTATTAAGTAGAAATATTTTTCATGCTATAGGCAACTATGAAGATAGTGGTGAATTTATGGTGCATAAAGTTTACATATGTTCAAATGTGCAAGCTCCTTTTGTGCTGCAACAACATGGTGAAATGAATGGATGCACTAACACTAATAATGTATTGTCAAGTTTTTCTAGCATTTTTTTATTGCAGCAAGGACAACAAATAAAAAAGAAGCATTGTTCATTGCGGTTGTGCAATATGGACAGTGTTCATTCTACCCCCAAAGCAATCCTTTTTCCTCGACATACGAGCAAGCCGAGGACGGCTTGTCATAAAGAAGGGGAGAATGATGAGATCATGCATATTATCATTGCACAAATAAACATGGCACAATTTTTATTTGTTTGGGATCCTGGCTCAAGTGAATGTGCACTCTTATTTGATGGCCAAGATCAAGATGGCGCACTATGTCGTCCACCACCTTGGCCTCCTCCATTCATGCATACAAAAAGATTTTATGGCGTTGCACATTTGGACCAACACATTAGAGAAGATGAACTTGAGTCGAGGACGACTCCAATTCAAGAAGGGGAGGATGATAAGGACATCACTTCTATGGATACAAACAACACTCCATTGAACATACAAGATGCAATCAACAGAGTTCATACACAACAATTAATTTCAGAGGTGAACTCGTTCTTATATATTTCCTTATATGTTTTTGAGCATAGATTGCTACTTAATGATTTATTTGTGATTAGGATACATGGAGAGGTTCAAGGAATACTTGGAGGGAGTATTAGGGACGTGGAAGACCAGAGAATTCGTTCAAAGAAGATGGAAACCGAACCAAACACCAAATCGTATCCAACTCGGAGTCCAGGGGTAGTAGGCACTAAAACGGACGCGCAGGACGCATACGAACTCCGTTTTGGACGTTCTACATATGCACGGAAAGGGGAGAGGATAACCTTTCCAATGGTGCCAGTCCCCTGTCAAAATTCATTCGGAGTCGACGGGAATCGTCGAAACAAAATCAAGTACACAATCTGTCAGGGTGCTGCGCCACCGTATTGGGCCATTGGGCCTTGTATCAAGTCTAAGTCCATTATTTTCGTGTGTTAGGGTTAGGTCACGACCCCAACACCCCCTTGGACGTCCTCCTACCTATATATACTCCATAGTAGCCGTCATGAACAATTGGGTTTTGCTTAGATCAATAATATCGCCGTTTATCGGTTTGTGAAACCCCAATTCAGCAATTTCAGATTGCTTCTTCTACGTTCTTGCTTGTGTTCTCGGTTGCACTTGCAGGGATTAGCCTTCTTGGCAAGGTCAAGCGTGTGCAGCACGGTTGATAACCAACGGAGCGGTGGTGTAGTGATTGCAGGGGTTGTTCGTGTTCTACTCGAGAGCCTCGGATCATCAACGTCGAGATTTCCACATCAATCGACTTACCCATTACCTATCGGAAGATCGGGCCTAACCCTTCCTATCAAAGGCTCCACCCTCGGGCTCGTCGCCTCTCCCCAAGATGGACTCGGGAGCCATTGTTGGTACTCGGCATACCAGGTACCCTCGCGCACAAGCTAAAGTTGCCTAGGTACCCTGCCTCCCAATAGAGACAGGGTCCGAGGGTGCCACGTGTTGAGGAGACCCAGACCCGTCAGCCACAGATGGGTGGTCTGGGGTACCGACAAGACATCAAGAAGAAGGAGCTCAGCCCCACCTCGGCGATGAGCTCCCAGGGAGCCATGTGTCCAGCAGGGCGAGACCCGACGTCCCCCAGAGAGGTGGGCTCCCATGTTGCCACTTGGCCTGCGAATATCGAGACTCGATCTCCCCCGCGGAGGTGAGCACCCAAGCTGCCACGTGGCCTGCGGGATGAGACCTAACCTCCTCAGTGGAGGTGAGCTCCCGAGCTGCCACGTGGCCCGCGAGATGGACCTGGACTCCACCACGGCGGTTAGCTCCCTAGCTATTGTGTGGTCAGTTCACTTGCCCTGAGCGAATAGTAAGGAAGCTAAGAGGGCGGTGCGCCTTGTTTCCATCAAGCCTTGAAGATACGCGACTTCTTGAGACGCATGGCGCGGCGCACACCTATACTCAGGTACCGCTATGACCAATCACATCGCAGTGAAGACATCGCAGGCCTATCGCACTGCACAAAGTGGATAGCTTACGATGCCAGAGACAGTTGGATGGGACATCTCCTGCAAATGACAGCAACGACGCATGGTCGAACGATGACTTAGGTGGCACGACAACTAGTCATCAAAGCTATGGCCAGAGGAAGCTTATGCGAAAAGCCTTAGTTCTTTAGAATAAGATTGCCCCGGGGCTACCTGTCGGGCCCTGGGACCCACTTGTAAGGCGTCCGACCTTGTCTATAAAAGGCCCGGACCACCATCGCTACAAGGACCAGACTTAGAATCCCCGATACACACACACACACGCATACACACTAACCAAGCAATACAACCCACCGTGGAGTAGGGTGTTATGCTCCTTGCGGCCCAAACCACGTAAAAACCACTATCTTTTACTCTTCCGCTAGAACACTAGTTTGAGGCCTAAGTCCTGCCAAACAAAAACCTCTGCAGGCTGCTCCTTAGCAGATTCGGGGGAAGTGTCGTATTAACACTTCAACATTTACAATCTTCCTACCCTCAGTTTTGTTGTGGCTTACATTCCATAGTCGGGCTATGGGGCCTGAGTAATTCAATGCGATTGAATCTAGGTATTGGTTACTGCCTCACCCAGGAACGTGTGCTGTCTGGACCCGCCTTACTGTGATGCAACACTGATATATGTAGAGTAGCGTACTTAGGGTGCTGGACCAGGCTAAGTCTTTAGCCGACTCCGAACCTATCGTAGGCATTGTATTTTAGGTGAGTAGGCCATTCAGCGGGCACGAGATCCCAAATGAGAAACTACCAAAATTACCCAAAGATATAACAGGTACTTCAGGATGTGTGTCTGCAGCAGGATAGCACAGCTCCTACTGTGGGCAGACAGAAAGATGTAACAGAGCAAAAAAGGGAATAATATGCAGAATATTTAAACATAATTATGTGAACATGGTGACAATATCTGGATTTTGGTTATTGCTTTGCCCAGGAGCATGTGCCTTTCAGTCCCCAATACTGAACCGCAGTGCTGGGGAGGTAGAGTGCATTGGCTTAGGGTCACAGGGAACGACTTTGGTTGCATGACTAGGCTAAGCAGTCTACACTCTTGACCTCCCACAAATATTAGTCTTTTGGGAGACGTCTGGCCCCAAGTACTCAGCTGCAATATTGGAAAGGTAGAGTGTGCATACTTAGTGTGCAGGACCAGGCTAAGTAGCTAGCACACTCCAGACCCCCAGTATTCAGCCGTAAGAAAGGTAGAGTGCGCATACTTAGGATGCAGGACCAGGCTAAGCAGACAGCGCACTCCGGACCCTTGATTGGCATTAGCTTTTCATGGGAGGGACTATTTAGCGCCATGGGATACCAAACAGGAAAATAACCAAGGAGACCAGGTATGTCACAGGTACCTGGTGGCATCATTGTTGCCATGGTCGCAGGTAGTCATCACGTGGTTGCGGAAGTAGCCATGAGGCAATGTGTACAGGCGTAGGGTGGCACCGGCTTAGGGTGCAAGACCACACTAAGCACGTTGTACACTTTCGACCTCCCACTTGCGGCAGTGGCTGTAGAAAGCTTTCGTGTGGTGACAGCAGTAGCCACCGCAACACGGAGCGTGTGTCCGCCAGGTCAGCCCGCTATGGAGCGGGATGTGGCGCCGTCTTCATTGCTCCCTTCATGGTGCGAGGGTCCAGAAGAGTCATCGATGGGCTGAAGATTCACCATCGAGGTGAGTCTCGTTGATCCTAAAAAGTGCCCCCTACCTGGTGCGCCAAAATGTCGAAGCGTTTTTGCGACACTTCCCCCAGACCTGCTAAGGAGCAGCCCACGGAGGTTCGTATTTAGGCGAGGCGAATTTCTTGGAACTACGATCTAGATGAACGCGAATGATTTACGTGGTTCGGGCTGCCGAGAGGCATAATACCCTACATCCACAGGGGATTGTGTTGTATTGCATGAGCGAGGTGTGAGGGATCCCTCCTTTCTGTCATGGTTGCCTGGTCCTTTTATAGGTGAAGGGCCTGCAGGTTACATTATGATTGGGGCCCGCCAGGTAGCCCCAGGTTAATTAGTCATAAAATTGTATTAACATGCCTTAATGACATATTAATGGATCTTGATGGTGCACTAACATGTCCTGATGATACGTTAATGGTCTTGATGGGTCTTCATGGTGTATTAACGTGTCTTGATGACACATTAATGGTGTCTTGAAGCCGTGTTCTTGATGACGCACTAATGCTATCTTGAGTGCACACGTCATCTTCATAATTAGCGCGATGTGTGGCAGCACCGGACCTTTCCTCAGCGGGGAGGTTAGGTCCGGAGCCGCGGGTCACATGGCAGCACCGAAGGTCCAGAGCTACGGAGCACGTGGTAGCACCGGAGCCACCCTTGGTAGGAAGGCAGGTGTGGAACTGCGGGACACGTGGCATCACTGGAGCCACCCTTAATAGGGAGGCAGGTCAGGAGCTGCGACACACGTGGTAGCACTGGAGCCACCCTTAGTCGGGAGGAAGCTCCGGAGCTGCGGGACACGTGGTAGCTTCTGGGTACTTCCCCTCTTGGGAGGTAGGACCCAATGTCTTGTCTTCCTTGTATGCGGGGGTACCCGGTCTGCAGGATATCAACAAATGCGATACTCCATAATCAAATAACATAGTCATCAGGTTGGAGTTTGCAAGAAACATACCAATCACACATCATCTGCTTGTTGCGCTTCCTCCGCAGAGACATAGTTCACCTTGCCACGAACAAAATTTTGCGGTCTGTGGTTGCCTTGTGGCGCTCATCCATTCGGTCTTGGGTTCTGCCTTAGAGCATTGTTGCCATGACCAAAGCTTTACTTAGGACATTGAGATGCAAAGTGTCCCACCTCACCACATGTACAGCACGACCTTGCTGCACCAGAATTTCGAGGGCGAGCTTGGCTTTGGGCATTAGCAGGAAAATTGGTATGGGGCGCATGAGGCATTGGAGGGCGAGGAGCTTGCATAGCAGGGCATTGCTGCATGGGCTGAGCTGGGCGCAGTGGAATAGCAGCGCGATATGCAGGAGCGGAAGGGTTGTAGTATGGCACATTTGGTAGCGCAAAGCGAGGGCGAACATTGCTTCCTCATGGCTGTCCTTGATATAGCGCCTTCCTCTTATTGTCTTGCTCTATCTCACGAATCTTGCTTTCAACCACAATGGCCTTGTCCACAAGCTCCTGGAAATTTGCATAGTCACAATTGAGCAATTGGACTTGAATCTCATTGTTTAGGCCCCTCATATACAATTATTGCTTGCGGCTGTCCCGGTTAACATCCTTTGTAGCATACCTTGAGAATTGAGTGAATTTATTGAGGTACTCACTCTCACTCGACATTCCATTCCTTAGGTTCTCAAATTCTCGCCTCTTCAAGATCATGACTCCTTCAGGCCAAAATGAGAATGTAAGCTCTCTTTGAATTCGGCCCAAGTGATCTTCTCTTGATTTGCATGGGCATTGCATAACGTGTCCCACCAATTCGCAACAGCTCCAACTAGTTGATGGGAGGTAAAAAGGAACTTCTCCCTGTCATTGCACTAGACAATGGCAAGCTCTTCTCCACATATTTCAACCAATCATCAGCATCCATAGGATCATTGCTTTGAGCAAAGGCAGGCGGCCTGGTCCTCATAAACTCTCCCAACATGTTATGAATTGGTGGGGATGGTGGTGGTGGTGGTGGCATATAAGGTTGGTTCTAGTTATAGTCCTGAAGCTGTCCCAAAGTCTGCACCACGGTCTGCATAAGTTGATTTTGCATAGCCAATAGCTGCTCAGGGTTGCTAGCCCCAGGCCCAAGTCCATTATTGTTCTGAGGCGCTCCATCGTTCTCCTCATCCTCATTGGCTTTCCTTTGGTTGCGAGTCCTCGGCATTTGAAGAATGAACAAGAGATAGAAGAATTTAGAAAACGTCCCCAACTATATGCATCAAGGGATATGAACCTAAGCAACTACGTATACTATACTATATATATGTGGCAAACACTAAAGCATCCCACAATCCTCTACTAACCACACAAGAACACAAGAAAGCATTACATAGCAAATCAGCACACCAAACAACCCACAAATATTCCTGAGTGCTTCTATGTGCTCTAAAGTGTCAATTCTATCTAGGCTTCGTCCTACGGTCAACCTATGGCTCTAATACCCATCTGCGACACCTGGTTCCGAAAATGAACAAGTGAACGCATATGTGTGCCCAGGACGTTGATCACACTATGAGACCTATGTGTGTTGAATACATTGGCTTTGACAATAAAAGTTTTGAATGCTGCCGTAACATCTTTTTAAGGTCCGACTTTAGCTCTGAGCTTTTGCAAGGTCTAACAATAGGTCCACCTTTCTTTGTCTAGGTCCGACGTGTTTTTGGGTAGCTCCGGTGAGCTTTGTCTTTAGCTCCGGCACGTCTTTGATAGCTCTGACATGTCGTTGTTAAGCTCTGATATGTTTTGATAGGTCTGACTTATGTTGGTTAGCTCTGACATGTTTTTCTAGCTCCGGATTTTAGGTTGACTATTTCTGACTAGCTTTGGCAAGCTCCAGCACTAGGTTGTACTAGCTTTGGTAAGCTCTAGCGCTAGGTTGTACTATCTTTGGTAAGCTCCGGCTCAAGCTCCGGTTATCTTTGGCAAGATTCGGAGTTTGATTGCAATGTTCCTGCTTTTACTGTGAAATGATTCGAACTTGCTTTACATTGTTGGAAAGATTGCTTAGTATTCATTTGCTAAGTTTTTGGCGCGTTTTGGTTGATATGGCTGATATCGTTTTACTGTGGTTTTGCAACATGCTTATGTGAGGTGCTCACGTGAGGTGTTGTGTTCGGAACTAATTTGAGTCAAGTCGCAGACATGGGCTCGTACAAATTGGTTGTTTATTCATGTGCAGGTGTTGCTTGAGTTCAAGACATGGCTGGTGACATGATCCATTGAACTAGTCTTAGGCTCGTACGGAGTTGTTTATTCATGTGCAGGTGTTGCTTGAGTTCAAGACATGGCTGGTGACGGGATCCATTGAACTAGTCTTAGGGAGAAGATGAGGAATTGTGGTTGAGTTGAACGAGAGGTTGCGCAACATGTTTGAATCAAGAACAATGCATATGAAGGTATCGAGGACGTCGTTGGAAGATGTTTGCACATATGCAAGGAGTGCATGGATGTGGCTACATGGTTCTGAGGCGTGATGAAGAGATGTGGACGTAAAGAATTTGTCGGAAAGGTCCGACCGACTAGGTTATGAACTCAAGCTGCAGCTGAGTCATGTTTGACTCAAATATGGAAAGATTTGAGTTGGTTATGATAGGATTTCGTGTGGGACACGAATTTGAGTTGTTTTAGGGATGTGGTATATGTTCCTAAGGTGTTTGGAAGTCTTAAGATCTCTTCTATCTGCGTATAGAAGAGTCCCAAGCAGTTATGGAAAGTTTCGATTCGTGATTTGAGTAGGATTAGAGTCCTAGTTGAGATTGGGTTGGCCTAAGGACTGGTTATATAAGCAAGGGAGGCCAGAGCTCATGGAAGACGACTTTGGAGGCTGTTCCTCTTGTGTTCTATTGAATAAAATTCGTAGTTTAAAGGAACTTTTGTGTCTTGTTCGTCCGACTTGTTCCAGACAAGTTTTTCTCGTCGAGTTTTCTGCACAAAACTACCTTTCTTCGGTAGATTTATCATAAATCGAGTTTTACAGATCCTACTGATGTGATTCCTTTTGGGTTGTCTTCACAACTTGATTATCTACCATCTATAAAAACTTCAAGTTCATTGGATTTGTGGTTTTTGATCTACACGAGTTTCTTTGCAGTGTTTCAGAACTATTTTTCTCGGGTAGGACAGATTGACCTTAGTTCGAACTTTCGATCATAACTTGAGTTTCTCTCAATGGATTTGAGTGATTCTTGTTGTGTCATCTTCGTGACTTGATTTTCTCTGATATCTGTTACTTTTGTCACAGTGAAACACATTTCGATTAGTCTTACACATGATTTCTTGAACGGATCTTTTTTCTGCCAAAGGGGTTGGGATTTAATTGTTTCCGCGGTGTAAGATTTTTTAATCTACCATTCACCCCCTCCCCCTCTCGTAGCTTTTCACATGCTCCTCGATCCTACAATTGGTATCAGAGCCACGGTGATCTAATCAATGTGATTTGCACGTGTTTTTTACTAATCATCATGCAGAAATACTCAACCAAACCATGTGTGTTTAGTGGTATTGAATTTCAGGTTTGGAAGGCATGTATGGAAGCCTTCATCTAGGCTCAAGGCTTCGCAATATGGGAGAAGGTATACAAACCTTACGAAGTGCCATCAAACGATCAAGTTACAACTACAAATCTGAGAGATGTTGACAACAACAACAAGGCTCGAAACTTGATCATACATGGATTAACTCAAAGCAACATCGATCGTGTTGCACACCTCTGATCTGCATATGATGTGTGGAAAGCACTTTTGACTACCACAAATGATCCAACACGATCACGGAGGAAAGGCAAGACATGTTCAAGAAAGAATACATGCGCTTCGAGATCCAACCCGGTGAGTCTATTGATGACCTTTTTGCTCGCTTTAATAAAATTCTCAGCAACTTACGTAGTGTCAATGTTAATTTTTCAGATGCTGAAAATGCTAGGCAATTGTTAAGTGCATTAGATATGTCAATTTGGGAGATGAAGGTCACATCTATTCATGAATCTACTGTCATGAGTACACTTACTTTAGATGTGCTATATTCCAAGTTAAAAACTCATGAAATTGACATAATATCACGTAAGAACCCCAACAAGTCTATTGCTTTTGTTTCTCAAGGTGACATGCCTAGCTCCGGTCAATCTTCATCTTGTGGTACACTTGCTTTGTTGTCCTCTCTAACCCTTGAACAGATTGAGGAGCTTCAGAGGAGGAGCTAGTACTTCTCTCTACTAGGTTCTCAAAAGCATTGCAAAATGTGAGAACTAGAAGGAGAGGAAGCTCCAGACCTCAACGGTGTTTTGAATGTGGTAAGATAGGACATTTTTGTTCAGATTGCCCTAACCTTTCAGGTCCTACTTCCCGGGATGAAAAGCGAACAAGGACGAAGCACTCCTCTGCAAAATATACGAAGAAAAAAAAAGGGTTTTACAGGACGTTAATTGGTGAGCAGTTTTATCTCCGCACTTCAAGAACTTAGCTCAAGTGATGTGGACATTGGAAGTGATGAAGATTGATATGATTTGGAAAACTTGTGCTTCATGGTGGGCAAATCAAGATCACGTATGGAGGATGCAAAACACAACAGTGACAATGAAGAGGTATGTCCTACTTGCGAAGAAATGTGTGATGCTATTTCTCGTGCCACTGTGATAGTTAAGAAAAAGGACAAAAAGCTTAGGGACAATGCTATTAAATGTGAGTCACTAGAATCCGAAATTAATCGTTTAAAATCCTTGATTCCTAGTGATGATTCTTGTTCCTCATGTGATTTAATATATGAACAATTTTCCTCATTAAGAAGTTCGCACACCTCCACACTTGATAAACTTGAGTTAAAAATTGAAAAGAATAGAGAGCTTGCTGCACTTAATGATAAAAACTTGAAAGATGCTAGCTGTTCTACAATTGATTTGCATTGTTCTACTTGTGATAATCTGGATAAGAAACTACAAGATGTTATGAATGAAATTTCTATATTGAACAATGCTTTACTTTCTCATGAAGTTAAATATTGTTCCAATTGCAAATTAAAAGGAAAAACTTCATGTGAAAATTGCCTTGATCTGTCCAATAAACTTGATAACATGCTGCTGAATTCTTCCAAGTCTTGCAATGATAAAACAGGTTTAGGTTTTGTTTCTCATGCTCATGCTAAGGCACATCCACCTAAAATTGTAAAGTCATTAGGAAGTGGTTTGATTCAAACAGTTCCTAAAAAAAAGAAGTGGTTTTCAAATCTGCAGGAGTGTTGTCTCATTCGGTTTCAAATAAAAATGTTGCTTGCTCATCTAGACATGAACACAAAGTTAAATTTCATTGCACCTACTGTGGTAGAGATGGTCATGTCATATATTTGTGTTATAGACTAGCTAAACAACAGAAAAAGGAAAGAATGATTGGTAGATCTCATAACTTTCATACAAAATTTGCTGCTCATGCTAAACCGAATGATTGGAACATGCAACCTGCTTTTATGAGTCAAAAACATTCAAAGTTTACCCCCGGAGCTGCTGTTTTTGCCTCCGGAGCTACTGATTTTTGTGCTACACAAGTAACACCTTATAGGTCAGTAGTTAAGAATAAAAATTCTCAAACTTTGGCTCATAAACCTGCTGTTTTATCTCAGCTTTCACGTGTTTTTCCTGCTGCACGTCGTGTGACTTAGTACTGGATTCCTAAATGCCTTTTGACTAACCCCGGAATTGAGTCATCGACGTATTGTGCTTCTATGTAGGTTACACACTTGAGGAAGGAGAACTTTTGGATTGTGGATTCAGGTTGCTCATGCCACATGACCGGTAACAAAGAATGGTTCTCCTCCCTATCTTTTGTGTCACGTGTAGAGAATGTTACTTTTGCCAATAATTCTTCAAGTCCTATAATTGCTAAGGGTTCGGTTAGAGTAAATGATCACTACACTTTGAAGGATGTGGCACTTGTTAAAAATTTGAAATACAACTTGGTTTCTGTTTCACAACTACTAGATGAAAATTTGGAAATTATTTTCACTAAAAATTGCTGCAAAGTTGTAAATTCAAATAGTGACCTTATTTTTAACACGTCACGGTTTGGAAGAGTTTTTAAAGCTAATTTTGATATGTTTTCCACTAAGCATAGGTGTCTAGTTGCTAATGATTCAAAGGACTTATATTTTTGGCATCATAGACTTGGTCACGTAGGCTTTGATCATCTAACGCGTGTTAGTGCTCTTGATCTCATACGTGGACTGCCTAGGCTTAAAGGGGTCAAAGAAATTGTGTGCTCTTTTTGTAGACATGCTAAGATGGTTGCAGGTTTACATACTCCTCTCACAATGATCATGACAATTGAACCGTGTCAACTTTTGCACCTTGACTCCGTAGGACCTTCACGTGTTCAATCCTTCTGAGGTAAATGGTATGTTCTTGTGATTGTTGATCATTATTATAGATACTTTTGGGTTTACTTTATGACATATATGAATGAAGATTTTAGTCACTTTAGAACTTTATTTCTTAGATTATCAATTGATCACCCCGGATCTTTAAAAGCAATGAGAAGTGATAACGGAACTGAATTTAAAAATCAATCTTTTGATCAATTTTGTGCTGAAAATAGAATAGATCATCAATTTTCTTCACCATATGTACCTCAACAAAACGGTGTGGTAGAAAGAAATAACAGAACCTTAGTTGAGATGGCTAGGACTATGCTTGATGAATATCAAACTCCTATGAAATTTTGGGCTGATGCGATTGCAACCGCTTGTTACGTCTCAAATCGTGTTTTCTTGTGTGCTAAGCTAGGTAAAACACCATATCAGCTCTGGTTTGGACATAGGCCTAGTGTCACACACTTTCAGGTCTTTGGTTGCAAATGTTTTGTTAAGAAACATGGTAATCTTGAAAAATTTGAACCTAGATCCATTGATGGCATGTTTCTTGGTTATCCATCTCATACTAGAGGCTACCGTGTGCTTTTACTTGACACTAACAAAATTGTGGAGACTTGTGAGGTGTCTTTTGATGATGATAGCTCAGGTACTAGCTCAAAGATTGCAGGTCCAGATCCATATCTGCAGGGGGAAAGTATTTTCATTGAAGAAGAGGAAGAAGTGGTGCTGCTGCCCGAAAATTCAGCAGTTAATGACATTGTTCTAGCTCCTGATTTTTGTTCACAACCAGCACCGACGATCACCAATGCTATTCCAGATCCTCCTCAAGTCACAAGATCATTGATTTGTGGTGAACATGGAAAAGAAGAAGCTTGTGAATTGTCCACTCCCCTTTGGGTTCTCAAAAGTCATCCTCCACAACAAATTATTGGAAGCTTGCACGAACGAGTCACACGGTCTAGGTTTTGCGATCCAAACTCTCATGCTCATTCTGCTTTTGTTGCTTCTTTTGAACCCAAAGATATATCACATGCACTCACTAATGAATCTTGGATTATTGCCATGCAAGAAGAGTTATAAAATTTTGAAAGAAATAATATTTGGAAACTGGTACCTCCACCTCAAGGTCACACTTTAATTGGAACTAAATGGGTGTTTAAAAATAAACAAAGTGAGGATGAGGTTGTGGTTAGGAATAAGGCTAAGTTGGTCGCTCAAGGTTTCACTCAAGTTGAAGGTCTAGATTTTGATGAAACTTTTGCTCCTGTTGCTAGATTAGAAGCCATAAGAATTTTGATAGATTTTGCTGCATCTAAAGGTTTTAAGCTATATCAAATGGATGCTAAAAGTGCTTTTCTTAATGGCTACATAGATGAGGAGGTTTATGTCAAACAACCACCAGGTTTTGAAAATCCAGATTTTCCTAATCATGTTTACAAACTGTCCAAAGCCTTGTACGGTCTCAAACAAGCCCCCAGAGCATGGTATGATAGGTTTGAAACATTCTTACTTGAAAAGGGGTTTACCATGGGCAAGGTTGATAAAACTCTTTTTGTGCTTAAGCATGGCAATGACTCATTATTCGTTCTAGTGTATGTGGATGATATTATCTTTGGTTGTGCTCCTCATGATCTTGTGTCCAAGTTTTCAGCTATGATGAGTTCAGTATTTGAGATGAGTATGATGGGAGAACTCACGTACTTTTTGGGGCTGCAAATCAAGCAAACCAAGGAGGGTACCTTTGTGCATCAAACGAAGTATACAAAAGACCTCCTAAGGCGCTTCAACATGGACAAAAGCAAGCCTCTTCGGACACCAAAGGGAAGAGCAACAACACTTGAACTTGATGAAGATGGCGAACCTGTGGATCAAAAGAATATAGAAGCATGATCGGGTCACTTTTGTACCTCACAGCATCAAGACCGGACATACAATTTAGCGTATGTCTTTGTGCATTGTTTCAAGCCTCCCCACGTGCTTCACATCATCAAGCCGTCAAAAGGATTCTCAGGTACTTACATGGAACTCAAGAATTGGGCATTTTTCTTCCTTCTTTCTCAACCGTTACTTTGAAAGCTTTTTCTGATGCTGACTTTGGGGTTGTAAGATTGATAGGAAAAGTACTTCCGGTGCTTGTCATATTCTTGGTAATTCACTAGTTGCTTGGTCCTCTAGAAAACAAAACTCAGTTGCACAATACACAGCCGAATCTGAATATGTAGCTGCTGCTAGTGCTTGCTCACAAATTCTTTGGATAGTTCAAACACTTAAGGACTATGGTGTTGATCTAGATAGTGTTCCATTAATTTGTGATAACACTAGTGCCATTTGCATTGCTAAAAACCCCGTGCAACATTCTAGAACTAAGCACATTGACATTAGGTATCACTTTCTCCATGATAATGTTGAAAAAAGAAACATTGTGCATCACCATGTAGAGACTGAACAACAATTGGCTGGCATTTTTACAAAACCTTTGGATTTCACTCATTTTTGTTACATTCATAGTGAAATAGGAGTTATGCATCCTCATGGCTCAAATTGAGGGGAGTTTTCAAACATGAGAAGTCTATGTGTGAATCTGAAATTAAAATAATATGAGCATAGTATTTCATACATATGTGACTTTGTGATTCCTTTTACGTGTTGAAAGTTCTTACTACATTACTCATGTTATACATTTTGTAGTTTTTGCCATGTCTAGTAATTGGAATAATTACTTACACTGAATCTGGTCATGGTCAGACTTTCTTGCTGTTTTGAACTTGTTGCATGCTCACAAGTGATTTTAATCATAAAGAATTAATGAAGTAATCAACTCACATGTTGAGTTTTTAGGAACAAATATAAATTTATAAAAGATCAAGTGAATATGCATGCATGATACTTCTTCTTTTGAGATGGCTTATCATTGCACTTAGATATGAACTTGGAAGAAGTTGTGTATGACTAAAATCATGTCCTTAAGCTTCTGATGGTCAAATGACATAGGTTTGGCTTGGTTGGTTAGAATAAGGTAGATGCGGCATATAATCTCTTGCAAATGTCATATGTTAAAAGTTTGTGCTTTAAATAATAAAATGCAGCAACAAGTGTCATGCTTTCAGGTTTTGAAATAGTTAAGTTTGTGAGATCATGACTTGTTTAAATTGAAAATTACATTTGATCTCTAGCATGGCTTACACTACTTTATGTATCTCATTGATGTGATAGTGTAAGTTACATGATAGTATGACATGGATGAGCTTTTTTATATGTATATGTTATAATATGCTCATAACAATTAGAATTTGTCTTAAAAACCTTGTTTAATACATTGTCAGAAGAGGAGAGATAATATGTGAATTTTTAAAGATAAGTATGCAAGGGGAAGAAATTGATTACACATTGCACATATTCACAATTGTTTTTGACACGATTCTTCTCAGGGGGAGAATTTCTTTTACTCATTTTATTTCTGTTTTACAAAGGGGGAAATTGTTTTCAAAACATTTAATGTGAATAAGCCAATGTTCGGATCTTAAGTGGTGTTGCCAATGCATTCATCAAGGGGGAGATTGTGAGACCTATGTGTGTTGAATACAATGGCTTTGACAATAAAAGTTTTGAATGCTGCTGTAACATCTTTTTAAGGTCTGACTCTAGCTTCGAGCTTCTGCAAGGTCCGACAATAGGTCCGACTTTCTTTGTCTAGGCCCGACATGTTTTTGGGTAGCTCTAGTGAGCTTTGTCTTTAGCTCCGGCATGTCTTTGATAGCTCCGGCATGTCATTGTTAAGCTCCGATATGTTTTGATAGGTCCGACTTATGTTGGTTAGCTCCAACATGTTTTTCTAGCTCCGACTTTTGGGTTGACTAGCTCCGACTAGCTTTGGCAAGCTCCAGCGCTAGGTTGTACTAGCTTTGGTAAGCTCCGGTGCTAGGTTGTACTAGCTTTGGTAAGCTCCGGCTCAAGCTCCGGTTAGCTTTGGCAAGATTCAGAGCTTGATTGCAATGTTCCTGCTTTTACTGTGAAATGTTTCGAACTTGCTTTACATTGTTGGAAATATTGCTTAGTATTCATTTGCTAAGTTTTTGGCGTGTTTTTGTTGATATGGTTGTTATCGTTTTCTGTGGTTTTGCAACATGCTTATGTGAGGTGCTCACGTGAGGTGTTGTGGTCAGAACTAATTTGAGTCAAGTCGCGGACTTGGGCTCGTACGGATTGGTTTTTTATTCATGTGCAGGTGTTGCTTGAGTTCAAGACATGGCTGGTGACGGGATCCATTGAACTAGTCTTAGGGAGAATATGAGGTTCAACAACCAAGTTCGGCAGGAATTGTGATTGAGTTGATCGAGAGGTTGCACAACATGTTTGAATCAAGAATAATTCATATGAAGGTATCGTGGATGTCGTTGGAAGATGTTTACACATATGCAAGGAGTGCATGGACGTGGCTACATAGTTCGAGGTGTGATAAAGAGATGTGGATGTAAAGAATGGGTCGGAAAGGTCCAACCGACTAGGTTATGGTCTCAAGCTGCGGTTGAGTCGTGTTTGACTCAAATATGGAAAGATTTGAGTTGGTTATGATAGGATTTCATGTGGGTCACAAATTTGAGTCATTTTGGGGATGTGGGATACGTTCCTAAGGTGCATAGAAGTCTTAAGATTGCATCTATCTGCGTATAGAAGAGTCCTAAGCAGTTATGGAATGTTTCGATTCGTGATTTGAGTAGGAATAGAGTCCTAGTTGAGATTGGGTTGGCCTAAGGGCTGGTTATATAAGCAAGGGAGGCCAGAGCTCATGGGAGGTGACTTTGGGGGCTGTTCCTCTTGTGTTCTATTGAATAAAATTCGTAGTTGAAAGGAACTTTTGTGCCTTGTTCGTCCGACTTGTTCCAGACAAGTTTTTCTCATTGAGTTTCCTGAACAGCACTACCTTTCTTCGGTGGTTTTATCATAACTCGAGTTTTACAAATTCTATTGACGTGATTATTTTGGGATTGTCTTCACAACTTGATTATCTACCATATGTCAAAATTTCACGTTCATTGGATTTGTGGTTTTTTATTTACATGAGTTTCTTTGCAGTGTTTCAGAACTGTTTTTCTCGGGTAGGAAAGATTGACCTTTGTGCGATCTTTCGATCATAACTTGAGTTTCTCTTGACGGAATTGAGTGATTCTTGTTGTGTCGTCTCCATGACATGATTTTCGCTGATATCTATCACTTTTTTCATGGTCAAACACGTTTAGATTAGTCTCACACACGATTTCTTTAACAGATCATTTTTGTGCCAAAGGGGTTGGGATTCAATTTTTTCCGCTGCGTAAGATTTTTTAATCTACCATTCACCCCCACCTCTAGTAGATTTTCACGTGCTCTTCGATCCTACACACACATACACGAGTGTTTCACAAATGATATATAGAAAATTACCACAACACAAATTAATTAAAGAGGTACTTTCATTACAATATTCAAATAATCCTCAAATTACAACTCTAATGATCATTATTAATAAATCTGAAACTAATGCAGCGGAAATAATCTAACTAAGCATATCTAAGAAAACTAAGCATAATGGATAAAGCGCGGCTCCAAACAATCTACAGGCAAGCCGACGGCAGCACACAGCCTAGTACTCCGCATTATCCTCATGATACTCCCAAACACCACCTGAAACTGTTGGCGGGGAATTGCAAGAGTGAGTACAAGTCCTACTCAGCAAGTGTGAGAAAATAATGACATGTAGCTTAAACAATGAATGATAATAAATAATGGTTATTTGCTGAAAAGTACATTTAAAACATATGAAAAAGCATCCTACAATGTCTATGTGAAATTAATCCCATCATCTCCCAAATAAACATAATAATTAATATCCATCATTCATTATTCATCCATATGCCATATTCTTACCATCATCATTAACCATGACCATTTATCACCATTAAATCCATATACTATAACCAAATCATAACCATCCCAATTACCAAGTTCCATTCTAATCATGTGAGGGTCCAAGTCGCTCATAAACGGGAGCATGGCTATCATGATAGTTTTTAACACTCTGCAGAGGTTGTACCACTTTACCCACAAGTTCATGATTTTGTCCCCTTTTGGTGACTAAAGAACCTCCATCATGCCCATAACCCGTCGGTCACATTACACACTTCCAACGGTGTGCAGCCAAGAGATCACAAAATAGCCTTTATAAAGGGACTACCAACATATTCAGTCCCAGTAAGGTTTCACCAGTGGTGATTCCTCCAACTGAGCACATCCAACCAAGGGCCCCCTCTTGTGCCGTTCGGATCCCAGGGCAGTACCGCCACTATGGCGAAACCAACTGACTCCCATTCTCCGCTCCCTCAAATGATCCGAACAATGCTGGCAATACACCTAATTAATCGGCTAAGCCACACCCATACTTAGCCTTGTGGTGGCACAGTTGTCTTGGCGTATTCTAACATGAACCGGACCTTTGATCCAAGGAAAGCAAACCACCATTACATCCAACCCAATCCACAAACCATGCTTGCTTAGATCTCCCAAGTCCCATGTTACCAATTATCCATGTTCATCAATTCTCATCATCTATAAGTTCATTAATTCACAATTAAGCCATTCGGTTGGTTTTCCCACCCTAATTAATTAGAGCGAAGCAAAAAAAGGTAAAATATCATTCCCGACTCTCTACAATATAATCCAAGTGACAAGGATTGTCAAACAAGTCTAGTAAACACCTATCCTTGGTTTCCCATCAATTTGACACAAGCATGCAGTTTTTCAAACAAAGCATTTAAAAATAGGATAAAAGTTCAAGGGCACTTGCCTTGATCTTTAGACTGATTAGGGTCAAAAGCTTCGAAGTTCTGGTGCTGGAGATCCTTGACAGCACCCTCTAGCGCAACACCTTCTATATCGTGCAACAAACAAACAAACAAACAAACAAAGGAAACATTACAGTCAATAAATGCTCATATATTACTCAATATGCCATGACATGCATGAATAATGCAATTATGGAGCAATGCATGTTATTAGGTTGCTATCATTGCTTACTAACTAGTCACGATTAAGTTTTACATTTTACAACAAGTTCCAAGTCATTTTGAACAATATTAAAGAAGTTCAAGGAATTTTCAGAACAGGAAGACCGGACTAGTCTGAAGTGCGGTCGGACATGTCCATTCTGGACCAGAAAGGAAATCTGAATAGTCTGCACTAGGACCAAACAAGTCCGCTTGGCTAGGGTTTTGGCGAATTTTTAATTATACTATAGTTAAACATTAATGTGGAACCATATTTACGTAGAGAAGATGCATCTAAGATAATTACCTTGAATGCTAGGGTTCAAGGGTCGAGGATTCGAGAATTCAACATCAAGATCGAAGACACAAAGAATTTACGATGAGTTCGATGAGTTGACGAAGATAGATCTTGCTTGATCATTCTCCTTCCTCCTTCTCTTCTCCTGGCTGCGGTGAACTCATTTTGATGGCGACACATGAACTAGGGTTTGGGGTTTTCTCTCAACTTGACAAAGAGATGAAAGGTGGGTGTTGGGGTGTTTATATAGAGGTGGAGGTGGTAGGGTTTGATGGATCTCGAGTTTAAGATGGTGGAGGCCGGGGTAGGTCCCACATGGCTCCTGTAACACCCTCATTTTCATGAATCATTCATTGCATACATTCTAATACATGTTTAACATTAACCCACGTAAAAGGGAACAAGTCAAGAATGAATTTAGAGCAAAACCGCACTTAAGAATTCTTGGAAGTGCGGACTAGTTTGGTTTTTGTGCGGACTAGTCCGATTTCTCTCTGACCTCCATCGGACATGTCCGTTTTCGTGCCGACTATTCCGGTTTTTGCCTCTCGACAGTTTCGGACTTGTCCGGTACTTTGCGGACTAGTCTGGTATTATCAGAATCATGGAAATTTTGCTAAGTCCTTGGACTTGTCAAGACTTGTCCGGTATTCCAGCGGACTTGCCTGTTTTTCCTCTGACTAAAATCGAACTTGTCCGGTTTTGGCCAGGTTTGTCTGATTTCTCTTTGACCAAGTTTGTACTTGTCCGATATAGTTCGGACTTGTCCGATATCTCTCTCACTAACTTCGGACTAGTTCGGCCTCCTTCGGACTTGTCCGGTGATCGCGATTCTGAATTGATCTTTTGTTTCACGACGTGTTTTTGGGTTTTACCTTAAGTGGGCCTAAGGACATCGTTTCTAACTCTTTTTGGAGCCCAGGTGGGACCCCACACTGGACTCAACCCTCCCCAAACTCGAATTCCATCAAACCCTAGCCTCCACCTCTATATAAACAACCCACCCCTTGACTTAACATCCTTTTGGCTCAATTGAAGTCCACCCAAACCCTAGTTCGTGGAGAGCCACCACCAAGGAGGGAGAAGGAGGTCCCAAGCAAGAAGACGAAGAGGAGGAGAAAATTAAAGAGGATCAAGATCTCCATCAAGATTCGCTATTCATCACAAATTCACCTTCAAGTTTCTTCATCAACCCTAGATCATCAAGATCCAAGTGTTGCCTCCAAAACTCTTGATTCATTGGAGCTCTAAACACCTGGTATACCTTCTACTCTCTATTCCTCACGTGAATTCAACCCTGTTTCTCCAAATTCATGTCGATCTAGAAAATCCTAGTTTGCTCTTTCTGCGGAGGGCAGACTAGTCCGGCCTCTTGCGGACTTGTCTGATTTTGTGATCTATTTCCTACTGAATTAACTCTAAATCGATTCGAATCAACTCCAAACCTGTGTAGACTTGTTAATGACCATTGTAATTGATTAGTAAACATTAAAAGAAACTCATTAACTAGTTTTACTTCATAATTTCATTAATCATGCATGTCATGACATATTTAGTAATATTTGTGCACTTATTGATTGTGATTCTTGTCTTGTATGTTTATTACGCGGATTAGACAGATTTGCGATAGAGAGTGCTGCGGAGGATCTCCAGCACCAGGAGTTTGAAGTCTTTGATCCTAACCAAGCCCAAGAGCAAGGCAAGTGTTCTTGAACATATTGACCCTATTTCTAAAATAAATGTTTTGTTTGCAAAACTGCATGCTTGTGTCAATTTTGATTGGAAATCCTATGATAGGAAGTTTACTAGTTTTGTTTAACCACCCTTGTCACCTGGAATTCATGGTAGAGAGTCGGGAAGGACTTTTTACCTTTATGCTTTGCTTAATTAATTGGTATGGGAAAACAACATTACACATATAATTATGCATTGATGAGATTATGGTTAATATGAACTGGTCAATGTGATATGGTAATGCGTGATATAAGCAAGCCTGGTATGCGGATTGGGTTGGATGTTATGGTGGTTTCTTGCTTTTGATCTAAGGATCAGTTCATGCGAGAATAAGCAAGGACAACAGTGCCACCACGAGGCCAAGTATGGGTGTGGTGTAGCTGATTAATTAGGGTATTGCTGGTATTGAATGGATCATTTGGCGCACTGGGGAAGGGGAGTCGTATTGGGTTTGGATATGGTTGGCGGGACTCCCTGGGATCCAAATGGCACAAGAGGGGGCCCTTGGTTGAAGATGTGCTCAGTTGGAGACATCACCACCAGCGAAACCTCAGTGGGTCCGTACATGCTAGTAGTCCCATTGTAAAGGCTATTTTGTGATCTCTTGGCCATACACCAAAGGAAGTGTAATTAACATAAGGGAGGTTCTTTAGTCCCCGACGGGTGATGAAATCACAAACATGTGGGTAAAGTGATACAACCTCTGCAGAGTGTGTCTAAAACTATCATGATACGCGTGCTCCCGGTCATGAGCACCTGGACAACTTTCATGATTAGAGGGAAATTGGGATTTGAGATGGTTATGGTTTGGTACTGGTTATGGGATGGTATTATGGTTCATGGTGATGAATATGGTTAATGTAATGAGAAATCTGGAAAATGGATGTTGGTAATGAGATATGGACTGATATTATGGTAACTTTATTGTTTATGATGGAATTACTTCACCTACATATAATATACTACTTTTCAAATGTATTAATGTACTTTTCAGCATTTAGCCCTTATTATTGTCGTCATTTGTATCAGCTACATGTCATACTTTCCACACTTGCTGAATACGACATGTACTGACCCTTGTGATGCCCCAACCAACAGTTGCAGGTCAGGATTGGGAGTATAACGATGATAATACAAAGTTCTAAGCCGTGTCTACCATCAACTTTGCCTGTGGTGTTGTTTGGAGTTACGCTATACCCTGTGCTTAGTTTGCTTAGTTGCTTTATTAGTTTATTTCCGCTGCGTTAGTTGAACTTGTCATTAATATCATTAGAGATTGTATTCGAGGATATTATGAATTGTGTAATAAAAGTGCTTAATTAATCATGGTTTGCTGTAATTTTCTGTATATCCTTTTGTGAATGCACTCGTGTATGTGTGTTGAACGTCCTGGACACACATATGTGTTCACTTGGTTCATTTTCGGAACCGGGTGTCATAGCTCCACAGGGGTTGGATATGACATTCTTGGGCCCAATTAAGGCAAAAACCCAACAACATATCATGAAGGAAAAACTGAATCTGAGTCGGGCACACCAGGAAAGTCTGCTAGGGGCCGGACTAGTCCGATCGAGAACAGAGACTTGAACGGTCAAGTCTGGTTGAGGTCCGGACAAGTCCGATCATGTCCAGGAAGCAAAATGGACAAGTCTTTTATAGGTCGGACAAGTCCGAAGGCTTGATTCATTTTGCAAAAATCGGATCAAAAGAGGGATCTATCGGACAACTCCGAAATGTTCCAGTAGCAAGGAACGGACTAGTCCGTACATGAGAGCGGACAAGTCCGGACAATCAACAGAAACTCAATCAGACTAATCTGCAAAAGGAGCGGACAAGTCCGGAGAGTCAACATAGGGCAAATCTAGACTAGTTCGGGGCCCAAACCGAACAAGTCCGCAACTATATGGGTTTTTAAATGTTGTTTTTCTTTGAATTCATTTTCAACTTGTTCCTTTTTATGTTGCTTAATGTTAAACATGTAAAAGAATGTATGCAATGCATGATGGATGAAAATGAGGGTGTTATAGTTCGATTTGCTTTTGGCTAATGTAACACGTTTTCGAATTATTTTGTTTGTTCTTGATTGAATTGCAACAGGACAAAAATTGTAAAGAGGTGGTTTGGCAAGAAAGAGGAGGCCACATCAAGCTCAAGCCACCATTGGGAGGATTCGAGAACACATCTCTCCTTCAAATTCATTTTGAGTTTGAGGTAGAGAAATGTTCAAGATGATGATCCAATGGAGGAACAAGAAGAAGCCTCAACCAAATTCATCGCCAAATCCAACCTCGACTTGGCCTAACATCAAACATCAAGTATACACCAATCTCCAATAGTGTGAGTTTCTCACAAAGGCCTTCATCCTCAACTACTCTTCAAATGAGGTATGAGTTTATGATTTTTCATTGTTTGGTTTGCCTTAGAGTAGAATGCCCTTGCTTGCAATTATGAGGAAGGTTGCCACTTCCTCATCATTCAATTCTATTGCATCCTCACAAGAGTAAGTGTTGGTATTGTCTTTTAGATATCCAAAAGGAAATACCACCTTAATTGAAGAAAATTAAAATAAGTACCTAGAATCCCTTAAACATTGTTTTATAGAATTAGTCATTTTTGCCTAGGTCTAGAAAACAGAACTATTGGGCATAACTTAATGGGTGAATTGGCATGTAGCAAATTGAGCATAGTGATGACCATGATTTTGATTTGAGCTCCATACATATATGGGGTCACTAGATTTCAAACCTCTGGAATAAGTGATATCCCTGATCTTAATTTGAATTGAATGTTTATGTGGAATCACTAAATTTCAAATTCCTAGAAAAGTTCAGGGGGGGGGGGTAAATTTAAGAACCTTGTTTGCCAGGATCTAAATGATAACATTTTCTCTTGTTTAAAAAGCTATAATTGTTAGAAACTTAAAAAACTTGAAGGGACCCATATAATGTATTTATATCAATTGCATTGAGATGAGTAGGAGCCTTAGAAAATGTGCAACTTGATTTATCTATCAAGTCCCACTCTTTTCAATGAATAAAAAATTGCTCATGGATATGCTTGAAATTGGACCTAATGCATCTTTTATTTTGTTCATCCCCGTATGTACAAATGAAAATTTGGTTAACTAACCTGAAAATTTATTTGTACAAGTATCGGGAGCTAACCATCTCTCTCTATAAAAGAGAGGAAGTTTGCAGGAGTAATATTACTATGAAGACATTCAAAGATCCGATTGTTGGAAACCCTAATAGGATTCCATTTCAACATCTCTTGGCCAAAGAGTAAATTAGGATGGTTCCTACCTGTTGGAAATTAAGCCTGAAGGTCAATCATAACTATACAAGGCCGGAGATTTGACATGGAAGCCCTCCATGAGCAACCAATGGGCAGCTATGAACATGTGAGAGCATTATGCTCTCAACTATTCTAAGAACACATTCAAGCTCAAGGGAATTACCACTATCATTGGGTGTAAGTTATTCCTTTATGGCTCAAAGGTATGATGTACCTTAACCAAGGAATGACAAGATCACATACAATGTATATTGGGTGCAAGTTGTTCCTATGTGGCTAGAAGGTATTTTATACCCTAGACATGAAACAACAGATCACACTCAATCCATGTTGAGTGCACATCATACCTTTGTGGTTATAGATATGTTGTACCTTAGCAAAGGAACAACAGATCACACGCAATGCATGAGAGGTACAAGTTATTCTTTTATGGCAAGAAGGTACGATACACCTTAGCCAAAGGATGACGGAACACACTCAACCCATGTTGAGTGCACCACATTCCTTTGTAGCTAAAGGTTATCATTACCTTAGACACAGAATAACAAAGTACACTCAACGCATGGGAAACCTTTAGGTGCGGATAAGTGACATCAACAACAGTTTCTTCAACCACACTCATGGTACCCGAGGAAGGCAACACAACATCGACACTCAACCCTCCATTGTCAAAGCCACACTGCAACAAGTATAGGCCAACCTAATGGCCTACCTCCATTATTAGGGATTCAACCCGTATCGCAGACCTTGATCAAGAATAAGCTTGGGGAAGGACCCTGTGACACCCGGTTCTGAAAAATGAACCAAGTGCAGTATATGTGTGCCCGGGATGTTCAACACACATACACAAGTGCATCACAAACGATATACAGATAATTACCACAAGATAAGATTAATTAACCACTTTTATTACACAATTCATATTATCCTCAAATACAAGCTCTAATGAATATTAATAACAAGTTGAACTAATGCAGCAGAAATAACTAGTTAAGCAACTAAGCAGCATAAGCAAATAGGGTATAGCACAGCTCCAATCAACAGCACAGGCAAAGCTGACGGCAGACACGACCTAGAACTCTGCATTATCATCGTTAAACTCCCAATCCTGACTTGCAACTGTTGGTGGGGGGAATTGCAAGGTTGCGTACATGTCATACTCAACAAGTGTGGAAAGTATGACATGTAGCTGATTCAGATGACAAATATTATAACGGCTAAGTGCTGAAAAGTACATTAACACATTTGAAAAGCAATGTATTATATTTATGTGAAGTAAACCCATCATTAGCCATAATTTTTAACATAGTACCAGTCCATATTTCATTACCATCATCCGTATACTAGATTTCAGCATTACCATTAACCATATCCAATACAAGAATATAATCCATAACTAGCCATAACCATATTACCAACCATAACCATTACCAAACCATAACCATCCTGAGTTCCAAGTACTCTCTAATCATGGAAGATGTCCAGGTGCTCATAACCCGGAGCTCGGCTATCATGATAGTTTATTAGACTCTGCAGAGTTTGTACCACTTTACCCACGTGTTTGTGATTTCATCACTTCTCGGTGACTAAGAACCTCCCTTATGCCCATGACATGTCGGTCACATTACACACTTCCATTGGTGTGTGGCCAAGAGATCACAAAATAGCCTTTACAAAGGGATTACTAGCCTATTTAGACCCCACTGAGGTTTCACCGGTGGCGATGCCTCAAACTGAGCACATCTTCAACCAAGGGCCCCCTCTTGAGCCATTCGGATCCCAGGGTAGTCCCACCAATCATCAACAAACCCAATCCGACTACCCCTTCCCCGAGCAACCTTAATGGTCCCAATAGCACTAGTACCCTAATTAATCAGCTACGCTGCATCCATACTTGGCCTCGTGGTGGCACTGTAGTCCTGGCTTATTCTCGCATGAACCGGTCCCTAGATCTAAAGTAAGCAGACCACCGTAACATCCAACCCATCCACATACCAGGCTTGCTTAGATCACCCATTACCATATCATATTAACCAGTTCATGTTAACCATGATATCATCAATGTATAATTAAAGGCATCGTTGTTTTCCCATCCCAATTAGTTAAGCGAAGCAAAAAGGTAAAAAGTTCATCCCGACTCTCTACCATAAATTCCAGGTGACAAGGGTGGTCAAACAATTCTAGTAAACTTCCTATCATAGGATTCCCATCAAATTGACACAAGCATGCAGTTTTCAAACAAAACATTTATTTTCCAAAACAGGATTAGTATGCTTCAAGGACATTTGCCTTGCTCTAGGGATTGGTTCGGGTCAAAGCCTTCAAAATCATGGTGTTGGATATTCTACGCAACGCTCTCTAGCGCAAATCCGTCTAATCCGCACAATAAACATACAAGACAAGAACACAGTCAAAGGGTGCACAAATATTAATGCAAATGCAAAGCATAACTAGTTAATAAGTTGCTTTTGATATTTATTAATCAATTACAATGGTTATTAACATGTCTACATAGGTTTGGAATTGGTTCGAAACAATTTAGATTCAATTCAACGGGAATTAGATTGCAAAAATCGGACAAGTCCGCAGGAGGTCGGACTAGTCCGCACTGCGCATGAACAACAGATTAGGGTTTTCTAGATCGATGTGAATTTCGAGATTTGGGGTCGAATTCATGTAAGGAAAAGAGAATAGAAGGTATAAGAGGTGTTTATGACCCCAATGAATCAAGGATCTTGGAGGTAACACTTGGATCTTGGCGATCTAGGGTTGATGAAGAACTTGATGGTGAATTGTTGATAAAAAACACGAAGTTGATGGAGATCTTGATCCTCTTTCGTTTCCTCCTCTTATTCTTCTTTCTCTAGGTCTACTTCTCCCTCCTTGGTGGTGGCTACTCACGAGCTAGGGTTTGGGTGAGGTGGAAAAGTGGCAAATAGATGTCAAGCCAAGGGATGGGGTTGTTTATATAGAGGTGGAGGCTAGGGTTAGATGGATTTCAAGTTTGAGATGAGTAGATGCCGGTTTGGTGTACCACAGGGGCTCTAAAAGAGTTAGGCACGACGTCCCTAGGCCCACTCAACGTAAAACCCAAAAAACAAGTCATAAAACAAAAGATCAACTCGGAGTAGCAATTTATTGGACAAGTCCGAAAAGGGTCAGACCAGTCCGATTGGATAGAGAGATATCGGACAAGTCTAGGCTGGACATCGGACAAGTCTGAACTTATCCAGAGGAGAAAAACAGACAAGTCTGGCCAAAATCGGACAAGTCTGACTTTAGTCAGAGTGAAAAACGGACAAGTCTGCTGAAATACTGGACAAGTCCAAGGACTTAGCATTTCAAGGATTCTTGGAACACCGGACTAGTCCATGCAAGACCGGACAAGTCCAATGGAAGTCAGAGAGGAATCGGACTAGTCCGCACCGAAATTGGACTAGTTCGCACTTCGCGGAATTCTTAAGTGCAGTTTTGTTTCAAATTCATTTTAAACTTGTTCCTTTTTATGTGGATTAATGTTAGACATGTATATGAACTTATGCAATGCATGATGGATGAAAATTAGGGTGTTACAAACCTACCCTCCTTAAAATGAATCTCGCCCTCGAGATTCGACACGGAAGGGGAAAGATAGGAAAATTCCTTATTGAGATCATCCTCCAACTCCAATGTTGCCTCTGATTTTGTGTGATGCTTCCATTGAACTTTACACCATCTAATAGTCGTGTTCCTTGAGACTCTCTCCTTGGTTTCCAAGATTTTGACTGGTTGCTCGACATAAGTCAGATTTTCCTCTAGTTCCAATTCTTCCATTGGCACTTGTTCCTACGGTACTCTCAAGCACTTCTTGAGATGGGAAACATGAAAGACATCGTGAACATCCACTAAGTGAGCTGGCATCTCCAACTTATATGCTACTTCTCCTCTTTTGCCCAAAATCTTGAATGGCCCAATGTATCGAGGTGCTAGCTTGCCTCTTATGTTAAACCTCTTATGACCTGTCATTGGTGACACCTTGAGGTAAATGAAGTCTCCTACTTCAAAGGCTAGTTTTCTTCTCCTATCGCCCGCATAGCCTTTTTGCCTTGATTTAGCGGCCCTCAAGTTTTCGTGAATAACCTGAACTTGTTTTTCAGCTTCTAGCAACACATCCGGACCAAAAACTTGAGTTTCTCCTGTCTTATTCCTGAACAAGGGTGTCCTACACTTCCTTCCATAAAGTGCTTCATAGGATGACATCTTCAAACTTGTTTGGTAACTATTGTTGTATGAGAATTCCGCATATGGCAAGCTCTTGTTCCAACTCTTCCCATGCTTCAAAGCACAAGCTCTTAACATATCCTCCAAAATCTGATTGGTCCTCTAAGTTTGTCCATCCATTTGAGGGTGATATGATGAACTATAATTTAACCTTGTTCCCAATGCTTCATGCAAGTTCTGCCAAAATCTAGAGGTAAATTGAGAACCTCTATCCGAAACTATCTTCTTTGGTACCCCATGTCGGCACACAATATGCTCCACATATATTTCGACCAATTGTGTAGCTGTATACTTAGTCTTCACAGGGATGAAATGAGCCGTTTCGGTCAACCGATCCACAATTAACCAAATTGAGTTATAACCGGACTGGGTACATGGCAATCCAACTATAAAGTCCATACCGATTTCTTCCCACTTCCACTCTAGAATCTTTAATGGCTGCAATAATCCGACTGGCCTTTGGTGTTCTGCCTTGACTCGTTGGCACACATCACATAAGTCTACGTATTCGGCTATGTCCTTTTTCATGCTAGCCCACCAATAAAAAGTCTTCAAGTCTTTGTACATCTTGGTACAACCGGAGTGAATTGAGTAAGGTGAGTCATGTGCCTCCTTTAGTATTGTCTCCCGAATATGCCTCACATTAGGCATGGAAATCCTCTTGCCAAGCCATAAGGTACCATGTTCATCCTCATCAAACCTCAATTCTCTTCCCTCTTGGGTCCTTTCCTTGATTTCCTGAATGTCCTCATCCTTTGTTTGACCCTCTCGAATTTTTCGCTCCAAGGTCGGATTTAACTCCATTATTCCCATCTCATTCACAAATACAAGGTTCAACTGTTCAAACTCCTTACATAACTCGGATGGTAATTCTCAAACTATGATTTGGTGACTTACTTCTTTTCTACTCAAGGCAACGACCACTATATTGGCTTTTCCCGGGTGGTAATTGATTCCCAAATCATGATCCTTAATGAGCTCCAACCATCTTCGTTGCCTCAAATTCAGGTCTGTTTGCGTGAAAATATAATTAAGGCTCTTATGATCCGTATAAATTTCACACCTATGTCCAAGGATATAATGTCTCCAAACCTTCAATGCATGTACCACGGCTGCGAGTTCCAAATCATGGGTTGGATAATTTTGCTCATGTTTCTTCAATTGCCTCGATGCGTAGGAAACCACTTGACCTTCTTTCATCAATACACATCTGAGTCCTTGTCTCGCTGCATCACAATAAATGTCAAAACTCTTGCTCACGTCCGGCAATATCAAAACTGGGGCTGTTGTCAACCTCTTCTACAACTCTTCAAAACTTTCCTGACAAGCTTGAGTCCATTGGAACGCTTTCCCTTTCATTAGCAGCTCCGTCATTGGCTTGGCTATTTTTGAAAAGTCCTTGATGAGTTGACGGTAATATCTAGCCATTCCGAAAACTTTGGATCTCCTTTACATTCTGCGGTGGCTCCCACTTTAGCACGTCCCTCACCTTTCCTGGGTCAACCGATACTCCTCCTCCCAAGATGATATGACCCAAAAATAACACCTCTTTCAACCACAACTGGCACTTGCTGAACTTGGCATACAATTGATGCTCTCTCAACTTCTGCAACATGAGCCTCAAGTGTTCCTCGTGTTCCTTCTCATCCTTCGAATAGATCATAATGTAATTTATGAACACCACTACAAACTTATCCAAGTACTCCATGAAGACCTTATTCATGAGGTACATAAAGTAGGCAGGTGCGTTGGTCAATCCAAAGGACACCACGGTGTACTCATAAGATCCATATCGTGTCCTAAAAGATGTATTTGGTATGTCTGATGGTCTAATCTTCATTTGAAAGTATCCTGACCTCAAATCAATCTTGGATAAGACACAAGCACCCTTCATCTGATCAAACAAGTCTTATATGCATGGCAAGGTGTACTTGTTCTTGATTGTCACCTCATTGAGATCTCGGTAGTCCACACACATCCTTTGTGACCCATCCTTCTTATTCAAGAAAAAAAACTGGCGCTCCCCAAGGTGAAGAGCTTGGGCGAATGAAACCTTTCTCTAGTTGCTCTTGAATCTGCTTCTTGAGCTCCGCAAACTCCTTAGGAGGCATCCTATATGGCCTCTTAGCTATAGGTGCAGTTTCAGGTTTTAAATCAATAACAAACTCAATGTCTCGATCAGGTGGCATACCTGGCAACTCATCCGGAAAGACATCCAAAAATTCACACACCACTTGAATCTCCTCAATTGTGGCACCATCTATATGGTTCAGCTCCAATTGGCTCGGTGCGTGTTTAGATGCTTCAAACTCTACGGTGATCCCTTCCTCATTGGTCAACTTCACCGTCTTTGTGGCACACTCAATGACTCCATTGTGCTTCTTCAACCAGTCCATACCAAGTATAATGTCCAATCCTTGAGAATCCAAGACAATGAGGTTGGTGGAGAAGTCTACCCCCTTATTCAAATTCTTACTTTTGGACATACTATATTTGTCCTCATCTCACCTCCAGGAGACTTAACCAATAGAGTAAACTTCATATGAGAGATTGTCAAACTATACTTGGCAACATATTTCGATGCAATGAATGAATGTGATGCTCCAGAATCAAATAACATAGTCGTCGGGTTGAAGTTTGCAAGAAACATACCAATCACCACGTCATCTGCTTGTTGAGCATCCTCCATAGAGACATGGTTCACATTGCCATGAGCAAAATTTTGTTGTCCACGGTTTCCTTGCGGCTGTCTTCCATTGGGTCTTGGGTTTTGCCTTGGCGCATTGCTTCATAGATCAAGGCCTGACTTAGGACATTGATGTGCAAAGTGTACAACTTCTCCACAAGTATAGAACTTCTTTGCTGCACCAGAATTTGGACGTACTTGATTCTGTGCATTAGCACCAGGAAAATTTGCACGAGGCGAAAAAGGCATTGGAGGCCTAGGTGCTTGCATGACAGGGCGCTGCTGCACAAACTGAGTTGGATGCGGTGCATAACCAGGGCGATGAGCAAGTGCAGAAGAACTGTGGTAAGGAGCATTTGGCGGTGCAAAGCGAGGGCGCACATTACTTCCTTGTTACTGTCCTTGATATGACGCCTTCCTCTTGTTGTCTTGCTCCATCTCACGGACCCTGATCACCACAACAACTGCTTTATCCACGAGCTTCTGAAAGTTGGCATAATCACAATTGATCAATTGCACTTGGATCTCATTGCTAGGCCCCTCATAAACAAATATTGCTTTTGGTTGTCCCGACTAACATCTTCAGCGGCATACCTTGAAAGTTGAGTGAATTTATTGAGATATTCACCCACACTCGATCTTCCTTGCATCAAGTTCTCAAACTCTTGCCTCTTCAAGATCATGACACCTTGCGGCACATCATGAGAATGGAAGCTCTCCTTGAATTCCTCTGAGGTGATCCTCTCCTGATTCTCATGAGCATTGCAATAAGCATCCCACCAATCCGCAGCTGCTCCAACTAGTTGATGAGAAGCAAATAGAACACTCTCCCGGTCGCTGCATTGGACAATAGCTAGCTTCTTCTCCACGGATGTTGACGGCTCCTAAGATATACTAACAAATCATCCCCGGCAACGGCGCTAGAAATGCTTGTTGGTATTTCTTAACACCACGGATCATCTCCGGTAACGAGATGAGATCCGCAAGCGCACGGAAGATACCATTGTAGCATTTCGCCCATGAGTATTCCCAAGGGTATCGTATTTATCCCGAAGGAAGGCAATGGAGTAAAGTATATACTATTCTTATGGTCAAGCTATGGGATACTAATCAATTATCCTGACAGGGGGTAAGTTGATAATAGGGGTAGTGTGACACACACCTAGGAGATCCATTCTAAAGGGTAAATGGGTCCTAAAGGGAGATTGGATTAAGAGTTAAAGAGTTGCTCCTACAATGCTCCTAATACATATACATAGCCTAAGGTAGATACTAATGGTCATGTCAATGATGAATTCCTACGCAATACTATTCAACACATCGGGCACGGGCTTACCCCTAGCAATACTAGGGCGACCCCTGCCAAGAGCCTATGGCATAGCTGAACGTGGAGGATTACAAAGGACAGATAGGGCTGTCACCAACTACTGCCTACCTCTTCAATCCGTGGGTCTATGAGACATCCAACGCTAGTTAAATACCCAGCACCATGCTAGCATACTGAGCAAATACCTTAAGAGCTGCAGCACAAGCCATCCTAAGGCAATGAACTAAATCATCGTTGAACCAATGTTGATTGCATAGCATAGTTATTCATATTAACATACTCATATCACAACTACATAGACTATTGTGGGTGTCTACAGTGTTTATGACCATAAGATGTGATCATGAGAGTACAATCATAAAGACAATACCTTCCAATTACATGGACTCCACAATCAAACAAGAACCACTTTGTCCAAGTATATGTATAAAAGAAGACTAAAGATAATATCTTTATTGAGCACAAAGTCACAAATACAAGAAGGAATACATGAGACATACCTTTCCCAATGTGGAAATGGGAAGAGAGACTCCTTCTACTCCTTTCTCAATTTGGACTTGAGACTAGAGGCTCTCCTCTCTACATCCTAACTCCTCTAAAGAATATGGAAGATAGTGTATACAATAGAATGATGCCCAAGTGGTGTGTGTTCATGTGAGGGGTAGGGGGTCCTTTTTATACTAGTGTTGAGGTGAGTTCCCGCCACCAAAAGTGCAAGAATCAGTCACCATTAACTCCTTCAAGCCAGGAGGAGCCAACACGCGTCGTCTGAAGGCGTTTGGCGCCAGGAAGGGGTCGGCCGAACCCCTGGTTCGGCCGACCTGGTCAGCACTCCCAATGTGGAGTGCTTCCTCTAGGTGGCTGCCAGGTGGGCCCCCTTGATGTATCTGGGTGATACACCATTGGATCTCCTCGGATACTTCTGTTTGTGGGCCATTTGATCCATGGGATGCCACGTGTCATCGTCTGATTGGCTGGGATGATATTTTATAGGATTGGTCCCTCTACATTTCCTCATTTCCTGCATAAAATGATGCATACACATATTTCTCCAAGTCCGAGTGAAATTGGGTTAGATAGAAAGGTGATGTGTGCAAGAAATGACAAATCCTTCACATAATTGAGTTAAATTGACAGATGAAATTGGTCTATAATAGCCATCAACAAACTCCCCCAAACTTATCCTTTGCTCGTCCCGAGCAAAGTCAAGACTTTAGATTGATGATCTGGAGTTGCTACAATGTCTTGTTTTCAAAAGTATCTAATGCAGAACAAGATACTCTACCTAGTATTGCAGAAATTGGCTATGATACTCTACCTTTCTTAAGTTATCATGGGGTTTATGCTTTTTCATATTCATGAGTAGTTGAAAGGTAGAATAGCAAATGGAGCAAACATAGCCTAGAAATCAAGTTCCACTTAAATCCCAGAGAATTCAATTTAGATATTAAGTACCTCAATTTGATTCTCTCAATCACTCCTTTTGGATAGTGGAAATATTTCCTCACCAAAGCATTGTGCCTTTACTATTCCTACTCATTGAATATGACTTGTATGTGGAGCTTGGTAAGGAAAGTAAGTAGGCATATTTGCATCACATGTATTGCTAAGTCAAAAGAGTAAGCCTTAGTAGATTTCAAATCAAAACTTTTTTGATTCAAGACTAGTGCATGTGCGATGGAGTGGAAGTGGATGTGGATACTTGAGATAACTCCTTTTTGGTATAATCTATCTTTCTTTTGCACGGATGAAACATGGCTACTTTTCTTTTCTCTCTTTTTTTTCTCATGCTTATGATGTAAGCATGCTTTTTTTTTTCATTTTCTTTTTGTAGCCATGTCTTCTACTCCCTTTCTTTGCAATGAATTTTGAAGAGAGTGCTAAACATGAATAACATGGAGTTTCTCTTTTTGTTGTGGTATGGTGGATGTGATGGACGTTTTGCTTACTTCTAGTGTAGAAGTATAGCATGTGCAAGTGAAGTCTTGAATTCAAAAAGAGCTGAATGATTTCTCACATAGGTCTATACTAGTTTGACTAGGCTCAATGTGAAAGCAAATAGCATATGCATAAGGTTTTGTCTATGTATGAACATCATATGGCTTTGGTAGGTATTTCCAATCAATTGAGGGAACCTTAAATCTTTTTAGAATTTCTCCGGAAATCTAAGTTTTACTTTCAAACTAGGACTAGCAACCCTATCACTAATTCTAATCTTGCAACAACCTAGAATTAGATTAAGCTTTTGCTGCCCACAACTTCCAAATTAAGGTAAAAGTATTTCAAACCAATGAAAGCAATATTCGGAGAGTAGCAAGTTGTAAACTAGAGACTTAGGAAAATAAAACAGAGCAACTATTCATCATTTCATCTATGTGGATTCTAAATCATTCTTACCGCACATCTTTATTTGATAAGCAAAGCAAATCTAATTTCCTATTTTTATGTGTTTTTTTAGATGCATGGTGGATGGTGGATGAATGGAAAGTAAATATGCAATGGATGATTTAAAATAAAAATGCAGTGGCTGTGATACAAGTTATCTCAAGTGGGGGTCCTCCCCCAAGCTTATTCTTGATGAAGGTCCGTGATAGGGGTTGAAACCCTAACGACGGAGGTAGGCCATGAGTTGGCCTATCCTGGTTGCAGTGTGGCTTTGACAATGGAGGGTTGAGTGTTGATTGTTGTGTTTCCTCCCATGGACACCATGAGTGTGGTTGAATAGAGTATTTTCGATGTTGATCGTCCGCACATCAGGGTCTCCATGTGTTGGGTGTCATTTGTCATTCTTTCGCTAGGATAATGATAACCTTTAGATCCAATGGAATGACGTGCACTCAACATACATTGAGTATGTTTCATCATTCTTTGGCTAAGGTGTATCATATCTTTTTGCCATAAGAGAGTTACATGTGCCCAGCATGCATTGGGTATGATCAGTTGTTCCTTGGGCAAGGTACAACATACCTTCTAGCCACATAGGAACAACTTGCACCCAATGATGGTGGCAAATCCCTTGAGCTTGAATGAGTGCTTAGAATAGTTGAGAGCATAATGCTCTCACCCATTCATGGCAGCCCATTGGTTGCTCATGGAGGGTTCCCATTTCAAATATCTAGCCTCGTATAGTTATGATTGACCTTCGGGCATAATTTCCGATAGGTAGCAACCATCCTCAGTTACTCCTTGGCCAATAGATGTTGAAATGGGATCCTCTACAGATCCCAACAATCAGCTTCTTGAATGCCTGCATAGTAATATTACTCCTGCAAACTTCCTCTCTTGAATAGAGAGGGATGGTTAGCTCCCGATACTTGTACAAATGAACGTTCGGGTTAGGTAACCGAACTTCCATTTGTACATACGGGGAAGAAACAAAATCAAAGATGCATTGGTTCTAATTTCAAGTGTATCCATGATCAATATGTTATTCATTTATAAGAGTGGAGCTTTATGGATAATTCATGTTGCATATTTTCTAAAGCTCCTACTCATAGCAATGCATGTGGTAGAAATATACTATATGGATCCCTACATCTTTTAAAGTTTCTAACCATCTTATCTTTCAAGAGCAAATTTTATCATTTAGACCATGACAAACAAGATTCTTAATTTTATCCTTCTGAACTTCACTAGGAATTTAAAATTTAGTGACTCCTCCAAAAAATGCAATTCAATTTTAGAGCAAGGATATCACTTATTCCTAGGAGTTTGAAATCTAGTGACACCATCTATGCATGAAGCTCAATTAAAAATTATGGTTGTCACTATGCCCAAGTTTCTATATGCCAATACACCAATTAAGTCATGCCCAAAAGTTTTATTTTCTAAACCTAGACAAAAATGACTAAGTCTACAAAACAATATTTAAAGGATTCTAGGTACTTGTTTTAGATTTTTCCAAGTAAGGTGGGATTTCGTTTTGGAGATCCAAAAGTCAATACCCACACTTACTCTTGTGAGGATGCATGAGAATTAAATGATGAGGAAGTGTCAACCTTCCTCACAAATGCAAGCAAATACATTCAATTCTATGGCAAACCAAACAATGAAAAATTCTAAACTCATACCTCATTTGATGAGCAGTTGGTGACGAAGGTCTTTGTGTGAGAAACTCACAACCTTGATTTTTGGCGTAGGCTTGATGAATGATGTCAAATGCCAAGTTGAGATTGGATTTGGCAATGGATTTGGTCCTGGCTCCTCCATTGGGTCATCATCTTGAACATTTCTCTTCCTCAAACTCAAAATGAGTTTGAAGGAGAGAAGTGTTCTCAAATGCTCCCAATGGTGACTTGAGCTTGATGAAACCTTCCACTTTCTTGCCATACCACCTCTTCACAATTTTGACCTAGCTGCACTTTAATCAAGAACACACAAAACAACTCAAAAACGGGTTACGCTAGCCAAAAGCAAATTGAACCCAATTTTCAAATTGTCTTGCCCAGCTTGAAATAACTTGTAAATGCAATGAGGGTCAAAGCAAATCTTTTTGGTTTGAACTAGGAAGATAAATTCAAATGGTCATGCACGTAGTTCATATCCAATTAAATTTCTCCCCTAATTCAAATTTTTAGTTTTATGATGGTTGGAAATTTTACTTTCCAACATGCAAGTGTGGAATTTCAAACATGCAAATGCAAGGGTTGATGCAATTTGGAATACAAATATGAGATAACTACCAATTAACCTATTGGCAAGGACTAACTGAATTTTTGAAGTCCGATGAGTAGGACTTACCTCCGTTCTGTTCAGCGTGATGATTTGTTGTCCAATCCCGGAGTTGAAGATGTGGACGATTTCTTCTATTTGGACATGCCAAACTCATTTGGTTGTCATTTGGACATGTGGGCCACATGGTGGCCCTAGCCTCTCCCCGTTGTATTGATATAGACATGTTGTTGTAGTGACGGGTTCTCCCTCTTGAATGTATTCCTTCATGGGAATGGTGAGGCTTTGTCCTTCTTAGAGGTGCCACTCTGACCATATTGATATTCCATTGAATCAACCCATACCTTGATCATGGATCAACAGATTCCTTGGGCATGATGACATGTGGATTCCACAATCAAACAAGAAATGCTTCATCCACAATGTCACTTGCCCTAGGTTGGATGGGTTTGGTCGAAGTGTGGGAATCCCAACAAGTGATGTGGGATATATTGGACTTTGAATGCTCCTTAATTTCTTGTCCTTGGCCAAGATCTTCATGTTAATGTTATCTTAATTTTTGCTTGGCCAAGATACTTCAAGGTAGGCTAGTTGAACTTAAATCCCTTGAAAAGCCATAGCCTCCTTCAATACAAGGGTGATGTTAATTCCACCCTTGACCTCCTTGTGAATGGTAGCCATTGGAGTTGTTGTTTGAAAAAGGTCCTCATGGGTCTTAGGGAAATAATTCCCGCGTGTCCCATGATGACATGGATTTTCACGAATCATGTGAATATCCACGACTTGGATTATCCAAACAAATCTCCAACAACTTGGATATTCATGACACTTCAATGGGAGGTGTAGTTCCATAACTAGCATATCCACCTTGTGAAGTGGTGTGCATGACAAACTATGTGAACTTGAGCATTCTTCAGTCCACCCCTTGAGTGGAGACCTTCTTCTCATCCATGATGAATGAGAATAAGACTCCTTCAGCTCCAGCATGAATGTGGTCATGGATTGGTGGTGCCAACCCATGACACGAGTGTTGGATGAAGAGCCAACTATCCACCCCATGGTGGAGGCAAACAAAGAAGAACTTCTTGGAGCCTTCCCCAAGCATGGGTATGGATGACTTTGACTCCTACTAAAAGCTGAAATTCTCCCGCAAAAGGCAATGGTGTTTCCTAGGGGACATTGTTGAGGTACGCCTTGAATCATCTTGCAGTTTAGCACTTGCGTCCTAGTTGGCCATCCCATACAATGGGTTGGCCAACACTACCCTGTTTTCACACAAAGGAGAAAACAAACAAGGGTAATCCTGTCTAATAACTATTAGTACCTATAGCTTAATCACAAGTGATAGCTATCCTTCACTTCCTTTGCCTTCCCCAGCAACGGCGCTAGAAATGCTTGTTGACGGATCCTAAGATATACAAACAAATCATCCCCGACAACGGCGCCAGAAATGCTTGTTGGTATTTCATAACACCACCGATCATCTCCGGTAAAGAGATGAGATCCACAAGCGCACAGAAGATACCGTTGTAGCATTTCACCCATGAGTATTCCCAAGGGTATCGTATTTATCCCAAAGGAAGGCAATGGAGTAATGTATATACTACTCTTATGGTCAAGCTATGGGATACTAATCAATTATCCATACAGGGGGTAAGTTGATAATAAGGGTAGTGTGACACACACCTACGCAATCTATTCTAAAGGGTAAATGGGTCCTAGATGGAGATTGGATTAAGAGTTAGAGAGTTGCTCCTACAATGCTCCTAACATATACATAGCCTAAGGTAGATATTAATGGTCATGTCAGTGATGAATTCCTATGCAATACTATTCAACACATTGGGCACAGGCTTAGCCCTAGCAATACTAGGGCGACTCACGCCAAGAGCCTGTGGCATAGCCGAACGTGGAGGATTACAAAGGACAGATAGGGTTGTCACCACCTACTGCCTACCTCTTCAATCCGTGGGTCTACGAGACATCAAACATTACTTAAATACCCTAGCACCATGCTAGCATACTAAGAAAATACCTTAAGAGCTGCAGCACAAGCCATCCTAAGGCAATGAAATAAATAATCGTTGAACCAATGTTGATTGCATAGCATAGTTATTCATATTAACATAATCATATCATAACTACATAGACTATAGTGGGGGTCTATAGTGTTTATGACCATATGATGTGATCATGAGAGTACAATCATAAAGACTATACCTTCCACTTACATGGACTCCACAATCAAACAAGAAACGCTTTGTCCAAGTATACGTATAAAAGAAGACTAAAGATAATGTCTTTATTGAGCACAAAGTCACAAATACAAGAAGGAATGCATGAGACATACATTTCCCAATGTGGAATTGGGAAGAGAGACTCCTTCTACTCCTTTCCCAATTTTGACTTGGGACTAGAGGCTCCCCTCTCTACATCCTAACTCCTCTAATGACTATGGAAGATAGTTTATACAATAGAATGATGCCCAACTAGTGTGTGTTGAAGTGAGGGGTAGGGGGTCCTATTTATAATAGTGTTGAGGTCGGTTCCCGCCACCAAAAGCACGCAAATCAGTCCCCATTGACTCCTTCAAGCCAGGAGGAGCCAACATACATCGTTTGACCGCGTTTGGTGCCATGAAGGGGTCGGCCGAACCCCTGGTTCGGCCGACCTGGTCAGCACTCCAAACGTGGAGTGCTTCCTCCAGGTGGCTGCCAGGTGGGCCCCCTTGATGTATCTGGGTGATACACCGTTGGATCTCCTCGGATACTTCTGTTTGTGGGCCATTTGATCCATGGGATGCCACGTGTCATCGCCTAATTTGTTGGGATGATATTTTATAGGATTGGTCTCTCTACATTTCCTCCTTTCCTGCATAAAATGCTGCATACACATATTTCTCCAAGTCCAAGTGGAATTTGGTTAGATACAAAGGTGATGTGTGCAAGAAATGACAAATCCTTCACATAATTGAGTTAAATTGACGGATGAAATTGGTATATAACAGTCGTCAACAACGGACTTGAGCCAATCATCGGCATCCATAGGGTCAGCGGCTTGACCAAAGGTCGGCGGCCTAGTCCTCATGAACTCTCCCAACATGTTATGAGGGGGTGGGGTGGCGGTGGAGGCATGTGCGGCTGATTGTTGTTGTTACCAGCATGCAGCTGTCCCATAGTTTGTATCATGGTCTGCATGAGCTGGTTCTGCATTGCCAATAGCTGCTCAATGTTGATAGCTCCAAGAACAGGTCCTTGTCCATTGTTGTTCTTAGGTGCTCCATGGTTCTCCTCATCATCATTGCCATCCCTCTGGTTGCGGGTCCTCACCATCTGAAGAAAAGCAAGAGATAAGAATTTAGAAAATGTCCCCAACTATGTGCATCAAAGGATATGAAACTAAGCTACTAACTATAATTGCCTACATGGACATGGCAATGCTAAAGCATCCCAATATCCTCTATTAAGCACACAAGCAAACAATATGCAAACAGCGCACCAACAAAAACACATCGATTCCTAAGTGCTCCTATGTGCTCTAAGGTGTCCATTCTATCTAGGATGCATACTACGATCAACCTGTGTCTCTAATACCAATTTGTGACACCAGGTTCTGAAAAATGAACCAAGTGCAGTATATGTGTGCTCAGGATGTTCAACACACATACACAAGTGCATTCACAAATGATATACAGATAATTACCACAAGACAAGATTAATTAACCACTTTTATTACAAAATTCATATTATCCTCAAATACAAGTTCTAATGAATATAATGACAAGTTGAACTAATGCAGCGGAAATAACTAATTAAGCAACTAAACAACTAAGCAGCATAAGCAAATAGGGTATAGTGAAGCTCCAATCAACACCACAGGAAAAGATGGCGGCACACACGGCCAAGAACTCCGCATTATCATCGTTAAACTCCCAGTCCTGACCTGCAACTATTGGTGGGGAAATTGCAAGGGTGAGTACATGTCGTACTCAGCAAGTGTGGAAAGTATGACATGTAGCTGATTCAAATGACGAATATAATAACGGCTAGGTGCTGAAAAGTACATTAAAACATTTGAAAAGAAAGTGTGAAGTAAACCAATCATAAGCCATACTTATTAACATAGTACCAGTCCATATTTCATTACCATCATCCATATACCAGATTTTACCATTACCATTAACCATATCCAATACCAGAATTTAATCCATAACCAGCCATAACCATATTACCAACCATAACCATTACCAAACCGTAACCATCCCGAATTCCAAGTACTCTCTAATCATGGAAGATGTCCAGGTGCTCATAATCCGAAGCTTGGCTATCATGATAGTTTTATTAGACTCTGCAGAGTTTGTACCACTTTACCCACGTGTTTGTGATTTCATCACCTCTCAGTGACTAAGAATCTCCCTTATGCCCATGACCCGTCGGTCACATTACACACTTCTGTTGGTGTGTGGCCAAGAGATCACAAAATAGCCTTTACAAAGAGATTACTAACCTATTTAGACCCTACTGAGGTTTCACCGATGGCGATGCCTCCAACTGAGCACATCATCAACCAAGGGCCCCCTCTTGAGCTATTCGGATCTCAGGGTAGTCCCACCAATCAACAACAAACCCAATCTGACTACCCCTTCCCCGAGCATCCTTAATAGTCCAAACAACAATAGTAATGCCCTAATTAATCAGCTATGCCACACCCATACTTGGCCTCGTGGTGGCACTGTAGTCCTGGCTTATTCTCGCATGAATTGGTCTTTAGATCTAAAGCAAGCAAACCACTGTAACATCCAACCCATCCACATACACTACAGAAAAAGCGATCACTTGCGACGGCCATATTTATTTGCGGCGGCCAGCCGTCGCAAATAGAATAAATTGCGATGGCCCACCTCTGGCCGTCGCAAATAACACGACCGTCGCAAATAACAGGTTATTTGCGACGGCCAGCCCCGGAGTCATCGCAAATAACAACTTATTTGTGACGGCCAACCCTAGTACCGTCGCAACTAAGGCAGCCGTCGCAAATAAGTTGTTATTTGCGACGGCTCCGAGGTTGGCCGTCGCAAGTAACATTAATTGCGACGGCTGTATGGTCGGGCCGTTGCAATTTAGTTGGCCGTCGCAAATAGGGGCCTTTATCCCGACCCGACACTTCATTCTCGTCTTCATTCTCAACCACTCGACACCTCCGCCTGCCCGCCGCCCTGCCGCGCGCCGTCGCTGCCCGCCGTCGTCGCGCCGTCGCCGGACCGCCGCCCCGCCGTCGCCCCAGCTCGCCGCCCCCGGTCCGTCGTGCCCTCGGCGTCGCTCCCCCCGGCCTCGTGTCGCTGCGCCCCCGCCGCCCCGGCCCGCCGCGCCCCCGACGCCCAGGCCCGCCGCGCCCTCCGCTTCGCTGCCCCGCCCGCGGCGCCACCCCACCGCCGGCCCGCCGTCACCGCCCCACCGCCGGCCCATCGTAAGTGCAGTACTGATTCTTTGTTTTGTACCCATATGCAGGTTATCATTATTCACTTTTACTATATTATCTAGCTTAGTCTCTAAGTTTCTGTTACGTATTACTGTCAAATAACCTTTCTTGAGGGACTAGCTAGGCTGGGCTATTTTAAAATTGAAGAACCAAGGCATCCTTTTCGCATGAAAGTTTGACGACTAAATTGGGCATCTACTGTAGCTTATGTGCTACTGATTTTATAAAAGTATAAAGTGCATATCTACGTACGTATGCCTGACGAAAAGCGAGATGTGTTGTTTGGTATACGTACCATTTGTATATGGAAGTGGATCCCACGCGTCACAATCCACGGGCCGTGGTAACGTTGCGCATCATGATCAGCAAAGCGGGCGCCGGGGTGATAGGTCCTGCCCGTCGCCCGAGCAGCGTGTGGTGGATCAGCGCGCGCTTCTCCAGCGTCAGGCTCAGGAACTCGTGCACCACCCCGACGCGGTACTTCTTCGCTTCTGGCGTCCACGGCTTGAGCAGCGCGCCGTTGGTGTACGGTGAGACAAGAGGGAACGTGGTCACCGAGTCGAGGCGGTCTGCGTCCTCCGCATCGAGCAGCATGGACCGGTGGTGCGGGACGGCGAAGCGGAACATGCGCCGAACGCAGCGCTCGTCCACGACGAAGTCGCGCTCCGGCGCGCTGACGGCGAGAGCGCGGCGTCCCAGCGCACAAGCTCGAGGACGTGGCAGCCATCGGGGTCGACGGCGACGTGGAAGTCATAGGGGAAGTCGTGGACGCGATCCTGAAAGTCGTCGGGGAGGCCGAGCAGCACGCGGCAGTGGTGGAGCTTCGCGAGCGGCATGCGGCGGTGGACGGTGAGCATAAGGAGCTTGCGAATGGTGCACACCCGCGATGGGAGAAGCTCCTCGTGGATGCGGCGCTCTTCCTCTAGGAGCGAGCACATGAACGGCGTGAGCGCGAGGTGTGGGACGGAGTCCACGACGGGGAGGTGGAACAGTAGCGGGTGGCGAGCGGCGGTGCACGACACGCTGCGGCCACACGGGAAGCCGAGCTCGCGGTACAGCTTGCCAGCTTCGGAAAGGGGGATTCGGTGCGGGGGTAGGAGGGGGGGCCAGGAACGAGCGCGCTCGGGTGAGGAAGCGGAACGCCGCATCTCGATCGAGGACGGCGTCGAGGGCCGGCACGTGGCGTGCAACTTGGACCGTTCCAGGCGAGGCGAGGAGGCATGGCGTCTGGTCTGAAGCGACTGGACGCCTAGGCGCTGCCTAGGCATCGCCTAGGCGACGCCTGGACAACAATGAACGCAATTACTAGCAATTTTTCCTGTTTAGCACTAGAGTAACCTCTTAAAGCTGAAAAATAGGTTATTATCCATTGTGTTTTAGCGACTGAGGGACTTGCTTCTGGATCAACAAAAAGCATCATAATATGGTGATCTAGCTGGTCCAATTATATTCAGTTCTTTGAGTGTTCTAGCTGTTTTTATCAAATCGGCCTTGACATAATGCATTTTTTTATATTGCTCAGGTCCCCTCCCCACCGTACACACTCAGATCCACTTCACTGCTCAGGTATGGCACCATCATTCTTCTCATATTGTATATGACAGAGTACAGTGCTTTTAGCTTTATATGATGACTTGTTGCTCTTATAGTAGCTGCCCTGATATGTATAATGTTTCAACTGTTTTTTTTTTCAAACTTTTAGTGATGTAACACATTTTCTTTAGATTTGCATCACCGTGTTACTAGTTCAGCCTATGTCAAGTGTGTGATCTAGATGTTGCTAGATGATTCTATTTTTTTAGGTTTAGATAACTTTTTGTCATGCTTTGGTAAATATGTTTATTATGCTTTGGTAAATACTTTTTGTCAAGTGTGTGATCTTTTGATTGGGTGAGTGTTTAGAATTAATAGTTTTTTTATTCTGTTAGTGTATGTTTGGACTTTAGTGCATTCAGATAATGTTTGTGAGTGACTACTTAATATATATAAATAAAGGGGTTTTGGGCCGGCTCGGACTAACCCGAAAGGGCACGACACGCAATAAGTGTGATCGTGTCGTGTAGACCATAGTAGTTAAGGCGACATGGAAGCGAACGGGTTGGTAAGGACGTCAATTGCCCGCGATTGCGTGGACGGTGGAAATGGATGTGGAATTGTCATCTAGGACCAACTTTCCTCTCACTCTTTCTCTACTTCTTTCCTCTCTCTTAAATGACCTAAAAATGAAATGAGCAACGTAACCTATAGCAATGTATTACCCGTTTCGGATCGGCACGTCTCACATGCCATTGGCATGTGAGACGTGCAGGTTCGGAATTGTCCCTTTTTGGACAGCCTCAGAGTGACCGAGGGGGCGTGGTTTTGACGAGACGCGGGTCCGGATTTGGACGAGATTTTGGTGGTGTAACCCTGTTGTTCTCTGCTGCACCATTTTTGGGCGTGCAGTGGAGAACAGCGGGGTTATGCTACCGAAACTTCATTCGAATCCGGATCACGCGTCTCGTCATGAGCACGCTCCGCTCGGTCACTCTTTGGTGGGTTTAGGATCTATCTGCCTAGGTTGTAGGGCCGTGACATAACACAACAATACATTAACGACAATTCCTTTCGCGTTAAACTGCAGAGTCAAACATGGGTGAAGACCGCATTTGGATGTATACTGGCTGGAAGAGCAGAACTGGTGGTCACTCTGATGAGTGGTTTATCAAGTTAGATCAATTTTTGGATCGAGCATTTTCGTTGTCAACAGAAGATATGGTGCGGTGCCCATGTACAAAATGCCGGAACACCAAGTTTTTGAGAAGATTGGAGCTTTCGTTTCACTTATATTGAAACGGTTTCACTCCACATTATGAAGTGTGGACCTTTCACGGCGAGACTAATTCTCGAGTCATAGCCGAAGTGGATGAGGATGATGATATAACAGAGGTTGATAGGATGGATGAGATGCTAGAAGCTCTTGAAGCGGAGGATCCTCTTAAAAATGAGACAGAGAAGTTCTTTGAGGAGCTGAAGAAATCACAAGAGCCGTTGCATGAACACACGGTTGTGACCGTACTTGCTTTCTTGACCAGATTTATGGCAATTAAGTTCAAGTACTTTTTTTCCATCAACTACTACAATGATCTCATGAAATTGATCTGCGGTATCCTTCCACAACCTCACAAAGCACCACCAGATATGTATCAGTCAAAGATCAAGATATCTGGTCTCGGTATGAAGTATGAGAAAATTGATGTGTGCCTAGACAACTGCATGCTATTCTGGAAAGAGCACGCCAATGAGAAGATGTGCTTGAAATGTGGTAAATCGAGGTATGTCGAAGTTGTTAATGACGATGGCAATAATGTGATGACAGATGTCGCACATAAGTAGCTTCATTACTTGCCTGTGACACCTCGGTTGAAGTGGATGTTTCTTTCAAAAAGAACCGCAAGACACATGAGATGGCACAAAGAAGGTAAACGTGAGAACAAAGAATTCTTGACGCATCCGTCCGACAGTGATGCATGGAAGGCGCTAGACCGTTTCAATCCAGACTTTTCTCGTGATGCGAGGAATGTTCGCATCGGATTAGCGATAGACAGATTCTCACCGTTCAGTACGAACGCCACGCCATACTCATGTTGGCCTGTCTTTGTCATTCCGTACAACCTGCCACCTGCTTTTTGTACGAAGAACGAGTTTATGTTTCTCAGCCTCATTGTACCTGGACCTGATCATCCCGGGTCACGCCTCAACGTGATGTTAAAACCGCTGATCGAAGAATTGAAAGTCTTGTGGACAGGAGTCGAAGCGTACGACAGTTACAAGAAGCAGAAATTCAACCTTCGAGCTGCTTATTTGTGGTCCGTCCATGATTTGCCGGCATACAGCATGTTTTCCGGATGGAGCACTCACGGTCGTCTGACATGTCCGATATGTGCTTCAGACACAGATTGCTTTCGACTAACTCATGGAGGCAAAATATCTTACTTCGATTGTCACAGATGTTGGCTACCCTCGAATCATATATTTAGGCAGCAGAGGCATGTCTTTCGAAAGAACACTGTTGTCACTAAAGGACCACCAAAGCGTCTCAACGGGTCAGAAATTTCTGATATGTTGGACAAACTGGTGCCTGATGAAGGTCGTCATGGATATTTCGTAGGTTATGGAGAGGAACACAATTGGACTCACATATGTGGACTTTGGGAGCTACCATATGTGAAGTCGTTGATTCTAATGCACAACATTGATGTCATGCATTAGGAGTGTAATATGAGCGAAAGTATCATAAGCAGTTGCATGGATATGCCTTGCAAAACGAAAGACAATTATAAAGCTAGACTAGATTTGGCAGACATTTGTCACCGTCCAACTCTCGAAATCTCTGAAAGTGGTGGAAAGCCACGTGCTTCTTTCTGTCTTCGATCGAAAGAAAAGAAAGAAGTTATGAGATGGATGAAAACTTTGAAATTCCCAGATGGTTATGCAGCTAGCCTGAAACGAGCCGTAAATGTTAACACAGGAAACCTCACTGGGTTGAAGAGTCATGATTATCACATTATAATGGAAAGACTCCTACCTGTTATGTTCCGAGGCTATCTAGATGATGCGGTGTGGAAGGTTTTAGCCGAGCTCAGCTATTTCTATAGACAGCTTTGTGCTAAAGAAATAAAGATCGGGATGATGGATAAGTTAGCGAAGGAGATACCCATACTTTTATGTAAGATGGAAAAAATTTTTCCACCGGGTTTCTTCAATCCAATGCAACATCTGCTTATCCATCTTCCATTCGAAGCTAAAGTTGGTAGTCCTGTGCAATATAGGTGGATGTATCACATTGAAAGAGCGCTACGATATCTGAAACCAATGGTTGGCAACAGGGCAAGGGTGGAAGGGTGCATCGCTGAAGCATATGCTCTTAAGGAAGTAGGATACTTTTCAAGTGTCTACTTTGCGGAAGAAAAAAATATCAATACTTCGGCGATGCAGCACAATGTGGACGAAACACCCCCTCTAAACGACCTTTCCATTTTTCAAACGAGAGGTGCCACCGTTGGTAGCTACACGACCTACGTGCTATCTGAACAGGAAAGGACTGTTGCTTTACTCTACATGTATGCAAATATAGAAGGCATGCAAGAATACTTCGAGTAAGTGTTTCTCCTACGTTTATGCTAATCGACATATTTTGCTGCACATGTACTCTAAAAGATGTTTTTTCATGTTCAATGAGTTCCACAGACAATATTGGCCACATAGGCATCAACCTACGGCCAAACAAGTAGAAGCGATGCGAAAGGAAGGAATAAATGGGGGGCAGAGTTTTCTATCTTGGTTTCGAGAATATGTAATATTCTCTCGTCTTCTATGTATTATAAATTACTATTATTAAAGAAGTATTATGTAATATTCTCTCGTTTTTATAACAGTGTCAGACTCACAATGTCAATGAAGATTTGCGGCAGCTATCTTATGGATTGGTGAATGTTAGAAGCTGTGATCGATATGACGTAAATGGCTTCCGATTCCGTACAACTCATTTTGAAGCTCATCGTCCTCTCGCGACAACATCAAATTCCGGTGTTTTGACGAGAGCAATGGAGACTCAAGGGAATTTAACCGATTATTATGGTATCATTAACAAAATCCTTGAATTTACTTTTACCGGAAATAAGACCCTTCGAGTTGTCTTCTTTGACTGTGACTGGTTTGATTGTACTCATGGAACTCGAGAAAACCAATTTGGAATGGTGGAAGTGAAACATAAGGACCGACTACGAGGTTACGATACATTTGTTCTTGCGCATCAAGTTCAACAAGTGTATTATCTACCTTATCCATGCACGAAGCTCAGTGCTTGGTGGGTGGTATATAAGGTGAATCCTCGTGAGCGGCTATATACTCCTGGGGATGATGGTTACCATGATAGCGAAGACGTTGAAGAAGTGTACCAAGAAGAAGAGTTGGCAGACACTTTTATCGTCGAGCTTGGTGCAGGACTCGATCAATTAGTTGGAGATGTTGAAGACGTTGAAGATGTAGAGGCAGATGATATGCAAAAACGAAAATTAGAACAGGCCACGATGGAAGATCGTTGGGCTGGTTTAAGGAGTAGGGCACAGACACATGACAATGATGTTGATGAATTTTGAAAGTGACTATAAGTAATGTTTTCTTGAAGATAGTAACATGAATTTTGTATATTGTATTTGCATATTTACTAATTATCTAATTACAACAGGATGGCATCAAAGAAGGGTAAGAAGGTGCCGCCGACGAGGGGGTTCTACCCCTCTAGACCTGAGGACGCTTTCGTTGGTGCCTCGTTGACTGGCAGCAGACGCTCTCAGCTGCTGGGGCACGTCCAGACCAACTCTAGAGCTTCGTCACAGGTAAATGTCACTCGTTTTTGACAAACTCTTTAAATTCAAATTCACATTAAACTTACTTATGAATCATTTGAATGTTGTAGTCCTCACCGGCTGACTCAGAGGCTGCGGCGCCTTCGGTGAGCCAGCCCTCGACGAGGCAGCCCTCAGCCAGCCAGCCCTCGGCTAGCCAGCCCTCGGCGAGTCAGCCCTCGGCGAGCTAGCCCTCAGCCAGCCAGCCCCACGACTGGCGATGAGTTTGTTCCTGAGGCCTTTGACTCGGCTGGTGAGGAGCCGTCTGGGTCACCTGACGTGGTGCCCCAGCAGACGCAGAGGACGAGGAGGACTCACTTTGTCAGTCCTCCCACGATCCCTTCACAGATTTCACAGAGGATCGTGATTCGCCCAGTCGGAGACAGGTAATAAAAATTATCGTGTTCAATTTTAGTTTCTTTTGTTTACTTAAGTAATGAATGAATAAATATCTTACAGGGCTTGGGACGACACATCTTTCATCGTTGAGAGACACCACAGACCGGTGAACGGTGTCCTCGAGTCCATAGTGCGTTTGCACTATCCCGGGGTCATCGACGGGGTGCCCGCTCTTTCGTGGGAGGACTACGCATGCCTCCATCACCAGGAGCACGACAACCTTCAAGAGGCCGTATGGGCCGATTTTATGGTAAGTATGTTAAAAAAGTTTCTAAGTTACAACTCTTAAACTCTTTTAGTGAACATCTCTTCAATATATTCTTTATCACTGGCAAGATATACTTTAGAGGACCCGAACGACCGTCGCCTGTTTGAGGATGCGAGGCGAGTGTTTCGCTTCAATGCTACCAAGGCGCTTCGACAAGCTTTGTCGAACGCCCGTGTCCAAATTATTAATGAGCACATGAAGGCGAACCAGCAGCACGTGTTACACTTCCGGCAAGAGAGCGAGAGGCACCTGACGGAGGAGGAGTACGCGCAGGTACGTGGAGTGTAGTAAGTATTTTTTTTCTGATAATTGCCTTGATGGTATTTTTAACGGCTTCCAAATATGTGCAGGGCCACGTGAGCTGGTTGTAGGGTCGGACCAATGCATTTCGGGACCTTTGTTGCTACTGGGCTAGCGATGAGTTTAAAGCTAAGTATGAGAAGGCTCAAAACTGCAGAAGGGTCGAGGGGAAGAGCAGGCACAGGCAAGATAACCACTTGTGTTTAGCTAAATGCATGGTAAGTGTGTGTAACTTATGTTTATATATTAATAATATATTGTTCGTACTAACACGTATTGACAGGAGCGCGAGACGGGGGTGCCACCCACCCCTGCTGAGGTCTGGAAGAGAAGTCACAGGGACCCTTCTCAGCCGACGGGGTGCAGTCAGGCTGCAGCCGAGCGGTTGGTAAGTTTAGAAATCATTCATATTAAATATAACTATATAGATTGTTGAACTTACACGGTTTTCTTGTTTTGCAGGCTAAGTACGGGGAGGAGGCTAGGAAGATACGCGGCGAGGATTTCGATTGGGAACGTCAACCGATCGATCCTCAAGCCGCGTATGCAACCGGTGGTGGAAAAGCACACTGAAGGTGAGTTTACAAGTCATTTTATCGTTTTCAATTCAAAGTATTCAAGATATTTCAATTTCATATTATTGACTCTCTTTTTTATAGGCTCGCCATGTTCGACGGAGTTGTCGACTCGAGGGCGGGAAGACCTGCGAGAGGCAGCTCCTCGCAGGCTTCATCGGTGGGCACGGGAGGTCGCCGTGTATCGCAGAGGGACATTGAGATGCAGTCCCTTCAAGAAACTGTTGAAGAAAACGAAAGGCGACATGAGGAGGAAAGGAGGGAGGCAGAACGCCAAAGGATCGCGATGGAGGCCACGATCCAAACCCAGGCAGCAGCATTGGCGCAGATGCGGGAAGCAATGGAGGTAACAAAATAAAAACTAAAATTCTTATTAATTCAGCGTAAATGACTTACTAATAGATAACATTTAATGTTTTCAATGACAGGCTATGGATCGGGCGCAACGTCTGGGAACCCAGCTACCGGTACTACCACCGGTCCTTCCAGGCGATCCTTCTTCAGCGGGTCCTGTAAGTTTCTATGCAATCCTTCTTCTCCAGCGTAATAAGATTGAGATAGATGAAAGAGAGAGATAGTTAGATAGAAGAAAATGATTGAGATAGAAGAAAGATAGAGATAGAAGAAAGAGAGACAGAAGAAAGAGTGAAAGATAGATAGAGTAGGATGGGAATGAAGAGAGAGAGTAAGATGTAGATGGAGATAGAGAGAGGGGAAGATAGAGGGAGGGAGATGTAGATGGAGATAAAGGGAGGAAGATAGAGGGAAAAGGATAGCAATAGAGAGATAGAGTGAGAAAGAAAGATAGAGTGAGAGACAAAGAGAGAAATGAAAAGAGAGAGGAAGAGAGGGGGATTTAGATGAAGATAGAGGGAGAGGAAGGGAGGGAGAGAGATGTTGATGCAATTATATTATAACTCTAAGTTTCATTAATTGCAGGGATCCGCGACGGCTGCACAAACGCCGTTGCCGTCGCTACCGCCGCCTGGAATGAGGCGCGACGATGACTTCGACTTCGGAGGTGGCTCCGGAGGTGGCTACGGAGGTGGATACGGAAGTCAGACCGGCGAGTGAGCCCATGTTTAGTTTGTTGATGTTGATGCGATGTTTGTACCATGTGTGTGATGTTTTGAAACTGTTGTGATGTGATGTGATTAATATTGTCTGTTATGTGAATCTGGCCATCGAGCCGGTTCGTATTTTCTGTTTTAAAAAAAAATTAAAAAACCTTATTTGCGACGGCTTTTTATACAGTATCGTCGCAAATAAGGTTCCACGCCGTCGCAATTAATCCACTGCTATTTGCGACGGCCTGGCCGTCGCAAATAGCGGCATGGGTCCCGGAGGAGGACATGTGGGCCCTGCCCACTGAACTTATTTGCGACGGCCAGGCTGTCGCAAATAGATGCACTTAATTGCGACAGTCAGGCCGTCGCAAATAAAGTTGCGGGGCCCACTAGCCCGTGACAATAACTTGCGACGGCCTCTCCCAGCCGTCGCAATTAAGCTTATTTGCGACGGTGGCCGTCGCAAATAAGCTTAATTGCGACGATTTATTTGCGACGGCCAAAAATCGTCGCAAATATGGAAAGTCGTCGCAAATAGCTTATTTGCGACGGCATATGGCTTATTTGTGACGGCCATGGCCGTCGCAAATCGTCGGGATTCCTGTAGTGATACCAGGCTTGCTTAGATCACCCATTACCATATCATATTAACCAGTTCATATTAACCATAATCTCATCAATGTATAATTGATGGTATCGTTGTTTTCCCATCCCAATTAATTAAGCGAAGCAAAAAGGTAAAAAGCCCATCCTGACTCTCTACCATAAATTCCAGGTGACAAGGGTGGTCAAACAATTCTAGTTAACTTCCAATCATATGATTCCCATCAAATTGACATAAGCATGCAGTTTTCAAACAAAACATTTATTTTCAAAAACGGGATCAATATGCTTCAAGTACACTTACCTTGCTCTTGGGATTGGTTCGGGTCAAAGCCTTCAAACTATTGGTGCTGGAGATCCAATGCAACGCTCTCTAGCACAAATCCGTCTAATCTGCACAATAAACATACAAGGAAAGAACACAATCAAAGAGTGCACAAATATTACTCAATATGACATGACATGCATGATTAATGCAAATGCAAAGCAAAACTAGTTAATAAGTTGCTTTTAAGGTTTATTAATCAATTACAATGGTTATTAACATGTCTACACAGGTTTGGAATTGGTTCGGAACAATTTAGATTTAATTCAACAGGAATTAGATTACAAAAGTTGGTCAAGTCCGCAGGAGGTTGGACTAGTCTACACTGTGCAGGAACAACAGATTAGGGTTTTCTTGATCGACGTGAATTTGGATATTTGGGATTGAATTCAAATAAGGAAAATAAAATAGAAGGTATACCAAGTGTTTAGGAGCCCAATGAATCAAGGATCTTGGAGGTAACACTTGGATCTTGGCGATCTATGGTTGATGAAGAACTTTATGGTGAATTGTTGATGCAGAACGCGAAGTTGATGGAGATCTTTATCCACTTTCATTTCCTCCTCTTATTCTTCTTGCTCTAGGTCTCCTTCTCCCTCCTTGGTGGTGGCCACTCAAGAGCTAGGGTTTGGGTGAGGTGGGAAAGTGGCAAATAAATGTCAAGCCAAGGGGTGGGGTTGTTTATATAGAGGTGGAGGCTATGGTTAGATGGATTTCGAGTTTGAGATGAGTATATGCCTGTTTGGAGTCCCACATGGGCTCTAAAAGAGTTATGCACGACGTCCCTAGGCCCACTCAATGTAAAATCCAAGAAATAAATCGGGAAACAAAAGATCAACTAGGAGTCGCGACTTATAGGACAAGTCCAAAAAGGGTCGGACTAGTTCGATTGGACAGAGAGATATCAGACAAGTCCGGACTGGACATCGTACAAGTCCGAACTTATCCAAAGTGGAAAACAGACAAGTCTGGCCAAAATCGGACAAGTCAGACTTTAGTCAGAGTGAAAAATGGACAAGTCCACTGAAATACTGGACAAATCCTGGGACTTAGCAAATTTTCAAGGATTCTTGGAACACCATACTAGTTCGCGCAATACTGGACAAGTCCGATGGAAGTCAGAGAGGAATCGGACTAGTCCGCACCAAAATCGGACTAGTCCGCACTTCCCAGAATTGTTAAGTGCGGTTTTGTTTCTAATTCATTTTAAACTTGTTCCTTTTTATGTGGATTAATGTTAGACATGTATATAAACTTATGCAATGCATGATGGATGAAAATGATGGTGTTACATACCCCCACTTGAGGTAACTTGTATCACACTCATTGCATTTTAATTCCATCCATTCACCCACCTTGCATCTAAAAAAATTAATAATATAAAAATAGTAATGTAGATTTGCTTTCCATCAAACAAAGATGTGTTGTAAGAATGATTTAGAATTCTCATAGAAGAAATGATGAATAGTTGCTCTGCTCTATTCTTCCTAAGTCCCTAGTTTACAACTTGCTACACTCAAAATATTGCTTTCATTGGCTTAAGTTGTTGTGAGATTTGAAATAGTAATAGAGCTGTTATTCCTAGTTTGAAAGTGAAACTTAGATTTCCGCTGGAAATTCTAAAATGATTTGAGTTTCCCTCATTTGATTGGAAATACCTACCAAAGCCATATGATGTTTAACATTGATAAACCTTATGCCTATGCTTTTTGCTTTCAGATTGAGCCTAGTCAAACTAATATTGTCCTATGTGAGAATTAGTTCATTTCTTCTGAATTCAAGACTTCACTTGCACATGCTATACTTCTACACTAGAAGTTAGCAAAATTCCATCATACCATCCTTCCACAATAAAAAAGAGAAACTCCATGCTTTTCATGAATAGTACTCTCTTCAAGTTATTGCAGAAAAAGAGAGTAGAAGACATGTCTACAAAAAATGCATGCTTACATCATAAGCATGATAAAAAAAAGTAGCCATGGTTCATCGCTGCAATAAAGAGAGTCCACATCACAAGGAGTCATATCAACATTTCCACATCCACTTCATCTTCTACTTCCATCACACATGCACAAGTCTTGATTAAAATGTTTTGAATAAATTTCTCCTAAGGCTTACTCTTTTGACTTAGCAATATTATGTGATACAAATATGCCTACTTACATTCTCTACCAAGCTCCACATATAAGCCATATTTAGTGGTAGGATTAGTATGGGCAAATGCCTTGGTGAGGATATATTTCAACTATGTGAAAAAGAGTGATTGAGAGAATAAAATTGAGGTACTTAGAATCTAAATTGAAACTCTCCGGAATTTAAGTGGAACTTCACATCGTGGCTACGCTCCATTTACTATTTTACCTTTCAACTACCCATGAATATGAAAAACATAAGCCCCATAATGACCTAAGAAGGATAGAGTATCATAGACAATTTTCGCAATACTAGGTAGAGTATTTTGTTGTGCGCTTAGTACTTTTGAAAGATAGAACATTGTAGCAACTCCTGATCATCATCCTAAAGTCTAGACTTTGCTAGGCAAAGGATAAGCTTAGGGGAGTTTGTTGATGGATGTTATATACCAATTTCACTCCTCAATATAACTTAATTATGTAAAGGAAATATCATTTCTTGCACACATCACCTTTATACTTAACCTATTTCCACTTGGCCTTGGAATAATAGTGCATGCAAACTTTTTATACAGGAATTGAGGTGGAAGAGGTGGAGTAATCCTAAAAGTTACCATCCCAGGCAAGCAAGTGACAACACGTGGCATCACATGGATCAAATGACCCACAAATAGACGTATATGAGGAGATCCAATGGTGTATCACCCATATTAGTCAATAAGGCCCACTTGGAAGTGACCTGGAGAAAGCACACGTGAAACAGAGCCAAGACCAGGTCGGCTGAACACCCTTTTTGGCCGACTAGTTACTGGCCCCAAACGTGGTCAACTTCCACGTGTCGACTCCTTGTGGTGCCCTGATAACGATGAAGCCTGATTTGCGCGCTTTTGGTGGCGGGAACCGACCCTTCTCCAGCTATAAATAGGACCCTCTACCCCTCAGTTCAACACACACCACTTGAGCATCATTCTATTGTATATACTACTTTTCTTAGTCCTTAGTGTAGGTTAGGCTACAGAGAGGAGCCTCTAGTCCCAAGTTTATACTGGTAAAGGTATGGCTCATGTATCTTTTCTTGTATTTGTGACTTTATGCTTTATAATAATATTATTTGTCTTTACTTATTCATATAATTGGATAAAGCGTTCCTTGTTTGGTTGTGGATTCCATGTATGTGCTAGGTGTATATGTTATTATGATCTAAAAATAATGGCATTATCATGTTATCATAAACATCATACACCACCACTATAGTCTAATTAGTTAATAATATGATTATGCTAAGATGAATATGTTAGTGCTTGGATCCAACAATGGTTCAACGATGTTTAGGTTTGTCATTGCCTTAGGATGAATATTATGTTGCAACTCTTAAGGTATTTACTTAGCATGCAAGTGTGGTGCTTGGATAATTAAGTAGTGTTAGATGCATCGTAGCCCACGGGTTGTAGAGGCAGGCAGTAGGTGGTGATAGCCTTATCCATCCATTGTAATCCTCCATGTTCAGCTACGATGTAGGCTCTTGGTGGGGTCAGCCCGTGCCCGACATGTTGGACCACTAAGCCCTAGTATTCACCATTAGCATATTCATGTGTACTTTATTAGTCTATGTATAAGAGTAATTAGAGCACAGTAGGAGTAGCTCTGTCTCGTAGTCTAACCCTCACTAGGACAATCTTACCCTTAGAGTAGATTGCTTAGGTGTGTGTCACACTACCCCTATTATCGGCTTACCCGTGTTCTGATAAACACTTAGTACCATACCTTACTCATAAGAATAGTGTTTACTTTACTTCACCGCCTTCCTTTGGGATAAATACAATACCCTTGGGAATACTCTTGGCTGAAATGCTACAACAGTATCTTCTCTACGCTTGCGGATCTCATCTCCTACCGGAGATGATCTGTGATGTTAAGAAAAACCAACAAGCATTTCTAGCATTGTTGCCGTTGATGATTTGTTAGTATTTCTTAGGAGCCGTCAACAATGGGCCGTCTTGAGGTACCTGCAACGTGTTATGGGCTCTCTTGGCCGCCAATTGTAGGATCAAATAACACGTGAAAAGCTACCAGAGAGGGGGTGAATGGTAGATTTAAAAATCTTACACATCGGAAACAATTAAATCCCAACCCCTTTGGCAGAAAAATGATCTGTTAGAGAAATCCTATGTGAAACTAATCTAAATGTGTTTCACCATGAGAAAAGTGATATATATCATAGGGAATCAAGTCACAAAGAAAACAAAAGAAGAATCACTCAAATCCGTCGAGAGAAACTCGAGTTATGATCGAACGACCGAACAAAGGTCAATCTGTCCTACCCGAGAAAAATAGTTCTGGAACGCTGCAAAGAAACTCGTGTAGATCAGAAACCACAAATCCAATGACCATGAGGTTTCGACAGATGATAGATAATCAAGTTTTGAGAACAACACAAAAAGAATCACATCAATTGGATCTGTAAAACTCGAGTTATGATAAAACCACCAACGAAAGGTAGTGCTGTCCAGAAACTCAACGTGTAAAACTTGTCCAGAACAAGTCGGACGAACAAGGCACAAAAGTTCCCTAAAACTACGAATTTTATTCAATAGAACAAAAGAGGAACAGCCCCAAATTCGTGCACCATGAGCTCTGGCCTCCCTTGCTTATATAACCATCCCTTAGCCAACCCAATCTCAACTAGGACTCTAATCCTACTCAAATCACGAATTGAAACTTTCTATAACTGCTTAGGACTCTTCTATACTCAGATAGAAGCAATCTTAAGACTTACAAACACCTAGGAACGTATCCCACATTCCTAAAACAACTCAAATTTGTGACCCACAAGAAATCCTATCATAACCAACTCAAATCTTTCCATATTTGAGTCAAACCTGACTCAGCCGCAGCCAAAGTCATCATCCGGTACGATCCGATACTTCCAACCAGATCTTCCCATCCATAAACCATCTTCGGAACCATGTTGCCACGTCATGCACCGCATGCATACGTGCAAACACCTTCCTTCGACGTCCAGTAACCTTCATATGCACTCCCTTGATTCAATCATCCTGCGCGACCTCCTGACCCGCTCAGCCACAATTCCTCCTGAATTTGGTTGTTGGAACCTCATCTCCTCCCTGAGACTAGTCCAAAGGATCCTGTCACCAGCCATGACTTGAACTCAAGCAACACCTGCACATGAACAAACAACCAATCCGTACGAGCCCAAGTCTGCGACTTGACTCAAGTTAGTTCTGAAACTACAACACCTTACGTGAACACCTCACATAAGCATGTTGCAAAGCATATCAAAACGATATCAGCCATATCAACCAAAATGCACCAAAAACTTAGTAAAAGAACACTAAGAAAACCTTCCAACAATGTAAAGCAAGTTCGAATCATTTCACATTAAAAGCCAGAACATTGCAATTAAGCTCCGAACATAGCCAAAGCTAACCGGAGCTTGAGCCGGAGCTTGAGCCGGAGCTTACCAAAGCTAGTACAACCTATCGCTGGAGCTTACCAAAGCTAGTACAACCTAGCGCCGAAGATTACCAAAGCTAGTCGGAACATTTTATCCCAAAAGTCAGAGACAGAAAAACATGTCGGAGCTAACCAACATAAGTCGGACCTAGCAAAACACATCGGAGTTTAACAAAGACATGCCGGAGCTAAAGACAAAACTCACTAGAGCTACCCAAAAACATGTCGGATCTAGACAAAGAAAGTCGGACCTATTGTTAGACCTTGCATAAACTTGGAGCTAGAGTCGGACCTTGCTAAAAAGATGTTATGGTAGCATTCAAAACTTTTATTGTCAAAGCCAATGTATTCAGCACACATAGGTCTCACAATCTCCCCCTTGATGAATGCATTGGCAACACCATTTAAAATCTGAACATTGGCATGAAAAGTTTTGAGAAAAATTTCCCCCCTTTTTGAAAATCAAATGAGATAGAAATAAATTTCTCCCCCTATACATATTTCTCCCCCTTGCATAGTTCACCATATTATCTCTCCCCCTTTGACAATGTATTCTGCAATGTTCAAAAGAGAAATTTTAATTGTTATGAGCATATTATAACATATACATATAAAACAAAGCTCATCCAAGTCATACTATCAAGTAACTTACACTATCACATCAATGAGATACATAAAGTAGTGTAAGCCATGCTAGAGATCAAATGTAATTTTCAATCTAAGCAAGTCATGATCTCACAAACTTAACTATTTGAAAACCCGAAAGCATGACACTAGTTGTTGTATTTTATAATTTTTCAAAACATAAATTTAGATCATATGATATTAGCAAGAGATTATATGCGCATCTGCCTTATTCTAACCAACCAAGCCAAGCCTATGTCATTTGACAATCAGAAGCTTAAGGACATGGTTTTAGTCATACACAACTTCTTCCAAGTTCATATCTAAGTGCAATGATAAGCCATCTCAAAAGAAGAAGTGCGATGCATGCATATTCTCTTGATCTTTTATCAACTTTTGTTTATTCATAAAAACTCAACATGTGAGTTGATTACTTGATTAATTCCTTATGATTCAAAACACTTGTGAGCATGCAACAAGTTCAAAACAGCAAGAAAGTTCGACCATGACCAGATTTAGTGTAAGTAATTATTCCAATTACTAGACATGGCAAAAAGTACAAAATGTATAACATGAGTAATGTAGTAAGAACTTTCAGCGTGTAAAAGGAATCACAAAGTCATATATGTATGAAATACTATGCTCATATTATTTCAAGTTCAGATTCTCACATACACTTACCAAATTTCAAAACTCCCCCTCAATTTAAACCATGAGGATGCATAACCCCTATTTCACTATGAATGTAACAAAAACGAGTAAAATCCAAAGGTTTTGTAAAAATGTCAGCCAATTGTTGTTTAGTATCTACATGGTGAAGCACAATGTTTCCTTTTTCAACATTATCACGGAGAAAGTGATACCTAATGTCAATGTGCTTAGTTCTAGAATGTTGCACGGGGTTTTTAGCAATGCAAATGGCACTAGTGTTATCACAAAAAAGTGGAACACTATGTAGATCAACCCCATAGTCCTTAAGTGATTGGACAATCCAAAGAATTTGTGAGCAAGCACTAGCAGCAGCTACATATTCAGATTCGGCGATGGATTGTGCAACTGAACTTTGTTTTCTGGATGACCATGCAACAAGTGAATTACCAAGAAAATGACAAGCACAGGAAGTACTCTTCCTATCAATCCTACAACCTCCAAAATCAGCATCTGAAAAATCTTTCAAAGTAATGGTTGAGGAAGAAGGAAGAAAAATGCCAAATTCTTGAGTTTCATGTAAGTACCTAAGAATCCTTTTGACGACTTCATGATGTGAAGCACGTGGGGAGGCTTGAAACCGTGCACAAAGACATACGCTGAATTGTATGTCCGGTCTTGATGCCGTGAGGTACAAAAGTGATCTGATCATGCTTCTATATTCTTGTTGATCCATGGGTTCACCATCTTCATCAAGTTCAAGTGTTGTTGTTGTTCCCATTGGTGTCCGAAGAGGCTTGCTTTTGTCCATGTTGAAGCGCCTAAGGAGGTCTTTTGTATACTTTGTTTGATGCACAAAGGTACCCTCCTTAGTTTGCTTGATTTGCAGCCCCAAAAAGTACGTGAGTTCTCCCATCATACTCATCTCAAATTCTGAACTCATCATAGCTGAAAACTTGGACACAAGATCATGAGAAGCACAACCAAAGATAATATCATCCACATACACTTGAACGAATAATGAGTCATTGCCATGCATAAGCACAAAAGGAGTTTTATCAACCTTGCCCATGGTAAACCCCTTTTCAAGTAAGAATGTTTTTAGCCTATCATACCATGCTTTAGGGGCTTGTTTGAGACCGTACAAGGCTTTAGACAGTTTGTAAACATGATTAGGAAAATCTGAATTTTCAAAACCCGGTGGTTGCTTGACATAAACCTCCTCATCTATGTAGCCATTAAGAAAAGCACTTTTAACATCCAATTGATATGGCTTAAAACCTTTAGATTCAGCAAAAGCTAACAAAATTCTTATGACTTCTAATCTAGCAATAGGAGCAAAAGTTTCATGAAAATCTAGACCTTCAACTTGAGTGAAACCTTGAGCAACCAACCTAGCCTTATTCCTAACCACAACCGCATCCTCACTTTGTTTATTTTTAAACACCCATTTAGTTCCAATTAAAGTGTGACCTTGAGGAGGAGGTACAAGTTTCCAAACATTATTTCTTTCAAAATTTTCTAATTCTTCTTGCATGGCAATAATCCAAGATTCATTAGTGAGTGCGTGTGATATATCTTTGGGTTCAAAAGAAGCAACAAAAGCAGAATGAGCATGAGAGTTTGGATCGCAAAACCTGGACCATGTAACTCGTTCATGCAAGCTTCCAATAATCTGTTGTGGAGGGTAAATTTTGAGAACCCGGAGGGGAGTGGACACTTCACAGGCTTCTTCTTCTTCATGTTCATCACAAATTGATGAGCTTGTGACTTGAGGAGGATCTGGACCAGCAATGGTGGTCATCGGTGCTGGCTGTGAATCAAAATTGGGAGCTCGAACAATGTCATTAGCTGCTGAATTTTCGAGCAGCAGCTCCACCTCTTCCTCATTTCAACAAAAATGCTCTCCCCCTGCGGATATGGATTTGGACCTGCAATGTTTGAGCTAGTACCTAGGCTAGATTCATCAAAAGACACTTTACAAGTCTCCACAATTTTGTTAGTGTCAAGTAAAAGCACACGATAGCCTCTAGTATGAGATGGATAACCAAGAAACATGCCATCAATGGATCTAGGTTCAAATTTATCAAGAATACCATGTTTCTTAAAAAAGAATTTGCAACCAAAGAATTGAAAGTGCGTAACACTAGGCCTATGTCCAAACCGGAGCTCATATGGTGTTTTTCCTAGCTTAGCGCGCAAGAAAACACGATTTGGGACATAACAAGCGGTACCAATTGCATCAGCCCAAAATTTCCTAGACGTTTAATATTCATCAAGCATAGTCCTAGCCATCTCAACTAAGGTTCTGTTCTTTCTTTCTACAACACCGTTATGTTGAGGTACATATGATGAAGAAAATTGATGATCTATTCCATTTTCAGCACAAAAGTGATCAAAAGATTGATTTTTAAATTCAGTTCCGTTATCACTTCTAATTGCTTTTAAAGATACGGGGTGATCAATTTATAGTCTAAGAAATAAAGTTCTAAAGTGACTATAAGCTTCATTCTTAGATGCCATAAAGTAAACCCAAGAGTATCTAGAATAATCATCAACAATAACAAGAATATACCATTTACCTCTGAAGGATTGAAAACGTGAAGGTCCTACGGTGTCAAGGTGCAAAAGTTGACCCGGTTCAGTTGTCATGATCATTGTGAGAGGAGTATGTGAACCTGAAACCATCTTAGCATGTCTACAAGAAGAGCACACAATTTCTTTGTCCCCTTTAAGCTTAGGCAGCCCACGTATGCGATCAAGAGCACTAACAAGCGTTAGGTGATCAAAGCCTACGTGACCAAGTCTACGATGCCAAAAATATAAGTCCTTTGAATCATTAGCAACTAGACACCTATGCTTAGAGGAAGACATATCAAAATCAGCTTTAAAAACTCTTCCAAACCGAGACATGTTAAAAATGAGCTCACTATTTGAACCTACAACTTTGCAGTAGTTTTTATTAAAAATAATTTCCAGATTTTCATCTAGCAATTGTGAAACAGAAAGCAAGTTGTATTTCAGATTTTTGACAAGTGCCACATCCTTCAAAGTGTAGTGATCATTTACTCTAACCGAACCCTTAGCAATTATAGGAGTTGACCAATTATCGGCAAAAGTAACATTCTCTACACGTGACACAAAAGAGAGGGAGGAGAACCATTCTTTGCTACCGGTCATGTGGCGTGAGCAACCTGAATCCACAATCCAAATGTTCTCCTTCCTCAAGCATGTAACCTACATAGAAGCACAATACGTCAATGACTCAATACTGGGGTTAGTCAAAAGGCATCTAGGTATCCAGTACTGAGTCACACGACGTGCAGCATGAAAAACACGCGAAAGCTGAGATAAAACAGCAGGTTTATGAGTCAAAGTTTGAGGTTTTTTATTCTTAACTACTGACCTATAAGGTGTTACTTGTGTAGCACAAAAATCAGTAGCTCCGGAGGCAAAAACAGAAGGTCCGGAGGTAAACTTTGAATGTTTTTGACTCATAACAGCAGGTTGCATGTTCCTGGCATTTGGTTTAATATGTGCAGCAAATTTTGCATGAAAGTTATGAGATCTAGCAAACATTCTTTCCCTTTTATGTTGTTTAGCTAGTCTATAACAAAAATCTATGACATGACCATCTCTTCCACAGTAGGTACAATGAAATTTAACTTTGTGTTCATGTCTAGATGAGCAAACAACATTTTTATTTGAAACCGAATGAGACAACACCCCTGCAGATTTGAAAACCACTTCTTTTTGTTTAGGAACTGTTTGAATCAAACCACTTCCTAATGACTTTACAATTTTAGGTGGATGTGCCTTAGCATGAGCATGAGAATCAAAACCTAAACCAGTTTTATCTTTGCAAGACTTGGAAGAATCCATCAGCAAGTTTAGGTTCTTATTTTTATTACAAAATAGATCTAATATCCTATGCATGCTATCAAGTTTATCAGACAAATCAAGACAATTTTCACATCAAGTTTTTTTTTAATTTGCAATTTGAACAATATTTAACTTATTGAGAATGTAAAGCATTATTCAATATTGAAATTTCATTCATAGCATCTTTTAGTTTCTTTTCAAGATCATCACACCTAGAACAATGCAAATCAATTGTAGAACAAGAAGCATCTTTTAAGTTTCCAATGTCAAGTGCAACAAGCTTTTTGTTCTTTTCAATTTCAAGTTCAAGTCTATCTAGAGTGGAGGAGTGTGCAGTTCTTAGTGTGGACAATTGTTCATAGATTAAATCACATGAGGGACAAGAATCATCACTAGGAATCAAGGTATTCAAATGGTTGATTTCAGATTCTAGTGATTCAATTTTAGTAGCATTATCCCTAAGCTTTTTGTCCCTTTTCTTAACAATAATAGTTGTCCGAGAAATTGCATCACACATTTCATTACAGGTAGAACATACCTCGTCATCATCACTGTTGTGTTCTGCATCCTCCTGACTCAATCTTGATCTTGTTTTGCCCGCCATGAAGCATAAGTTGGCCAGATCATCATCATCTTCATCACTTTCAAAGTCTACATCGCTTGAACCGAGCTTTTGAAGTGCAGTTATGAAGCTGTTAATCATCTTGCATCCTATGGTACCCTTCTTTTTCTTGTTGGGATTTCCAGAGGTGGTCTTGAACTTGTTCTGTTTTTCTTCATGGGTAGTAGGACCTGAAAGGTTAGGGTATTATGTACGAAAGTGTCCTTTCTTACCACATTCAAAACAGCGTTGAGGTCCGGAGCTTCCTTTCCTTCTGGTTCTCACATTTTGCAATGCTTTTGAGAACCTAGTAGAGATTAGTGCTAACTCCTCTTCTAGAAATTCCTCAATCTGCTCCAGGGTTAGTGTGGACAACAAAGCAAGCGTATTGCAAGATGATGATTGGCCGAAGCTAGGCATATCACGTTGTGAGACAAATGCAATAGACTTATTTGGGTTCTTACGTGATAAGATGTCAATTTGTAAGTGTACTCATGACAGTAGATTCACGGATAGATGTAACTTTCATGTCCCAGATTGACATGTCTAATGCACTAAGAAGTTACCTAGCATTTTCAGCATCAGAAAAATTGACGTTGACACTACGCAAGTTACTGATAATTTTGTTAAAGCGAGCAAAGAGATCATCAATGGACTCACCGGGTTGCATCTCGAAGCGCATGTATTCTTTATTGAACATGTCCTGCCTTACCTCCTTGATTGTGTTGGATCCTTCGTGATAGCCACAAAGTGCTCTCCATACATCATATGCCGATCGGAGATGTGCAACGCGGTCGAAGTCGCTCTGAGTGAGTCCTTGGATGATCAAGTTTCGCGCTTTGTTGTTGTTGTTGACGTCCCGTAGGTTTGTAGCTGTAACTTGATCGTTTGGTGGCACTTCGTAAGGCTTGTACACCTTATCCCATATTGCAAAGCCTTGCGCCTGTATGAAAGCCTCTATGCATGCCTTCCAAACCTGAAAATCAATACCAGCAAACACACAAGGTTTGGCAGAGTATTTCTCCATGATGATTAGTCAAAAACAGGTGCAAAACACAATGATTAGAGCACCTTGTCTCTTATACCAATTGTAGGATCGAAGAACAAATGAAAAGCTACCAGAGGGGGGTGAATGGTAGATTTAAAAATCTTACACAGCGGAAACAATTCAATCCCAACCCCTTCGGCAAAAAATGATCTGTTAGAGAAATCCTATGTGAAACTAATCTAAACGTGTTTCACCATGACAAAAGTGATATATATCAGAGAGAATCAAGTCACGAAGAAAACACAAGAAGAATCACTCAAATCCGTTGAGAGAAACTCAAGTTATGATCGAACGATCGAACAAAGGTCAATCTGTCCTACCCGAGAAAAACAGTTCTGGAACGCTGCAAAGAAACTCGTGTAGATCAGAAACCACAAATCCAATGACCATGAAATTTTGACAGATGATAGATAATTAAGTTTTGAGGACAACACAAAAAGAATCACGTCAATTGGATCTGTAAAACTTGAGTTATTATAAAACCACCAATGAAAAGTAGTGCTGTCCAGAAACTCAACGTGTAAAACTTGTCTGGAACAAGTCGGACGAACAAGGCACAAAAGTTCCTTCAAACTACGTATTTTATTCAATAGAACACAAGAGGAACAGCCACAAAGTGGTGCACCACGAGCTCTGGCCTCCCTTGCTTATATAACCAGCCCTTAGCCAACCCAATCTCAACTAGGACTCTAATCCTACTCAAATCACGAATCGAAACTTTTTATAACTGCTTAGGACTCTTCTATACGCAGATAGAAGCAATCTTAAGACTTCCAAACACCTTAAGAACGTATCCCACATTCCTAAAACAACTCAAATTCGTGACCCACAAGAAATCCTATCATAATCAACTCAAATCTTTCCATATTTGAGTCAAACCAGACTCAGCTGCAGCCAAAGACATCAACCGGTACGATCTGATCCTTCCAACCAGATCTTCCCATCCATAAACCATCTTCAGAACCATGTTGCCACGTCATGCACCGCATGCATATGTGCAAACACCTTGCTTCGACGTCCAGTAACCTTCATATGCATTGCCCTTGATTCAATCATCCTGCGCGACCTCCTGACCCGCTCAACCACAATTCCACCTGAATTTGGTTGTTGGAACCTCATCTCCTCCCTGAGACTAGTCCAAAGGATCCTGTCACCAGCCATGACTTGAACTCAAGCAACACCTACACATGAACAAACAACCAATCCGTACGAGCCCAAGTCCGCGACTTGACTCAAGTTAGTTCCGAAACTACAACACCTTACGTGAACACCTCACATAAGCATGTTGCAAAGCATATCAAAACGATATCAACCATATCAACCAAAATGCACCAAAAACTTAGTAAAAGAATACTAAGCAAACTTTCCAACAATGTAAAGCAAGTTCGAAACATTTCTCATTAAAAGCCGGAACATTGCGATTAAGCTCCGAACCTAGCCAAAGCTAACCGGAGCTTGAGTCGGAGCTTACCAAAGCTAGTACAACCTAGCGCCGGAGCATACCAAAGCTAGTACAACCTAGCGCTGGAGCTTACCAAAGCTAGTTGGAACTAGTCATCCCAAAAGTCGGAGCTAGAAAAACGTGTCGGAGCTAACCAACATAAGTCGGACCTAGCAAAACATATCAGAGTTTAACAAAGACATGCCAGAGCTAAAGAAAAAATTCACCGGAGCTACCCAAAAACATGTTGGATCTAGACAAAGAAAGTCAAACCTATTGTCGGACCTTGCAGAAACTCGGAGCTAGAGTCGGACCTTGCTAAACAGATGTTATGGCGGCATTCAAAACTTTTATTGTCAAAGCCAATGTATTCAACACACATAGGTCTCACAGATGATGGATGATGTAGGAGCGCCCAGATCCGACACCTCCCAGGGCGCCTGGCGTCGACGTTCCGTACATGGGCTCCGCCAGAGCACCATGCTTCGGCACCCCCCCGGGGGGGGGGGGGGTCCGCCATCGATGTTACACTCGTTTATGATGGGCGCCGCCAGAGCACCCAACTCCGGCACCTCCCAAGGGCACCGCCATCGACGTTCCGCACGTTGAGGGTGGGCTCTGCCTCGATTCCACCAGAGACTTCTTAGATGATAAACATGCATCCGAAGACAAGTTTGGCGCTCCCCAGGGGGCTTGCTAGCACCAACCTTCAGGTCTGGCACCCCTAGGGAACCCGTCGGCATCAATCTTCAAGTCCAGCGCCACTCCCAAGGGGCTCGCCGATGTCAACTCCCAAAGCACTAGCACCATCAAGGGGCCATGCAGTGTTAATTGTGAAGCTCCTGCGCTCTGTCGAGGGCCTACCGACAACATCCTGCAACTAAGTTCCAGGTGTGCCCAACCAGTTGGCCACACCTCCCAAGGGGCCTCTACGGGGCTCCATAGGGCAGGTTGAAAAACAGCATGAAGCGGCTATGTCATGTGCAAAAGTGTTGGTGGCTAAAGCTAACATGATCATTGAAGTTTTTCGGGCCCTTGCATTGCTAAGGACCCGGATGGACAAGTTGAAGAGTACAAGACAAAACAAAATAGTAGAACATGAATTCAAATTCATGAAAAGATTATTTACAAAGGGGCAAGCCCTGGATACAAAGGCGCTCTGCCTGGGGACCACCAGCCTCACTAACGCTTGAACTGTGCGGTGACATGCTCGGCGAGGTCCTCAACTACCGCCTTTTGCCACCTCCTCACACATCTTGAGAGGGCCCTCGACTACTGGGTCCAGGGTGATCTCCGGATACAGGATCACGTAGCACACCAGGACTTGGGATGCCATCGCCTTTGCCAAGTTTCTCCCCTCGGTCACCAGCCGGTGGTTGACAATTGCACCTACCCCTGTATCTTTGTGCTGGCAGAGTCAAGTGCGAAGAACACTTGACTCAACTTCTGCGCTGACTCTCCCCTTCACACGGAGCTGAAGTCGAAGGGTCGCAGTACCTCCTCGGTGTGGCCCAGGAAGTCCCAGACCTTCTGCACCTCAGTCGCACGGGATTCTCGGAGGTCCCTCACCTCCTGATGTGTCGCCCTCAGCGCGTTTGCATGCCCTTGGAGAACTCCTTCTCCCGGGCGGCCAACAGCCTTTCCTGCTAGTCAAGCTCCTGAGCACGGTGGGCCACAGTATGCTCCTGGGTGTCGATGTCGAGCTCGCGCAACAGAAGGGCCTGGCGCTCTTCTAGGTGGTGCTCCCAATCATGCGCCCCTCGCAGAGCTCAAGATCTTGGGCGTAGGATTGCAACTCATCTCGGTCTGCCTCCACCTTCGCCTTCATCCACTGGGTCGCCTTTTCTCGCTCAGCGAAGACGGTCGCTTGGCATAGGAGGACCTCTTAGAACTTCTCGAGGGAGTGGATTCGGGCAACGACTGCTTAGTGGCCGCCTTGGTTTCTGCTAGGATCTTCTACGAGGTAATTGATGACGGGTAAAATTAGCCGTCATCAATTTATTAAAAGATGATGGTACCATCGTCTATTATTTCAGCCGTCGTCTATCATCACGATTCTTGTAGTGTGGGCGTCCATATCCCTTGCCAGGTGACGTTGCAGTTCCAATGTCTCCTCCTGCCTCTAGATCCTCTCCTTCTCCTCACCGATCTTAGACTGTAGTACATGGTTCTAAGCTTAGAGGCGTTCATCCTCTGCCTGCAACTTCTCCCACTCTGCGTTGTGACCATGCTATGCTTGGCAGAGGTTGTACTGTGCCAAATTGATGACGTTGGAGAGGGGAATTGGCCCAGCTGATGCCATGGAGAGCCGCCCAGTGATTGTCTCAGGCTCCTCTTCCTCCTGTGGTGGGGGTGGCAAGGCCGCCAGCACCAGGGACCGCACCGCCAAGGGCCAAGCAAAAGTTGTGGCACCACCTAGAGCGGTGACACTGCCATCGGTTGTGTCATCGTCTGTCGGAGCAGCAACTTCGGGGTCCGGGAACTCAACACACTGTGCAGGCTGCGACACAACCTCCAAAGCAGTTGCCTCTGGTACAGGCTCCCTTGAGTTATGTGAGACCTATGTGTTCGGAATATATTGGCTTTGATAATAATAGTTTTGAACGTTGTCACAACATCCTTCTAGCAAGGTCCGACTCTAGCTCCGAGCTTCTGCAAGGTCCGACAATAGGTCCGACTTTCTTTGTCTAGGTTCGACATGTTTTTGGGTAGCTCCGTTGAGCTTTGTCTTTAGCTCCGGCATGTCTTTGATAGCTCCGGCATGTCTTTGATAGCTCCAGCATGTCGTTGTTAAGCTTCGATATGTTTTGATAGGTCCGACTTATGTTGGTTAGCTCTGACATGTTTTTCTAGCTTCGACTTTGGGTTGAATAGTTCCAACTAGCTTTGGCAAGCTCCGGAGCTAGGTTGTACTAGCTTTGGTAAGCTTCAGCGCTATGTTGTACTAGCTTTAGTAAGCTCCGTCTCAAGCTCCAGTTAGCTTTGGCAAGGTTTATAGCTTGATCGCAATGTTCCTGCTTTTATCTTGCAATGTTTCAAACTTGCTTTACACTTATGGAAAGTTTGCTTAGTATTCTTTTACTAAGTTTTTGGTGTGTTTTTGTGGTTATGGTTGATATCATTTTGCTATGTTTTGCAACATGCTTATGTGAGGTGCTCACGTAAGATGTTGTAGTTTCAAAACTAACGTGAGTCAAGTCGAGGACTTGTGCTCGAAAGAATAGGTTCTTTATTCATGTGCAGGTGTTGCTTGAGTTCAAGACATGGCTGGTGACGGGATCTATTCAACTAGTCTTAGGGAGAAGATGAGGTTCAACAACCAAGTTCGGGAGGAATTGTGGTTGTGTTGATCGGGAGGTTGCGCAGCATGTTTGAATCAAGAACAATGCATATGAAGGTATCGTGGACGTCATTGGAAGATGTTTGCACGTGTTCAAGGAGTGAATGAACGTGGGTACATGATTCCGAGACGTGATGAAGAGATGTGGATGTAAATAATTGGTCGGAAAGGTCCAACCGACTAAGTTATGGACTCAAGCTGCAGCTGAGTCGTGTTTTACTCAAATATGGAAAGATTTAAGTTGGTTATGATAGGATTTTGTGTGGGTCACGAATTTGAGTTGTTTTAGGAATGTGGGATATGTTCCTAACATGTTTGGAAGTCTTAATATTGCTTCTATCTGTGTATAGAAGAGTCCTAAGCAGTTATGGAAAGTTTCGATTCGTGATTTAAGTAGGATTAGAGTCCTAGTTGAGATTGGGTTGGCCTAGGGGCTGATTATAAAAGCAAGGGAGGCCAGAGCTCGTGGTGCACGACTTTTGGGATGTTCCTCTTGTGGTTTTATCAATAAAATTCATATTTTGAAGGAACTTTTGTGCCTTGTTCGTCCGACATATTCCAGACAAGTTTTACTCGTTGAGTTTCTCTACAGCACTACCTTTCGTCGGTGATTTTATCATAACTCGAGTTTTACAGATCCATTGGACGTGATTCTTTTTGGGTTGTCTTCACAACTTGATTATCTATCATCTGTAAAAATTTCACGGTCATTGGATTTGTGGTTTCTGATCTACACGAGTTTATTTGCAGTGTTCCAGAACTGTTTCTCTCGGGTAGGACAGATTGACCTTTGTTCGATCGTTCGATCATAACTTGAGTTTCTCTCGACAGATTTGAGTGATTCTTCTTGTGTTGTCTTCGTGACTTGATTCTCTCGGATATCTAGCACTTTTGTCACAGTGAATCACGATTATATTAGTCTCACACATGATTTCTTTAACAGATCGTTTTTCTGCCGAGGGATTTTCTTTGTTTCTGCTGAAAAAGTTTAAATCTACCATTCACCCCCCCCCCCCCCGGTCTAGTAGATTTTCACGTGCTCTCCGATCCTACAAGTTATCAGGGACGGGTGCCTCATTGCTCGCGGGATGCTCCAGCACTAGAACCCGACCATCATTCGGGGGAGCGGTGTCGCCACCTGAGGCAGGTGTCTCCCCCCTTGCATCGAGCACGGGTGTTGGAAGGACGGTCTCCTGTGCCAACCCGGGGGCCTGCTCCATCATCATGTATGTGGCCCCCATGGAGGTGGGAATGCTCCTCACCAATTCTCCATGTGGCAAGGGCATCATGCCAGCTTACGACGAACTCATGATGGCGTCCAGAACTGTTGAAACAAGAGAACAAGAGAAACGACAATGTATGACTTGGTAAGAGTGCCTTAATGACGACCCCGGAAGCTCCAGCGGTCCTGGACATTTGGCCGCACCGGGGATGAGGGCACCATTGCGGATGCAGTCACTGGGGAAGATCCGGCCACCCCTCCACCAGAATTGGTGTTCCTCTCAACACCACCACCAGCGCTGCTGCCGGTACCCGTAGATGCACCTCCACCGACCCCAAAGGATGGTGGGCTCATGGTGTGGGGCTCCATAGCCATGTAGATGCGCCGATGACAGGAACTGCCCTCGCTAGCACTTCGAACTGCACCAGCAACGAGGACGACAGTGGATCAACGCTCATCGGACAACACTGTAAAGGTTGGTGTGTCGTCTTTGTTTAATAGCAGACTCATCGCAGAGGGGTGGGGTCCTTGCTTGAAGAACCACTAACCTTTGATGTTGAGCGTGGGCGATCCTCCGAATGCTAGCTTGGAGTAGAGGCTGCTCTCAATGGTGACCGGGGACATTTAGCCTTCACGACCTCAATCGTCGGATCCTTCCTCTTTCCTGTGTTGGGGACCAGCACCTTACCCTTCCCTCTGGCAGGGGTCAGGTCTTCCTCCTCCTGCACATCAAGACTCGGGTTGGGTGCAGACTCTTGCTATGCATTGGGGATGCTTAGCCCTCGGTTCACATCCCCAGCTTGCCACGGTGCAAGGACGAGTGCATCCAGGTTTAGCATCTCCCTCAAGATCTTTGTCCTAATGGCCTGGATCGTGCAGAGCAGCGGTCAAGGCTCTGGGAGGATGAAGACACCAGGCGTCAATAGATCACAGCTGTTGAAGTGTGCAAACGACACTTCCCTTGGACTTGCTTTGAGAGCAGCCCGCGGAGGTTCTTTTTTAAGCGGGGGCATAGTCTCCGGTGAGGTCGCGCGTGTGAGTTATGGTGAGACGGTGGTTTAACATGGCTCGGGCCGCCTGAGCGTAACACCCTACTCCATGGTGAGAGTTGTATTGCTTATGAGTGCTTGATTGAATCTAAGCTTGGATCTGAGTGTGTGTGGATGAGCCCGTATGTGACAGTTGCCTCGTGGTGATCTTATCATGTACATGATCTAAGGCTTCTTGCGTACACTACCTCCCACTGCGGCTTGAAGATCCGCTGTCTTTCCACGTCGAACGCCAGTGGCTATGCGTAGTCGTTGATGATGACAGGAAATGTCCCATCTGTCTTGTCGCCATAAACTATACACTTGGTAGTGTAGGGTAGGCGTCTTCACTGCGATGTGATTAGATGCAACGATACCTGATAGGGGGCGTGGACCGCATTATGCGTATGTGGAAGGCGCATGCCTTCAAACCCTGACTTGGACAACGCGCACCACCCATTTACTCCTACAATCTACCAGTCATGGCAAGTTGCAAAGCGTGCGGCAGCACCGGAGCCCGCCTCCGCAGGGGAGATCGAGTCCTGCGTTGCAGGCCACGTAGCATCCCTGGAGCTCAACTCCAAGGGGAGTCGAGGGTTCAAGACTGCTAGACACGTGGTGGTTTCGGAGTCAGCCTCTAGGGGGGGGGGGGGGGGGGGGGGGGGGGCAGTCCGGAGCTACAACAACGTGGCAGCACCGGAGCCCGCTCCTGTGGAGGAGCGGGGTCCCATCCCACTGGAGACCTGGAAGCCCGAGAGGCCGTCTTTTCGGGGGAGCCAAGTCCCATGTTGAGACCACGTGGCAGTTTCAGAGCCTGCCCCTGAGGAGGGACGAGATTCGGGCCTGCCGGACACGTGGCTCCATCAGACCCTGCCTCAGCGAGGAGGCAGGCAGGGCACTTAGGCATTTTTATCTTGTCCGCGGGAGTACCCAATCTACTAGGTACCGACAGCAGCACACCCTGGACATTGTCTAGAACACCTCCTCCTGGCTTATCTCCGACGCAGGACCTCTCACCGGCCGAGTGTAGTCCTTCAGATTGAAGTAAAGCCACATTAGCCGAGTGCACTATTGGAGAGGGGCCAAGCGTCAGGACACGAAGTCCGCCAGCACCATCACAAACATCATACCATGGTTCGCCAGATAGCGGATCCTCTCCAGTGTTGGGGCGTACTCTACCTCCAACTCCGAGCGCTCCTCACAGGTGTAGCATCCAGATGTTAGCTGGTTTGTAGGTAGGGTCATGCAACCGTGGGCGTCAGCGTGCACAATGGGGGGGTGATGTACTTGTACGAGCTCTTGGGCTGCTGCTAAAAGTGGTAGTGAAAGGGATGCTCGGAATAAGTGAGATCTGGTTGGAGAGCTTCCAAATCTTCTATACGGATGTTAGCGGGAGTTTTAAGACATATCCGTAACTGGGAAATGTGGAATACATTGTGAACCCCTGAAAGTGACGGCGGTAACTCTAATTGATATGCCACATGTCCGCATCTTTTGATTATTGCGAACGGCCCAATAAAACGTGGAGCTAGCTTCCCTTTCACCCCGAATCGATGGATACCTTTCATAGGGGATACCCGGAGATAAACTTGATCTACAACTTCGAAGTGAAGAGGACGACGTCGTTTGTCCGCGTAGCTCTTCTGAGGAGACTGAGCGGCTTTGAGAGTTGTTTGAATAATGCACACTTGCTCTTCGGCTTCTTTTATTAAGTCGATGCCATATACCACTCGTTCACCAGATTCGCACCAGTTCAAGGGTGTGCGACACTTCCGGCCATAAAGAGCTTCATATGGCGCCATCTGGATGCTAGCCTGGTAACTGTTGTTGTACGAAAATTCCGCTAATGGTAGATGATCATCCCAATTCCTACCATGGTGGATGGCACAGGCACGAAGCATATCTTCTAGCACTTGATTTACCCGTTCGGATTGTCCATCAGTCTGAGGATGATAAGCCGAGCTTCAAATCAGTTTGGTACCCAATGCATCGTGGAGATGCTCCCAAAAGCGAGCAACAAAAATAGATCCACGATCTGAAATGATAGTGTGGGGTACACCATGTAGACACACTATTCTAGAAATATAAAGTTCTGCATACCGCTTTACATCATACTTGACACTGACAGGTATGAAAGCTGATTTGGTCAACCGGTCAACGATCACCCAAATTGAGTCGTGCTTATGGAGGGTGGGAGGCAACCCAACAATGAAATCCATGCTGATATCCTCCCACTTCCAAGTCGGTATGCTTAAAGGTTGAAGTTGTCCTGCTGCTTTCATATGGTCGACCTTCACTCGCCGGCACGTATCACACTCGGATACGTATTTAGCTACTTCCCTCTTCATCCGAGTCCACCAGAACTTCTTTCTCAAATCTTGGTACATTTTTTTACTTCCTGGATGAATGGAATACTTGGATAAATGAGCTTCATCCAGTATCTTCCTCCGAAGTTCCATGTTTCGGGGTACCACAATACGGTTGTTAAACCAGAGGGTACCTTCATCGTCACTTCGGAAACATTTCATCTCCCCCTTCTTCATTCTTTGCCGAATATGCAACATCCCCTTGTCCTCCTTCTGAGCTGCCATAATATCCTCCCTGATGGTAGGAATGAGAGCGAGATTGTAGAGTGCCCCATATGGAACCAAGTAGAGACTCAGTTCTTCTTCTCCTTCCATCGAGGTAATGGAAAGATTGTTGATATGGGACTTGCGGCTCAGAGCGTCTCCGACTACGTTTGCTTTGCCTGGATGGTAGTGGATCTCAATTTCATAGTCCTTGATCAACTCTAACCATCTCCGTTGTCGCATGTTCAAATTCTTCTGGGTGAAAATGTATTTCAAGCTCTTGTGATCAGTATATAGGTGTACTATATTACCCAGTAAGGAATGCCTCCACATCTTCAATGCCAGTACCACAGCAGCGAGCTCAAGATCATGAGTCGGGTAGTGCTGCTCATGGTTCCAGAGCTGCCATGATCCATACGCGATCACTCTTCGCTGTTGCATCAACACACAACCTAAACCAATCCCAAATGCGTCGCAATAGACATCAAATGATTTGGTTGTGTCTGGTTGGACTAAAAATGGTGTTGTTGTAAGGTGTTTCACCAATGCTTTGAAACCTGCCTCACATGCCTCAGTCCATACATACTTCTGTCCTTTCTTCAGAAGTTCTGTCATTGGTTTAGCTATCATGGAGAAATTAGCTAAACCCAGGAAACTTCGGACTTCATGTACAGACTTTGGAGACTCCCATTTGAGGACTTGCTTGATCTTGCTTGGATCAACTGCAATCCCTTCTGCTGATATGATGTGCCCTAAAAATGGCACTTGGCTGATCCAGAATTCACACTTGCTAAACTTAGCATATAGCTGATGGTCCCGCAATCGTTGAAGCACGATACACAAGTGTTGAGCATGTTCTTCTTCGGATTTTGAATACACAAGTATGTCGTCAATAAATACCACGACAAACTTGTCCAATTCCGGCATGAACACCGAGTTCATGAGATACATGAAATGAGCCGGTGCGTTGGTCAATCCGAAAGACATAACAAGGTACTCATATAGTCCATACCTCGTTGAGAATGTTGTTTTTGGTATATCTTCTGGTCGGATTCTAATCTGATGATAACCAAAACAAAGATCCATCTTCGAAAATACTTTAGAACCCACCAATTGATCGAAGAGAATATCAATGTGTGGCAGTGGATACTTGTTCTTGATGGTGACAGCATTAAGTGGACGATAGTCTACACACAGTCTCAAGGGCTTATCTTTCTTCTCTACGAATAGTGCAGAACAACCCCATGGTGATGAACTTGGACGAATGAAACCCTTGTTCTCAAGTTCGGTTAACTGCTCCTTAAGTTCTGCAAGTTCCTTGAGTGCCATCTTGTAGGGTGGTCTTGAGATTGGCACTGTTCCCGGTGCAAGTTCAATCTTGAACTCTATATCTCTTTCTGGGGCATACCAGGAAGATCTTCAGGAAACACGTCCGGGTATTCACATACTACCGGAATATACTTAAGTTCCATCACCTCGGTATTGTGAGTAGATGGGTCCAATGGAATGATGTTCTCAAGATTGAGAACTTGGGGTTGATGGAGTGGAGAGTTTAGATAAATCTTTCGAGGAATGATATCAAGAATAGCACCATGGTATTGCAACCATGCCATTCCCAATATGACATCTAATTTCTGATGCTCTAGTATCAGAAGTGAAGTAAGATATATGGTTCCATCTAGGTTTAGTGGTATCCCAGGAACCAATTCGTTTGTTACTGTTTTCCCGGCTGGAGTGCTAATCACATATGGAGTTTTGGTGGATATAACAGGCAATTGACTTTTAATGACAAAAGATTTACTAATGACATTGTGTGAAGCTCCGGAGTCAAAGAGGATGACTACGGGATGACTGAAGATAGAGAACGTACCCGTCAGCACGGTTGCGCCTTCCGGAACGTCCTCGATGGCGAGGTGGTGGACTTTGCCGCTTCTGGTGGCTGGCTTCTTAGGCTGGTTGCGGTGTTGGTTGGGCCTCTAGTAGGATGATTGCCCGCCGTCTTGTCGATTCTGCGGACAGTCCTTGGTGAAGTGCCCTGTGCGCCCACACGTGAAACACGTGTACAGGGTTTGGCCAGTACGAATGGGAGGACGGAATCTCGGTGCATGTGGTGGAGGTGGAAGTGCACGTGGGATCATCCCCTGTTGTTGCTGCGGTCGGGATCCAAAGTTGCTGAACTGGCGACAACTTAACATTGGTGGTTGTGATGGCGGTTGCCACCTCTGGCCGGATGGTGATCGGTACACCATATGATACTTCTGAGGAGCACCACCTCCGCTGCTCTACGGAGCACTCCTCTTCTTCTTATCTGAGGACAGCTCGTGCGTAGCATCCTCCTGCATGATAGCGGCATTGACGATGTCGTTGAAGCTGCCGTGGTTGAACAGGACAAGCCTGTCCTTCAACTTGGGGTTCAAACCCCGGTAGAAGCATTCGTGCTTCCGATCTTCGGTATTCACTTGGTCCTGAGCGTATTGGGCCAAGTGGTTGAATGCTTTGGAGTACTCGTATGCACTCCTTCCTCCTTGCCTTAGCTCCAATAACTCTTGAAGCTGCCTCCTCAAAATCCCGGGAGGGATGTGGTAGGAGCGGAATGCCTCTCGGAATTCGGCCCAGCTTACGACATGGCCTGCGGGGCGTGCGGCAAGGTAATTGGCCCACCATGCACCGGCAGACACCTGCAGTTGCTGCGCTGCAAACAGCGTCTTCTGCTGTTCGGTTACCTCGAGTAAGCCGAACTTTCCTTCAATGGTGCGGAGCCAATTATCCGCATCCAACGGTTCATCGGCCTCTCTGATGACCGGTGGATGTGTCGATGAGAAATCAGAGTAGGAACTCTGATATTGCTGACGCGGTCCATCATTTTGTCATCCCCCTTTACGGGACGAGTGCTGCACCAGAGTCCGCAATAGCTCGGTTTGCTTGTCGCGCGAGCCGAGCACTGCAGCGAGAACCTCCGCGAGGCTCCTCGAAAGTGTGGGCGGAGGTGGTGGAGGTGGTTGCGTTTGAGGCGTATTCTGCCTCGGGGGTGGTGTGTCATCCCCCTGCCCTCCACTTGAGCCTCCCACTTCTGAGGCTGCACGTGTATGCACCATGCTGCAATACAACGATTCACACCATAAGTCTCATTGCCTCAAGTTCATCCTTCCATAAAAATAGTAATGCAGTAGATAACAATAGATGATGCATAACATTCACATATATTGATAAAGCACAAACTTTATACAATCTATACTATCTTGGGCCCAAGTTTACAATAGAACTCCAAAAATAGACAGACTTCATTTAAAGAAGTTGTCTCATCTATGCTTGGTCACCACGTGTTTTTTCTACTGCACGTCGCATGACTCAGTACTGGATTCCTAAATGCCTTATGACTAACCCCAGTATTGAGTCATTGACGTATTGTGCTTCTATGTAGGTTACACGTTTGAAGAAGGAGAACATTTGGATTGTGGATTCAGGTTGCTCACGCCACATGACTGGTAACAAAGATTGGTTCTCCTCCCTCTCTTTTGTGTCACGTGTAGAGAATGTTACTTTTGCCGATAATTCTTCAACTCCTATAATTGCTAAGGGTTCGGTTAAAGTAAATGATCACTACCCTTTGAAGGATGTGGCACTTGTCAAAAATTTGAAATACAACTTGCTTTCTGTTGCAAATTGCTAGATGAAAATCTAGAAATTATTTTCAATAAAAACTGCTGCAAAGTTGTAGGTTCAAATAATGAGCTTATTTTTAACATGTCTCGGTTTGGAAGAGTTTTTAAAGCTTATTTTGATATGTCTTCCTCTAAGCATAGGTGTCTAGTTGCTAATGATTCAAAGGACTTATATTTTTGGCATCGTAGACTTGGTCACGTAGGCTTTGATCACCTAACACGTGTTAGTACTCTTGATCGCATACGTGGGTTGCCTAAGCTTAAAGGGGACAAAGAAATTGTGTGCTCTTCTTGTATACATGCTAATGGTTGCAGGTTCACATACCCCTCTCACAATGATCATGACAACTGAACCATGTCAACTTTTGTATCTTGACACCGTAGGACCTTCACGTGTTCAATCCTTCGGAGGTAAATGGTATGTTCTTGTTATCGTTGATGATTATTCTAGATACTCTTGGGTTTACTTTATGACATCTAAGAATGAAGTTTTTAGTCACTTTAGAACTTTATTTCTTAGATTATCAATTGATCACCCAGGATCATTAAAAGCAATTAGAAGTGATAATGGAACTGAATTTAAAAATCAATCTTTTGATCACTTTTGTGCTGAAAATAGAATAGATCATCAATTCTCTTCACCATATGTACCTCAACAAAACGGTGTTGTATAAAGAAAGAACAGAACCTTAGTTGAGATGGCTAGGACTATGCTTGATGAATATCAAACTCCTAGGAAATTTTGGGCTGATGCGTTAGCAACCGCTTGTTATGTCTCAAATCGTGTTTTCTTGCATGCTAAGCTAGGTAAAACACCATATGAGCTCTGGTTTGGACATAGGCCTAGTGTTACACACTTTCGGGTCTTTGGTTGCAAATGCTTTTTTAAGAAACATGGTAATCTTGATAAATTTGAACCTCAATCCATTGATGGCATGTTTCTTGGTTATCCATTTCATACTAGAGGCTACCGTGTGCTTTTACTTGACACTAACAAAATTGTGGAGACTTGTGAAGTGTCTTTTGATGAAGCTAGCCCAGGTACTAGCTCCGGTGTTGCAGGACCAGATCCGTATCCTCAGGGGGAGGGTATTTTCAAAGATGAAGAAGAGCCGGTGATACTGCCTGGTAGTTCCGAAGTTGACACGTGTCCAGCTCCGGACATTGAACAAGCTCCGACTATCACCTATGCTGGTCCTGATTGTCCACAAGTCACAAGCTCATCAATCTACGATGAACATGAAGAAGAAGAAGCTTGTGAGACATCTGTTCCCCTACGGTTTTACAAAGATCATCCCCCACAACAGATGATTGGAAGCTTGCACGAACAAGTCACACGGTCCAGGTTTTGCGATCCAAACTCTCATGCTCATTCTGCTTTTGTTGCTTCTTTTGAACCCAAAGATATATCACACGCACTCACTAATGAATCTTGGATTATTGCCATGCAAGAAGAGTTAGAAAATTTTGAAAGAAATAATGTTTGGAAACTTGTACCTCCACCTCAAGGTCACACTTTATTTGGAACTAAATGGGTATTTAAAAATAAACAAAGTGAGGATGGGGTTGTGGTTAGGAATAAGGCTAGGTTGGTTGCTCAAGTTTTCACTCAAATTGAAGGTCTAGATTTTGATGAAACTTTTGCTCCTGTCGCTAGATTAGAAGCCATAAGAATTTTGTTAGCTTTTGCAGCATCTAAAGGTTTTAAGCTATATCAAATGGATGTTAAAAGTGCTTTTCTTAATGGCTACATAGATGAGGAGGTTTATGTCAAACAACCACCGGGTTTTGAAAATCAAGATTTTCCTAATCATGTTTACAAACTGTCCAAAGTCTTATACGGTCTCAAACAAGCCCCTAGAGCATGGTATGATAGGTTAAAAACATTCTTACTTGAAAAGGGGTTTACCATGGGCAAGGTTGATAAAACTCTTTTTGTGCTTAAGCATGGCAATGACTCATTATTTGTTCAAGTGTATGTGGATGATATTATCTTTGGTTGTGCTTCTCATGATCTTGTGTCCAAGTTTTCAGCAATGATGAGTTCCGAATTTGAAATGAGTATGATGGGTGAACTCACTTACTTTTTGGGGCTGCAAATCAAGCAAACCAAGGAGGGTACTTTTGTGCATCAAATGAAGTATACCAAAGACCTCCTAAGGCGCTTCAACATGGACAAAAGCAAGCCTCTTCGGACACCAATGGGAACAGCAACAACACTTGAACTTGATGAAGATGGTGAACCCGTGAATCAAAAAGAATATAGAAGCATGATCGGATCACTTTGTACCTCACGGCATCAAGACCGGACATACAATTCAGCGTATGTCTTTGTGCACGGTTGCAAGCTTCCCCACGTGTTTCACATCGTCAAGCCATCAAAAGGATTCTCAGGTACTTACATGGAACCCAATAATTTGGCATTTTTCTTCCTTCTTCCTCAACCGTTACTTTGAAAGCTTTTTTGGATGCTGATTTTGGGGGTTGTAGGATTGATAGGAAAAGTACTTCTGGTGCTTGTCATTTTCTTGGTAATTCTCTTGTTGCTTGGTCCTCTAGAAAACAAAATTCAGTTGCACAATCCACAGCCAAATCTGAATATGTAGCTGCTGCTAGTGCTTGCTCACAAACTCTTTGGATTGTTCAAACACATAAGGACTATGGGTTTGATCTAGACAGTGTTCCACTATTTTGTGATAACACTAGTGCTATTTGCATTGCCAAAAACCCCGTGCAACATTCTAGAACTAAGCACATTGATATTAGGTATCACTTTCTCCGAGATAACGTTGAAAAAGGAAACATTGTGCTTCACCATGTAGATACCGAACATCAATTGGCTGACATTTTTACAAAACCTTTGGATTTCACTCGTTTTTGTTTCATTCGTAGTGAAATAGGGGTTATGCATCCTCATGGCTTAAATTGAGAGGGAGTTTTTGAAACTTGGGAAGTCTATGTGTGAATCTGAAATTAAAATAATATGAGCATAGTATTTCATACATATATGACTATGTGATTCCTTTTACATGCTGAAAGTTCTTACTACATTACTCGTGTTATACATTTTGTAGTTTTTTCCATGTCTAGTAATTGGAATAATTACTTACACTAAATCTGGTCATGGTCGAACTTTCTTGCTGTTTTGAACTTGTTCATGCTCACAAATGCTTTTAATCATTAAGAATTAATCAAGTAATCAACTCACATGTTGAGTTTTCATGAACAAATATAAATTGATAAAATATCAAGAGAATATGCATGCATCGCACTTCTTCTTTTGAGATGGCTTATCATTGCACTTAGATATGAACTTGGAAGAAGTTTTGTATGACTAAAACCATGTCCTTAAGCTTCTGATTGTCAAATGACATAGGCTTGGCTTGGTTGGTTAGAATAAGGCAGATGCGCATATAATCTCTTGCAAGTATCATATAATCTAAATTTATGCTTTGAAAAATAATAAAATGCAACAAATAGTGTCATGCTTTCAGGTTTTGAGATAGTTAAGTCCGTGAGATCATGACTTGCTTACATTGAAAATTACATTTGATCTCTAGCATGGCTTACACTACTTTATGTATTTCATTGATGTGATAATGTAAGGTACTTGATAGTATGACTTGGATGAGCTTTGTTTATATGTATATGTTATAATATGCTCATAACAACTAAAGAGGGAGAGATAATTTGTTTATATGCTGATGACTTGCTGAATACATTGTCAAAGGGGGAGAGATAAGCATGAAGAGAAAGAGAATATGTGCATAAGGAGAGATAATAAAGGGGGAGAGATTTTCTTCTCATTTTACTTTTGATTTACAAAAGGGGAGAAATTGCCTTTAAAACTTTTATGTGAATAAGCCAATGTTTGTTCGGATTTTAGATGGTGTTGCCAATGCATTCATCAAGGGGGAGATTGTAAGACCTATGTGTGTTGAATACATTGTCTTGTAGTGAATACACTTGGCTTTGATGATAAAATTTTTGAATATCACCAAAACACCTTTTTATCAAGGTCCGACTCTAGCTCTGAGCTACAGCAAGGTCCGACGGTAGGTCCGGCTTGTTTTGGGTAGCTCCAGTTACGTTCGATGCTAGGTCCGACTAGCTTTGATCAGCTCCGGTGAAGTTTTGTCTTTAGCTCCGGCATGTCTTTGATAGCTCCGACATGTTTTTGCTAAGCTCCGAGTTATTTTTCTAGCTCCGGCTTTTGGGTTTACTAGTTCCGACTAGTTCTCGTTAGCTCCGGCGCTAGGTCCTGCTAGTTTCGTAAGCTCCGGCGGGAGTTTGGTTGTACTAGTTTTGGTAAGCTCCGGCGCTAGGTTCTACTAGCCTTTGTTAGCTCTGGCTCAAGGTTCGGGTTGCTCTGGCAAGGTCTGGAACTTGACCGAAGTGCTTCTGCTTTTCATTTGCAATGTTTTGTACTTGCTTTACATGGTTGGAAAGTTTGCTTAGTATTCTTTTACTAAGTTTTTGGTGCGTTTTGGATGATATGGCTGATATCGTTTTGCTATGCTTTGCAACATGCTTATGTGAGGCTCTCACGTAAGGTGTTGTGTTCGGAACTAACTTGAGTCAAGTCAAGGACTTAGGCTCATATGGATTGGTTGTTTATTCATGTGCAGGTGTTGCTTGAGTTCAAGATGTGGCTGGTGATGGGATCGATTGGACTAGTCTCAGGGAGGAGATGAGGTTCCAACAACCAAATTCAGGAGGAATTGTGGTTGAGCTGATCAGGAGGTTGCGCAGCATGATTGGATCAAGAACAATGCATATGAAGGTATCGTGGACGTCATTGGAAGATGTTTGCACGTGTGCAAGGAGTGCATGGACGTGACTACATGGTTCCGATACGTGATGAAGAGATGTGTACGTAAAGAATTGGTCGGAAAGGTCCAACCGACTAGGTTATGGACTCAGGCTGCGGTTGAGTTGGGTTTGACTCCAATATGGAAAGATTTGAGTTGGTTATGATAGGATTTCGTGTAGGTCACGAAATTGAGTTGTTTAGGAATGTGGTATATGTTCCTAAGGTGTTTGGAAGTCTTAAGATTGCTTCTATCTGCGTATAGAAGAATCTTGAGCAGTTATGGAAAGTTACGATTCGTGATCTGAGTAGGATTGGAGTTCTAGTTGATATTGGGTTGGCCTAAGGGCTGGTTATATAAGCAAGGGAGCACAGAGATCGTGGTGCACGACTTTGGGGCTGTTCCTCTTATGTTCTATTGAATAAAATTCATAGTTTGAAGGAACTTTTGTGCCTTGTTTGTCAGACTTGTTCCAGACAAGTTTTACTTGTCGAGTTTCTGGACAGCACTACCTCTCATCGGTGGTTTTATTATAACTCGAGTTTTACAGATCCAATTGACGTGATTCTTTTTGGGTTATCTTCACAACTTGATTTTCTATCATATGTCAAAATTTCACAGTCATTGGATTTGTGTTCTATGATCTACACGAGTTTCTTTGCAGCGTTCCAGAACTGTTTTTTTTCTCGGGTAGGGCAGATTGACCATTGTTTAATCTTTCGATCATAACTTGAGTATTTCTCGACGGATTTGAGTGATTCTTTTTGTGTTGTCTTTGTGACTTGATTCTCTCTGATATATATCACTTTTGTCATGGTGAAACACATTTAGATTAGTCTCACACACGATTTCTTTAACAGATTGTTTTTCTGCCGAAAGGGTTTGGGGTTTAATTGTTTCCGCTGCGTAAGATTTTTAAATCTACCATTCACCCCCCCTATGGTAGCTTTTCACATGCTCTTCGAGCCTACACCTGCTCACAGCTGGTCTTCCAGCTCTGAGCCTCCACTCTGGACTGATCCCGATCTGCAGTCACCGCGTCCAACTGGGTGTCCCGCTGGTGTCCATAGCGTAGGCTCGCCTCCAAGTCAATTTCCATCTCTAGAGTCTCCTGACGAGATGCAGCTAAATCCATAACAGTGTCATGCCATTGATTCTCCCTGAGGTTCAAACGATGGTTGAGTCCGTCATTTGCCCTCTCAAAGTGCTTTGCTCGAATCATGGCTTGCTTCAGATTATTCGTCAATTCTTTTATGCATGCCCTTTGATTACCCTTCTCGCGATGTGATGTGGCTGCATACACCGCTAAGGCTGTTGCGGATGTTTCACCGTGCTCGTCCACCTCCGCAAGCAAGCGGGTTGCCCAGGCTTCAGAAGCCCTGCCATTAACTGGAAAGAACTCATACGGAGTACCCACCAGATTGTGGTAATGGAGTTTGCAAAACCTCCCTATGGCAACACTTGCGGCGTAGCTCCATGTTTCCTCTAATATCAACCATTTGATCTTGATGGAGTATGGAGCCCATCCGAGGTGCGGTGGACCAGCAGGCACATCGACGTAGGTGGTGCAACTCCACATACCGCCCTCCTGGAACTTCTTGCCAAACTGGCGAAGCAACCTAACAAACACGTCCGGGAAACCGGCTTGCCCGGTGCACGTGGAGAACACCCATCTATTAGGCAACTGAATTCTTGGTGCTGCCATCTGTGGATAAACATACTCGGATGTCAATACACCATATAAGTATTCAACTCAATCAATGATAATGTTGGACAAAAGAAATTATCCATAATCAATTGATTCAAGCAAATCTGCAAACTGGAAATGATCACAGTTCTGGTTCAACTGACCTTCCTGTATTAACTCAAAAGTTTCATACAGGAAATGGCAGAATTAAAAGTTAAGTTGAATACAAAAGTTGTATTACACTTCAAAACCTTTCCAGATTGTACTCATATAGCTCTAGGCGAACTAATATGAGGAATCTATACAGGTTTTAAGTTGACTCAAGTTTTCTGGAAATTTTGACAGAACCTCTCCTGTATATGGGCTTACTTCCACATCCTATACAGGTTTATCATGATAAGATAACGAGGTAATGACAAAATAAACATTGTATGAAATCGCGTTAACAATCTAGAAATAAAAGAGTTATATCCTAAAAATTTTGTTATACAGGTATCGCGCACAATTTCACAACCCTGTGCAAACTGTTCCAAGTTCTGGACTGCATGAACCAAGTTTGCAACAATTGGAATTAGGCATAGCTACACCCATATTCAGGTAAGGAGTGACAAATAAAGTTGATAGAGGACTTCCTAATCTTTCCAGAAATGTATATGTGTGACCATGTCACTATTCTGGATTAAGAGCTATAACTATCCAAACTTAACAGTTGAGCTGACTGGTTTGCACCAGCCGTCCTGCAGTTCACTGTATTGACTCCCCAATTTGGTGTAACTCCAACCCAAATCAGGAAAAACATCCCATAACAAACTTGTAAAACTCCTCCTACCCTTTCCAAACATGTATCACAATAAGGCAGGGATTTTTCTACAGAAAGTCATGGCAAAAATACAGAGACTGGTGTAATGGTAAGGTCATCTGGAGCAGTTACAATACACCCCAGATTTCAACAGATTATCAAGATTTTCTGTCTTTGTGGTCAACAGAAAAGTTGTAGAGATCTTCACGAGCTTTCCATCCATATATGATACCCCTATGCTTCTAGTAAATAACCAAGATTACAACCCAGCGAAGTCGAGCCAACTTCTGCCCGAAAACAAGAATCTTGATTCTATTCATTCTATCGAGTCGGAACCCTTTTTGCGGAGTCCAAACCTACCAGTATCTGATATTTGGACTTTCCAAAGCATTATGCAACCCATCTGTCGGTGGGGATGGTCTAGTATCATGTTTGATACTGACAGTACTACGTATCTCACCAAAGAAAATTCTATCCGGTATTTCCGGTTACGTCTATAAGTGGTTCCTATATCGTTCTCTTGCAAACGGCTTCTACACGGTCTTCTACCGTAGTTAATGCTGCAAACGACAAACAATCCCCTTTCACACCTTCACACCTCAAGGGCGGCATGGGGAAATACGACAGGCAGTCACAATAATATATATGAAAATAAATGCATACGACTCTGGTGTGAGTCGTCCTCGAGCGAGGCCATGTCTCGAGGTACATGGCTGTAAATACGTCTGTACAGCAAAGACTCTCATATGATCCGGCTTATACACGCTCGGGCATACGTGTTTCACATGCTCCCATAGAACATGAATAGTTCTAGAGAGGCATACTATCGGGTTATACACCACCCGACGGGGGCTCCCACTAACTTTGAAGCACGCTGGGATACCGCGTGTCATAGGTTCTCAGAAACATTGAAAGCTTTAGAGACTCCTATTAACTTCCCGTGCCAAGCCACGGAAATTTCACATACCACTCCTCGTATTCTAAGCTTACCGAGATTGATCCGCTCTCAGTGGCGTACCTTACCTCTTACCTGACATCGGGGCGTCGTTACAGAATATAATAACACATAGTTAGTTTACCACCTTTATACCTTATACTAATAATACTTCTTATAAAGGCATATAACTATTTCAACACTCAAGTCCTAATTTTTGAAAATATGTTCTTTTTAGGTACACTGTTCCCAACGATGCTCTGATACCATGACTGTGGGGACCGGAATCCCGACATCCGAGGATCTCATTGGGTGGTATCGTGTGATGCGACACCCAACAGTTATACAAGAATAGAACCTGAATAAGTACAAGACGGAGTCTTTTATTTTTCATACAGCGGAAGTTTTTACAATACTAACAGAAGTAAAGAAATATATACATATCATATCTACGCTCTCCGCACTAGCTATGCAAAAGCAAAGTTATCCATGCCTGGGATACTTTGCACTAGCAACACTCAATTAGGGCGGGGTGCAGGGTTCCCACTCGGCTGTACACCCTGGAGGGGGTGCAGCCTCATCATCAAACGCTTCGTCAACAGTATAACCTGCAAAAACTTGTTAACTGCAAACGTGAGCATAAGGCTCAGCAAGACTAACCCGTCTCGTTAGACATATGCAAAGGGGACTCTAAACATAGATAAGGTGAAGCATAAATGACTCGCCTACAAGTGGATCCTTATAATCAAGTTTTTAAGTAGCAAATGACATTCTCCAAGCGCGGCACATCATGGGCTCCACAATCAAACAAGAAACGCTTTACCGATGATATGACATGCTCAGAGCACATAATGCTATTACAGCTAAAGTATGGGGAAATTGTAAACTTTTAATTGTACTATCTCTAAATCATACAAGGTTGCAAAGTAATTATAATTCAATACAATATGATTTTCTGGTTTCTTTATTATTTACTACGTCACAGCGCAGTGAACAAGTGGTACTCTATTACTACGAGGGACAGTGATTGCAATCAGGACACACCCGGACAACACGACACATATGTCGTTCGAAAGTGTCAGCGAGCACACCCGTACCTACATAACACTTCAGTACTAGGCGTATATGGCCACCTTTCACAAGAAACTCGAACGCCGAGCCCGTCTCACCTCCGTGAACAGAAGGTCTCCGCACAGAACACCTCATGTGTCCGCCGACCGATTTACACCTTACTGTCCTCAGACCACCCCTATCGATGGTGAGTTAATGGGCCTCGACACCCTAGTTATCAAGTTACATTAGTTTATTGGATTCCATATGTCCATTATATTGCCGGTACAATTCAAGCTTGTCCGAAGGGGCCGCATACAGACGGGCCTTAATCGACACAGGCAGGGCTATGCAACTGAGACTCAATCCTCACCGCTTCCTATCCATTCCCTGCCCGGTCTCCATTTTATTATAGTATGCCCTTTTCTATCTAACCAATCCTGTGAGATATGTCCTACATCTCTCGTGAGTAGATTCCAACTACTCGACTTCTACCGGATTTCCTATGCATTAGCAAAGCAATTACTACAGGTCAAACTGTAACTCGTTCCAACAAATACCTGTGATTTTTGGTCATGCAAGTGGAGTATCAATCACCCTATACGTAATGCACACATCAAACTTATGACGTAAGGTGATAAAGACTGTAAAAACTCTGTAAAGCTTTTAAATGCAAACCGGGGCTTGCCTTGTTGCAGGTCAGAGTTTGAGTTAATATTTGGAAGGTGCTCTTCCAAGACTTCTGACTCTTCCTCGACTTCGGTCACTACACGATATGCATATAATATGTATATAAATGACTTTGAAAAATAATCATTATCGAGACCAAAATTTAATCCATGGTGATCATTAGATGATAGGGACTTTAATTGGCTTTGGAACTTCTATGGTAGATACTAGGGAATATGGTCAAGGCTCTTGCAAAGAACAGGAGATGATCAAAGTATAGTGTTGTCTCTAAAATTATGGCAAGTATTAAATTTCCAAGAATTTTAAAGAAGAAATTGTAGCTTGAACATAGCTGCAAGTTGATAATCATGATAGAGGAAGTTGTTCCGGTTCTAGCAAAATTTGTTTCATAATTTTCTAAGCTTAGGTGAAAGAGTTATTGAAATTCTAAGTTAGCAATAGTTTCTGGAATTATTTCTATTTGAATTTTCAGCTTTTAAATAACTAGTCAGTTTGCAACTGATTTAGGACTATGATATTAGGTCAATTAAATCCAAGATTTTTACAGGAACTAGGGTATGACTAAGGGAAAACTCAGCCCAAATTTGGGGCATAACAAAGCAACTGAACATCTGTAAAAATTCAATAACTGAAAAAGGAAATTGAACTATACAGAGGGTTAAACAGGTGCAATGGCTCCCAAACTTTTCCTGATAGTCAAGAATAGGACAATAAATTTTATGTGAAGTTTGGTGATATCTCCAGTGGCTATCTTTTCTGGAAAAATTGTATTTGCAATTGGAAAGATTAATTTCTACAGAGTTTATCTGTGAGTTTCACAGAACCTAATTGGTTCTGACAGAAACTAGAGCTCAAGAGCTTTCAAACAAAATTAGTTTGACGATTTTTGGAGCACCTACAGAAAGTTAAGGATTTTCTAAGTTGGAGCCAAATCTGGAATAAATTCCTAATCTGAATTAACTCATGGGCCCCACTGTTTTAAAATGGACCAATGGCATTTAAACCACACGGGGGCCACAGATATTCACCGCATAGCCACAACAGATCCCATGGCCACACCTGATCCGACGTGGTTTACAGACGCTGACACGCGGGACCCACCGCGTCGTCTTCCACCTCCCAACGCGGGCGGCGCGCGGGGCTCCCGCGACGGCGCTCTCCGGCGAGCCTTGCTGATTTTTAGTTCCCGGTCACCGCAGCTCCTACCTTTGGGCACCCAACCGTAAAATCACGCGCTGAGCACGATGGTGGGGTCGGGGAGGTCTACCGACGGTCGGAAACCATGGTGCATCGGCGGCGGCGGGCGCTAGGGCTCCGGCTATGTAGGAACTGCCGCTCTGTGGCTAAAACCCTACTAAAAAGGCTGGGGAAGTATCCTGGAACCACGAGGAACGTGTTGGGCCGGTGATATCGCCGTGTAAAGGTCGGCAAAGCAGTCGTCGATGGCAACAGAGGCACTTTTTAACGGCAGAGGGGAGAACTCGGGATTCTTGAGCTACGGTCGATCATTTCTGGTGATTCCAGTTCGAGAGGGTGCGCAAGAAAGCGTAGAAACTATTTGCTAGCAATTGGGAAGAGTGATTAAGCGTGGAACTCTAATTGCATGAAATACCGAGCGCGTTCATTAGCTTCGGCCAAGAGTAAAACCTAGCTAACTTGCTCGATACTTGCGTAAACAAGGAACGACTTTCACCGTTGCGTGGAGCGTGTCCCGGTGCACCAATTTGCTATGGGAGTCGAAGCACGAAACGACATAGAGCGGCCTGGCAATGTGGAGCAGGAACGGCGCACGGTGAACACGACGGCGACCCTCGGTATAGCCTCAAAATCATCGGCCAAACCGTCAACTATGCAACGAAAAGATCGATCCGGAGGACAGGGGAGGAAGAGAGGAATCGCCTAGCTGTTGGAGGCTTGGCGCGATAGTTCTTCGGTTGGCCAGCAACGGGCACGCGGCACCGGCGGTCGGAAGATCGCGCGCGGGGTGGAAATGGTGAAATCCGTCGACTCAGCGAGGTGGGAGGTGATAAGGGCGACTGGGAGTTGATAAGGGAGAGTCCAGGGCACTATTTATAGGGCTCAACGGCGGTGGCGGGCTTGTGTCGCGCTGTGCATGCACGCCGTCGTGGTGGCGGGCGCAGCGCGCGCTGAAATGCGGCTGCACGTGGGCTGCTGACCGGTGGGTCCCACCAGTCAGCCCCACAGTCACTGCACCTTTAGTAATTCACTTAAAAATTGTAAATGAACTCCAAAAATCATGAAACTTCAGGGCTAAGTCAAGAAAATTGTGCTGAACACAATGGTGGGTTTAGATCTTCATGTTCAAATCTATTTTTACCAGACTTTGAATTTGAATTTAAACTTGATTCAAATTCGTTGAGCGTCTCAAATAAAATAACAAATGAGTTCCTAAAATCTTGAAATTTTTTTGGTAAGCTATTTAGAATATTAGAATGCAAAGGAAAAATTTAGAGCCTAAAATTTGAATGTTTTTGGCAGGGCCCATTTAGTACTGTACTTTGAATTGCCCTAATAAACTCCACCCAAATAGTTCTAATGTTTGAAAAGGGGGTGAATTTAATCATTCTAGAATTAATGGTGAAGTCCAATACTCATGTTAATAAAATTTAGCCATGAGTGCAAGAAAGGTTTTGATGGCATTAAGTTCATGTGTACCCCTATATTGGATTTTTAATATAGTTGAACACCAAACTTATAACTGAATTCACATGCCACAAAAGTGGGGTTTTACATCTGCGATGCCAAAAATATAAGTCTTTTGAATCATTAGCAACTAGACACCTATGCTTAGAAGAATACATATCAAAATCATCTTTAAAAACTCTTCCAAACCGAGACATGTCAAAAATAAGCTCACTATTTGAACCTACAAATTTGCAACAATTTTTAATGAAAATAATTTCCATATTTTCATCTAGCAATTGTGAAACAAAAAGCAAGTTTGTTTCAAATTTTTGACAATTGGCACATCCTTCAAAGTGTAGTGATCATTTACTCTGACCGAACCCTTAGCAATTATAGGAGTTGAAGAATTATCGGCAAAAGTAATGTTCTCTACACGTGACATAAAAGAGGGGGAGGAGAAGCATTCTTTGTTACCATCATGTGGCGTGAGCAACCTGAATCCACAATCCAAATGTTCTCCTTCCTCAAGCGTGTAACCTACATAGAAGAATAATACGTCGATTACTCAATACTGGGGTTAGTCAAAAGGCATTTTGGAATCTAGTACTGAGTCACACGACGTCCAGCAAGAATACACGCAAAAGCTGAGATAAAACAACATCTTTATGAGCCAAAGCTTGAGGATTTTTGTACCCAACCACTCACCTATGAGGTGTTACATGTGTAGCACGAAAAACAGTAGGTTTGGGAGCAAACTTTGCATGTTTTCGGCTCATTACAGCAGGTTGCATGTTCCAATCATTCAGTTTAGCATGTGCAGCAAATTTTGCATGAAAGTTATGAGATCTAACAATCATTCTTTCCTTTTTCTATTGTTTTGCTAGTCTATAATAAAAATATATGACATGACCAGCTCTACCACAGTAGGTGCAATGAAATTTAACTTTGTGTTCATGTCTAGATGAGCAAGCAACATTTTTATTAACAACCGAATGAGACAACACCCCTTGCAGATTTGAAAACCACCTCTTTGTGTTTAGGAACTGTTTTGATCAAACAACTTCCTAATGACTTTACAATTTTAGGCGGATGTGCTTTAGCATGAGAATCAAAACCTAAACCAGATTTATCATTGCAAGATTTAGAGGAATTCAGCAGCAAGTTTAGGTTCTTATTTGCATTACAAGACCGATCTAATGTCCTATGCATGTCATCAAGCTTATTTGACAGATCAAGGCAATTTTCACATAAAGTTTTTCCTTTTAATTTGCAGTTGGAACAATTTTAAACTTCATGAGAACGTAAAGCAATGTTCAATATAGAAATTTCATTCATAGCATCTTTGTAGTTTCTTAACAAGATCATCACAAGTAGAACAATGCAAATCAATTGTAGAATAGCAAGCATCTTTCAAGTTTTTATCATTAAGTGTAGCAATCTTTTTGTTCTTTTCAATTTCAAGTTCAAATTTATCAAGTGTGGAGGTGTGTGCACTTCTTAGAGAGGACAATTGTTCATATATTAAATCACATGAGGAATAAGAATCATCACTAGGAATCAAAGATTTCAAACGATTAATTTCAGATTCTAGTGACTCAATTTTAATAGCATTGTCTCTTAGATTTTTGTTCTTTTTCTTAACTATAACAGTGGCACGAGAAATAGCATCACACATTTCTTCACAAGTAGGACATACCTCTTCATTGTCGCTGTTGTGTTCTGCCTCCTCCATACTTGATCTTGACTTGACCGCCATGAAACACAAGTTTGCCAAATCATCTTCATCTGCATCACTTCCAATGTCCACATCGCTCGAGCCAAGGTCTTGAAGTCCGGAGATAAAACTATATACCAATTGGCATCCTGTAAAACCCTTCTTTTTCTTGTTGTTGTTTGCATAGGAGTGCTTCGTCCTTGTTTGCTTTTCATCATGGGAAGTAGCACCTGAAAGGTTAGGGCAATCCGTGTGAAAATGTCCTGTCCTACTAGATTCGAAGCATCGTTGAGGTCCGACACTTCCTCTCCTTCTAGTTCTCACATTTTTCAATACTTTTGAGAACTGAGTAGAGATGAGTGCAAGTTCTTCCTCCGGAAACTCTTCAATCTGTTCAAGGGTTAGAGGGGACAACAAAGCAAGTGTTCCACAAGATGAAGATTTGCCGCAGCTAGGCATGTCACGTTGAGAAAGAAATGCAAGAGACTTGTTGGGGTTCTTACGTGAGATTATATCAATTTCATGAGTTTTCAATTTAGAATATAGAACATCTAAAGTGTACTCATGACAGTAGATTCACGAATATATGTGACTTTCATCTCCCAAATTGACATGTCTAATGCACTTAGTAATTGCCTAGCATTCTCAGTATCTGAAAAATTAACACTGACGCTATGCAAGTTGTTGAGAATTTTATTAAAGCGAGCAAAGAGATCGTCGATGGACACATGGTTGCATATCAAAGCGCATGTACTCCTTTTTGAACATGTCTTTCCTTACCTCCTTGATCATGTTGGATCCTTTGTGGTAGTCACGGAGTGCTTTCCACACATCATATGCAGATCAGATAGCAACACGGTAGAAGTCGCTTTGACATAATCTTTGTATGATCAAGTTGCGGGCCTTGTTGTTGTCAACATCTATCATGTTTGTAGCCATGTACTTGATTGCTTGACGGCACATCAAAATGCTTGTACACCTTTTCCCATATTACAAAGCCTTGTGCCTGGATGAAAGCTTCCATACGTGCCTTCCAAACCTGAAAATCAATACCACTAAAGACACAAGGTTTTGCGGAGTATTTCTCCATAATGATTAGTCAAAAACACATGCAAATCACAAATATTAGAGCACCGTGGCTCTAATACAAATTTTAGGATCGAAGAGCACGTGAAAGGCTACCAGAGGGGGGTGAATGGTAGATTACAACTTTTTTAGCGAAAGCAACAAAAACCCCTCGGCAGAAAATTGATCTATTAATGAAATCATGTGTGAGACTAATCTAAACGTGTTCAACTGTGAAAAAAGTGGTAGATATTATAGAGGATCAAGTCACGAAGAGACAAAAACAAGAATCACTAAAATCCGTCGAGCAAAACTCAAGTTACGATTGAAAGATTGAACGAAGGTCAATCTGTTCTTCCCAAGAAAAACCAGATCTGCAACACTGCAATGAAACTCGTGTAAATACAAAACCACAAATCCAATGAACGTGAAATTTTCACAGATGATAGATAATAAAGTTGTGAAGACAACCCAAAAAGAATCACGTTGATTGGATATGTAAAACTTGAGGTATGATAAAATCACCAAAGCAAGGTAGTGTTGTGCCAAAACTCAACGAGAAAGACTTGACGAAAACAAGTCGGACGAAGGCACAAAAGCTCCTTTAGGCTACAAATTTTATTGATCAAAACTCAAAAGGAAAAGCCCCAAATCATACCCATACGAGCTCTACCTTCCCTTTCTTATATAACCAGCCCTTAGGCCAACCCAATCCTAACTAAGACTCAAATCCTACTCATATTCAACCGAAACTTTCCATATCTGCTCAAGACTCTTCTATACACAGATAGAAGCAACCTCAAGACTTCCAAACACTTAGTAAAATAATACTAAGCAAAATTTCCATAGCTTTAAAGAAAGTTCGAATCAATTCAAAGTAAAAGCAGAATGATTGCAATCTAGCTTCGGACCTTATCAAAACTAACTGAACCTTAAGTCGGGGCTTACCAAAGCTAGCAGGACCTAGCACTGGAGGTTACCAAAGCTAGCAGGACCTAGCATTAGAGCTTAGATAAGCTAGTTGAACTGAGCGTCGGAGCTTACTAAAGCTTAGTCGGACCTTGCGAAAACAAGTCGGACCTAGACAAAGAAGTCAGACCTAGCCAAAGTAAGTCGGACCTAGACAAAGCAAGTCGGAGCTTACGTCGGACCTTGCCGGAGCTACCCAAAACAATTCGGACCTATTGTCGGACCTTGCTGGAGCTCGGACCTAGAGTCGGACCTTGTTGAAAAGGGTGTTGGCAAATTCAAAACTTTTATCGATATAGCCAATGTATTCAGCACACATAGGTCTCACAAGTAGGCTCCAAGCATCTCTTGCTCTTCCCGGTCCGCCTCAACATGAAGAACTGACAGGAACACCAGCATAGACGGGTAGACTCCCGCATACATCTCGAGAAGTACGAGAAGATCGCTGCCATCATGAAGGAGTTTGGCAACAGGTGATGAAGCTGGAGCCCGAAGACCTCTAGAAGCGTCACAAGGAAGCAGGACACTAGCGGAATGAACCCAGCATACGCTTACAAAGTGAAGAGTATGATCACTTCAGCCTGCCGATCGAGAGGGAGGGAACCACTATAGATCCAATTCCGCTATTTCTCATCTTCCCACCCAAGCAGCTGCTTCATTGGTCCCACGTCCTCGATGCAGGAAGGAGGCAAGTTCACAGCAATTGGAGCAGATGAAAGTGAGGACTTTGCAGGTGTTGAATGCTCGGGTTCTTAGAGGGAGAAGATGAAGGCTTAAGCGTTGGGGCGAGAATAAGGAAGGGACTGCCTTTGCACACAAATTTTCTTTTTAGTCGCTCCAATGATGCTTCGGCACATCGTGTGGGTGGCCTAGACACGGCACGTGTTGCACAACCTGCTGCACCCATGACAGTGGGGCCCAGGTCCCTTGTCAAAAGGGTTGGCCCGAGCAGTCAGCCACCCGAGAAGATGACTTGGCGGTTCCCATAAAGACGGAGCGGCAGAAGCACAACGGTCGCATCAGGAACCAACCCAGTTAAAGATATTGCAGCAGGCAAAGATCATGTCGCCACAACCCTTCAACCAGGGGTGGACGTGTGTCTACGGTGGCAGAGGCGCGAAACTGCTTTGGCTGGCAAAGAAAAAAATGAAAAGGCAGCACTGAAAACCGGGGTGAGGGTTTCACCCGCGGGCTCGTCGCCTCCCCTGGGGTGGACCCGGGGCCACTATCGGTACCCAGCACACCGGGTACCCCCGTGCACAGGATGGAAACACCTAAGTTCCCTGCCTCCTCGCTGAGGCAGGGTTCGGTGGCGCCATGTGTCCAGCAGGCCCGAACCCCATCCCTCCTTAGGAGCGGGCACTGGTGCTGCCATGTTGACATTGACACGGGGCCCTGCTCTTCTGAAGAGGTAGGCTCCCAGGCTGCCACGTGTCCAGCGGGACGGGACCCTCCTCCTCCATAGGAGTGGGCTCCGGCGATGCCACGTGGCCTGAAGCTCCGAGATGGACTGCCCCGCAGAGGCGGGCTCTGGACCCACCACGTGTCCAGCAGTATCGGACCCCTGACCCTCCTCGGAGTTGGGCTCTGGAGCTACCACGTGACCAGTAGTGTAGGACTCGGCCTCCCCCGTAGAGGCGGGCTCCGTTGTTGCCACGCTGTTGACGATCCTTAAGTGCCATATTTAGACCGTCAATTCACCTCGTAACATGCACAAAAGAGAAACACAATGCAGTGGTAGGGTTAAAAGCTAACCAATTCCACAAGTGTTGGTATTTATTTATATGTAGGTGAATTTAGACCCAAAATACCAAGACATGTAGGGGTAATCCATAAAATTGGGTTTCAACAAATCAAGCGATGCCACGTGTCATCACATGGATCGAAAATGCCCACAAATAGAAGTATCTGAGGCCATCCAATTGTGTAGCACCCATATAAGGAGATGGGACCCACCTGGCGGGGACCTATAGGAAGCACAGCCCCAACGGGGCTGAGACCAGGTCGGCCGACTAGGTCATGGCGCTAATTGCGATCAAACGCCACGTGTTGGCTCCTCCCGGCTTGAAAAGGTCATGGGTGACTGATTCGCACGCATTTTGTGGCGGGAACCAACCCTTCTCCCCCCCTATAAATAGAACCCCACAACTCACTTCAGGCAGACACCAAAAGTTTAGAATGGAATACCACTCCAAAGATTTAGAGTAGTCCTTGATGCTGCCAAGTAGAAGGAGAGTGTGGTGAGAGATTACGAGAAGGAGGCTTGGGCTTGTCAAGTCCCTCTTCTACACTTGTACCTATACAAAGGTGTTATTCAAATCAAGTAAGCTTTTGTGAATTCAATTCAAGTTTGATTCTGAATTCTTAGTAGTTTGCACAAGTGGTTACTTGTGGGTTCATTGCTTTAGTTTATTAGAGGCTCTAGTTGTAGCTTTGTGTTCGAAACAACTAGAGTTGTGATTTAGAATGTAAGCGTGGTGCTTAGGTTAGAAATCACCAGTGACTATCTCGTAGACCCACGGATTGAAGAGGTAGGCAGTAGGTGGTGATAGTCCTATCTGCCCTTTGTAATCCTCCATGTTCGGCTATGCCATGGGCCCTTGGCGACAGTCGCCTAGTGTTGCCAGGGGTAAACATGTGCCCGAAGCAAGCAGCTACTGCCAATTCCATTGAATTAGAATCAATACTTTGAATTTCTCTCTCTTCCTTACCTACCAAACAACTTTGTGTACTTGGGTGGATTAGTTCATAAGATTACACACATGTTCCTCTGATTTGATACCCTTGAAAATACTCTTAAGGGGAAGTGCTACACGACAATTTCCATGCACTTGCGGATTATTATCTGTGATGTAAGAAACGTCAACAAGCATTTCTAGTGTCGTTGTCGGGGAGCGGTTGTGGTAATTTTGGATCTTGTTCACCCTCGTATATATCTATCTATTTATCGTATCTTTCCTTTTCTCACCACCACCACATATATGGAGCAGCCCACCATTCTTTCATATTCTGCCCCAAAGGGTAAGTCCTGTGAGCCACCGCGGTCGGCGGAACCCATTTGTTCTACTAGCTATGAACTTTGCCCTGGCTTTATAGCCATGGTTCGGGAGCAATCCTTCTTAGGAACGAATTGTGAAAACCCTTACCACCATCTACGAGAGTTCGAACAATTGTGTTCATGCCTTCTAATCAAGGGCATGACACAGGAAACTCTAAAATAGAAGTTGTTTCCTTTTTCCCTCAAGGAAAAGCCAAACAATGGTATGACCACAACATTGGGAAGACAAACGAAAATTGGAGAGAATTATGAGACAGATTTTGTCTTGCTTTTTTTTCCAATTGCCCGAATCGTGTCCTTACGAAAGGAAGTATTATGCCTCCAGCAGATGGAGAAAGAATCCATGGGTGTAGCCTGGTTTTCTCTTTTGAGAAGTTCCGACCCAGATTTGTCCATCCCTAATCCATTGCTTTTGCAACACTTCTACATGGGGTTGAACAAAGTGTCTGTCCTGCATCTTGACATTACGGCTGGAGGATCTTTCCTCCATAAGATGCCGAAAGAAGGCAAGGATCTTCTAGACTGAATTCTAGAAAATTCTTCCTTCATTATGGGGCTAAATGAGCCTCCTCGAGAGGAAATAGTGTCAAGATCTAAGGATGGATCCATGGAAAAGGAAGAACCCATCTCTTGCTTATCCCACACCTTGTTGGAGGAATGCTCTTCCGAACCCAAAACCATGAAGGAAGAAGAAATTTAACCTTCGATGTTTCCCTTCTACTTAGAGGAAGAGATATTTAAAGATTTTGGAAATACCTCGAAGTACTGTTGCTATAGGAAACCATCATTGCTATTATCTCTACATGACCCACCTGATGGAGTGTTTGTCCAACAGACGGTCAAGGAGTTAACCACTATTTTAAGTAGGGAACGGACTGCAGAAGTTGAGCTGTCACCCGAAATTCTTCGGATGACCTCACCTTTGGCAACTATTCTATGCTTTATTAGGGGAACACCAATGAAGGTCCTATACAACCCCACTGTTGGAGCAAATCTCATTTCTGATTCTTGTGCTTTTGCTATCCTTGGTGATGTGCCATTAGCACCAACATGTAAATCCTTCCGAGACTCTATCGAAAACATCCTTGAAGGATGCAGGGTTTTGCAACAGGTGTCTGTAAGACACAATGATATTGAGGCAATCCTAGATTTCCATGTGTTCAAAATCCAATATTTTGATATTATGATTGGGATTCATATTGAGAAATTTCTTATGGAAATTCCTTTGGAAGGAAACCTCAATATCAACCTTGGAGGGAGAAAGTTTTCTATTCCTATCCTGCGTTCCAAGAACACATTCGCAGAATCTCTCATCCAAGATGAACCATTAGAGGAGGTTAGAACTCTTCAATTCTTAGCTCCTCCATAAATAGGAGAAGAAGATTTCATCCAAGAGGAGGATGAATTTCAGGAGGCAATTGAATCGCCAAAAGAAGAGTTCTCCCCAAAACCTCCTGTGGAGTTAAAAATTCTACCTCCAGGCTTACATTATGCCTTTCTAAATGGCTATTTGGAAGCCCCTATCATCATAAGCGACAAGCTTTCGCATAATGAGACACTCAAACTCATTGCCATGTTAGAAAAGCATAGAGCTATTTTTGGCTATTCACTCGAGGATCTTAGGGGGATTAGCCCTGCGCTATGCACCCATCGCATTCCCATTGACTCGAGAGTGTTCCCTCAAGGGAACCTCAAATACGATTGAATAATACGATGCGACAAGTTGTCAAGAAGGAAGTCTTGAAACTTCTGCATGTCGGGATTATCTACCCTGTCCTTCAGAGTGAATGGGTAAGCCCAACTCAAGTAGTGCCCAAGAAGGGAGGTATGAAGGTCGTTCAAAATGAGAAGAATTAATTAATTCCTCAACGAACAGTCATGGTTAGAGTATGTGCATAGATTACCAAAAATTTAACAAGGCTACAAGGAAGGATCATTTTCCACTGCCCTTCATCGATGAGATGTTAGAGCGGTTGGAAAACATTACAACTTTTGTTTCCTTGATGGGTATTCAGGTTATCATCTAATCCCAATCCACCCTGACGATCAAAGTAAGACCACATTCACATGTCCCTACGGGACTTATGCCTACCAGCGTATGTCTTTTGGACTGTGCAATGCTCCTGCCTCTTTTCAAAGATGCATGACGTCTATCTTTTCTGACATGATTGAGGAGATCATGGAAGTTTTCATGGACGATTTCTCCGTCTATGGGAAAACATTTGATCATTGTCTGGAAAATTTAGAAGATGTCTTAAAAAGATGCCAAAAAAAGGACCTAGTACTTAATTGGGAAATGTGCCATTTCATGGTCCGTGAAGGCATCGTTCTTGGGCACTTAGTGTCCGAAAGAGGGATAGAGGTGGACAAAGCAAATATTAAAGTCATTTAAAAACTTCCACCTCCTATCAACATTAAGGGAATCTGCAGCTTTTTAGGTCATGCGGGGTTCTATCGGCGGTTGATCAAAGATTTCTCAAAAGTCGCTAGACCCCTCAAGCTCCCTTTGATTTCAATGATGAATGCCATAAATCATTTGAAACACACAAAAAGGCACTCATCTCAGCTCCAATCATTCAACCTCCTGGTTGGACGATGCCATTCGAAATCATGTGTGATGCTAGTGATTTTGCTGTTGGTGCGGTCCTAGGCCAAGCAAAAGATAAAAATCATCATGCAATAGCCTACACTAGAAAAACTCTAACAGGAGCTCAACTCAATTATGCCACAACTGAAAAAGAGCTCTTGGTGGTAGTTTTGCTATCGATAAGTTTAGGTCTTATTTGGTTGGAGCCAAGGTCATAGCTTATACAGACCATGCTGCCATGAAGTATTTGCTCACCAAAAAGGGTGCTAAACCAAGGCTAATTCGTTGGATTCTTCTACTCCAAGAGTTTGACTTATAAATCAAGGATAAGAAGGGAGTAGAGAATTATGTGGCAGATCATCTCTCACGTATGGAAGTCACCCAAACCATGGACATTCCTATCAATGACTTCCTACGAGATGATATGCTTCTCAAGGTCACCGACTCTCACCCTTGGTATGCGGATATCATGAACTTCATGGTCACAGGATACGTACCACCAGGGGAAAACAAAAAGAAACTCATCTATGAGAGTCGTAGACACCATAGGGGTGACCCATACCTCTATCGTGTTTGTGCTAATGGCCTTCTTAGAACATGTGTCCCATCAATTGAAGGCACCAAGATTATTGAGGAATGCCATGCTAGCCCCTATGGTGGCCATTACGGTGTTTATCGTACCCAGTCAAAGATCTGGCAAAGTGGATTCTATTGGCCTTCTATGTATGAAGATACAAAAGAATTCATTCGCAGATGTTGGAAATGCGAAAAGCATGGAGGAATCTCAGGTCACAATGCGATGCCCCTAAAATATAATCTACAAGTGGAATTATTTGATGTGTAGGGTATTGATTTCATGGGACCTTTCCCTAGGTCCTATGATTGCGGGTACATTCTGCTGGCTGTAGATTATGTGTCAAAATAGGTAGAAGCTTTGCCATGCAAAAATTATAATTCCAAGCAAGCTAGGAAAACGTTCCATGAGATCATTTTTCCGCACTTTGGCACTCCCCGTATGGTCATAAGTGATGGAGGGTTTCATTTCACAGATAAGACCTTCTGGAACTTTTTGAGGGAGCTTGGTGTCCAGCATAACATTGCTACCCCATACAACCCACAAACAAGTGGTCAGACAGAAAATATAATAAGCAAATTAAGAATATTCTGCAAAAGACTATCTTGGAAATGGGGACGAGATGGAAGCATAAGCTACCCGACGCATTGTGGGCATATTGTACTTCCTACAAAACTCCCATAGGCATGTGTCCTTTCCAACTTGTCTATGGGAAGACTTGTCATCTTCCTGTAGAGTTGGAACATAGAGCCTATTGGGCCATCAAGCGGTGGAACATGGACCTTCATGAAGCAGGAAAGCATCGATCGAAGCAACTCTCTGAGTTTGAAGAGTGGAGAGATAAGGCGTACCATAGTGCCAAAATCTACAAGGAAAGAACTAAAAGATGGCATGATAAGAGGATTACGCCTAAAGAGTTCAAACATGGAGACAAAGTCCTACTGTTCAACTCTAGGGTTAAACTCTTTGGACATGGGAAGCTCAGAAGTAAATGGGAAGGACCCTTCACTATAGTAGAAACCTCATCCCATGGAGCAATCACACTCCAAGGTGATGATAATCATCTATTTAAAGTGAATGGGCCCGACTCAAATTATTTCTTGAATCCCAAGAGGAGGAAGCGTAAAAGGAAATTGACATGATAAATCTTGTCGATTTTCACGCTGTTTCTTTAAATTATGTCTAAATTCTCCGCGTCCAATTAATCAACCCATCCAATTATTCATCTATGGGGCCCATTAAGGCAACCCACGAAAACTTAGCTTGAGAGGAGCCAGGAAGGGTTCGGTCGAACCCTAGGTTCGGCTGACCTCCCCCTTGTGCCATCAGCTTTCTGTTTTGTCGTGCAGAGTCTCCCGACGTATCCCAACAAGACTCTCGGTGCTATCATGCTTTCCCCGCTTATATATTGACAGTAACAGAGAGAAGAAACTTGCACCATCCAAAAAAAACCCATCTCATGTTCCTCCCATCCAAGTCATGGCCGACAAGAAAATTGTGCCTCATCCCCACTCTAGCTCAGCTTTCAACCTGAGCGGAGACATCATGCCAGCCAATGACAAGTCCCTCCTCACTTTGGAGTCTGTCATGGCATTAGATGTCGTACTTCTAGCCATGATCCCGCCACCAACGACCACTCCGCATGGGCATAGCACCGCGCCTCATGGTGATGCACGATCGCTCTCCCCTCGGAGGATGCCCATGAAGTCGACGACGCCTGCACGTCATCCGACTACGGCTGGCCTTAATTCAGTCAAGACTCATCTTTTTCCTGAAAAAGACGAGTCTCTCCGATTTTTGCAGCCTGGCGAGGAGTTCATGTACACTCTGAAGACCAAGGGCGGTGATGTAGTAGCCACCACTACAAGTCACCTACGCATACCTCGCCTGAGCATGTGGGAGACTGCCTTATTATCCATGGGGTGCGCAAGTCGGAAGGAGGCTATGCAAAAGGATTTTTCAAGCAAATGGATAATTTGGCGATGGAGGAATCGACGGGCTCGTCACCCTCCAAGATTAGGCGTCACCTCTCGCCACCTGCCATCAGAGGGCCACCTGGCCAATTTGAGACAATGACAGGAAATCTCCTCGTGCCCCTAAAGTGGCACAGCTTTCTAAGGAGTTAGCTTCTCTACGTTTGGAGAACAAGAAGCTATCGGACTTAGTGGCTAAAGGGCGCATCGAGAGACAAAACTGAAGGATGAGCTCATAACCCTCAAGGAGGAGATTGATGGTGTTCACTGTGGCATGAGCGCCGAGCTGCGGCACATATGCAGTTCCGTTAGGAAGCCCGACATCTATAATGCTCCATGGTGTAGATGTCCCGACCGCATAGGATACTTACTAGTTTTGTTTAGTTTTATTCCAAAAATTTTATTTCATTAAGTTTAGGTTCAATAATGTAAGCATCCCCATATTTGAGTTCAACAAAAGGAACTTATCGGTTCATCTAACCCGATAAAGTTCCAACCTTAGTTTATTTTGTGTGAATGAAAAATTTAGGGAACAAGTGTGGGGGAGGTGCCCCAAATTCACAAAATCCCGATGTGCAAAACTATTGTTTCATCTCAAAACACGTCGCAACCGATTATACGACTCAACATGTCAAAGCAGAGCAACATAGAGGCAAGAATGGGGCTGGCCGAACCCCCTGGTCGGCCAACCTGGTGTGGGCCCCACACGGCTTCCTTCACTTCACAAATTTGGTTTGGATCTCCTACCCATAAATATGCATGCTACGTTACTTTTTGAGTTGATTTGATATTTAATACTGAATATATGAAGGAAATTCAACTCAACAATTAACATTTAAAACTTGGTAGTCAAAATTTGTTTGAGCTAAAAATTTGAATACTTTATATTTTGATTTATTGCCCTGTTTATGATTCCCACAAGCATAATAGGGAAATATGTCATCTAAGTATTTGACTTGTGTGATATGGTAAATGAGTTATGTAAAAGCCCTAACTTTGTAAACATGTTTCTCATCAGTTATATGAATCCGTTTCAAACATAAGAAATAATTCCTCACATGAATTGATGCCTACATGTGACATGAGAAGGATTCAAATTTTTTTTCTTTAAACTCATGTTCAATTGTAACATGAGAGTATACTTCATCAAATGACTCTCAACTAGGTGGTTAACAATAGTGAAAATTATATAATATATTAAAACAATTTTCACTATTTCATTTCCAATGTACCATAACATTGAATTTTAATCACAATCAAATGACCATGTTCAAACTACACATTGTGGTGTATTTGAATCACCCTATTGGATTCAAATATTCAAAAGAACTTACATTTTAAATTGGGTCATTTTTGGAGCTGGTTTAATATTTATTTCGATGAAATTGTTGAAAAAGGGTTTGAATTCAAATTTAGATTTGAATCTGAAACAAATTTCTCCAATTCAAAATCTGAGAGCACCAGATTGTTCCTCATGTGCAAATTGGCCTCACCACAAAGTTTCAAGATTTAAGGATGTGTTTGCCATTTTAAATCGAATTTCAAAGCTTGCTGCAAGTGTGAGGCTGCATTGTGGGACCCACCAGTCAGCAGCTCTAGAGCTTATCGTCTCTGTTCTTTGACGTATACGGTGCCGACCGCTTGAGGAATTCCTCTGTGATCACAGATCACCACAAGTGGGTGGCCTTTAAATCGAGCTCATCCTCTCCTGTCTAGTGCCCCTGCCACAACTGAGTACTCCTCTCCCTCTCTCCCACCGAAGTTCTGCTCATTTTCATTCCCGTGCGAGTTTTCCGACCGCTGGTACTGCGCGGCCTTTGCCAGCCAACCGGAGGACCCTCTTGCTGCGGTCTCAACTGAGAAGTTGCTCCCCACTCCCTCCTCTATCCTCTGGTTCAATCCATTTTTAATTTCGTTAATGTTTTGGCCGGTATTTTGAAGCCAAACCGGAGCTCGCCGTCGAGGTCGCCGTGCGCCGTCTCTATTCCACAGTGCCAAGCTGCTGCGAGCAGTTTAAACCTTCGACCACAATAATAAAGTGGTGCGCCTGGACACTCTATGCACGAGGGTGAAAGCCGTTCCTAATTTACGTGAGTATCGAGCAAACTATTCAAGTTTTACTCTCGGCCGAAGCCTATGAACTAGCTAAGTTTTCCATTCAATTCGGTTTCCACACTTAATTATTCTTCACGATTGCTAGCAAATAGTTTCCTCGCATCCTAACGCACCCTATCGACCACTTCGTACTAAAGATTATCGAGTAGGGGTGATGAATGTTGAGTTTTCGTCGCCGCCAACAAAAATGCCGCGGTTCACCGTCGAAACCATGGTGGCCGGCCGTATCATGCCATTGCACCCTCCTAGCAGCTTCCTCAAACCCCCAGGAGCATTCCCGATCATTTTACGATGAGTTTGAGCTAAGAAAGTCGGGTTTCCAACATCACCGGAACCCTAGCTCCGCCGCTGCCGTCGCACGCAGAGTTCGGTCCTCCGTGGCCTTCGCCGAACCCACCATCGTGTTCAGTGCACGATTTTAAGGTTAGGAGACCAAAACTAGGCAATGCGGTGGCTGGGAACTTGGTTCTGGGGAGGCTTGCCAGAGCGAGCCGCCGCGGGAACCACGAGCGCCGCCCGCGCGCCGCTGGCCCGAGGAAGTCGAAAGACCGGCAGGGCCCGCATGTCAGCGGTTGTGTTTCTTTATACTCGGATCTGCTGTGGCTGTAGGATTCCGAGAGGCTACATGAGAAAAACCGTGTGCACCCATGTGTTGCTTCGACCAGAGCATGCCACGTCAACTGGTGGGGCCCAGGCGCCATTGGTTTGAATTCAAACTAATTCAAACAATTCCATATTTAGTTCAAAATTAGAAAATCCATAAATCTCTGTAGGATTATCCAAAAATCTTCAAACAAATTTTATTTGAAAGCCCGTGAGCTCTTGTTTCGGTTAGTACCAATTAATGTCCATGAAAATAATTTTTCATTTATGGACAATTATTTTTCTCCAAACATTCCTGGAATTTTCACAGCAAATCCTTCCACTGGAAAAATCCCCAAAATTTTCAGAAACGCTTTTACCATGTTCTTGGCTTCCAAGAAAAGTTTATGACCATTTGACCAGTATAACTACCTCAGAATTCAAATTTATGTCTGCTGTTCCTTAATAAACAGAAACCATTATCAGAAATTGAATCAAAGTTCAAATTCTATATCTCACTCTAGAAAGCTTAGAAAAATGTGAAACAAATTTTCATAGAACCAGTGAGACCCCCTATACCATAGTAACCCACTGGTAGCCATGAAAAAGCAACATATTCAGTGCCAAAATTCAGAGAATCCTTTTACTTGTTGGAATTTTAGAGACAACAAGCTTCCTTGAAAATCTCCAATTTTTGGTCCAGGTCTTCTCTGTAGAACCTAGTGTCCACTATAAAAATCCCAAAGCCAATTAAGATCATTGACTCACTATATCCATAGTTAGAAGTATGAACTATATATGCATTATAATTTCACTAGCATTCATATATGTTCTATATGCATATCATGTAGAGATCGATATTGACAAGGAGTGTCACTTGGAGGAGTAGGCCAGGGTGTCCACTTGAGGTTATTGGTGGAGTCTTCAGAGGAGGACCACTAACAATTGACATTTAATCGAGTCGCAAACTAAGGCAAGCCCCGGTTTGCATTTAAGAGCTTTTCAAAGTTTTCTAGATTTATTCACTTACATCTTCAGTTGATATTGTGCATTATGTATAAGGTGTTTGATATCCAGTTGCATGACCACAAATCACAGTGGTTGGGTGGAATGGTTTACAGTTCGACCTGTAGTAACTGTCATGCTAATGTATAAGGAATCTGATAGAAGTCGAGTAGTTGGAATCTACTCGCAAGTGATGTAGGACTTTTCACACAGGGTAAACATAGAAAGCATTTGAGATATGAACCTGAATTTGAGACCGGGTAGGGGTGGATAGGAAGCGGCGAGCACTACAGGAAAAGCGATCATTTGCGACGGCCGACTTTATTTGCGACGGCCAGCCGTCGCAAATACCTTAAATTGCGACGGCCCGCCTCTGGCCGTCGCAAATAAGGTGGCCGTCGCAAATAATCTCTTATTTGCGACGGCCTTCGGGCCGGCCGTCGCAAATAAGAGCTTATTTGCGACGGCAAACCCTAGGACCGTCGCAAATAACACAGCCGTCGCAAATAAACCCTTATTTGCGACGGCCGGTTAAAAGGCCGTCGCAAATAGGATTTAATTGCGACGGCCGTAAGTCCGGGCCGTCGCAATTAACAAGGCCGTCGCGAATTAAGTCTTATATCGGGAAGCTCCACCCCGACCCTTCATTTTCCTCAACACGCCGCCGCCGCGCCCCCGCCACCGCCGCCGCGCCCCCGCCTCCGCGCCGCGCCCCCGCCGCCGCGCCGCGCTCCCGCCGCCGCGCCCCCGGCTCCGCCGCCGGCCCGCCGCCCTCGGCCCCGCCTCCGCGCCCGCCGCCCTCGGCCCCGCCTCCGCGCCCCCGCCACCGCCGCCGCGCCCCCGGCCCGCCGGCCCCCGCCGCCGCGCCCCCGGCCCGCCGGCCCCCGCCGCCGCGCCCCCGGCCCGCCGGCCCCCCCCCCCGCCGCGCCCCCGGCCCGCCGCGCCCCCGGCTCCACCGCCGCCCCGCCATCGCCGCCGCGCCCCCGCCTCTGCGCCCGCCGCCCTCGGCCCCCACCGGCGTCGCCTCCGCCTCCGGCCCGCCGCGCCACCGGCGTCGCCGCTGCCGGCCCGGACCGCTGCTCCCCCGACCGGACCGCCGCGCCCGATCTTGAGGTCAGTGCTACTCCCCCCTGTTTTAGGGTTTTTTTTTTCAGATGTAGCTAGCAATTTTGTTAAGAGGTAGTAGCAATTAACTATAGTAGCTTAGAATAGCTTGTATAGTTGTTAATATGGATTGTAGCAATTAGCAATTTGAGTGATGCAAATAAGATTGTAAACTAATTAAAAAGGGCCGAATATGGTGCACAAATGGTGCGTTTGCACTATCCCGGGGTCATCGACGGAGTGCCTGCTCTTTCGTGGGAGGACTACGCACGTGTCCATCACCAGGAGCACGGCAACCTTCAGGAGGCCGTATGGGCCGATTTTATGGTAAGTATGTAAAAAAGTTTCTAAGTTACAACTATTAAACTCTTTTAGTGCACATCTCTTCAATATATTCTTTATCGCAGGCAAGATATATTTTAGAGGACCCGGACGACCATCGCATGTTTGAGGATGCGAGGCGAGTGTTTCACTTCAACGCTGCCAAGGCGCTTCGACAAGCTTTGTCGAACGCCCGTGTTCAAATTATTAATGAGCACTTGAAGGCGAACCAGCAGCACGTGTTACACTTCCGGCAGGAGAGCGAGAGGCACCTGACGGAGGAGGAGTACGCGCAGGTACGTGGAGTGTAGTAAGTATTTTTTTCTGATAATGTCCTGGATGGTACTTTTAACGACTTTCAACTATGTGCAGGGCCACGTGAGCTGGTTGCAGGGTCGGAACGATGCATTTCGGGCCCTTTGTCGCTACTGGGCTAGCGACGAGTTTAAAGCTAAGTCCGGGAAGGCTCGAGACTGCAGAGGGGTGGAGGGGAAGAGCAGACACGGGCAAGATAACCACTTGCGTTTAGCTAAACGCATGGTAAGTGTGTGTAACTTATGTTTATATATTAATAATATATTGTTCGTACTAACATGTATTGACAGGAGCGCGAGACGGGGGTGCCGCCCACCCCTGCTGAGGTTTGGAAGAGAGGTCACAGGGACCCTTCTCAGCCGACGGGGTGCAGTCAGGCTGCAGCCGAGCGGTTGGTAAGTTTAGAAACCATTCATATTACATATAACTATATAGATTGTTGAACTTACACGATTTTATTGTTTTGCAGGCTAAGTACGGGGAGGAGGCTAGGAAGATACACGGCCAGGATTTCGATTGGGAACGTCAACCGATCGATCCTCAAGCCGCGTATGCAACCGGTGGTGGAAAAGCACACGGAAGGTGAGTTTGCAAGTCATTTTATCGTTTTCAATTCAAAGTATTCAAGATATTTTAATTTCATATTACTGACTCTCTTTTTTATAGGCTCGCCATATTCGACGGAGTTGTCGACTCGAGGGCGGGTAGACCTGCGAGAGGCAGCTCCACGCAGGCTTCGGGTACGGGAGGTCGCCGCTCGCAGAGGGACATTGAGATGCAGTCCCTCCGAGAAACTGTAGAAGAAAATGAAAGGCGACATGAGGAGGAAAGGAGGGCGATGGAGGCCACGATCCAAACCCAGGCAGCAGCGTTGGCGCAGATGCGGGAAGCAATGGAGGTAACAATCTAAAAATTAAAATTCTTATTAATTCAGCTTAAATGACTTACTAATAGGTAGCATTTAATGTTTGCAATGACAGGCCATCGCTCGGGCGCAGGGTCTGGGAATCCAGCTACCGGTACTACCACCGGTCCTCCCAGGCGATCCTTCTTCAGCGGGTCAGGTAAGTCTCTATGTAATCCTTCTTCTCCAGCGTAATAAGATTGAGATAGATGAAAGAGAGAGATAGTTAGATAGAAGAAAATGATTGAGATAGAAGAAAGAAAGAGATAGAAGAAAGGGAGACAGAAGAAAGAGTGAAAGATAGATAGAGTAGGATGGGAATGAAGAGAGAGTAAGATGTAGATGGAGATAGAGAGAGGGGAAGATAGAGGGAGGGAGATGTAGATGGAGATAGAGGGAGGAAGATAGAGGGAAAAGGATAGCAATAGAGAGATAGAGTGAGCAAGAAAGATAGAGTGAGAGACAAATAGAGAAATGAAAAGAGAGAGGAAGAGAGGGTGATCTAGATGAAGATAGAGGGAGAGGGAGGGAGAGAGATGTTGATGCATATATTCTAACTCTAAGTTTTATTAATTGCAGGGATCCGCGACGGCTGCACAAACGCCGTCGCCTTCGCTACCGCCGCCTGGATTGAGGCGCGACGACGACGACTTCGACTTCGGAGGTGGCTTCGGAGGTTAGATGGGCGAGTGAGCCCTTTTATTTACTTTGTTGATGACGATGTGAGATGTATCGGAATTTGAGTTTGTGATTGTGATGATCTTTGTGTATATATTGTGTATGCTGTGTATGCTGTGTATATTGTGTTGTGAATCTGGCCATCGAGCCGGTTAGAGTTTTCTGTTTTTAAAAAAAAATAAAAAACCTTATTTGCGACGGATTTTTATACAGTACCGTCGCAAATAAGGTACCTAGCCGTCGCAATTAAGCCACTGCTATTTGCGACGGCCAGGCCGTCGCAAGTAAGCTTTAATTGCGACGGCCAGGCCGTCGCAAATAGAGTCGTGGGCCCGGAAGAGGACACGTGGGCCCTGCCCTCTAAACTTATTTGCGACGGCCCAGCCGTCGCAAATAGCAGAACTTAATTGCGACGGCTCGGCCGTCGCAAATAAGCTTTAATTGCGACGGCACGGCCGTCGCAAATAAGGCCGCGGGTCCCACCAGCCCGCAGCAACAACTTGCGACGGCCTCCCCTAGCCGTCGCAAATAAGTTTATTTGCGACGGTGGCCGTCGCAAATAAGCTTATTTGTGACGACATATTTGCGACGGCCGGAGGCCGTCGCAAATAAAGAAAGCCGTCGCAAATAGCTTATTTGCGACGGCATCTGGCTTATTTGCGACGGCTTCGGCCGTCGCAAATCGTCGGGATTCCTGTAGTGGAGACATGGTCTCGGGTGCGTAGCCCTGCCTGTGTCGCTTGAGGACCGTGCCGTATGCGGCACCATTGGGCAAGCTTGAACTGTACCGGTTGCATAATGGGATATGGGCCCAATAAACTGATGTAACTCCATACTGTAGTGTGAGGACTCCTCTGTTGTACTTGAATGGAGATGCGAAGGCACAAAGGTGTAAATCTTCTAGCGGGCAACTTCGACGTGTTCGTGTAGGGGACCTTTTGCTCGGGATGAAGAGGTTTGTCGGCATTGGGGTCTTGGGTGAAAGGTGGCCATGTATGACGCAGGGAGGAGAGCACGTATGTGTCTCCCACGCGGGTGTGCGTGTCGTGTAACCGGGTGTCTACTGATTGTGATCACCGTTCCTCACGGTTATTTGAGTACCACTTGTTCGTCGCTGTCGTGATGTAGTAAACACTGAAGAAGCCAGAAGAATATGATGTATTTAATCATAATTGTTTTGCAACCTTGTGTGGCTTAGAGATAGTACAATTAAAGTACAATTTCCAAACACTTAACCAGTAATAGCAGTATGTGCTTTGGGAATGTCATATCATCGGCAAAGGGTTTGTTGTTTGATTGTGGAGTCTATGATGTGTTGTGTCTGTGGAATGTCATTGCTAATTAAAACATGACTATAAGGATCCACTTGTAAGCGAGTCTACTTATGCTATTTCTTTCCTTTGTTTAGTCTTTACCTTGCATATGTCTAGTGAGATGGGTCAGTCTTGCTGAGCCTTATGCTCACGTTTGCAGTTAACAAGTTTTTGCAGGTTATACTGTTGATGAAGGGCCTAACGACGACGCCTTACCCCCTTTAGGGTTCACGGCTGAGTGGAAGCCCTACACGCCGCCGATATCTATGAGTGCTGCTAGTGTAAAGCTTCTGAGGGCATGGACAGCTTTACTCATGCATAGCTAGTGCTGAGAGCGTAGTATGATGTATAGACTTCTTTTCTACGTTATATATCGTAAAACCTCTGTTGTGTTTATAAATAAAAGACTTGTGTCGTGTTTTATTCTCGTCCTTTTTATGTATGTTGTTGGGTGTCGCATCGCACGACATACCCGATGAGATACGTGGATGTCGGGACCCTAGTCTTAAGGTATTTGGAAGTCTTAAGATTGCTTCTATTTGTGTATAGAAGAGTCTTGAGCAGTTATGAAATGTTTCGATTCGTGAATTGAGTAGGATTGGAGTCCTAGTTAGGTTTGGGTTGGCCTAAGGGCTGGTTATAAAAGCAAGGGAGGCCAAAGCTCGTCGTGGACGACTTTTGGGCTGTTCCTCTTGTGTTCTATTGAATAAAATTCGTTTAAAGGAACTTTTGTGCCTTGTTCGTCCGACTTGTTCCAGACAAGTTTTTTTCTCGTCAAGTTTTCTGCAAAACACTACCTTTCTTCGGTGGTTTTATCATAACTCGAGTTTTACAGATCCGATTGATGTGATTCCTTTCGGGTTGTATTCAAAACTTGATTATCTATCATCTATCACAATTTAATGGTCATTGGATTTGCGGTTTTTGATTTACACGAGTTTCTTTGCAGTATTGCAGATCTGTTTTTCACTTGGTAGAACAAATTGACCTTTGTTTGATCTTTCGATCGTAACTTGAGTTTCTCTTGACGGATTTGAGTGATTCTTGTTGTGACGTCTTCAAAACTTGATTCTCCACAATCTATACTGGCTTTGTCACAATTGAACTGAATGTGGCCTAGAGGGGGGGTGAATAGGCCTTTTGAATTCCCTGCACACTTAATAGAATCGTCAAAACTTGGTTGGCCGGAATAGTCCGGTCGTGTGGGCGGACTTGTCCGGTTTGCCAAAAATATGTGTGTTAATCAAGTGTTATTTGGGAATCTAAATTTCTTTTTGCAGCGGAAATGAGAACAACTGATATTTTTATTTGAGATTAATATAAGAATGCAGGTAAAACTTATAATTGCCTTAGGTTGATGTTTTAGCACTCAAGTGATCTAGTGAACAAAATTTAAATGAAATAAGGCGCAAGACACATGAATTTTTCCCGAGGTTCGATCTCACCACGAGATCTACGTCCTCGTTGAGGAAGCTCACACAGAGTCGGGTCTCCAACCCTTTCCCTCTTCGAGTCACCACGAAGGCCGACTTGATTCCACTATCACGGGTAATCACCAGGTTTGTGGGGCAACCTCACACGTTGAGGGCTCCCAAATACACTCAAAAGTATTACAATGCAGAGTATGAGTGTAGAAAGATCAAACCCCAAGAGCTCGCGATGAAAGAACGACAATCTCCCAATCCCGAATCCAAGTGTTCAATTGATTTCACTCTTTTTGCACTTTAGATGTGTGGGGAGATGTGTTTTGGGCTCTTGGGATGAAGTGGCGGCGCTAGGGTTTGTTCTTTGATCAGTATTCGACGTGTGTGTTAATAGGAAAGTTGTGGACTCTCTATTTATAGGGTTTCCAAAAGGTAGCCGTTGAAAAACCCTAACACCGGACTAGTCCGGTGCAAGTCCGGACTTGTCCGGTCACTGTGCATTTTGAAGTCCAGAAAGTCTGCCGGACTAGTCCGGTCCAAGCTCGGACTAGTCCGGTGTTGTGTGTAGGTGACTCCAGAAAGTTCAACGGACTAGTCCGATCTCCACGAATGGGAGATTCCAGAAAGTTCAACGGACTAGTCCGGTCCATGATCGGACTAGTCCGGTCCCTCAATAGGAGAGACTCCAGAAACATCAATGGACTAGTTCGCTGGATGCACGGACTAGTCCGGTCTCCCAATAAGTGAGATTCCAGAAAGATGAACGGACTAGTCCGGTCCATGATCGGACTAGTCCGATTCTTTGTGAAAGTTAGGTTAATTTTAATCCCTTACCCTCGCGCAAAGTTGTGAGCTCTTGGAGTGTGTCTTTCATACACTCCCTATACATTCGAAATCTAATTTAGTCTTCCAAGCTTCATCAAAGTATCTTTCTTTTAACACCACTTCATTTTTCACCTTTTTGTGTGCACCGAGCTGTTTCACTTGTTTGTCCTGCAATCATCTCAGTGGATTCATTAGGATCTCATATGTTTGTCATCAATTAGCCAAAACCCACAAGGGATATCCTAGATGCACTTACAATCTCCCCCTTTTTGGTGATTGATGACAACCATTTGAGATATCACAATTGAGAATAAAATATTGATTTTAATAAGGTGTGCACATATGAGAATAATGATAAGTCCACAAAAAACTTCTCACATATGCACACACCTTATGGTGGGGTGCCATATGGTGGGGTGATCAATAATGAGCATAGAGATAATCATCCAAGCAACAATAAGCATCACACATAAGAGAAGAAATAGTGCATTACAAGGTTTTAAAAATAAGTACATGTCCTTGATCACAAAAACATAAGGATACCAACTAGAGATGGTCTCAAGCTACTAGTCTCAATCTCTCCCCCTTTGGCATCAAGGCACCAAAAAGGGAAAAATTGAGGGGAATCACTCATCGCCACTCTCGTCTTCAGTCTCGGTCCGGTCCTCATCTTCACCACCATCATCATCATTCGCCGGAGCAGACTCTTCCTCGGAGTCCTCGAAGGCGGGCGGGGATCCCACCGGCTCAATCTCCAGCTTGTCACAGATAGCTTTGATGTTGGCATTGACATATTGTTGATGCTTCTTCTGCCTAACTTCAATCTTGCGACAGCAGGCAAAGATAGAGGTGAGAATTTTGAGCACACCACTGGAGGATTCATGGGCAGGTGCAGAGCTAGGAGGAGCAGCTGAAGATCTTGTGACATTCACATCCCGAGTTTGTTTAGTCCTCCTCTCAGCTTCAGGGGAGGGAGGTGCATCAGGAGCCGAAGGTAGAGTGTACTCGGTGGGCTTTTGCGGCTTCAACCCCGTATGGTGAACATCCTTAACGAACTCAAGTCCAGTCACCTTCTCAATCATGAACATGATGTACGGGGCATACCCGCAGGATCTGTTTGGAGTGATTGAGATGTTCACAATGTCATTGTAGATGTATTCAAAGACATTTAACGGTCTCCTCCCACCAATGACCTTCATTAGGGTCCTCAAAGTTCCTTGAATAGTCCCCGCATATCCATCTTTCGGGGCTATTGTCTTCTCTCAAAATTCTGTTGAGGACCACATAGAAGGGCTTCAAATAATTGATATTGGGAGGGACATAAGGCATCCTTGTGTCATAGAGAAATTTGAGCTCATCCTTCTCCAAGGGTTGCAGATTGTGGATAACAATATCATGATCCAAAGTGTGTTCAAGGTGGAGAATTCTTGCAAACTCATCATAAGTAACACTATACTTGGAACCATGAGTCATCAAAGTAAGACTGTCTCCATCACCACGAGCAAAGTAGAGGGTAGAGTAGAATTGGGTGATGACCTCATTGTTCTAGTCATTCTCAAAGGAAAACAGTTCCTTCAGTCCGTGCCTCTCTAGGGACTCAAACACCTCACGGAAGGAAGGATACTTCTTCGACTGCATGTACCCAATGTTCGCCCATTGACTCTTCACAATGGGATTCTTCATCTTCATGTACACATGCTCGTAGTAGTCGGCATGGAAGTTGCTCCAAAATCTTGGGTCTGAGCATTGCTGAGGTTGAGCATACACATTAACCTGCCTGAAGCTATCGGCAAGCTCCCCCCCTTTTCCGGTGAAATCCTTACTTGAGCGCTGCCTGTTGCGGTGACTTGGGTTCTTCATTTTCAGGGGTCCAATGGGACCACTAGCAAGCCCCTTTCCTTTGTTGAGAGTCCTCTTTGGCCCTGAGGAGCTCTCACCAGCCTTTCCTTGGGCCTTCTTCACAACTACCCTCCTTTTCTTGGGCAAGTTGTCGTCGGAGGGTGGAGAGTGCACATTTACATCATGCCTTTTCTTCATGTACCTCTCCTTGGCTCTCTTCACTTTTTTGCGTTCAACTTCTTCATCAACATGGAAGGAGATGTCATCTGAGCTTGAAGACATCGTGCCTAACAAGGAGTTCAGGATTTAGATGAGAATGAACTAAGAATGATGGAGATGTGAGGATTCAAATGTCAGAGATCGGACTTGTCCGGTTTCAGAGTGCGGACTTGTCCGGTGTACTGGACTAGTCCGTATATGGGAGCCGGACTAGTCCAACCTGGCACAAGAACCCTAACAAGACTAGAATCACAACTTCTATCTAAGGATGCAAAGGAGCATGAAGGTGAAAGAAATACATCTCTGAAGCTAATGTACTTCCTTGGAATCAAGAGAAATAAGCTAGAACTAGAAAAGTTGAGAGTTTGACTTCAGGGAGAAATTTACCGAGATTTGAAGATTCGCGTTGAAGGAGCACGAATCTGTCCGGATGAGTTTGGAGTGGAGTATCAACTCGTCGAGGGGAGGATTTCCCACGGAGAAAGCTTGGATTTTGAGGGCTCAACTCGAACATCACTTTTGGGGGCTAGGGTTTGAGAGGTGAGGGTTCAACTCAAAGTGGAGGGAGGTTTGAAACGGTTTTGGGCCGGCCAGCTGCTTATATACGTGGCCGACCGGACTAGTCCGGTGCCCCTGGAAAACCTAGAAGGAGGGACTGTCCGGACTAGTCTGGTGGCAAACCTGACTAGTCCGGTGTCCCTGGAAAAACTGAGTATTTAGAGATAACTAAAGGTGATCCAAGGACAAGTTTTGCAAATAATCTTGGTGATTATGACCAGAAAGCAATCAACACAAAAGAATGGTCATAAATTCCAAGATTTCTTCATTAAAATTAGTTTTCTTAGAAGAAAAAGAGGTGAGGGGCAGTTTTAGCAATAAAATGTAACATTTGAAGTTTCAACCAGGTGTGCAACGTATCAAGCCACATTTCAAGAGTCAAGAATATTAAGTTCATTCCTAAGTTCACAAAACCTTTTCTCATCCAATGGTTTGGTAAAAATATCTGCAAGTTGTTTTTCAGTTCTAACATGAGAAATAGCAATGTCACCTTTTAATGAATGATGTCTAAGAAAATGATGACAGATATCTATGTGCTTAGTTCTTGAGTGCTCTACCGGGTTGTGTGCAATTTCTATAGCACTTTCATTGTCACATAGAAGTGGGATATGGTTAAGATTGTAGCCGTAGTCCCTAAAGGTTTGTCGCATCCAAAGTAATTGGGCGCAACAGCTACCGGCTGCAATATATTCTGCTTCTGCTGTGGAAAGGGCAATGGAGTTTTGCTTTTTAGATGACCAAGAGACCAGGGACCTACCAAGAAACTAACAAGTCCCTGACGTGCTCTTTCTATCGACTTTGCATCCTGCATAGTCGGCATCGAAATACCCTATCAAGTTAAATTTGGATCCTTTGGGATACCAAAGGCCCAAGTTGGGTGTGTGCACAAGGTACCTTAGGATTCTTTTTACCGCAACTAAGTGACACTCTTTAGGTGCAGCTTGAAACCTTGAACACAAGCAAATACTAAGCATAATATCTAGCCTAGATGCACATAAATAAAGTAAGGAGCCAATCATGGACTGATATACCTTATGGTCCACATTTGGACCATCTTCATTGAGGTCGAGGTGTCCATTAGTGGCCATGGGTGTCTTGATGGGCTTGGCTTTATCCATATTGAATTTCTTGAGAATGTCTTGTGTATATTTGGTTTGGCTTATAAATGTACCTTCTCTTAGTTGCTTCACTTGGAATCCCAAAAAGAACTTTAATTCGCCCATCATTGACATCTCGAATCTATCTGTCATAATTTTGCTAAATTCTTCACAGAAGGATTTGTTAGTGGATCCAAAGATAATGTCATCAACGTAAATTTGACATACAAATAAATGATCATCACAATGTTTAGTGAAAAGTGTATAATTAGCTTTACCAATTTTGAATCCATTCTTAATTAGAAAATCTCTAAGACACTCATACCAAGCTCGAGGAGCTTGTTTGAGGCCATAGAGAGCCTTACGCACTTTGTAGACATGGTTGGGATATTTCTGGTCTTCGAATCCTGGTGGCTGCTCCACATAAACTTCCTCCTTGATTGGGCCGTTTAAGAAGGTGCTCTTGACGCCCATTTGATACAGCTTAAAATTATGGTGAGTAGCACATGCCAATAAAATACGAATGGACTCAAGTCTAGCTACAGGAGCGAAAGTTTCATCGAAGTCCAAACCGTCGACCTGAGAATAACCTTTGGCCACCAATCTTGCCTTATTTCTTGTTACTACCCCATGTTCATCTTGCTTGTTCCGAAAGACCCATTTGGTTCCAACTATGTTCGCCTTTGGTCTCTCCACCAGCTCCCATACTTCATTTCTCTTGAAGTTGTTCAGCTCCTCTTGCATTGCAATCACCCAGTCTGGATCCCTTAAGGCTTCTTCTACCCTGTATGGTTCCAGAAAAGACACAAAAGAATAGGATTCACAGAAATTTGCACTCGAGATCTAGTAGTTACTCCCTTAGCAATATCTCCAATGATATTGTTGACAGGGTGGTCTCTTTGCACGCTCTGGTGTACTCTCGGGTGTGGATCTTGTGCGGTTGCTTGTTCTTCATTATCTTCATGTGCATTGTCACCCCCTAGATCATTGTTTCCATGATTGTCCTGATCTTCTTGATCTTCCTCCTCTTGATCTTGTGCAAGAGCTCCCCCTTGATTATTGCCTCCGTGTTGAGGTTCATCTTGTGCATTTGAGTCGAATGTTTGCTCTTGTGGTAAGATATCACCAAGTCCCATTTTCTTCAGTGCTTCATATGGAGCTTCCTCTTTATCTAGCACACACTTATCAACTTGCTCCACTTGTGAGCCGTTAGATTCATCGAACACTACGTCACGTGCTACTTCAACAAGGTCGGACACCTTGTTGAAGACACGATAGGCGTAGGCATTCGACTCATAACCGAGCAGGAATCCTTCATCGGACTTTGAAGCGAACTTCGAGGCCCTCTATTTCTTGTTCAGAAGAAAACATTTGCAGCCAAAAACTTTAAAATAGGAAACATTAGGCTTTTTACCGGTAAGGAGCTCATATGGAGTTTTCTTCAGTAGTCGATGGAGATACAGTCGATTCGTGGCATGGCAAGCGGTGTTCACCGCTTCTGCCCAAAATTGATCTGATGTCTTGTATTCATCCAACACAGTTCTCGCCATTTCAATTAATGTTCTGTTCTTCCTTTCGGCCACTCCATTTTGTTGAGGGGAGTAGGGTGCCAAGAATTCATGCTTTATCCCTTCTTCATCAAGAAACTCTTCAACTTGGAGGTTCTTGAATTATGTCCCATTGTCACTTCTGATGTTCTTTACGGTTGATGAGAATTCGTTCTGACCTCTTTTCAAGAACTTCTTGAGGATCCCCTGAGTTTCTGATTTATCATACAAGAAAAATACCCAGGTAAATCTTGAAAAATCATCAACAATTACTAAACTGTATTTGTTACCGCTGATGCTGATGTACGAAACTGGACCAAAGAGATCCATGTGGAGAAGTTCCAGCGGTCTTGCGGTAGTCATCACATTCTTGGCGGGGTGTGCTGCTCCGACTTGTTTTCCTGCTTGACAAGCACTGCACAGCCTGTCTTTTTCAAAAACCACATCCTTAAGACCACGGATGTGACCACCTTTTAGAAGTTTCTGCAGATTTCTCATCCCAACATGGGCTAGCCGTCTATGCCACAGCCAGCCCATGTTGGTCTTAGCAACCAAGCAAGTGTTGAGTTCGGCTTTATCTTTGTTGAAGTCAACTAGATAAATCTTGCCCTTCAACATTCCCTTGAATGCAATCGAGCCATCGCTTCTTCTAAAAACAGTCACACCCTCATTAGTGAATAAACGGTTGTAACCTTTGTCGCATAGTTGGGATATTGACAAAAGGTTATAATCTAGAGAATCTACATGTAAAACATTTGATAAGGTATGTTGAGAGGATATTTCAATCTTACCTCTACCAAGGACCTTTCCTTGGCTGTTGTCTCCGAAGTATATGCCTTCACCTGGATCCTTGTTGTACTCGTACTCTACAAACATACCTCTCTCTCCGGTCATGTGATTTGTGCATCCGCTATCAAGTACCCATTTTGTTCCACCGGAGGAGTAAGCCTGCAAAAAGAATTATTCCTTGGTTTTAGGTACCCAAGCTTGCTTGGGTCCTCTCAGGTTAGTCACAAGAGTCTTGGGCACCCACACACAAGTTTTCAAGTTCTTGTGGTGTGGCCCTTTATATTTGGCAATGACTTTTCCATATTTGGCTTTCATAAGAACATAAGAGGCGTTAAATGTATGAGACAATATTTGTGGTTCAGATTCATGGGATTTTTCCTTAACAAAGACAATTCTATTTTTAGCATGATTAGAAGTAGACATGTGTTTGTTCTTATCAAAACCAAGGCCATCTTTGACATTAGGAGGTCTAGTGACCATATATGCACTGCGTGCATATTTGATCTTCTCCTTATCAAAGATGCCGCTTGGAGGGGCATGCATATTATGATAAGTTGAAGTATTAGAAATAATATTCTTCTTACTAGAGCAAGTGCAAGTTCCGATTGTTGTCGAACTCATATCTTTGGAGGAGGAGCTCTTGGAGGATGAGGAGTCACTTTGCTTGAGCGACTCGACTTGCACCTCAAGGATCTTGTTAGCTTTTGACAAGTTAGCAAGTTCTTCCTTGATTGCAATATGTGAGTCTTCTAGCTTTGAGTAAGTTTCCTTACTCAAGGCTAGCTCAACTTCAAGCGACTCGTTCTTCTCTCTTTCAAGCTCGAGAAGCTTTTGAACTTCTTGATATCTCTTCCTTTCACGGATGAGCATATCTTCTTGTCGGTCAAGAAGTTCCTCCTTTTCAATGATTTTGTTCAACAACATTTCCATTTTCTTCAGAGCAATTTTACTTAGTCCTCTAAACATTTTTTCATTATCACTAGAGCTGTCAAAGTCATCAATAGAGGAATTTAGCGTAGGAGGAGTGAGCCGTACCTTTTTCTTGCCTTCCTTAGCCATTAGGCAAGTGTGGTTGTTCATGTCCCATCCTCCCATGTTTGGAAAGAGTGTGGCCTTCATAGTAGGTTTCTTGATTGCGATAGTGGCCATTTCTTCTTCTTCATCGGAGGAGGACACGTCGTTTGAGTCCCACTCCTTGCCAATGTGAGCTTGATGGGTTTGTCTTCTTTTTCTGAAATTTTTCTTTTCTTGAGATCTTGTTTCCTTCTTCTTTTTGTTTTCTTCATAAGGGCAGTCCACCATGAAGTGACCATACTCTCCGCAGTTGTAGCAAGTGCATCGAGCCTTGGATTTTCCTTTATCCTTGCTTTTGCCTTCACTTGAGTTGTTGTCGTGTCTTCTTTTCATCATTCGCTTGAACTTCTTGATAAAGAGTACCATTTCTTCATCATCAAGATCGGTGCTCTCGTCACTTGTATGCCCATCGTCTTGATCTTCACGATCATCTTTGAGTTTGGGTCGGCATGTTGCTTTGAGAGCAACCTCCTTCTTTTTGGAGGAAGTGAGTTCGGCCAAGTCTTTGACGTATTGTGCCTCTTTCTCCATCATTTCGTGGTTTATAATCTTTCCCAACAACTCATCGGGAGTCATTTTGTGAAACCCGGGGCTTTCTCTAATCATTGAGCAAAGTGTGACATTTCTTGGCATGAAGGCTCTAATCATTCTCTTGACTACCTCGTGATCCATCCATTTCTTACTTCCATAGGCACGTATTTTGTTGATGAGTGCCTTCATCCGGTTGTACATGTCTTGAGGTGATTCGCCTTCTTCAATAGCGAATCTCCCCAACTCTCCTTCAAGCATTTTGATTTTTGCTTCACGAACCGATCTATTTTCTTCGTGAGCTGTCTTGAGTGTATCCCAGATTTCCTTTGCACTTTCTAAGCCATCAATCTTGGTGAATTCCTCTCTGCTTAGTGGTGATGTGATCACGGAGACGGCTTGTGCATTTCTGTGAATCTCTTGTTCTTGTTCTGGGGTGAGTTCTTCATCCGTGTCCGGGATATCTATGCCGGTGCAAACAATGTGCCATAGACTAGGATTTAGGGATATTAGATGCATCTTCATGTTGTACTTCCACATTGTATAGTCGCTTCCGTCAAACTGTGGAGGTTTTCCCATAGGAATGGAAAGATAATGGTTGTTGGAATTGAGACGGTTGTAGTTGTAAGGCTGTCGGGAGTAGTCGTGATGACTACTCCCCGTCGTCTTCTCTTCTTCTTTTCCCTTTTGTCCTACCAGTTTCTTTCTCAGAAGTGCCTTTAATTGTCGCACTTCTTCATCATCGTGTGGGCTCTCTTTCAGCACATCAAAAGTTTTAGTTTCTTGTTCCTCCTCATTAATGTTCATCTTCGAGATATCGTTGTTCTTCTCAGAGGCCATTGATCTCTCCGAGATGTGAGTCTCGTTGGTGGAGAACCTCGCTCTGATACCAATTGAATGTGGCCTAGAGGGGGGGTGAATAGGCCTTTTGAATTCCCTGCACACTTAATAGAATCGTCAAAACTTGGTTGGTCGGACTAGTTCGGTCGTGTGGGCGGACTTGTCCGGTGTGCCAAAAATATGTGTGTTGATCAAGTGTTATTTGGGAATCTAAATTTCTTTTAGCAGCGGAAATGAGAACAACTGATATTTTTATTTGAGATTAATATAAGAATGCAGGTAAAACTTATAATTGCCTTAGGTTGATGTTTTAGCACTTAAGTGATCTAGTGAACAAAATTTAAATGAAATAAGGCACAAGACACACGAATTTTTCCCGAGGTTTGATCTCACCACGAGATCTACGTCCTCGTTGAGGAAGCTCACACAGAGCCGGGTCTCCAACCCATTCCCTCTTCAAGTCACCACAAAGGCCGACTTGATTCCACTATCACGGGTAATCACCAGGTTTGTGGGGCAACCTCACACGTTGAGGGCTCCCACGAGAATTACAACGAAAGAAGTGATCAAATACACTCAAAAGTATTACAATGTAGAGTATGAGTGTAGAAAGATCAAACCCCAAGAGCTCGCAATGAAAGAACGACAATCTCTCAATCCCGAATCCAAGTGTTCAATTGATTTCACTCTTTTTGCACTTTAGATGTGTGGGGAGATGTGTTTTGGGCTCTTGGGACGAAGTGGCAGCGCTAGGGTTTGTTCTTTGATTAGTATTCGACGTGTGTGTTAATAGGAAAGCTGTGGACTCTCTATTTATAGGGTTTCCAAAAGGTAGCCATTGAAAAACCCTAACACCGGACTAGTCCGGTGCAAGTCCGAACTTGTCCGGTCATTGTGCATTTTGAAGTCCAAAAAGTCTGCCGCACTAGTCCGGTCCAAGCTCGGACTAGTCCGGTGCTGTATGTAGGTGACTCCAGAAAGTTCAACGGACTAGTTCGCGGACTAGTCCGATCTCCACGAATGGGAGCTTCTAGAAAGTTCAACGGACTAGTCCGGTCCATGATCGGACTAGTCCGGTCCCTCAATATGAGAGACTCCAGAAACATCAACGGACTAGTCCGGTCTCCCAATAAGTGAGATTCCAGAAAGATGAACGGGCTAGTCCAGTCCATGATCGGACTAGTCTGGTGCTTTGTGAAAGTTAGGTTAATTTTAATCCCTTACCCTCGCGCAAAGTTGTGAGCTCTTGGAGTGTATCTTTCATACACTCCCTATACATTCAAAATCTAATTTAGTCCTCCAAGCTTCATCAAAGTATCTTTCTTTGAAAACCACTTCATTTTTCACCTTTTTGTGTGCACCAAGCTGTTTCACTTGTTTGTCCTGCAATCATCTCAGTGGATTCATTAGGATCTCATATGTTTGTCATCAATTAGCCAAAACCCACAAGGGATATCCTATATGCACTTACATGAACAAATCTAGATTAGTCGCACACACACAATTTCTTAACAGATTGATTTTCTACCGAAGGGGTTGGGTTTTAATTGTTTCCACTGCGTAAGATTTTTAAATCTACCATTCGCCCCCCCCCCCCCCCTGGTAGCTTTTCATGTTCTCTTCGATCCTACACAAGGATATCGAATCCAAGGAACGTGTGTGTAATCTTACGAACTAATCCACCCAAGGACACAAAGTTGTTTGGTAGGTAAGGAAGAGAGAGGAATTCAAAGTATCGATTCTAATTCAATGGAATTTGCAGTAGCTGCTTGCTTTGGGCACAGGTTTACCCCTAGCAAAACTAGGTGACTCCCGCCAAGAGCCTATGGCACAGCCAAACATGGGGGATTACAAAGGGCAGATAGGACTATCACCACCTACTGCCTACCTCTTCAATTCGTGGGTATACGAGATATTCACTGGTGATTTCTAACCTAAGCAACACTCTTACGTTCTAAATCACAACTCTAGTTGTTTCGAACACAAATCTACAACTAGAGCCTCTAATAAACTAAAGCAATGAACACACCAGTAACCGCCTGTGCAAACTACTATGAATTCAGAATCAAACTTGAATTGAATTCACAAAAGCTTACTTGATTTGAATAACACCTTTGTAGAAGTACAAGTGTAGAAGAGGGACCTGACAAGCCCAAGCCTCCTTCTCCTAAACTCTCACCACACTCTCCTTCTACTTGGCAGCATCTAGGAATACTCTAAACCTTAGGAGTGGTATTCTATTCTTAACTTTTGTGTGTGTGTGTGTGTGAAGTGAAGTGTGGGGTTCTATTTATAGGGGGGAGAAGGGTCGGTTCCCGCCACAAAATGCGCATGAATCAGTCAACCAAGACCTCTTCAGGCCAAGAGGAGCCAACATGTGGCGTTTGATTGCAATTGGCGCCATGACCTAGTTGGCCGACTAGGGAGGTCAGCCGACCTGGTCTCAGCCCCGTTGGTGTTGTGCTTCCAGGTCCCTGCCAGGTGGCTCCCATCCCCTTATATGGGTTCTACACTATTGGATGGCCTCGGATACTTCTGTTTGTGGGCCATTTGATACATATGATGACACGTCGCATCACTTGATTCGTCGAAACCCAATTTTATGGATCACTCCCTACATGTCTTGGTATTTTGGGTCTAAGTTCACCTGCATATAAATAAACACCAACACTTGTGGAATTGGTTAGCTTTTAACCCTACCACTACGTTGTGTTTCTCTTTTGTGCAAAATATGAGGTGAATTGACGGTCTAAATATGGCACTTAAGGACCATCAAAAAACTCCCGCACACTTAGTCCTTTGCTCGTCCTCGAGTGAAGGCAAGAAAAAGAATTTAAGGTGCTGCCATAAATTTGCTTATAAGTTAGAAAAGGGAATACTAGACATTTCAACTCAAACCTAAATTCATGAATTCCCTTTGTGGAGTGTGGCTACCACATCAATCTTGGGTGTTTGAAGAGTGGAAAAGTTGGGATGTAGTTCTCTTGGATCTTCCTCTGCTGAAATGATCTGACAATTTGCTACATTCGGAAAGTCGGAGGAGCAATTGCCCTTATCTCTCATTTGGAATCTCTCAAGTATCTCAAAGTGTTTTTATCCTCACCTCGCATATTGTGCCAATTTATCCCTCTACTTAATATGGCTATATCTGGAGCTTGGTAGGGATAAATGTGGCACACATTGTAAATCATGTATTACTAAGCCAAAAACTTGGTCCTTTGAGAGACTTATGCAACAAACAAATTAACAAAGGAAATCCTTGTGCACATGAATGGAATGGATACATATGTACTCCATGATTTTCTCTCTTTAAGGGTGAAACATGGCTACTCTCTCTTTTTTTTCTTCTTTTTTTTGAATTTTGTAGCCATGTCTTCTACTCCTTTTTATTTTCTAGAGACATTTTGATGACCGAAATGTATGGAGTTTCTTTATTGTATGGATGAATGGTGGATGCAAATTCTCAATGTGAGAAATTTTGCATGAATAGGGTGTACAAGAATTTCTGCGTCAAAATTTTATGCATGTCACTCAATTAGGTCACGAGTTTGACATAGTTCAATTAAAGGCAATAGTGGCATATGCATCTGGTTTTCAAGACCTTGTATTATATGGCCGTGGTGGGTATGTACATCTTCAATGAGAGAGTCAGGCAAAATTCAAGACTCCAAATTGTGCAAACATCAAAAAAACAATTTCAAGCAAGGAGATATCTCCTCAAGTAACTTGTGGGGACCGGGGTCCCGACATCCACGAATCTCATCGGGTGGTGTCGTGCGATGCGACACCCAACAACATTCATGAAAAGAACGAGAATAAAACATGACAAAGGTCTTTTATTTATAAAGACAGTGGAAGTTTTACCATATATAATGAAGGAAACAAGTCTATATATCATACTACGCTCTCAGCACTAGCTATGCATGAGTAAAATTGTCCATGCCCTCGGATGCTTTACACTAGCAGCCCTCACAGATATCGGCGGCGTGCAGGGCTTCCACTCAGCCGTGAACCCTAAAGGGGTTAAGGCGTCATCGTTAGGCCCTTCATCAACAGTATAACCTGCAAAAACTCGTTAACTGCAAACGTGAGCATAAGGCTCAGCAAGACTGACCCGTCTCACTAGACATATGCAACGTAAAGACTAAACATAGGAAAGAAATAGCATAAGTAGACTTGCCTACAATTGGATCCTTATAGTCATGTTTAAATTAGCAATGACATTCCTTGGGCACGACATATCGTAGACTCCACAATCAAACAACAAACGCTTTGCCGATGATATGACATACCCAAAGCACATACTGCTATTACTGGTTAAGTGTTTGGAAACTGTACTTTAATTGTACTATCTCTAAGCCACACAAGGTTGCAAAACAATTATGATTCAATACATCATATTCTTCTGGCTTCTTCAATGTTTACTACATCACAACAGCGACGAACAAGTGGTACTCAAATAACCGTGAGGGACAGTGATTGCAATCAGTAGACAACCGGTTACATGACACGCACACCCGTGTGGGAGACACATACGTGCTCTCCTCCCCGCGTCATACGTGGTCACCTTTCACCCAAGACCCCAATGCCGAGAAACCTCTTCATCCCGAGCAAAAGGTCCCCTACACGGACACATCGAAGTTGCCCGCTAGAAGATTTACACATTTGTGCCTTTGCATCTCCAGTCGAGGACAATAGAGGAGTCTCCACACTACAGTCTGGAGTTACATCAGTTTATTGGGCCCATATCCCATTATGCAACCGGTACAGTTCAAGCTTGCCCAATGGTGCCGCATATGGCATGGTCCTCAAGCGACACAGGCAGGGCTACGCACCTGAGACCACATCTCGCCGCTTCCTATCCACCCTGCCCAGTGTCAAATTCAGGTTCATATCTCAAATTCTTGCTATGTTTACCCTGTGTGAAAAGTCCTACATCACTTGCGAGTAGATTCCAACTACTCGACTTCTATCGGATTTCCTATACATTAGCATGGCAGTTACTACAGGTCGAACTGTAAACCGTTCCAACCAACCCCTGGGATTTGTGGGCATGCAAGTGGATATCAAACACCTTATATGTAATGCACAATATCAACTAAAGACGTAAGTGAATAAAACTGGAAAACTTTGAAAAGATCTTAAATGCAAACCGGGGCTTGCCTTAGTTTGCGACATGATTAAATGTCAATTGTTAGTGGTCCTCCTCTGAAAACTCCACCAAGGACTTCAAGTGGACACCCTGGCCTACTCCTTCAAGCGACACTCCTCGTCAATATCGATCTCTACATGACGTGTATATAGAACATATATGAATGCTAGTGAAATTATAATGCATATATAGTTCATAGCTTCTAACTATGGTTATCGTGAGTGAATGATCTCAATTGGCTTTGGGATTTTTACAGTGGACACTACGTTATACAACGAATATCTGAACCAAAAATTGGAGATGTTCAAGGAAGCTTGTTGTCTCTAAATTCCAACAATTAAAAGGATTCTCTGAATTTTGGCACTGAATCTATTGCTTTGTCATGGCTACCAGTGGGTGATTATGGTAGAGGGGGTCTCACTGGTTCCAGGAAAATTTGTTTCACATTTTTCTATGCTTTCTAGAGTGAGATATAGAATTTATAAGTTTGATTCAATTTCTGATAATGGTTTCTGTTTATTAAGGAACAGCAGATATAAATTTGAATTCTGAGGAAGTTATACTGGTCAAATAGTCATAAACCTTTTCCTGGAATACAATAACACGGTAAAAGAGTTTCTGGAAGTTTTGGGGATTTTTCCAGTGGAACGATTTGCTTTGAAAATTCCAGGAATGTTTGGAGAAAAATAATTTTCCATAAATGGAAAATAATTTTCATGGACATTAATTGGATCTAACAGAAACTAGAGCTCAAGGGATTTCAAACCAAATTTGTTTGAAGATTTTTGGATACTTCTACAGAGAGTTATGGATTTTCTAATTTTGATCTAAATCTGGAAATGTTTGAATTAGTTTGAATTCAAATCGCCTGGGCCCCACCAATTGATGTGGCATGCTCTGGTCGAAGCAATACACGGGTGCACACGGTTTTCCAACGTAACTACATGGAATCCCGGAGCCACAGCAGATCCGCGTATAAAGAAACACAGCCGCTGACAGGCGGGACCCGCCGGGCCTTCGTCTTCCTCGGGCTGGCGGCGAGCGGGCGGCACTCATGCTTTCCGCGGCGGCGCGCTCTGGCAAGCTCGCCAGAACCGAGTTCCTGGCCACCGCAGTGCCTAGTTTTGGTCTCCTAACCTTAAAATCATGCGCTGAACACGATGGTGGGGTCGGTGAAGGCCACGGAGGACCGAAACTCTGTGTGCGACGGCGGCGGCGGAGCTAGGGTTCCGGTCATGTCGGAAACCCAACTTTCTTAGCTCAAACTCATCAGCGAATGATCGGGAACGCTCCTGGGGGTTTGAGGAAGCTGCTAGGAGGGTGCAAATGGCATGATACGGCCGGCCACCACGGTTTCGATGGTGAACCACGGCATTTTTATTGGCGGCAACGAAAACTCGACATTCATCACCCCTACTCGATAATATTTAGTACGAAGTGGTTGAGAAGGTGTGCTAGGATGTGAGGAAACTATTTGCTAGCAATCGTGAAGAATAATTAAGTGTGGAAGCCGAATTGAATGGAAAACTTAGCTAGTTCATAGGCTTCAGTCGAGAGTAAAACTTGAATAGTTTGCTCGATACTCACGTAAGTTAGGAACGACTTGCACCCTCGTGCAGAGAGTGTCCAGGCGCACCACTTTGCTGTTGTGGTTGAAGGATGAAACTGCTCGCAGCAGCTTGGCACTGTGGAACAGAGACGGCGCACGGCGACCTCGACGGCGAGCTCCGGTTCGGCTTCAAAATACCGGCCAAAACATTAATAAAATGACAAACGGATTGAACCAGAGGATAGAGGAGGGAGTGGGGAGCAACTTCTCAGTTGATACCACGGCAAGAGGGTCCTCCTGTTGGCCGGCAAAGGCCGCGCAGTACCAGCGGTCAGAAAACTTGCGCGGGAATGAAAATGAGCAGAACTTCGGCTGGAGAGAGAGTACTCGGTTGTGGCAGGTGCACTAGAGAGAAGAGGATGAGCTCGATTTAAAGGCCACCCACCTGCGGTGAGCTGTGATCACGGAGGAATTCCTCAAGCGGTCGGCGCCGTATACGTCAAAGAACAGAGACGATAAGCTCTAGAGCTGCTGACTGGTAGGTCCCACAATGCAGCCTCACACTTGCAGCAAGCTTTGAAATTCGATTTAAAATAGCAAACACATTCCTTAAATGTTGAAACTTTTTGGTGAGGCCAAGTTTCACATGAGGAACAATCTGGAGCTCTCAGATTTCGAATTGGAGAAATTTGTTTCAGATTCAAATCCAAATTTGAATTCAAACCCTTTTTCAATGATTTCATCGAAATAAATATTAAACCAGCTCCAAAAATTACCCAATTTAAATGTAAGTTATTTTGAATATATGAATCCAATTGGGTGATTCAAATACACCAGAATGTGTAGTTTGAACATGGTCATTTGAATGTGATTAAAATTCAATGTTATGGTACATTGGAAATTAAATAGTGAAAATTGTTTTAATATATAACATAATTTTCACTATTGTTAACCACCTAGTTGAGAGTCATTTGATGCAGTATACTCTCATGTTACAATTGAACATGAGTTTAAAGAAAAAAATTTGAATCCTTCTCATCTCACATGTAGGCATCAATTCATGTGAGGAATTATTTCTTATGTTTGAAACAGATTCATATAACTGATTAGAAACATGTTTACAAAGTTAGGGCTTTTACAATCCCCCCCTTAAAAGAATCTCGTTCCGAGATTACAAGAGAAATAATTAGGAAGGAGATCTACTAAAGATATGCCGTTAACAATTCCGGATAGTTTGATCTAAGAAAATCCTCGCTTTCCCAAGTCGCTTCATCAGCGGTATGGTTATCCCACAAGACTTGTAAAAGTTTAACGTCCGACTTCTTGTGGTGCGAGTCTTCTCATCAATGATCTTGACCGGATGCTCAGAATAAGTGAGATCAGGTTGTAGAGCTTCAAGATCTTTTGTGCGGACTTCAGTTGATGTTTTGAGACACTTCCGCAACTGAGAGATGTGGAATACATTGTGGATTCCAGAGAGAGACACCAGTAACTCCAATCGATAGGCCACAGGTCCGCATTTTTTAATCACCGCGAATGGCCCAATGAAACGTGGAGCTAGCTTCCCTTTTACTCTGAAGCGATGAATCCCTTTCATCGGAGATACCCGAAGGTAAACATGATCCCCGATGTCAAAGTGAAGAGGTCGACGTCATTTATCTGCATAGCTCTTCTGTCGAGATTGAGCATCCTTGAGATTGGCTTGGATCACTCGCACTCGTTCTTCAGCTTCGTTGACAAGATCAATACCATATATCACTCTTTCACCAGAATCACACCAATTCAATGGTGTGCGGCACTTCCTACCATAGAGAGCTTCATATGGCGCATCTGGATACTAGCTTGATAGCCATTGTTGTATGAGAACTCCGCCAATGTTAAGTGATAATCCCAGTTCTTGCCATGGTGGATGGCACAAGCTCGTAGCATGTCCTCAAGGACTTGATTCACCCGTTTAGTCTGACCATCAGTCTATGGATGATAAGCAGAGCTTAGAATCAACTTGGAACCCAATGATGCATGGAGCTGCTCCCAAAATAAAGCAACAAACAAAGCTCCACGATATGAAATGATAGTGTGAGGCACTCCATGTAAGCACCTGATACTTGTGATATACAACTTTGCATACTTGGGAGCACGATAGTTGGTGTTGACAGGGATAAAATAAGCTGACTTGGTCAATCGATCAACTATCACCCAAATCGAATCATGCTTATGGAAACTGAGAGGTAACCCTACAATGAAATCCATGCTGATGTCTTCCCACTTCCATGTCGGTATGTTCAAGGGTTGCAACTGTCCGGCTTGCCTCAAATGGTCGGCTTTCACTCGCCGACATGTATCACACTCAAATATATACTTCACTATCTCTCGCTTCATCTGGGACCACCAGAATTTCTTCTTCAGATCTTGGTACATCTTGTTGCTACCCGCATGAATAGAGTACTTGGATAAGTGAGCTTCATCCAAGATCTTCTTTCGAAGTTCCATGTCATGGTGTACGACTATACAGTCTTTAAACCAAATAGTACCATATCATAACATCGAAAGCATTTCATCTCACCCTCCTTCATTCTCCTTTCGATGTGCGACATCCATATGTCTTTCTTCTAAACCTCTACAATCTCTTCCCGGATGGTAGGAATGAGGGCAAGATTATAGAGCGCTCAATATGGAACCAAGTATAAACTCGGCTCATCCTCTTCCATTGAAGTGATCGACAGATGATTGACATGAGACTTGTGGCTCAACGCATCTGCAACCACATTTGCTTTGCCAGGATGGTAGTGGATCTCAATCTCATAGTCTTTGATTAACTCCAACCATCTTCATTGTTGCATATTCAAGTCCTTCTGGGTGAACATGTATTTTAAACTCTTGTGGTCCGTGTAGAGATGCCCTAGGTTTCCCAAAATATAGTGCCTCCGCATCTTCAACGCAAGCACCACAACAGGGAGCTCAAGATCATGAGTCGGATAATGTTGTTCATGGTTCCGAAGTTGTCGTGATCCATAAGCGATCACCCTTCTATCTTGCATCAATACACAACCCAAACCAATCCCAGATGCATCACAATAAACGTCAAATGGTTTGGTTGTGTCCAGTTGAGCCAACACTAGTGGTGTTGTGAGGTGTTTCACCAAGGCTTGAAATGCTTCTTCACATTATTTAGTCCATACATACTTCATTCACTTCTTCAGTAGTTCCATCATTGGTTTAGCTATCTTTGAGAAACTCGGAATGAACCTCCGATAATAGCCATCCAAGCCAAGGAAACTACAAACTTCATGTATGGACTTGGGAGATTTCCACTTCAGGACATGTACAATTTTGCTTGGATCAACTTCAATACCATCAACCGAGATGATGTGCCCTAGAAATGGCACTTGGCTGATCCAAAACTCACACTTGCTGAACTTTGCATACAGTTTGTGTTCCCTTAACCGTTGCAGCACAATATGCAAGTGTTTAGCATGTTCTTCTTTAGATTTAGAATACACAAGAATGTCATCGATGAATACCACGACAAAATTGTCCAACTCCGGCATAAACACCGAATTCATGAGATACATGAAGTGAGCATGTGCATTGGTCAACCCAAAGGACATGATGAGATACTCATACAGCCCATACCTCGTCGAGAATGCGGTTTTTGGAATGTCCTCAGGTAGAATCTTAATTTGATGATAACCCGAATGAAGGTCCATCTTCGAGAATACCTTAGCACCCAATAGTTGATCGAATAACATATCAATGTGTGGTAGTGAATACTTGTTCTTGATGGTGGTAGCATTCAGTGGACGATAGTCCACACACAACCTCAAAGTCTCATCCTTCTTCTTAACAAACAACGCGGAACGGCCCCAAGGGGATGAACTTGGGCGAATAAAATCCTTGCTCAATATGTCATTAAGCTAATCCTTTAATTCCGCAAGTTCCTTCGGTGCCATTCTATACGGCTTCCTCGAGATTGGCATGGTTCCTGGCAAATTCAATCTTGAACTCGACGTCACGTTCTGATGGCATGTCGGGAAGGTCGTCAGGAAACACGTCAGGATATTCACACACCACTGGGATATCCTCAAGCTTCTTGGCACTTGTGTGATGCACCGCTGAGACTCTTGGTGTGGTATCCAAAAGATTTAAAGTGTTGCAACCATGGAATTGAGAATTCAGTTGGACAGTCTGCGAGCAGATATCAAAGATAGCTCCATGATGTGTCATCCATGACATCCCTAAGATGAGGTCAATCTGCTGACCTTCCAAGATAATGAGGTTCACCGGATAGATACTTCCACCCATGCACAGAGGTGCTCGAGAAACAACCTCATTAGCTAAAATATTGCCTTCAGGTGAACTGATATGAAAAGGATGTGAGACAGTCACAATTGGCAGTTGATGTTTCACCACAAAATACATGCTCACAACGTTATGAGTAGCTCCAGAGTCAAACCGAACGACTACTGGTTGATCTTGTAATGTAAACATGCCTGCTTGAAAGTTCATCTAGGCATACCTTATGGGCTTTGTTTGATTTATGACAAACAAATAAGATCCTAACCATATTATTGAGATGAGCACAGGTTTTAATGAAAGAATGAAGAAAGTGCCAAAAAGAAAGGAGAATGGGGATCAATTCGGAAAAGAGCTCAAGAGCTGAATGGAATACATCATTGTGTAGGGAGTGTGTTGGTGTGACACATCCCAAGAGCTCTAACATAAAAAAATCCCCACACACTTCACTTTTCACAGGAAAAACGGACTAGTCCGATACACACCGGACTAGTCCCATATCTTCTCTGGACAGGTTCGGACAAGTCCAGCCAATGCGGACTTGTGTGCACCGGACTAGTCCAAAAAAGTTCGGACTAGTTTGATAATGCCTCTGACTAAAATCGGACAAGTCCTCCAATTGCGGACTTGTCCTATATTCACTAAGGGCATCACCACACCGGACAAGTCCGATGTTACCACGGACAAGTCCGAAAACCTTTCTGACTAAAATCGGACAAGTCCGCTCCTAGCCGGACAAGTCCGATATTTTTGGACACTTAGGGTTTCCTGCACGCCGCACACCAGACTAGTCCGGACTCCACCACGGACTAGTCCGGACCCTCGAAACCCTAACGGTAACTTTTGAAAACCCTAATATAAATAGATGTGCACGGCCCTACTATCAACTCTCTCGACCCCCTGCACCGTCACACCTTCCAAGAGCCTAGAAGACACATCTCTCCACGCAATCCAAGGCAAGAAAGATCAATCCCTTAAGGATTCACTTTCGATCATAGGAGAGACAAGATTACACACGTTTGAGCTCTTGGGTTTGATCTCTAACACACTCTTGTTGTTTCATTGTTGATCTTACGAGTGTGTTCTTGGTGGTGTTTGAATTGTAATCTTGGGGAGCCCTCAACTTGTGAGAAGGACCCTTGAACTTGGTGATTTGCCCCCTTTGTGATAGTGTAAGAAGAATTGGCCTTTGTGGAGATTCGACAAGGTTAGGGTCAGCGAAGACCCGGTCCTTTCGTGGGCTCCTCAACATGGATGTAGGTTGCCTCTGTGGGAACCGAACCGCGGGATAAAATCATTTGTCAAACTTGTTCTTAATTTTCATATTGTATTCTAGGGTTTTGTCAATCTTGCATAACCTACTTTAAAACTTTGAAACAAGAATTGGTTTGCATAATATTTTCATATTGTATTCTAGGGTCCCATTGACTGATATTGGTGCTACACTGTTGGATGGCCTCGGATACTTCTGTTTGTGGGCCATTTGATCCATGTGGTGCCACGTGTCATCGCCTGATTGGCTGGGATGATATTTTATAGGATTGTTCCCCATACTTTTCCTCAATTCTTGTATAAATATCTGCATACACATATTTCTCCAAGTACAATTGGAAATAGGTCAAGTATAAAGTTGATGTGTGCAAGAAATGAGCAATCCTTCACATAATTGAGTTATATTGACGGCTAAAATTGGTATATAACAAGCATCAACAAACTCCCCCAAACTTATCCTTTGCTCGTCCCGAGTAAAGTCAAGACTTTAGGTTGATGATCAGGAGTTGCTACAATGTTCTACCTTTCGAAAGTACCAAGTGCACAACAAAATACTCTACCTAGTATTGCAAAAAGTGGTTATGGTACTTCACCCTTCTTAAGCCATTATGGGAGTTATGCCTTCTCCTATTCATGGGTAATTGAAAGATAGAATAGCAAATGGAGCAAGCATAGCCTAGATATCAAGTTCACTTAAATTCTGGAGAGATTCAAATTAGATTATAAGTACCTCAATTGATTCTCTCAATCACTCCTTTGTGTATAGTGGAAATATGTCCTCACCAAGGCATTATGCCTATACTATTCCTACTCTTTGAATATGGCTTGTATGTGGAGCTTGGTAGGGAAAGTAATTAGGCATATTTGCAACACATAATATTGCTAAGTCAAAAGGGCAAGCCTTAGGAGCAATCAATTCAAACTTTTGAATCAAGACTTGTGCATGTGTGATGGAATGGAGGTGGATGTGGAAACATTGAGATGACTCCTTTTGATGTGGACCCTCTTAATTGCAAGGATGAAACATGGCTACCCTTTTTTTATGCTTATGGAGTAAGCATATTTTTTTTCTTCTTTTTTTTCTCATGCTTATGATATAAGCATGCATTTTCTTTTTCTTTTTCTTGTAGCCATGTCTTCTACTCCTTTTTATGCAATAATTGAAGAGAGTGCTAACTATGAATAGCATGGAGTTTCTATTTTTATTGTGGAATGGTGGATGTTATGGAATTTTGCTTCCTTCTTGTGTAGAAGTATAGCATGTGCAAGTGAAGTCTTGAATTCAAAAAGAATTGAATGATTTCTCACATAGGTCTATACTAGTTTGACTAGGCTCAATGTGAAAGCAAATAGCATATGCATAAGGTTTTGTCTATGTATGAACATCATATGGCTTTGGTAGGTATTTCCAATCAATTGAAGGAAACTTAAATCTTTTTAGAATTTCTCTAGAAATCTAAGTTTCACTTTCAAAATAGAAATAGCAGCCCTATTACTAATTCAAATCTCCCAACAACCTAGAAGTAGATTAAGCTTTTGCTACCCACAATTTCTAAATCAAGGCAAAGTTAATTTTAGCCAATTTGAGCAATATTCGTAGAGTAGCAAGTTGTAAACTAGGGACTTAGGAAAAATAAAACAGAGCAACTATTCATCATTTCATCCATGTGAATTTTAAATCATTCTTACCGCACATCTTTATTTGATAAGCAAAGCAAATCTAAGTTCCTATTTTTATGTTTTTTTAGATGCATGGTGGATGGTGGATGAATGGAAAGTAAATATGCAATGGATGATTTGAAATAAAAATGCAGTGGGTGTGATACAAGTTACCTGAAGTGGGGGTCCTCCCCCAAGCTTATTCTTGATCAAGGTCCGTGATAGGGGTTGAAACCCTAACGACAGAGGTAGGCCATGAGTTGGCCTATCCTTGTTGCAGCGTGGATTGGACAATGGAGGGTTGAGTGTTGATTGTTGTGTTGCCTCCCATGGACACCATGAGTGTGGTTGAATAGAGTGTTTTCGATGTTGATCGTCCGCACATGAGGGTCTCCATGTGTTGGGTGTGATTTGTCATTCCTTGGCTTCTAGCCACATAGGAACAACCAATGATGGTGGCAAATCCCTTGAGCTTGAATGAGTGCTTAGAATAGTTGAGAGCACAATGCTCTCACCCATTCGTGGCAACCCATTGGTTGCTCATGGAGGGTTCCCATTTCAAATCTCTAGCCTCGTATAGTTATGATTGACCTTCGGGCATAATTTCCGATAGGTAGCAACCATCCTCATTTACTCCTTGGCCAAGAGATGTTGAAATGGGATCCTCTAGGGATCCCAACAATCAGCTTCTTGAATGTATGCATAGTAATATTACTCCTACAAACTTCCTCTCTTGAATAGAGAGGGATGGTTAGCTCCTGATACTTGTACAAATGAACGTTCGGGTAGGTAACCGAACTTTCATTTGTACATACGGGGAAGAACAAAATCAAGGATGCATTGGTTCCAATGTCAAGTGTATCCATGATCAATGTGTTATTCATTGATAGGAGTGGAGCTTTATGGATAATTCATGTTGCATATTTTCTAAAGCTCCTACTCATAGCAATGCATGTGATAGAAATATACTATATGGATCCCTACATATTTTAAAGTTTCTAACCATCTTAGCTTTCAAGAGCAAGTTTTATCATTTAGACCATGACAAACAAGATTCTCAATTTTATCCTCGTGAACTTCACTAGGAATTTAAAATTTAGTGGCTCCTCCAAAAAATGCAATTCAATTTTAGAGCAAGGATATTACTTATTCCTAGGAGTTTGAAATCTAGTGACACCATCTATGCATGAAGCTCAATTAAAATTATGGCTGTCACTATGCCCAAGTTTCTATATGCCAATTCACCAATTAAGTCATGCCCAAAAGTCTTATTTTCTAAACCTAGACAAAAATGACTAAGTCTACAAAACAATGCTTAAAGTACTCTAGGTACTTGTTTTAGATTTTTCCAAGTAAGGTGGGATTTCCTTTTGGAGATCCAAAAGTCAATACCCACACTTACTCTTGTGAGGATGCATGAGAACTAAATGATGAGGAAGTGTCAACCTTCCTCACAAATGCAAGAAAATACATTCAATTCTATGGCAAACCAAACAATGAAAAATTCTAAAATCATACCTCATTTGAAGAGCAGTTGGTGACAAAGGTCTTTGTGTGAGAAACTCACAACATTGATTTTCGACGTAGGCTTGATGTTTTATGTCAAATGCCAAGTTGAGATTGGATTTGGCAATGGATTTGATTCTGGCTCCTCCATTGGGTCATCATCTTGAACATTTCTCTTCCTCAAACTCAAAATCAGTTTGAAGGAGAGAAGTGTTCTCAAATCCTCCAAATGGTGACTTGAGCTTGATGAAACCTTCCACTTTCTTGCCATACCACCTCTTCACAATTTTGACCTAGCTGCACTTTAATCAAGAACACACAAAACAACTCAAAAACTGGTTACGTTAGCCAAAAGCAAATTGAAACCAATTTTCAAATTGTCTTGCCCAGCTTGAAATAACTTGTAAATGCAATGAGGGTCACAGCAAATCTTTTTGGTTTGAACTAGGAAGATAAATTCAAGTGGTCATGCACGTAGTTCATATCCAATTAAATTTCTCCCCTAATTCAAATTTTTAGTTTTATGATGGTTGGAAATTTTACTTTACAACATGCAAGTGTGGAATTTCAAACATGCAAATGCAAGGGTTGATGCAATTTGGAAAACAAATATGAGATAACTACCAATTAATCTATTGGCAAGGACTCACCAAATTCTTGAAGTCCGGTGAGTGATAACTACCAATTAACCTATTGGCGAGGACTCACCGAATTTTTGAAGTCCAATGAGTAGGACTTACCTCCGTTCTATTCCGCGCGATGATTTGTTGTCCAATCCCGGAGTTGAATATGTGGACGATTTCTTCTGTTTTGACATGCCAAACTCATTTGGCTGTCATTTGGACATGTGGGCCACATAGTGGCCCTAGCCTCTCCCCGTTGTATTTATATAGACATGTTGTTGTAACGACGAGTTCTCCCTCTTGAATGTATTCCTTCATGAGCATGGTGAGGCTTTGTCCTTCTTAGGGGTGCCATTCTGACCATATTGATATTCCATTGAATCAACCCATACCTTGATCATAGATCAAAGGCTTCCTTGGGCATGATGACATGTGGACTCCACAATCAAATAAGAAACGCTTCATCCACAATGTCACTTGCCCTAGGTTGAATGGGTTTGTTCGAAGTGTGGGAATCCCAACAAGTGATGTGGGATATCTTGGACTTTGAATGCTCCTAAAGTTCTTGTCCTTGCCCAAGATCTTCATGTGAATGTTGTCTTGATTTCTGCTTGGCCAATATATTTCAAGGTAGGCTAGTTGAACTTAAAACCTTGGAAATCCATAGCCTCCTTGAATACAAGGGTGATGTTAATTCCACCCTTGACCTCCTTGTAAATGGTAGCCATTGGAGTTGTTGTTTGAAAAAGGTCCTCATGGGTCTTAGGGAAATAATTCCCACGCGTCCCATGATGACATGGATTTTCACATATCATGTGAATATCCACGACTTGGATTATCCAGACAAATCTCCAACGACTTGGATATTCATGAGACTTCAATGGGAGGTGTAGTTCCATAACTAGCATATCCACCTTGTGAAGTGGTGTGCATGACAAGCTATGGGAACTCGAGCATTCTTCAATCCACCCCTTGAGTGGAGACCTTCTTCTCATCCATGATGAATGAGAATAGGACTCCTTCAGCTCCAGCATGAATGTGGTCATGGATTGGTGGAGCCAACCCATGACATGAGTGTTGGATGAAGAGCTAACTATCCACCCCATGGTGGAGGCAAACCAAGAAGAACTTCTTGGAGCCTTCCCCAAGCTTGGGTATGGATGAATTTGGCTCCCACTGAAAGCTAAAATTCTCCCGCAACAGGAAATGGTGTTGCATAGCAGACATTTGTTGAGGTACGCTTTGAATCATCTTGCAGTTTAGCACCTGCGTCCTCGTTGGCCGTCCCATACAATGGGTTGGCCAACACTACCCTATTTTCACACGAAGGAGAAAACAAACAAGGGTAATCCTGTCTAATAACTATCAGTACCTATAGCTTAATCACAAGTGATAGCTATCCTTCACATCCTTTGCCTTCCCTGGCAACGGCGCCAGAAATGCTTGTTGACGGCTTCTAAGATATACTAACAAATCATCCCCGGCAACGGCGCCAGAAATGCTTGTTGGTATTTCTTAACACCACATATCATCTCTGGTAAAGTGACAAGATCCGCAAGCGCACTGAAGATACCGTTGTAGCATTTCACCCATGAGTATTCCCAAGGGTATCATATTTATCCCAAAGGAAGGCAATGGAGTAAAGTATATACTACTCTTATGGTCAAGCTATGGGATACTAATCAATTATCCAGACAGGGGGTAAGTTGATAATAGGGGTAGTGTGACACACACCTAGGCAATCTATTCTAAAGGGTAAATGGGTCCTAGAGGGAGATTGGATTAAGAGTTAGAGAGTTGCTCCTACAATGCTCCTAATACATATACATAGCCTAAGGTAGATACTAATGGTCATGTCAATGATGAATTCCTATGCAATGCTATTCAACACATCGTGCACGGGCTTACCCCTAGCAATACTAGGGTGACTCCCGCCAAGAGCCTGTGGCATAGCCGAACGTGGAGGATTACAAAGGACAGATAGGGTTATCACAACCTACTACCTACCTCTTCAATCTGTGGGTCTACGAGACATCCAACGCTACTTAAATACCCTAGCACCATGCTAGAATACTAAGCAAATACCTTAAGAGCTGCAGCACAAGCCATCCTAAGGCAATGAACTAAATCATCGTTGAATGTTGATTGCATAGCGTAGTTATTCATATTACATTAATCATATCATAACTACATAGACTATAGTGGGGGTCTATAGTGTTTATGACCATAAGATGTGATCATGAGAGTACAGTCATAAAGACTATACCTTCCACTTACATGGACTCCACAATCAAACAAGAAACGCTTTTTCCAAGTATACGTATAAAAGAAGACTAAAGATAATATCTTTATTGAGTACAAAGTCACAAATACAAGAAGGAATACATGAGACATACCTTTCCCAATGTGGAATTGGGAAGAGAGACTCCTTCTACTCCTTTCCCAATTTGGACTTGGGACTAGAGGCTCTCCTCTCTACATCCTAACTCCTCTAAGGACTATGGAAGATAGTGTATACAATAGAATGATGCCCAAGTGGTGTGTGTTGAAGTGAGGGGTATGAGGTCCTATTTATACTAGTGTTGAGGTCGGTTCCCACCACCAAAAGCGTGCGAATAAGTCGTCATTGACTCTAGGGAGCCGGGAGGAGCCAACATGTGGAAGTTGACCGCGTTTGGCGCCAGGACCAGGTCGGCCGACCTTGTTAGGGCTCCAAACGGCCCGTACTTCCTCCAGGTGGCTGCCAGGTGGGTCCCATTGACTGATATTGGTGCTACACCGTTGGATGGCCTCGGATACTTCTGTTTGTGGGCCATTTGATCCATGTGGTGCCACGTGTCGTCGCCTGATTGGCTGGGATGATATTTTATAGAATTGCTCCCTATACTTTTCCTCAATTCCTATATAAATATCTGCATACACATATTTCTCCAAGTACAAGTGGAAATAAGTCAAGTAGAAAGGTGATGTGTGCAAGAAATGATCAATCCTTCACATAATTAAGTTATATTAACGGCTGAAATTGGTATATAACAGCCGTCAACATCCTCCAAGTGCGGACTTGTCCTATATTCACTAAGGGCATCACCACATCGGGCAAGTCCGATATTACCACGGACAAGTCTGAAAACCTTTCTGACTAAAATCGGACAAGTCCGCTCCTAGCCGGACAAGTGCGATATTTCTGGACACTTAGGGTTTCCTGCATGCCGCACACTGGACTAGTCCGAACTCCACCACGGACTAGTCCGGACCCTCGAAACCCTAATGGTAACTTTTGAAAACCCTAATATAAATAGATGTGCAAGGCCCAACTATCAACTCTCTCGACCCCCTGCGCCGTCACACCTTCCAAGAGCCTAGAAAACACATCTCTCCACGCAATCCAAGGCGAGAAAGATCAATCCCTTGAGGATTCACTTTTGATCATAGGAGAGACAAGATTACACACGTTTGAGCTTTTGGCTTTGATCTCTAACACACTCTTGTTGTTTCATTGTTGATCTTACGAGTGTGTTCTTCTTGGTGTTTGAATTGTAATCTTGGGGAGCCCTCAACTTGTGAGAAGGCCCCTTGAACTTGGTGATTTGCCCCCTTTGTGATAGTGGAAGAAGGATTGGCCTTTGTGGCGATTCGATGAGGTTAGGGTCAGCGAAGACCCGATCTTTTCTTGGGCTCCTCAACGTGGGTGTAGGTTGCCTCTGTGGGAACCGAACCACGGGATAAAATCATGTGTCAAACTTGTTCTTAATTTTCATATTGTATTCTAGGGTTTTGTCAATCTTGCATAACCTACGTTAAAACTTTGAAACAAGAATTGGTTTGCATAATACTTGGTTGTGTTGACTCAATACTCACAAGTTACATTCTATATTCCACTATGTATTGTGTTTGTATTGAGATCATTGATCAAACTTGATCAATTTAGTCCGCACGCACCGGACTAGTCCGCACTCTACCGGACTAGTCCGATATCTCGGGATTTGATCAGTTTGTTAAGTTCCGAGTAAAATTCAAAAAGGCCTATTCACCCCCCCCCCCTCTAGGCCACATTCACTGCTAAAACAGGTTCTCCTTCTGGAATGTCCTCAATCGCAGCATAATTAACACTGGTAGCCTTCGATGAAGCTTTCTATTTAAGTTTATGGTGCTGATCGGAATTTTTGGAAAAGGACAATTGGACACAGTCATGTTCCGCCTTGCGACGTTCCCGTGCTAAATGCATCCTCTGATTTCCACTGAATTGGGGTGCACTGACAACCTGCACATCTTCTAGAGATGGGGCTGCAAGAGTGAGATCATACTGCTGTGGTGGACGAGGACCAAGACACACTTGCACGCTTTGCTAAGGTGCAAGTAAAGTCTCTACTGGATAGGAGTGATACCGAATCTGGTGTGGTTGCTCACTCGACCATAGCTCTCGACCGGACGATAAGCAATACACTGCCCGATCCTCCTGAGGAAGATCACTAATAACCTCCTATGATGTCTTCCTCTTCCTCTTCTCCGCCTGATAGCGAAGAGTTTCATCCTCCTAAACAATAGCGGCATCCACCAAGTCATTGTAGTTGCCGTTATTGAATAACACCAGTTGAGCTCGAAGCTTGACGTTCAGCCCTTGAGAGAAGCAACCACACTTCAACGCCTCAGGATTCACATACTCAGGCGCATATTGAGCCAAACGATTGAATGCCTTGGAGTATTCATAAGCACTCATTTCTCCTTGCTTCAACTCCACAAACTCCTCCAACTTGTTTTTAATCATCCCATAAGATATGTGATGTGCACGGAAAGCATCACAGAACTCTAGCCAGGTCACACGATGAATATCAGGGAGAGTGGTGAGATATTCATACCACCAAGCTCCTGCGGATCCGTGAAGTTGTTGAGCGGCAAATAAACCCTTCTAATATTCGTCACACTGGAGTAACTCAAACTTGGCTTCAATCACCCAGAGCCAATGACCCGACTCCAATGGTTCCAGGGCTTCTGTGAAAACCGATGGTTGTGTTGCCAAGAAATCCAGATATGTGACTTGACATTGATCAAGTGGTCGAGCCTCAGGTTGTACACTCTGCTGTACCAACGTATGGAGAGACTCGGCCATCCTCGCTAAGACTTCTGCCAATCCGGTTGATGGTGGCACTTGTGTTAGAGTTGAGTCATCTCCACCATGAGCAGAAATACCCGGTTCACCCTCAAAATGAGTGTGATCCATGCTGCAACAGTGAGCATTACGGTTAAGATCCAAAGTTGCAATACCAACTGGAATCATGATAAAGAATGTAATACACATCACTTAACAATGCAGTAGGCTAGGTGTAAATAAAGATTAGGACATTGAATTAGACTCAAATAAGTGATACTGCTCACCAAATGCTTAACATGGTGTTTCAACTTTACGTTAATCTATCATGTTGAGTAATCACCTCTAGATATGATGAGTGACACAAGAAGGTGAAACTAAAATGACTTGAGTTGATAACATCGTACACTGGTATGCTGTCCAGTTTCTGGTCCATCAGACCAGTCTGTAGAAATGTAATTATTTTCTCACAGTTAAATGCAAAATTTGGTCTGGAGTTCAACTACAAATTTGTAGTAAACTCAAAAACTTTCCATAATGTATTCATTTGACCCTGTAGAAATTCTTTAATGGAAGATATAGAAATTTGATTAACGGTTACAAGACAGTTCAAATCTGGAATATGAACTTCAGTTCTGTTCCAGCTGAACATCCTGTATAAACTCGAAATTTTCTCCCAGTAAATGGCAGGAATAGGATTTGAGTTGAATACAAAAGTTTTATAGCACTTCATAAACTTTCCAGATTGTAATTGAAAACTTCTAGTTGACCTCTGGATTAAAAATTTATACAGGTTTGAATTTGACTAAAATTTCCTGGAAATTTTGACAGAACCTCCCCTGTATATGTGGGTTTTTGTCCACAGTTTATACAGGTATATCAAAACAATATATTGAGGTAATTACAAAATAAACATGGTACCCCATCATGTTAACATTCCATAAATGAATTGGTTCAGACTTATGAAGTTGTTATATAGGTCAAAGCACGCAAATTCCAACTACGCACAAATGTTTTCTGGTTCTGGACTGCCAGAACAGTGTTTCCGACAAATGGAATTAGGCACTGCTAATGAAAGATTCAGTCCAGGAGTTGAATAAAAAGTTTATAGAGGACTTCCTAGGATTTCCAGAAATGTATATATATGAATGTGTCAAGTTTTAAGATTAGGAGATATGACTGTCTAAATTTGACAGATGAGCTGACTGGTTTTCTGCCAGCAGATCTGCAGTGTACCAGTTTCAATCTCGAATTTGGATTGGTTCAGTGTCGAATTAGAAAAAACTTCAATTTATAAAGTTGTGGTGATGCTTCTACCCTCTCCATATATGTATCCCAATAGGGCAGAATATTTTTCTACAAGAAGTTATGGTGAAAATACAGAGACTGTGTAATTGGGAAAGACATTTGTAGTTGTTTTTGTGGAGTTCAGTTTACACCAAGGTAGGATCATTTTCAGTCCGAATGACCAAAATAAACATTGTAGTGGACTGGATGATATTTTCATCCATATAGCATAAGCCTATGTTTTCTGTAAGATAATCAAGGTTTAAAACTGGTGAAGTTGAGCAAACTTCTGCCAGAAATAAAGAACCTTGATTCTTCTCTAGTTATGATTGAAATTCATTTTGCAATGTCCAAACCCCACCAGCAACTGATAGATCGACTTTAAAACACAATGCATCCATTCTGTCGTGGGGGATGGTCAATGTATCAAATGTGATATGACGGTACTACGTGCCTCAGCAATGAAAATTCTAACCGGCATATCCGGGTACGTCTATAGGTGGCCCTAGAATCGTTCACTCGCAAACGTGTTCTACACGGGTCGCTACCGTAGTTAGTGTAGCTGTAGAAAACACACAATCCCCTTTCACTCCTTCACACCTCAAGGGCGGCACGGGGAAACACGACAGGCAGTCACAATAATATATATGAAAGTAAATAAATATGACTCTGGTGCGAGTCGCCCTCGAGCGATGTCATGTCTCAGGTACATGGTTGTACTACATCTGTACAGCAAAGACTCCCGCACGAACCGGCTTATACACGCTCGGGCATACGTGTTTCGCATGCTTCTATAGAGCATGAATAGTTCTAGAGACGCAAACTATCGGGTTATACACCACCCGATGGGGGCTCCCACTAATTTTGAAGCACGCTAGAGTACCGCATGTCATATGTTCTCAGAAACATGAAGAGTTTCAGAGACTCATATTGACGTTCCGTTCCAATCCACAGAAAAAATCACATACCACATCTCGTATGGAAGAGCTTACCGAGATTGATCCGCTCTAGGTGGCATACCTTACCTCTTACCTGATGTCGGGGCGTCATTACAGAATATAATAACAAGTATGTTAGCTTACCACCTTTATATCTTATACTAGTAATACTTCTTAGTGGGCATATAACTATTTCCTCACTCATATACTCCTAAGTTTTTGAAAATATGCTCTTTTCAGGAAGACTATTCCCAATGATGCTCTGATACCAGCCTGTGGGGACCGAGGTCCCGACATCCATGGATCTCATAGGGTGGTGTCGTGCGATGTGACACCCAACATCATACATGAAAAGAACGAGAATAAAAGATGACACAAGACTTTTATTTATAAACACAGCGAAAGTTTTACAATATATAACGTAGGAAAGAAGTCTATACATCATACTACGCTCTCCGCACTAGTTATGCATGAGTAAAGTTGTACATGCCCTCGGACGCTTTACACTAGCAGCACTCACGGATATCGGCGGCGTGCAGGGCTTCCACTCAACCGTGAACCCTAAAGAGGGTAATGCTGTAGGATCGAGGAGCACGTGTAAAGCTACCAAAGGGGGGTGAATGGTAGATTAAAACTTTTCAGTGAAAGCAACAAAAACACCACTCGGCATAAAAACGATTCATTAAAGAAATCGTGTGTGAGACTAATATAAACGTGTTTCACTGTGACAAAAGTGATAGATATCATATATAATCAAGTCATGAAGATTACACAACAAGAATCACTTAAATCCATCGAGAGAAACTCAAGTTACGACCGAAAGATCGAACAAAGGTCAATCTATCCTACCCGAGAAAAACAGTCCTGGAACGCTGCAAAGAAACTCATGTAGATCAGAAACCACAAATCTAATGACCGTGAAATTTTGAAAGATAGATAATCAAGTTTTGAAGACAACCCAAAAAGAATAACATCAATTTGATCTATAAAACTCGAGTTATGATAAAACCACCGAAGAAAAGTAGTGTTGTGCAGAAAACTCGACGAGAAAAACTTGTCTGGAACAAATCGGACGAACAAGGCACAAAAGTTCCTTTAAACTATGATCTTTATTGATCAAAACTTAAGAGGAACAGCCCCAAAGTCGTGCATCACGAGCTCTGGCCTCCCTTGCTTATATAACCAGCCCTTAGGCCAACCCAAACTCAACTAGGACTCTAATCCTACTCAAATCACGAATCGAAACTTTCCATAACTGTTTAGGATTCTTCTATACGCGGATAGAAGCAATCTTAAGACTTCCAAACACCTTAGGAACATATCCCACATTCCTAAAACAACTCAAATTCGTGACCCACACGAAATCCTATCATAACCAACTCAAAACTTTCCATATTTGAGTCAAAACCGACTCAGCCGCAGCCTGAGTCCATAATCTAGTCGGTTGGACCTTTCTGACCAATTCTTTACGTCCACATCTCTTCATCACGCCTCGGAACTATGAAGCCACGTCCATGCACTACTTGCACACATGAAAACATCTTCCAATGACGTCCACGATACCGTCATATGCATTGTTCTTGATTCAAACATGTTGCGCAACCTCCCGATCAACTCAACCACAATTCCTCCCGAACTTGGTTGTTGAACCTCATCTTCTCCCTAAGACTAGTTCAATGGATCCCGTCACTAGCCATGTCTTCAACTCAAGCAACACCTGCACATGAATAAACAACCAATACTTTCGAGCACAAGTCCTTGACTTGACTCACGTTAGTTCTGAAACTACAACATCTTACGTGAGCACCTCACATAAGCATGATGCAAAACATAGCAAAATGATATCAACCATAACCACCAAAACACACCAAAAACATAGCAAATGAATACTAAGCAATCTTTCCATCAATGTAAAGCAAGTACAAATCATTGCAAGATAAAAGCAGAACCACTGTGATAAAGCTCTGAACCTTGCCAAAACTAACCGAACCTTGAACCGGAGCTTACCAAAGCTAGTCAGACCTAGACAAAGAAGTCGGACCTAGCCAAAGCAAGTCGGACCTTACGTCGACCATGCCGGAGCTAACCAAAACAAGATGTACCTACCGTCGACCTTGATAATAAAGGTGTTTTGGTAGTATTCAAAACTTTTATCGCCATAGCCAATGTATTTAGCGCACATAGGTCTCACAATCTCCCCCTTGATGAATGCATTGGCAACACCATTTAAAATCCGAACATTGGCTTATTCACATTAAAAGTTTTGAAAACAATTTCTCCCCCTTTTTAAAGCAGAAATAAAATGAGAAGAAAAACAAATTCTCCCCCTGAGAAGAATCGTGCCAAAACAATTTGTGAATATGTGCAATGTGTAATCAAATTCTCCCCCTTGCATACTTATCTTTAAAAATTCACATATTATCTATTATCTCTCCCCCTTTGACAATGTATTCAGCAAGGTTCACAAGAGAAATTTTAATTGTTATGAGCATATTATAACATATACATATAAACAAAGCTCATCCAAGTCATACTATCAAGTAACTTACACTATCACATCAATGAGATACATAAAGTAGTGTAAGCCATGCTAGAGATCAAATATAATTTTCAATTTAAACAAGTCATGATTTCACAAACTTAACTATTTCAAAACCTAAAAGCATGGCACTTGTTGCTGCATTTTATTATTTAAAGCACAAACTTTTAACATATGACATTTGCAAGAAATTATATGCCGCATCTGCCTTATTTTAACCAACCAAGCTAAGTCTATGTCATTTGACAATCAGAAGCTTAAGGACATTATTTTAGTCATACACAACTTCTTCCAAGTTCATATCTACGTGCAATGATAAGACATCTCAAAAGAAGAAGTGTGATGCATACATATTCTCTTGATCTTTTCTCAATTTATATTTGTTCATAAAAACTCAACATGTGAGTTGATTACTTGATTAATTCTTTATGATTAAAAGCACTTGTGAGCATGCAACAAGTTCAAAACAGCAAGAAAGTTCGACCATGACCAGATTTAGTGTAAGTAATTATTCCAATTGCTAGACATGGCAAAAACTACAGAATATATAACACGAGTAACGTAGTAAAAACTTTCAGCATGTAAAAGGAATCACAAAGTCATATATGTATGAAATACTATGCTCATATTTTTTTAATTTCAGATTCACACATAGACTTCTCAAGTTTGAAAACTCCCCCTCAATGTAAGCCATGAGGATGCATAACCCCTATTTCACTACAACTGAAACAAAAATGAGTGAAATCCAAAGGTTTCGTAAAAATGTCAGCCAATTGTTGTTCGGTATCTACATGGTGAAGCACAATGTTTCCTTTCTCAACATTATCACGGAGAAAGTGATACCTAATGTCAATGTGCTTAGTTCTAGAATGTTGCACGGGGTTTTTAGCAATGCAAGTCGCGCTAGTGTTATCAATAAAACAGTAGAACACTATCTGGATCAACTCCATAGTCCTTAAGTGTTTGAACAATCCAAAGAATTTGTGAGCAAGCACTAGCAGCGGCTACATATTCAGATTTAGTTGTGGATTGTGCAACTGAGTTTTGTTTTCTAGAGGACCAAGTAACAAGTGAATTACCAAGAAAATGAAAAGCACCCGAAGTACTTTTCCTATCAATCCTACAACCCCCAAAATCAGCATCGGAAAAACCTTTCAAAGTAACGGTTGAGGAAGAAGGAAGAAAAATGTCAAATTCTTGAGTTCCATGTAAGTACCCGAGAATCCTTTTGACGGCTTGACGATGTGAAGCATGTGGGGAGGCTTGAAACCATGCACAAAGACATACGCTGAATTGTATGTCCGGTCTTGATGCTGTGAGGTACAAAAGTGATCCGATCATGCTTCTATATTCTTTTTGATCCACGAGTTCACCATCTTCCTCAAGTTCAAGTGTTGTTGATGTTCCCATTGGTGTTCGAAGAGGCTTGCTTTTGTCCATGTTGAAGCGCCTTAGGAGGTCTTTTGTATACTTCGTTTGATGCACAAAGGTACCCTCCTTGGTTTGCTTGATTTGCAGCCCCAAAAAGTACGTGAGTTCTCCCATCATACTCATCTCAAATTCTGAACTCATCATAGCTGAAAACTTGGACACAAGATCATGAGAAGCACAACCAAAGATAATATCACGCACATACACTTGAATGAATAATGAGTCATTGCCATGCTTAAGCACAAAAAGAGTTTTATCAACCCTGCCCATGGTAAACCCATTTTCAAGTAAGAATGTTTTTAACCTACCATGCTCTAGGGGCTTATTTGAGGCCGTCAAGGCTTTGGACAGTTTGTAAACAGAAATCTGAATTTTCAAAATCTGGTGGTTGTTTGACATAAACCTCCGAATCTATGTAGCCATTAAGAAAAGCACTTTTAACATCCATTTGATAAAGATTAAAACCTTTAGATGTAGCAAAAGATAACAAAATTCGTATGGCTTCTAATCTAGCAACAGGAGCAAAAGTTTCATCAAAATCTAGACCTTCAACTTGAGTGAAACCTTGAGCAACCAACCTAGCCATATTCCTAACCACAACCCCATCCTCACTTTGTTTATTTTTAAACACCCATTTAGTTCCAATTAAAGTGTGACCTTGAGGTGGAGATACAAGTTTCCAAACATTATTTCTTTCAAAATTTTCTAACTCTTCTTGCATGGCAATAATCCATGATTCATTAGTGAGTGTGTGTGATATATCTTTGGGTTCAAAAGAAGCAACAAAAGCAGAATGAGCATGAGAGTTTGGATCGCAAAACCTGGACCGTATGACTCGTTCGTGCAAGCTTCCAATAATTTGTTGTGGAGGATGAATTTTGAGAATCCGTAGGGGAGTGGACACTTCACAAGCTTCTTATTCTTCATGTTCATCACAAACCGATGAGCTTGTGACTTGAGGAGGATATGGACCAGCAATGGTGGTCGTCGGTGCTAGCTGTGAATCAAAATCAGGAGCTAGAACAAGGTCATTAGCTGCTGAATTTTCAGGCAGCGGCTCCTCCTCTTCCTCTCTCCCCCTGCGCATATGGATCTGGACCTGTAATGTTTGACCTAGTACCTATGCTAGCTTCATCAAAAGACACCTCACAAGTCTCCACAATTTTGTTAGTGTCAAGTAAAAGCACACATTAGCCTCTAGTATGAGATGGATAATCAAGAAACATGCCATCAATGGATCTAGGTTGAAATTTATCAAGATTACCATGTTTCTTAACAAAGAATTTGCAACCAAAGACCCAAAAGTGTGTAACATTAGGTCTATGTCCAAACCGGATCTCATATGGTGTTTTACCTAGCTTAGCGCGCAAGAAAACACGATTTGAGACATAACAAGCAGTTGCAATCGCATTAGCCCAAAATTTCCCAGGAGTTTGATATTCATCAAGCATAGTCCTAGCCATATCAACTAAGGTTCTGTTCTTTCTTTCTACAACACCATTTTGTTGAGGTACATATGATGAAGAAAATTGATGATCTATTCCATTTTCAGCACAAAAGTGATCAAAATATTGATTTTTAAATTCAGTTCCGTTATCACTTCTAATTGCTTTTAAAGATCCTGGGTGATAAATTGATAATCTAATAAATAAAGTTCTAAAGTGACTAAAAGCTTCATTCTTAGATGCCATAAAATAAACCCAAGAGTATATAGAATAATCATTAACAATCACAAGAACATATTATTTACCTCCGAAGGATAGAACGCATGAAGGTCCTACGGTGTCAAGGTGCAAAAGTTGACCCGGTTCAGTTGTCATGATCATTGTGAGAGGAGTATGTGAACCTGCAACCATCTTAGCATGTCTACAAGAAGAGCACACAATTTCTTCGTCCCCTTTAATTTTAGGCAGCCCACGTATGCGATCAAGAGCACTAATACGCGTTAGATGATCAAAGCCTACGTGACCAAGTCTACGATGCCAAAAATATAAGTCCTTTGAATCATTACCAACTAGACACCTATGCTTAGGGGAAGACATATCAAAATCAGCTTTAAAAACTCTTCCAAACCGTGACATATTAAAAATAAGCTCACTATTTGAATTTACAACTTTGCAACAATTTTTAGTGAAAATAATTTCTAGATTTTCATCTAGTAGTTGTGAAACAAAAAGCAAGTTGTATTTAAAATTTTTAACAAGTGCCACATCCTTCAAAGTGTAGTGATTATTTACTCTAATTGAACCCTTAGCAATTATAGGAGTTGAAGAATTATCAGCAAAAGTAACATTCTCTACACGTGACACAAAAGAGAGGGAGGAGATTACCGATCATGTTGCGTGAGCAACTTGAATCCACAATCCAAATGTTCTCATTCCTCAAGAGTGTAACCTACATAGAAGCACAATACGTCGATGACTCAATACTGGGGTTAGTCAAAAGGCATTTAGGAATCCAGTACTGAGTCACACGACGTCCAGCAGGAATAACACGCGAAAGCTGAGATAAAACAGCATGTTTATGAGCCAAAGCTTGAGGATTTTTGTACCCAACTATTGTCCTACGATATGTTACATGTGTAGCACAAAAAACAGTAGGTTTGGGAGCAACCTTTGCATGTTTTCGACTCATTACAGCAGATTGCATGTTCCTATCATTCGGTTTAGCAAGTGCAACAAATTTTGCATGAAAGTTATGAGATCTTGCAATCATTCTTTCCTTTTTCTGTTGTTTAGCTAGTCTATAACAAAAATCTATGACATGACCATCTCTACCACAGTAGGTACAATGAAATTTAACTTTGTGTCCATGTCTAGATGAGCAAGCAACATTTTTATTTAAAACCAAATGATACAACACTCCTGCAGATTTGAAAACCACTTCTTTTTGTTTAGGAACTGTTTGAATCAAACCACTTCCCAATGACTTTACAATTTTAGGTGGATGTGCCTTAGCATGAGCATGAGAATCAAAACCTAAACCAGTTTTATCATTGCAAGACTTGGAAGAATTCAGCAGCAAGTTTAGGTTCTTATTCCCATTACAAAATCGATCTAATGTCCTATGCATGTTATCAAGTTTATTGGACAGATCAAGGCAATTTTCACATGAAATTTTTCCTTTTGATTTGCAATTGTAACAAAATTTAACTTCATGAGAATGTAAAGCATTGTTCAATATAGAAATTTCATTCATAGCATCTTGTAGTTTCTTATCAAGATCATCACAAGTAGAACAATGCAAATCAATTGTAGAACAGCTAGCATCTTTCAAGTTTTTATCATTAAGCGCAGTAAGCTCTCTATTCTTTTCAATTTCTAACTGAAGTTTATCAAGTGTGGAGGTGTGCGCACTTCTTAATGAGGACAACTGTTCATATATTAAATCACATGAGGGACATGCATTATTACTAGGAATCAAAGTTTTTAAATGGTTGATTTCAGATTCTAGTAATTCAATTTTAGCAGCACTATCCCTAAGCTTTTTGTCCATTTTCTTAACTATAATAGTGGCACGAGAAATAGCGTCACACATTTCTTCGCATGTAGGGCATACCTCTTCATTGTCGCTGTTGTGTTCTGCATCCTTCATACTTGATCTAGATTTGCCCGCCATGAAGCACAAGTTTGCCAAATCATCTTCATCTTCGTCACTCCCATTGTCCACATTGCCTGAGCCAAGTTCTTGAAGTGCGGTGATGAAGTTGATTATCATCTTGCGTCCTATAGTACGCTTCTTTTTCTTGTTGGAGTTTACAGAGGTGGTCTTGACCTTGTTCTTCTTTTCCTCACAGGTAGAAGGACTTGAAAGATTAGGGCATTCTGTATGAAAGTGTCATGTTTTACCACATTCAAAATAGCGTTGAGGTCCGAAGCTTCCTCTCCTTCTAGTTCTCACATTCTGCAATGCTTTTGAGAATCTAGTAGAGATGAGTGCTAACTCCTCTTCTGGAAATTCCTCAATCTGTTCAAGGGTTAGAGAGGACAACAAAGCAGGTGTACCACAAGATGAAGATTGACCGGAGCTAGGCATGTCACGTTGAGAAACAAAAGCAATATACTTGTTGGGGTCCTTACGTGATATTATGTCAATTTCATGAGTTTTTAACTTGGAATATAGCACATTTAAAGTAAGTGTACTAATGATAGTAGATTCACGAATAGATGTGACTTTCATCTCCCAAATTGACATATCTAATGCACTTAACAATTGCCTAGCATTTTCAGCATCTGAAAAATTAACATTGACACTACGCAAGTTGCTAAGAATTTTATTAAAGCGAGCAAAAAGATCATCAATAGACACACCGGGTTGCATCTCGAAGCGCATGTATTCTTTATTGAACATGTCTTTCCTTACCTCCTTAATCATGTTGGATCCTTCGTGGTAGTCACAAAGTGCTTTCCACACATCGTATGCAGATAGGAGGTGTGCAACACGGTCGAAGTCGCTTTGAGTTAATCCTTGTATGATCAAGTTTCGAGCCTTGTTGTTGTTGACATCTCTCCGATTTGTAGCTGTAACTTGATCATTTGAAGGCACTTCGTAAGGCTTGTATACCTTCTCCCATATTGCGAAGCCTTGTGCCTGGATGAAAGCTTTCATACGTGCCTTCCAAACCAGAAAATCAATACCACTAAACACACAAGGTTTGGCGGAGTATTTCTCCATGATGATTAGTCAAAAACACGTGCAAATCACAAAAATTAGAGCACCGTGGCTATGATACCAATTATAGGATCGAGAAGCACATGTAAAGCTACCAGAGGTGGGGTGAATGGTAGATTAAAACTTTTCAGCGGAAGCAACAAAAACACCACTCGGCAGAAAAATGATCCGTTAAAGAAATTGCGTGTGAGACTAATATAAACATGTTTCACCGTGACAAAAGTGATAGATATCAGAGAGAATCAAGTCACCAAGATGACACAACAAGAATCACTCAAATCTGTTGAGAGAAACTCAAGTTACGACCGAAAGATCGAACAAAGGTCAATCTGTCCTACCCGAGAAAAACAGTCCTGGAACGCTGCAAAGAAACTCATGTAGATCAGAAACCACAGATTCAATGACCGTGAAATTTTGACAGATGATAGATAATCATGTTTTGAAGACAACCCAAAAAGAATCACATCAATTGGATCTATAAAACTCAAGTTATGATAAAACCACTGAAGAAAGGTAATGCTGTGCAGAAAACTCGACGAGAAAAACTTGTCTGGAACAATTCGGACGAACAAGGAAAAAAAGTTCCTTTAAACTATGATCTTTATTGATCAAAACCTAAGAGTAACATCCCCAAAGTAGTGCACCACGAGCTCTGGCCTCCCTTGCTTATATAACCAGCCCTTAGGCCAACCCAAACTCAACTAGGACTCTAATCCTACTCAAATCACGAATCAAAACTTTCCATAATCACTTAGGATTCTTCTATACGCAGATAGAAGCAATCTTAAGACTTCCAAACACCTTAGGAACATATCCCACATTCCTAAAACAACTCAAATTCGTGACCCACACGAAATCCTATCATAACCAACTCAAAACTTTCCATATTTGTGTCAAAACCGACTCAGCTGCAGCATGAGTCCATAACCTAGTCGGTTGGACCTTTCCGACCAATTATTTACGTCCACATCTCTTTATCACACCTCGGAACTATGCAGCCACATCCATGCACTCCTTGCACACATGCAAACATCTTTCAATGACGTCCACGATGCCTTCATATGCACTGTTCTTGATTCAAACATGTTGTGCAACCTCCCGATCAACTCAACCACAATTCCTCCTGATCTTGGATGTTGAACCTCATATTCTCCCTAAGACTAGTTCAATGGATCCCGTCACTAGCCATGTCTTCAACTCAAACAACACCTACACATGAATAAACAACCAATACTTTCGAGCACAAGTCCTCGACTTGACTCACGTTAGTTCCGAAACTACAACATCTTACGTGAGCACCTCACATAAGCATGTTGCAAAACATAGCAAAATGATATCAAACATAACCACCAAAACACACCAAAAACTTAGAAAATGAATACTAAGCAATCTTTCCATCAATGTAAAGAAAGTACAATCAAACAAGAAACACTTTGTCGATGATATGACATGCCCAAAGCACATACTGCTATTACTAGTTAATTGTTTGGAAACTGTACTTTAATTGTACTATCTCTAAGCCACACAAGGTTGCAAAAGAATTATGATTCAATACATCATATTCTTCTGGCTTCTTCAATGTTTACTACGTCATGACAGCGACGGACGAGTGGTACTCAAATAACCGCGAGGGATGGTGATTGCAATCAGTAGACACCCGGTTACACGACACGCACACCTGCATGGGAGACACATACGTGCTCTCCTCCCCGCGTCATACATGGCCACCTTTCACCCAATACCCCAATGCCGACAAACCTCTTCATCTCGATCAAAAGTTCCCCTACACGGACACGTCGAAGTTGCCCGCTAGAAGATTTACACCTTTGTGCCTTCGCATCTCCATTCAAGGACAATAGAGGAGTCTCCACACTACAGTTTGGAGTTACATTAGTTTGTTGGGCCCATATCCCATTATGCAACCGGTACAGTTCAAGCTTGCCCAACGGTGCCGCATACGGCACGGTCCTCAAGCGACACAGGCAGGGCTACGCACCCGAGACCACGTCTCGCCGCTTCCTATCCACCCCTGCCCGGTCTCAAATTCAGGTTCACATCTCAAATGTTGCAATGGAGTTGGGTCTCCGCAAGAGCCGTCTCACGACCGATGGTGATTTGAAGAAGGTCCGGACCTACATGGGGTGGTCCAACGACTCCTTCAACCACCTGGTCCCCGCCGGCAAGCTCCCGTTAAAGAAGGAGCGCGCCGGCGACATAGTGTACTTTTCCGCGTACGCCATGGTGGGACTGATCCCACCTTTCTCCACTTTTCTCTTGATGTTGTTAGACTTCTATGGTCTGCAGTTGTATCACCTTGGCCCCCACTCCATTCTTCTCGTGTCCACATTTATCCACTTCTGCGAGATGTGGGTGGGTATTCCCCCCTGCGTCGAGCTCTTCCACACCTTCTTCACCATCCATACCATCGGCAAGAGTGATGAGTATCTTGGCTTCTACTATTTTGTGAAGCGCAAGAAATGCTCTACAAGTACTTGAGGTCGTTCCCTTCCGACAAGTGGGATGACTGGAAGAAAGATTGGATTGTCATCATGGCAGAGGAGCATGAGAAGCTAGAGCTGCCTGAAGGCCTTCCCAACGTCGACACTGATGCCTAGAGTGAAGCTTTGGTGCTGTCGGAGGCCTTCAACCCTGCCTTGACCAGGATCTGCCCATGGGTGGAAGGAGGAGTGACCCCCCCCAGGCGGTCTTTTGCAACTTCCTGGTCAACAGGTGGGCTCCGCTGAAGAACAGGGAGAAGCTCGCCTGGGCCCTCAACAGTGTGATGGCCGATGACCAGATCGAGACCGGCCTGAAGTCCAATCTGGAAGGCGCAGCTTTAGAGCTTCATCTCAAGAAGTTCTAGCATGGCATCGACGTCGAGAGTGATGACTTGACTCTGCCGACGGCTTTCCTTCCTCTGAACATAGAGGTAGAATTCAGCAGGTAGCTCCGGCAGAAGATGCCGGCGCTTGACGACCTCGGTGCAGTTGAGAGGCGTCCGACCACCAAGTTGGCAATCCCCGGAGCTTCCGAGGGTGGCCCTGCTTCTGCCTCGAGACAGATAGTTGAAGTCGTAGGCAAGGGCAAAGAGTTGGCTCAGCCCTCGAGCTGAAAGAGGAAGTTGAAGCACTCTCATGGGAGGCTCGTCAGACCTACTACTTCCATGACAACTCCTTCTCCCTGGCGGGGGAGGTCTTCTACGGTGACTACCACTCCAACATCGATGTCTCCCCGGAACGCCAACGCCGCCCAAGTGACTCTGGCGCCGGAGCCAGCGAAGGGCTCTAGGTCCGAGGGTTCTTCCCAGTCGAGGAAGGCCCCAACCAAGACGTCATTGGCGGCAACAGCAAGTTCTGGAGGGCCTTCGGGCGACCCCAGCTGCGACTGGGTCGGGCTCCGAGCGTCCGGTGAAGAGATTCCGCGCTAGCTGGATCGGAAGTCTCCTAAGGTAAATTTGCTTTTTTACCTCAGTTGATTGTTTTTGTTGTAATTATATTTTGAGTTTCTTCGTCCTTCATCCACAGGGTATCCAAAAAAGGGGTTGAAGCTCCGGTTCCTGTGACAGCGGCTGATGCTGTACAGGCAGAGGCTCCGGCTCCAACTCCTGCGCCGCCACAGGTGGTGGCTGAGGTCACAGCAGTTCCGGTGCCAGCTGTCATGGATCTTGACTCATTTCCCGAAGCTCCTGTGGTAGCGTCAGACCACGGGAATGAAGATGTACCAGCGGCACTAGCTCCGGAGGTTGAAGCTCCGGTTTTGGATGTTGTGATATGGATGCTCCGGCCTCAGAGCTGGAGGTAGCTGCAGTTCCAGCCTTAGAGCCGGATGTTACTGAAGCCCCGGCGGTAGAGCCGGTGGTTGATGAAGTTCCGGCGGCTGAGCCGGTTATCGCAGAGGTGCCGGCACCTGAACCGGTGGAGGCCAAAGCGCCGGCACCTGAATCAGCAGTAGAGGAGGCGCCATCACAGGAGCCGGAAGTGGCCTCAGCTCCGGGCGAATCTTCAACGCCTACCTCGGAGGATGTAATTCTGTAGGTACCCGCGCATGAGCCAGGGTGCCAAGACAAAGCGACCGGTCCTCTGCTTGAGGGATCAGTTGCTGATGACCTGGCGGCTGGACCTTCGGAGCCAACTCCAGAGGTGGAAGCTCCCATTGCAGGACCTTCCTCGGTGGCAACTGAGGCTGTCCCAGAGGGTGGCCCTAGTGCCGCGAAAGCTCAGGGGACCGCTCTTGTAGAGTGGGACCCGATTTTTGTTATGGAGAACCCGCTGGAGCTAGCGTAGAGGACCTCGGCAGGTCCGGAGCCGATCCTCCTGTCGTTATCCATCGACAACGTCTGCTCCAACCTTCGTCAGGTCCAGCTTGCCTTTTACCACAACAGAAAGGCTCCCGAGGAGGAGTGCCAAACCCTTAGGAGGTGGCGCAACCGGCTCCAATTCGAGACCAAACTGGCGCAAACAAGTTTGGCTGACAATAAGGAGTGGGTTAAGAGGGAGAAGGCCCGGATGGAGTACTGGGGCCAGCTGCTGGACGAGAGGGAAAGCATGGTGCAATCCCTCGACAACCAGTCCCGAGCCATCCACGAACAGGCCATGGCTTCTAATGAAGCAGCGAATGATCGCCAGGAGAAGCTCAGTGCAATCCACGACAGCCTCGTCAAGCGTCGGGAGGCTCTTGAAGAGTGGGAGAAAAATCTCAAAGATAAAGAGCAAAAACTTCTGGAGCTGCGGGATGACCTCATGAAGAGGGAGGAGGAACTCGCTCAGACGCTAGCTCTGGGTGACAAGAGACTCGCGGAGCGCACCAAGAAGCTGGAGGAGCTTTGCGAGAGCGAGGAGAAGAAGGCCTGGCAGCGGGGACAGGACCTCACCAAGAGGGAGAATGAAGTTGCTGCCAGGGAGAAGAAAGTGCGGGGCTGTGAGAGAGACCTGGTCAACCGCCGGAACAAGATCCATGTCCGGGAAGAGGAGCTTGCTAAACTCGAAAGGCAAGTTGCTGAAAAGATTCAGCAGCACGCCAAAGAGGTTGAGCACCTTGCCCGGGAGGGTTCGGAGCTTACGGCGACCAAGAGGTCCTTGGAAGAGGTGCGAGGCTCAAGGGTTGCAGATTCCCAACAAGTATGGGACTTCTTGGGAAAATCCAATGACGCGCTGACGCCGCTGGGCTTTAGTCTCGTGCGTCCGGATGATCCTAGCATTGAAGGCATTGAGCTCGGCAGGCAACAAACTCAACAAGATGGGCGATGTCATCGCGGGTCAGTTGGAAACAGAAGGAAAATCCCTTGCGCAGAATGTCGCAGAGTACATGCTGACGTGCTACACAAGTCGGGATCCTCACTTCCCACTAGATCCGGTGCTTGAAGGTCCCATCGGCGGAGAGGGAGATGCCGCCAAGGCCAGCGTGTCGGAGGATGCCCAGAAGGTTGCCTCGTTCTTCCGTAGGATCTAGGACTTTCTCCTTGTAGCTCCTACTTGTATCTTCTCTTTTTTTCTCCAATTTTGTAATCTCTTGTCCTCAGATGAATGAAATCCAAGAAATTTATGAATTTCATTTTTTGTCTTCAACCTTTGTCTCACTTGGCCCCTGGTAGATGTACACAATTTGATTGCGAACATGTACCAAAAGGATGTAGCATTTTGTTGAAGACTTGCGTGCTTCGAACTTGTAGGGTGTAGGTCCAAAGTCGTCGATAGCGGAGGCCCCCTAAGGTTGTCGAAACTTAGTAGCTCCGGCAGCGACCATTGTCAACATGTAGAGCATCGACAGCAGACCCCATTAGGGTGTCCTTCCACCATCTTTTCTTCACGTTGACAGCTGGCCCCCTAGATTTGTCGGAACTTGATAGCTACGGCGACGCCTACTATCAATGTTTAAAACACCGACAGTGGGCCACCTTACGGGCTGTCAAAGCTTTGATAGCTCCGGCATCATCCACCATCATCATGAGATTTTTATTTTTCCTGCACACTGAAGTCAACAAAAATAGTAAAATACATTTTTATCTATAACTCGTTTGCAGCTTATTATTCTCAAAAAAAAATTTAGGTCGACAGCAATTTCATATACAATCAAGTGCATTGGCTTGTTTTCTCCAGGTCCGATCGTTTTCTGGACTCACCTTATTCGGGCCTGTCGGGGTGTAGGTAGAGTGGCGTACCTAGGGTACAGGACCAGGCTAAGTCAATAGCACAGTTTGGACCTAGATTGGCTTGGCGTTCAGGCGAGTAGGCCATTCAACGATGTTAAGAACCAAAAGAATTAACAAAGCAACTTGAATTATATATGAAATGTTCGAGCTAAATCTTCTTGAGAATTGCACAACTTTGTTATAGACAAGAAAGAGAAAAATAAAAAAGAATGAGCCTGTACAAAATAAATGCACGTGGAGTCTGTTTTCACATAATGATGTCTTTCATTATAGGTCCGGGGTACAGGGGAAACAAGTACACTCTTAGGGTACAGAACCAGGCTAAGTGTGTTGCATTTCTTGTTTGACCCAAGGTAACTAGCTTCACTTTTAGTTCTAAGACTGTGTCAAGTGTTGCTTGAACGTTGCGGACCTTCCGGGAAAGGTCCGACTGTCCCCCCAGAGGGGCTACCCGACTTTGTACAATGACGCTATAACATACATCATATGCAATTACAGACTCACCTCCATGATATTAAGCGTAGAACTTATAGAGGTGCTCAATGTTCCAAGGATTAGGGAGCGGTGTCCCATCCTCGGTTGCCAAGTGAATGCATCCGGGACGGGATACTTTGATCACTCGAAAGGGTCCTTCCCAGCTGGGGGAAAGTTTGTTTAACCCTTCTCGAGTTTGTATTCTCCATAGCACCAGATCGCCTTCCTCGAGTTGTCGGTTATGCACATTCCTTTGGTGATAGCGCCGGAGCGCTTGGCGGTATCGTGCATTTCGAACAGCTGCTGGGCACCTTCCCTCTTCAACGAGGTCAAGGTCTTCACGCCGAAGCTGGTACTGCGTGGCTTCGTCGAAGGTCCGGACCCGGAGTGACCCCAAGGTGATTTCCGGAGGAAGGACTGCTTCAGCTCCGTACACCAAGAAGAAGGGTGCCTCTCCAGTTGATCGGTTTGGAGTTATCCTGTTTGCTCACAAGGTGGGCGGAAGCTCTTCAATCCAGTTGGCTCCATGTTTTTTCAGGCGTTCATATGTGCGCGTCTTGGGTCCTTTTAGGATTTCTGCATTTGCTCTCTCGGCTTGGCCATTGCTTGCCGGGTGAGCTACGGAAGCATAGCTGACTTGAATGTCGAGGTCTTCGCAATATCCTTGGAATGCAGAGCTTGTGAATTGGGTCCCATTGTCAGTTATGATCTTATTTGGGACTCGAAATATGCATACTATGGACTGCAAGAAATTGATAGTTGATTGCTTGTTTATTGTCACAACTGGAGTTGCTTCCGGCCACTTGGTGAACTTGTCCATGGCAACATACAGGAACTTGTAACCTCCGACGGCTCTTGGGAAAGGTCCCAAGATATCCATCCCCCACATAGCGAATGGCCATGTAGGAGGTATCATTTGTAGGGGTTGAGCTGGTGTGTGAATTTGCTTCGCATGAAACTGGCATGCTTCGCATTTCTTCACTAGCTTGGTTGCATCCTGGAGTGCTATAGGCCAGTAAAAACCATGTCGGAAGGCTTTTACCGACCAACGTGCGGGAAGACGCGTGGTTCCCACACTCGCCACCATAGATTTCCGCGAGGAGCTCGTGGCCTTCTTCCCTTGTAATGCACTGCATTACAACGTCGTTGGCACCACACAAGTAGAGATCCACTTCTACTAGTGTGTATCTTTTAGCCAATCTGACTATCCGGTCAGCAGATACATTGTCTTCAGGAAGGATGTTGTCTTTCAAGTAGCTCCGGATCTCCGAGATCCATGCATCGAAGCTAACTTCAGCTTCTGAGTCTTGCGTGCTGGGTTGCTCGGAGCTTACTACAACACCTATGACCCTTGATGGATGCCATGGTAACAGGGCCATCGGGACCGCCAGCTTCGAGGTGTTGGTCTCACCCCCTTCGCTCAGTTCGGCAGGCTGAGCTGTTGGTCTTGAAAATCTTCGGGCGAAGGTTCCGTTGGGAACCGGAGCTCTGGTTGAAGCTTTCGTTGAGAGTTCGTCAGCTTCAGCATTGTTGGGACGCTAGACATGGCAAAGATCTAGGACTTTGAAGTCCTTCTGAAGCTTCTGGACTTCAAGGAGATAAGCAGCTAGTTGAGAATTGTTGCAGCAGCATTCACCTTTGACTTGTTTTATAATGAGCTGCGAATCACCCTTTACCAACAGCTGCTTGACACCATATGATAGTGCCACCTTGAGCCCATAAATTAGTGCTTCATACTCCGCCATGTTGTTGGTCGCCTTGAAGTCAAGGTGAACCATGTATTTGACCTTCTCCCCGGTCGGAGCGAGGAGAAGGATTCCAGCTCTGGCCCCCTGCTTCTGCATGGAGCCGTCGAAGTACAGAGTCTAGTGAGGCTCAGTGAAGACCGGAACTTTGGGTTCCAGCTTCTGCTCACTAGGGCCCCCAGGATTTGATGGAGAGGGGGTCCATTCCGCCACAAAGTATACAAATGCTTGACTCTTGATCGCTTGTCTTAGGACGAATTCAAGATCGAACTCGGCCAATTCTGCTGCACACTTTGCAATATTCCCAGAAGAGTTGGGGTTATGCAAGATTGCACACAGTGGATAAGAGGTTACCACTGAAATCTTGTGAGCTTGGAAGTAGTGACGAAGCTTCCTAGAGGCAATAAGAACTGCATAGAGCAGCTTATGCACCTCTAAGTATCGAGTCTTAGCGTCATGGAGTACTTCACTTATGAAGTACACTGGGCGCTAGACTGTCCGGACCCTCCCGGAGGGGCCCGGAGCTTCCTCCTCATCAATCCGGACCCTACCGGAGGGGTCCGGACTTCTTCGGGGACCTCCAGGTTCTTATTAGAGGAACCCGGAGCTTCTTCTAGAATGACCAGGACCTTCCCGGAATGGTCCGTATCTTCTTGTTTAGCAACAGTAACTCCTTCATCTGAAGGAGGTTGATCCTCTAGCGTCTCACCTCAAGGATCCTGGTCTGGGGGCTGGGACCCAGACTCGCCTTCAGGTAGCTCCGGACCCTCCCGGAGGGGTCTAGATTCCTGAACTGGAGATGGTTCTGGTCTTTCTGCAACCAGGACCATGCTGACAACTTCGTCACTTGTTGAAATGTAAAGCTGAAGTGGCTCACCAGGATTCGGAGCTACCAAGGTTAGTAAAGTGGTGAGGAGCTGCTTTAGCTCTTAGAAAGCCTTTTCTGCTTCTTCATACCATTGGAATGGTCTGGACTTCCTCAATAATTTGAAGAAGGGTAGCGCCCATTCTGCCAGTCTTGAGATGAAATGGCTGAGGGCAGCTAGACATCCAGCCAGCTTCTGGACATCCTTGTTGCGGGCTTGTGGCCGCATGTCTTCAATAGCTTTAATCTTCGCCGGATTCTCCTCTATTCCTCGGTGGTTCACCAAGAATCCAAGAAGCTTTCCGGAGCTCACCCCAAAGACACACTTGTCTGGGTTCAGCTTTGTGCGTGTTAATTTGCAACTTGCCGAAGACAGCTTGCAAGGTGTCAAGAAATGACTCCTTGTTCTTGATCTTGATGACGATGTCATCGATGTACACTTCTACTACATCTCTGATGAGCTCTCCAAAAGTTTTGTACATAGCTCGCACAAACATTGAAGCAGCGTTTTTGAGACCGAATGGCATGGCAGTGTAACAGTATAATCCATCTACTGCGATGAAGGAAGTATGCTCTTCATCTTCCCTAGACATTCTGATTTGATGATACCCAGAATATGCATCTAGGAAACACAGTAATTCACACCCGGAGGTGGAATCCACTATCTGTTCTATTCTAGGTAGTGGAAATGGATCCTTTGGACATGCCTTATTCAGTGTAGTGTAGTCGATACACATGCGAAGCTTCCCGCCGGCCTTAGGTACAACGACTGGGTTTGCTAGCCATTTTTGGTGGAAGAATTACTGGACGAATCCAGCTTCGAGCAACTTCTTCACTTCTTGTCATATGAAATTTTGTCACTCTATTGATTGCTTCTGAGGTTTCTGATGTGCAGGCCGAGCATCGCGATAAAACTTCAGATTGTGCTCAATCACCTCCCTAGGGATCCCAGGAATTTGTGACGATTGCCAAGCAAACACGTTGACATTAGCCCAGAGGAAAGTGATGAGCGCGAGTTCCTTTTCTTTTATTCAGACCTCTCGATATATGAGTGGTCTGAGCAGCGTCGGAACCGATTTGGACAACTTTGATGGGAATGTCAGTGTCGCCGCTTGGCTGCACACGAGGTGCGGAAGTTGAGCCTCGATGACGAATGCTCGAGGGCTTCGGAGCTTGCTCCTTTCCGGATTCTTCCTCCTGCGCTGTAGCAAGCGCGTGGAGTTCTTCTAGAGCTGTAACTCCGGCGGTGCGATCTCCGCGGATCCGGAGAACGCCTAAGGGTGTTGGCATCTTCAACACCAAGTAGCCATAATGAGCAGTAGCCATGAATTTGTACAAAGCTGGCCTGCCCAGGATGGCGTTGAATTGCAAGTTGATCTGCGCCACATTGAAGACCAACTTCTCAGTCCTCTAATTCTCCCGAGTTCCGAAGGTCACCGGGAGAGTAATGGCACCGAGTGGAGTTATGGCCCCCGGACCTACTCTAGAGAAAGGTCGAGTGGGGCGAAGATCCGAAGGTCAGAGCTGAATCTTGACGAAGGCTTCGAAGCTTATGAGGTTCAACCCCGAACCTCTGTCCACCATTACGTGGTGGAGTGGGATGTTTTTGATGGTCGGAGATACAATCAGTGGAAGTTGACCAGCTCCGATCATGTTCTGCGGGCAGTCCGAAGCGTCGAAGGTGATGGCTGTATCCATCCACTTCCGATGAGGCTCCGCCCTGGCAGTGGGATCTACAGAGGCCATGTCCCGCCGCATTATCTTGAGGACACGACGGGAGGTGATGTCCCACGAACCACCAAAGATGGTGTTCATGGTCTTCCAACGCTCGTTGTCAGAGACGTCGGAGTCATCGTCAGCGGAGGTGTAAACAGCCTTCAAGACCTTTTTGGGGTCCTGAAAGCCTAACTCCTCTTCAGCCGGAGCTTCGTCGACTTTTTGTTTTCCTTCCCTTTGATGGAAAGGGGCTTCTTCCCGGCGCTTGTTGTAGCACTCGGCGAGGTTTTGGACCTCTCAACAATTTTCCAGGTTGTGGCTATCCGTTTTCTGTATGGGACACCACATCTTGGAGTTGCCACCGTCTTCAGACGACGGTCGAGGTCGTTTCTCGGGGAGTGGCCCCCGGCCACCAGGAGCTGCAGCAGTAGGTGTGCCGACCAACGGCTTCTTCTTGCTGTTGGACTTTTTCTTCTTCTTGCCACTCCCATAGGTAGTGGCTTCACCCTTGGAGGACTTTTTTTGGCCTTCGGAGGTGGTTGGGAGTGCATTTCACGACCCTCAGCAGCCATGGCACACTTGTCTGCCAAGCTGAAGAGTTCCGTGACACTGGTGACTTCCTTGGTTGCCAACTTCTCCAGCATTTTCTTGTCTCGAATGCCCTGTCTGAATGCTACAATAACAGAAGCGCTTGATATAGAAGGAATGGTATTTTGTACCTGGGAGAACCTCTGGATGAAAGATCGCAAGGACTCTCCCCCTTTTTGCTTGACAGGAAAAAGGTCTCGTTCTGTGCCTGGTCCGATGTATGAACTCCCGAAATCGGCAGTGAACTGTTGGCACAACTCCGCCAACCTGTTGATGGAGTCAGGCGGAAGGCTCATGAACCAAGACCTGGCGGTCCCAGTTAAAGCCACAGGGAAATAACTGGCCATTACGGGCTCATTTCCCCCAGCCGCAAGGATAGCGGTAGAGTAGATTTGAAGAAATTCGACGGGATCAACAGTCCTGTCAAAATTCTCCGGCAGGTGAGGCTGGAACTTCTGCGGCCATCTGACCATGCATAGGTGCATGGCCAAGGCAGAATAGCCTCCTCCTACTCCCTCAGGACCAGGGCTGTCTCGAGCCTCTCGCGAGCACGCTCGATGTGGACACGGTCGTCCTGTTGACGGTAATGTCGATCGAGCTCCGCCCGAAGGTCATGAGTCGAAAGCCTCATTATCGTATGAGTACGTTGCGCCCCGGAAGGCAGTGACGTTGCCTGTTGAGATGCAGAACGCCTCCTGTGCTGTGAAGCGTGTGAACCGAGTCTACGCGACATGGTCCGATGCTGCGATTGGGCCCGCCCTGAGGGGGGGAGGACCTTGATTGCTGATGCGATCGGCTGCTACTGCAACCAAATGATCCACATCAGCTCTTCATTGTTCCATTGCACCCTGGGATGCTCCTGGAGGCGGTGGACATTGTAGAAGAGCACGCGCATCATGAAGCGCTTATTCAGGGTTGTTGTTCGCTGATGCAGTGACCGACGCGAATGCCCCATCTCACTGTCCAGCTTGATTCACCGGTGCGGATGGTGGCGGTGGTGGCATGACTCCTGCTGGAGCCACAGTACCTATTGGCTGCTGCATGTTGGAGGGATTACCTCAAGCAGGTTGCACAGCATGGTTACCGTTGGACGATCCAGCAGCAGAATTCACCATCTTTGAATCTCAGGCGCCCCTACCTGGTGCGCCAACTGTCGGAGTGTGATTCCGGCAATTCTTCCGGTACTACCATTGGTAGCCCACAGAGTTTTGTAGTTCGGTTAGGGTGCGCGGAGATTCAAAAGAAGGTGGTGATTTGACACGAGTATTTACGTGGTTCGGGCCGCCTGAGCGTAATACCCTACTCCACGGGTGCGTGTTGTTGTTGTTGTTGTATTGAGCATCTGAGTGCTTAAGTGTGAGAGACTAGAGTGTTTGGGGCGTGTGGGGAAGCCTCTTGTGTATCGTTCGGCCAGTCCTTTTATAGTACAAGGACTGGCCTTTACATCGTTGGTCTGGCCCGACATGTGGCTCTGGCGGTTACTGATGCTTAATACACGGTTAATTTACTTAATTCCCCTTAACAACGTGATAACGCGCCTTGATGGCGGCGTTACTGGTATTAAGGGTCCTCCGATCGTGTGTCATTAATATAGCATTAATGACACACAATCGGGTCTTGAAGTTTTAATTGTTCCTTGAGGGTCCGAGCCGTTGGAGGTCCACCAATCTGTCTGTTCAAGTTGAAGGTCTGACGGTTGGACGCGTGGCAGCTCCGGAGCTTACTGTCTTGGACGAGTAGGTCCGGTGTTATTGTACACGTGTCGGTACCGGAGCTTCCCTCTGTCTGGGGTTAGGTCTGGGGGTGCCACACAGGTATCTAGTCCAGAGCTTTCCCATATATGGAATGTAGCTCCGGTTTTGTGATACACGTGGCGGCACCGGGACTAACCATAGGAGGGAGGCAGGTCCAGTTCTGAGTGACACGTGGGTCCTTCGGAGGTCTTCAACTCGGACAGGTGGAGTTCCTTTGTAATCTTCGCAGTTCCAAGGGGTATTCTGTACGCAGGGTACCGACAAATGCAAACTGGTGCTTGCCTTAGTTTGCGACTCGATTAAATGTCAATTGTTAGTAGTCCTCCTCTGAAGACTCCGCCTAGGACTTCAAGTGGACACTCTGGCCTACTCCTCCAAGTGACACTCCTCGTCAATATTGATCTCTACATGACATGCATATAGAACATATACGAATGCTAGTGAAATTATACTGCATATATAGTTCATAGGTTCTAACTATGGTTATAGTGAGTGAATAATCTTAATTGGCTTTGGGATTTTTACAGTCAAGACTAGGTTCTAGAAGGAAGATCTGGACCCAAAATTGGAGATGTTCAATGAAGCTTGTTGTCTCTAAAATTCCAACAAGTAAATGGTTTCTCTGAATTTTGGCACTGAATCTGTTGCTTTGTCATGGCTACCAGCGGGTGATTATGGTAGAGGAGGTCTCACTGGTTCTAGAAAAAATTGTTTCACATTTTTATAAGCTTTCTACAGTGAGATATAGAATTTAGAAATTTGATTCAATTTCTGATAATGGTTTCTGTTTATTAAGGAACAGCAGATATAAATTTGAATTCTGAGGAAGTTATACTGATCAAATGGTCATAAAACTTTTCATCGAAGCCAAGAACATGGTAAAAGAGTTTCTGGAAATTTTGAGGATTTTTCCAGTGGAAGGATTTGCTGTGAAAATTCCAGGAATATTTGGAGAAAAATAATTGTCCATAAATGAAAAATAATTTTCATGGACATTAATTGATACTAACAGGAACTAGAGCTCAAGGGCTTTCAAAAAAAATTGTTTGAAGATTTTTGTACTACAGATAGTTATGGATTTTCTAAATTTGAACTAAATCTGGAATTGTTTGAATTAGTTTGAATTCAAAGTAATGGCACCTGGGCCCCACCAGTTGACGTGGCATGCTCTGGTCGAAGCGACACACGGGTGCACACGGTTTTTCCCATGTAGCCACATGGAATCCCGCAGCCATATCAGATCCGCGTATAAAGAAACACAGCCGCTGACATGCGGGCCCCGCTGGGCCTTCATCTTCCTTGGGCCGGCGTTGCGCGGTCGGCGCGCTCCGGCAAGCCTCGCCGGAACTGAGTTCCCGGCCACCGCAGTGCCTAGTTTTGGTCTCCTAACCTTAAAGTCATGTGCTGAACACGATAGTGGGGTCGGTGAAGGCCACGGAGGACCGGAACTCTGCGTGTGACGGCGGCGGCGGAGCTAGGGTTCCGGTGATGTTGGAAACCCGACTTTCTTATCTCAAACTTATCGTCAAATGATAGGGAATGCTCCTGGGGGTTTGAGGAAGCTGCTAGGAGGGTGCAAGTGGCATGATACGGCCGGCCACCACGGTTTCGACGGTGAACCGCGGCATTTTTATTGGCAGCAGCGAAAACTCGACATTCATCACCCCTACTCGATAATCTTTAGTATGAAGTGGTAGAGAGGGTGCGCTAGGATGTGAGGAAACTATTTGCTAGCAATCGTGAAGAATAATTAAGTGTGGAAACCGAATTGAATGGAAAACTTAGCTAGTTCATAGGCTTCGGCCGAGAGTGAAACTTGAATAGTTTGCTCAATACTCATGTAAATTAGGAACAGCTTTCACCCTTGTGCAGAAAGTGTCCAGGCGCACCACTTTGCTGTTGTGGTCGAAGGATGACTCGCAGCAGCTTGGCACCATGGAACAGAGATGGTGCACGGCAACCTCGATGGCGAGCTCCGGTTTGGCTTCAAAATACCGGCCAAAACATTAACGAAATGACAAACGGATTGAACCAGAGGATAGAGGAGGGAGTGGGGAGCAACTTCTCAGTTGAGACCACGGCAAGAGGGTCCTCCGGTTGGCCAGCAAAGGCCGCACAGTACCAGCGGTCGGAAACTCGCGCGGGAATGAAAATGAGTAGAACTTCAGCGGGAGAGAGAGAGAGGAGTACTCAGTTGTGGCAGGGGCACTAGAGAGGAGAGGATGAGCTCGATTTAAAGGCCACCCACATGAGGTGAGCTGTGATCACGGAGGAATTCCTCAAGCGGTCGGCGCCGTATATGTCAAACAACAGAGACGATAAGCTCTAGAGCTGCTGACTGTTGGGTCCCACAATGCAGCCTCACACTTGCAGCAAGTTTGAAATTCGATTTAAAATAGCAAACACATTCCTTAAATCTTGAAACTTTGTGGTGAGGCCAAGTTGCACATGAGGAACAATCTGGTGCTCTCAGATTTTGAATTGGAGAAATTTGTTTCAGATTCAAATCCAAATTCGAATTCAAAGCCTTTTTCAATGATTTCATCGATATAAATATTAAACCAGCTCCAAAAATTACCCAATTTAAAATGTAAGTTCTTTTTAATATTTGAATCCAATTGCGTGATTCAAATACACTGGAAAGTGTAGTTTGAACATGGTCATTTGAATGTGATTAAAATTCAATGTTATGGTACATTGGAAATTAAATAGTAAAAATTGTTTTAATATATAACATAATTTTCACTATTGTTAACCACCTAGTTGAGAGTCATTTGAGGCAGTATACTCTCATGTTACAATTGAACATGAGTTTAAAGAAAAAAATTGAATCCTTCTCATCTCACATGTAGGCATCAATTCATGTGAGGAATTATTTCTTATGTTTGAAACGGATTCATATAACTGATGAGAAACATGTCTACAAAGTTAGGGCTTTTACAGCCACATCCTTCAAAGTGTAGTGATCATTTACTCTAACAGAACCCTTAGTAATTATAGGAGTTGAAGAATTATCGGCAAAAGTTACATTCTCTACACGCGACACAAAAGAGAGAGAGGAGAACCATTCTTTGTTACCGGTCATGTGGAGTGAGCAACCTGAATCCACAATCCAAATGTTCTCCTTTCTCAAGCATGTAACCTACATAGAAGAACAATACGTCGATGACTCAATACTAGGGTTAGTCAAAAGGCATTTAGGAATCTAGTACTGAGTCACACGACGTCCTGCAGGAATAACACGCGAAAGTTGAGATAAAACAGCATGTTTATGAGCCAAAGCTTGAGTATTTTTGTACCCAACTACTGACCTAATTAGTGTTGCATGTGTAGCACAAAAAACAGTAGGTTTGGGAGCAAATTTTGTATGTTTTCGACTCATTACAGCAGGTTGCAAGTTCCTACCATTCGGTTTAGCATGTGTAGCAAATTTTGCATGAAAGTTATGAGATCTAGCAATCATTCTTTCCTTTTTCTGTTGTTTAGCTAGTCTATAACAAAAATTATGACATGACCATCTCTACCACAGTAGGTATAATGAAATTTAACTTTTTGTTCATATCTAGATGAGCAAGCAACATTTTTATTGGAAACCGAATGAGACAACACTCCTGCAGATTTAAAAACCACTTCTTTTTGTTTAGGAACTGTTTGAATCAGACCACTTCCTAATGACTTTATAATTTTAGGTGGATGTGACTTAGCATGAGCATGAGAATCAAAACCTAAACCAGATTTATCATTACATGATTTAGAGGAATTCAGAAGCAAGTTCAGGTTTTTATTCCCATTATAAAACCGCTCTAGTGTCTTATTCATGTCATCAAGTTTGTTGGACAGATTAAGACAATTTTCACATGAAGTTTTTCATTTTAATTTGCAATTAGAACAATTTTTAACTTCATGAGCACGAAAAGCATTGTTCAATATAGAAATTTCATTCATAGCATCTTGTAGTTTCTTATCAAGATCATTACATTTAGAACAATGCAAATCAATTGTAGAACAACTAGCATCTTTCAAGTTTTTATCATTAAGTGCAGCAAGCTCTCTGTTCTTTTCAATTTCTAACTCAAGTTTATCAAGTGTGCAGGTGTGCACTTTTTAATGACGATAATTGTTCATATATTAAATCACATGAGGAACAAGAATCATCACTAAGAATCAAGGATTTCAAATGATAATTTTTAGATTCTAGTGACTCAATTTAAACAGCATTGTCCCTAAGCGTTTTGTCCTTTTTCTTAACTATAACAGTGGCACGAGAAATAGCATCACACATTTCTTTGCAAGTAGGACATACCTCTTCATTGTCGTTGTTGTGTTCAGCCTCCTCCATACTTGATCTTGACATGCCCGCCATGAAGCACAAGTTTGCCAAATCATTTTCATTTTTGTCACTTCCAATATCCACATCGGTTGAGCCAAGTTATTGAAGTGCGGAGATAAAACTGCTCACCAATTGTCGTCCTGTAAAACCCTTCTTTTTCTTCGTATCTTTTGAAGAAGAGTGCTTCGTCCTTGTTTTCTTTTCATCTGGGGAAGTAGGAACTGAAAGGTTAGGGCAATCTGAACGAAAATGTTCTGTCTTACCACATTCGAAACATCGTTGAGGTCTGGAGCTTCCTCTCCTTCTAGTTCTCACATTTTTCAATGCTTTCGAGAACCTAATAGAGAGAAGTACTAGCTCCTCCTCTGGAAACTCCTCAATTTGTTCAAGGGATCGAGAGGACAACAAAGCAAGTGTACCACAAGATGAAGATTGGCCAGAGCTAGGCATATCACGTTAAGAAAAAATGCAAGAGATTTGTTGCAGTTCTTACATGACATTATGTCAATTTCATGGGTTTTCATTTTAAAATATAGTACATCCAAAGTAAGTGTACTCATGACAGTAGATTCACAAATAGATGTAACCTTCATCTCCCAAATTGACATGTCTAATGTACTTAGTAATTGCCTAGCATGCTCAACATCTGAAAAATTAACATTGACACTACGCAAGTTGTTGAGAATTTTATTAAAGCAAGCAAAGAGATCATCAATGAACTCACCGGGTTGCATCTCGAAGTGCATGTATTCTTTCTTGAACAAGTCTTGCCTTACCTCCTTGATCGTGTTGGATCCTTCGTGGTAGTCACAAAGTGCTTTCCACACATCGTATACAGATCGAAGGTGTGCAACACGGTCGAAGTCGCTTTGAGTTAATCTTGTATGATCAATTTTGAAGCCTTATTATTGTTGTCGACATCTCTTAGATTTGTAGTTGTAACTTGATCATTTGACGGCACTTCGTAAGGCTTGTATACCTTCTCTCATATTGTGAAGCCCTATTCCTGGATGAAAGCTTCTATACGTGCCTTCCAAACCTGAAAATCAATACCACTGAACACACAAGGTTTGGCGGGGTAATTCTCCATGATGATTAGTCAAAAACACGTGCAAATCACAAAGATTAGAGCACCGTGACTCTGATACCAATTGTTGGATTGAAGAGCACGTGAAAGGCTACCAGAGGGGGTGAATGATAGATTTAAAAATCTTACGTAGCATAAACAATTAAAACCCAACCCCTTCGGTAGAAAATCAATCTGTTAAGAAATTGTGTGTGTGCAACTAATCTAGATGTGATCAATTGTGATAAAACCAGTATAGATTGTGGAGAATCAAGTTATGAAGACCTCACAACAAGAATCACTCAAATCCGTCGAGAGCAACTCAAGTTACGATCGAAAGATCGAACAAAGGTCAATCTGTTCTACCGAGTAAAAAATAGATCTGCAATACTGTAAAAAAACTCGTGTAGATCAAAAACCGCAAATCCAATGACCATGAAATTTTTATAGATGATAGATAATCAGGTTTTGAAGACAATCCAAAAGGAATCACTTCAATTGGATCTGTAAATCTCGAGTTATGATAAAACCATCAAAGAAAGTTAGTGTTGTACAGAAAACTCGACGAGAAAAAAACTTGTCTGGAACAAGTCGGACGAGCAAGGCATAAAAGTTTCTTTAAACTACAAATTTTATTCAATAGAACACAAGAGGAACAGCCCAAAAGTTGTCCACAACGAGCTCTGGCCTCCCTTGCTTATATATCCAGCGCTTAGGCCAACTCAAACCTAACTTGGACTCCAATCCTACTCAATTCACGAATCAAAACTTTCCATAACTGCTCAAGACTCTTCTATACGCAGAAAGAAGCAATCTTAAGACTTTCAAACACCTTAGAAACGTATCCCACATTCCTAAAACAACTCAAATTCATGACTCACATGAAATCCTATCATAACCAACTCGATACTTTCCATACAGAGCCATAACCGACTCCGTCGCAGCCGAAGTCATCAACTGATACGATCTGATCCTTCCAATCAGATCTTTCCTTCCTTAGCCCATCTTCAGAACCATGTTGCCACGTCATGCACCGCATGCATATGTGCGAACACCTTCCTTCAACGTCTAGTAACCTTCATATGCACTGCTCTTGATTCAGTCATCCTACGCGATCTCCAGACCCGCTCAACCGCAATTCCTCCTGAATTTGGTTGTTGGAACCTCATCTTCTCTCTGAGACTAGTCCAAAGGATCCTGTCACCAGCCATGACTTAAACTCAAGCAACACTTGTACATGAATAAACAACCAATACTTCCGAGCACAAGTCCTCGACTTGACTCTCGTTAGTTCCGAAACTACAACATCTTACGTGAGCACCTCACATAAGCATGTTGCAAACCATAGCAAAATGATATCAACCATAACCACCAAAACATACCAAAAACTTAGTAAAATAATACTAAGCAAACTTTCCATAAGTGTAAAGCAAGTTTGAGACATTGCAAGATAAAAGCAAAACAATTGCAATCAAGCTTCGAACCTTGCCAAAGCTGACAAAAACATACCGGACCTATCGTCAAATCTTGATAAAAAAGATGTTTTGGTAGTATTCAAAACTTTTATCGTCAAAGCCAATGTATTCAGCACACACAGGTCTCACACCTTGGGAATACTCTCTTAAGGGAAAGTGCTACACGACAGTTTCCGTGCACTTGCATATTATTATCTGTGACGTAAGAAACGTCAACACACGCGTCCTGCAACTTGTCCTGATCGGTACATTGCAGGAGTAATGGGTGGAGTGCCTTGTCCAAGCCGCGCATTGTAGGTACGCGCCTTCCTCATGCGTACAACGCAGCGCACGCTCCTGTCAGGTACCGCTATGCCCTATCGCATCACAGCGAAGGCGTCGCAGGGCTACCTCACGCTGCTGACTGAGTAGCTTGTGGCGGATGCCAGATGGGGCATTTCCTGTCATTATCAACAACTACGTCTGGCCACTGGCGTCTGACCCGGCAAGGTGGCGGGCCTTCAGGCCGCGGTCAGGGGCAGCGTACGTAGCAAGCCATTAGATCTTGTACAAGAATAAAATTGCCCTGAGACCACCAGTCCGGCTCTGGACCCAACTTGTAAAGTGTCTGGCCTTACTATAAATGGATCGAACAGCTACCGACTCTAGACACATTCATCGAACCCTCACAAGCTTCCATAGCTCACAAGTCTTAGGCAATACAACACTCACAGTGGACGTAGGGTGTTAATTTGGTGGTCCGAACCACGTAAACCATTGTGTCAACCATCTCTCAAACGCGCCACGTAAACACTTCGACAATACCGAATATGTGGAAGCTTAGAGGATATACTGGGAGAGTAGAAGAAGAATAGTGTATAGCGTATGTTTTAGAGGAAACGAGTGCAGATAGCCTTAGAGTATTTAACCACTAGGCAAGACCCCTTTCACACATCTAAACTATTTTAGATCTCATTTTTATGGTCTCAACTCGTTTTTGTTCCAATCTTGAATAATTCTAAAGCAAACTGCAAACAGTGCATTTGTTATTGCTAGTATTGTTCAGATCTTGAATAATTCCGAACTGCAAACAGTACGTTTGTGTTGCTAGTATTGTTCCAATCTTGAATAATTCGAAAGCGAACTGCAAACAGTGCCTATGTTGTTGCTAGTATTGTTCCAGCCAAACCATGTGCCACAGCTGAAGGGTAAACTTTTTATATTCGAAAAAAATTGATAAAAAGTTGATGTTTGCCACTTGTTCAGCGACCTCTTTGTTCAAAATTGCAATTGATGTTTAAGTAGTAGAAAAAAAGTGCTCAGACAAATCTGCTTGAGGAACCACCGAGTAGTACGTAATCAATACTTTATGTCGTATGGGCAGAAGAAAGAGTAAAATGCACTAACGTTCTATGAGCTTGTCTAGATATGTCATCTAGGTTCATGAATTTTTGAAATGCATATTTGAGTCTATAAGCTTGTTAAAATCGGTACTTCGGATCTAGATGATACACTTTAAAAAATTTATGTATTCAAATATGCATTTTAAAAGTTCGTGAACCTAGATGACACATCTAGACAAATTCAGGGGTTATTGATGCACTTCACTCCAGAAGAAAATTGCAGGGCATGCTAGCTTCGAAAAATAAGATATGATCATGTTTCTTTTTTCCCTTCAATGTCCCAAACATAGGATCAAATATTTTCAACCAAACATTTCGTACTATGTTTGATATTGTCAAGGTGGGGTGGAAATGGAATAGTCTTTCCCAATATCAGGGACAAGTCCACCAGTGTTATGTTTGGTTGGATAACTGAATATACGCATTGGGTTTTTTATGTTGTTTAGTTGAATGGATGAACTTGTACAAAAAAATATGATTACCTTTTTATAAATAATGGTGAACATACCTTCTCAACCCTCTCATTGAACACAACTTTAAAGAATTTCACATCAATCGTACAGGAGTTTTTAAGCAATCAATTTGTGGGTTCCGTAGGTTTTCCCTTATAGTCCTAGATGTTGCCTTATCATTTTTGTGTCGATCTCAAATATACTGTAACAAAAATTATTTTGAAAAATAACTATTAAGTTGTAACACCCTCATTTTCATCCATCATGCATTGCATACATTCTTATACATGTTTAACATTAAGCAACACTGTCGGTACCCTGCGTACCGGGTACCCCACATTACTGCAACAAGTGCAAGAAAGTTCCACCCGTCAGAGTCGAAGACCCTTGCTGGTCCCACATGTCACATTCCACCGGACCCGCTCCCCTCACATGGCTTGCTCCCGGGTTAACAAGTGTAAAATAAGCTAGGAACAAAACTCCCAACCAAGGGAAGCTCCGGCGACTACACGTGTACAACAGCCCCGGACCTAACCCTCGCCAGAGAGGAGCTCCGGTACTGACACGTGTACAGCAACCCCGGACCTACTCCCCCGCAAGGGAAAGCTCCGGATCTGCCACGTGTGCAGCCTCCGGACCTTCATCGCCAACAGGAATACAAGCTAATCGTGACCATTACAGACATTCAATGATGGTTAAGGCAGCAGTTACAAGGTCTGATAATGTATCATTGATGCCATATTAATGACACACGATCAGTGTGCCGTTAATAGTGGTAACGCTATCATTAAGATATGTTACCACACTATTAACTGTACTTAATACTCTTTAGACAGCGTATTAGGTCATTAAGCATGCCAGGGCCACATGTCGGGCCAGACCAGCTTTGTAATGGTCAATCCTTAGAACTATAAAAGGGTTGCATTGCATGAACTAGAGAGAGGCTGATCCAGGCTATTGCGACCTGACCTTAGCGAACTCACTCGCTCAATACAATCACATAAACCCCGTGGAGTAGGGTGTTACGCTCAGGCGGCCCGAACCACGTAAATCTCTAAGGTCATCATCTTGATTTTGATCTTGTGTCCTCCAATCACAAAAGAACCTCCGCGGGTTGCTTCTCAGCGGGTCCCAGGGAAGTGTCGTATTCCACTTTGACATTTGGTACGCCAGGTAGGGGGAGCAGGCTTCCCTAGATCACAAGATGGTGAATTCAGCCGCTGGATCATCCAACGGCAATCATGTTAAACAACCTGTTGGAGGCAACCCCTCCAACGTTCAGCAGCCAGCAGGCGCCAACGCTCCGGCAGGCACTGCAGCACCATCTGTCCCGGCAAACAATGTCAATCAACGAGATGGGGCATCTGCGTTGATCACTACATCGGCAAACAACAACCTCGAGCACACACTCATTGCCACGCGAGCTCTTCTGCAACATCCACCACCTCCAGGCGCACCCCAGGGCGCTATGGAGTAGTAGAGGGCTGATGTCGACTATCTAGTCGCAGCTGCGACTGCCGGCATCAGCAACCAAGGTCCTCCTCCTTCGGAGCGAGCACCTTCACAACGACGGACCATTTTTGGCCGGCTTGGTCCACAAGCCTCTCAACAAAGAATGTGTGTTGCCTCCCAACAGGTGACCTCGTTGCCCCCCGGGACACGACGCACCCATACCATCACCAGGATTCCGACTCATGACCTGCAGTCGGAACTGGATCGCCGCTACCGGCAACAGGACGGCCGAGTCCACATCAAGCGTGCTCGCGAAAGGCGAGAGGCTCGGGACAACCCTGCTCCTCAAGGAGTAGGAGGAGGTTGTTCTGCCCTGGCCATGCATTTACATATGGTCAGATGGCCACAGAATTTCCGGCCTCATTTACCGGAAAAATTCGACGGGACAGTCAACCCCGCCGAATTTCTACAAATCTACTCTACTGCCATACTAGCAGCGAGGGGTGATGAGGATGTAATGGCCAATTACTTTCCGATGGCCTTAACCGGGACTGCAAGGTCATGGTTCATGAGTCTTCCACCCGACTCCATCAATAGTTGGGCGGAACTATGCCAGCAATTCACTGCCAACTTCGGGAGCTCCTACACTCGACCCGGCACTGAATTGGACTTGTTTGTTGTAAAGCAAACATCGGGGGAACACTACGGTCCTTCATCCAGCAATTCTCTCAGGTATGAAATACCATTCCTTCTGTTTCAAGCTCTTCTGTTATCGTTGCATTAAGACAGGGTGTTCGAGATTAGAAGATGCTAGATAAGCTGGCTATCAAAGAAGTTACTAGCGTCATGGAACTCTTCAGCCTAGCCGACAAATTCGCTAGAGCTACGGAAGGTCATGAAATGCACTCCAAGCCAGCTCCAAAGGTCAACCAGAAGTCCTCCAAAACTGAAGCTGCTACCTCTGGTAGTGGCAAGAAGAAGAAGAAGCCCATTGGCAAAAAGAAGCCATCGGCCGGCGCTCCGGCTGCTGCTGCTGCAACTCCTGGAAGCCGGGGGCCACGCCCCGAGAAACGACCTCGTCCTTCATCAGAAGACGACAACAGTTCCAAAGCATGGTGTCCGATTCAAAAGACAAATCAACACAGCTTGGAAGAGTGCCGAGAGGTCCAGAACCTTGCCGTGCGCTACAACAAGCACTGGGAAGAAGCTCCTTTCCATCAAAGGGAAGGAAAACAAAAAGTCGACGAAGCTCTGACTGAAGAGGAGCTTGGTTTCCAGGACCCTAAAAAGGTCTTGAAAGCCGTCTACAACACTGTCGACGATGACTCCGACGCCTCCGAGAACGAACATCGGAAAACCCTTAACACCATCTATGGTGGTTCTTGGGACATCACCTCTCGTCGCGTTCTCAAGACAATGCGGCGGGACATGGCCATGGTAGCTCCTGCTGCTAAGGCAGAACCACATTGGAAGTGGATGGATACACCCATCATTTTCGATGCTTCGGACCGTCGTCGAAACATGATCGGGGCTAGTCAACTCCCATTGATGGTATCACCTACCATTAACAATATCCAAATTCACCATGTAATGGTAGATGGAGGTTCCGGGCTTAACCACATAAGCTTCAAAGCTTTCGTTAAGCTTCAGCCTTGACCTTCGGACCTTCGTCCATCCCGACGTTTCTCTGGAGTAGGTCCGAGAACCATAACTCCTCTTGGTTCTATTACACTCCCAGTGACCTTCGGGATCCGGGAGTACTACAGAACCGAGAAACTGGTTTTTGACGTTGTGCAGATCAGTCTGCTTTTCATTGCCATATTGGGTAGGTCAGCTTTATACAAGTTTAGGGCTACTGACCATTATGGTTATTTGGTGTTGAAGATGTCAACACCTACGGGCGTTCTCCGGATCCGCGGAGATCGTACCGCAAGATTTACTGCACTGGAAGAACTCTACACGCTTACCACAGCGCAAGAGGAAGCATCCGATAAGGAGCCATCTGCGAATCCTCCAAGCATTCGCCACAAAGCCTCTACCTCCGCACCTCGTGTGTAACAAAGCAGCAACGCCGACATTCCCGTCAAAGTTGTCCAAATCGGTTCCGATGATGCTCAGACTACCCGTATATCAGGAGGTCTGAACAACAAATAGGAACTCGCGCTCATCACTTTCCTCTGGGCTAATGTCGACGTGTTTGCCTGGCAACCGTCATGAATTCCTGGGATCCCTAGGGAGGTGATTGAGCACAATCTGAAGATTTATCCAGACGCTCGGCCTGTACACTAGAAGCCCCGGAAGCAATCAATCGAGCAGCAAAACTTCATCCGACGGGAAATTAAGAAGTTGCTCGAAGCTGGATTCATCCAGGAAGTCTTCCATCCAAAATGGCTGGCAAACCCAATTGTTGTACCCAAGGCCGGTGGGAAGCTCCGGATGTGTATCGACTACACCACCTTAAATAAGGCATGTCCAAAAGATCCATTTCCACTACCTAGAATAGATCAGATAGTGGATTCCACCTCCAGGTCTAAACTACTCTGTTTCCTAGATGCATATTCTGGATATCATCAAATCCAAATGTCTAAGGAAGATGAAGAGCATATTGCCTTCATAACAGTACATGGATTGTATTGTTATACTGCCATGGCATTTGGTCTTAAAAATGTTGCTTCAACATTTGTGCGAGCCATGTACAAAAGATTTGGAAAGCTAATTAGAGACCTTGTGGAGGTGTATGTTGATGAAATCGTCGTGAAGATCAAAAACAAGGACTCACTCCTTGACAACTTACAAGCCGTCTTCGACAAGTTGCGTACTACGCGCACCAAGCTGAACCCGGACAAGTGTGTCTTCGGGGTTAGCTTCAGAAAGCTTCTGGGTTTCTTGGTGACTCATCGACGAATTGAAGCAAATACAGCGAAGATCAAGGCTATAGAAGAAATGTGGCCCCCAGTCCGCATTAAAGATGTCCAAAAGTTGACTGGATGTCTAGCTGCGCTCAGTCGGTTTATATCAAGACTAGCAGAACGGGCGCTACCCTTCTTGAAACTTTTGAGGAAGTCTAGACCATTTCATTGGTCTGAAGAAGCAGAAAAGGCGTTCCAAGAGTTGAAACAACTCCTCACCACACTACCAATCCTGGTAGCTCCAAACCCTGGTGAGCTTTTACTGCTTTACATTTCGGCAACTACAAAGGTTGTCAGTATAGTCCTGGTCGCGGAAAGACCAGAGCCATCCCCAATTCAGGAGTCTAGACCCCTCCGGGAGGGTCTGGAGCTACCTAAAGGCGAGTCTAGGGACCAACCCTCAGGCACAGATCCTCAAGGCGAGATGTTGGAGGATCAACCTCCTTCAAACGAAGGAGTAACTGCTGCTCAACAAGAAGATCTAGACCCCTTTGGGAGGGTCCGGGTCACTCCAGAAGAAGCTCTGGGTTCCTTTGGTAGGGACCAAGCAATTCCAGAAGAAGGTTCGGACCCCTCCGGGAGGATCCAGGTTAATGAGGAGGAAGCTCCGGGCCCCTCCGGGAGGGTCCGGACAGTCTAGGGCCTAGTGTACTTCATCTGTGAGGTACTCCATGACGCCAATATGGGATACATTGAGGTGCATAAACTGCTTTACGTAGTTCTCATCGCCTCAAGAAAGCTTCATCATTACTTCCAAGCTCACAAAATATCAGTGGTAACCTCTTTTCCACTGCGTGCAATTTTGCATAACCCTAATTCTACTGGGAATATTGCAAAGTGGGTAGCGGAGCTGGAAAAATTCGATTTAGAATTTGTGTCAAGACAAGCAATTAAAAGTCAAGCCTTGGCTGACTTTGTGGCGGAATGGACTCCCTCTCCATCAAACCTTGGGGGCCATACTGAGCAGAAACCAGAGCTCAAAGCTCCGGTATTCACTGAGCCTCACTAGACCTTCTACTTTGATGGCTCCGTGCAGAAGCAGAGGGCCGGAGCTGGAATCCTTCTCCTAGCTCTGACTGGAGAGAAGGTCAAGTACATGGTACACCTTAATTTCAAGGCAACCAACAATATGGCAGAGTATGAAGCCTTCATCTATGGACTCAAGGTGGTACTATCTTATGGTGTAAAACAGTTATTGGTGAAGCGAGATTCACAACTCATTATTAAACAAGTGAAAGGTGAATGATCCTGCAACAATTCTCAATTAGCTACTTATCTTCTTGAAGTCCAGAGGCTTCAGAAGGACTTCGAAGTCCTGGATCTCCATCATGTTCAGCGCCTTCATAACTCTGAAGCTGATGAACTCTCAACGAAAGCCTCGACTAGAGCTCCAGCTCCTGACGGAATCTTCGTCTGGAGGTTATCAAAACCAACAGCTCAGCCTACCGAACTAAGCGAAGGGTGTGAGACCAACACCTCGAAGCTGGTGGTCCCGGTGGCCCTGTTACCATGGCGTTCACCAAGGGTCGTAGGTGCTGTCGGGAGCTCCGAGCAACCCAGCACGCAAGACTCATAAGCTCAAGTTAGCTCCGATGCATGGATCTCGGTGATCCGGAGCTACTTGAAAGACAATATCCTTCCTGAAGACAGTGTATCCGCTGACTGGATAGGTAGGTTGGCTAAAAGATACACGTTGGTAGAAGGGGATCTCTACTGACGCGGTGCCAATGGCATCCTAATGTGGTGCATTGCAAGGGAAGAAGGCTGCGGTCTTCTCGCGGAAATCCATGGAGGCGAGTGCGGGAACCACGCATCTTCTCGTACGCTAGTCGGTAAAGCCTTCTGGCATGGCTTTTACTGGCCTACAGCACTCCAGGGTGCGGTTGAGCTAGTGAAGAAATGTGAAGCATGTCAGTTTCATGCAAAACAGATTCACACACTGGCTCAATCACTACAAATGATACATCCTACATGGCCATTCGCTGTGCGGGGCATGGATATCTTGGGACATTTCCCAAAAGCAGTTGGAGTTTACAGGTTCCTATATGTCGCCATCGACAAATTCACCAAGTGGCTGGAAGCAACTCCAGTAGTAACAATCAAAAAACAATCAGCAATCAAGTTCTTGAAGTCCATTATATGCAGATTTGGAGTTCCAAACAAAGTCATAACTGACAACGGAACTCAATTCACAAGTACTGCATTCTAAGAATATTGCGAAGACCTTGGCATTCAACTTAGCTATGCTTCAGTAGCTCATCCAGCAAGCAATGGCCAAGCCGAGAGAGTAAATGCAGAAATCTTAAAATGACTCAAGACACGCACATATGAGCGCTTGCAAAAGCACGGAGCTAACTGGATGGAAGATCTTCCGTCCACATTATGGGCAAATAGGACAACACCTAATCGGTCAACTGGGGAGAATCCATTCTTCTTGGTGTACGGAGCTGAAGCGGTCCTTCCTACGGAGATCACCTTGAGGTCCCCCTGGGTCCGGACCTTCGACAAAGCCACGCAGGACCAGCTCCGGCGTGAAGACCTTGACCTCGTCGATGAGGGAGGTGTCGAGCAGCTGTTCGAATTGCACGTTATCGCCAAGCGCTCCGGCGCTACCATCAAAGGCACGTGCGTAATCGACATCTCGAAGAAGGTGACCTGGTGCTCCGAAAGATACTAACTCGTGAAGGGATGAACAAACTTTCCCCCAGCTAGGAGGGTCCTTTCTGAGTCATTAAAGTATCCCGACCAGGGTGCGTTGGCTTGGCAACTGAGGATGGGATCCCACTTCCTAATCCTTGGAACATTGAGCACCTCCGTAAGTTTTATGCTTAGAATCACAGAGGTGAGTATGTAATTACACACAATGCATGTTGTAGAGTCATTACACACAGTCGAGCAAGTCCTCTGGGAGAACATCTGGACCCCTCCGGGAGGGTTCGGGAAGTTCAAGTAACACTTGACACAGTCACAGCACTCAAAGTGTAACTACTTGCTCTGGGCTAGCATAAGATGTATAGCACATTTAGCTTGGTCCGGCACCCTAAGTGTGTCCTTGTCTCCCCTGTAATCTGGATCTATAAAGAAAAGTATTGTTGTGTGAAAACAGACACCACGTGCATTTACTTTTGTACAAGGCTCAATATGTCAAATTATCTTTACCCCGCTTGTCTATAATGAAGTTGTGCAAATCTTTTTGAGCTTTGTCCCAACTAATTCACATGCATTACAAGCCTTATTGATAGTCTTTTTGGATCTTGACACTGCCACCTAGTCTACTTGCCTGAACGCCAAGCCAACATAGGTCCGGAGTGTGCTATTGACTTAGCCTAGTCCTGCACCCTAAGTACGCCACTCTACCTACACCCCGGCAAGCCTCAGTAGGGTGAGTACTAAAAAGGCATGTGGATCTAGGAAGATTCTATCAAAACGCTGGTTATCATGTTGAGTTTCTTCAGACCTAAAGTTCAAATAAGAACAATAAGTCACAACCAATTTATAGACAAGAGGACGAATTTTACTTTTTATCTTGCCTTTAATGTGCAGGAAAAGCAAAAATTCATAGTGATGGTGGACGATGCCGGAGCTACCAAGCTCCGACATCTCCCAAGATAGGTCCGCTGTCAATATCTAATATGTTGACGCCGGAGCTACAAAGCTCTGACCATTCCAGGGGGACTGTCTTCAACGCTTCAAAATTGAAGACTTCAACATACAATCATAACCTTTGGTACATGTACACATCTCAACTGTACACATGTACCAGGGGACCAACAAGACACGACACAGTATATTGAAGACAAAATGAAACTCAAGGCAAAAAGGAGGATTTCATTAATCAGAAGAACTGGATTACAAAATTGAGATTACAAGGGACAAAAGGAGAAAAGTCCAGGCTACTGGAAGACCTTAGACCTGGGGAAGAATGAAGCTACTTTTTGGGAAACTTCTTGGACACTGGCTTTGGCGGCGTCTTCCTCTTCAGCAACGGGACCTTCGAGCATCGGGTCCAGTGGGAATTGGGGATCTCGGCTTACATAACACGTCAGCACATATTCTACGATGTTTGTAGCCAGAGTTTTCCCCTCTGTCTCCAGCTGATCCACGATGACATCGCACATTGCATCAAGTTTGCCGCCAGCACCGTTGAGGGCCACCAGCGCTCGGTCCAGATCCAGCTTCGGGTTGTCCGGACATACTGGACTAAAACCCAGCAGTGTCAGCGCATCATTCGCCCGCCCGAGGAAGTCCCACACTTGAATAGCTTCGATCTCCTTCAGGCTCTGTAGCTCCTCCAGGGACCTCTGGGCGGCCGCAAGCTCCGAACCTTCACGGGCAAGTCGCTCAGCCAACATAGCATGTTGTTGCTTAACATCAGCAACCTGCTTCTCCTGGTCGGCCAGCTCCGTCTCCCGGAGGTGGATGTGGTTCCGCCTCTCAGCAAGGTCCTTCTCCCTACCCTTGACTCTTTCCTACCTATCGGCAATGTCAGACTCTCTTTTCGAGAGCTCTTGCCCCACCTTCCAGTTCTTCTTCCTCTCTTCCTCCTTCCATAGATCCATCTTTTTGCTGCGATCCGCCAAATTTTTCTCACCCAGAGTCAACTTCTGGGTGACCTCCGCTTCCCTCCTCACCACATCTTCCTGCTGCCCCAGGAGTTTTTCCTCCCTCGCCTCCAGGTCCGCTCGATGCTTCATGAGAGTTTCATTCAACTCTGCGAGCTTTTCGTAACGCTTGTCAGCAGCGTCACGTCTCTCTTTAGCTTGCTCCAGAATTTCCCTGGAGTTAACATCGAGCGCCCGGATGGCAGCCTCCTTCTCCTCCATCAACTTATCCCAGTACTCTAATCGGGCCTTCTCCCCCTTTATCCATTCCTTCTGGTCAGCTAGCCTCGTCTGAGCAAGCTTGGTTTCAAAATAGAGTCTGTTGTGCCAACGCCTCAAGGTGTTGCGCTCCTCCTCCAAAGCTTTGCTCTCATGGTCAAAGGCAAGCTGGACCTTCCTGAGGCTTGAGCAGGCGTTGTCTATGGACAATGCCAGGGGGATAGATTATGGGCCTGCTGGGACCATTTATGCAGGCTCAAAAGGGTTCTCTGTCACAAAAATTGGGTCCCACTCTACAATAGTGGTCCCCTGTACTCCTGCGGCACTGGGGCCACTCTCTTGGAGCCCTTCAGTGGTAGCAGAAGAACCTACGGGGGGAACTTCCGCCTCCAGAGCAGGTGAAGGCATCGCTTCCGGTCTTGAGTCGACGGCTCCGACGTTGAAGGACCTGTCTCCAGTCCTGCAAGCTGCTCTGGCTTTAGCTCTGGTACCTCCGGGACCACCACTTCTGGAGCAGCAGCAGGAGGTTCAACTGGGGCCTCAACCTCCACTGGTTCGGGCTCCGGCGCGGCGACCACCTCCGGCACAGCCGCTGGACCTTCAATCACCTCCAGCACAACCGCGAGGCCTTCAATCACCACCGACATAGCTGTCGGACCACCAACTACTTCCGGCTCAGTCGCTGGACCGTCTACCACCTCCAGCACAGCCGCCGGATCTTCAACCGTTTCTGGCACAAGGGCCGGAGCCTAGGTGATCTCCGACTCAATGGTCAGGGCTTCAGCTACCTCTGGCCCCACAGCTAGGGCTTCAACAACTTCCGGCTCAGAAGCCGGAACTTCTGGCGTCGCCGGTGCTGGAGCATCAGCCTCTACGCCAGCAGCACCTCTTCAACTTCCCTCCTGCGGTTCGGCGCTACCACAGGAGCTTCAGAAGAGGACTCCGAGTCCAAGTTCACAACAGCTGGCGCCAGAGCTGCCGCGGCTTCCACCTCCGCTTGACGAGGAGGCTCAACAATCAAAGCCGGAGCTTCGACAGGTGCAGCCCCAGCCACTGCAACATGCGTTGGAGCTCCGGGTCCCTTCTTCGACACCCTAAAAATAAAGGGAAGAGAAGATTAGAGACACATACAAAAGCAAGATTAACATTTCAGAGTGAGCAACCAATGCTTACCTTGGGATGCTACCACCCCAGTCACCTCGGAACCTATTCTTCGGAGGCCCGAAGCTAGAGCCCACCAATTCTGATGAGGCAACTGCTTTGGACCTCGGTTGAAGAATGCTCACAGCCGCCGGAGTTCTTTCGGTCGGAGCTTCCCTTGCCGGGAAGAACTCCCGGACTTGGAGCTTCTAGCCGGCACTGAGGTCGGGGTCGACTGCCCAGAGCTGACACCTCTTGAAGATCCTTGCACCGGAGTAGGGGTAGTAGTAGAAGACCTCCCCCTCCAGGGAGAAGTAGCCGTCGTGGAAGGAGCAGGCCTGACGAACCTCTCGTCAGCGTGCTTCAACTTCCTCTTCCGGCTGGAAGGCTCAACTCGCTCTTTCCCTTGCCTTTGCTGACGTACTCAGTCCTTTGGCTCAGGGTGGGGACAGGACCAGCCTCGGAAGCTCCGGGGATCGCCATCTGGTGGTCGGAAGCCTTTCCACCTCACCAAGATCGTCAAGTGCCGGCATGCTCCTCCGGAGCTCCCTACTGAATTGTGCCTCCATGTTCAGAGGGAGGAAAGCCGCCGGCGGAGTTAAGTTGTCGCCTTTGACGTCAATTCCATGCTGGAACTTCTTGAGATGAAGCTCCAAAGCTGCACCATCCAAGTTGGATTTCAGATCGATTTCAATCTTGTCTTCATCCATCACACTGTTGAGGGCCCACACAAGCTTCTCCATCTTCTTCAGTGGAGCCCACCTGTTGACCAGGAAGTTGCAGAAGACCATCTGGGGGTCACTCCACCTTCCACGCATTCGCGGATCCTGGCCAAGGCAGGGTTGAAGGCCTCTGACAACACCGGAACCACACTCCATGCGTCAGTGTCAACATTGGGAAGACCTTCGGGCAGCTCCAACTTCTCGTGCTCCTCTGCCGTGACGACGATCCAATATTTCTTCCAGTCGTCCCACTTGCCGGAAGGAAACGACCTCAAGTATTTGTAGGGACATTTCTTGCGCTTCACAAAATAGTAGAAGCCAAGAAATTTGGACCCCTTCCCGGTGGTGTGGATGGTGAAGAAGGTACGGAAAAGCTCGACGCAGGGGGGAATACCCACCCACATCTCACAGATGTGGACAAATGTCGACACAAGAAGAAGAGAATGGGGTCCAAGGTGGTACAGCTGCAGACCATAGAAGTCCAACAGCATCAAAAGAAAAGTCGAGAAATGTGGGATCAGCCCGACCATGGCGTACGCAGAGAAGTACACCATGTCGCCACCACGCTCCTTCTTGAACACGAGCTTGCCGGCGCGAACCAGATGGTTGAAGGAGTCACTGGACCACCCCATATAGGTCCAGACCTTCTTCGGGATCATCATCGCTCTTGAGGCGGCTCTTGGGGAGACCCAACTCCATTGCGGCGAAGTGGAGCAAAAGATGGAAAGTTAGGCGGATTTTGGGAGGCTCTAAGCGCAAAGATGATTGAAGGCGTAAAGAGTCCTCAACCTGTGCGCACTTTCCTTCTTAAGTAAGCCTCTGCGATGCTTGGATGGAAACCTCAATGATATCAAGAGTACTTTTCAAACATCTACCCCGTCAAAGACGAGTGGGCCTGGGGCCACCCCGACAAAAAGATCGAGGTCCTTACCCAAGGTCAACCGTTGCCATGATGAGCGGCGGGAAACCCAAAGTCAGCGCTCTGACAGGGCGCGGAACCGATACGGTTTTCGTATTGGAAACCGACGACCTTCAATTGTGTGAGATCCGCACTCAAATATCTCATTTGCCGTATTCATAACAAGCCACGCGTCGAAGGTTGACCCTCGAACTGCCACTCTATCGGCGTATCAGAGGACTTTTTGAAAATCAAAGCGCGGGAATTGAAAATGGCTCCACATCCGGCAGAACGACTTAACCCAAGGGGTTTCTCCCAGAGGTGGGCCCGGGGGCCACTGTCGGTACCCTGCGTACTGGGTACCCCACAATACCGCAACAAGTGCAAGAAAGTTCCACCCGTCAAAGTCAAAGGCCCTTGCTGGTCCCACATGTCACGTTGCACCGGACCCGCTCCCCTCACATGGCTTGATCCCGGGTTAACACGTGTAAAATAAGCCCGGAACAAAACTCCCAACCAAGGGAAGCTCCGACGACTACACGTGTACAACAACCCCGGACCTAACCCCCGCCAGAGAGGAGCTCCAGTACTGACATGTGTACAGCAACCCCGGACCTACTCTCCCGCAAGGGAAAGCTTCGGATCTGCCACGTGTGGAGCCTCTGGACCTTCGTCACCAACAGAAATACAAGCTGATCGTGACCATTACAGACATTCAAGGATGGTTAAGGCGGCAGTTATAAGGTGTGATAATGTATCATTAATGCCATATTAATGACACATGATCAGTGTGCCATTAATAGTGGTAACGCTGTCATGAAGATACGTTACCACACTATTAACTGTACTTAATACTCTTTAGATAGTGTATTAGGTCATTAAGCACGCCAGGGCCACATGTCGGGCCAGGCCAGCTTTGTAACGGTCAGTACTTAGAACTATAAAAGGGCTGCACCGCACGAACTAGAGAGAGGCTGATCCAGGCTATTGCGACCTGACCTTAGCGAACTCACTCGCTCAATACAATCACACAAACCCCGTGGAGTAGGGTGTTACGCTCAGATGGCCTGAACCACGTAAATCTCTGAGGTCATCATCTTGATATTGATCTTGTGTCCCCCAACAACAAGAGAACCTTTGCGGGCTGCTTCTCAGCGGTTCCGGGGGAAGTGTCGTATTCCACTCTTCGAAAAACACAAAAAGGAAAAATTTAAAATAAATTAGAAGCAAAGCAGCATTTAAAAACCTGTATAGTTTCGGACTTGTCCGGTTTGGACCCCGGACTAGTCCGGTTTTGTCCTCTGTTGAGCCTCCGGACTTGTCCGCTCTAGCTTCGGATTAGTCCGATCTAGTTTCTGTTGTTGCCCGTACTTGTCCATTGTTGAGTACAGACTAGTCTATTCCTAGCGACTGGAACTTTCAGGAGTTGTCCGGTAGATCATTCTTTTAGTCCGGTTTTTGAAAATCGAACACTCCTCCAGACTTGTTCATTTTTGCTCTCTAGAATCGATCAGACTAGTCTGGCCCCTAGCACACTTGTCCGGTGTGCCCGACTCAAATTCAATCTTTTCCTCCACGACATGTTATTGGGTATTTGCCTTAATTGGTTCCAAGAACATCGTGCCCAACCACTATGGAGCCCATGTGGGACCCCTACACAGCCTCCACCACTTTGAACTCGAAATCCATCAAACCCTAACACCTCCACCTCTATGTAAACACCCCAATACCCATCCTCTCATCCCTTTGTCACAATTGAAGAAACCCCAAACCCTAGTTCGTGGGAGCCGCCATCAAGAGAAGATCATCGCAGCCAAGAGAAGAGAAGGAGGAAGGAGAAGGATTAAGTAAGTTCGATCTTCATCAACTCATCGACATCATCGTCAATTCTCCACCAAATTCTTCGACTTCTTTGGATCTAAAAGTCAATTCTCGAAGCCCGACCTTTGGACCCTTGGATTCGTGGTAAATGTCTTAGATGCACCTTTTATGCGTAAAATATGATCCTATATTAGCTTTAACTATGCTCTAGTTGGAAATTCGCCAAAAACCCTAGGCGAGCGGACTTGTTCGGTCCAGTGCGGACTAGTCTGGTTGACTTTCTGGTTCGGGACGGACTAGTCTGGTCTCCAATACAAACTTGTCCGGCCACCTAAATCTGAAATTGTTGAATTAATCCTAATTTGATTCAAATCAAATTGAAACCCATTCAAACTTGTTGAAAACCGTTGTAACTAGTGAGTAAACATTAATAGCAACTCATTAACAAGTTTTACCACATAATTGCATTAATCATGCATGTCATGGAATATTGAGTAATATATGAGCATTTATTGATTGTAATGTATGTTTTGTATGTCTATTTCGCAGATTAGAAGGTGTTGCTCTAGAGGGTGTTGTCTAGGACCTCCAGCATCAAAACTTCGGATCTTTTGACGCTAATCAAGCTCAGGAGCAAGGCAAGTGTCCTTGATCATTTTGATCCTTTTTTAAAAATGTTTTGTTTGAAAAACTGCGTGCTTGTGTCAATTTGATGGGAAACCCAAGATAGGTGTTTACTAGACTTGTTTGACCATCCTTGTCGCTTGGAATATATTGTAGATAGTCCGGAAGGGCCTTTTACCTTTTTGACTCGCTCTAATTAATTAGGATGGGAAAACAACCAAATGGCCTAACAGTGAATTAATGAGCATGCATGTGATGAGAATTGATGGATATGGTTAATTGGTAATATGGGACTGGGAGATCTAAGCAAGCATGGATTGTGGACTAGGTTGGATGTTATGGTAGTTTTGCTTGCCTTAGATCGAAGGATCGGTTCATGCGAGAATAAGACAGGACAACAGTCGCACCACAAGGCTAAGTATGGGTGCAGTGTAGCTGAATAATTAGGTGTGCTGCTGGTATTGTATGGACTATTAGATGGTGCGGGGAATATGAGTCGAGGAGACACTGGGAACCGCATGGCACATGAGGGGGCCCGTGGGTGGGAGAATGAAGATCAAGCATGTTGGTGAACGCTTAGTGGGTCTGTACATACTAGTAGTCCCTTTGTAAAGGCTATTTTGTGATCTCTTGACCACACACCAACGGAAGTGTGATAAGGCATGATAGAGGTTCTTAGTCACCGAAAGGTGATGAAATTACGAACATGTGGGTAAAGTTGTACAACCTCCGCAGAGTGTTAAAAACGATCATGATAGTCGTGCTCCCGGTTATGAGCACATGTACAACTTCTATGGTTGGAGTGGAACTTGGGATTTGAGATGGTTATGGTTGGATTATGGTTTGGTATTGGTTATGGTTATAGACGAAGATAAATGGTCATGGTCAATGATGATGGTAAGAATTTAGCATTTGGATGGGAAATTATTGATGGATGTGATGTAATGATAATTGATGGTTTTATACTCATTATTGGTAATTATTGGGATATGATGGGATTAATTCATATAGACATTGTAGGATACTTTCTTTACATGTTTTAAATGTATTTTTCAGCAATTAGCTATTATTCATTATCAATTCCTTGTTTAAGCTACATGTAATTATTTTTCCCGCACTTGCTCAGTACGACATGTGCTCACCCTTGCAATTCCCCCACCAACGGTTTCAGGTGATGTTTAGAAATATTTTGAGGATAATGCGGAGTACTAGGTTGTGTGCTGCCATCGACTTGCTTGTGGTGTTGCTTGGAGCCGCGCATTCCCCTATGATCAGTTTGTTTAGTTGCTTAATTATCTTATTTCCGCCGCAGTTATAGTTCAATATTGATCATTAGAGTTTGTAATTGAGGATTACTTGAATATTGTAATAAAAGTGCTTAATTAACTTGTGTTGTGATAATTTTCTGTATATCGTTTGTGAAACACTCGTGTATGTGTGTTGAACATCCTAGACACATATGTGCATCGCACTTGATTCATTTTTCGGAACCGGGTGTCATATAAGTATAGGAAAATGTAGCTGTTGAAACAGATTTACATTGTGCGCTGTTAGGATGCGATTGGTTTGAGTATAGAGTGGGATGGGTCGGGTTCATCCCTATTTTTAGGGATGGGATAGTTCTATTTTTTGTTCTTTTAAAGGGATGGGATGATCCTTGTTTTTTTTTAATGGAAGGGATAAAGTGAGGTGTGAATTAACGGTGCCTACTACTCTGTTCTCTGCTCTTACTCTACCATTTCATCGAACGCATACGATGCACAGAGGAGACGCATACAGGAAGGTGGATATGCTCATTTTCAGTGGGATTTCCATTGGACGGACAACACACCAAGCCTGACTGCTACTCAGCAACGACCTGGTCGGGAGCCTGCAGACCTTCTTCCGTCTTAGTCAATCAACCTGCGCATAGCGAAGATCCACCCAACATTATTCTGCCGTCATCGTCGTCTTCGGACGCCGGAAGCGGCAGGGCCCGAGAGCAACATCCATGAAGAGGCGACGACGCTGACGGCATGGCACAAGTCGCTGCTGTTCACTCATGGTCCCCGCCGGCCGCCCGGCTTTCACCGTGCGCCGCAAGCGTCTGAGCCTGTCCGGCAACCAGTGGCTCATCTTCGCCGTGGAGTTTGGAGCTCCTTCATTGACTGATCACTGGTACGGACTTGCTGAAAGATCTATCGGACCAGAAACTCAAATCTGGGCGCGGCGGCCGGTGCACGCCGTGAAGCGCGGCGAAGGCAAGATGATGGCGCTCGTGGTGGCGGCGTGTGTGCGAGGATGACCCGCGGCAGCCGCGAACCAGGTGGAAGGGTCGTACGCGCGGCGGCGCTGCGTGGTGTACGATGGCGAGCGCCACGCGGTGGCCGAGTTGTAGCCCAAGGCGGAGTTCGCGGCTCAGAGAGAGTTGCTCGGGATGGCGCCAATGAGCTGGTTGTCGACAGAGTACATGACGCGTCAGGTGCGGAAGGTGACGGAAGATAACGCACTTGAGCTGGGATGGATATATCCGCTTCATTTTAGAGGGATCGGTTCGTCCCGAATCTAATTGCAATATTCTGTTTTAGGATGATTTCATTCTACTTGACTCCGAAACAAATATTATCAAAAGCGGATTCGCTCCACTCATCTCACTTCATCCCACCAACCAAACACTGCCTTAAAGGTTGCGGCCCAGAGTCCTTTCACAAATTACAACGAATAAAAATGAATATAAATTTAACACGACCTTAATCCAATCTGACCCATCACACATATATTTCATTTTTTCTACTAGTTACGAGACCAATGCACCCCTTATTTAAGAAGGCAGACCAAGCTATAGGTGACCAACAGGGCGTGCCGCGTCAACTTGGTTCGACACAGCCCAGAAATGAGTCAGGCCATGCTAGGCCGGCTCGACAGGTCTGCACCTCGACCCGAGCTCAATCCGGGCTCATTTTATACGTGTTGTGCCGTGTGGGTCCTAAACGGGTCGTGCCAGGCCAGGCCAGCCCGAGGTCTGTTTATTTAAAAATACATTAAAAATAGTGAAAAATATATATTATACGGGTCGTGTCGACTCGAGCCCTACGGGCTAACTGGATCATACAACCAGACCAACCGGATCAACGTTAAACGGGTCATGCCATGCCAGCCTGACGGGTCTGAGGTCAAGGCCCGGGCATGACTCGCACGAGGCTTTGGGCTGGTCCAGATCCGGTGTTTTCGCTATCTGGCCACGTCCGTGCCGAGCTTCAGGCCAGCTCAATTGGCCCGACCCATTTGGCCATCTATAAACTTAGGATTACAGACATTCTTTCTGAAAAAACAATTCAGAAAGTCTTCTTAAAAACACTTATATATTTTTATTGAGTCATCATTAAAAATCTCAATTTCTAACTAAGCTTGGTGTATGGTTATCTCCCCCTAGCTGTCAAGAAAAGGGAGCGAAAAAGGGAGACATTTGTTATTTTAGACTTTTAATGAAAAGACTTCGATGAAATAACGCTTATACCGTGGATTTCGATAAAACAGTCCTCTTAGTATTGGCACATCATTAAAATAGTATTTTGACACATTTTAACTCTTTTTATTTCTTTTCTTTTTATTTTCATAGCACCTAAAGTGACCAAAATCATCACGGTTGTTTTTTCCTTCTCCCATTTTTCACACGATCTGTTTTCGAGCCAGCACAGGAGGACTCAACTCCACGACTCGAGGTGCCACCGCCACCAGGTGTGTGTAGTATCCCCACGATTCACACACTCGAACACGAACGAAAAACACGACGATCAGCAATCTACGGGACAACAGAGCAAACACTGAGAACAAATAACCAGCACACGCACGAACAGATAACTTGGAGGCAACACTTCACTCCATTTCATCTCGACATCATCTTCGTCTCAGATTACATGATAGAACCAGAGGAGAAAGAGATTAGGAAGATCGGAGAAGGAAGTAAGTGGTTGGAGGAAACAGAACTGTAACCGACTTGATTCTCTCTGTCCCCTGATGCACGTTATATAAGCAGTGCCGTCTTCATGGGCTTTGGGCTGTCTCCTCTTTTCTTCTCTTTTGGGCCTCCAGTGTTGCTCTGTTCATTTGAATCCGGTTGAGCGCCCGCACAACGATCTCCCGCCATGTGCTGCTTGATAAGGGTCGTGGCACTACCCCCTCCTGAAGAACCAGCGTGTCCCCATGCTGGGGCGTCCGAGTAGTGAGCTTGCAGCACATAATAGTCCTCCCAAATAGTGATTTCTTAAGGCGGTCCCGACCAGGATTCCAATTGATCTGCACAGTGGCAGCATTTCCTTTCTTTACCAGCCGCCTTTTCCAAATCTTCACTGGAACTACATTAGTAATGTCAGCAGGGAAATCCAATGGAAGTGTGTGAAAAACTGGTCCACTGTTTGGAGTGAATGGCTTCAACTGTGAAACGTGAAAAACTGGGTGTATCTGGTTAGATGTAGTTCCAACTTGTATGCAACATTGCCAATCTTCGAAAGCATTTTGAAGGGACCAAATAACTTAAATGCAAACTTAGGATAAGGACGATTAACCACCGACCTCTGACCATATAGTTGTAGTTTAAGCAAGACCATATCTCCCACTGCAAATTCCCTCTCAGATCGATTCAGATCCGCATAATGCTTCATTCTCAATTGTGTCTTAGCTAAACTAGACTTTAGTGTTTCAGTTATTAGCTCTCTGTCTTTCAGAGTATCAGTCACCTCATTGTTGTCAGATGTATGTAACTGTGGAATAACATCCGAGTATGGGTCTGTTCCATGTAGGGCCTTGAAAGGTGAGCATTTGATTGCTGAATGGTAGGCTGAGTTATACCACAATTCTGCCACAGGCAAGTACTTCACCCACTGCTTAGGAACATCCTGCAGCACACACCTTAAGTACATTTCTAGACATTGATTTACCTTTTTAGTTTGGCCATCAAGCTGAGGATGATAGGCCGAACTTAGTTGCAATTTTGTGTCCAGGAGCTTGAAGAGTTCTTGCCAAAAGGAGCTAGTAAAAATCTTATCTCTGTCAGAGATTATAGTCTTAGGAAGGCCATGAAGTTTCACCACATTGCTGAAAAAAGCACGAGCCACAGTGGGGGCAGAGAAAGGATGTTTCAATGATATGAAATGTGCATACTTTATGAAACAATCCACAACTACCAAAATAACAGAATAGTCATTTGACTTTGGCAATCCTTTGATAAAATCCATAGAGATGTTCTTCCATGAGCCCTAAGGGACTGGTAATGACTGTAGCAGCCCTGGTGGTTTGACATGCTCATGCTTAGCTTTCTGACAAATACTGCACTGCCCGATGAAGTCTTCAATATCAGATTTTATGCCAACCCAATGAAAAATATTCTTGACTTTCTTATAGGTTGTGTGAGTCCCTGAATGGCCACTAAGAGCAGAATTGTGAAATGCATTAATAAGCTTAGATTGCAGAGCTGAATTTTGAGGAACCCACAACTTGGTTTTGTATCTTATCACTCCTTGGTCTAGTGAGGAGTCTTTTGTTGACGGCTGTTATACACCAATTTCACCCGTCAATATAACTCAATTATGTGAAGGAATTGTCATCTCTTGCACACATCACCTTTCTATTTAACCTATTTCTACTTGTCCTTGGAGAAAATATTGCATGCAGGGATTATATGTAGAAATGAAGTGAAACAAGGGGATGGATCATATAAAATATCATTCCAGCCAATCAAGCGATGACACGTGGCACCACATGGATCAAATGGCCCACAAAAAGAAGTATCTAAGGCTATCCAATGGTGTAGCACCCATATAAAGGAATGGAACCCACCTGGCAGAGACCTAGAGAAAGCACAACCCCAATGGGGGCAAGACCAGGTCGGCCGACCCCCCTAGTCGGCCGACTAGGTCTTGACGCCTTTTGTGGTCAAACACTACGTGTTGGCTACTTCCGGCTTGAAGAGGTCATGGGTGACTGATTCACACGCTTTTGGTGGCGGGAACCGACCCTTATCCAAGCTATAAATAGGATCCCTCACCCAACACACATCACTTGACTATTCATCCATTGTATTCACTACTCCCCATAGGTTTAGATGAGTATAGGCTGTAGAGAGGAGAGTCTCTAGTCCATAGTCCAAGTAGGAGAGAAGTAGAAGGAGTCCCTTCTCAATTGGGAAAGGTATGCCTCCCATATTCCTATTTGTATTTGTGACTTTATTCATAATAAAGATGTTATCTTTAATCTACTATTGTTCATAAGCTTGTATGAAGCGTTTCTTGTTTGATTGTGGATTCCATGTATGTGGTAGGAATAGTATTTATGATTGTGCTATACCATTCTCATTACATTATCGTAAATATAATAAACCTCCACTATAGTATAATTAGATATGATATGACTATGTTAATATGAATCACTTATGCTATGAATTAACAGTGGTTCAATGATGATTTAGTTCATTGCCTTAGGATGGCTTGTGTCTAGGCTCTTAAGGTAATTACTTAATATGCTAGCATGGTGCTAGGATAGAGAGTAGCGTTGAATGTATCGTAGACCCACTGATTGAAGAGGTAGACAGTAGGTGGTGACAACCCTATATGTCCTTTGTAATCCTCCACGTTCGGTTATGCCACAGGCTCTTGGCGGGAGTCGCCTAGTGTTTCTAGGGGTAAACCCGTGTCCGATGTGTTAATACACTTAGCATGAGAATTCATAATTAATATAATCATTAGTAACTAACTTGGGCTATGTATATGTACATTAGAAGCATAATAGAAGTATCTACCTAACTCTTAGCCTAGTCCCTCTATTACCTCATTTATCTCCTTAGGATAGGATGCTCTTGTGTGTGTCACACTACTTCAATTACCCTTTTATCTATCCTTTCTAGAACCCTACCTAGATCAACCTAGCATCTCCACTTGATGATTTTTTTGCTTCCACCTAGCTTTCCTTTGGGAAAATATAAATGACACCCTTCAGGAATACTCTTAAAAGGGGAAATGCTACATCGATAGTTTTCGTGCGCTTGTGAACGCTCATTTAAGAATCAAAATCTACCAACAAGCATTTCTAGCACCACTGCTAGGGATGAATTGTTAGTAGTGCATAGGAAATATCAACAAGCATTTCTAGCATCGTTGCCGGTGAAGGCAACTGAAGTATTACATGATTGAGTGAATAGGATAGAACCCTTGTAGGTTTTAGTAGGATGACCCTTCTTTGTTTTTGCATTCTATGTGAAAACATGGTAGTGTATGCCTGGTTTCTGCTTGCCGAAAAACTTTGTTGAAGATCCCAAATCCGTTCTAAGAGAACGACCTTGTGTCATTACTCCTTAGAAGCTTCGAGCGGCAAAGCAAGCTAGCACAACCGCACCAACAACCGAAACGCTAATGGCCCATAAGACTCTTCGTGAGTTTTTGGCTCCCTCAACAATGTGCCTGTTGGGCCTACTGCTAACATGGGAGAAGTAAATTTTGAAATCAAGATTGGCCTTATCACTATAGTGCAAGTCAACCCATTTTGTGGGAAGGCTAACGAGGATGCAAGTGCTCACCTGCAATAGTTTGTTGAGGTATACAACACTTTTAAGATAAAGGGTGTATCTCCTGATGCTGTTTGTCTTAGGCTGTTTCCGTTGTCTCTTCTTGGGAAAGCGAAACAGTGGTTCTACGTGAACCGAAGTGTTATAGATACTTGGGAGAAGTGTTCCACGGCATACCTCGCCAAGTTTTTCCCGTTGGACAAAACCAATGCCCTACGTGGAAGAATTTCCAGCTTCCAGCAAGATGTCAAGGAATCTATTCCCAAGGCTTGGGAAAGGCTGCAGGAGTATATCTAGCTTGTCCCCACCATGGGATGGATGATTGGCTCATCATCCAAAACTTTTACAACGGGTTGATCCCTTCCCCCGTGACCATGTTGATGCTGCTGCTGGAGGTGCCTTCTTCTCATTGACGGTGCCCAAAGCCAAAGAATTGATTGAGAAGATGGTGTCAAACATGGGATGGAACGATGAGCGTCTCCATACCCGCCAAAGAGGCATGCATATCTTGAAGGAGTTGGACATGATCGATGCTAAATTCGACCTCCTTATGAAGCAAATTGATGGACAAGGCAAAGTACGTGACAATGCCTATGCCTTAGACTCTTACATCACTTGTGAAGTCTGTAGCAACATGGGCCATTTGGGCAATGACTGCCCAGAAACCTGTGAGGATGCCTTATACGTAGCCAACAATGGAAACAACAATGGATATCGTCCAGGAGGTCAAGGGTGGGTCCAACCACGCTCATTCTTTCAAGGAGGGTACAACAACAATGGCAACAATGGAAATCAGCCCAACTTGAGAGAACTTGCCATTAGCCAGTTGAAGATAAATGATGCTCTATCCAAGAAGCTGACGACTAATGACAAGATATTAGAGAGCATCAATGCCAAGATTGAAGGACTATCCTCAGCCTTCAACAATCAATTGAGTTTCAACAAGATGCTGGAGACTCAATTGGCTCAACTGCAGTTGTTGTTCCTCAATGGAGAATGGCAAGATGCCAGGACAGCCCGAACCTCCCATGGAAAGTGCCAACATGATTTCTCTTCAAGGAGGCAAATGGCTGAAGGATCCCGGATGTCCTACAATATCATGCTGAATTGGGGCACACCACTTTGACAAGGCCCTTTGTGACCTTGGAGCAAGTGTGAGTGTGATGCCCAAGGTGGTTTTTGACCAGCTGAACTTCATGGAGCTTACTCCAACACCAATGCAGCTCCAACTAGCAAATTCCTCAGTCAGTTATCCGGCGGGTGTTGCCGAATATGTACCGGTGAAAATCTAGAACTGCTTCATACCCGTAGATTTCGTGGTGCTCGACATGGAGGTCGAGAAGGATACGCCGCTCATTATTGGGCATCCATTTCTAAGCATCGCGAAGGCTCACATAGATGTGGGAGCTAGAGAAATCCACTACCATATCAATGGCAAGGAGGAGAAGTTTAAATTTCACCCAAAGTTGGAGTAATGCTTCATGATCGCATCAAGTATGGGCCGAATGTTAAACACATTCAAGAGGTCAAAATCACACCTCCAAAGGTGGACCCACTCATTGCATTCATGAAGAATTTGATATATGCATAAAACCCATCTTGTCATCCACGACGACACCCAAAGAAGACGGGGAAGTCTGGGCCTCCTCAAAGGCCCAAGTCCACCAAGCTGCCAAAGAAAGTATGGCGGAAGAAGCAAGACAAGCCGTTCGAGCCCATCCCTTCAGGCCCGAATGTCAAGAAATGAAGAAGGAGGAATGTCCATCTCATCGGACGGTGGTGAGACCTAGCCAATAGGTTAAATTGGTAGTTATCCTTTATTTGATTTTTCTTTTCTCTTCTCTTTATTTGATTTTTCCCACTTATTGATTTTCCCCACTGCATATTTGATTTTCTTAGTAAGTTGAGAATCTTATATTCTCAACTATCATTTTTATTTCTTTATTTTTCACAAAAAGAAAATAGTTGGGCTTTTAAAAAGGAATTTTTATTTAGAAAACAATTTTCTGAGCTGCAAAGGTGGTATTTTACCAACTTGCTAATTTCATAGCCGTTGGGGAGCCACCTGACAATGTTCAGCCAACTAGGGGAAGGAGCCAATTTGGCTCTCTCTCCTCCAACGGCTACATTTGGTTCCTAGTGACCGTTGGAGATTACACACTATAAAAGGTGGTTGTGAGGAGCTCTTCTCGTCACTTCACCTTATTTCATACATCCCTAAAGTCACTTTTGCTCACATTGTTTTTCTTGCTCTTCATTGAAGCACTCTTGATCAATTCCCAACTCAAAAATATTTGCTTTTGTTTGCATTTGCATTTTGCTCTCAAGTTCTTCAAGGGATAATTCGTCGGGGTTTTGTTTTCACTAACATCACCTCTTTCGAGTTTTTGCCTTGTTGTGTTCTTGTTTGTTGTGGCCATGAAAGGAATGAAAATGTTGTTTGGAAAGAGGAAGGAGGCTGAAAGCTCAAGCCATGGTGGAGACTCAAGTGCACACCCCTCTTCCGTTGCTACACCAAGTTCATGGAGGAGTGTAGGAAAGGACACTCCCATGGGTAAGAGGAGCAACCCTTATCAACTTCTTCACGACGACGATCTCGACATCCAAAGTGAAGTTGAAGATCAAGCACGCAAGCTCCTCCAAGATCATGAGTCTTCTCATACAAAAGCTTATGATCCAGATTTGATCACCAAAATAGGTATGGATTCCGAATTCTTTTCCATTTGGCGTGCATTAGGATGGGAAAATTTTGCTCACATAGAGGAGAAAGGTTCACGCCTTCTCTCCATAAAATTCCTTTGCACACTCAAAATAAGATTTGATGGTATTACTTTTAGAATATTTCAAAAATAATACAACATCCTATGGAAAGAATTAAGTGAAATCCTAGGCTTCCATAGACGTTATTTGCTAGATTTAGATGCTTTGCCTAAGTTTAACAAACAAATTTTTTGGCAAGATTTAACTGGTGAGGTCAGATGTAGTGCACCTAAGAATAGCCACTTGCACAACCCTACTTTATGCTTCATGCATAGATGGGTGGCTATGACTATGTTCCCTAGAGGAGATGTAAGGATAGTGCGTGATAATGAGCTAAAAATTTTATTTGCCATGATTAAAAAGATAAAAGTTGCTCCAGTTATTGCCATGATGACACAATGGTTACATTACATTCCAAGGATAGGGCGAACTGAATGTACTTCATTGATTACTCATATTGCTACTAGGGTAGGAGCACTAGAATATTCTTCATTTGAGTATATTGAACATGAAAGAGATTTAATTGATGAAGAATATTTAGTGCAAGGACATATCCTTAAGCATGATCAAGATGGCTCTTTGATATTTTATTATCCCGACTTTGTCAATGAAATTTGGTTACCTAACCTGGATTATAATTTGTACAAATGTCGGATGCTAACCATTGACCCCATTGAGGAAGCCGGAAGAAGTAATGTCTCTTGCAGGGTAACTAGAAGCTGCACAAGGAGAGCGGCCATGCCCCCAAAAACCTCCATGGTCCATGAGTACAAAGAGGAGGAGAACTTAACGGGTGATGCACCCGGATAGACTCAACCTCCATCGTATGAGATCAAAGGTCCGTCTTGGCATGGATGGCCAGGTGTTACATGGGAAACACCCCTATCCACTTCAAGCTCTAGCAGCTTGCCTCCAACATCTATGAGAAGATGACATTCCATTTTGGCTAGAAGTCATCGTGACTATAGACAAGGAATGACGGACCTCTCTAGACGTATGGAGGAGCTTGAAGTAAGGACGGGTGACATCTACAACACTCTCTAAGGGCATGTCCGAGGTACCCAAGACTGGCAACAACACATGGACACTCAATGCATCAACCTCAACTCCACGCTACAATAACAGTAAGCCGATCTTGCAGCATGCTTCCATCATCAAGGGTTCAACCCTCGACACGGAGATGAGTGAAGAACAAGCTTGGGGGAGGACCCCCTACTTGAGGTAAATTGTATCAACCTCTTTGCATATTTATTTTTCACTTACCCATCATCCACCTTGCTTTAAAAAATAATAAAATATATATATATATATATATATATATATCGGATAGATTTTACTTTCAAATAAAATAAAAGATGTGTGGTAAGAATGACTTGGAATTCAAATAGATGAAATGATGAATAGTTGCTCTGTTTTAATTTTCCTAAGTCTCTAGTTTACAACTTACTACTCTCCAACATATTACTCTCATTGGCTAAAATTGCTTTTGCCTTTATTTGGAAATTGTGGGTAGCGAAAGCTTAATATATTCTCAGTTGTTGTGAGATATGATATAGTGATAGGGATGCTATTCCTAGTTTGATAGTGAAACTTAGATTTCTGAAGAAATTCTAAAAAGATTTAAGTTATTCTCATTTGGTTGGAAATACCCACCAAAGCTATATGATACATTATATTGTTAAACCTTATGCATATGCTATTTGCCTTCACATTGAGCTTTGTCAAACTAGTATAGACCTATGTGAGATTTCTTTCATTACTTTTTGAATTCAAGACTTCACTTGCACATGTTATACTTCTACACTAGAAGTAAGCAAATTTCTATCATACCACCATTCCACAATAAAAAGAGAAACTCCATATCACTCATGCTCAGTACTCTCCAAAATTCATTGCATAAGAAGGGAGTAGAAGACATGGCTACAAGAAAAAGAAAAAGAAAATGCATTCTTACATCATAAGCATGAGAAAAAAAAAAGAGAAAGTAGCCATGTTTCATCCCTGCAAAATAAGAGAGTCCGCTCAAAAAGGAGTAATCTAAAGATCCACACCCACTCCATTCCATCACACATGCACAAGTCTTGAATCAAATTATTTTGAATTGGTTTCTCCTAAGGCTTACTCTTTTGACTTAGCAATGATATGTGTTGCAAATATGCCTGTTATATTCCCTACCAAGCTCCACATACAAGCCTTATATAGAGGTAGGATGAAATTAGACACAATGCCATGGTGAGGACATATTTCCACTATACACAAAGGAGAGACTTGAGATAATCAAATTGAGATACTTAAAATATAAATTGGACTCTTCAGAATATGAGTGGAACTTGATTTCAAGGGTATGTGTGCTCCATTTGTTGTTCTATCTTTCAATACCCATGAATAGGAGATAGCATAAGCCCCATAATAATTTAAGATGGGTGAAGTAACGTGCCAATTTTTGCAATAATAGGTAGATTATTTTGTTGTGCACATGATACTTTTAAAAATAGAATATAGTAGCAACTCCTGATCATCAACCTAAAGTCTTGACTTTGCTCGAGACGAGCAAAAGATAAGCTTGGGGGAGTTTGTTGACGTTTATTATAAACCAATTTCACCCGTAAATATAACTCAATTATGTGAAGTAATTGTCATCTCTTGCACACATCACTTTTATATTTAACCTATTTCCACTTATCCTTGGAGAAAGTAGTGCATGCAGGGATTCTATGCAGAAATGAAGTGAAACAAGGGGATGGATCCTACAAAATATCATTCCAGTGAATCAAGCGATGACATGTGGCACCACATGGATCAAATGGCCCACAAATAGAAGTATCTGAGGCCATCCAATGGTGTAGCACCCATATAAAGGAATGGGACCCACCTGGCAGAGACCTGGAGAAAGCACAACCCCAACGGGTCCAAGACCAAGTCTGCCGACCCTCTAGTCGGCCGACTAGGTCTTGGCGCCTTTCATGGTCAAACGCCACGTGTTAGCTCCTCCCGCCTTGAAGAAGTCATGGGTGACTGATTTGCACGCTTTTCGTGGCGGGAACCGACCCTTCTCCAATCTATAAATAGGATCCCTCACCCCTCACTTCAACACACACCACTTGAATATTCATCCATTGTATTCACTACTCTCCATATGTTCAGAGGAGTATAGGCTATAGAGAGGAGAGTCTCTAGTCCATAGTCCAAGTAGGAGAGGAGTAGAATGGGTCTCTTCCCAATTGGGAAAGGTATGTCTCTCATATTCCTATTTGTATTTGTGACTTTATTCATAATAAAGATGTTATCTTTAGTATATTATTGTTCATATGCTTGGATGAAGCGTTTCTTGTTTGATTGTGGATTCCATGTATGTGGTAGGAATAGTATTTATGATTGTGCTATATCATTCTCATTACATTATCATAAACACTATAAACCTCCACTATAGTCTAATTAGCTATGATATGACTATGTTAATATGAATCACTTATGCTATGAATTAACATTAGTTCAATGATGATTTAGTTCATTGCCTTAGGACGGCTTGTGCCTAGGATCTTAAGGTAATTGCTTAATATGCTAGCATGGTGCTAGGATAGAGAGTAGTGTTGAATGTCTCGTAGACCCACGGATTGAAGAGGTAGGCAGTAGGTGGTGACAACCCTATCTGTCCTTTGTAATCCTCCACGTTCGTCTATGCCACAGGCTCTTGGCGGGAGTCGCCTAGTGTTGCTAGGGGTAAACCTATCCCCGATGTGTTAATCCACTTAGCATGAAAATTCATAATTAATATAATCATTAGTAAATAACTTAGGCTATGTATATATACATTAGAAGCATAGTAGAAGTATCTACCTAACTTTTAGCCTAGTCCCTCTATTACCTTATTTATCCCCTTAGGATAGGATGCTCTTGTGTTTGTCATACTACCTCAATTACCCTTTTATCTATCCTTGCTAGAACCCTATCTAGATCAACCTAGCCTCTCCACTTGATGGTTGTTTTGCTTCCACCAACCTTACTTTGGGAAAATATAAAAGACACCCATTGGAAATACTCTTAAAAGGAGAAATGTTTCACCGATAGTTTCCGTGCGCTTGCGGACGTTCATTTAAGAATCAAAACCTACCAACAAGCATTTCTGACACCACTGCTAGGGATGAATTGTTAGTAGTACGTAGAAATATCAACACCTTTGTCATTTGACTGGCTGACAGACAATTCAGTAACAAGCTCTTTAGCCCTTGGATCAGAATTGTATGCATTCATTATCTCTTGAACCCATACTGGAATGACAGCATATGCTGTGGAGAGCTGAAAATATTGACCCACTCGAGACAAAGTATCTGCCACCTTGTTTCTTTGCCCTCCTTGAACTGAAACTTAAATTGTAAGCCAGCTTAGACATTGCCTTCTTTTGATGTTCAGTTGAGAAGGATTGATCCTGCAAATGACATAAACTTTTATGATCAGTATGTATTGTGAATGGTCCTCTCCGCAGATAGCACATCCATTTTTCTACTGCAATCATGACAGCCAAAAATTCCTTTTCATACGTTGAAAGCTTCTTATTAGCTGCACTTAATGCTTTACTGAAAAATGCCAAAGGGTGGCCTCCCTGAGACAGCACAGCTCCTATGCCAAGATCACATGCATCAGTTTCAACGTCAACAGGTTTAGAGAAGTCAGGAAAAGCCAAAACTTGTGTCGCACATAGCTTCCTTTAGACTATCAAAAGCTGTCTGTGCTTCTGCAGACCAACTGAATTGTTTCAGTTTTAGAATAGCAGTGAATGGTTTGGCTATAATCCCATAGTTTTTCATAAATTTTCTATAATACCCAGTGAGACCTAAAAAGCCTCTTAACTCAGTGAAATCCTTAGGAATTGGCCACTGTAACATAGCAGAGGTCTTAGATGGATCAGTAGCTATGCCTTTGTCGAGATGGTAGTCTGAGCAAAAGAGCATTTGTTGAACTTCTCATAAAGCCGACGATCAGCCAGCTTCTGGAAAACAAGTTTCAAGTGTTGAACATGCTCTTCCAAGGATTTGTTATATACAAGAATATCATCCATAAACACCAAAACAAATCTTCACATATATTCAACAAAGACAGAGTTCATAACACATTGGAAGGTAGCAGAGGCATTTGTAAGCCCAAATGGCATAACCCTGAACTGAAAGTTTCCATGTTGGGTCTTAAAAGCAGTTTTGTGTTCATCTGAAGGTATGATTCTAATTTGATGAAACCCTGATCTGAGATCAATAGTAGAGAAGTAAATAGCCCCTGCAATCTCATCCAAAAACTCATCAATGACAGGCATAGGAAATTTGTTTTCACAATTGCTTGATTCAATTTTCTATAATCGGCACAAAAACGCCAACTTCCATATTTTTTCTTCACTAAAATAACTGGAAATGCAAATGGGCTAATGCTTGTGGTAATAAGTCCAGCCTTTAGCATGTCATTTACCTGCCTCTCAATTTAAGATTTTTGTTCAGGAGGATATCTATAGGTTTACAGTTAATAGGTGCAGTGTTAGGCACGAGAGTAATAGCATGATCATACTGTCTATGAGGAGGCAGTGAAGAGGGTTCCTGAAAAATATGCCCAAACTGCTGTATAAGCTCTTTGACTTGTAGAGGCATAGAAAGTTGCTTGTTCAGCACCTCCTCGGGGTCCTGATCAATAAGGACAGCTGCCCACAATCCATTAGACTTGTGACATTCCCTTACTTGATCATGGGACATTTCTGATAGAATGTGACTTTTGTGCTGTCCAATACCATGCATAGTAATGTAAGAGCATTGATAATGAAATGATGGAGTTTTATGTAACCAATCACATGCCATAGGACTATATAACTGTAACCAGTCCATGCCTAGCACCAAATCATAAGCCCTCATTGGAATGACTTTGGCATCACAAGCAAAAGTATAACCCTAAATATACCACTCAAAGCCTTTGATTTCAGATGCACAGGGAACATGATCTCCATTGGCAACTCTTACCTGCATTGGAGCTCTTGAGGAAATAGGGTATGACAGTGTAGATATGATATTAGCATTGACAAAAGTATCAGAACTACCAGAATCAATTAAGATGTGCGACACCCGGTTCTAAAAATGAACCAAGTGCGACACATATGTGTGTCCAGGATGTTCAACACACATACACGAGTCCTTCACAAACGATATACAGATAATTACCACAACACAAATTAATGAAGTACCTTTATTACAATATTCAAATAATCCTTAATTACAAACTCTAATGATCATTATTAATAGTTCTGAAACTAATGCAGTGAAAATAAACTAAGTTGAGCAAACTAAGCATAATAGGTAGCACAGCTCCAAGCAACACCTCAGGCAAGTCGACGGCGGCACATGACCTAGTACTCCACATTATCTTTCGGGTACACCCAACCATCATCTGAAACTCTTGGTGGGGGAATTAAAAGGGTGAGAACATGTCGTACTCAGCAAGTGTTGAAAATAATGACATAAAACTTAAACAAGGAAATGATAATAAATAATGGTTAATTGCCGAAAAGTACAATTAAAACATGAAAACAACATCCTACATTGTCTATGTAAAGTAATTCCATCATATCCCAATAATTACCAATTATGAGTCCAATACCATCAATTACCATTATATCACATCCATCAATAATTATCCATCCAAAAGCCAAATTCTTACCATCAACATTAACCATATTGAATTATCACAACTCAACCATAACCAATCCCAAACCATCCCAAATCCCAAGTTCCACTCTAATCATGTAGGTCATCCAGGTGCTCGTAACCAGGAGCACGACTATCATGATAATTTTTAACACTCTGCAGAGGTTGTACTACTTTACCAACATGATAGTTTCATCACCTTTCGGTAACTAAGAACATATATTATGCCTTATCACACTTCCGTTAGTGTGTGGCCAAGAGATCACAAAATAGCCTTTCAAAAAGGGACTACTAGACCCACTAAGGTCACCAGCAGGCTTGAATCTCCATTCTCCTACCCATGGGCCCCCTTATGTGTCATGCGGTTCCCAGGGTATCCCTCCTCGACTCCCATTCCCCGCACCATCCAATGGTCTATACAATACCAACAGCACACCTAGTTATTCAGCTACGCTACACCTATACTTGACCTTGTCGTGGCATTGTTGTCTTGGCATATTCTTGCATGAACCGGTCCTTAGATCTAAGGCAAGCAAACAACCATAACATCCAACCCAATCCACAATACATGCTTGCTCACATCTCCCAAGTCCCATGTTACCAATTGTCCATGTTCATCAATGCTCATCATCCATTAGTTCATAATTAAGTCATTTGGTTGTTTTCCCATCCCAATTAATTAGAGTGAAGCAAAAAGGTAAAAAGCCCTTCCCAACTCTCTATAATATATTCCAAGCAACAAGGATGGTCAAACAAGACTAGTAAACTCCTATCTTGGGTTTCCCATCATTTTGACATAAGCATGCAGTTTTTCAAACAAAACATTCAAAAACAGGATCAAAATGTTCAAAGACACTTGCTTGCTCCTCATGCTGGTTAGGGTCAAAAGCTTTGAAGTTCTGGTGCTGGAGGTCTTTGACAGCACCCTCTAGAGAAACACCTTGTATTCCGCGCAATAGACATACAAAACTGAGATTACAATCAATAAATGTTCATATATTACTCAATATTCCATGATGTGCATGAATAATGCAATTATGAGGTAAAAATTGTTAATAAGTTGTTATTAATGTTTACAAACTAGTTCTAATGGAGTTTAACGCGTTTGAACAGGAGTTGAATCAATTTAGATCAGATTGGAATTAATTCAGCAACTTCAGATTCAGGTGGCCGGACAAGTTCGTACTGGGGACCGGACTAGTCCACCAGAAAGTTGACCAGACTAGTCCGCACTGGGACCGGCCAAGTCCATTCGGCTAGGGTTTTTTGGTGAATTTCCCACTAGAGCAAAGTTTGAGTTGAATTATGGGACCAAGATTGAAGTAGAAAGATGATCTAAGGTAATTACCGTGAATTCAACAACTCAAGGGTCGAGAATTCGACGAAACTCGAGATCTTGGTGTCTAGATCCAAAGAAGATGGAGAATTGGTAATGAATTGATGATGATGTCGATGAGTTGACGAAGATCGATCTTGCTGGATCCTTCTCCTTCCTCCTTCCTTTCCCCTGGTTGTGGTGAACTCCTCTTAACGGCGGCTCTCACGAACTAGGGTTTGGGGTTTCTTCAATTGTGGCAAAGAGGTGAAGGGGTGGGTATTGGGGTGTTTATATAGAGGTGGATAGGTAGGGTTTGGGTGGAATTCGAGTTTAAGGCGGTGGAGGCCGTGTAGGGGTCCCACATGGGCTCCACAGGGGTTGAGCACGATGTTCTTGGGCCCAATTATGGTAAATACCCAATAGCAAGTCGTGGAGGAAAAGATTGAATCCGAGTCGGGCACACCGGACAAGTACGCTACGGGTCGGACTAGTCTGTTGGAAATTCAGAAAGTTGAACGGATAAGTCTGGTATCAAGCCGGACAAGTCCGGGATATGACTTAGGAAAACATAAGAAACATTCTTGGAGTAGTCTGTAGCATTAACGGAATAGTACAGAAAGAGAACAGAGAGCAAAACTGGACTAGTCCAAGGTCCAAACCGGGAGAACAAAAGAGAGGTAGGCGGACTAGTCCGGGGTCCAAATACGGACAAGTCCGCACTACAACAGGTTTTATTTGCTTGCATGATTATAATTTATTTTAAACTTATTCCTTTTGTGTTGCTTAATGCTAACATGTATAAGAATGTATGTAATGCATGATGGATGAAAATGAGGGTGTTACAAACCTAGCCCCCCCCCCCCCAAAATGAATCTTGCCCTCGAGATTCGACGTAAAAGAGAAAAGATAGGGAAATTATTTCTTGATCCTTCCACCTCCCAAGTTGCTTTTGATTCTGCATGATGCTTCCATTGTACTTTGCACCATCGATCACCTTGTTCCTTGTGACTCTCTCATTCGTTTCCAAGATTTTGACCGGTTGCTCGGCATAAGTCAAATCTACCTCTAATTCCAATTCTTCCATTGGCACTTGTTCTTTCGGTACCCTTAAGCACATCTTGAGTTGAGAAACAGGAAACAAATCATGAACATCGGAAATATGTGCTGGCATCTCCAACTTATATGCCACTTCTCCAGGTTTGCCCAAAATCTTGAATAGTCCAATATAGAGAGGTGTCAACTTGCCTCTGACGTTAAATCGCTTATGACCTCGCATAGGTGACACTTTGAGATATATGAAGTCTCCCACTTCAAAAGCTAAGTTTCTCCACCTATTATCCACATAGCCTTTTTGTCTTGATTGAGCAGCCCTCCAATTCTCACGAATTGTCTGAACTTGCTTTTCAGCTTCTAGCAACACATCAGGCCCAAATACTTGGTTCTCTCCTATCTCACTCCAAAACAACGGTGTCCTACAGTTCCTCCCATATAGTGCTTCATATGGAGACATCTTCAAACTGGCTTGGTAACTGTTATTGTAGAAAAATTAACCATAAGGCAAGTTCTTGTCCCAGTTGTGCACATGCTTCAAAGCACAAGCTCTAAACATGTTTTCTAATATTTGATTTGTCCTCTCAGTTTGTCCATCAGTTTGTGGGTGATATGTTGAGCTAAAATTTAACCTTGTAACCATAGCTTCATGTAGTTTTTGCCAGAATCTAGAGGTCAATTGAGAACCTTGGTCAGACACTATTTTCTTCGCAACTCCATGTCGACATACAATATGCTCCATATACAATTCAGCTAGTTTCGCGGTGGTATAGGTTGTCCTGACGGGAATGAAATGAGTTGATTTGGTCAACCGATCCCAATAACCCATATTGAGTCATAGTCGGACTCGGTTCGCGGTAATCCAACTATGAAGTTCATATCAATTTCTTCCCACTTTGTAGGATCGAAGAGCACGTGAAAAGCTACCAGAGGGGGGTGAATGGTAGATTAAAAAATCTTACGCAACGAAAACAATTAAATCCTAACCCCTTCGGCAGAAAAACAATCTGTTAAAGAAATCGTGTGTGAGACTAATCTAAATGTGTTTTCATCATGACAAAAGTGATAGATATCATAGAGAATCAAATCACAAGGACGACACAAGGATAATCACTCAAATCCGTCGAGAGAAACTCAAGTTACGATTGAAAGATCGAACAAAGGTCAATCTATCCTACCCGAGAAAAATAGTTCTGGAACGCTGCAAAGAAAATCGTGTAGATCAGAAACCACATATCCAATGACCGTGAAATTTTGAATATGATAGATAATCAAGTTGTTAAGACAACCCAAAAAGAATCACGTCAATTGGATCTTTAAAACTCGAGTTATGATAAAACCACTGACGAAAGGTAGTGCTATGCAGAAACTCAACGAGTAAAACTTGTCTGGAACAAGTCGGACAAACAAGGCACAAAAGTTCCTTTTAACTACGAATTTTATTCAATAAAACAAAAGAGGAACAGCCCCAAAGTTGTCTACCACAAGCTCTGGCCTCCCTTGCTTATATAACCATCCCTTAGGCAAACCCAATCTCAACTAGGACTCTAATCCTACTCAACTCACGAATCGAAACTTTCCATAACTGCTTAGGACTCTTCTATACGCAAATAGAAGCAATCTTAATACTTCCAAACACCTTAGAAATGTATCCCACATTCCTAAAACAACTCAAATTCGTGACCCACACGAAATCCTATGATAACCAACTCAAATCTTTCCATATTTGAGTCAAACACGACTCAGCCGCAGCCTAAGTCCATAACCTAGTCGGTTGGACCATTCCGACCAATTCTTTACGTCCACATCTCTTCATCATGCCTTCGAACCATGTAGCCAAATCAATGCACTCCTTGCACACGTGCAAACATCTTCCAACAACATCCACGATACCTTCATATGCATTGTTCTTAATTCAAACATGTTGCGCGACCTCCCGATCAACTCAACCGCAATTCCTCCCGAACTTGGTTGTTGAACCTCATATTCTCCCTAAGACTAGTTCAATGGATCCTGTCACCAGCCATATCTTGAACTCAAGCAACACCTACACATGAACAAACATCCAATCCGTACGAGCCCAAGTCCGCGACTTGACTCAAATTAGTTCTGAACACAACACCTCACGTGAGCACCTCATATAAGCATGTTGCAAAACCATAGTAAAACGATATCAGCCATATCATTCAAAATGCGCAAAAAACTTAGCAAATGAATACTAAGCAATCTTTCCAACAATGTAAAGCAAGTTCGAAATATTTCACAGTAAAAGCAGAAACATTGCGATCAAACTCCGGATCTTTCCGAAGCTAACCGGAGCTTGAGCCGGAGACCAAAGCTAGTACAACCTAGCGTCGGAGCTTGCCAAAGCTATTCGGAACTAGTCAACTCAAAAGCCGGAGCTAGAAAAATATGTCGGAGCTAACCAACATAAGTAGGACCAATCAAAATATATCGGAGCTTAACAAAGACATGTCGGAGCTATCAAAGACATGCCGGAGCTAAAGACAAAGCTCACTGGAGCTATCCTAAACATGTCGGACCTAGACAAAGAAAGTCGGACCTATTGTCGGACCTTGCAGAAGCTCGGAGCTAGAGTCGGACCTTGCCAAAAAGATGTTACGACAGCATTCAAAACTTTTATTATCAAAGCCAATGTATTCAGCACACATAGGTCTCACAATCTCCCCCTTGATGAATGCATTGGCAACACCATTTAAAATCCGAACATTGGCTTATTCCTATTAAAAGTTTTGAAAACAATTTCTCCCCCTTTGTAAAACAGAAATAAAATGAGAAGAAAATGAAATTCTCCTCCTGAGAAGAATCGTGCTAAAACAATTGTGAATATGTGCAATGTGTAATCAATTTCTCCCCCTTGCATACTTATCTTTAAAAATGTTAAAAATTACATATTATCTATTATCTCTCCCCTTTTGACAATGTATTCAGCAAGGTTCAAAAGAGAAATTTCAAATGTTATGAGCACATTATAACATATACATATAAACAAAGCTCATCCAAGTCATACTATCAAGTAACTTACACTATCACATCAATGAAATACATAAAGTAGTGTAAGCCATGCTAGAGATCAAATGTAATTTCCAATTTAGCATGTCATGATCTCACAAACTTAACTATTTCGAAACCTGAAAGCATGACACTTGTTGCTACATTTTTATTATTTTTCAAAGCACAAATTTAGATCATATGATATTTGCAAGAGATTATATGTGCATCTGCCTTATTCTAACCAACCAAGCCAAGCCTATGTCATTTGACAATCATAGCTTAAGGACATGGTTTTAGTCATACACAACTTCTTCCAAGTTCATATCTAAGTGCAATGATAAGCCATCTCAAAAGAAGAAGTGTAATGCATGCATATTCTCTTAATCTTTTCTCAATTTATATTTGACCATAAAAGCTCAACATGTAAGTTAATTACTTGATTAATTTTTTATGATTAAAAGCACTTGTGAGCATGCAACAAGTTCAAAACAGCAAGAAAGTTTGACCTTGACCAGATTTAGTGTAAGTAATTATTCCAATTACTATACATGGTAAAAACTTCAAAATGTATAACACGGGTAATGTTGTAAGAACTTTCAGCATGTAAAAAGAATCACAATGTCATATATGTATGAAATACTATGCTCATATTATTTTAATTTCAGATTCACACATAGACTTCTGAAATTTCAAAACTCCCCCTCAATTTAAGCCATGAGGATGCATAACCTCTATTTCACTATGAATGAAACAAAAACGAGTGAAATCCAAAGGTTTTGTAAAAATGTCAGCCAATTGTTGTTCGGTATCTACATGGTGAAGCACAATGTTTCCTTTTTCAACATTATCACGGAGAAAGTGATACCTAATGTCAATGTGCTTAGTTCTAGAATGTTGCACGGAGTTTTTAGCAATGCAAATGGACTAGTGTTATCACAAAATAGTGGAACACTATCTAGATCAACCCCATAGTCCTTACGTGTTTGAACAATCCAAAGAATTTGTGAGCAAGCACTAGCAGCAGCTACATATTCAGATTTGGCTATGGATTGTGCAACTGAGTTTTGTTTTCTTGAGGACCAAGCAACTAGTGAATTACCAAGAAAATGACAAACACCGGAAGTACTTTTCCTATCAATCCTACAACCTCCAAAATCAGCATCGGAAAAAGCTTTTAAAGTAACAGTTGAGGAAGAACGAAGAAAAAAGTCAAATTCTTGAGTTCCATATAAGACCTGATAATCCTTTTGACAGCTTGACGATGTGAAGCACGTGGGGAGGCTTGAAACCATGCACAAAGACTTACGCTGAATTGTATGTCCGGTCTTGATGCCGTGGGGTACAAAAGTGATCCGATCATGCTTCTATATTCTTTTTGATCCACGGGTTCACCATCTTCATCAAGTTCAAGTGTTGTTGCTTTTCCCAATTGTGTCCGAAGAGGCTTGCTTTTGTCCATGTTGAAGCGCCTTAGGAGGTCTTTTGTATACTTCGTTTGATGCACAAAGGTACCCTCCTTGGTTTGCTTGATTTGCAGCCCCAAAAAGTACGTGAATTCTCCCATGATACTCATCTCAAATTCTGAACTCATCATAGCTGAAAACTTGGACACAAGATCATGAGAAGCACAACCAAAGATAATATCATCCACATACACTTGAACGAATAATGAGTCATTGCCATGCTTAAGCACAAAAAGAGTTTTATCTACCTTGCCCATGGTAAACCCCTTTTCAAGTAAGAATGTTTTTAACCTATCATACCATGCTCTAGGGGCTTGTTTGAGATCGTACAAGGCTTTGGACAGTTTGTAAACATGATTAGGAAAATTTGGATTCTCAAAACCTGGTGGTTGTTTGATATAAACCTCCTCATCTATGTAGCCATTGAGAAAAGCACTTTTAACATCCATTTGATATAGCTTAAAACCTTTAGATGCAGCAAAAGCTAACAAAATTCTTATGGCTTCTAATCTAGCAACAGGAGCAAAAGTTTCATCAAAATCTAGACCTTCAACTTGAGTGAAACCTTGAGCAACCAACCTAGCCTTATTCCTAACCAAAACCCCATCCTCACTTTGTTTATTTTTAAACACCCATTTAGTTCCAATTAAAGTGTGACCTTGAAGTGGAGGTACAAGTTTCCAAACATTATTTCTTTCAAAATTTTCTAACTCTTCTTGCATGGCAATAATACAAGGTTCATTAGTGAGTGTGTGTGATATATCTTTGGGTTTAAAAGAAGCAACAAAAGCAGAATGAGCATGAGAGTTTGGATCGCAAAACCTGGACCGTGTGACTCTTTCGCGCAAGCTTCCAATAATTTGTTGTGGAGGATGACTTTTGAGAATCCAGAGGGGAGTGGACACTTCACAAGCTTCTTCTTCTTCATGTTCATCACAAATCGATGAGCTTGTGACTTGAGGAGGATCTGGACCAGCAATGGTGGTCGTCGGTGCTGGCTGTGAATCAAAATTGGGAGCTGGAACAATGTTATTAGCTGCTGAATTTTCGGGCAGCAGCACCACTTCTTCCTCATCTTCAACGAAAATGCTTTCCCCTGCAGATATGGATCCAGACCTGCAATGTTTGAGCTAGTACCAGTGCTAGCTTCATCAAAATACACCTCACAAGTCTCCACAATTTTGTTAGTGTCAAGTAAAAGCACACGATAGCCTCTAGTATGAGATGGATAACCAAGAAACATGCCATCAATTGATCTAGGTTCAAATTTATCAAGATTACTATGTTTCTTATCAAAGAATTTGCAACCAAACACCCGAAAGTGTGTAACACTAGGCCTATGTCCAAATCGGAGCTCATATGGTGTTTTACCTAGCTTAGCGCGCAAGAAAACATGATTTGAGACATAACAGGTGGTTGCAATCGCATCAGCCCAAAATTTCCTAGGAGTTTGATATTCATCAAGCATAGTTCTAGCCACATCAACTAAGGTTCTGTTCTTTCTTTCTACAACACCGTTTTGTTGAGGTACATATGGTGAAGAAAATTGATAATCTATTCCATTTTCAGCTTAAAAGTGATCAAAAGATTGATTTTTAAATTCGGTTCCGTTATCACTTCTAATTGCTTTTAAAGATCCTAGGTGATCAATTGATAATCTAAGAAATAAAGTTCTAAAGTGACTAAAAGCTTCATTCTTAGCTGCCATAAAGTAAATCTAAGAGTATCTAGAATAATCATCAACAATCACAAGAACATACCATTTACCTCCGAAGGATTGAATACGTGAAGGTCCTACGGTGTCAAGGTGCAAAAGTTAACCCAGTTCAGCTGTCATGATCACCGTGAGAGGAGTATGTGAACCTGCAACCATCTTAGCATGTCTACAAGAAGAGCAGACAATTTCTTTGTCCCCTTTAAGCTTAGGCAGCCCACGTATGTGATCAAGAGCACTAACACGCGTTGGATGATCAAAGCCTACATGACCAAGTCTACGAAGCCAAAAATTCAAGCCCCTTAAAAGCAACTATACATCTATGCTTAGAAGAAGACATATCAAAATCAGCTTTAAAAACTCTTCCAAACCGTGACATGTTAAAAATAAGCTCACTGTTTGAATTTACAACTCTGCAGCAATTTTTAGTGAAAATAATTTCGAGATTTTCATCTAGCAGTTGTGAAACAAAAAGCAAGTTGTATTTCAAATTTTTAACAAGTGCCACATCCTTCAAAGTGTAGTGATCATTTACTCTAACCGAACCCTTAGTAATTATAGGAGTTGAAGAATTATCGGCAAAAATAACATTCTCTACACGTGACACAAAAGAGAGGGAGGAGAACCATTCTTTGTTATCGGTCATGTGGCGTGAGCAACCTAAATCCACAATCCAAATGGTCTCCTTCCTCAAGCGTGTAACCTTCATAGAAGCACAATACGTCAATGACTCAATACTGGGGTTAGTCAAAATGCATTTAGGAATCTAGTATTGAGTCACACGACGTCCAGCAGGAATAACACGCGAAAGCTGAGATGAAACAGTAGGTTTATGAGTCAAAGCTTGAGGATTTTTGTACCCAACTATTGTCCTACGGGATATTACATGTGTAGCACAAAAAAAACAATAGGTTTGGGAGCAACCTTTGCATGTTTTCGACTCATTGCAGCAGATTGCATGTTCCTATCATTCAGTTTAGCAAGTGCAGCAAATTTTGCATGAAAGTTATGAGATCTAGCAATCATTCTTTACTTTTTTTGTTGTTTAGCTAGTCTATAACAAAAATCTATGACATGACCATCTCTACCACGGTAGGTACAATGAAATTTAACTTTGTGTTCATGTCTAGATGAGCAATCAATATTTTTATTTGAAACCGAATGAGACAACACTCCTACAAATTTGAAAGCCACTTCTTTTTGTTTAGGAACTGTTTGAATCAAACCACTTCCTAATGACTTTACAATTTTAGGTGGATGTGCCTTAGCATGAGCATGAGAATCAAAACATAATCCATTTTTATCATTGCAAGACTTGGAAGAATTCAGCAACAAGTTTAGGTTCTTATTCCAATTAAAAAATCGATCTAATGTCCTATGCATGTTATCAAGTTTATTGGACAGATCAAGGCAATTTTCCATTGAAGTTTTTCCTTTTAATTTGCAATTGGAACAAAATTTAACTTCATGAGAACGTAAAGCATTGTTCAATATAGAAATTTCATTCATAGCATCTTGTAGTTTCTTATCAAGATCATCACAAGTAGAACAATGCAAATCAAATATAGAACAGCTAGCATCTTTCAAGTTTTTATCATTAAGTACAGCAAGCTCTCTATTCTTTTCAATTTCTTACTCAAGTTTATCAAGTGTGGAGGTGTGCACACTTCTTAATGAGGACAATTGTTCATATATTTAATCACATGAGGGACATGCATCATCACTAGCAATCAAAGTTTTTAAACGATTGATTTCATATTCTAGTGATTCAATTTTAGCAGCACTATCTGTAAGCTTTTTGTCCTTTTTCTTAACTATAATAGTGGCACGAGAAATAGCATCACACATTTCTTCGCAAGTAGGACATACCTCTTCATTGTTGCTATTGTGTTCTGCATCCTCCATACTTGATCTTGATTTGTCCGCCATGAAGCACAAGTTTGCCAAATCATCTTCATCCTCATCAGTACCAATGTCCACATCGCTTGAGCCAAGTTATTGAAGTGCGGAGATAAAACTGTTTACCAGTTGGCAACCTGTAAAGCCCTTCTTCTTCTTCTTATCATTTGTTGAGGAGTGCTTCGTCCTTGATTGTTTTTCTTCTCGGGAAGTACAACCTGAAAGGTTAGGACAATCTGTACGAAAGTGTCCTGTCTTACCACATTCGAAACATCATTGAGGTCCGGAGCTTCCTCTTCTTCTAGTTCTCACATTTTGCAATGCTTTTGAGAACCTAGTAGAGAGAAGTGCTAGCTCCTCCTCTGGAAACTCCTCAATCTGTTCAAGGGTTAGAGAGGACAACAAAGCAAGTGTACCAAAAGATGAAGATTGACCAAAGCTAGGCATGTCACATTGTGAAACAAAAGCAACAGACTTGTTGGGGTTCTTACATGATATTATGTCAATTTCATGAGTTTTTATCTTGGAATATAGCACATCTAAAGTAAGTGTACTCATGACAGTAGATTCACGAATGGATGTAACTTTCATCTCCCAAATTGACATGTCTAATGCACTTAACAATTGCCTAGCATTTTCAGCATCTGAAAAATTAACATTGACGCTACGCAAGTTGCTGAGAATTTTATTAAAGTGAGCAAAGAGATCATCAATTGACTCACCGGGTTGCATCTTGAAGCGCGTGTATTCTTTCTTGAACATGTCTTTCCTTACCTCCTTGATCGTGTTGGATCCTTCATGGTAGTCACAAAGTGCTTTCCATACATCGTATGCAGATCAGAGGTGTGCAACACGGTCGAAGTCGCTTTAAGTTAATCCTTATATGATCAAGTTTTGAGCCTTGTTGTTGTTGTCGACATCTCTCAAATTTGTTGTTGTAACTTGATCGTTTGACAACACTTCGTAAGGCTTGTACACCTTCTCCCATATTGCAAAGCCTTGCGCCTGGATAGAAGCCTCCATGCGTGCCTTCCAAACCTGAAAATCAATACTAGCAAACACACAAGGTTTCACGGAGTATTTCTCCATGATGATTAGTGAAAAACACATGCAAATCGCAAAGATTAGAGCACCGTGGCTCTCATACCAATTGTAGGATCAAAGAGAACATGAAAAGCTACCAGAGGTGGGGTGAATGGTAGATTAAAAAAATCTTACGCAACGGAAACAATTAAATCTCAAACTCTTCAGTAGAAAAAATTTGTTAAAGAAATCATGTGTGAGACTAATCTAAACGTGTTTTCACCGTGGAAAAAGTGATAGATATCAGAGAGAATCAAGTCACAAAGATGACACAACAATAATCACTCGAATCCGTCGAGAGAAACTCAAGTTACGATTGAAAGATCGAACAAAGGTCAATCTGTCCTACCCAAAAAAAATAGTTATGGAATGCTACAAAGAAACTCGTGTAGATCAGAAACCACAAATCCAATGACCGTGAAATTTTGAAAGATGATATATAATCAAGTTGTGAAGACAACCTAAAAAGAATAACATCAATTGGATCTATAAAACTCGAGTTATGATAAAACCACCGACGAAAGGTAGTGCTGTACAGAAACTCGACGAGTAAAACTTGTCTGGAACAAGTCGGACGAACAAGGCACAAAAGTTCCTTTCAACTACATATTTTATTCAATAGAACACAAGAGGAACATCCCCAAAGTCGTCTACCACGAGCTCTGGCCTCCCTTGCTTATATAACCAGCTCTTAGGCCAACCAATCTCAACTAGGACTCTAATCCAACTCAACTCACGAATTGAAACTTTCCATAACTGCTTAGGACTCTTCTATACGCAAATAGAAGCAATCTTAAGACTTCCAAACACCTTAGGAACGTATCCCACATTCCTAAAACAACTCAAATTTGTGACCCACACGAAATCCTATCATAACCAACTTAAATCTTTCCATATTTGAGTCAAACACGACTCAACCGCAGCCTAAGTCCATAACCTAGTCGGTTGGACCTTTCCGACCAATTCTTTACGTCCACATCTCTTCATCACGCATTGGAACCATGTAGCCACGTCCATGCACTCCTTGCACACATGCAACATCTTCCAACGAAATCCATGATACCTTCATATGCATTGTTCTTGATTCAAACATGTTGCGTGACCTCCCGATCAACTCAACAACAATTTCTCCCAAACTTGGTTGTTGAACCTCATCTTCTCCCTAAGACTAGTTCAATGGATCCTGTCACCAGCCATATCTTGAACTCAAGCAACACCTGCACATGAACAAACATCCAGTTCGTATGAGCCCAAGTCCGCGACTTGACTCAAATTAGTTCCGAACACAAGACCTCACGTGAGCACCTCACATAAGCATGTTGCAAAACCACAGTAAAATGATATCAGCCATATCAATCAAAATGCGCCAAAAACTTAGCAAATGAATACTAAGCAATCTTTCCAACAATGTAAAGCAAATTTGAAGCATTTCACAGTAAAAGCAGGAAAGCTTCGGATCTTGCCAAAGCTAACCGGAGCTTGAGTCGGAGCTTACCAAAGCTAGTACAACCTAGCACTGGAGCTTGCCAAAGCTAGTCGGAACTAGTCAACCCAAAAGTCGGAGCTAGAAAAACATATCAGAGCTAACCAACATAAGTCAGACCTATCAAAATATATCGGAGCTTAACAAAGACATGCCGGAGCTATCAAAGATATGCCGGAGCTAAAGACAAAGCTCACCGGAGCTACCCAAAAACATGTCGGACCTAGACAAAGAATGTCAGACCTATTGTCGGACCTTGCAGAAGCTTAGAGCTAGAGTCGGACCTTGCCAAAAAGATGTTATAGCAGCATTCAAAACTTTTATTGTCAAAGCCAATGTATTCAGCACACATAGGTCTCACACACTTCCATTCTGGAATCTTCAATGGCAGCAATAATCCTGCTGGCCTTTGATGTTCAGCTTTAACTCGTTGGCACACATCACACAATGCAACATACTCAGCTAGTCCTTTTTCATGTTGGCCCACCAATAACATGTCTTCAAGTCCTTGTACATCTTTGTACAACCGGGATGGATTGAGTAAGGTGAGTCATGTGCCTCCTTTAGTACTTTTTCTCGAATATGCTTAACATTAGGCACAACAATTCTTTTCCCAAACAATAGAGTGCCTTGGTCATCCTCATCAAATCTGAATTCTCTCCCTTCCTGGGTCCTTTCCTTAATTTCCTGAATTTCCTCATCCTTGGTCTGACCTTCTCGAATTTCTTGCTCCAAGGTCGGATTTAATTCCATTATTCCCATCTCATTCACAAATCCAAGATTCAACCGTTCAAACTCCTTGCATAGATCGGATGGCAATTCCCGAACCATGAGTTGGTGGCTTACTCCTTTCTGACTCAAAGCATCGGCCACCACATTAGCCTTCCCCGAGTGGTAATTGATTCCCACATCATAATCCTTGATGAGCTCCAACCATCTTTGTTGCCTCAAATTCAGATCCGTTTGCGTGAGTATGTACATGAGACTTTTGTGATCTGTGTAAACCTCACACCTACGACCAAGAATGTAGTTTATCCATATCTTCCAAGCATGCACTATGGCTGCAAGTTCGAGATCATGTGTGGGATAATTCTGCTCATGTTTCTTCAATTGCCTCGATGCATAGGCTACCACTTGACCTTCTTGCATGATCACACATCCAAGCCCTTGTCTTGATGCATCACAATAAATATGAAAGCTTTTGCTCACGTCTGGCAATACCAACACAGGTGCGGTGGTTAACCTCTTCTTTACCTCCTCAAAGCTGTTTTGGAAAGCTTGAGTCCATCGGGATGATTTCCCTTTCATTAATAACTCAGTCATAGGTTTGGCTAATTTGGAAAAGTCTTTGATGAACCGATAGTAATATCTAGTTATTCCGAGAAAACTTCGGATTTCCTTCACTTTCTGAGGCGGTTCTCACTTTAGCACATCTCTCACTTTTCCTCAGTCAACCGATACTCCTCCCCTAGAGATGATATGGCCCAAAAATGACACCTCCCTTAACCAAAATTGGCACTTGCTGAATTTGGCATATAATTGGTGCTCCCTCAATTTTTGCAATGTGAGCCTCAAATACTCCTCATGCTCCTCCTCGCTTCTCGAGTAGATCATAATGTCATCAATGAACACTACAAAGAATTTATCCAAGTACTTTATGAAGACCTTATTCATGAGGTACATAAAGTAGGCAGGTGCATTTGTCAATCCAAAGGACATGACGATGTACTCATAGTACCCATACCGTGTCCGAAAAGCTGTTTTGGGTATGTCCCACGGTCAAATCTGCATTTGGAAGTAATCTGACCTCAAGTCAGTCTTAGAGAAAACACAAGTGCCCTTCATTGATTGAACAAATCCTCTATACGGGGCAATGTATACTTGTTCTTAATCGTCACCTCATTAAGAGCTCGGTAATCCACACACATCATTTGGGATCCATCCTTCTTGTCCACGAAAAGCATTGGTGCTCTCCAAGGCGAAGAGCTTGAGCGAATAAAACCCTTCTCTACCTGATCTTGAATTTGCTTATTGAACTCCGCTAACTCCATAGGAGGTATCCTATATGGCCTCTTAGCTATAGGTGGAGTTACAGGTATCAAATCAATAACAAACTCGTTATCACGATCAGGCGGCATACCTGGCAACTCATCTGGGAACACATCTGGATATTCGCGAATAACCCAGATACTCTCCAATGTCACACCTTCCACATGACTCAACGTCGCTTTATCCGTTGTGGGTTGGGCTATCTCAACTTCAATACGGGTGCCATGCTCACTTGTCAATTGCACAATCCTCTCGGCATATTCAATCGCTCCATTGTTCTTGCTCAACCAATCCATATCAAGTATTATATCTATCTCTTGGGAATCCAGGACGATGAGGTTCGCAAGAAAGTCTACCCTCCTTATTTTGATACTTACTCTCGCACACACTATATTTGTCCTCATCTCTCCTCCAGGAGATTTTACCAACATAGTGTGTTGCAACTAAGCTATGGGCATATTATACTTGGCAACATACTTCGATGTTATGAATGAATGAGATGCTCCAGAATCAAATAAAATGGTTGTGGGGTTGGAATTGGCGAGGAACATACCAATCACGATGTCATCTGCTTGATGGGCCTCCTCAGTAGAGACGTGATTCACATTGCCATGAGTGACATTATGCCTCCCACGGTTACCTTGTGGTGCCCCTCCATTCGGCCGTGGACTCTGCCTCGGTGCATTGTTCATTTGTCCATAGCTTCTCTTCGGGCATTGACTTTGCAAAGTGTCCAGCCTCTCCACAAACATAGCATGTATTGCTGCCTGAAGCACTAGGGAAACTCGTGCGCTGCTGACTTTGAGAATTATTCACCATAGTAGGGTGTGGTGCATACTGCGCAGGCTGGCAAGGCGCTTGCATAACTGGGAACTTCTGGTGGTGGTTTGGGTGTGGAGGATAAGCAGCTCGATAAGAAGGAGCAAAGGGGTTGTAATATGGCGCATTTGGCAGCGCAATGCGAGGACAAACATTTCTCCCTTGTGGCTGCTCTTGGTATGTCATCTTCCTCTTATTGTCTTGTTCCATCTTACGAATCTTGTTTTCCACCACAATGGCCTTGTCCACAAGCTTCTGGAAATTGGCATAGTCACAATTGAGTGATTGGACTTGAATCTCATTATTTAGGCCTCTCATAAACAAATATTGCTTGCGGCTGTCCTGGTTGACATCCTCTGGAGCATACCTTGAGAGTTGAGTGAATCTATTGAGATACTCACTCACACTCGACCTTCCTTGCCTTAGGTTCTCAAGTGTTGCCTCTTTAAGATCATAACACCTTCTGCAACAAAATGAGAACGAAAGCTCTCCTTGAATTCATCCCAAGTGATCCTCTCCTGATTTGCATAGGCATTGCAAAGCGAGTCCCTCCAATCCGCAGCTGCTCCAACTAGTTGATGGGAAGCAAAGAGAACCTTCTCCCTATCACTGCATTGCACAATAGCGAGCTTCTTCTCCACAGATTTCAGCCAATCATCAGCTTTCATATGATCATTGGCTTGAGCAAAGGTGGGTGGCCTAGTCCTCATAAACTCTCCCAACCTGTTATGAGGTGGTGGGGGCGGTGGTGGTGGAGGCATATGGGGTTGATTTTGATTGTTGACCTGCAACTATCCCAAGGTTTGCATCACCATCTACATAAGTTGATTATGTATAGCCAACAACTGCTGAAGGTTGACAGCCTCAGGTCCAGGTCCATTGTTGTTGTTCTGAGGTGTCCCATTGTTCTCCTCATTCTCATTGGCATCCCTTTGGTTGTGGGTCCTCGACATCTGAAGAAAGAGCAAGAGATAGCAGAATTTAGAAAATGTCCCCAACTATATGCATCAAGGGATATGAAACTAAGCAACTACCTAGACTAGCCTATATGGATGTGGCAAGCACTAAAGCATCCCACAATCATATACTAAGCACACAAGGAAACATTACATAGCAATCAGCACCGCAAACAACCCACAACGCTTCCTGAGTGCTCCTATGTGCTCTTAAAACATTCGCTCTATCTAGGCTGTGTCCTATGGTCAACCAGTGGCTCTGATACCAATTTATGACACCCGGTTCTGAAAATGAACCAAGTGTGACGCATATGTGTGTTCGGGATGTTCAACACACATACACAAGTGTTTCACAAACGATATACAGATAATTACCACAACACAAGTTAATGAAGTACCTTTATTACAATATTCAAATAATCCTCAATTACAAACTCTAATGATCATTATTAATAGTTCTGAAATTAATGTAGCAGAAATAAACTAAGCTGAGCAAACTAAGCATCAGGGATAGCGCAGCTCCAAGCAACACCACAGGTAAGTCGATGGCAGCATACGGCCTAGTACTCAGTATTATCCTCAAGGTACTCCCAACCATCATCTGAAACTGTTGGTGGGGGAATTGCAAGGGTGAACACATGTCGTACTCAGCAAGTGTTAGAAATAATAACATGTAGCTTAAACAAGGAAATTAAAATAAACAATGGCTAATTATTGAAAAGTACATTTAAAACATGAAAATAGCATCATATATTGTCTATGTGAAGTAATCCCATTATATTCCAATAATTACCAATTATGAGTTCAATACCATCAATTACCATTATATCACATCCATCAATAATTATTCATCCAAAAGCCAAATTCTTACCATCAACATTAACCATATTGAATTATCACAGCTCAACCATAACCAATCTCAAACCATCCCAAATCCCAAGTTCCACTCTAATCATGTAGGTCATCCAGGTGCTCGTAACCGAGAGCACGACTATCATTATAGTTTTTAAAACTCTGCAGAGGTTGTACCACTTTACCCACATGTTCGTGATTTCATCACCTTTCAGTGACTAAGAACCTCTATTATGCCTTATCACACTTCCATTGGTGTGTGGCCAAGAGATCACAAAATAGCCTTTCAAAAAAGACTACTAGCATGTATGGACCCACTAAGGTTTCACCAGCAGGCTTGAATCTCCATTCTCCCACCCACGGACTCCCTCATGTGCCATGCAGTTCACACGGTAGCCCTCCTCGACTCCCATTTCCAGCACCATCCAATGGTCCATACAATACCAGCAACACACCTAGTTATTCAGTTATGCCGCACCCATACTTGGCCTTGTGGTGGCACTATTTTTTTTTACCAGTGAAAAACTGCAAGGGAGAACCCCAGCAGCCATAAAACATATATTAAAAGAGACAAGGAAACAGCGATTTACAGTAGCTCAGCGGAGCTTGACTAGGTGTTCCAGAGGGAGGAACGTCCTTTACAAACCCTGAAGCCACACGAGCACACTAGCCCTATCCTCTGGCTTGAAATGGCAGGCCTGAAGCCTTGTAGAAGCAATGAAGGATCGTTTCCAAGCATTTACAGAGGGAGTAGAGTTTCTTAAAATGACATTGTTACGAACAATCCAGATCTCCCAGGCCGCTATGGAGAAGGTTTCCATGAAGGCGCTACGACCCCAGCTGAGCTTGGCTTTTTGCAGGGTATGAAAGAAGGGGATGTCGTGGTCCCAGTGAATCCCAAGGACATTCCAGCATGCCATGTTGAAGGAGCAGTTAAAGAAGAGATGGTACGTGAGTTCCTCCACATTGTCAGCACAGAGTACGCAGGTGTAGTCGTTCCCATCAATCGTGATGTTTTTTCTCTTCAGGAGGTTGCGTGAGTTGAGCCGGTCCCGAAACATCAGCCACATGAAGATCTTTATTTTCTTTAGCACCTTTGAGGCCCAAATCCAGCTAAAGGGTGTTGGTGGGTTGATGTGTTTGTAATAGTTGTTGTAAATAATCTTGGAGCTGAAAGTTCTTGTTCCCCCGATTGGAGTCCACTCATCCTGTGAAGCTTCCCTGTGTGATATTTCTTCCAGCATGGCCTCCAGATTGGCCAGTTCCAATAGTGCTTCCTCCGACAGTGGTTGAAAAAAGTGATTGCCATGGTCTGAGTTGCTGAGGTATTGGGCCATTGAGATGTTGGTTCTTTTTGCGAAGGAGTATAAACGGGGCATGTCCCTTCTGAGTAGGTGATCTTCCCACTGATCCTGCCATAGTCGAATAGTGTCCCCTGTGGCAATTTTGACTTCAAAATTCCTGAGAAAAGAATCAGATAAGCTCACAACATCCCCCCACCAGAAGGATCCTTTTCCTTTTGTGCTGTGCAGGGGTTTACTGTTGCTGCAATAGCGCTGGTTGATGAGGTGAACCCAGGGGATGTCTGCTTTGTTATAGATTTTCCAGAGGAATTTCATGAGCAGGGTTCCATTCATTGCAGTGAAGCTTTTCAGACCCAGCCCTCCATTTTCCTTTGGTGTTGTAACTTGGTTCCAGGCCACCAGGGGCCTGCCTTTGCCAGCGATGTTCGAGCCTCTCCATAGGCATTGTTTCCTGGCTTTGTCAATAGCTTGAATGACTGACTGTCTCAATTTGATGGTACACATCGCATAAATTGGGATGGCGGACAGAACACTGTTGATAAGTGTGCATCGACCAGCCATTGACAACCATGTTGCTGCTCCAGTTAGCATTTTTTGCACCCTTAAGACAAGCCCTTCAAAGGCATTCGCTTTGGGTCTGTCGAGGCTCATCGGCAGACCTAAGTAAGTAAATGGGAATGAGCAAATATTGCAACCCAGTGTGGCTGCTAGAATTGTGGCCTCCTCTTCATCAGTGTTTATTGGTGTTAAGCTTGATTTTGCCCAGTTCACTCTCAGCCCTGTAGCTCCCCCAAAGGATTGAAGTAAGTTTTTCAGAAAGAAGAGTTATCTTTGGTTGGCTTTGAGGATTAGAATAGTGTCATATGCATATTGTACTACTGGGAAGTCCTCGTTCATTTCTTGATGCAGTGGTAGAGATAGAAGTCCCAGCTCCACTGCTTTGTTGATTAAAATTTGTAGAAGATCTGCTGCCAGTACAAATAGCAGGGGGGATAATGGGTCCCCCTGCCGAACACCTCTTCTGCAGTGAAAAGTCTTACCTGGCACTCCATTGAGAAGAACTGAGGAGGTGGCAGTAGATAGAATATCTATTACCCATGTGATGCACTGTTCAGGAAAACCCAAAACTCTCAGCATGTGTATAATGAAGTCATGGTCCACCTTGTCAAAGGCTTTTTCGAAGTCTAGTTTGAGTACTATAACACCAGTGTTGGTTTTTTTGCATTGATAAAGGTACTCATAGACCCAAGCCATGCAGTCCTGGATGGTTCTTTTTTTGATGAAACCATATTGATTTTTGTGGATAATGGTTGGGATGACTTCCTGTAATCTAACTGAGAGTATCTTAGTGATCAGTTTGATAGTGGAGTTCAGCAGTGATATGGGCCTATAATCTGTAACTCTGTGGGGATTATTGATCTTCGGGATGAGAGTGATTAAGGAACTGTTCAGGGGCTGGATACTGATGTTGCCATTATAGAAGTCCGAGCATAGCAAATAAATGTCTTCCTTAATGATGTGCCAGCATACCTGTAAGAATTTTGTCTTGAACCCATCTGGACCTAGGGCTTTGTCGGTTGGCATGTTTTTGAGTGTGGCATCAATTTCCTCCCTGGTGACCAGGTTGCATAGTGTATGTAGATGTTGTCCAGGCAGCACCCAATGGTGGATTTGTGGCCATTGTTGAGTCGGGGCAGATTGCCCTAACCTTTCCGAAAATTCCTTCCAGAGGGCTGAGGCTTTGTGCCCATGATCCATTAGCTCTACTCCATGGTCATCTTGAATGACTGATATATTGTTTCTCCTGTATCTTTCTGTTGCTGCAGCCAAGAAGAATTTTGTTGGCTCATCACCAAACATGGCCCAGCGCTCTGTATAACGTTGTCTCCAGTAGTCATTCTGTTGCTTTAAGAGCTGAGTAAGCTGATGTTTGATCATGTTTCTGAAATAGCTTTCCTGCAAGTATAGTGTCCTCTGTTCTTCCATTGTGTCCATGATCAGAATAACTTCATTACATCGTTTCATCAGTTTTTTCAGCCCACCTAGTGATCGTCTCCACTTGCGTAGCTTGTATCTCAGACGTTTTAATTTAGCAGAAACTCTCCTTGCACTACCAACTGTTGATAGAGGCTGGTCCCACGAGTCCTTGACAACGGTGAGAAACTGTGGATGTCTAAGCCAATAGTTTTCAAAGAAGAAGCATTTTGATTTAGGTATGGTGGTGCATATCTGAGCTACTAGTGGGACATGGTCTGATGTGTCCCTGGCCATTGGCCAAAGTGAGGAGTTGGGAAATGATAGGGACCATTGCGCTGAGGTAAAGCACCAATCCAGTTGTTCAAGTAGAGGCGATTGTTGCATGTTGCTCCAAGTGTAATTCCTACCTTGAAGAGGGATTTCAATAAGTCCCAAGTGTTGGATGATGTCATTGAACATCTACATGTCCCCTATATTCGCTCTCGCTCGGTTGCGGTCACTGACGTGGCGATAGAAGTTGAAGTCCCCCAGTATCATGCATAGCTCTTGCGGTTGCAATGAGAGATTCCAGAGCCAGTCGGTGAACTCCTGCCGACGAGGTCCCTGACAAGGTCCGTAGACTGAGATTAGGTGCCAGACTACCCCATTCAGTCGGGATGTGAACCGCATGAATATGGCAAAGTCCCTGATATCCAGAGCTTCCCCCTGAAGCAAGCTGTCATTCCAGGCTACCAGAATACCTCCCGAGGCACCCCTGGATGGTGCAAAGACGAATCTGTTGAATCTTCTAGGTGCCAGTCGTTTAAGGAAAGAAATGCCAATATGTTCGATTTTGGTCTCTTGTATACAGAAGATATTGCACTCCTGGACCTCCTCTATTTTGGACCTGACTGCTTGTTGCTTAGCAGTGTTATTAAGACCACGAATGTTCCAGTTAAAGACATTCCAGTTACGATTTATGTTGTGCGCCATAAATAATAGTCAGGTATGACAGGGCAGTCCGGGAAGTAGTCCCGACCGATTGAGTGAGGAAGTGGCCTATGAAACTAAGGTCAGTGTGCAACGAGGGCCAACGAACAAACCAGTAATCATACAGACAGATGAGGCAAGCAACATAGAAATACACAGCCAACAGACTCCAGAAAAGACTAACTGCCATAAGCTGAGGTTCTGGCCACCGGCCAATCAAAATGCAGAAATGTTCCCAACCGCGCATGTCCTCCACAGAGCACACCACAGAAAAACAACCAGTACTGTTTAATACAACCAACCTACAATTCCAAATAGCAGTTTCCCAGAAGACGAACCCATCAGCAACATAACAGTCCACAGTGTGCTCGGTGTCTTCCGCTCCCAGCAAGTCAATCTTGATGTGCGGCATCTTCATTCAGCACCGGGAGGGACATCATCTGGCGCGCCACCTCAGGGCGAATGCCGCACTCGTTTACCACCGTCGCCTGCAGCACATCAGCGGAGAGTTCAGGGTAGGGACGGCAGGAGTCAAGAGAGTCAAGACTAGGGAATTTGATTGGACCTAGAAAGAGATTGAGTGCCGGCGTATCGTCAATTGTGCCAGCATCAGGTCCATTCTCCTGAGCAGGTGGAGGCGTGGTCCAATGTCCCTGCATGAGCATTTGGAGCCGAGGGCTCCTCCTTAGTTTGCTAGGTTCCAGTGATCTGTTGGATTGGGAGGGTCCAACAATCTCCACTACTGTCGATGTTAGGGCCTTGCTTTGCTTTCTTTTTATCTTATCTGCAGCAGCGATGGGCTCGGCAGTGATGTCTTTGATGATCACTGAGGGGGGCCAGAACTCTGCACCCTTGACTGCTGATCATCGGAATTAGAGAGCGACATGGTGATGACTTTATTGAACCCCCCTTGCCCATTGGGTTCATTGAACTGGACGTTCCACCACGCATAGGGGGAGTTCGGGAAGGCCACCTGGAGCATTTTTCTCAGCCCTACTGAGTCCAGGGGGAAGCCAGTTTGGTTGCTGCGTAACATCCTCCGGGTTGACCAGTGGGAAGTTCTGTTGCTCCATCCTTGGAGCTCTGACAGCCTGTTCAGTCGTGTTCACGGCGCTTGAAGCTTCCTCTTGAGTTGGGGTGTCAGAGAGGACGTCCATCTCATGGTGCGGTGGTGGGGGCGGCGGCCCCCAAGGTTCCCAGCCATCGTTGGCCTGCTGCTGGTGTTGTTCATCAGGCGCCGGCCATTCCTCATCATCTTCCGGCTGTTCCTCAGGTGGTTCTTGAAGAGGGTGAGGGTCTCCATTCAGTGGCAGATCATCTTCCGGGGGGATGCCCCCCCCCCCACCCATCAGCTTCCCCAAAGCCATTCGGGGCAATCCAGTTGAGAATGTACACCGGGCAAGACTAGGAGTACCCGACCCCATCCCTGGTGCCTTGACGCAGGACTAAACTTCTGGGGACAAGCCTTGCATTGGTGTAGAGACATTTGACCAAGATGAAGCCCAGGGCCCTCGGGCTTGTGTGCCACTGAAGCAACTTGCCAAAACCAGAAACTGCTAACTCAATAGTTTCAATCGTCCTGTAGTCCAGTGGGAAGCCCAAGATCATAAACCAACCAACACGACCAAACTCATGAGTCCGACGGTTTCTGCCAAAGTCGTGCCTGATGAAGGACACTCGTACGCCATCTACCATGATTGGCTCTCTCATCACAATTAAGTCTCTAAACAAGCTGGTCTGGAATGCAAAAAGAGCTATGCCCAGTGGGGTGAGACAGGAGTGAGTAACGGTGATACCCATGTCTTGCAGAAGGAAGTTCCGGATCCGTAGCCTGAAATCCTCGTACTCATCTTCCTGCAGCACGCGCTCAACATCCACCGCCACAGCAAATTCTTCGTGAGTTGGGTGATGGTGACCGGGAAAGTGCACCACCATCCTAGGCAGCCGGTTTGGGCCTCCGTCGGTGAAGTCGAAGTGTTGGTTGGTCAGGAACCTCGAGGGATCAACCGGGAAGTTGGCCGGCGAAAGAGCGGTGGAGACGGATGTGGAGTGGAGGATGCGGAGGAGCCAGGAAGAAGGAGCGGCAGCGGAGAAGTTGAGGGGGGGTTTGTGTTTGTGAATGATGATGGCGGATGACGGTTCCGTGGAAAGGCCAGGGGCCTTAATGGGGGGCGTGCTTCTCTTGTGCCAAACCCGAGGAACTCTGGCAGCCGAGAGGCAGTTCCATCTAATATGCCCATATCTAAAGCAAAGATTACACCGTATCTCATTGCGGCATTGGAATTTTAGATCAAATGGGTTGAGGCATTTATAGCAGCATTTCCCATCATACTGCCAAGTGCCATGATCACTTGGCCGCCTTCGCTCCCTGCTCTGATCGCTGTCTTGTCGACGAAGAGTTCCCTCGGGACCTTGCGAGATTGTGTCCTTTGGAGCTCTACCTCCCTTCGGGCGAGAACAATCGCCGACCTCCCACTTAGTAGAGGTAAGCCTAGGGTGGCTACTGCTTAGAACGGTCGCATCAGGGGCATGCGCCGGGTTGTTGGCGCTCCATTGCACCGGAGGCCAGTGAGACATGAATGGAGTGGGGCTAGACTTCCCTTTGTCCACCCGAAAATTCAAAATGTTGCATTGTTTATCGCGCCATGTACCTTTGTTCGCGGTGGTCGGTGAATGAACTCCGACGATCTTCCAGTTAGCCGGAAAGCAGAGTCCGGCAGCACTTGTTGGGGCTTGAAGAAGATTGCAGAAAATTTTTCCCAACCACAACCCTTTTACCGTTGGGGTTTCCTTTTTTGCTGGAGAACCTTGCCGGATTGGGGAGGCGAAGGAGACCTGCCTGTTTGCTGGCTTCTTGCGTGAGACAAATGTCCAGCATTCCTTCTGTTCCTGCTCCCACTTCTTATATTCAGAGATCCAATCCGGTCCACTCGTGCGCCATAGATGAAAGTATACATCAAAGGTTGATGTGGTGATCCTCCGCTTTGCATTGATCAGCAGTCCCACTTGCTTGCTCGCCATGGAGAAGCGAAACGAACGCTCTTGCAATTGTTGGACATGAAAATCCCAAGGTGAACCACCCAGCACCGAGCAAAGAGCCCATCCAACGGCACTCTCTGAGAGACAAAAAGTGTACCTTCGAAAGGTTGCAATCATGAGGAAGGAGCCCTTGGTTGAAGACCCCAGGTGATGAACCATGGATCGGAGCTGGCGGTGAACTTCTTGTTGAAATATCTCGCCGGGACAAAGATCCCAGTCACCACTGGTCGGCAGGGGTCGATCCTCACCCATGTTGAGCAAGTCGACCGATCCCCAGCAGCGCTTTAGGCTATCAGCACGTCCATGGCGGCGAGCAAGGGGAGGTGGTGGAGGTGGCGGAGGCGCGGGGCACGGAGGAGCGGGAGCGAGAGCAGGCCATTTGATGCTTTGTCTACAACTCACGTACTTTTTGGGGCTGCAAATCAAGCAAACGAAGGAAGGTACCTTTTTGTGGTGGCACTGTTGTCCTAGCATATTCTCGCATGAACCGGTCCTTAGATCTAAGGCAAGCAAACCACCATAACATCCAACCCAGTCCACAATTCATGCTTGTTTAGATCCCCCAAGTCCCATGTTACCAATTATCCATGTTCATCAATGTTCATCATCCATTAGTTCATAATTAAGTCATTTGGTTGTTTTCCCATTCCAATTAATTATAGCGAAACAAAAAGGTAAAAAGCCCTTCTCGAGTCTCTATTATATATTCCAAGCAACAAGGATGATCAAACAAGACTAGTAAACTCCTATCTTTGATTTCCCATCATTTTGACACAAGCATACAGTTTTTCAAACAAAACAATCAAAAACAGGATAAAAATGTTTAAGGACACTTGCCTTGCTCCTCAGATTGGTTAGGGTCAAAACCTTCGAATTTCTGGTGCCGGAGGTCTTCGATAGCACCCTCTAGAGCAACACCTTCTATTTCACCCAATAGACATACAAAACTGACATTATAATAAATAAATGCTCATATATTACTCAATATGTCATGATATGCATAAATAATGCAATTATAAAGTAAAACTTGTTAATAAGTTGTTATTAATGTTTACTAACTAGTTCTAATGGAGTTTAACGTGTTTGAATAGGAGTTGAATTAATTTAAATCAGATTGGAATTAATTCAACAACTTCAGATTCAGGTGGCCGGACAAGTCCGTACTGGGGACTGGACTAGTCCGCCCTGGATCAGAAAGTCGACCGGACTAGTCCGCACTGGGATCGGATAAGTCCGTTTGGCTAGGGTTTTTTGGCGAATTTCCCACTGAGCATAGTTTGAGTTGAATTATGGGACCAAGATTGAAGTAGAAAGATGATCTAAAGTAATTACCGTGAATTCAACAACTCAAGGGTCGAGAATTCAACGAAACTCAAGATCTTGGCGTCTAGATCAAAAGAAGATGGAGAATTGGTGGAGAATTGATGATGATGTTGATGAGTTGACGAAGATCAATCTTGTTGGATCCTTCTCCTTCCTCCTTCCTTTCCCCTGGTTGTGGTGAACTCCTCTTGACGGCGGCTCTCACGATCTAGGGTTTGGGGTTTCTTCAAATGTGGCAAAGAGGTGAAGGGGAGGGTATTGGGGTGTTTATATAGAGGTGGATAGGTAGGGTTTGGGTGGAATTCGAGTTTAAGGCGGTGGAGGCCGTGTAGGGGTCCCACATGGGTTCCATAGGGGTTGGACACGACGTTTCTGGGTCCAATTAAGGTAAATATCCAATAACAAGTCATGGAGGAAAAAATTGAATTCGAGTCGGGCACATCAGACAAGTCTGCTAGAGGCCGGACTAGTCCGTTGGAAATTCAGAAAGTTGAACGGATTAGTCCAGTATCAAGCCGGACAAGTCTGTGGTATGACTTAGGAAAACATCATAAACATTCTTGGACTAGTCCGTAGTATTAACGAAAAAGTCTGGAAAGACAACAGAGAGCAAAATCAGACTGGTCCGGAGTCCAAACCGGACAAGTCCGTCCTACCCAGGGAGAACAACAGAGTTTTAGACGGAGTCCGGGGTCCAAATCCGGACAAGTCCGCACTACAACAAGTTTTTATTTGCTTGCATGTTATAATTTATTTTAAACTTATTCCTTTTGTGTTGCTTAATGCTAACATGTATAAGAATGTATGCTGGATGAAAATATGGGTGTTATAAGATGACTATAGTCTTGTTAACATGATATGGGTGTTATAATTTAACATGCATGATGGATGAAAATATGGGTGTTATAAGATGACTATAGTCTTGTTCTGAACAAGTGTCTGCAACTGTAAAGTGTTACTGTTAGAAACCCCAGACAGTGCATTCAGAGACAAATATTGTTCAGATGACTCTTCCTGAATAACAGGGCTTTCAAGAACCTCCAATATGTCTTCAGACAAAAATCCACCTCCACCCACTGAAGTGGACGAGGGAGCATTCAGAGAACCAACAGTTTTCAGAGGCACACTTGTGAGCTGTATTATATTTATCTCCACATTTGAAACAGAAGTCATTAAGTCTTCTATATTCCTTGAGCTGTTTTGCTTTCCGTAGATCAGCAGCAGAATAATTAGGCTTGTAATCCCTGCCCCAACTAGCAGCAGGCTTAGAAAAAAATTTGAAGGACCCCTTTTCTATTTACTTAACATTTGTTTATGGACGGATGCAAGTATGGCAACTCTAGATACAGATTCAGGCATATGCATTTCAACCATATGTCTTATCTCATCTTTTAAGCCATTCAAAAACTGCGAAACTAGCATTGTTTCATTCAAGGTGGGGTCATACAAGCGAATGTGATAAGCAAACTGATCAAAACAATTCCTATATTCTTCAACAGAACCAGACTGTTTCAGGCTGACTAGTTCCATGGCTTTAAGTCTATGAATGTCAGTATCAAATTCCTTAAGAACTGTCTGAATAAAGTGATCCCAACCATGAGACCCAACAGTGTGCTTATAAGATTGGTACCAACATGCTGCTCTATCTACCATGTGTAGTGATGCAGCCTGAATCCTGAACCCATATGGTGTCTAATACAGTCCAAAATAGGTTTCACACTGATCTAGCTAGATTTTAACATCCTTCCCATCAAACTTAGAGAAATTCATTTTAGGCATCCAAGGTCTTTTACCCTCACCGGACGTGTCAAACTCAGACTTCACCACAATATACAGAGGTTGAGCAGGGGTCTGATATACCTTGGTAGAGTGCAGAATATTTTCCTCTGGCTGTTGTGGTATGCTTGCAAGTGATGTAGGTTTGGGACTCGTCTTGGATGAAGAAGGAAGTGTGTTAGGAGTCTGTCCCATCGACCCAGCATCATTCAAGATGGTAGCATAACCCATGATGTGTTTCAACTTTCTTGCAACATTCACTTGCTCCTGCTGAACAAGCTTCAGAGAAGAAGATGCAATATCAACTTTAGAACTCACTTCACGAAGTTCAGCAGTGAACTTAGAATCCATAGACTCAAGTTTCTCGTTAATCTTAGCCAGAGTCTTCTGAATAGAAGTTTGAGATTCCTCCATTTTCCCGGCCAGAAAGCGACACCAAAAACGGATTGAAATCCCCAAAATAGCAAGAGATCGCCACAAATCCGTCTCTGATACCAGTGTAATATCCCCACGATTCACACGCTCGAATTCGAACGAAAAACACAACGATCAGCAATCCACGGGACAACAGAGCAAACACTGAGAACAAATAACCAGCACACGCACGAACAGACACTACAGGAATATCGATCACTTACGTCGGCCAGAGCAACTTACGTCGGCCGGCCGACGTAAGTACGTAACTTACGTCAGTGCCTGGTAGCCGACGTAAGTTAAATAAGTTACGTCGGCTGGCCGACGTAAGTAAATGGACCGACAGTAATAAACGGTACTGACGTCGGCCTCGGCCCATAGCCGACGTAAGTTAAACGACCGACGTAAGTTAACTCTAACTTACGTCGGCCTTGACGTCGACCGACGTAAGTAATCTCGGCCGACGTAACTTGTGGTTTAACCTAACCGCGCGAGCGGTGCGCGCCTATTTCATTCCACACGCGCCTTGTTTCCCAACCGCCGCCGCCGACCCCGAGCCGCCCCGCCGCCTGCCCCCCGTCGCCACCCCGCCGCCGGCACGCCGCCCCGCCGTCGCCGCCCGGCCGCCACCCCCCTCCCGCCCGTGGCGCCGCCCCGACCCCCGCGGCCCCGACCCCGATGCGCCGCCACTGCTGGCCAGCCCCCGCCGCCCCTGCGCCGCCGCCGCCGGCCCGCCCCCAGCCCCGCCGCCCCTGCGCTGCCGGCTCGCCTCCGTGCTCCTACCGCGCCACCGCGCCTCCCCTCAGGTAAGCCCCTCCTCCTCCTCCTCTCTCCCTCCCCCCTCCTCCATGGATGGCCGAGCCCCCTCCCCAACCTCATCCCCCTCCCATGCATGGTCGAGCCCCCCCCCCCCTCCTTTGCAATTGAATTGAAATGCAATTGAGTTTTGAATGCAATTGAATTGTTGATTATGCTATTGAATTGTTGAATATGAAATTGAATGTTGAAATGCAATTGAATTGTTGATTATGCAATTGAATTTTGAAATGCAATTGAATTGTTGATTATGCAATTGAATTTTGAAATACAATTGAATTCAGAAATGCAATTGAATTGTTGATTATACAATACAGTATTATGTTTATATTATATTGTTGATTATGCAAATGAATTTACGATGCTTTTTATATTATATTGTTTATTATGTTGTGTAGTTAGGATAATTGTTTATTAGTTAGTTTATTATGTTGTTCATTAATTAGTACTTATTGTTTATTTATATCTAATATTTTTGAATGATTACTTAATACATGTAATTAAACGGGTTTCAAGCCTACCCGGCGCCGCACAGCCCGACCCGACACGGCACGACCAGGGTTCTAAATCCATGCCTGGTTGCCTAGACACCCACTGGCCGCCGGGATGTCTAGGCGCCTAGGCGAGTGCCAGGTGAGGATGGGGGAGTAGCAGAGGGGGAGAAGCAGAGGGGGGGCGACGCTAATAGTTATTAAGGCGTCGCTTTAGCGTCGCTAAAGCGACGCTAAAGTGGTAAGGCACTCTGGCATCGTAAGGCATCCCTGTTGCCTTGCTTTCTAGGGTAAGGCGGCGGCAGCCAGGGAAGCCGGCGGCGGCAGGGAAAGCTGGCGCCGCAGGAGCAGGAGGATCCGTCGCCTTAAGTCGCCTTACCGCCTTAAGAACGTCAATGACCCGCGATTGTGTGGACGGTGGAAAGGATTCAATTCATTAGTTCTTGCACACCAAGTAGAGCAATTCTACTATCTACCTTATCCATGCAATAAATTCAAAGCTTGGTGGGTGGTACATAAAGTGAATCCTCGTGAGCGGTTATACGCTCCAGGAGATGATGATTACCACGACGAAGCTGAGGTTGATTGTGTCTACCAAGAGGAAGAGTTGCCAGACTCCTTCTCAGTCGAGCCCGGTGTACGACTCGATAACTTAGTTAGAGACGCTCAAGATATCGAGGCTGGCACGGAAGCGGAAACAGAATCAGAATCAGAAACTGAAGATATCGATGATATAGTCGAACCTGCTGATTTGCGCAAACAAAAACGATATGTAGAAGAAGAAGATCAATGGGCTGGTTTAAGGAGTAGGGTGCATGATCGTGATGTTGATGAATTTCGAAGTAACGTTTTATTCACTAATTTAACATTAACTTTGTATATTATCTTTGCATATTAATCATTTATTCCTTGCAACAGGATGTCGTCAAAGGGGAAGGGGAAGGGGAAGGGGAGGCCAGTGAGAGGGTTTGAGCCGCCAGGAGACCCTTGCTCAGGGAGCTCGTTCCTTTCTAGCCGACGTGAGCTCTTTCTGGCACACGCTCCACCCTCAGCTGTCGTGTGCTTTCAGCGGACAGAGGTAAATTTTAGTTACAACAAAGTTATTTTTGAAATTGCAATTGTTATTAATTATTAATTGTCAATCTTTTCCTTTTGTGCAGTCTGACTCAGAGACTTCTGAGTCAGAGTCAGAGGCTAGGGGGCCGCTACAGGAGCCCGACTCAGAGGCTACGGGGCCACTACAGGAGCCCTCTAGCGCTAGCCTCCCTTTGGAGCCGGCTAGCGCTAGCCTCCCTGGGCAGTCGGCTACCACTAGCCTTTTTGGAGGCTCCGGGGGTTCCGCAGAGCCTTCAGGGTCACAGGATGCGGCAGCGTCGCAGCAGAGGCGACGGACGAGGAGGACCCACTTTGCGGCTCCTCCTCCGGTTACTACTCAGCGGACCATGATCCGTCTTGTTGGAGACAGGTATAAATACTGTATATAGTATATTAAATATTAGATTTTGTTTTCCTTTACTTAATGATTTAATATATTTTGTAGATGTTGGTACGACTTTTCGTTCATGGGGGCCGAGAAGCACCACTGGCAGGTTAACAGTGTCCTCGGTGCTATCGTCAAGTTGCAGTACCCCGGTGTAATTGACGGTTTTCCTGCCCTGTCGTGGGATGACTACGCTCGGGTCTCTCACCCGGTGCACGCCACGGTTCATGGAGCCGTGTGCCACGATTTTATTGTATGTTTAACTGTTTCATTTTTTCAACTCGTTTGAATTTGCATATCACTTAAATATTTGTTTGTTTAAAGCTGAGGTACCAAGTAGAGGAACCGGGCATGGAGGACCACGCGAGACGCGTGTTCCATTACAATGCTCGGAAGCTCATGACGACGGCATTGTCGTACGCCCGGATTCAGGCCGTCAACGCGTACTACAAGCGGCACTGTCGGTACCCTAAAAACCATACACCCCCTGAGGTTACAAAGATCTCAAGGGAAGGACGTCTACTCAAATTGAAGACCCTCGGAGGCCCACTTGTCAGACATAACCGGACCTGCTTCTCCAACATGGTTAACCCCTAGGTTGCCACGTGTACTGCCAGACCGGAGCTACTACCCACAAGGGTGAAGCTCCGGGCTAGGTACCGAAACGGCACCTCCGGACTTAACCCCTGACCGAGAGAAGCTCCGGACCTGACACGTGCCAGGCCACCCCGGAGCTTCCCGCTTCCCACAAGCAAGCTCCGGAGCTGCCACGTGTCCAAACGTCAGAGCTGGCCGCCTCAAACCTCCGGAAGACATTGTAACGACTCCGGATCTTCATAGGATAGCCGCGGACTTCAAGACCCGATTAATTGTCATTAATTCCATGTTAATGACACTTAATTGGACAATCTTAACACCTGTAACGGCACTGTCGGAGCCCGTTACAGGGTTATTAACAACAATTAATCGTGTATCAATACTAGTAACCGCCGGGGCCACATGTCGGGCCAGGCTAACTTGTAACGGTTTGTCCTTGTACTATAAAAGGACAGATCGACGATACACGGAGGGAAAACAAGGCTCTCGAACGCTCTCAGGCACACACGCATTGACGTGAGCTTTCATACATAAACTAATACAACACCACACACCCGTGGAGTAGGGTATTACGCTCAGGCGGCCCGAACCACGTAAACCACTGTGTCTCTCGTGTCCAATCGTGATTCACCTTCTTGAGTCTCCGCGCGCCCACACCGAACTACAAACTCGTTCAACACTTTAGTAGTGTCAGGAGATCTGCCGACTCCAACAGTCGACAGTTGGCGCGCCAGGTAGGGGTGCCTGAGATTTTCAAGAATGGTGAATTCTGCGGCTGGATCATCCAACGGGCAACCTGCTGCTCAGACTGTCGGGGGCAATCCCTCCAACATGCAGCCACCAGCAGGAGCCTCAGCACCAGCAGGAGTCACACTCCCACCACCACCATCTTCTCCGACAAAACGTGTCGGGCAACACGATGGTGCGCCGGCGTCACATACTGCGCCGGCAAGTCATGAAAACCCAGAACACGCGCTCCATGCAGCGCGTTCTCTTCTCCAGCGACCACCACCTCCGGATGCATCTCGAGATGCCATGGAGCAATGGAGGGCTGATGTTGAGCATTTGGTCGCAGCAGCGGCCGAACGCCTCAACAACCAGGGTCCTCCTCCTTCAGGGCGAGCCCCGTCGCAGCGACGGACGTTGTCTGGAAGACTTGGTCCGCATGTCTCCAACAACCGAAGACGAGCTGCGTCACAGCAAGTGACGTTGTTGCCCTCTGGGGCACGACGCACCCATACGGTATCTCGGCTTTCGACAAATGACCTCCGGGCGGAGCTTGATCGCCGATACCGCCAACAGGATGGCCGTGTCCATATCGAGCGAGCTCGAGAAAGACGGGATGCTCAAGACCTTTCTACTCTGGAAGGAGTAGGAGGAGGCTGTTCCGCCCTAGCCATGCACCTGCGCATGGTTAGATGGCCACAGAAGTTCCGGCCACACTTGCCGGAAAAATTCGACGGGACTGTCAACCCCGTAGAATTTCTGCAGATATACTCCACTGCAATCTTAGCAGCTGGAGGAAACGAGGCCGTAATGGCAACTACTTTCCAGTGGCCTTAACTGGGACCGCCAGGTCCTGGTTTATGAGCCTTCCACCCAACTCTATCGACAGTTGGGAGGAGCTGTGCCGTCAGTTCACTGCCAACTTCGGGAGTTCATACACCCGACCGGGCACTGAACTAGACCTTTTTGCGGTCGTGCAAAAAGGGGGAGAATCTTTGCGGTCATTCATCCAGAGGTTCTCTCAGGTACGCAACACAATCCCTTCTATCTCAAGCGCTTCTGTCATTGTGGCATTCAGACAGGGTGTACGAGACAAGAATATGTTGGAGAAGCTGGCGATCAAAGAGATCACCAGCGTCACGGAGCTCTTCAGCTTGGCAGACAAATGTGCCAGAGCTGCGGAGGGCCGTGAAATGCACTCCAAACCAGCCTTGGAGGATTACAAAAAATCCTCCAAAGAAGAAGCCGCTACCTCCGGGAGTGGCAAGAAGAAAAAGAAGACCAACGGCAAGAAGAAGCCGTCGGCCGGCACATCCAACATTGCAGCCACTGCAACTCCTGGTGGCCGGGGGCCACGCCCCGAGAAGCGACCTCGACCGTCTTCCGAAGACGGCGGCAAATCCAAAATGTGGTGCCCCATTCACAAAACGGGCAGCCACAGGCTGGAAGACTGCCGGAAGGTCCAAAACCTTGCCGAGCGCTACAACAAGCGCCGGGAAGGGTCTCCTTTCCGACAGAGGGAGGGAAAACAGAAGGTTGACGAAGCTCCGGCTGAAGAGGAGTTAGGGTTTCAGGACCCCAAAAAGGTCCTGAAAGCCGTCTACACCTCCGTCGACGATGACTCTGACGTCTCCGACAACGAGCGTCGGAAAACCATGAACACCATCTTTGGTGGATCATGGGACATCACTTCTCGTCGTGTCATCAAGACTATGCGGCGGGATATGGCTGTTGTAGCTCCTACAGCTAGACCGGAGCCACATCGAAAGTGGATGGACACACCCATCACTTTTGATGCTTCGGACTGTCCTCGAAGCATGGTCGGAGCTGGCCAATTACCCTTGATGGTATCTCCCACCATCAACAACATCCAGCTCCATCATGTTATGGTGGATGGAGGTTCGGGGCTGAACCTTATAAGCTTTGAAGCTTTTACCAGACTTCAGCTTCGACCTTCGGATCTTCAGCCCTCTCGACCATTCTCCGGAGTAGGTCCGGGGGCCATTACCCCACTCGGAGCTATAATTCTCCCCGTTACCTTCGGGACACGGGAGAAGTACCGCACCGAGAAGTTGGTCTTCGACGTCGCTCAGATCAACTTACCATTCAACGCCATCTTGCGTAGACCTGCCCTATACAAATTTATGGCAGCTGCTCATTATGGATACTTGGTGTTGAAGATGCCAACACTAGCAGGCGTTCTCCGGATTCGTGGAGATCGCACCGCCGGAGTAACTGCTCTGGAGGAGCTCCATGCAGTCACCACTGCGCAAGAGGAGGACTCCAGACAGGGGCAAGCTCCAAAACCTCCGAGCATTCGGCAACGAGGCTCAACCTCTGCTCCCCGTGTGCAGCCAAGCGGCGACACCGACATCCCCGTCAAAGTCGTCCAAATTGGTTCCGATGTCACTCAAACCACCCGCATATCGGGTGGGTTGAATGACAAATAGGAACTCGCGCTCATCACTTTCCTCCGGGTTAACGTTGACGTATTTGCTTGGCAACCGTCACAAATGCCTGGGATCCCCAGGGAAGTGATTGAGCACAATCTGAAGATTTACCCCGATGCTCGGCCTGTGCATCAGAAACCTTGGAAGCAATCTGTAGAGCGACAGAACTTCATCCGACAAGAAGTGAAGAAGTTGCTTGAAGCCGGATTTATCCGAGAAGTCTTCCATCCAAAATGGCTGGCGAGCCCAGTCGTTGTGCCCAAGGCCGGCGGGAAACTTCGGATGTGCATCGACTACACCACACTGAATAAGGCATGTCCAAAAGATCCATTCCCACTACCTAGAATAGATCAGATAGTGGATTCCACCTCCGGGTGCGAGTTACTGTGTTTTCTAGACGCATATTCTGGATATCATCAAATCAGGATGTCTAGGGAGGATGAAGAGCATACTTCATTCATCACAGTGGATGGATTGTATTGTTACACAGCCATGCCGTTTGGTCTCAAGAATGCAGCTTCAACTTTTGTACGAGCTATGTACAAAACTTTCGAAGAACTCATCAGAGACATAGTGGAAGTGTACGTCGATGACATCGTGGTCAAAGTCAAGAACAAGGAGTCCCTCTTGGACACCTTGCAGGCTGTCTTCGACAAGCTGCGGGCCACCCGCACGAAGCTAAACCCAGACAAGTGCGTCTTCGGGGTTAGTTCCGGAAAGCTTCTTGGTTTCCTGGTAAGTCACCGGGGCATAGAGGCTAATCCGGCGAAGATAAAAGCCATTGAAGACATGCGGCCACCAACCCGCATCAAAGACGTCCAAAAATTAACTTGATGTCTAGCAGCCCTCAGCCGGTTCATTTCAAGACTGACGGAAAGAGCACTTCCCTTCTTCAAGTTACTGAGGAAGTCCGGACCATTCCAATGGTCTGAAGAAGCAGAGAAGGCATTCCAGGAGCTGAAACAGTTCCTCACCACCCTACCAGTCCTGGTAGCTCCGAACCCTGGTGAGCCTTTGTTGCTCTACATTTCAGCTACTGACGAAGTCGTCAGTATGGTTCTGGTTGCGGAGAGACCGGAACTACCCAATACTCAGGAATCCAGACCCCTTCGGGAGGGTCCGGAGGTTCCTGAAAGCGGGTCTGGGTCCCAGCTCCCAGACTCAAACCCACAAGAAGCCACTTCAGAGGACCCGGACCCCTCTAAGAGGGTCCAGGTCATTTCTGAAGAAGCTCCGGGTTCCTCCACCCAGAACCCGGAGGTCCCCGAAGAGAGTCTGGACCCCTCCGAGAGGGTCCGGATCAATGAAGAGGAAGCTCCGGACCCCTCCGGGAGGGTCCGGACCATTCAACGCCCGGTATACTTCATCAGTGAAGTGTTACATGATGCCAAGACTCGATACCTAGAGGTGCATAAACTGCTTTATGCAGTTCTTATTGCCTCAAGGAAGCTTCGACACTATTTCCAAGCTCACAAAGTCTCGGTGGTGACCTCATATCCACTTCTAGCGATCCTGCATAATCCCAATTCAACTGGGAATATTGCAAAGTGGGCAGCGGAATTGGCTGAATTCGATCTTGAATTCATTCCGAGACAAGCAATCAAGAGTCAAGCGTTGGCAGATTTCGTGGCAGAATGGACTCCCTCTCCATTAAACCCTGGGGGCCCCAGCGAGCAGAAGACGGAACCTCAAGTTCCAACCTTCATTAAGCCTCACTGGACCCTTTACTTCGACGGCTCCATGCAGAAGCAGGGAGCCGGAGCTGGAATCCTTCTCCTCGCACCAACTGGGGAGAAGGTGAAATACATGGTACACCTTGACTTCAAGGCAACCAACAACATGGCGGAGTATGAAGCACTCATCTATGGATTAAAGGTGGCACTATCATACGGTGTCAAGCAATTGCTGGTCAAAGGAGATTCACAACTCGTCATCAAGCAGGTGAAGGGTGAATGCTCCTGCAATAATCTCCAGCTGGCTGCTTACCTCCTTGAAGTCCAGAGGCTTCAGAAGGACTTCGAAGTCCTAGACCTTCACCATGTTCAGCGTGCTCACAACGCTGAAGCTGACGAACTCTCGACCAAGGCGTCAACTGGAGCTCCGGCTCCTGATGGAACCTTTGTCCGGAGGTTGTCAAAACCCACAGTTCAGCCTGCTGAACTGAACGAAGGGGGCGAGATCAGCATCCCGAAGCTGACGGTCCCGATGGCCCTGTTACCAAGGCAGCCATCAAGGGTCGTAGGTGCTGCCGAAAGCTCCGAGCAACCCAGCACGCAAGACTCAAATGCTCAAGTCAGTTCCGATGCATGGATCTCGGAGATCCGGAGCTACTTGAAAGACAACATCCTTCCTGGCGATGATGTATCCGCTGATCGGGTAGTAAGATTGGCTAAAAGATACACGTTGGTAGAAGGGGATCTCTACCGGCGCGGTGCCAACGGCATCCGAATGCGGTGCATCACAAGGGAAGAAGGCTGCGAGCTCCTCGCAGAAATCCATGGAGGCGAGTGTGGGAACCACGCATCTTCCCGCACGCTGGTCGGAAAAGCCTTTCGGCACGGCTTCTACTGGCCTACAGCGCTCCAGGATGCCACTGAGCTGGTGAAGAAATGCAAAGCATGCCAATTTCATGCAAAGCAAATTCATACACCTGCTCAGTCCTTACAAATGATACCTCCCACATGGCCTTTCGCTGTGTGGGGGATGGACATCTTGGGACCCTTCCCTAGAGCCGTCGGAGGTTACAAGTTCCTGTACGTCGCCATCGACAAGTTCACCAAGTGGCCGGAAGCAACTCCCGTTGTGACGATCAACAAACAATCTGCAATCAATTTTCTACAATCCATCGTGAGCAGATTCGGAGTCCCAAATAAGATCATCACTGATAATGGGACTCAATTCACAAGCTCCGCATTTCAAGGATATTGCGAAGACCTCGGCATACAAGTTTGCTACGCTTCCGTAGCTCATCCTGCCAGCAATGGACAAGCCGAGAGAGCAAATGCAGAGATCCTTAAAGGACTCAAAACACGCACTTATGAGTGCTTGAAAAAGCACGGAGACAATTGGATCGAAGAGCTTTCGCCCACTCTATGGGCCAACAGGACTTCTCCAAGTCGGGCAACCGGAGAAACACCCTTCTTTCTGGTGTACGGAGCTGAAGCGATCCTTCCTCCGGAAATCACCTTGGGTTCCCTCCGAGTCCGGACCTTCGACGAAGCCGCGCAGGACCAGCTCCGGCGCGAAGACCTAGACCTCCTCGAGGAGGGAAGGTTCCAAGCAGCTGTTCGGAATGCCCGATACCGCCAAGCTCTACGGCGCTATCACCAGCGGCATGTACACAACCGACAGCTCGAGGAAGGCGATCTGGTGCTACGGAGAATACTATCCAGAGAAGGGCAAAACAAACTCTCCCCCGGCTGGGAAGGGCCCTTTCGAGTGATCAAAGTATCCCGTCCCGGAAGCGTTCGCTTGGCTATCGAGGAAGGGACACCTCTCCCAAATCCTTGGAATATCGAGCACCTCCGTAAGTTCTACACTTAATTCCACGGAGGTGAGTCTTAAGTAACTTGAAATGTATGTTATAGAGTCATTGTACAGAGTCGGGTAGTTCCTCCGGGAGAGCAGCCGGACCTTTCCCGAAAGGTTTGAAAAGCTCATGCAACACTTGACACAGTCTCCGGACTAAAAGTGTGGCTAACTACCCTGGGTCAAACGAGAAACCAAACACACTTAGCCTGGTTCCGTACCCTAAGAGTGTACTTGTTTCCCCTGTACCCCGGACCTATAATGAAAGACATCTTCATGTGAAATAGACTCCACGTGCATTCATTTTTGCATAGGCTCGACATTTTTATTTTTCTCTTTCTTGTCTATAACAGAAACGTGCAATTCTTAAGAAGTTCTAGTTTGACCGGTTTACATACGATTCGAGTTGAATTGTCAGATTTTTTGGATTTAAATATCGTCTGTGGCCAACTCGCCTGAAAGCCGCCAAGCCATTCTAGGGCCGGAGTGCGCTATCGACTTAGCCTGGTCAAGCACCCTAAGTACGCCACTCTACCTACATCCCGGCAGGCCAAAGTAAGGTGGGTCCATGGACAATTGGATCTAAAAGAAAAGACAATTCATCCAGTCGTATTAAAAATCGTGTTCAACTTAAAATTTTCTTGAGAACCGTAAGCCGCGACGAAGTTATAGACAAGGAACGAATTTTACTATTTTTCTTGGCTTAAGTGTGCAGGAAAAATGAACCCTACGTTGATGGAGAAAAACCGGAGCTAACCAAACTCCGACTCCCACCAGGGCGTCAACCGTCGGCGTTGACTAAAAGATGGTGAGAAGACCCAGTCACTGGAGTCTGTTGCCAACAAACCAAGTGTGGCAAAGGTCATTGCCGGAGCTGCTAAGCTCCGACACCTTGGAGTATTAACTACCGACGCTCAACGTGTTGATAGAGGCTATTGCCGGAGCTACTAAGCTCCAGCGATGGACAGTGCCGGAGCTTCTAAGCTCTGACAACTTCAGGGGACCTTCACTATCAAAAACTTCGGACCTAAATTCCACAAGTTCGAAGCAAATTCGTCTTCAACAAAACTCAACATCCTTTTGGTACATGTCCACAATCAAATTGTGCACATCTACCAGGGGGCCAAGTGAAGATAAAGATGTTGAAGACAAAAAAAAAATGAAATTCGCAAAAAAATGGGGATTTCATTTCATCTGGAGACAAGGGATTACAAAATTGAGGAAGAAGAGAAGATACAAGTAAAGGCTAAAAGAGACGGTCCTAGACCCTATGGAAGAACTCGGCGACCTTCTGGGTGACCTCCGACACGCAGGCTCGGGTAGCTTCGCCTTCTCCTTCGACGGGGCCTTCAAGCACCGGGTCCAGAGGAAATCGAGGGTTCCGGCTGGTGTAGCACGTCAACACATATTTTGTGACGTTCCTAGCCAGGGATTGCCCCTCGACCTCCAGCTGGTCCGCGATGACGTCGCCCACCTTGGAGAGCTTGCTGCCTGCGGCGCTCAACGCTTGCAACGCAAGGTCCGGCTCCGGCTCCGGATCATCCGGGTGCACGGGGCTGAAACCCATCGGCGTCAGCGCGTCGTCGGCCTTGCCCAGGAACTCCCAAATCTGCAGGGAGTCCGCCTTCCTCAAGTTCTTCATCTCTTCCAGGGATCTCCGGGCCGCCGTCAGCTCCGAATTCTCGCGGGCGAGGCGCTCAACTTCTTTGGCGTTTTGCTGGATCTTCGCAGCAACCCGCTTCTCAAGTCTTCCGAGCTCCTCCTCCCGGAGGTGGATCTTGTTCCGGCGGTCGACCAGGTCCTTCTCCCTAGCCTCCACTTTCTTCTCTCGGGCGACAAGGGCACACTCGTATTCGTAGAGTTCCTGCCCCCGCACCCAGGTCTTCTCCTCTTCCTCGAGGCAGCGCTCTTCCAATTTCTTAGTGCGCTCCTCGAGGCCCTTGTCCGCCAGAGCTGTTTTCTCGGTGAGCTCTTCTTCCCGTCGCAAGACGTCATCCCGTAGCTCTAGGAGTTTTTGCTCCTCGTCCTCGAGCCGTCTTTCCCTCCCTTCAAGTGCCTCTCGGCGCTTGATGAGTGCGGTGCTGATGGCCTCGAGCTGATCAAACTGAGCATTGGCCGCGTCGTTAGCAGCCTTAGCTCAGTCGTGGAACTCCCGGGATTGAGCATCGAGGGCGTGAGTCATGCTCTCCCTCTCGTCCAGCAGCTTATCCCAGAGCTCCAGGCGGATCTTCTCCCGCTTGATCCACTCCTTGTCATCCGCAAGCCTCGACTGCGCCAGCTTAGTCTCGAAGTGGAGCCGATTACGCCACCGCCTAAGGTTTTGGTGCTCCTCTTCAAGAGCCTTGCTGTCATGGAAGAAGGCCAGTTGGACCTGACATAGACTGGAGCAGGCGTTGTCGATGGACATCGACAGCGAGATGGGCTCCGGACCTGCTGGGATCTCTTCCGCTGGTTCCAGCGGGTCTTCACATACAAAAATTGGGTCCCACTCTACGAGAGTGGAACCCCGAGCTTCCAAAGCGCTAGGGCCTTCCTCCGGGACGGCCTCAGTCGCCATCGAAGGAGGTCCCGCCACCAAGTCTTCATTCGCCCCCTCAGGCGGGGGGCCGGCGACTTCGTTCAGGCACTCTGGCTCTGCCACAGGTACCATCGACGTCGTCGCCTCCGGAGCAGGAGCCGCTACTGGCTCCGGCCGGGACACCTCTTATGACGGAGGCTCAAGCTCCCTCGCCTCTTTAACCGCCGGCTCTGTGACCGGCGCTCCAACAATCACCGGCTCTGCGGCCGGAGCTTTGGAAGTAACCGGCTCAACTGCCGGAACTACTTCGACTTCCGGCTCGCATGCCGGGGCTTCAGCCACCTCCGGCTCAATCGCTGGGGCTTCAGCACTTTTCGGCTCCGAAGCCGGGACTGCTACTTCCTCCGACTCAACAGCCGGAGCTTCTACTACTGCAGCACCAGGACCCGGAGCTTCCACTTCTGGGACGGGTGCCGCTGGCGCATCTTCATTCCCGTGGTCCGGCGCTACCACGGGAACTTCTGGAGACGAGTCGAGGTCCATGACCACGACAGCCGGCGCCGGAGCTGTCGCAGCCTCCGCTTGGGGCGGCACCGGGACTGGAGCAGAAGCCCTCGCAGCCTCAGACACTGTGGCTGAGGGTGGAGCTTCACTCCCCTTCTTGGGAACGCTGCAGATGAAGAACGAAGAAATTGAGCAAACAGATGCTACAATTAAAAAGTTAATCGAGGTAAAAAAGAAAAATTACCTTGGGAGGCTCCCGCACCAGCTTGCGCGGAACCTCTTTCCCGGACGATCCGGGCTGGCCACGGTCGGCGTAGGAGCTCCGGGAGGACTCCCAGGACTTGCCACAGCCGCGGTCGTCTCCCGGGTCGGAGCTCTCCTTGATCGGGAGGAACTCCTGGACCTGGAGGCCCTCACCGCTCCAGATGCCGGAGTCGCGCGCCCGGAGCTAGCACCACAGGAGGGATCCACCACGGGGACAGTCGCACTCCGGGAGGATCCCACCGCCGGAACAGTAACGTTCCGGAAGGACCCCACCACGGGGACAGTCGCCACGGCGGCGGAGGATCTTCCTTCCTGAGGAGGGGGAACCGGGGGGGGGGGGGGGGGGGGGGGGAAGTGGCAGGCCCGATGGACCTTCCGTCAGCATGTCGCAGCTTCCTCTTCCGGCTCTCCGGCTCCTCCGCCAGCTCCTTGCCCTTGCCGACGACCTCAGCTCTTGGCTGTGGGACAGGGGCGGAGCCGTCTTCGGACAACCCGGGGATCGCCAACCGGGTGGTTGATCTTCTCTCGACGACACCAAGGTCGTCAAGCGCGGGCATCGTCCGTCGGAGCTCCCTGCTGAACTCAACTTCCACGTTCAGAGGGAGGAAGGCCGGCGGCGGAGTCAAGTAATCTCCGTCAACGTCGATGCCGTGCTGGAATTTCTTGAGGTGAAACTCCAAGGTCTTCCCCACCATGCTGGACTTCAACCCGGTCTCAACCCGGTCCTCGTCCATCACGCTGTTGAGGGCCCAGGCGAGCTTCTCCCTCCTCTTCAGCGGCGCCCACCTGTTGGACAGGAAGTTGCAGAACACCGCCTGGGGAGTTAATCCTCCCTCCACACATTGGCGGATCCTGGTCAGGACAGGGTCGAAAGCTTCCGCCAGCACCGGAACTTCGCTCCATACCGACGTGTCAATGTCGGGCAGACCGTCTGGCAACTCCAACCGCTCATGCTCCTCCACCCGGACGACTATCCAATCTTTCTTCCAGTCATCCTACTTCCCGGAAGGGAATGACCGGAGGTACTTGAATGGGCACTTCTTGCGCTTCACGAAGTAGTAGAAGCCAACATACTCATTGCTTCGACCGGTGGTGTGGACGGTGAAGAAGGTTCGGAAGAGCTCGATGCAGGGAGGGATGCCCACCCACATCTCGCAGAAGTGGACAAAGATGGACACAAGGAGAATGGAGTGAGGGCCAAGGTGGTACAGCTGCAGACCATAGAAGTCCAGCAGCATCAAGAAGAAAGAAGAAAACGGTGGGATCAGCCCCACCATGGCGTACGAGGAAAAGTACACCATCTGGCCAGCGTGCTCCTTTTCAAAGGGGAGCTCTCCGCCGGCGCGGACCGAGCGGTTGAAGAAGTCCGAAGACCACCCCATGAGGGCCCGGACCTTCTTCAGATCGCTGTCAGTCTTCAAGCGACTCTCACGCAGACCCAACTCCATCGCAGCACAGCTAGGCAAGAGAAGAGGAGCAAAGTACGAGTTGGGAGTTTGAGCGCAAGAACAGATGGGAAGCGTAAAGAACTCCCGACGGTGCGCTTTCCTTCTTAAGTAAGCCCTCGCAACGCTTGGATGGAAACTGCAGGGGAGTCAAGGATACTACTCAAGAATTCAACCCTGCCGATGACAAGAGGGCCCGGGACCACCCTGACGATCAAGTCGAGGCTCTTACCCAGGCGAACAGTTGTCATCACGAGGCGGGAAACCCAAAGGCGGCGACCTGACAAGGCGCGCGGAACCGATACGGTTTTCGTATCGGGAACCGGCGACCTTCAATTGCGAGAGATCCGCACGTCAAAGATCTTATCTGCCGCCTGAGGTGCGCCACGCGTCGGGATTTAACCGTAAAGCCCCGCCAACGGCACCTCCGAAGACCCTTGAAGACCCAGTTCAAGAGTCGCGAGTATGGACCCACCTCTGACGGAATGACTTCACCCCGGTGAGTTTCCCCGGAGGTAGGTCCAGGGGGCCACTGTCGGTACCCTAAAAACCATACACCCCCTGAGGTTACAAAGATCTCAAGGGAAGGACGTCTACTCAAATTGAAGACCCTCGGAGGCCCACTTGTCAGACATAACCGGACCTGCTTCTCCAACATGGTTAACCCCTAGGTTGCCACGTGTACTGCCAGACCGGAGCTACTACCCACAAGGGTGAAGCTCCGGGCTAGGTACCGAAACGGCACCTCCGGACTTAACCCCTGACCGAGAGAAGCTCCGGACCTGACACGTGCCAGGCCACCCCGGAGCTTCCCGCTTCCCACAAGCAAGCTCCGGAGCTGCCACGTGTCCAAACGTCGGAGCTGGCCGCCTCAAACCTCCGGAATACATTGTAACAACTCCGGATCTTCAAAGGATAGCCGCGGACTTCAAGACCCGATTAATTGTCATTAATTCCATGTTAATGACACTTAATCAGACAATCTTAACACCTGTAACGGCACTGTCGGAGCCCGTTACAGGGTTATTAACAACAATTAATCGTGTATCAATACTAGTAACCGCCGGGGCCACATGTCGGGCCAGGCTAACTTGTAACGGTTTGTCCTTGTACTATAAAAGGACAGACCGACGATACACGGAGGGAAAAGAAGGCTCTCGAACGCTCTCAGGCACACACGCATTGACGTGAGCTTTCATACATAAACTAATACAACACCACACACCCGTGGAGTAGGGTATTACGCTCAGGCGGCCCGAACCACGTAAACCACTGTGTCTCTCGTGTCCAATCGTGATTCACCTTCTTGAGTCTCCGCGCGCCCACACCAAACTACAAACTCCTTCAACACTTTAGTAGTGTCAGGAGATCTGCCGACTCCAACAGTCGACAGGCACCCCCGGGAGCAGGAGCAGGAGCAGCAAAGGGGTGTATTTAGGAAGGACTCGGACTCCTACTTGACAGAGGAGCAGTACGCGGAGGTAAGTTTTTAATATTGTTAAATATTTACAATATCTACGTATGTTAACTACGTTGATGAAAAATGAAATATGTGCAGGTTAGTATTTTCTGGTTACAGGGTAACATCGAGGCATACTTAGCTCTCTGTCGGTACTGGGCTAGCGACGCTTTCATCAACAAGTCCACAAAGGCTAGAAAGTGCCGCATGGGGTCCGAGGACAAGCACAACTATGGCGACGACGGCTACTTGTGTTTGGCTAAACACATGGTAAGTACCTTTTTATTTTATTTATGTATTCCTAATATATTATTTATCTCACTAACACGGCTGTACAAGAGCGAGAGATGGGTCATGAGCCGACCCCGATCCAGGTTTGGAAGAGAGGTCACAAGGGAAGTGACCCTTCTCAGCCAGGGCAGTGTAGTCAGGTCGCAGCCGACCGACTGGTAAGTTTTCGAAATTCATCAATTTCATTATAACTAATACTATTATTGACATGCTTACAAGATTTATTTGTTTTGTAGACAAAGTACGCGCAGAAGGTCGCGAAGATACACGGTGCAGATTACGATTGGGAAAGCGCGTCGATCGACCCCCAAGCCACGTACGCAAGCGGAGGCGGGAAGGCCCACGGACGGTAAGTTCTTCGTGTGTTTCATTTCTTTTTCAATTAATCTTCTTCTACTTAGTGTTTTCATTCTTTTACAGGTTTGCCATTTTTGATGGAGTTGTCGACTCGAGGTCGACACGACCTTTGAGAGGCGCTTCATCGTCACAGGCTTCGACCGTTGGGACCAGTGGTCATCTCTCGCAGACCCAGCTGGAGCTTTAGGCCATGAGGGAGACGCTGACGCAAACCCAGGCAGAGCTGGAGAGGACGAGAGCGGAGGCAAGGGGGGAGCAACAGAGGACGGCCTTAATGATGGCCCAGATGCAAGCAACGGTGGCGGTAAGTAATTTAAAGTACCGTAGTTAAATTTCACAGTACTTCAATAACATATATCTTCTAATATTTTACAATGGCAGGCTCTTGCTCGACACAGCGGTCAGGATATCGAGATTCATACGCTTCTGCCGCATCAGACACAGGAGCAGGTGATAAACTCTCTCTTTAATATTGTTGTATCCATTTTAGTATTTTACATAGAGAGATAAGGAGGTAGAACATAGAGGTAGATCTTGATGACTTGTCAGATATTGATTCCTATAGTGGTGAGGAAGTTAAGTGTTATCAAGCTTTTGGTGGGTAATACCATGATGTTAGAGTTGGATTGCTTGACATTAAGTCATGCACCTGGGCTATCATATAAGGTTTCAAGAGGTAATGTAGTATGACTATCAAAAAATATCAAAGACCACTACATTACCTCTTGAAACCTTCTACGATAGCCCAGGTTATGACTTAATGTGAAGCAATCCAACTCTAACATTATCACTGATGTTTTTGGACTCTGATGTTATCATTGAGTTGACATTGATGCTTACTAGTGACTATGTTTCTTCTGCAGGGTTCGGGAACACGCCAAGAAGATCACAGAGGTAGTGGAGGGGCTAGCGTGTAGCCCGGTGGAATTTATTTTGCAAATTGTGTTGTTGTCGATGTTTTGGACTATATTTTGAAATGTTATGTTGTGTATATGTTATTTGTCTGTTCTGTGTTCTCGCCATCGAGCGAGGTAGTCAGTTTCTGTTTTTTTTTTTTTAAAATCGAAAACTTAACTTATGTCGGCTATGGAAATGTCGACATAAGTTAGCCCAGTTTAACTTACGTCGGTCAGACCATACCGACGTAAGTTAAACCACTTAACTTACATCGGTTTGGATCAACCGACGTAAGTTAGAGCACTTAACTTACGTTGGCATGCTCTGGCCGACGTAAGTCCTCCGACCCAACCCAAGGCCCATCCCGCCACTTAACTTACGTCGGCTTTTGCAGACCGACGTAATTAAAGTAACTTACATCGGTGGCCGACGTAAGTCACCTTAATTACGTCCAAAAGGCTACGTCGGCCAGTAGCCGACGTAATTAAAGGAAAACCGACGTAATTAAGTTACTTACGTCGGTTTATGCCTTACTTAAGTCGGCTTTGGCCGACGTAAGTGATCGATATTCCTGTAGTGAGATAACCTGGAGGCAACACTTCACTCCATTTCATCTCGATCTCATGTTCGTCTCAGATTACATGATAGCAATAGAACCAGAGGAGAAAGAGATTAGGAATATCGAAGAAGAAAGTAAGTAGTTGGAAGAAACAAAACTGTAACCGACTTGATTCTCTCTGTCCCCTGTTGCGTGTTATATAAGCAGCGCCGTCTTCATGGGCTTTGGGCCGTCTCCCCTTTTCTTCTCTTCTTGGCCTCCAGTGTCGCTCCGTTCATTTGAATCCGGCTAAGCGCCATCTCCGCCATGTGTTGCTTGATCAGGATCGTGATAGTGCGCTAAGCGCTGCTGCCTCCATGCATGTGAGGCGTCACGGTCCCCGCCTCCACGCGCGCCCCAGAAGTCGACAGTGTATATGGCGGAGGATGCCAACATCTCCGGCGCGGCAAGGACATCGTCGGAGGACGCTGAGAACACGACGGCTATCACGAGCGGGCTGGCCTCTTCACCATCGCCGCGGCCTCATCCATCCTCATGCAGGTGAGCAAGAACCAGCCTCAGGTGCCGGTCGCCGACTACATCGGCCCGCCACTCAGCTACTACATTGTCAAGGTATAGCTCCAGCCGGTGGCGGCGCCGCCCGTCGAGGACGCCCCGACACCTGAGACGGCGCCCACCGTTGAGGAGGCCTATGCCGCGACTGCCTCACTAGACGCGGAGGCGGGACAGCTGTCCTCGTGACGTTGCACATCGCTTTTGTGGCCGCTTTTACAGTTACAAATGAGCTTGTACAACAACGCTGATGCAAGCATTTTCGAAGTGTATCAGTTTCTTATACATATACAGTGCATTCAGTGCCCCTCATATGGTGAACCCATGTTTGCTTGCAATCGGCTGTTCTCTGCCTGTCAGTTAACCGAAGTCGGTTCAGGTTAATAAATAAATGAAGGTATTTTGATCAGTATAGATGCTATGAAAATAGAAAAAAAAATAAAAAGAGTTAAAATATGTTAGAATGTTATTTTAATGGTTTGTTAAGAAGATTATTTTATCGGTATAAGTTCTATTGGTCGAAGTCCCTCAGTTAGAAGTCTAAAATAGCATTGTCTTCTAAAATGTCTAATAAAACGGAGAGAAAATTCATTTTTTGCATTTGTTTTGATAAAGTCAGTCCATTCATTATCTCTCTATTCCTTATTCTCGGCCAATCCGATGGGCGATGGGCCATTCCCATCCGCTGAAAGCCTGTGAAAACCGCTCCAGTCCACCGCTCCCGCTGGGGCCATGGCAGCCACTGCTCTCCTCCGCCTCCTCTCCCTCTCCGGCTCACCACGGCCACCCCAAGATACGAGACCCAGGTCCTTCCTGCCCCTCCACGCATGGCACGCGCACCGACGCCGGATTTCCGCTACCCACTGCGCATCATCTCCCACGCCGCTGCCGCCGTCGCTCGACCTCCCGCTCCTCCCGTTCCAGCCCGCAGAGGTAAGGTAGCCGCGTTTGTGGAGATTTGTCTGTGATAATTCGTACGTGTATGGCTATTCGGTTCTAGGTGACACGAATGCCGTAGCCAACCATTGCTGAGGTTGATTGTTAGGGAAGGCGAGTGGTCCACTACCTAAGTGAAGTTAAAGGGTTCGTCTGGTTCTTGAAATAAAAAAGAGAAACTTTGCTAGTGATTTAGGCAGCGTTCGGTCCAGAAAATCTTGATTCACAGTGGATTCCCTTCCCCTATTTACAGAGAGTAAACTGGGGCAAGTGTTTCAATGATTCCGGGTTGGTTTTTGTTGGCAAAATCTTGAGGCAGTCTTTTTTTTTCCACTAAAAATTCCAGGAAATCCATGGAGTTTGGATCTGTCTGAATTGAAGAAGAGATAGGATTTGGGGAACGACTAGCAAACAACTCTCTATTGCAATTGTTCAAAAAAATCTTCTGGTCACACGATCTTCATTTTATGACCATTGCATTTTTGCACTTATAATTCTCCCGTGCTTACACTGCATTTATGTTGCTAGGTAGAAGGGTTTAATTGCAAAATACAGTGATCATATGATGTATGATGTTGATCGTGTGGTTCATGAGAGATTTTTGCACGGTTGCACCATAAGACTGTTTGCACTCTAGTAGTTCCCTAAGATTTCAGACAGCTAATATTTCAGTCTTTCATTTTCCGATGCGAACCTGCTTGGCACTGTTGAAGGTTAACTACAATCAGATATGCAAGCATCTGATTAGGATCATGTGTGTCACCTAAATATTAGTATGTTCGAGTTTGTAAAGTTATGCTAATTTCCTGGTTGATCTGGTTATGTGAGTTTTTTGTCTAACACTTGCATGATGCTATCAAGAATTCTAGATCTCCTGAAAGTACTGCCTGCTACCATCATGTAACTACACTTGTTTTAGCAACCATCATTTTTTATGCGAACAAATATATTTTTGTGTACTAGAGAAAATTGATAAAACAATTGCATTTTGTTGACTCAGTTTGCCTTTGGCTGGATTCTTTCTTTTGTAATGATTGATGATCTTTCACCAACTTAGGTGACTAGTTGTAGATTCTATAATCAAATCTGAAGATTTTCTAATCTATGAAATTGCATTCTGTTCAAGATTCTCATATCACCATATAATATTTCTGAATTCCTTCTGCGGGAATTCTGCCTTTTTCTACTTTAGGAATTCCTACTATAGAAAAGGCAGAAAAGATTCTTCCTTTCCTGTATTTTTTTTTTTCTTTGGATTTTTTATCCTTCATCATACTATAACACTTTGCTATCAGTTAAATTTAGTTTACTCCTACTTTGTTTACTCTTCTCACTCTTTCTTTTACCGCCATGCGTATCTGTTGGATTTCATATCTAGCCTACCCCAACATGTTTGGGACAGTTTTTAAAAAGTGGTGCCTAGGCGCCAAGTGGTGCCCCAACGCATCTCTTTCATAAAAGCAGCCGTTCTTAAGCGGTTGAATGCTTAAGCTTTTGAAAGTGCACTTTTTGCCGACTTTGACCACTTTTTGCCACTTTTGGCCGCTTTCTCACTTATTGAAGTATTCATCCTTGTCAAATTTAAAATTTACAATATATAATGAAATATATATAGACTTGACTCTGTTTTTTGCAAAATGCCTATAAATGCTTAGGCGCTATGCAGAGCTCCTACGCTCACTTTTGTCAACCGCTTTTCTAAACATTGGTTTAGGACAAAGGTTTTGTTGTTGTTGTTGAATACCAGATAAATACATAGGATGTTGCTAAGATGATTAAAATGTTATAGGTGCTGATACCATCTGAATCCAAGACTTTACACTTGTATGAAGCGAGATATATAGCATTGCTAGAGGAGGTAATTACCATTTTTCAGTCCTTTGAGACTTATTATTGTGTATGTATACTATTTCGGTTTGTACAATTCAATGCAATCTCTTCCAATTATATACCCTTCAACTATGCATGCCTTAATCCACAATGTAGAAATAAACTAAAAGCACATAACTTTCACAGTATGGTATCCTTGCTGGAAATTAGAGTTCTGTTATTTTCCCGTCGAGTGTTTTTCTTAATTTTTAGCTACCAAAATTATTTGTACGAAATATATTTGAGATCCATTAACTGATAAAATGCTGGCCCATATGTGAGTGATATGGTGAATTTTCACTTCAAAGGTGCATAAATTGTCCTAAAAGTTTACAGTTGAGGGGTGATGAGATGAGAACAGTATGGACATGATTGTGGTATATTTTTCAAATGCAAGATTTGCACATTTGTTTGTTAGATAATGACAACCCAAACCATAAGTGTTGTGTTATGCAACGTGGCTATTGATGTATTTCTGATATTTACTCAACAGGCCATGTCCAAGAGGAAAAACTCTTTTGTGCACTTTGTGCTTGATCCAGTTGTAGATAGCTCTCCAAAAGCTTCATTTGCTGTGAGATATGGTTGCTTGGTCCAGATAGAAAGTGTAAGTTCTTTACATGTCACCTTTCATAAATTTCTTAACAAGTTCTTTCAAAAAAAGATCTTAACAAGATGCGAAATTGGCATCCATTTTTTTCATTGTTTATTAATGGTTTGTCTTTAGGGTAGGTTCAAAAGCTGGAGATTGGAGCATTGGTGACAATAAGAGGCGTATGTCGTGTGAATATTTCGAACCTTTTGCAGGTAAGATCGTATAAGCATGTTTATAAATCATATACAGACAGTGGACTAGGATGATTTTCTACTGATTCAAGTATTCTGACACGAAAAAGAAAAAATGTAGAACTCTGAATTTGCATGATTGCCTCTGTTGGTCCAGATGGAGCCCTACTTCCGCGGCGCTGTTTCTCCAATGATGGATGAGCCTTATGAGGGTACTGAAATAAGCACAAGAATTTCCAAGCTAAGAGAGTCTATGTGTAGTTTACACAGCCTACAAATGAAATTGAAGGTGCAGTCACCATCTTAATCTTTGTAGCAATAGCAATTTACAGAAGTTGTTTGTCCTAGTCTTCTGATATTTCAGCACATCAAATCATCAATATTCAGGTACCTGAGGATGAACCACTGCAAACCAACATCAGGGCCTCTCTACTGTGGTCTGAGAAAGAAATTTTCGATGGGTATAACAAACATTTTATCCCAGGTTTTCCAGAACGTCTCTCCTTTGCTCCGTACCAATCAGTTTCAGGTGACTGATTTACTCCATATCTCAATAGATAATACATCAACTTAGCCCTGAGCCCCGATGCATGGATGCATAGTAATCTGACTTTGAAGCTATACACTTCAGGTATGTCAGATGCGGAACTTCTCACCTTGCAAGAAAACAAGATACAATCAATGGATTCAACAAACACTCTTGACAGACTAAACAACGGTATCGAGTATGTAGACCATAATATTGGGATGATAGCCGCAAGGCTTGCTATTCAAAGTATATGATCCTTTATGCCACGTCTCAGTCCATATGCAATTATCATTACTGGATTGTACTTTTACGGAACTCATTCCCATGATGCTAGCTCGAGCTGTTTAAATACTGCTTCAAAGCTTCTCCAATTCCTTGACTACTTACAAATAGTGGAATGAAGATGGGAGCATAATATGAAGCTTTCGATGGGTGGGGTATAAACAAACACGATAATTATAAAAATGATTCTCACAACCATATTCCAGCATACAATTAGTAACAACTATTCTGTTTTATGAGGGAGAAGATATGGCCTTTGTTAAAATGCAAAAGACATCTCTTTTCTTGACGTGAAAAAGGGTACAGCTTTGGCCTCTGGTTTGAACAAGTTTAGTGTGGAAACAAAACATAATATTGTGCCGAGCGGATTGGACTACGGCAGTTGGTACACGATAGACAATGCATTATATAAACTTAAACAACAGGCAGCGACCAAGTTTTAGTCCAAGCACGTTGGGTATTGGGTTGGCTAGATATGAAATCCAATATTTTTTTCTTTTAAGAAAAGAACTAATAGATTGAAAAAAAGATAATAGTAACAAAATACGGGTAAACTAAGATTTTGACACATAAATTGCTAATTTTCATGCATCAATCATTATATAAACTTAAAAATAATTTAAATCTTCCACCATGTAAACTTGCAAACTCCTGAATCACATTCAGAAGGATCGGCTGTTCCTTACTGGACCTTTTTTTGTTCTACTGGACCTTTAGCAATGTCGATGTCAAAGAGGCGAAAGGCTCCACTTGCACGATTGCCAGATGCAGCTTCCGTCTAGTCTCATGGATTCTCCTTTTAATTCTGCATGGGCGTAGTAAATTTTGTAAAACACTATGTTTGAGGTCATTATCTCACAAAACCCCATATGTTTTAGGTCGTGTCATGAATGTGATCCTAATGAATCACGAAGGAAGACCGGAAACTCATGGTGGAGATTGTATGCTTTTGTGAGGTGAATTTTGCCGCCAAATCTAGGGCGCACGATGAAGGCTGGTATTCTAACAGACATACAGGGGCGTTTGATATCCGTTAAAGTTTGATACATCAATCATCAATTGATGTAAATGCTAGTACAAATAATTTACTTCTCTTTTCCTTTCGTAAAATCTGAAACATAAAATGCAAGTATAACTTTGTATCTCAGTTTGTGTTTTTTTTTTCACACGGCCTGATTCTTTGATTCTTACTACGTCGATCTGATGACTAGACACGCAATCTGTAAGCGAGTTTTCAATTTTAATAAAAGGTTATGTACAAATACTTATAAGTCTGCCAATAAAGGTTTCGTGGTGTAGTTAGTTATCACGTCAGTCTGACACACTGAAGGTCTCCGGTTCGAATCCGGGCGAAGCCACCACTTTTTCTCTTGAAGCCACGATTTTTGCCTTGCATTTTTTTTCTTTCTTTTCCTGACGCGCGTTTCACTACCAGCCAATGTTTCATAGCTTCAGCGTGTTACACTCACCATCCTACGTGTAAAGATGCAGAGATATACAAAAAGCATAAAAGACTTGTGTTAAGACATTTGGACGTTCGAGTAAGCACGAGTTTCCCCTAGATTTAACCCATCGGTCATGTTTTACTAAAAGTACTTCCACCATCTCCAAATATTTGATGTCTTTAGTACAAAAAATAAAGAAGATTATAAATATATGAGGATAAAGGAGTACAATTTTAGTTGCATGTAGTGAATAATTTACTGATCCGCTTTTTATTTGTGTCAGTGGTTTTACATTTGATCGGATACTCACGTGCTTGAAAACAAAAACAAAAAAATCGAGATCAGAATGGAAAAGATCGAAATATTGGATATCTGATACTTGTTTTGTAGTGAATGTAAATAACTGATAAATATAAATTTCAGATTCGGGTACCACGCTCTTGGATAACTTTAATAACCGAATAATCAGTCCATCAAATACTAAGTCAAAATATGGTTGAACAGTTTAAATTTTGATATTTTATTTGTGAGTTGTGATGTTTGAAGTTGTTAGATTTAATCTTTTATTTATTATACACCATTTGTAATTTTATAATTTATTGACTTGCGAGATTAAATTCATGAATGTTATTGGACTTGTGCAAGCATGATATAGGTGCAATGTACAACTCGGATATTTCGGGTAAGACCGAAGATCGAACCGAAATTTATATATTCAAAATTTCAAGTATGTAGTATTGTTACAATATTTCAGGTAGTGTTTAAAAAAACAGAATTTTTAAAAAAGACCGAAATACTCGAAATGAAATATCAGATAGATCGGATGCCCACCCCTATTTGAAACGCCGAGTGTTAGGGTGTTGGTAAGAAATTCGGAGTCAAAATCTAAATTTGGCGACCCATTATCGTACTAGTCATCTCATTAGATAAGTAGTGAATCATCTCTCCAATATAATTTGGCCAAAAAGTTTCCAGTCAAATAAGAAAGATTAATTGCAGTACTTTACTCAGACGACAAACGGCTCATCGGTTTCGTATCTGTGAGATATGCGACAACCTTGTCGAGTAACCGCAAATATTTGCTTTTCGTTTATGGCTCCCCGCTGAAACGTGATATCACTTCGGAAAAGTTTATCATACGCCCTTTTTTAAGAAATCGACTAATCCATTATTTTCTTCATAAACCTGCCAAAATTTGTCGCATTCTTCATAAACCTGCCAAATCTAGCATGTTTATGCTTTGAAAGAGCTAGAATTTTGTGTGAATTTGTGGAGTTTTTTGCATTAGCTAGTTTTCTCCTACCTTTTGTGCCCTCAGTGCAACTTGAATGTAAGGATACAAAAGTGTGAGACAAATAGGTTACCGGTTTTGTATATGTTAGATATACGACAGCCTTGTCACGTAACCGCAAATCTATACTATCCGTTTATGGCTCGCCGCTAAAATGTGACATCACTTTCGGAAAAGTTCGATATACACCTTTTTATAAGTGCGACAAATTCATTGTTTTCGGAGCCAAAATCTGTCGTATTCTTCATAAACCTGCCAAATCTAGCATGTTTCTACTTTGAAAGAGCTAGAATTGCCGGTAGGGGAGGGGTGTATTTGTGGCCTATGTAAACCCTTGTACACCGATTTATCAATTGTATTGTGTTGTGAGAGAATTTTGGAAGATTTTCACCGGGGATCCGCCACTAGAGCGGAGTTCTCCTGTTTCCGTGAGTGTGAGCGATCCGATTCCAATTCGTTCAATTCTCGCATCCCCAACACATGCATATGCTCCCACACCAACATCCTCGGCATTGCCGGGTGTTAGGGGGTTGGTAAGAAATTTGAGTCAAAATCTAAATTTGGCGACCTATTATCATACTAGTCATCACAATTAGATAAGTAGTGAATCGTCTCTCCAATATAAGTTGACCAAATAATTTTCATTCAAATAAGAAAGATTAATTGTGCTACTTTACTCAGAGGGCAAACAGTTCATCGGTTTCATATCTGCGAGATATGTGACAGCCTGGTCGAGTAACCGCAAATCTCTGATGTCCGTTTATGGTGCCCTGCTAAAACGTGATATCACCCTTAAAAAAATTTGCCATGCGCCTTTTTATGAATGCGACAAATTCATTGTTTTCAGAGCCAAAATTTGTCGCCTTCTTCATAAACCCGCCAAATTTAGCATGTTTCGAATTTAAATTCCATGTGAATTTTTTGTACTCTCGTTAGCTAGTTTGCTCCTACCTTTTGTGCCCTTAGTTGACTAACTTGGAATGCAGAATGCAACAGCGTGGGACAAACAATTCATCAGTTTCATATCTGCTAGATATACGACAACATTGTCGAGTAACCACAAATCTCGGTTGTCCGTTATGGCTCTCCGCTAAAACGTGATATCACTTCTAAAAAAGTTGACATACACCGTTTTGTAAGTGCGACAAATTCATTATTTCCGGGGCCAAAATTTGTCGCATTATCATAAACGCGCTAAATCTAGCATGTTTCTACTTTGAAAGAGCTAGAATTTCCCGCGAATTTGTTGAGTCCGTTGCATTAGCTAGTTCTCTCCTACCTTTTGTTCAACTTGAAATGCAGAATGCAAAAGCGTGAGACGAACCATACTACCAGAGGGACGGCACATCCATCCATCCGGGAAAACAGGCAAACCGTTTTGTCCACCATCACTGACAGCTCGGCCCCATGTCATTTTCCCTCTCAGACGCTAAAAGGATGAGCGTGGTGTACGTGAGCCAGAGGGATAGGTGGGCCATCTAAGGCACATCCTGAGCTTTGAGCACCGGAAAACGAATGGGGAGACTGGCAGAGTCGGAGAGTCACGAGCTGGAAAGGATCGAAGCCGTCGGATGCGAATGACGGCTGCCAACGCAGCCCGTCGTCTCTATATATCTGCTGGACCGGCGACAGAGACAGAGCCCTCTCACTTGCAAGCTCCGACCCCTCTTCTCCTCCAGCTTCTTCATCCTCCCCAGAATTCTTGCATCCTCGTTCGGGACCTCCACCAGCGCGGTGAGAATGGAGGCTGGGAGGTCAGTCCGTTTCGTCCATGACTTGTCGGCCGGTTCCGTGCACCCCGGTAGCGTCGCTCAGGTGATCCCGGGCGCCGGCATGATCCACCCAAGCATGGGCGCGCTCCTGGCCGGGTTCGGCATGGCGCCGACCGGCCTATTCCTTCCCGGAAGTTTCCCTGCGCCCGCCACCGTCCACGGCGCCGGCTCCAACCTTCCGCCCAACGTGTGGAACAGGTTGCCGGTGATGGCCGGGCAGCCCGGAACGGGAGGAGGCGGCAACGGCGAGAGGGCGGCGCAGCAGCAGCCGCAAAGGGGCCCCTGGACCGCGGAAGAAGACGAGTAAGTCGCTCCGGACTTTTTGTTTTTGCCTGTCCTATTCCGCTTCTTTCCGTGCCGGCTCTTTGTCTTGTCTGATCCGCTGATCGATGAGCTTTGCGTGTGTCTCCCACGAATGCAGCATCCTGAAGCGCATGGTGACGGAGCACGGCGAGCGGAAGTGGGCAGTGGTAGCGCAGTTCCTCCCCGGCCGGATCGGCAAGCAGTGCCGCGAGCGATGGACAAACCACCTGCGCCCGGACATCAAGGTTCGATTCATCCATCGATCCATTCGTTTCCCCTATTAATCTTTATCGATGCTTGTTCTAATCTGTCTAGCTAGTTTATTAAGACATGGATCTGGGGAAGATTTTTTCCTTCTTTTTTGGGCGAAGATCTAGTAGTAGCGTGTAGCGATAGGAATTTCAATTCTTGATTTTTTTCTACGTACAAAAGGTGCTGAAGTTTTGGTCCAACCCTGTGAAAGTGGGGCGTTAAATCCGTATGAATTAGTGGAGCATTACGTGATGCACGTCTTTACTCTCACCACTAAATCGTGCCAATTCTTCATCAAAGGCGCCGCTATTAATTGTACAGAGAAAGGGGGATCTTATCTTCTTTTTTGTTTTTATTGTTATTATGCACATCACGCATGACTGCTTGTGAAGTTCGATGTTCTAAGGAATCGCCACTGCGCAGTAGAGTAGAATAGAGAGCCGCAAGCAATTTTCTACCGTCTGTATCACCCAAAAGATAAATAAATTTGAATTGCTACTGCATAGCTGGTACATAATAATAGATGTTGGATCTTCATTCATGAGCTTCAATTCGTTTGTTCTGTACATGCGAACGCTAATCACTTGCTGCTGATCATGGCAAACAGAAGAGCATATGGACCGAGGAAGACGACCTTGAGCTGATCGAAGCACACAAGGTGTATGGAAACCGGTGGTCCATGATAGCGAAGCACCTCCCCGGTCGGTCGGAGAACATGGTGAAGAATCACTGGAACGCGACCAGGAGGAGCCTCAAGGCCAAGCGCCGGCTTAAGAAGAAGAAGAACGGGCAGGAGGTGGCTCCCGGACCCTCCTCCGTCCTGGAAGACTACATCCGCGGTCTTTATCCTGACGCAGCCGACATCGCCTCGCCGCCGCCGCCGTCGTCTGAGGGCTTATTCGACCCGGCGGCGGGGACGGGGATGATGTACCACAGTTCCGGCGCCGGCAGCTCTTCGGTCTCGCCGCCGTCGTCTGCGGGCTTATTCGACCCGGCGGCGGGGATGGGAATGACGATGTACCACAACTCGGGCAGCTCTTCCGTCTCGCCGCTGTCGTCCAACGTGGGGGCAGCGATGGGTAACCTGACCTTGCCGCCTCCGATGCTGCTGGACCTGAACGCCTACTATGGCGAGGTGCCGGCGCCGCTGCACTCGATCAATCCGCAGGTGATGATGGATCACCACCACCACCAGCAGCAGCAGGAGGAGGCTTCGGCTTACGCCAACCTGATGACGGGCTACCCGTTCGTCGACAACTTGATGTGGCAGCAACCATCGTCCACCGTCCATGCCGCCGGCGACGCCAACATCGCAAACTACAACGCAGGTCATCCTCAGTACTACTACGGTGGCGACTTGAGCGGTGGCGGCAGCAGCAGTGCGGACGACGTGGACGTGGTCCAGATGGCATCCAGGGAGTTCCTGATGCCGTCACAAGAGGAGGCAACTCTGGACCTGGCCAGGTTCATGTGAGTCATTCAAGTTCAAGCCGCCCTCGTCCAAAGGCCGATCGGTCGGCGCTTGCGTTCCCCGCCCTGTTGTATCTTCCTAGCCTATTGTAGCGTCGCCCCGATCAGGACAACAATGCCATCCGTAAGCTCCGTGCGTGTCTGTACCTTTTCCTTCTCGTTCGTTTGTTTCCTAATACTCTGCACCCTCCATGCATGTTCATCGTCGTACTGTTGAGGAACTATGTTGAAACTGGTCTGCTCTTTATGCATGGTTAGTAGTAATAATCGTTCCCCATTATACATTTCGTGTTAGTTTTCTTAGTCTTGTGAGTCATGACATTGTATTTCGTCTTTGCCTTAGGCTCGTGAGTCGTGACATATGCATGGCAAGTCGTAGCAACAATCGGCGTGTGTTAGCTTCCTTCGTCGAATACAGTCAGTCAGGGGGGTGGCTTATCTATCTTGTCGTCCGGACAAGGACAAGAAGGGCCGGTGGAAAGGCGGCATAGTTTGTTAGCCATAGCCTCGCTCACTCTTCTGAGCATGCATGCATGTATCCAGTGAAGTAGCATGCATGCTATGCATATGGGCGCGGAGTAGATGCATGCCGGCAGGGCCGCGCGCTTTTGTGGCGGCCGGTAACAATAGTGAGTGTATTGTGCGCGGGATAGATGCCGTCAGTCAGTCAGCGGTAATTATTTACTACTTACTTTGGGATACAGTAGTAATGACTGTTAGTTGTCGCCTGTACTGTGCTTAGTGGGGGAGGGGGATCACACTGAGCCATTTACGTGGCGCGTGAAGATGATGATGACGATCCAATGCAAGGAGGATTAGTCGTGGCCGTGGCGTGGAAGCCTAGCCTCGTCTCTGCCCGGACGCCATGTGATATGCAGCGTGTAGGGTAGTGTAGTGTAGTGTAGTTTCACACCGCACCAAGCATGAAGTATACCCGATGTTCCGTGTAATTTTGCTTTGCTTCGGGGGCTTCCGCACCTCCAAAAGTACGTAGCTTTTCTTTATTTTTCTGAGAAAAATTCTGATTCTGTTAGGGATCAGTGCATTTTTATTTCCTTCTCTTACACGCGAATGTCCGGTGACAATCTGTATACATCTTCCACGGGACCGAACCCCGAAGGTCATGTGTCGTCTCCGCTCGTCCAAACAAACTCGGGTCAGGGAGAGAACACGTTCCGTCCGCGTGGAGAATGCGGCATGCCAGGCTACACGGCGATCTATAGGATACCGACCGAGTAGCTAGTGGCCATAGTTGTCTGGTCCGCGAAACCCACATGCCGTCTTTCATTTCTTTCACTGCGCTAGCCGGGCCCGCGCGTCAGTCAATCAACTGCCTTTCTCCTTCCTCCCGGTAGGCCAGCGATAGCGGCCTCGCGACGCGTGGCCCTTCCCTCCTGTCGCCTCCGCCAGGACAGTGGGCAGCCCTAGAGGTGGCAATTGGGTCGGGCCAAATTCGGGCGACCCAAAGCACGGGACAGCGGCCCGACACGAGGCTCGGCCCGGCACGGATGAACATCGGGCCATGCCGGCCCGACACGCACCTTCGGGCCGTGCCGTGCTTGAATCTCGAGCTGGACGGGCGGCCCGGCCCGGCACGATAAATGGGCCGTGCCCGGGCCGGCACGAAACCGGCCCGACGACCCGATAACAGCCCGAGCAAGAAATAGATCCGACAACTCGAAAAAATTGACCATTAATTCAGGCCGCAACTTAACTGGATAATAGAACCAACAGAGGCTTTCCAGGCCCATGCGCACAACAAGGCCCAACACGAACGGACTACTGGCGGGAAAATATTCAGATAATTTGAATTCCACTGTGACCTCCCGCTTTATAACCTGGTCGTGCGTCCACTGAATAGGCGAGGTGGGACTAAATCCCCCGGCTGCACCTTTGGCAGCACATCTGGCCGCACATGGGCCGAATTTGCGGCGGCCCACGACTGTGCGCTGTGGTGCAGACAGCCCACAAGCGCTTCAGCTGGCTGGCAGACAGGGCCCACGCGCGGTTGTTCTTTGTTTGCACTATTTTTTATTTTGATTCTAATTTAAATATTCAAACTTGTATAGATTCCACAAATTAAGTCCAAATTAGATGATTCTTTTTTCTATATTCTTCAAAAAATACTCTCTTCAACTTGGAACAATTATTTTCGAACTTATAAAAGTAACTTTTGTATAATTTGGTAAGCATCAAATTAAATCATATGCACATGTTGCTCATTCTTTTATATCTCTTCAAAGTAGATGGATTTTCAACTACAATTTGTTGTGTGTTTGCATATTATCTATGTCTACATGTATGATTTCGGTACTTTTTTTTTGAAGTGCTCCAATATGTGAAAATTCAAATTAGTCCCCACTTCATTCATATGCTTATGAACATATGAGCCAATCTTTAAATTTTGAACATACATTGATGCAAACATGAATAAAAAAATTTCAAAAAAATCACAGAGGTTAATATTGTGATTTAACAACTGCACCAAAAAATTCATGCCGAAATTCGTTTTACCTGTTGAGATACAAAAAAGACAAAATTGCTTTTTCTTTGTTTTTTTATTACCAAAAATATATTATGTTTTTCAATGAAATTTTTTGCAAGAACATGTATTTGAATATTTTTTATCTTCCCTAATTATTTCATATTTTTTGAAGTATTTTAGTCTATGTATTCTAACTAATTTTCTCTCAAAATCAATAATTAAGCTTGCTGGGCCATATCTGCTGGTGTTGGGCCCTGCTGGGCCGTTGAGGTATCTTTTGATTTATGTTCAAACAAAAAATTTCAAATATTTATAGTTTCCATAAAAATGGGTCAAATTTGATGATTTTTTTTCTAAATTCTTAAAATAATATTATCTATCACCTTCGATTTTTTTATAATTTTTATGTAATTTTTTGTCTATTTGTTTTATAAAATACTCGATTTTTTCGAATTTTGTTTATATTTGATTTTTTCTGTGGGCCAAACCATCCACGTAGACCGTGCTTGGGCCGGCACGGCCCGAAGCCGGCCCGGCGTGCTTTGGGCCGTGCTTGGGCTTCATTTTTTTGCAGCTGGCCCGATCGGCCCGGCACTAAGCGGCCCGCCGTGCTTTCGGGCCGCGGGCCATTTCGGCCCGAAGCACGAACGGGCCGTGCCGTGCTGGCCCGGCACGACCCGATTGCCACCTTAGTGGGGGAGGGGGATCACACTGAGCCATTTACGTGGCGCGTGAAGATGATGATGACGATCCAATGCAAGGAGGATTAGTCGTGGCCGTGGCGTGGAAGCCTAGCCTCGTCTCTGCCCGGACGCCATGTGATATGCAGCGTGTAGGGTAGTGTAGTGTAGTGTAGTTTCACACCGCACCAAGCATGAAGTATACCCGATGTTCCGTGTAATTTTGCTTTGCTTCGGGGGCTTCCGCACCTCCAAAAGTACGTAGCTTTTCTTTATTTTTCTGAGAAAAATTTTGATTCTGTTAGGGATCAGTGCATTTTTATTTCCTTCTCTTACACGCGAATGTCCGGTGACAATCTGTATACATCTTCCACGGGACCGAACCCCGAAGGTCATGTGTCGTCTCCGCTCGTCCAAACAAACTCGGGTCAGGGAGAGAACACGTTCCGTCCGCGTGGAGAATGCGGCATAGTTGTCTGGTCCGCGAAACCCACATGCCGTCTTTCATTTCTTTCACTGCGCTAGCCGGGCCCGCGCGTCAGTCAATCAACTGCCTTTCTCCTTCCTCCCGGTAGGCCAGCGATAGCGGCCTCGCGACGCGTGGCCCTTCCCTCCTGTCGCCTCCGCCAGGACAGTGGGCAGCCCTCGCCTTAAAGCCCCCCCCCCCCCCCCCCTTCCGTTTGCCACGAGCGACCTAAAGCTCGTCTTCTCCAAGCTCGGCCGCGGGGACCCCCACATCACCACCCCGCTGCCACCGTTCAAATTGCTCGCATTGATAGAGGCCTAACTCTTGACTCGTTTTCAGACCGTGTCGCCGTACTCTTTGTCCCTGTCGACGCTGTCTTGATCCACCGCCGTACGAGGTTGTCGCCGACAACCTCCTCCGGCTCCTCCCCGCGAACCACCACTCCGAGCTTAATCATAACAAGGTGAATCTCAGGGATCCGCTCCCAGCACCCCCCTCTTTCTCGAGTCTTTTTCCACCGAAAACAAATAATGGTGAACTATTAAATCCGTAAAAACCTTGTAAATGAGTAGGAAACTAAATATAGCTCAGACAAATACCAAACTGATTTTTTAGCCTCGTGACGATTAGATCCACAAATAATGGTCCCCAAATGTTTGTCACCGGTTAGTTCCCCAAATGTTTGTCACCGGTTAGAACTAATCGGTAATACTTCTTTATAGGTTCTATCACTTTTAAACCATGAAAACGTGTGTGGAAATCTTGCCCCCCCCCCCCACACACACACTTTATGGTTGGCTATCCAAAATAAATGTTGGACGGCGGGCAGGCTGGAGCAGCGAGGAATGGATCATTCCACGGCTTGTCCATTTTTGTGACCAAGAGTCTGAAACACTCCAGCATATTCTTCTTAGTTGTGTTTTCAGCTGTCAATTTTGGTATGGTATGTTGATCTGTTTTGGTCTCGCTGCTTCGGCCCCTTTGGTTGAAAATAAGATTTTCTCGGAGTAGTAGAGGAAAGAATTGAAAAGGGTTCACAAAAATATGAGGACCGGGTCCACACATTTCAGGAATCACAGAGGGTGGTGTCGTGCGATGCGGCACCCAACAGCACACACGAAAAGAATACGATAAAATACAAAGTTTTATTTATATAAACAGCGGAAGTCTTTTACAATACTTAATGTACAGCGGAAGACAATACTCATAGTTAAAATCTCAGCCTAGCTATTTAAAAGTACAACCGTCTAGTCCGCGGACGCTGCACACTAGCAACACACAATTTTTACGGCGGCGTGCAGGGCTCTCACTCGACGGTATACCCCGACGGGGGCATCACCTCGTCTTCGTACCCTTCCTCATACGTCTCACCTGCAAACAACTTAATATAGCAATCGTGAGCATGAAGACTTAGCAAGATTTAACCGTCTCAGCTAAACATGGAACTCTATATGCAGGGATACTTAACATAGGCATAGATATTGCAGTAAATGACTCAGCTACATGTTGATCCTTAATTTTCAAGTTATTAACAACAGCTTACAAATTTAATAAAGTAACTTTAGTGAGCATATTTGACAGCAATCAAAGTTTTAAAACAATTATAATTCAATACATAATATTCTCCTCGCTTCTTCAGTATTTACTACGTCACAACGCAGTGAACAAGCGGTACTCAAATAACCGTGAGGGACAGTGATTGCAATCAGTAGACACCCGAATAACATGTCACGTACACCCGTGTCTAAGGAGCATGTCGTGATCCTCACCACGTCATACGCAACAATCTTTCACTAGAAACTCAAACGCCGAACCGATCCCACCATCGCGGGCACACGGTCCCCGCACAGAGCGTGTCTTTGCCCGTTGGCCGATTTACACCTTGCTGCCCTCGACCCACCCCTATTGACAGTGGGCTATGCCTCGACATCAAAGTTATCAAGTTACATCGGTTTCCTGGGTTCCATATGTCCAGTATGCATCCGATACAGTTCAAACTTGTCCAATAGGGCCGCACACGAATCGGTCCTCAATTGACACATGCAGGGCTACACACGTGAGACCACGTCTCGCTGCATCCTACCCACTGCTCGGTCTCAATTTCATATTCATAAACCATTCTTCGATCAAATCTTTCCCACGTGATAAAATCCTATCTCGCGAGTAGATTCCAACTACTCGACTTCTACCGGAGTCCTGAAAACTTAAGCATGGTATTTTCTACTCGTCGGGCTGTAGACCTACCCAATACTGCATTGGATTTGTAGGTCATTCAAGTGGAGTAACAAGCACCTTAGCCATAATGCACAAAATTCATCCTAGACATAAGTGATACAAATAAAAACTTTGAAATAACACTTAAATGCAAACCGGGGCTTGCCTGGTTGTGAGTTAGAGGGATAATTAGCTCCTGAAAGAATTCTTTCCATAGGCTCTGGGTCCTCCTCGATCTCGGTCACTGTATGATATGCAATATATAAAGTACATGAGTGATATAGAACTATAGAAAAGATTTTATAATTATTGATCAAGTATGTAAATGATTATAATTGGCTTTGGTATTTTTACAGCAGATACTAGGTTCTATGTGGAAGATCTGAATAAAAAATTGGAGATGTTCAAGGAAGCTTGTTGTCTCTAAAATTATAACAAGTAAAAGCCTTCTCTGAATTTTGGTTGAAATTCTGGAGGTTTGTCATGGCTAACAGTGGATGATCATGGTAGAGTGGGTCTCACTGGTTCTAGAAAATTTTGTTTCATAATTCTAAGCCTTCTACAAGGAGAAATTGATTTTACAAGTTTGGGTAAAATGTTGAAAATGTTTCTGGGCATTTTCCATTTTTCAGTTGACATAGGTGCTTTGAACACTGTTTGGTCCAGTAAATGAAGTCTAATGAACTTGAAATTTTTACTGGAGGTTAAGTGTATTCTTAAAAGTGTTCTTACCAAAATTGGGAATTTTTCGATTAACAGAACAGGAGTAATTAATTTCCCAAGAAGTTCGCTCAAAGGAATTAATTATGAAAATTCTGGTACTTTCATGTCCAACAAATTGAACCTCTGCAAAGTTGAGATCAAGATGAGTCTACCAGAATTTATTGGGAATTAACGGAGCAAGTATGCTAGGAGAAATTGATTTTCAAAGTTTGCCCAAATTCTGGAATTAATTTTCAAAAGGAAAGTTTTAATAATTCAGTGGCCCCACTTTGTTTAAATGGGCCAATCGCATCTGGGCCACACCGGGGCCACGGTTTTAACCGCACAGCCGCACCGGATCCGAAAGTCACAGCCTATCCCGGGGCGTTTACACAGTGCCTGATATGCGGGGCCCTCCCGTTTTCTTCTACCTAAGCGACGCGAGGCGGCACCAGGGGCAACCGTGGCGGTGCTCTCCGGAGATCTCGTCATCCTGCCTTCCCTGACCTTCCTTCATCTCGAATCTCACCGCCTAAGCACTATTCGAGGCGCTGAGCACGAAGAAGAGGTCGCCAAACGCCGGCGATGCCCGGAACACCATGCGCGACGGTAACGGCGGAGCTAGGGTTTCAGCGATGGTCGGAGTCGCTCAGAAATGGTGCAAGCAACTCTGGAAAAGGCGGGAAGGTTCTCGGGAGCATGAGGAAGACGATTTGGAGGTGCAAATGGGGTGGAATAGTCGGTAAAGTTGACTTTGACGATGGACTGACGAGATTTTCCATGGCGGCGGGGAAAACTCAATCGCTCGGCCTTCACTTGATTATTTCCTTTGATTCTTGGCAGCGGGGTGCGCTAAGAGGTGGTGAACATACTACCTAACTGGATTAGAAAAAGTTTGCACATAGAAACAGAATTGAACAGACGATCTAAACCTGACGCTCGGTCTTGCCGTCGGGAAAAACGGGAAATACCAACTCTATACACTACAAGCCGCCAAAATTTGCAGGCATATTCAGTGATCAAATACGCACCAATTTGATGTTTGCGTGTGGGCTTGAGAAGGTCTGCTTCGTCCTGGCATCGTTGAACAGAGGGGGGGGGGGCGACCGTCGGCTTCAACGGTGAACTTCCGCGACGCTTCAAAATACACCGCAACCAAATGAGGAATCGACGATCTGCTTGATGGAGATGATAGAGGGAGAAGTTTTATTTACTTTTTCTGTTGGCACGAAGGCGGAAATTGGCCAGAATCCTGGGCGCGATGCAAAAACAGAGGAGGGGCGGTAATGGTGTCGGCAATCTGTTTTCACGGGGAAGCAACGAATGGCGTCGGGGAGAAGCAACCGGGGCTTTAGTAGAGTGAATAAAGAGTTTAGGCCACACTACTGCTTGCTCCATGCAAAGAAATCGCAGTGGCACCACATATTTTTATTTTGGCATAGTTTGAACAGGAGCAAAATCTCAATTTTTGGATTCCTTTCATTGAAGTTTGGATTGGTTTGATTTTTTAGTTTCCATTTTAATTTTTTTCCCATTCAATTTTTTCAATTATTCTCTATGAACTTTTTACTTTGAATTTAGGGCTTTTACATTCCCCCCCTCCCCCCCCCCCTTAAAAGAATCTCGTCCTGAGACTACAAATAAAAGAGACGGAGGTAAAGAGATTACCAAATATGAGATGGTAATAACTCCGGATAATTTGATCGGAGATAGTCCTCGTTTTCCCATGTCACTTCCTCAGCGGTATGGTTACTCCACAAGACTTTGTAGAAGTACAAAGTCCGATTCCTGGTGGTGCGAGTCTTTTCAACGATAATTCAGATTGGATACTCAGAATAAGTGAGATCCGGTTGTAGAGTCTCAATGTCTTTGGTACAGATTTCAGCTGAGGATTGAAGACACTTCCGTAGCTGAGAGATGTGGAATACATTATGAACTCCAGAGAGTGACACCGGTAACTCCAAACGGTAGGCCACAGGTCTGCATTTTTCAGTGATGGCGAATGGACCGATGAATCGTGGATCAAGTTTTCCCTTACTCCGAAGCGATGAATCCCTTTCATTGGAGAGACACGGAGATGAATGTGGTCTCCGATGTTGAAATGGAGAGGTTGACATCTTTTATCCGCATAGTTTTTCTGACGAGATTGAGCAGCCTTGAGATTGGCTTGGATCACTCGTACTCGTTCTTAGGATTCATTTACAAGATCAATACCATATATCACTCGTTCGCCGGATTCACACCAATTTAGTGGTGTGTGACATTTCTGGCCGTAGAGAGCTTCATACAGCGCCATCTTGATGCTAGATTGATAGGCATTGTTATATGAAAACTCTGTCAATGGTAAATGATCATCCCAATTTCTATCGTGGTGGATGGCACAAGCGCGTAGCATATCTTCTAGGACTTGATTCACCGGCTCAGTTTGACCATCTGTCTGCGGGTGTATGCGGAGTTTCGGATCAGTTTTGTCCCCAATGATGCATGCAACTGCTCCCAAAAACAAGCGACAAACAGCACACCGCAATATGAAAAAATCATCTGGGGAACACCGTGCAAGCTTTAAGGATCGAATGAACAAGAGGGGGGGTGAATTGGGCTTCTTTTCAAAAATTAGAGCAATACCACTTAATTACTAAAAGCCCAATTGCCTACGCAAACAACCTATGCATTCAAGTGACTAGTAACTTTGCGGTATATGAAATGCATAAGTGTAAAGTGAGAGTAAGAGAACGCAAACTCCCGAGGAGACACGGAGATTTATCACGTGGTTCGGCAAGATCGTCAAGATCTTCCTACATCCACGTTGTGGCACCCACCGAAGGGTATAGCCACACCCAAGTCACCGAGACTAGGGATCTTCACTATTCTTCTCCGTTTGCCAACCTCGGCAAGGTGGAGCTCAAGCCTTGTACAACTTGGATTCTCCGGACTTCCACAACCGTCTTGGCAAGCTCCGAAAGTCTCTCTCAATTACAATCACCAAGTGACACTCCCTTACAGCTCTCACTACACTAGAGATTCCAATCACCAAGAATGGAAGCACACAAGCACTATCTCTAGCTAGTTCTAGCCTATCTCTTGGTGTGTAAGTGGTGTAGATGATGTAGAAGTGGTAGCTCAATGTCTTGAATGCTTGAGAATGTGTAGAGTAAGTCTGGTAGTCAATACTTTCTGAATAGACTGGTTGAAGGGGTATAAATAGCCAGCCTCCACGAAATAGCCGTTGGAAAAGTAGGCTGACATCACTGTTCTGCGAACACCGGATGATCCGATGCCCCCCCCTTAAGTTATCATCGGTCAAATCCAAATTAGCTGATGTAACTGTGTCAGATATGACTGTTGTTAGACCAATGTTACACTTGTCTTCTCATCAGATGATCCGGTGGCACTTCCTCCAGAATTGGTTCAGACTTGATGCTTACTGGAGTGATTGACCGATGTGTTTATAGTTGTACATCAGATGATCCGGTGACACTTCCTCCAGAATTGATTCAGACTTGATGCTTACTGTACTGATGGACCGATGTAGTATGCCCTTCATCATCGGATGATCCAGTGAGTACTTAGTTCTGAGGTCTTCTTCTTCTGCTGAACCAACTCGACCGATGTGTTGTTTTCTGGAAACATCGGTTGATCCGGTGAGTTGATTTTGTTTGCTTGGAGTTGTTCTCAGTGAATCTTTTGGAATTTTTTCGAGCGACCTCTTATACATTGGTTTGAAATATTCTTCTGATGATTTTCAAGCATTGAGGGATGTCAATATTGATTGAATGAGAGCTTTTACTTCTAATCTTCATAACATTGATTGATCTCATAAAGTGATTGTTTAGGGGTCTCCAATTGTATCCAGTGATCAGTAGATGATATTCATATTCATATAGATTTCATTGTAATGAGTGATATGGGAGACCTTGCATCCACAAATTCATTAGTAAAATTCAACGATTGTCATTAATCACCGAAACCATACCTCATGGGGGCCTAGATGCTTTCAATCTCCCCCTTTTTGGTGATTGATGACAACACAACAAGTGAAGCATAATAGTAATGAATTTGACAATGCAATATTTAAGAAGATATGCAATGAGTACAAAATATGGCACATTAAACTTGAAGACTCAAAAGATATTAATAACTTGAAAGCTTAATGATCAATAACATATGAGAGAATTAAGAGTCACAAGAATACTCAATAAATAGCAAAGGAGTAGCAAATCTTCAAATTACAAAAGAACTCCCAAAAAGATAAACTCCCCCTGCAGCTAGGACTCCCCCTGGGACTAAGCTATCCCTCCCCCTAACACCTCTCTAACTCTTCTCCCCCTTTGGCATCAAGACACCCAAAAGGAAGCCGAGTGCCTAAGAACCCTGAGTGCTCGGAGCGATGACGAACTGGTCACCGTCGGGGGTGCTGTCATCGGAGCTGCTGCCTGCTGCTGCGGTCGAGGCTGGAGTAGAGGTGGAGGGAGCTGTAGGAGCCGTTGTCAGTGCCTGCTGGGACTGGACTGCAGGAAGAGCAGCACTGACAACGGATGCCGGTGTCTGCTGAAAAAGCGTCGTGGCCGGCAGCGGAGAGTGGATGGGGGCACCTGGGGCAAGCAGGGGAGACATGCTGATCGTCGGGATCGGCATGGTCGGCACTGGTGTTGCAGCTGGAGTCAGGACAGGAGGGGCTGGAGCAAAGCCTGGAAGCTGCGACGGGAGGGCAATCCCGGTCTGCATGTAGAGGTTGGTGATCAACCCCAGGATGCCCATCATCGCCTGCTGCGTCTGCTGCTGCTGGTCGAGGGAGCGCTGGTGCATCTGATCAATTAGCCCAGTCAGCCTGTCGGTGTCCTCTCGCCTCTCGCGGGCGATCTGTCGCTGCATCTCCTCCTGCTGCTGCTGAAGCTCCAAGAGACGCGCAGCCTGCTCAGCTCAGGCCTGCTCAGCTGCAAGCCGGTCCAGACGCTGCTGCTCAACCATCTGCTGTAGAAGAGAGGTAAGCTCGGACGGCTGAGAGACCTGTTCCTCTGACACCGGAGGTGGAGTAGGAGGTGGCACAATCGAGCCTCCAGCCTCCGCGTCATGCTGCCTGGGTGAGGGAGGAGGTGGGAAGTACTCCTCAACGCTGTCATCCATGTCACTCTCAGACCAAATGTGTTGAAGGTCCTCACCCTGAGCCTCTGCCTGTGCTAGCCTCTCATCTTCCTTCTCCAGGTCAGACCAGTCTTCCTTGGATAGACAAGCACGAACTTGACGCTCAACTGAACGGCCAAGGTGGCGGTCTCCCGGAGCTGGAGTGGCGGCGGTGGAGGCGAGGGCGTCGGGGGCGGAGCTAGGTCGGGGAAAGGCAAGAGGCACGCTTAAAAGGTGGGGCCCGAACCCTAGCTCAAAATTTAACACCGGATGAACCGACGTTAGAAGATTGAAGCATCGGTCGAATGGTACAGTAAGGGTATTTCAAAAGGTACCGTTGACACCGGATGGTCTGACGTGGAAAGGATTTGCATCGGTGGAATTTAGCACAACTCCAGAAATGTGAACATCGGATGCAGCGATGTTTCCCAGATTGAACTCGTCGGTTGATTTGTCTTATTGGCTGAACTGACCCTTGTCATTAGAACACAAACTGAACCGATGAGCTTCTGGCCTATGCATCGGATAATCCGATGACTATAAAACAGCAACATCCCATATATGTCCTTTGACTCAAACAAACAATCACGAAGAAACACATGTCTTAGGACTTTTTGGGCAACCCCTTACCCCTCAAAAAATGCTAATTGCCAATAACTTGGCTAAGCCTAAGCAAATAGAACACGGAGAAACTAGGGAGGAAATTATCCAAAAAAAATGTAAGGCCCATGCTTTGTGAGCTAGAGGATGAAGACTTCTATCTCTTTAAAGCATGTTCCTTTAGGCATTAATGCACCTAACATTTTGTTCTTTCCACCTCATATGAGTTGAGATATTGCATTTCAAACAAGTCTCTTTCTCATGAGGTGGGTTCCCCTTAGTGACAATCTACCGTATGCAATGCCAAACAATTTATAATGCAAGAAATTTAAATGTGAGTGCAAGTCTATGTGGTAGGCATCATGCAAGACATAAAGTAAATCTATCTTGCCAAGTTTGAACCTTTCAAAGGCTTCTTCAGGGAGAGCCATTCTCCAAGCCTTGGGGAAACCCAAAAGAACCTCCATCCCAAGCTAAACCTTGCTCACCCCTATCCTTTGAAAGTTAGACAAGACCTATATGAGATGCATTCTTACATGATTATGGAAACTTACATGACGTTCGATGCGTCTAGCACATTCAACTCACTCCTTATCCTAGAAAATGTTTTCTCATCAAGTGGTTTAGTGAATATATCCGCTAATTGTTCTTCGGACCTAACACCTCGCAATGAGATGTCTCCCTTAGCTTCATGGTCCCTCAAGAAATGATGGCGAGTATCAATGTTCTTAGTGCGGGAGTGTTGAACGGGGTTTTTAGCTATCTTAACCGCACTTTCATTATCACAAAGGAGAGGCACACAACCAAGTTTAATACCAAAGTCCAAAAGTGTTTGCTTCATATAAAGAATTTGGGCACAACATGCACCGGCCGCAATATATTCTGCTTCCGCCGTGGACAAAGCGACGGAATTTTGCTTCTTGCTAGATCAAGATACTAGGGAACGCCCAAGCAAGTGGCACCCACCGGAGGTACTCTTGCGATCCACCCGGCATCCGGCAAAGTCCGAATCCGAGTATCCCAAGAGATGGAATTTTGCACCTTTAGGGTACCACAAGCCCACACTAGGGGTATGCTTAAGATACCTAAGTATCCTAAAGACCGCCTTCCGATGCGATTCTTTAGGTGCCGCTTGAAAGCGAGCACACAAGCATACACTAAACATGATATCGGGCCTAGATGCGGTAAGATAAAGCAATGAACCAATCATAGAACGGTAGTTGGATTGATCAATAGGTTTACCGTCCTTATCCGCGTCAAGATGACAATTTGTTGCCATTGGAGTGCTTCTTGAGCTACAATCTCCCATCTCAAATTTCTTCAAGAGGTCCTTGGTATACTTCTCTTGATAGACGAAGGTCCCCTCTTGAAGTTGCTTGATTTCGAATCCAAGGAAGAAGTTGAGCTCTCCAATCATTGACATCTCGAATTCCCTAGACATCATTTTGCCAAACTCATGGCTAAGAGCTTCGTTAGTTGAACCAAAAATAATATCATCAACATAAATTTGACAAATAAATAATTCTCCGTTGATGTCTTTGGTGAAGAGTGTAGTGTCCACCCTCCCGATCTTGAATCCTTGCATGATCAAGAAATCCCATAGTCATTCATACCACGCCCTAGGTGCTTGCTTGAGCCCGTAGAGCGCCTTGTGCAACCTAAACACATGATTAGGATTCCTCGGATCTTCAAACCCGGGAGGTTGTTCAACATAGACAAGCTCATTAATATAACCATTAAGAAATTCACTTTTCACATCCATTTGATAAAGCTTTATGTTATGATGTAATGCAAAGGCAAGAAGTATACGGATGGCTTCTAACCAAGCGACCGGAGCAAATGTCTCCCCAAAGTCTAGTCCTTCAAATTGTGAGAACCCCTTGGCCACAAGTCTTGCCTTGTTGCGGACCACCACGCCGTTCTCGTCTTGTTTGTTGCGGTACACCCACTTTGTTCCGATGACATTTTTGTCCATGGGTCGCTCCTCCGACACCCAAACTTCATTGCGGATGAAGTTGTTAAGTTCTTCTTGCATGGCCATCAACCAATTTGTATCTTGGAGTGCTTCCTCAATGTGAGTGGGTTCTACACATGAAACAAACGAGTAGTGCTCACAAAACGAAGCGAAATGGCGAGAATGTGTACTTACTCCCCTTGGCGGACTTTCAATAATTTGGTCCATCGGATGCGCCTTGGAGATGCGTCCATGCCTCATAAGTGGTTGTGAAGCACTTGGCGATGGTGATGCGTGTTGCTCTTCTTGTGGTTGGACTTTATCATGGACTTCTTCTTCTTCTTGATGTTGTGTGGCTTGTGAGTCTTGAGTCGGCAATGGATCATCTTTCTCTTCTTCATCAACTTGAGGCACCATAGATGTGTTGATGTTGGAACTTGAAGCTCCCCCTTGATCATGGCTCTCCTCAACTTTAGGCTTGATGTCTCCAATGGTCATGTTCTTCATAGCTTCTCGTAGAGGCTCATCATCTATTTCATTATGACCAAAACTCTCCTCTTGGGAGCAATTAGTTTCATCAAACTCATCATCACAACTTTCCTCAACTAAACCGGAGGTTTGGTTGAATACTCGATATGCTTTTGAGTTTGATGCATAACCAAGAAATATACCAACATCACATCTTCTTTCAAACTTACCGAGCCTTTTCTTGCGGTAGATGTAGCACTTGCACCCGAAGACTCGGAAATGAGAGATGTTGGGCTTTCTCCCAATGAGAAGTTCGTACGGGGTCTTTTGAAGTAGTCGATGTAGATAGACCCGATTTGCGGCATGGCACGCCGTGTTGATTGCTTTGGCCCAAAACTTCTCGGACGTGCCATAGTCATCAAGCATTGCTCGCGCAAGAGTGATGAGAGTCTTGTTCTTCCTTTCAACAACACCATTTTGTTGAGGAGTGTATGTAGCCGAAAACTCATGCTTCACGCCTTCACGGTCACACCACTCCCCAATGTTGTAGTTCTTGAATTCGGTGCCGTTTTCACTCCGGACCTTGATGATGGGAAGTTGAAATTCCCTTTGAGCACGGTTGGCGAAGGTCTTGAACACTTCCGGAGTTTCACTCTTGTCACCTAGAAACAAAGTCCAAGCATAGCGAGAGTAGTCATCAACTATAACAAGACAATAGAGGTTACCGCCAAGACTTTGATATGTGGACGGTCCGAAGAGGTCCATGTGGAGTAGCTCAAGTGGCTTTGAGGTTGACACCATTGTCTTCATCGGGTGGTGTGAAGCAACTTGCTTTCCGGCTTGACAAGCGCTACAAAGCTTGTTCTTCTCAAATGTGACATCCTTCACGCCGGTCACCATCCCAAGCTTGAATGACTTCGTGAGCTTGCTCATCCCAATGTGCGCTATGCGTCGATGCCATAGCCAACCCAAACTCGTCTTAGTGAAAATACAAGTGGTCAAGCTAGCATCCTTGTTGGAGAAGTCTACTAAGTAGAGATGTCCATGCCGAAATCCTTTGAAGATTAGTTCTTGGCTTGTTTCACTACTCACAACAACATCATTTTTGCTAAAGGTGCACGTTAGTCCAAGATCACATAATTGTGCAATAGAAAGTAAATTGAAACTAAGTGACTTAACGTACAATACATTGGAAATAGATAAATCATTTGAAATAGCAATTTTACCTAATGCAATTACCTTGCCCTTAGAGTTATCACCAAATGTGACTTGTTCATGATTGCCGGGGTTTTCTATGGTGGTGAACATACCATCATTGCCGGTTATATGTTGAGTGCACCCGCTATCGAGTACCCAATGCTTTCCTCTGGCTTTGTAGTTCACCTACACACATGAATTCAATTTTTAACTTTAGGCACCCAAGCCAACTTAGGTCCTTGTATGTGTGATACAAGTGTCTTTGGGACCCAAAGTTGCTTGGGGAGCTTCCCCTTCACGCCCTTTATGTCTTTGCCAATGAACCTTGCCTTCACTTTGCCATCTACTTTACTTAAGAGATAATAATGATCATTGAAAGTAGACTTGTAGTTAGTAGGCAATTTTGGAGAAGGTCGGTTAGGAAGAGGACACTCCCTTGTATGGTGACTGGTGATCTCACAATGTTGGCAATAAGAACTAACTTCCTTGATGAAGCTTGTTCTAAGCTCCGATGTGGGCACCTTTCCTTTGTTAGGCACCGTGAAGGATCCAAGTCCTCTCTTGTTGAAGGACTTTGCTTGTTGGAAGAGGATTTCCTTGTGCTTGACTTCTCCTTTTGATAGTCTTGCCACACTAGTGCGGAGACTCTCAATTTCTTCCAACAAGTCCTTCTCCCTAGTGTTCTCTTTCAAAGGCAAAGACTTGTGCAAAACATTAGTGGCATGAGAAGTAATGGATACCTTATCATTAAGAGTTTGTTTCTTTACATTTTTCACTTCTTGATCAAGTGCTTCATAAGCAAGGTTAAGGATTTGATGCTCTTGGATTAACTCATTGTGCTTTCCCAAGAGTTCTTGGTGGGCTAAGTCAAGCTCAAGATGATCTTGCTTAATTTGAGCCTTTTCCTCCTCAACTTGCTTGACATGGGATTTGAGCGTGTCATGCTCTTTAAGTATGCTTTCATTCTTGTCAATCAAATCGAGGTTAGCACTCTCAAGCTTAGCACGAGTTTCTTCAAGAGCCTTAACCTTACTCTTTTCCCTCTTAATGATTGTGTGATATTCATTTATTAGTGAAGTTAAATCATCGGGGGAAAGCTCATCATCGCTAGAATCATCACATACCTTGGTGTTACCTTTAGCCATGAGGAACATGGGTGGTGGATGAAGAGGTGAGTCGTCATTGTTGGCAATGGCAAGGCCGGCCAAACTTTCTTCTTCCGCTTCACTCTCTTCATCACTTGATTCTTCATCGGTGACCCATTCATTTGCCTCACACATGAACACCTTTTGTGGACCATTTATTTTCTTTGGGAAGAGTTTTGCCTTCTTGCCCTTGTCATGTTTCTTCTTCCCAAAGGATCTTGGTTTGGGTTTGACCTCTTCTTCATCATCTTCACTATCTTCAAGCTTGCGGTGCTTGCTCTTGTGATTTTCTCTCCTTTTGTCCGGTTTTGGACAATCATAGGCGATGTGGCCTTGATCACCGCAATTGTAGCAAGTCTTGTGGTCATCTCTCCTTGGTAGAAACGCTTTCTTCTTAGGATCAAAGGTGTATCCCTTCTTGGCAATCTTGGAGTTTGTCGACTGTTGGAGTCGGCAGATCCCCTGACACTACGAAAGTGTTGAAGGAGTTTGTGGTTCGGTTTGGGCGCGCGGAGACTCAAGAAGGTGAAACGCGATTGGACACGAGTGACATAGTGGTTTACGTGGTTCGGGCCGCCTGAGCGTAATACCCTACTCCACGGGTGTGTGTGTGTTGTATTAACTTGTGAACTTCAGAGCGTTCGAGTCTCCTCTCCTCTCGTGTATCGTCGGTTTGTCCTTTTATAGTACAAGGACAAACCGTTACAAGTCAGCCTGGCCCGACATGTGGCCCTGGCGGTTACTAGTATTGATACACGAGATTAATTGTTGTTAATAACCCTGTAACGGTTCCGACAGTGCCGTTACAGGTGTTAAGATCGTCCTGATTAAGTATCATTAACGTGGAATTAATGATAATTAATCGGGTCTTGAAGTCCGCGGTTGTCCTTTGAAGATCCGGTGCCGTTACAACGTCTTTCGGAGGTTTGAAGCGGCCAGCTCCGACGTATGGACACGTGGCAGCTCCGGAGCTTGCTTGGGGGAAGCGGGAAGCTCCGGGGTGGCCTGGCACGTGGAGCTTCTCTCGGTCAGGGGTTAACTCCGGAGGTGCCGTTTCAGTACCTAGCCCGGAGCTTCGCCCTTGCAGGTAATAGCTCTGGTCTGACAGTACACGTGGCAACCTAGGGGCTAACCATGTTGGAGAAGCGGGTCCGGTTACGTCTGGCAAGTGGGCCCCCGAGGGTCTTCAATTTGAGTAGATGTCCTTCCCTTGAGATCTTTGTAACCTCAGGGGGTGTATGGTTTTTAGGGTACCGACAGTGGCCCCCTGGACCTACCTCCGGGGAAGGCCAACGGGATGAAGTCATTCCGCCGGAGGTGGGTCCACACTTACGACTCTTGAACTGGGTCTTCAAGGGTCTTCGGAGGTGCCTTTGGCGGGACTTTACGGTTAAATCCCGACGCGTGGCGCACCTCAGGCAGCAGGTAAGATCTTTGACGTGCGGATCTCTCGCAATTGAAGGTCGCCGGTTCCCGATACAAAAACCGTATCGGTTCCGCGCGCCTTGTCAGTCCGTCGCCTTTGGGTTTCCCGCCTCGTGATGACAACTGTTCGCCTGGGTAAGAACCTCGACTTGATCGTCAGGGTGGTCCCGGGCCCTCTTTTCATCGGCAGGGTTGAGTAGTATCCTTGACTCCCCTGCAGTTTCCATCCAAGCGTTGCGAGGGCTTACTTAAGAAGGAAAGCGCACCGTAGGGAGTTCTTTACGCTTTCCATCTGTTCTTGCGCTCAAACTCCCAACTCGTGCTTTGCTCCTCTTCTCTTGCCTAGCTGTGCTGCGATGGAGTTGGGTCTGCGTGAGAGTCGTTTGAAGACGGAAAGCGATCTGAAGAAGGTCCGAGCCCTCATGGGGTGGTCGTCGGACTTCTTCAACCGTTCGGTCCGCGCCGGCGGAGAGCTTCCCTTTAAAAAGGAGCACTCCGGCGAGATGGTGTACTTTTCATCGTACGCCATGGTGGGGCTGATCTCACCGTTTTCTTCCTTCTTCTTGATGCTGCTGGACTTCTATGGTCTGCAGCTATACCACCTTGGCCCTCACTCCATCCTCCTTGTGTCCATCTTTGTCCACTTCTGCGAGATGTGGGTGGGCATCCCTCCCTGCATCGAGCTCTTCCGAACCTTCTTCACTGTCCAAACCACCGGCCGAAGCGACGAGTACCTTGGCTTCTACTACTTTGTGAAGCGCAAGAAGTGCCCGTTCAAGTACCTCCGGTCATTCCCTTCCGGGAAGTGGGATGACTGGAAGAAAGATTGGGTAGTTGTCCGGGTGGAGGAGCATGAGCGGTTGGAGTTGCCAGACGGTCTGCCCGACATTGACACGTCGGTGTGGAGCGAAGTTCCAGTGCTGGCGGCAGCTTTCGACCCCGTCCTGTCCAGGATCTGCCAATGTGTGGAGGGAGGATTGACTCCCCAGGCGGTGTTCTGCAACTTCCTGTCCAACAGGTGGGCACCGCTGAAGAGGAGGGAGAAGCTCGCCTGGGCCCTCAACAGCGTGATGGACGAGGACCGGGTTGAGACCGGGTTGAAGTCCAGCATGGTGGGGAAGTCCTTGGAGTTTCACCTCAAGAAATTCCAGCACGGCATCGATGTTGACGGAGAGTACTTGACTCCGCCACCGGCTTTCCTCCCCCTGAACGTGGAAGTTGAGTTCAGCAGGGAGCTCCGGCGGAAGATGCCCGCGCTTGACGACCTTGGCGTCGTCGAGAGAAGATCAACCGCCCGGTTGGCGATCCCTGGGTTGTCCGAAGGCGGCTCCGCCCCTGTCTCTCAACCAAGAGCTGAGGTCATCGGCAAGGGCAAGGAGCTGGCGGAGGAGTCGGAGAGCCGGAAGAGGAAGCTGCGACATGCTGACGGAAGGTCCGTCGGGCTTGCTACCTCCCCCCCAGTTCCCCGTCCTCAGGAAGGAAGATCCTCCGCCGCCGTAGCGGCTGTCCCCGTGGTGGGGTCCTTTCGGAGCGCTACTGTTCCGGCAGTGGGATCCTCCCGGAGTGCGACTGTCCCCGTGGTGGATCCCTCAGGAGGTGCCAGTTCCGGGCAGGCGACTCCGGCACGTGAAGCGGTGAGGGCCTCCAGGTCCAGGAGTTCCTCCCGATCAAGGAGAGCTCTGACCCGGGAAACGCCCGCGGCCACGGCAAGTCTTGGGAGTCCTCCCGAAGATCCTACACCGACCGTGGCCAGCCCGGAACGTCCGGGAAAGAGGTTCCGCGCAAGCTGGTGCGTGAGCCTCCCAAGGTAATTTTTCTTTCTTACCTCGATTAACTTTTAATTGTAGCATCTATTTGCTCAATTTCTTCGTTCTTTATCTGCAGCGTTTCCAAGAGGGGGAGTGAAGCTCCGCCCTCAGCCACAGTGTCTGAGGCTGCGGGGGCTTCTGCTCCAGCTCCGGTGCCGCCCCAAGCGGAGGCTGCGACAGCTCCGGTGCTGGCTGTCGTGGTCATGGACCTCGACTCGTCTCCAGAAGTTCCCGTGGTAGCGCCGGACCTCGGGATTGAAGATGCGCCAGCGGCACCCGTTCCGGAGGTTGAAGCTCCGGGTCCTGGTGCTGCAGAAGTAGAAGCTTCGGCTGTTGAGTCGGAGGGAGTAGCGGTCCCGGCTTCAGAGCCGGAAAGTGCTGAAGTCCCGGCGGTTGAACCGGAGGTAGCTGAAGCCCCGGCATGCGAGCCGGAAGTTGAAGTGGTTCCGGCAGTTGAGCCGGTTACTTCCGAAACTCCGGCTGCAGAGCCGGTAATTGTTGGAGCGCCGGCCGCAGAGCCGGTGATTGTTGGAGCGCCGGCCGCAGAGCCGGTGGCTGAAGAGGCGAGGGAGGTTGAGCCTCCCTCAGAAGAAGTGTCCCGGCCAGAGCCAATGGAGGCGACGACGTCGATGGTACCCGTGGCGGAGCCAGAGTGCCTGAATGAAGTCGCCGGCCCCCAGCCTGAGGGGGCAAATGAAGACTTGGTGGCAGGACCTTCTTCGGTGGCAACTGAGGCCATCCCGGAGGAGTGCCCTAGCGCTCCGGAAGCTCGGGGTTCCACTCTCATAGAGTGGGACCCAATTTTTGTAAATGAAGACCCGCTGGAACCAGCGGAGGAGATCCCAGAAGGTCCGGAGCCCATCTCGCTGTCGATGTCCATCGACAACGCTTGCTCCAGTCTACGTCAAGTGCAACTAGCCTTCTTCCACGACAGCAAGGCTCTTGAAGAGGAGCGCCAAACCCTTAGGAGGTGGCATAATCGACTCCAATTCGAGACCAAGCTGGCGCAGTCGAGGCTTGCGGATGACAAGGAATGGATTAGGCGGGAGAAGATCCGCCTGGAGCTCTGGGGTGAGCTGCTGGATGAGAGGGAGAGCATGACTCACGCCCTCGACGCTCAATCCCGGGAGTTCCATGACCAAGCTAAGGCTGCTAACGACGCGGCCAACGCTCGGTTCGATCAACTCGAGGCCATCAGCACCGCACTCATCAAGCGCCGAGAGGCACTTGAAGGAAGGGAAAGGCGGCTCGAGGATGAGGAGCAAAAACTCCTGGAGCTACGGGATGACGTCTTGCGACGGGAGGAGGAGCTCGCCGAGAAAACAGCTCTGGCGGACAAGGGCCTCGAGGAGCGCACTAAAAAATTGGAAGAGCGCTGCCTCGAGGAGGAGGAGAAGACCTGGGTGCGGGGGCAGGAACTCTACGAGTACGAGTGTGCCCTTATCGCCCGGGAGAAGAAAATAGAGGCTAGGGAGAAGGACCTGGTCGACCGCCGGAATAAGATCCACCTCCGGGAGGAGGAGCTCGGAAGACTTGAGAAGCGGGTTGCTGCGAAAATCCAGCAGAACGCCAAAGAAGTTGAGCGCCTCTCCCGCGAGAATTCGGAGCTGACGACGGCCCGGAGATCCCTGGAAGAGATGAAGGGCCTGAGGAAGACGGACTCCCTGCAAATTTGGGAGTTCCTGAGCAAGGCCGACGATGCGCTGGCGCCGATGGGTTTCAGCCCCGTGCTCCCGGATGATTCGGAGCCGGAGCCGGACCTTGCGTTGCAAGCGTTGAGCGCTGCGGGCAGCAAGCTCTCTAAGGTGGGCGACGTCATCGCGGACCAGCTGGAAGTCGAGGGGCAATCCCTGGCTAGGAACGTCACAGAGTATGTGTTGACGTGCTACACTAGCCGGAACCCTCGATTCCCTCTGGACCCGGTGCTTGAAGGCCCCGTCGAAGGAGAAGGCGAAGCTACCCGAGCCAGCGTGTCGGAGGTCGCCCAGAAGGTCGCCGAATTCTTCCATAGGGTCTAGGACTGTCTCTCTTAGCCTTTACTTGTATCTTCTCTTCTTCCTCAATTTTGTAATCCCTTGTCTCCAGATGTAATTTCCGGTCTTCTGATGAAATCCTCACTTTTTTGCGAATTTCATTTTTTTGTCTTCAACATCTTTATCTTCACTTGGCCCCCTGGTAGATGTGCACAATTTGATTGTGGACATGTACCAAAAGGATGTTGAGTTTTGTTGAAGACAAATTTGCTTCGAACTCGTATAATTTAGGTCCGAAGTTTTCGATAGTGAAGGTCCCTTGAAGTAGTCGGAGCTTAGAAGCTCCGGCACTGTCCATCGCCGGAGCTTAGTAGCTCCGGCAATAGCCTCTACCAACACGTTGAGCGTCGATAGTTAATACTCCAAGTTGTCGGAGCTTGGTAGCTCCGGCAATGACCCTTGCCACGCCTGGTTTGTTGGCAACAGACTCTAGTGATAGGGTCTTCTCACCATCTTTAAGTCAACGCCGACGGTTGACGCCCTGGTGTGAGTCGGAGCTTGGTTAGCTCCGGTTTTTCTCCATCAACATAGGGTTCATTTTTCCTGCACACTTAAGCCAAGAAAAATAGTAAAATTCGTTCCTTATCTATAACTTCGTCGCGGCTTACGGTTCTCAAGAGAATTTTAAGTTGAACACGATTTTTAGTACAACTGAATGAATTGTCTTTTCTTTTAGATCCAATTGTCCATGGACCCCCCTTACTTTGGCCTGCCGGGATGTAGGTAGAGTGGCGTACTTAGGGTGCTTGACCAGGCTAAGTCGATAGCGCACTCCAGCCCTAGAATGGCTTGGCGGCTTTCAGGCGAGTTGGCCACAGACGATATTTAAATCTAAAAAATCCGACAATTCGACTCGAATCGTACGTAAACCGGTCAAACTAGAATTTCTTAAGAATTGCACATTTTTGTTATAGACAAGAAAGAGAAAAATAAAAATGTCGAGCCTATGCAAAAATGAATGCACGTGGAGTCTATTTCACATGAAGATGTCTTTCATTATAGGTCCGGGGTACAGGGGAAACAAGTACACTCTTAGGGTACGGAACCAGGCTAAGTGTGTTTGGTTTCTCGTTTGACCCAGGGTAGTTAGCCACACTTCTAGTCCGGAGACTGTATCAAGTGTTGCATGAGCTTTTCAAACCTTTCGGGAAAGGTCCGGCTGCTCTCCCGGAGGAACTACCCGACTCTGTACAATGACTCTATAACATACATTTCAAGTTACTTAAGACTCACCTCCGTGGAATTAAGTGTAGAACTTACGGAGGTGCTCGATGTTCCAAGGATTTGGGAGAGGTGTCCCATCCTCAGTAGCCAAGCGAACGCTTCCGGGACGGGATACTTTGATCACTAGGAAGGGCCCTTCCCAGCCAGGGGAGAGTTTGTTTTGCCCTTCTCTGGATAGTATTCTCCGTAGCACCAGATCGCCTTCCTCGAGCTGTCGGTTGTGTACATGCCGCTGGTGATAGCGCCGTAGAGCTTGGCGGTATCGGGCGTTCCGAACAGCTGCTTGGCACCTTCCCTCCTCGAGGAGGTCTAGGTCTTCACGCCGGAGCTGGTCCTGCGCGGCTTCGTCGAAGGTCCGGACTCGGAGGGAACCCAAGGTGATTTCCGGAGGAAGGATCGCTTCAGCTCCGTACACCAGGAAGAAGGGTGTTTCTCCGGTTGCCCGACTTGGAGAAGTCCTGTTGGCCCATAGAGTGGGCGGAAGCTCTTCGATCCAATTGGCTCCGTGCTTTTTCAAACGCTCATAAGTGCGTGTTTTGAGTCCTTTAAGGATCTCTGCGTTTGCTCTCTCGGCTTGTCCATTGCTGGCAGGATGAGCTACAGAAGCGTAGCAAACCTGTATGCCGAGGTCTTCGCAATATCCTTGAAATGCGGAGCTTGTGAACTGAGTCCCATTATCAGTGATGATCTTATTTGGGACTCCGAATCTGCTCACGATAGATTGTAGAAAATTGATTGCAGATTGTTTGTTGATCGTCACAACAGGAGTAGCTTCCGACCACTTGGTGAACTTGTCGATGGCGACGTACAGGAACTTGTAACCTCCGACGGCTCTTGGGAAGGGTCCCAAGATGTCCATCCCCCACACAGCGAAAGGCCATGTAGGGGGTATCATTTGTAAGGACTGAGCAGGTGTATGAATTTGCTTTGCATGAAATTGGCATGCTTTGCATTTCTTCACTAGCTCAGTAGCATCCTGGAGCGCTGTAGGCCAGTAGAAGCCGTGCCGAAAGGCTTTTCCGACCAGCGTGCGGGAAGATGCGTGGTTCCCACACTCACCTCCATGGATTTCCGCGAGGAGCTCGCAACCTTCTTCCCTTGTGATGCACCGCATTAGGATGCCGTTGGCACCGCGCCGGTAGAGATCCCCTTCTACCAACGTGTATCTTTTAGCCAATCTGACTACCCGGTCAGCGGATACATCATCGTCAGGAAGGATGTTGTCTTTCAAGTAGTTCCGGATCTCTGAGATCCATGCATCGGAACTGACTTGAGCATTTGAGTCTTGCGTGCTGGGTTGCTCGGAGCTTCCGGCAGCACCTACGACCCTTGATGGCTGCCATGGTAACAGGGCCATCGGGACCGTCAGCTTCGAGATGCTGATCTCGCCCCCTTCGTTCAGTTCGGCAGGCTGAACTGTGGGTTTTGACAACCTCCGGACAAAGGTTCCGTCAGGAGCCGGAGCTCCAGTTGACGCCTTGGTCGAGAGTTCGTCAGCTTTAGCGTTGTGAGCACGCTGAACATGGTGAAGGTCTTGGACTTCGAAGTCCTTCTGAAGCCTCTGGACTTCAAGGAGGTAAGCGGCCAGCTGGAGATTATTGCAGGAGCATTCACCCTTCACCTGTTTGATGACAAGTTGTGAATCTCCTTTGACCAGCAACTGCTTGACACCATATGATAGTGCCACCTTTAATCCATAGATGAGTGCTTCGTACTCCGCCATGTTGTTGGTTGCCTTGAAGTCAAGGTGTACCATGTATTTCACCTTCTCCCCGGTTGGTGCGAGGAGAAGGATTCCAGCTCCGGCTCCCTGCTTCTGCATGGAGCCGTCGAAGTAAAGGGTCCAGTGAGGCTTAGTGAAGGCTGGAACTTGAGGCTCCGTCTTCTGCTCGCTGGGGCCCCCAGGGTTTAATGAAGAGGGAGTCCATTCTGCCACGAAATCTGCCAACGCTTGACTCTTGATTGCTTGTCTTGGAATGAATTCAAGGTCGAATTCAGCCAGTTCCGCTGCCCACTTTGCAATATTCCCAGTTGAATTGGGATTATGCAGGATCGCTCGAAGTGGATATGAAGTCACCACTGAGACTTTGTGAGCTTGGAAATAGTGTCGAAGCTTCCTTGAGGCAATAAGAACTGCATAAAGCAGTTTATGCACCTCTAGGTATCGAGTCTTGGCATCATGTAACACTTCACTGATGAAGTATACCGGGCGTTGAATGGTCCGGACCCTCCCGGAGGGGTCCGGAGCTTCCTCTTCATTGATCCGGACCCTCTCGGAGGGGTCCAGACTCTCTTCGGGGACCTCCGGGTTCTGGGTGGAGGAACCCGGAGCTTCTTCAGGAATGACCTGGATCCTCTCAGAGGGATCCGGGTCCTCTGAAGTGGCTTCTTGTGGGTTCAAGTCTGGGAGCTGGGACCCAGACCCGCTTTCAGGAACCTCCGGACCCTCCCGAAGGGGTCTGGATTCCTGAGTATTGGATAGTTCTGGTCTCTCCGCAACCAGAACCATACTGACGACTTCGTCAGCAGCTGAAATGTAAAGCAATAAAGGCTCACCAGGGTTCGAATGCCTTCTCTGCTTCTTCAAACCATTGGAATGGTCCGGACTTCCTCAGTAACTTGAAGAAGGGAAGTGCCCTTTCCGCCAGTCTTGAAATGAACCGGCTGAGGGCTGCTAGACATCCAGTTAATTTTTGGACGTCTTTGATGCGGGTTGGTGGCCGCATGTCTTCAATGGCTTTTATCTTCGCCGGATTAGCCTCTATGCCCCGATGACTTACCAGGAAACCAAGAAGCTTTCCGGAACTAACCCCGAATACGCACTTGTCTGGGTTTAGCTTCGTGCGGGTGGCCCGCAGCTTGTCGAAGACAGCCTGCAAGGTGTCCAAGAGGGACTCCTTGTTCTTGACTTTGACCACGATGTCATCGACGTACACTTCCACTATGTCTCTGATGAGTTCTTCGAAAGTTTTGTACATAGCTCGTACAAAAGTTGAAGCTGCATTCTTGAGACCAAAAGGCATGGCTGTGTAACAGTACAATCCATCCACTGTGATGAATGAAGTATGTTCTTCATCTTCCCTAGACATCCTGATTTGATGATATCCAGAATATGCATCTAGAAAACACAGTAACTCACACCCGGAGGTGGAATCCACTATCTGGTCTATTCTAGGTAGTGGGAATGGATCTTTTGGACATGCCTTATTCAGTGTGGTGTAGTCGATGCACATTCGAAGTTTCCCGCCGGCCTTGGGCACAACGACTGGGTTTGCCAGCCATTTTGGATGGTAGACTTCTCGGATGAATCCGGCTTCGAGCAACTTCTTCACTTCTTGTCGGATGAAGTTCTGTCGCTCTACTGATTGCTTCCGAGGTTTCTGATGCACAGGCCGAGCGTCGGGGTAAATCTTCAGATTGTGCTCAATCACTTCCCTGGGGATCCCAGGCATTTGTGACGGTTGCCAAGCAAACACGTCAACGTTAGCCCGGAGGAAAGTGATGAGCGCGAGTTCCTATTTGTCATTCAAGCCACCCGATATGCGGGTAGTTTGAGTGACATCGGAACCAATTTGGACGACTTTGACGGGAATGTCAGTGTCACCGCTTGGCTGCACACGGGGTGCAGAGGTCGAGCCTCGTTGACGAATGCTCGGAGGTTGTGGAGCTTGCTTCTGTCTGGAGTCCTCCTCTTGCGCTGTGGTGAGTGCGTGGAGTTCCTCCAGAGCAGTTACTCCGGCAGTGCGATCTCCGCGGATCCGGAGAACGCCTACTGGTGTTGGCATCTTCAACACCAGGTATCCATAATGAGCAGCTGCCATGAATCTGTACAAGGCAGGTCTACCCAAGATGGCGTTGAATGGTAAGTTGATCTGAGCGACGTCGAAGACCAACTTCTCGATGCGATACTTCTCCCGGGTCCCGAAGGTAACGGGGAGAGTAATAGCTCCGAGTGGAGTGATGGCCCCCGGACCTACTCCGGAGAAAGGTCGAGAGGGCTGGAGGTCCGAAGGTCGGAGCTGAAGCTTAGTGAAAGCTTCAAAGCTGATGAGGTTAAGCCCCGAACCTCCATCTACCAGGACATGATGGAGCTGGATGTTGTTGATGGTGGGAGATACCATCAAGGGTAATTGGCCAGCTCCGACCATGCTTTGAGGACAGTCCGAAGCATCAAAAGTGATGGGTATGTCCATCCACTTTCGATGTGGCTCCGGTCTAGCTGTAGGAGCTACAGCAGCCATATCCCGTCGCATAGTCTTGATGACACGACGAGAAGTGATGTCCCATGATCCACCAAAGATGGTGTTCATGGTTTTTCGACGCTCGTCGTCGGAGACGTCGGAGTCATCGTTGACGGAGGTGTAGACGGCTTTCAGAACCTTTTTGGGGTCCTGAAACCCTAACTCCTCTTCAGCCGGAGCTTCATCGACCTTTTGTTTTCCCTCCCTCTGTCGGAAGGGAGACCCTTCCCGGCGCTTGTTGTAGCGCTCGGCAAGGTTTTGGACCTCCCGGCAGTCCTCCAGTCTGTGGCTGCTCGTTTTGTGAATGGGGCACCACATCTTGGATTTGCCACCGTCTTCAGAAGACGGTCGAGGTCGCTTCTCGGGGCGTGGCCCCCGGCCACCAGGAGTTGCAGTGGCTGCAATGTTGGATGTGCCGGCCGACGGCTTCTTCTTGCCGTTAGTCTTCTTTTTCTTCTTGCCACTCCCGGAGGTAGCGGCTTCTTCTTTGGAGGATTTTTTATGATCCTCCAAGGCTGGTTTGGAGTGCATTTCACGGCCCTCCGCAGCTCTAGCACATTTGTCTGCCAAGCTGAAGAGCTCCGTGACGCTGGTGATCTCTTTGATCGCCAGCTTCTCCAACATCTTCTTGTCTCGCACACCCTGTCTGAATGCCACAATGACAGAAGCGCTTGAGATAGAAGGGATTGTGTTACGTACCTGAGAGAATCTCTGGATGAATGACCGCAAAGATTCTCCTCCTTTTTGCACGACCGCAAAAAGGTCCAGTTCAGTGCCCGGTCGGGTGTATGAACTCCCGAAGTTGGCGGTGAACTGACGGCACAGCTCCTCCCAACTGTCAATAGAGTTGGGTTGAAGGCTCATAAACCAGGACCTGGCGGTCCCAGTTAAGGCCACTGGAAAGTAATTGGCCATTACGGCCTCGTTTCCTCCAGCTGCTAAGATTGCAGTGGAGTATATCTGTAGAAATTCTACGGGATTGACAGCCCCGTCGAATTTTTCCGGCAAGTGTGGCCGGAACTTCTGTGGCCATCTAACCATGCGCAGGTGCATGGCTAGGGCGGAACAGCCTCCTCCTACTCCTTCCAGAGTAGAAAGGTCTTGTGCATCTCGTCTTTCTCGAGCTCGCTCGATGTGGACACGGCCATCCTGTTGACAGTATCGGCGATCAAGTTCCGCCCGGAGGTCGTGTGTCGAAAGCCGAGATGCGGTATGGGTGCGTCGTGCCCCGGAGGGCAGCGACGTCACTTGCTGTGACGCAGCTCGTCTTCGGTTGTGGAGACATGCGGACCAAGTCTTCCAGACAACGTCCGTCGCTGCGACGGGGCCCGCCCTGAAGGAGGTGGACCCTGGTTGTTGAGACGTTCGGCCACTGCTGCGACCAAATGCTCAACATCAGCCCTCCATTGCTCCATGGCACCTTGAGATGCATCCGGAGGTGGTGGTCGCTGGAGAAGAGCACGCGCTGCATGAAGCGCGTGTTCTGGGTTGTCATGACTTGCCGGCGCAGTATGTGACGCCGGTGCACCATCATGTTGCCCGGCACGTCTTGCCGGAGAAGATGGTGGTGGTGGGAGTATGACTCCTGCTGGTGCAGAGGCTCCTGCCGGTGGCTGCATGTTGGAGGGATTGCCTCCGACAGCCTGAGCAGCAGGTTGCCCGTTGGATGATCCAGCCGCAGAATTCACCATTCTTGAAGATCTCAGGCGCCCCTACCTGGCGCGCCAACTGTCGATTGTTGGAGTCGGCAGATCCCCTGACACTACGAAAGTGTTGAAGGAGTTTGTGGTTCGGTTTGGGCGCGCGGAGACTCAAGAAGGTGAAACGCGATTGGACACGAGAGACACAGTGGTTTACGTGGTTCGGGCCGCCTGAGCGTAATACCCTACTCCACGGGTGTGTGTGTGTTGTATTAACTTGTGAACTTCAGAGCGTTCGAGTCTCCTCTCCTCTCGTGTATCGTCGGTTTGTCCTTTTATAGTACAAGGACAAACCGTTACAAGTCAGCCTGGCCCGACATGTGGCCCTGGCGGTTACTAGTATTGATACACGAGATTAATTGTTGTTAATAACCCTGTAACGGTTCCGACAGTGCCGTTACAGGTGTTAAGATCGTCCTGATTAAGTATCATTAACGTGTAATTAATGATAATTAATCGGGTCTTGAAGTCCGCGGTTGTCCTTTGAAGATCCGGTGCCGTTACAACGTCTTTCGGAGGTTTGAAGCGGCCAGCTCCGACGTATGGACACGTGGCAGCTCCGGAGCTTGCTTGGGGGAAGCGGGAAGCTCCGGGGTGGCCTGGCACGTGTCAGGTCCGGAGCTTCTCTTGGTCAGGGGTTAACTCCGGAGGTGCCGTTTCAGTACCTAGCCCGGAGCTTTGCCCTTGCAGGTAATAGCTCTGGTCTGACAGTACACGTGGCAACCTAGGGGCTAACCATGTTGGAGAAGCGGGTCCGGTTACGTCTGGCAAGTGGGCCCCCGAGGGTCTTCAATTTGAGTAGATGTCCTTCCCTTGAGATCTTTGTAACCTCAGGGGGTGTATGGTTTTTAGGGTACCGACAGAGTTCAAGCGAGAGAACTTTCTCATCATCAATGCAAGCTCATCATCGTCATCTTCAATTGATGCTTGCTCTTCTTCACTTGATCTAGGCTCAACCACCTTCTTTTTCTTGAGACTTGTTTTCTTGGTGGAGGCCTTTAGGGCAATTGTCTTTGAAGATGATTGCTCCATCATCCCAAGTACACTCATCTCATGAGCGTGAATCTCTCCAATGAGTTCCGAAACTTCAATGTGGTCAAGAGATTCTTTTTGAAGCATGGAGTTGATGATGTTGTACTTTGGCTTGGGAAGGAGCATAAGAATCTTGTGGTTGATGAGTCCTTTGCCAAGAGAAGCAATGTCAAGAGCATTAATTTCTTCGATAAGCACATTCAAGCGAGAGAACATTTCATTGACATTTTCATGAGGTAGCATTTTAAACTCATCATATTTGGCTTTAAGCATATGATATTTTAGTTCTTTGACACTAGAAGAACCCTCATGAATTTCTATCAAGCAAGCCCAAATTTCACAAGCCTTTTCTTTGCTAGCAATCCTAGCAAACACATCTTGACTAATGCATTCATAAATTGCATTCCTAGCTTTAGCATCCCACTTGATTTGATCACCAACATAATTGTGCTCACCAAACCCCGCGTGGGTCGCTTTCCATACTTCGGGAGCAATAGCCTCTAGATAAGCGCGCATGTGCGCTTTCCAATAGGCAAAGTTCTTGCCCTCGAAGATAGGAACCAAACCCCCAATCTTGGCCATTTTAGCTCTCTAGCGGTGAAGCTAGAATGATCCAATGAGCAACCCTGCTCTGATACCAATTGTAAGGATCGAATGCCCAAGAGGGGGGTGAATTGGGCTTCTTTTCAAAAATTAGATCAATACCACTTAATTACTAAAAGCTCAATTCCCTATGCAAACAGCCTATGCATTCAAGTGACTAGTAACTTTGCGGTATATGAAATGCATAAGTGTAAAGTGAGAGTAAGAGAATGCAAACTCCCGAGGAGACACGAAGATTTATCCCGTGGTTTGGCAAGATCGTCAAGATCTTCCTACATCCACGTTGTGGCATCCACCGAAGGGTATAGCCACACCCAAGTCACCGAGACTAGGGATCTTCACTGTTCTTCTCCATTTGCCAACCTCGACAAGGTGGAGCTCAAGCCTTGTACAACTTGGATCCTCCGGGCTTCCACAACCATCTTGGCAAGCTCCGGAAGTCTCTCTCAATTACAATCACCAAGGGACACTCCCTTACAGCTCTCACTACACTAGATATTCCAATCACCAAGAATGGAAGCACACAAGCACTATCTCTAGCTAGTTCTAGCCTATCTCTTGGTGTGTAAGTGGTGTAGATGATGTAGAAGTGGTAGCTCAATGTCTTGAATGCTTGAGAATGTGTAGAGTATGTCTGGTAGTCAATACTTTCTAAATAGACTGGTTGAAGGGGTATAAATAGCCAGCCTCCACGAAATAGCCATTGGAAAAGTAGGCTAACATCACTGTTCTGCAAACACCGGATGATCCGATGCTCCCCCTTCAGTTATCATCGGTCAAATCCAAATTAGCTGATATCACTGTGTCAGTTATGACCATTGTTAGACCGATGTTACACTTGTCTTCTCATCGGATGATCCGGTGGCACTTCCTCCAGAATTGGTTCAGACTTGATACTTACTGGAGTGATTGACCGATGTGTTTATAGTTGTACATCGGATGATCCGGTGGAACTTCCTCCAGAATTGATTCAGACTTGATGCTTACTGTACTGATGGACCGATGTAGTATGCCCTTCATCATCGGATGATCCGGTGAGTACTTAGTTCTGAGGTATTCTTCTTCTGCTGAACCAACTCGACCGATGTGTTGTTTCCTGGAAACATCGGTTGATCCAGTGAGTTGATTTTGTTTGCTTCAAGTTGTTCTAAGTGAATCTTTTGGAATTTTCTCGAGCGACCTCTTATACATTGGTTTGAAATATTCTTCTAATGATTTTCAAGCATTGAGTGCTGTCAATATTGGTTGAATGAGAGCTTTTACTTCTAATCTTCATAACATTGATTGATCTCATAAAGTGATTGTTTAGGGGTCTCAAATTGTATCCAGTGATCAGTAGATGATATTCATATTCATATAGATTTCATTGTAATGAGTGATATGGGAGACCTTGCATCCACAAATTCATTAGTAAAATTCAACGGTTGTCATTAATCCCCGAAACCATACCTCATGGGGGCCTAGATGCATTCACAAGCACATGACTCTTGCAATATACAATGCCGCATATTTCTTGGCAATGTACTTTGTATGTACAGGGATAGAATGAGCTGATTTGGTTAGTCGATCGATTATCAGCCAAATCGAATCATGCTTGTAGAAGGTGAGAGGCAAACCAATGATGAAATCCATACTAATATCCTCCCATTTCCACGTCGGGATTTTTAATGGTTGCAGCTGTCTGGCCTTTCTCATGTGGTCGGCTTTCACCCACTGACACGTATCACACTCGAATACGTACTTTGCAATTTCTTTTTTTTTTCATCCGGGTCTACCCAAATCTGGTTTTTAAATCTTGATACATCTTGTTGCTGCCCGGTTGAATAGAATACTTGGACAAGTGAGCTTTGTCCAAGACTTTCTTCCGAAGTGTTATGTCTTGGGGTACCACTATTCGGTCTTTGTTCCATAGAGTACCATGCTCATCTCTTCGAAACCATTTCATTTCTCCATCCTTCATTCTCCTCCGAATGTGCGACATACCCACATCTTTCTTCTGAACTTCCATAATCTCCACTCGTATGGTAGGAATGAGAGCAAGATTATATAATGGTCCATATGGAACCACGTATAAACTCGATTCGTCCTTGTCCATTGGAGTAATGGACAAATTATTGATGTGAGACTTGCGGCTCAGCGCATCGGCAACCACATCCACCTTGCCAGGATGGTAGTGAATTTTCATCTCATAATCTTTGATCAGCTCTAACCATATTTGTTGTCGCATATTCAGTTCCTTCTAAGTGAAGATATATTTCAGGCTCTTGTGATCGATGTAGAGGTGCACTAGATTTCCATGTAAATAATGCCTCCACATTTTCAAAGCGAGCACCACGGCAGCGAGCTCAAGGTCATGAGTTGGATAATGCTGCTCATGATTTCGGAGCTGCCGTGATCCATACGCGATCACACAGCCTTCTTGCATTAACACGTAGTCGCGACCAATGCCAGACGCATCACTATAAACGTCGAAAGATTTGGTCGTATCCGGTTGAGCTAACACTGTGGCTGTTTTGAGATGTTTCACCAATACTTGAAATGCATCCTCACATGCCTTGCTCCAATTTAGTCCCCTTTTTCAGCAGCTCTGTCATTGGTTTAACAATTTTTGAGAAGCTCGAAATGAACCTCCGATAATTTCCTGCTAACCCGAGTAAGTTGCGAACTTCGTGTACAGATGTTGGAGACTTCCATTTCAGCACTTGCACAATTTTGCTTGGATCAACAGCGAAGCCCTCCGCTGAAATAATGTGACCAGGAAAAGACACTTGGCTGACCCAAATTTCGCACTTGCTGAATTTTGCATAAAACTTGTGATCTCGCAATCGTTGGAGCACGATATGCAAGTGTTTGGCAGGTTCTTCCTCTGATTTTGAATAAACCAAAATGTCGTCGATGAAGACCACGACAAACTTGTCCAACTCCGTCATTAACACTGAATTCATCAAATACATGAAGTGAGTCGGCGCGTTGGTATGCCCGAACGACATAATGAGATATTCATAGAGCCCGTATCTCGTCGAGGATGCCGTCTTCGGTATATCCTCCGATCGGATTTTTATTTGATGATATCCGGACCGAAGATCCATCTTTGAGAATACTTTAGCACCCACTAATTGATTGAATAAGATATCGATGCGCGGTAGTGGATACTTGTTCTTGATCGTCGCGGCGTTGAGCGGACGATAGTCCACGCATAGATGTAACGTCTTGTCCTTCTTCTTCACAAAGCATGTGGAGTAGCCCCAAGGTGATGAACTTGGGCGGATGAGACCTTTGTCCAGCAGGTCCTTCAAATGCTCCTTTAATTCCGTCAATTCATTTGGTGCCATCTTGTACGGCCTTCGAGAAATATGCGTGGTTCCCAAAATAAGTTTAATCTTGAACACGATATCCCTATCCGGTGGCATAACCGGAAGGTCGTCGGGAAACACGTCCGGATACTCACAGACCACACGAATGTCTTCAAGCTTTGTGGCTTCCGTGTTGTATGTGGCTAGAATTTCTTGGATAAGGCGGTCTAGAATGAGAGCGTGTGGTTCATATAGTGGAGAGTTCAAATGGACCACACGTGGAACAATGTCGAGAACAGCACCATGACGGTGCATCCATGACATCCCTAAGATGACATCGAGCTTTTGACCCTCTAATATAATTAGAGAAGTCGGATAGATATTCCCACCCAGCTTAAGTTGTGATTTATTGACTTTCATGTCTGCTGCTATTTTCCCACTCGGAGAGCAAATCAAATATGGACTTTCTGTGGGAGTGATAGATAATTGATGCTTGACAACATATGATTGGCTAATAAAATTATGGGTGGCACCGGAGTCAAAGAGTATGACTATGGGATTTTGGAGTAGAGAAAACGTACCCGCGAGGACGGGTTCGCCTTCCGGCACGTCTTCAATGGCTATGTGGTGGACATTGCCGGGCTTTGGTACTGGTTTATTGGGCTGGTTGCGGGGCTTAGCTGCACTCTGATATGATGTTTGACCGCTGCCCTGACGCTGCTCGGGGCTGTCCCTCGCAAATTGCCCAACACGGCCACACGTATAGCACATGTATTGTGCCAGGTTCCCGCCAATCTGCGGACGGAATCCTGGTGCACGTGGTGGAGGTGGATACACATGCGGGACCATCCTTTGCTGCTGCTACTGCTGTTGTGGAAATGACGGTCGGAAGCGCGGCGCGTGGATAGAACGACCGCAGAATTGCTGCGGTCGCGCCGGTGGCTGCCATCGCTGACCGAATGGTGAGCGATACACCACGCGGTACTTCTGCGGACCACCACTGCTGCTGCTCGACGGCACACTCTGTTTCCTCTTATTAGAAACGAGCTCGTGCTGAGCATCCTCTTGTACAATCGCGACATTGACGGTGTCGTTGAAGGTGCCGTGGTTGCATTGTGCGAGTTGGACTTTCATCTTGGGGTTCAAACCCCGGAAGCAAATATCTCGCTTCCTGTCCTCTGTCCCAACATAATCCGGCGCGTACTGCGCTAGATGGTTGAACGCACGGGAGTATTCATGGGCACTCCTCCCGCCTTGCTTCAGCTCCAAAAACTCCTAAAGCTTCCTCTTAATTATACCGGGAGGTATATGGTAGGCGTGGAATGCCTCCCAGAATTCGGTCCAGGTGACTGCATGACCAGCTGGCAGTGACGCGATGAAGTTCGCCCACCAAGCACCAGCGGATCCCTGGAGTTGTTGCGCTGCGAACAACGCCTTCTGTTGTTCGGTGCATCGCAGCAAACCGAACTTCGCCTCGAGGGTGCGGATAAAGTTGTCCGCCACTAGAGGCTCCTCGGCCTCCTTGAAGACCGGTGGATGCATCGCAAAGAAATCCGAATATGAACTCTGTTGGGGCTGGCGTTGCCCATTGTCTTGTCGCCCCCCCTTGTCAGGACGAATTCTGCACCAACATACCCAGTAACTCGGGTTGCTCATCGCGCGAGTCGAGTACTGCAGCCAGAATCTCCGCGATCGTCCTCGGAGGTTCAGGTGGTGGTGGTGGAGGGACTTGTTGCTGTGGTGTCGCGGTTTTCTCCCGAGTCGGAGATTCATCCTCACGAGCCCGGCTCGAGCCTCCCGTTTCAGGCGTAGAACGTGTACGCACCATTCTGCATCCACATGAATTAAAATCAGCAACATGTTTGTTTGCTTCATCCATTCCATACCACAGTAGTGCATTTATTGACAATGTGATAATCGCATAACATTTACATATATTGATAAAGTACAAACTTTGTACAAGATATATTATCTCATGACCAAGTTTACATTAGTGAACTCCAAAATGACGGAATCCCTCTACGGAAGTGCATCTCAACTATACTTGGTCTCCATAAGTCGTCATACACACCTTGTCATCTCCTACACACCTACTACTATTTATAATATGACACAAACATGGCTACAAAATAAACACGAGCAACCACTAACTATACGTTGCCCCGTGATGACAGTAGTGCTGCCCCATCCTACTCTGATGCATCATCATCGGCGTACTCAAGTATCTCAGGATCTTCCTCCTCCTCAAAAACTGAAGGCACTTGCTCCTCCATATTCAACGGCATGTTATGATCCAGTGGGTACACAACTGGTTGCAACTGTGCTTCGGCCTCAATCAAGTCATCACGAAGTTGGTCTGCCTCGTACTTCCAATTATGAGCTTCTTCGACGGCTTTGTCTCATGCCACGGTGACTACCAACAGCTGCTCTTTCTGTTGCTGCACCACCAATTAACTCGCATGCAGTCCATCACAAGTTTACTGCAGTTCCTTGCGAGTTTGTCTCAGCTCGGCACGAGCTTTTTGTAGTCTAGTGCGAGTGTGATGCTGCTGATCATCACATTGATTCAATCGGTGATTTGTCGGTGCCAGGAATGAACGTAGGTTCTCATTGATGTAATCAAGAGTGTCACCTCATTCAACTGCTTGCCTCAAGACTTCCACTTGCTCCCGAATGATTTCACCTTGTGTAAGAACCACCATGCTGGATGCAGCGGCATATGTCCCAAGTGTTGTCGAGGTTGTGTCGCCATATGGTTGATAGGTCGCAACCATGCGACGTTGCCACTCAAGACCAGCAGCACTGCGGACCTGGAGAAGAGCAAGTTGTGTCCCCTCCATGGCATCTTGATGAAGCTCACAAAGCTTCATAAGAGCTTCGCCCGCTGCAATGTCCCACGTGTCCTCCAAGCGAGCTCCCTGGATAGTGACAAAAAAAGGAGCCCATCCGTAAAAATGCAGACTAGCTGGGATGTAGACCAGGACGGTACATGAAAGTACGCCTCTGTCAACCGCCTCTTGACCCCAATAGCATGACATCTCAATGAAGCCAAACTGTTGGAGCACCTCCTGCAGCATGATCAGGAAGCCCGGACGGCTAGCGCACGTGGAAAACACCCATCCGTCCGACAATAGCATCACATCCGTCATCTATAAAAAGAAGTATTTGAATGAGTCAAATAATCAAATTCAACAAACTTTGTTGATCAACAGATCAGGGATGTGAAAATTGAATTATGAAAGTGAATCCAAATTCAAATGCCAAATGAAACATAACACTGCAATTCTGTCTCAGTTTCTGTTCATTCTGACCAGTCTGGAGAAATTCAAAATTTTCATCCAGTTAGAGGCACATTCAAGACTTTAGTTAAAGTACAAAATTGTAGCGCACTCAAATATATTTCCATAATGTATTTATTTTCCCCCAGATCATTTCTGTATAAGGAGATATGATTTTTGTAAGTTGACAGTTTTCTAGAAAATTTTTGACAGCATCTCCTTTGGTTAAGGCTGATTTTGTCCACGTTTTTCCAGATACAAAACATCAATATATGAAAAAAGCATAAATTAGAACATTGTTGTATACATCCTAAGGATTACAGAAATGCATTATATGAAGCCATTCGTCGATTCTATTAAGAGATATGATCAAGACAGTGACAGGATACAAAAACTGTCCAGTCTCTGTCCAGATTTAACATAGTTTGGAAATTTGAATTTTTCATTAGTTTACAGGGGGATTATGATCTGTAGTTGAACATAAGAGTTTTATAGGACTCTCTAAATTTTCCAACCATGTATGGTATACCTATAGGGGTGAAATATACAGGAAGTTATGCTGTTCCAAACTAAGTCAATTTTCTGTTCAGTTCACAGTTTGAACCAGGAACTGGGCAATTTAAGTTCAAGTGAAGTTTTCAAGTTTTAAATCTTGAAATCTGTCTTGTAGCTGAAAATGAAACTTGTGGATGACTTTCTCAAGTTCCCAAATCATATACCTGCATACCGCAGCGATCACATGATGAATTTTTAATCTGACCAGTACGCTCCAAAACAGAGATTACAAATTCAAACTTAGTCCTAAGTTGGAAATTTTTACTTGTTGTCGGGTCATAACACCAGAATGGATATCGTCGTCGACGTGCCTGATGAAACTCGAATGCAATGCCGGTACTATGCCCTCACCAAAGAAAAATCCTAGGCCGGTATTCCAGCATACGTCTCAATGGTGGCAATAATGATGTTCACTCGCAAACGTTTTCTTCTCGAGCTACTTAAACGTGGTTAGTGTACTGCATCTACACACAAATGATATATCAATCATATGGTGCCGTACGACACAGACCACACAGACGAACAGTTCACAATAATATATATGAAAGAAAAAACATTCATCTCGTATCATTCCATACGGGCCGCCCCAAGCTAAGCCACGTCTCTAGGTACATGACCGAGTATTCTACCACCCGACGGGGTCCCACGTCTTTGCATAGTGCTGCACCAGTAGGGGACGCATCGGGTTATGTCCCACCCAACGAGGGCTCCCACTAACTTTGAAGCACGCTGGAGTACCGCATATCATATGTTCTCAGAAATATGGAAAGTTTCAGAGACTCATATTAACATTTCCGTGCCAAGTCATGGAAACAATCACATGCTACCTCTCGCATGGTGAGCTAACCACAATTGATCCACTTGCGGTGGCGTACCTTACCTCTTACTTGACATCGAAGCGTCGTTACAAAATATAATACCATATAAATTAGCTTGCTACCATAAGTAACTAATACTATAATAGACCTTATGTGGGCATAGTAACTAATCCTCACTCGACTACTCTTAAGTTTTCAAAATAGGCTCTTTTCGAGCGTGGTATTCCCAATGCGGCTGTGATACCAGGCTGTGAGGACCGGATCCACACATTCCAGGAATCGAAGAGGTTGGTGTCGTGCGATGCGGAACCCAACAACACACACGAAAAGAATACAATAAAATACAAAGTTTTATTTATATAAACAGTGAAAGTATTTTACAATACTTAATGTACAATGGAAGATAATACTCATAGCTAAACTCTCAGTCTAGCTATGCAAAAGTACAGCCGTCCAGCCCGCGGAGCTGCACGCTAGCAACGCACAATTTTTATGACGACATGCAGAGCTCCCACTCGGCGGTATACCTCGAGAGAGGCATCGCCTCATCTTCGGACCCTTCCTCATATGTCTCACCTGCAAACAACTTAATATAGCAACCGTGAGCACGAAAGCTCAACAAGACTTAACTGTCTCACCTAAATATGGATTTCTATATGCAGGGATACTTAACATAGGCATATATATTGCAGTAAATGACTCGCCTACATGTTGATCCTTAATTTTCAAGTTATTAACATCAGCTTACAAGTTTAATAAAGTAACTTTAGTGAGCATATTTGACAACAATCAAAGTTTCAAAACAATTATAATTCAATACATAATATTCTTCTGGCTTCTTTAGTATTTATTACACCATAACGCAGTGAACAAGCAAGACTCAAATAACTACGAGGGACGTGATTGCAATCAGTAGATACCCGAATAACACGTCACGTACACCCGTGCCTAAGGAGCGTGCCGTGCTCCTCACCACGTCATACGCATCAACCTTTCACTAGAAACTCGAACGCCGAACTGGTCCCACCATCGCGGGCACAAGGTCCCCGCACAGAGCGTGTCTTTGCCTGCCGGCCGATTTAAACTTTGCTTCCCTCAACCTCCCCCTATCAACAGTGGGCTATGCCTCAACATCCAAGTTATCGAGTTACATCGGTTTCCTGGGTTCTAGATGTCCAGTATGCATCCGATACAGTTCAAACTTGTCCAGCAGGACCGCACACGGATCGGTCCTCAATCGACACAAGCAGGGCTATGACCGTGAGATCACATCTCGCTGCATCCTACCCACTGCTCGGTCTCAATTTCATATTCATAAACCATTCTTCGATCAAATATTTCCCATGTGATAAAATCCTATCTTGCGAGTAGATTCCAACTACTCGACTTCTACCAGAGTCCTGAAAACTTAAGCATGGCATTTTCTACTCATCGGGCTGTAGACCTACCCAATACTGCATGAGATTTGTGGGTCATGCAAGTGGAGTAACAAGCACCTTAGCCCTAATGCACAAAATTCATGCTAGACATAAGTGATACAAATAGAAACTCTGAAATAGCACTTAAATGCAAACCGGGGCTTGTCTGGCTACGAGTTAGAGGGATAATTAGCTTCTAGAAGAATGCTTTCCAAGGGATCCGGGACCTCCTCGATCTCGGTCACTATATGATATGCAATATATAAAGTACATGAGTGATATAGAAACTATAGAAAAGATTTTATAATTACTGATCAGGTATGTAAATGATTTTAATTGGCTTTGGGATTTTTACAGAGGATACTAGGTTCTATGTGGAAGATCTGGACCAAAAATTGGAGATGTTCAAGGAAGCTTGTTGTCTCTAAAATTCTAACAATTATAAGCCTTCTCTGAATTTTGTTGAAATTATGGAGCTTTGTCATGGCTAACAGTGGATGATCATGGTAGAGCGGGTCTCACTGGTTCTAGGAAAATTTGTTTCATAATTTTCTAAGCCTTCTACAAGGAGAAATTGATTTTACAAGTTTGGGGAAAATGTTGAAAATGTTTCTGGGCAATTTCCATTTTTAAATTGGGGAAAATGAAGTCCAATGAACTTTAAATTTTTACTGGAGGTTATAGGTATTTTTAGGAGTGTTCTGACCCAAATTGAGAATTTCCCAATTAACAGAACAAGAGTAATTAATTTCCCAAGCAGTTATCTCAAAGGAATTAATTACGAAAATTCTGGTGCTTTCATTTTCAACAAATTGCATCAATGCAAAGTTGAGATCAAGATGAGTCTACCAGAATTTATTGGGAATTAATTGAGCAAGTATGCTAGGAGAAAATGATTTTCAAAGTTTGCCCAAATTCTGGAATTAATTTCCAAAAGGAAAGTTTGAATAATTGAGCCGGCCCCACTTTGTTTAAATGGGCCAATCGCATCTGGGCCACACCGGGGCCACAGATTTAACCGCGCAGCCGCAACGGATCTGAAAGCCACAGCCGATCCCGGGGCATTTACACAGCGGCTGACATGCAGGCCCCCCTTTCTTCAACCTCGCGACGCGAGGCGGCACCAGGGGCAACCGCGGCGGTGCTCTCCGGCGAGCTCGTCTTCCTGCCTTCCCCGGCCTTTCTTCACCTCGAATCTCACCGCCTAAGCATTATTCGAGGCGCTGAGCACGAAGGAGAGGTCGCCAAACATCGGCGATGCCCGGAACACCGTGCGTGACGGCGGCGGCGGAACTAGGGTTTCGGCGATGGTCGGAATCGCTCGGAAATGACGCAAGCAATTCGTGAAAAGGCGGGGAAGAATCCTGGGAGCATGATAAAGATGATTTGGAGGTGCAAACGTGGTGGAATAGTCGGCAAGGTCGACTTTGACGGTGGACCGACGGGATTTTCCATGGCGGCGGGGAAAACTCGAATCGCTCGGCCTTCACTCGATTATTTCCTTTGATTCATGGCAGATTGGTGCGCTAAGAGGTGGTGAACATACTACCTAACTGGATTAGAAAAAGTTTGCACATAGAAACGGAATTGAATGGACGATCTAAACCCGATGCTCGGTCTTGCCATCGGGAAAAATGGGAAATACCAACTCTATACACTAAGACAAGCCGCCAAAATTTGCAGGCATATTCAGCGATAAAAAACGCACCACTTTGATGTTCGCTTGTGGGCTCGAGAAGGTCTGCTTCGTCCTAGCGTTGTTGACCAGAGGGGGGGGGGGGCGACCGTCGGCTTCAACGGTGAACTTCCGCGGTGCTTCAAAATACACCGCAACCAAATGAGGAATTGACAAACTGCTTGATGGAGATGATAGAGGGAGAAGTTTTCTTTACTTTTGTTGTTGGCACGAAGGCAAAAATCAGCTGGAATCCTGGGCACGATGCAATAACAGAGGAGGGGCGGCAATGGCGTCGGCGATCTGCTTTCACGGGGGAGCGACGAATGGCGTCGTGGAGAAGCAACCGGGGCTTTAGTAGAGTGAAGAGAAGAGTTTAGGCCACGCAGCTGCTTGCTCCATGCAAAGAAATTATGGTGGCACCCTCTCCCGACGTTGAAGTGCGGGGACAGCCGAGCAACAGCAGTTCCGTCGGTTCACCAAGTTGGAGAGGCTGACTAGTGGGTCCTACAGTCCCCTTAAATCTATCCCCCTGTGGTCACTTAATTCCACCATCTAGAATTGTCCAAAAATTCCAGATTTTTGTGGAGAAGCCAATTCAAATGTGTAGATTCAGATTCTGGAATTTGCTTTCACATTTGGTTCAGTTTCAGGTGAATTTCAAATTCAAATTTGAATAGAATTCAATGTACCCATTGAATTAAATAGAATTTGAGCTCCAAGTTTTATGAAATTTACAGGGGTGCTATTTGGAAGCTAATGGTTAACTTAGATTTTTATTTAGGCATAGTTTGAACAGGAGCAAAATCTGAATTTTTGAATTCCTTTCGTTGAAGTTTGGATTGGTTTGATTTTTTAGTTTCCATTTTGATTTCTTTTTCCCATTCAAAATTTTCAATTCTTCTCTGTGAACATTGTACTTTGAATTTAGGTCTTTTACAAAAAATAGCAGAAGTTTAAATAGTGCCATCATCCTTGGGGCATGGTGTCTTTGGCTTCATAGGAATAGGTGTGTGTTTGAGGGTGCTAGACCTGATTTGGTTAGGTTGAAGCAAGAATTCTTAGATGAGGCTGTTTATTGGGTGTTGGCTGGTGCTAAACGTCTGCATTTCTTGAGGACAGCCTTTAATCTAGGGTGATTTGGGCGTGAGTGGTTCGGTGTGGTTTCTCTTTTGAAAGAAACTTTGTATGTTGATCTCTTTTCTTCTCTTTAACATAAAAGATGCGCAGTTCTCCTGCGCGTTCGAGAAAAAAGAACTAACCGCTATTTGGGAACGGAGTGAGTACATGTTAATCAGAATTTTAGTTGTTTTAGTTTTTCTTGTGCTTGCTAATCAGGACATACATGCTAATCAGGACATACATTTTAGAATTTACGGAGAATCCTGAGAATTAGCATATAGTTTAAGGACAAAAGACTTAGCATGCTTTGTAAAATGAATTATATATTTCAACTAGTTAATAAATAGAAAATTTCCAATTAGCTAAACCTTAATCTTGTTTAACTTAAGTAATTCCAGTATTTAGAGTGCCAGACCTTTCTTTCTGAGGTGATTTGTGCAGTCCAACCTAATAAAATCGTTTATTCCTTTTCAATTGGAAGGAACTAGGTATGAGTTGTTCGCGCATAGTCTCATTTCATCATGTTTTTGAGTCACTCTTTTTTGTTCTAGCTTTATATTTCCTTCCTTGAAAATAAACATTCCTCACGATATGTGTCAGCCTTCGACAATGGGTACTCTCTTTTTATATTCTTTTTTTTAAATTACCTAGTAACATCTTGTGTAACATTTCTTCCATCACAGATGGTGAGTCCTATTCGCTACGATGCTGAGGGACGGGAGGAAGTTGAGGGGACTCCAGCATCTCTTTTCATCAACCAGGTCAAGGACCCTAGTTGGAGCAGGTTCATGTGTGAAGTGCTTGATCCACACCAGTCCGGTCATGACCCTGACCTGGCTGTGATCATCAGCTACAGGCTTGCCATGCACAACGTGTGTACCAAGAGGCGCATTTGGAATGAGTTTCTTCTACAGCGCAGAAGAGAGTTACGTGACAGGGAGCAGGTGCGGGTTAATTGGATTGTGGAGAATAACAACCAGATTGCAGAGCTTGACAATCGGATTGCAGAGCTTGACAATCGGATTGCAGAGAAGGACCAACAGATAGCAGAAAAGACAACAAAATATTAGCTCTGGACCAACAGATAGCAGAAAAAGACATCAAAATATCAGCTCTCACTTCTCAGAGCAGAAGTAGCAGAAATGAAGAACAAAGTAGCAGCTAGGAGAGCAGAACTAGCTGAAAAAAGGATAAACTAGCAGCTCTCAGAGCAGCACGAGCAAACTACCATATTTAAGCACCACATGTATCGTTAGGTAATGGATGGAACTGATGGTTGTGCGTCGCAATGTTCTTTGAAATCTCTCCAATCTTGCTCGCATTTATCATTATCGTCACCCGTCGGTTTATATGAGAAAAGTTTGATGGATTTTTGTGAACTAAATTCTTATGAGTAAATAAGTATTCAAGGTTACGTGGATAGTTTGCATTCAGGAAATTCAGTCTGGCAGACTGACGCTTGACGCGTGAGCATATATATATATATATATATATATATATATATATATATATATATATATATATATATATATATATATATATATATATATATATATATATATATATTTCTAATTTGTTTTGGAGCATTCATATACTGGGCTCTCTTTGAGTACGATAATGTGAATAAATTATGAGACGTGCCGATACAGGTATTTAGAGGATCGGAAGATCCTTTAGTCATTCATGGTCACGTCAGATAAGAAATGCACCTGAGCCTATTCAAATTATTCCCTCGGTATTTGATGAGTGTGAGATACAGACTGATCCAGAGCTTCTTGTGTTGACTCGTATATAATTCTCGAATGATAAATCCCCGCTGGTTTGCTTTTATGCTAGCTGTGGAGATACAATTCAGTATGACAGAGGCCGCGCATCTTACAACTCAAATCTCGTGGTCAGTCAATTAGTGATTATGCACTCGGGGACTTCAAGTCTTAAGAAAAGCACAGGTATCGTGGGGCCGTCCAGAGTACAGAGGCCCATCTTGTCGCAACGCCGGAGTCGCTGCCATGTTAGGAGTGGCATTGCCCCTACTGACGATATATAGATATTTAAACCTGTTAGGAAAAAGGTGACACAAGATTTAACGTGAAAAAAACTCCTCCAAGGTGGAGAAAAAAAGTCACGGAAAACAGATCTATTATTAGGGTTGAGGTACAAGTACAGGAGTGATCTATATTTATAGACGTGGGCATACAAGAGGTAAAGTCATATCCCAACAAATCTCCCTCTGACTCTAAATCTATAGAAAACTGCCTCCCAAACACCACTAGGGTGCTATGCTCCACAAATGCCTACCAAGTCAAGACAATGCTTGAACTATATTAGATAATGACTTTGTAAGCATATCTGCAGAATTTTCATCTGTATGTATTTTTTCAACAATAATCTTGCCTTCTGCGACAACATCACGAATGAAATGATACTTGATATCAATGTGCTTGGTCTTGAATTGATATATGTCATTCTTGGTCAAACAAATAGCACTATGACTGTCACAATTAACCTTTATGACATCCTGAGGAACATCAAGTTCAGAAACAAGACCACACATCCAAATAGCTTCTTTAACCCCTTCAGTAGCAGCAACATACTCCGCTTCAGTAGTAGCGAGAGCAGTTATAGATCGAAGGGAAGCCTTCCAACTCACCGCAGAACCACATAAAGAAAATACATAGCCAGAGATTGAGCGTCTTTTATCAAGATCACCAGCATAATCAGAATCAACAAATCCAATAACATCATTTGACTTCACTGAATTCTTGTCAAATAATAATCCAAAGTTAGAAGTACCTTTCAAATAACGAAGAATCCACTTCACTGCATTCCAATGTTCTTTGCCTGTATTATGCATAAATCTGCTAACCACACTAACATCATGAGCCAAATCCAGTCTTGTACAGATCATAGCATACATAAGATTTCCAACAGCACTAAGATATGGAATACGAGACATGTACTCTCTATCTTCTTCATTATCAGGACATTGCAAAGATGCCAACTTAAAATGTGAAGCAACGGTGTAGGAATGGATTTGCAATTATTGAGATTGTACCTTTCAAGCACTTTCTCAATGTAACTTTTCTGAGATAGAAGTAGAGTACCAGCACGACGGTCACGTTTAATTTCCATCCCAAGAATCTTTTTAGCTGGTCCAAGATCTTTCATATCAAATTCATCACTAAGTTGAGCCTTTAATTCATTAATTAGTGACTTTTCATGAGAAGCAATAAGCATATCATCAACATAGAGCAGTAGATACACAAAAGATCCATTGAAGAACTGCTTTAAGTAAATGCAATGATCGTAATTGCTTCTAGAATAACCACGTGCAAGCATAAACGAGTCAAACCTTTTATACCACTGTCTAGGAGCTTGTTTCAAACCATAACGAGATTTCTTCAAATGACATACTAAGTGCTCTTGGTCAGGAGCAGAAAAACCCTCAGATTGTGTCATGTAAATCTCCTCATCTAAATCTCCATGAAGAAAAGCAGTTTTGGCATCAAGTTGCTCTAGCTCCAAATCAAACATAGCAACAATTGCAAGCATAACTTAAATAAAAGAGTGACGAACAACATGAGAGAAAACCTCATTAAAATCAATACCTTCCTTTTGTTCAAAACCTCTCACAACTATAGGAGATTTAAATCTTGATGGTTCAACTCCATGTGTACCCTCCTTCTTTTTATAAATCCACTTGCACTTTAAAGGTCTTTTACCTAGAGGAAGCTCAACCAAATCCCATGTAGAATTCTTTTAAATGCTCTCAAATTCATCATTCATAGCAACTAACCATGGAGATGAATTATCACATGAGATAGCTTTCAAATAAGAAGAAGGTTCAGATGCACCATTAGTATCTTGAGTAATAATGAAAGCATAATGAGCCATACTATCAGTGTCACGATATCGTTGTGGCAAAACGATATTCCTTCTAGGTCTATCAATTGCAATATTGTGATTATCAGTAACAGGAGGTGGAGGAGTAGAAACTGACTGTTTAGTAGAAGCAACAGAATCATCATTAACAGGTACATCTACCTCAAGATTCTGAACAGCAGTGTCGGTGGTTTGGATCCGGCAGATCTCCCGACACTACTAAAGTGTTAGATGAGTTTGATGTTTGGTGTGGGCGCGCGGAGATTCAAGAAGGTGAATTGTAAATGGCACAGGAGACACGGAGATTTACGTGGTTCGGGCCGCCTGAGTGTAATACCCTACTCCACGGGTATGTTGGTGTTGTATTAGCTGTATGAGCTTGTGATGAGTGTCTATGGCGCGTGTGTAGCGTCACTGAATGTGTAGAGTCCGTCGTCGGCCTGTCCTTTTATAGTACAAGGGCAGGCCGTTACAAGTTAGCCTGGCCCGACATGTGGCCCCGGCGGTTACTAGTATTGATACTCATTCAACACGTTTAATTATCCTTAATGACCGGGTAATGGGCTTTGACAGCACCGTTACTGGTAATTAAGGTCATCCGATCGTGTGTCATTAATATGGTATTAATGACACTTAATCGGGTCTTGAAGTCCTTGATTCCCCTTTGAAGATCCGGAGCCGTTGTGGAGTCTTCCGGAGGTTAGAGGCTGAAGATCCGACGCTTGGACACGTGGTAGTTCCGGAGCATACTGTGGGAAACAGGTAGCTCCGGAGCTACTTGACACATGTCAGGTCCGAAGCTTCTCTCGGTCTGGGGTTAAGTCCGGAGGTGCCATTTCGGTACATAGCCCGGAGCTTCCCGCTTGTGGGCGGTAGCTCCGGTTTGATAGTACACGTGGCGACCCTGGGATTAACCATGTTGGAGGAGCGGGTCCGGTTATATCTGACATGTGGGCCTCTGAAGGTCTTCAAATCAAGTAGATGACTTTCCTTTGAGATCTTTGTAACCTCAAGGGGTGTACGGTTTCCAGGGTACCGACAGTGGCCCCCTGGACCCACCTCTAGGGAAGACCCCTTGGGTGAAGTCATTCCGCCGGAGGTGGGTCCATCCTCGTGACTTTTAAACTGAGTCTTCAAAGGTCTTCGGAAGTGCCGTTGGCGAGGGTTTGGAGTTAAATCCCCGCCATGTGGCGTATCCCGCGTGCGGCAGATGAGATCTTTGGCGTGCGGATCTCACGCAATTGAAGGTCGCCGGTTTCCGATACAAAAACTGTATCGGTTCCGCGCGCCTTGTCAGGCCGCCACCTTCGGGTTTCCCGCCTCATGATGACAACCGTTCGCCTGGGTAAAAACCTCGAATTGATCGTCGGGGTGGTCCCGGGCCCCCTTGTCATCGGCTGGATGGAATTTTTGAATGGTATCTTCAACTTCTTTGCGGTTTCCATCCAAGCGTTGCGAGGGCTTACTTAAGAAGGAAAGCGCGCACCGTCTGGAGTTCTTTACGCCTCTCATCTGATCTTGCGCTCAAACTCCTGACTTGTGCTTCGCTTTTCCTCTCTTGCCTTGCTGTGCTGCGATGGAGTTGGGTCTCCGCGAGAGTCGTTTGAAGACCGACGACGACCTGAAGAAGGTCCGAACCCTCATGGGATGGTCCTCGGACTTCTTCAACCGCTCGGTCCGCGCCGGGGGAGAGCTCCCGTTTGAGAAGGAGCACTTCGGCGAAATGGTGTACTTCTCCTCGTACGCCATGGTGGGGTTGATCCCACCTTTTTCCTCCTTTTTCTTGATGCTGCTGGACTTTTATGGTCTGCAGCTATACCACCTTGGCCCTCACTCCATTCTCCTCGTGTCTATCTTCGTCCACTTCTGTGAGATGTGGGTGGGCATCCCCCCTGCATTGAACTCTTCCAGACCTTCTTCACCGTCCATACCACCGGTAGGAGCAATGAGTACCTTGGCTTCTACTACTTCGTGAAGCGCAAGAAGTGCCCATTCAAGTACCTCCGATTGTTTCCCTCTGGGAAGTGGGATGACTGGAAGAAGGACTGAATAGTCATCCGGGTGGAGGAGCACGAGAGGCTGGAGCTGCCCGAAGGCCTCCCCAACATTGATACGACGATCTGGAGTGAAGCTCCGGTGCTGGCGGACGCCTTCAACCCTGTTATGACCAGGTTCCGTCAGTGTGTGGAGGGTGGATTAACCCCTCAGGCGGTGTTTTGTAACTTCCTGGTCAACAGGTGGGCACCGCTGAAGAGGAGAGAAAAACTCGCTTGGGCCCTCAACAGCGTGATGGATGATGACCGGGTCGAGACCGGGCTGAAGTCCAACATGGTGGGGACAACCCTGGAGTTTCATCTCAAGAAGTTCCAGCACGGCATCGATGTCGAGGGTGATGATCTGACTCCGCCATCAACTTTTCTTCCTCTGAACGTGGAAGTTGAGTTCAGCAGGGAGCTCCAGCGGAAGATGCCCGTACTTGACGACCTTGGTGTCGTCGAGAGAAGATCAACCACCAGGGTGGCGATACCTGGAGTGTCCGAAGGTGGCTCCGACCCTGCCCCGAAGCCAAGGGCCGAGGTCGTCGGCAAGGGCAAGGAGCCGGCGGACGAACCCCTGAGCCGGAAGAGGAAGCTGCAGCATGCTGACAAAAGGTCCGTCAGGCCTGCCACCTCTGCATCGGCTCCTTCTCCCCGGAGGGGGAGGTCTTCTGCAACCGCGGTGACTGTACCCGCAGTGGGATCCTCCCGGGGAGCTAGCTCCGAGCATGTGACTCCAGCACCGGGGCCGGTTGAGGCCTCCAGGTCCGGAAGTTCTTCCCGATCGAGGGGAGCCTCGACCAGGGAAACCCCCGTGGCTGCTACGAGTTCCGGGGGGCCTTCCGGAGCTTCCACGCCAGCTATGACCAGCCCAGAATGCCCGGGAAAGAGGTTCCGCGCAAGCTGGTGCGGAAGCCTCCCAAGGTAATTTTAATCTTTACCTTGGACAGTTGTTTTGTTGTAGTAACTATTTTTTTAAGTTTCTTCATCCATCATCTGCAGCGTTCCCAAGAAGAGGAGTGAGGCTCCACCCTCAGCTACAACAGATGAAGCTGTGAGGGCGGGGGCTTCTGCTCCTGTCCCGGTGCCGCCCCAAGTGGTGGCTGAAGATGCGACAGCTCCGGCGCCGGCTGTCGTGGTCATGGACCTCGACTCATCCCCAGAGACTCCCGTGGTAGCGCCGGACCACGGGAGAGAAGATGCGCCAGCAACACCTGTCCCGGAGGTTGAAGCTCCGGGTCCTGGTGCTAAAATGATGGAAGCTTCGGCTGTTGAGCCGGAGGAAGCAGTAATCTCGTCCTCAGAGCCGGAAATTGTCGAAGCCCCAATGGTTGAGACGGAGGTGATTGAAACCCTGGCGTGCGCGCCGGAAGCTGAGGAAGTTCCGACAGTTGGAACCAGCAGAGGAGACTCAGCAGGTCTGGAACCTATCCCGTTGTCACTGTCTATTGACAACACATGTTCCAGTCTGCGTCAAGTTCAACTGGCCTTCTTCCACAACAGCAAGGCTCTTGAAGAGGAGCGCCAAACCCTTAGGCGGTGGTGTAACCGGCTCTACTTCGAGACCAAGCTGGCGCAGTCGAGGCTAGCGGATGACAAAGAGTGGATCAAGCGGGAGAAGATCCGCCTGGGTACTGGGGCAAGTTACTGGATGACAGGGAGAGTATGACTCGTGTCCTTGACGCTCAATCCCAGGAGATTTATGAGCAGACCAAAGCAGCTAACAGTGCGGCCGATGAACGCCAAGAAAGGCTTGAGGCCATTAACACTACACTCATCAAGCGCTGGGAGGCACTTGAGGAGAGGGAGAAACGGCTCAAAGATGAAGAGTAGAAACTCCTTGAGCTGCGGGATGACATCCTGAGGAGGGAGGAGGTGCTCACCGAGAAGGTGGCTCTGGATGACAAGGGCCTCGAGGAGCGTGCCAAGAAATTGGAAGAGCGTTGCCATGAGGAAGAGGAGAAGGCCTGGGTGCGAGGGCAAGAACTCTACGAGCAAGAGTGTGCCCTTACTGCCAGGGAGAAGAAAGTGCGGGGCAGGGAGAAGGACCTGGTCGACCGCCAGAACAAGATCCACCTCCGGGAGGAGAAGCTCGAAAAACTCGAAAAGCGAGTTGCTGAAAAGATTCAGCAAAATGCCAAAGAAGTTGAGTGCCTCGCTCGCGAGAATTCTGAACTGGTGGCGGCCAGGATATCCTTGGAACAAATAAAGGGCTTGAGGACTGCGGACTCCCTATAGATTTGGGAGTTCCTGGTTAAGGCCAACGATGCGCTGACACCAATGGGCTTCAGCCTCGTGCGCCCGGATGATCCGGAGCCGGAGCCGGACCTGGCGTTGCAGGCATTGAGCTCGGCAGGCAACAAACTCTCCAAGGTGGGCGATGTCATCGCGGACCAATTGGAGGTTGAGGGGCAATCCCTGGCAAAGAACGTCGCAGAATATGTGCTGACGTGCTACACCAGCCGGAACTCCCAATTTCCTCTGGACCCGGTGCTCGAAGGTCCGGTTGAAGGAGAAGGCGAAGCTGCCCGGGCCAACGTATCGGAGGTTGCCCATAAGGTCGCCCAATTCTTCCATAGGGTTTAAGACCATCTCTATAGTTGTCACTTGTATTTTCTCTTCTTCTTCCTCAATTTTGTAATCCCTTGTCTCCAGATGTAATCCCTTGTCTCCATATGTAATCCCTTGTCTCCAGATGAATGAAATCCTCAAATTTTTGTGAATTTCACTTTTTGTCTTCAACACTTTTGTCTTCACTTGGCCCCCTGGTAGATGTACACAATTTGATTGTGAACATGTACCAAGAGGATATTGCGTTTTGTTGAAGACTCATTTGCTCCGAACTTGTAGAATTTAGGTCCGAAGTCTTCGATAGTGAAGGCCCCCTGAGGTTGTCGGAGCTTAGGAGCTCCGGCATTGTCTATCATCGGAGCTTAGTAGCTCCGGCAATAGTCTCTATCAACGCGTAGAGCATCGATTGTTAGTCCTCCGGGGTGTCGGAGCTTAGTAGCTCCGGCAGTGACCTTTGCCAACACTTAGTTTGTTGGCAGCAGACTCCGTTTGCGGGGTCTTCTCACCATGTTTTATTTAGCGTCGACGGCTGGCCCCCCTAGCTTTACCGGAGCTTGATTACTCCGGTGATGCTCATTTTCAATGCGTAATATCAATTACAAGCCACCTAGGGGAGTCGGAGCTTTGTTAGCTCCGACTTTTCTCCATCAATGTAGATTTTATTTTTCCTGCACACTTAAGCCAAGAAAAATAGTAAAATTCATTTCTTGTCTATAACTTCGTCGCAACTTACGATTCTCAAGAAGATTTTAAGTCAAACGCGATTCTAAATACAACCGAATGCGTTGTCTTTTCTTCCAGATCCAACTGTACATGGACCCACCTTACTTCGGCCTGCCGGGGTGTAGGTAGAGTGGCGTACTTAGGGTGCTTGACCAGGCTAAGTCGATAGCACACTCCAGCCCTAGATTGGCTTGGCGGCTTTCAGGCGATTTGGCCATGAACAATATTTGAATCCAAAAGAATCGACAATACAACTCATATCGTATATGAACCGGTCGAACTAAAATTTCTTAAGAATTGCACGTCTTTGTTTTAGACAAGAAAGAGAAAAATAAAAAATGTTGAGCTTGTACAAAAAAAATGCACGTGGAGTCTGTTTCACATGAAGATGTCTTTCATTATAGGTTCGGGGTATAGGGGAAACAAGTACACTCTTAGGGTACGGAACCAGGCTAAGCGTGTTTCATTTCTCGTTTGACCCAGGGTAGCTAGCCACACTTTTAGTCCTGAGACTGTGACAAGTGTTGCATGAACTTTGCGGACCTTTCGGGAAAGGTCCGGCTGTTCTCCCGGAGGAACTACCCAACTCTGTACAATGACTCTATAACATACACCCCAAGTTACTACAGACTCACCTCCGTGATATTAAGTGTAGAACTTACGGAGGTGCTCAATGTTCCAAGGATTTGGGAGAGGTGTCCCATCCTCGGTAGCCAAGCGAACGCTCCCGGGACGGGATACTTTAATCACTCGGAAGGGTCCCTCCCAACTGGGGGAGAGTTTGTTTAACCCTTCTCTAGATTGTATTCTCCATAGCACCAGGTTGCCTTCCTCGAGCTGTCGGTTGTGTACATGCCGCTGATGATAGCGCTGAAGGGCTTGGCGGTATCGGGCATTCCGAACAGCTGCTTGGTACCTTCCCTCCTCCAGGAGGTCTAGGTCTTCACGCTGGAGCTGGTCCTGCGTGGCTTCATCGAAGGTCCGGACCCGGAGTGACCCCAAGGTGATTTCTGGAGGAAGGATTTCTTCAGCTCCATACACCAGGAAGAAGGGTGTCTCTCCAGTTGACCGGTTTTGAGATGTCCTGTTGGCCCATAAAGTGGGCGGAAGCTCTTCAATCCAGTTGGCTCCATGTTTTTTCAAGCGCTCATAGGTGCGCATTTTGAGTCCTTTAAGGATTTCAGCATTTGCTCTCTCGGCTTGGCCATTGCTGGCTGGGTGAGCTACGGAGGCGTAGCAAACTTGAATGCCGAGGTCTTCGCAATATCATTGAAACGCAGAGCTTGTGAATTGGGTCCCATTATCAGTGATGATTTTGTTTGGGACTCCAAATCTACATACAATGGACTGCAAAAAGTTGATAGCAGATTGCTTGTTGATTGTCACAACTGGAGTGGCTTCCGGCCACTTGGTGAACTTGTCAATGGCGACGTACAGGAACTTGTAACCTCCGACGGCTCTTGGGAAAGGTCCCAAGATGTCCATCTCCCACACAGCGAAGGGCCATGTAGGAGGTATCATTTGTAGGGGCTGAGCCGGTGTGTGAATTTGCTTTGCATGAAATTGGCATGCTTCACATTTCTTCACCAGCTCAGTTGCATCCTGGAGTGCTGTAGGCCAGTAGAAGCCATGCCGAAAGGCTTTACCAACCAGCGTGCGGGAAGACGTGTGGTTCCCACACTCGTCTCCATGGATTTCTGCGAGGAGCTCGCAGCCTTCTTCCCTTGTGATGCACCGCATTAGGATGCCGTTGGCACCGCGCCGGTAGAGATCCCCTTCTACCAACGTGTATCTTTTAGCCAATCTGACTACCCGGTCAGCGGACACATCATCGTCAGGAAGGATGTTGTCTTTCAAGTAGTTCCGAATCTCCGAGATCCATGCATCAGAACTAAATTGAGCATTTGAGTCTTGCGTGCTGGGTTGCTCAGAGCTTCCGGCAGCACCTATGACCCTTGATGGCTGCCATGGTAACAGGGCCATCGGGACCGTCATCTTCAGGATGCTGATCTCGCCCCCTTCGCTCAGTTCGGCAGGCTAAGCTGTGGGTTTTGACAACCTCCGAACAAAAGTTCCATCAGGAGTCGGAGCTCCGGTTGACGCTTTCGTCGAGAGTTCGTCGGCTTCAGCGTTGTGGGCACGCTGAACATGGTGGAGATCTAGGACTTCGAAGTCCTTCTGAAGCCTCTGGACTTCAAGGAGGTAAGCAGCTAGCTGGAGATTATTGCAGGAGCATTCACCCTTCACTTAATTAATGATGAGCTGTGAATCTCCCTTGACCAGCAATTGCTTGACACCGTATGACAGTGCCACCTTTAGTTCGTAGATTAGTGCTTCGTATTCCGCCATGTTGTTGGTCGCCTTGAAGTCAAGGTGTACCATGTATTTCACCTTCTCCCCGGTTGGTGCGAGGAGAAGGACTCCAGCTCCGGCCCCCTGCTTTTGCATGGATCTGTCGAAGCAGAGGGTACAATGAGGCTCAGTGAAGATTGGAGCTTCGTGTTCTGGCTTCTGCTCACTGGGGCCCCCAGGGTTTGATGGAGAGGGAGTCCATTCTGCCACGAAGTCTGCCAATGCTTGACTCTTGACTGCTTGCCTTGAAATGAATTCGAGATCGAATTCAGCCAATTCCGCTGCCCACTTTGCAATATTCCCAGTTGAGTTGGGATTATGCAAGATTGCTCGAAGTGGGTAAGAGGTCACCACTGAGATTTTGTGAGCTTGGAAATAATGGCGAAGCTTCCTGGAGGCAATAAGAACTGTAGAGCAGCTTATGCACCTCTAGGGATCAAGTCTTGGCATCATGTAGTACTTCACTGATGAAGTACACTGGGCGCTGAATGGTCCGGACCCTCTTGGAGGGGCCCGGAGCTTCCTCTTCACTGACCCGGATCCTCCCGGAGGGATCCGGAGTTTCTTCGGGGACCTCTAGGTTCTGGCTGGAGGAACCCGGAGCTTCTTCAGAAGTGACCTGGACCCTCCCGGAGGGGTCTGGGTCTTCTGATGTGGTTTCTTGTGGATTCGACTCTGGGAGCTGGGACCCAAACTCGCTTTCAGGAACCTCCAGACCCTCCCGAAGGGGTCTGGATTCCTGAGTATGGGGTAGCTCTGGTCTCTCTGCAACCAGAACCATACTGACGACTTCGTTAGTCACTGAAATGTAAAGCAACAAAGGCTCACCAGGGTTCGGAGCTACCAGAGTTGGTAGGGTGGTGAGGAACTGTTTTAGCTCCTGGAACGCCTTTTCTGCTTCTTCAGACCATTGGAATGGTCCGGACTTCCTCAATAACTTGAAGAAGGGGAGTGCTTGTTCCGCCAGTCTTGAAATAAACCGGCTGAGGGCTGCTAGACATCCAGTTAGCTTTTGGACGTCTTTGATGCGGGCTGGTGGCCGCATGTCTTCAATGGACTTGATCTTCGCCGGATTAGCTTATATGCCCCAGTGACTTACCAGGAAACCAAGAAGTTTTCCGGAGCTAACCCCGAAGACACACTTGTCTGGGTTTAGCTTTGTGCGCGTGGCCTGCAGCTTATCGAAGACAGCCTGTAAGGTGTCAAGAAGTGACTCCTTGTTCTTGACCTTGACCACGATGTCATCAACATACACTTCCACTATGTCTCTAATGAGGTCTTCAAAGGTTTTGTACATAGCTCGTACAAAGGTTGAAGCTGCATTCTTGAGACCAAATGGCATGGCTGTATAACAGTACAATCCATCTACTGTGATGAAAGAGGTATGCTCTTCATCCTCCCTAGACATTCTGATTTGATGATACCCAGAATATGCGTCTAGGAAACACAGTAATTCACACCCAGAGGTGGAATCTACTATCTAATCTATTCTAGGTAATGGGAATGGATCTTTTGGACATGCCTTATTTAGTGTTGTGTAGTCGATACACATCCGAAGTTTCCCGCCGGCCTTGGGTACAACGACTGGGTTTGCCAGCCATTTTGGATGGAAGACTTCTCGGATGAATCCAGCTTCGAGCAACTTCTTCACTTCTTGTCGAATGAAGTTCTGTCGCTCTACAGATTGCTTCTGAGGCTTCTGGTGCACAGGCCGGGCGTCTGGATAGATCTTCAGATTGTGCTCAATCACTTCCCTGGGGATCCCAGGCATTTGTGACGGTTGCCAGGCAAACACGTCAAGATTAGCTCAGAGGAAAGCGATGAGCGCGAGTTCCTATTTGTCGTTCAATCCTCCCGATATACGGGTGGTCTGAGCGGCATCAGAACCGATTTGGACGACTTTGACTGGAGTGTCGGTGTCGCCGCTTGGCTGCACACGAGGTGCAGATGTCGAGCCTCGTTGACAAATGCTCGGGGGTTTTGGAGCTTGCTCCTGCCTGGAGTCCTCCTCTTTCGCCGTGGTAAGTGCATCGAGTTCTTCCAGAGCAGTTACTCCGGCAGTACGATCTCCGCGGATCCGGAGAACGCCTACTGGTGTTGGCATCTTTAACACCAGGTAGCCATAATGAGCAGCTGCCATAAATTTGTACAAGGCAGGCCTACCCAAAATGGCGTTGAAGGGTAAGTTGATCTGAGCAACGTCAAAGACCAACTTCTCGGTGCGATACTTCTCCCGTGTCCCGAAGGTAACGGGGAGAGTAATAGCTCCGAGTGGGGTAATGTCCCCCGAACCTACTCCGGAGAAAGGTCGGGAGGGGTGGAGATCCGAAGGTCGGAGCTAAAGCTTGGTAAAAGCTTGGAAGCTTATGAGGTTAAGCCCCGAACCTCCGTCTACCATGACATGGTGGAGCTGGATGTTATTGATGGTAGGAGATACCATCAAAGGCAGCTGACCTGCTCCAACCATGCTTCGAGGGCAGTCCGAAGCATCAAAAGTGATGGATGTGTCCATCCACTTCCGATGAGGCTCCAGTCCGGCTGTAGGAGCTACAGCAGCCATGTCCCGTCGCATAGTCTTGATGACGTGGCGGGAGGTGATGTCTCATGATCCACCAAAGATGGTGTTCATGGTCTTCCACGCTCGTTGTCAGAGACGTCGGAATCGTCGTCGACGGAGGTGTAGACGGCCTTCAGGACCTTTTTGGGATCCTAAAAACCTAACTCCTCTTCAGCCGGAGCTTCGTCGACTTTTTGTTTTCCTTCCCTCTGTCGGAAAGGAGTTTCTTCCCGGCACTTGTTGTAGCGCTCGGCAAGGTTTTGGACCTCCCAACAGTCTTCCAAACTGTGGTCGCCTGTTTTGTGAATTGGACACCACACCTTGGGTTTGCCACCGTCTTCAGAAGACGGTCGAGGTCGCTTCTCGGGGCGTGGCCCCCCGCCATCCGGAGCTGCAGCAGCTGCAACATTGGATGTACCGGCCGACGGCTTCTTCTTGCCATTGGTCTTCTTCTTCTTTTTGCCACTCCTGGAGGTAGTGGCTTCTCCTTTAGAGGATTTCTTGTGATCCTCCGGAGTTGGTTTGGAGTGCATCTCACGTCCCTCCGCAGCTCTGGCACATTTATCGGCCAAACTGAAGAGTTCCGTGACACTGGTGATCTCCTTGATCGCCAGTTTCTCCAGCATCTTCTTATCCCGTACACCCTGTATGAATGTCACAATGACAGAGGCGCTAGAGATAGAAGGGATAGTGTTTCGTACCTGAGAGAACCTCTGGATGAATGACCGCAGGGATTCTCCTCCTTTTTGCACGACTGCAAAAAGGTCCAGTTCAGTGCCTGGCCGAGTGTATGAACTCCCGAAGTTGGCGGTGAACTGCTGGCACAACTCCTCCCAACTGTTGATAGAGTTGGGTGGAAGGCTCATAAACCAGGACCTGACGGTTCCAGTTAAAGCCACTGGGAAATAGTTGGCCATTGCGGCTTCATTTCCCCCAGCTGCCAAGATAGCAGTGGAGTAGATCTGAAGAAATTCGACAGGATTGACGGTCCCATCGAACTTCTCTGGCAGGTGAGGCCGGAACTTCTGTGGCCATCTGACCATACGCAGATGCATGACCAGGGCTGAACAGCCTCCTCCCACTCCTTCAGGAGCAAGAACGTCCTGAGCTTCTCGTCTTTCACGAGCACGCTCAATATGGACTCGGCCGTCCTGTTGGCGGTATCGGCGATCAAGCTCCGCCCGGAGGTCATGAGTTGAAAGCCTGGATACCGTGTGGGTGCGTCGTGCCCGGAGGGCAACGACGCCACCTGTTGTGATGCAGCTCGTCTCCTGTTGTTGGAGACGTGCGGACCAAGTCTGCCAGACAAGGTCCATCGCTGCGACGGGGCCCGTCCTGAAGGAGGAGGACCTTGGTTGCTGATGCGATCGGTTGCTGCTGCAACCAAATGTTCCACATCAGCTCTCCACTGCTCCAGTGCATCCCGGATGCATCCGGAGGTGGTGGGCGTTTGAGAAGAGCACGCGCTGCATGGAGCGCGTGTTCCAGGTTGTCTTGATTTCCCGACGTAGTGACTGATGCCGGTGCACCATCGCGTTGTCCAGCTTGATTTGCTGGTGGAGGCGGCGGTGGTTGCAGTGTGACTCCTGCTGGTGCTGAAGCCCCTGCTGGTGGCTGCATATTGGAGGGATTGCCTCCAGCAGCTTGAGCAGCAGGATGACCGTTGGATGATCCAGCAGCTGAGTTCACCATTCTCGAAATCTCAGGCGCCCCTTCCTGGCACGCCAACTGTTAGTGGTTTGGATCCGGCAGATCTCCCGACACTACCAAAGTGTTAGAGGAGTTTGATGCTCGGTGTGGGCGCGCGGAGATTCAAGAATGTGAATTGTAAATGGCACAGGAGACACGAAGATTTACGTGGTTCGGGCCGCCTGAGCGTAATACCCTACTCCACGGGTATGTTGGTGTTGTATTAGCTGTATGAGCTTGTGATGAGTGTCTATGGCGCGTGTGTAGCATCACTGAACGTGTAGAGTCCATCGTCGGCCTGTCCTTTTATAGTACAAGGGCAGGCCGTTACAAGTTAGCCTGGCCCGACATGTGGCCCCGGCGGTTACTAGTATTGATACTCATTCAACACGTTTAATTGTCTTTAATGACCGGGTAATGGGCTTTGACAGCACCGTTACTGGTAATTAAGGTCATCCGATCGTGTGTTAATATGGTATTAATGACACTTAATCGGGTCTTGAAGTCCTTGATTCCCCTTTGAAGATCCGGAGCCGTTGTGGAGTCTTCCGGAGGTTAGAGGCTGAAGATCCGACAGTTGGACACGTGGCAGTTCTGGAGCATACTATGGGAAACAGGTAGCTCCGGAGCTACCTGACACGTGTCAGGTCCGGAGCTTCTCTCGGTCTGGGGTTAAGTCCGGAGGTGCCATTTCGGTACATAGCCCGGAGCTTCCCCCTTGTGGGCGGTAGCTCCGCTTTGATAGTACACGTGGCGACCCTGGGATTAAACATGTTGGAGGAGCGGGTCCGGTTATATCTGACATGTGGGCCTCCGAAGGTCTTCAAATCAAGTAGATGACTTTCCTTTGAGATCTTTGTAACCTCAAGGGGTGTACGGTTTCCAGGGTACCGACAAGCAGTTTCACGTATAGGTGTGGATGAAGAACTAATAGTAGTAATACCTCCATCAGATTTAAATATACTCTCATCAAAAATAACATCACGACTGATAATCACCTTTCTATAATCTGGACAATATAAACGATATCCTTTGACACCACAACCATAGCCAACAAAAATGCATTTTTGAGCTCTTGGCATAAGCTTTCCATTGTTATGAGCATAAGTGGTGCAACAAAAAATCTTAAAGTTGGAATAATCAACATGTTTACCTATCCATACTTCTTCTGAAATTTTGAAATCAATCGCTAAATTAGGAGCGCGATTAATCAAATAACATGCTGTAGAAGCAGTTTCAGCCCATAAACTTTGCTTTTCCCATAAACCTGCATTAGAAAGCATACAATGTGACCTTTCTAGAATAGTACGATTCATCCCTTCTGCAACACTATTTTGCTGAGGAGTACCTGGAATGGTTCTATGTCTAGCAATACCATGATCAGCACAAAATAAATCAAACTCACCACTGCAAAATTCCAATCCATTATCAGTCCTTAATATCTTGATTTTTCTGCCAGTCTGATTTTCAACTTAAGTTTCTACAACTTGAACGTAGGAAAAGCTTCATTTTTATGCTTCAAGAAATAAGCCCAAACTTTGCAAGAAAAATCATCAATAAATATGATCATATACTCACGACCTCCAATTGAACAATAAGGAGTACGACAGCAAAGATCAGAATGAATATAATCAAGTATTCCTTTAGTGCAATGAGTTGATAAAGAGAAACTGACCCTCTTTTGTTTGCCAAAAACACAATATTCACAAAACTCCAAGTTACCAATATCGTCCAAATAACCTCTCTTATGCAAGAGATGCATACCTTTTTCACTCATATGACCAAGTCGCATATGCCATATCTTCGTGTTTAATGTGTTGGATGCAATAGAAGCAGCTGCAATACTTGTAACTGTGGATCCTTGCAAATAATAGAGATTATTCATACGATTTGCTTTTAAAATCACACGGTTACCTTGAGAGACCTTAAGAACACTATTATCAGCAGAAAATTTGAATCCCATTGCTTCTAATGTGCCCAAAGAAATAAGGTTTCCATTCATTTTTGGAACATAATGAACATTGGTAAGGGTTTTGAAAGTGCCATCATGAACTTTAATTTGAATAGAGCCAATTCCAATAATTTCAAGTGAAGATTCATCACCAACAATAACATCACCATCATGAATATTAGAATAATCAGAAAACCACTCTCTATGCGAGCAAATATGAAAAGAGCAAGCCGAATCAAGAACCCAAGACATACGCTTTTCAACATTAGAGGTGACCATAAGTGACTCTCCATTATCTAAATTCTCAGCAATACTAGCTTCAGTAGAAGATTTATCTATCAGCTTAAAACATTGGGAGATCTCATGATTATCAGCTTTACAATATTGGCAAAAAGTGTTGGATTTATGATTCCTAGACTTAGATCTTGATCTTGATTTACTAGAATTATCCGCTTGTTGAGTTCGACCTCGAACAATGAAACCCTCATCCTTTGACTCAGAACGAGAATCAGTATCAAATTTCTCCTTAGACAACAAATTGACTTAACATTCTCAAAACTGAGTGAGGTATTATTTCCATAAAGCATAATTTCTTTAAAATGCTTAAACGAAGCGGGCAAAAAAACAACCAACAAAATTACCTTATCTTCATCATCAATTTTCACATCCAAACTTGCAAGATCAACACAAATTGAATTAAATTCAGTGAGATGTGGTTGAATAGAGATACCTTCCGCCATGCGAATAGTGTACATACGTTCCTTAAGACGGAGCTTATTTGCAAGACTTTTAGTCATATAAAGCTCCTCCAATTTCTTCCACAATTCTGCGGCTGATTTTGCGTTCAAGACTTCACGCAAAACATCTGTAGACAAACTGAGCTGCAAGACGGACAAAGCTTTTTCATCAAGTTCCTCCCATTTATCAGCTGACATATCATTAGTTTTTTTTATTCAAAGCCTTGCACACACCCAACTGAGTAAGAACGGCCTTCATCTGAACCTGCCATATGGAAAATCTGATTTTTTTCATCAAATTTCGGAATATCCAATTTAGTAGACATGACGGGCAGTAAATAACACAGAGAAAAAATAAATATGGTAGACTCCCTGTGTAGACGTGGCAGAAATCCAGAAACCAGCACACTGTCTGATAGCTTTCACGTGTGGACTTAGCAAATATCCAACTTGAGAAGAAATAAAGTACCCTCAGCTGTGTGCACTTAGCAAAGATGGTCAACTTGCTTTGGATGCTAGCTGCTCACGGCTCAGGACTCACGGGATTTTGCTTCACGGCACAGAAACCAACACTTTCTCTTCTCTCTCCTGGAACGACGATAGGATCCAAGCCTGAAAACGACGATAGGAATCGAGAAAGCACTAGGATAGAGAACGCCGGCCGGGGTGGCCTGCGGGATCGGCGCTGTAAGCCTGAATCGAGGAAGCACCGGAACGGAGAACGCGGGCCGGGGTGACCTGCGGCGACGCAGAGAGCGGCGTAGATGGTCGGCTGCAGGCGTGCGATGAACAGCGGGGCCGCCCGCCGAAAGTGCACACGAAGAGATCCTGATGGCGGCGGCGATGTAGATCAGCTAGGTTACGGCTCTGTATACCACTTGTTAGGGAAAAAGGGACACAAGATTTAACGTGGAAATAACTCCTCCAAGGTGAAGGAGAAAAAAACCACGGGAAACAGATCTATTATAGGCCACTCTTGTACTTGTAACTCAACTCTAATAATAGATCTGTTTCCCGTGGTTTTTTTCCTCCTCCACCTTGGGGGAGTTTTTTTCCACGTTAAATCACGTGTCCCATTTTCCCTAACAAAACCAGTAAAATTTATTGTTGTTTATGTGTGCACACGATCAAGTTCTTTTATACAATAAAAAGCAGGTGCTCTGCCACTTTCATTCAAGGAGAGGAAGAAGTACAAGATATGAGTCAGTGACCGGAGTAGGTTTCTTATCCTAGTATGATCCATGTCACGATAGAGATAAGACTAAATTTGTCACAGATTTCTTGAGATTCCGTCGAACCAGCCTCCTATTCGCCGGCACCACGTAAACGTCGCGCCAACCAACAGAGGCTGGGATATATAATTGTCTAAATCTGAAATGTACTAGTTAATTCATTGATTTCTGATAGCTATAAACAGCCATCAGTTTGATTACAATCGCCTGAACTCACGCTTGAATTATTCACACCTGGACTCTCACTTGACAAACTCATGACAAACTCATTATCTAGTAACAAACTCAGGCTGGACTGACGTAACAAGCTCAGGCCAGGACTCAGGATATGTACATTGGACTCTTAACACGAACAAACTCACGTACATTGGATTCTTTTTGGAAAACCCGTCAGGTCGGGACAATTATATTAAGAAGATAATGATAGAGTACACATCTTATATAGTACAGTTACAACTAAAGATGAAAGAAGAAATAACAACAGGTGATAGCAGGCTCGTACATTGGATTCTAAACAGGCTCGTACCTGACTATTACTCGTCTAACGAATCTATTCTATAACAACTACGAAAATTAACTTCATCTCAAGCCGACACACACGACATCTCTCCCTCCTTTACGAAAATCTCGTTCTCGAGCTTGAATGAAGTCCCACGCTTGGTTCTTGCCTCAAGCGTGCGTCGAGCCACGCGGTCGTTGACGTTAAAAAAGGAATTGGAGGAAACTTCTCCTGATCACTAGCCACTCCTAACATTGCTGTGTCCTGCCATGCTTTCGAAGCAGGTTGAGTAACCTCGTTATCCTTCCGTGAAGGTGAAGGTGATGGTGATACAAGAGCAGTAAATTTTGCAGGTGTATGTTTTCTTTAAGAACCAATAGACCAAGCCGGAGCTTTAGTATAAGTATCAAGTCTCTGCAAAATGTTTTGTTTTCGTCTGGCTTCATAATTATAATATAGAATCCAACCATATCAAGCGAAGTCATAAGTTAACCACTGTAGACTTTGTCAACAGCAATCTCATACTCCAGTTGTAATTCAGGAACCATTTTCCTTGCTCCAATCATAAGTTCCCTCATAGGAGTAGCACCCAATCCCTTGATTAGGAGGACCGCATTGCTCCCTCTTGTTGTCGGAAGATATTGGGTTTCCTGTGAAGATATCAGCTTAAGGACACGCTCAACAAGTAAATGAACTGGTTGCAAATCAACAACAGCAACACCAGGTTCTCCATGAATTCCAAGGCCAAGCTCCATTTGCTCAGATGTGTGTTTTGCTTCTGTTACCACATCTGCAAGAGATAAACCAGCACCTGCAGCAGCCCCGTCAACCTTCTTGTGCAGCTGGCCACCGGCGAGGATGCCCCTGCCCCGATCCCAGGATGCGAGAAGGCTGGAAATGTTGTGGTCCCACACGGTGGTGTGTGAAGGCGGCGAAGGGCGTGGACGCGGCTCCGACGATGGGTACGGGGGTGAGCTCCGATTGGTGACGGTGCAGCTGAGGGAGTTGAGTCCCCGGCCCCAAGCCGCGGTGAAGGTCGGATTCGGAGTGGATCCGCTCGAACCTCACTGAATTGGGGCAGGACCCACACGTGAGGTCCGAGGGTGTTCCCAGATCCGGACGATGTCGGAGCTCCAGCCGTTGATTCGAGGTAACCATGTTGTCGAAGGCGCACCAGACACCTGCTCCATCATGGCTCGAAGCGGCACCCCCCCCCCCCCCCCCCCCCCCCGCGTGTTGCGCTTGGAGGAATCAAGTGGGTAGAGGTGAAAGTGGCGCCTGCGTCCGCAAAAAGCGGCCCACAACTCCCTGCGGGAGTGACGCGACGCCGCAAGGCCGTCCGCATCTCTCTGCACGGGGCCCGCATGCGCCTGCAAACTCGATTCTCGCTTCTGTTCCACAGGCTCTGTTATCCGCCAGGCCCTGCGTGCGCTCGCAAACTCGATTCTCGCTTCTGTTGCACAGGCTCTGTTAGCTTTCTAATGGCGAGTGCGCGAAGAAGCAGCTTTCTAATGGCGAGTGCGCGAAGAAGCAGACGCGGCGGCTGCAGGAGACACCCGTGCGCGTGCGGTAGCGCAATGGGTGGAGCCACAGCTCGAAGGTGCCATGCGCAAAAGGGCATGCGTTCCCGCGCGGGCACGCGGCGGCGCCCCGGGAAAGGCTCCCCCGCGTACGCCACGCGCCGGGAGTCTCGCCACCGCGCGGCCTCGCCCGGGTGAGAGTACGGGCACGCCGTCCAGTCGTGGCTCCGTGCGCGCATTGTTGCACCTTGCATTCGTACATCATGAACTCGTCGTCCGCCTCGGCCTCGGAAGCGTCCTTGTAGCCGTCGCCGCCGTGGCGGCCAGAGTGAATGTGGCCTAGAGGAGGGGCGGGGGGGGGGGGGGGGGGGGGGGAGGGGTGAATAGGCCTTTTTGAATTTAAGTTGGAACCTGCAACACTTAGCAACCTGATCAAATACCAGGAAATCGGACTAGTTTGGTAGAGTGCGAACTAGTCTGGTGTGTGCGAACTAGATCAATCAAGTTTGATCGATTATCTCGATCCTGGACTCTATGCAGCAGAAATATACTTGTAACCAGAGTGTAATACCTCTATGAAATTGGATGTTGCACAAGTTTATCTTATATTCAATGTTTTAACGTAATATGAACAAGATCAAGTGAAACCCTAGATATCAATGAAAAGTAAGAACAAAATGCACAAAAATGAAGACACAAAATTATTATCCCGTGGTTCGATTCCCACAAAGGCAACCTACGTCCATGTTGAGGAGCCAACGAAGGGACCGGGTCTTCACTAACCCTAACCTACTCGAATTGCCACGAAGGCCAATTCTCTTTCACTATCACAAGGGTAAATCACCAAGTTCAAGGTGCCTTCTCACAAGTTGAGGGCTCCCTAAGATTACAAATCAAACACCACCAAGAACACACTCTTAAGATCGACAATGAAACAGCAGGAGTGTGTTAGAGATCAAACTCAAGAGCTCAAACGTGTGAATCGTGTCTCTCCTTTGATCCAAGATGAATCCTCAAGAATTTGATCTTCTTGCGTTGGATTGTGTGCAAAGATGTGTTTTCTAAGCTCTTGGAGGGTGTGACGGCGTATAGAGTCGAGAGTGTTGAAAGTAGGGCTGTGAACATCTATTTATATCGTGTTTCCAAAAGTTACTGTTAGGGTTTCGAGGGTCCGAACTAGTCCGAGGTGGAGTCCGGACTAGTGCGGTGTGCGGCGTGCAGGAAACCCTATGTTCTCAGGAAGATCGGACTTGTCCGGCTTAGGGCGGACTAGTCCGATTTAGACTCTAAAAAAGTTAGGACTAGTCCGATTATTTTCGGACAAGTCCGACTGTGGTGAACTCCTTAGTGAATTGGGGACAAGTCCGCATTTGGAGGACTTATCCGATTTTAGTCAGAGAGGTTATCGGACTAGTTCGGATATTATCAGACTTGTTTGATGTTTGTGCAAAGTTGTGAAGTATTGAGGACTAGTCCGCACTGGGGAGGACTAGCCTGATTTTAGTCAGAAAGATATCGGACTAGTCCGTGGTGATATCGGACTAGTCCGATCTTTGTAAACCTGGACTGTGCAGACAAGTCCGCACTTGGAGGACTTGTCCAATTTTGAACAGAGGGGTTATCAGACTAGTACGGATATTATCGGACTAGTCCGGACCTGTATAAATTAGTGCAGTGAGTGAGTTTTCTTGTGATTGAGCTCTTGGGGTGTGTTTCTCCAACACACTCCATACACAGTGATCTAATCTATTCAGCTCTTGAGCTCTTTTCCATATAGATTCTCATTCTCCTTTATTTTTGCGCTTTCTTCATAATTTCTTATAAGACCTGCGCTCATCTCAACAATTTGGTTATGATCTCATTTGTTTGTCATAAATCAACCAAAACCCACAAGGGATGCCTAGATGCACTTTCAATCTCCCCCTTTTTGGTGATTGATGACAAACAATTGAGATTTCATAAAATATGATAAAAATACAGAGTTTTCATAAAGTGTGCACATATGAGTTAGGTACGAGTTAAGCAATGAAAACATAGGTCATATGTGCACTCTTTATGGTGGGGTGTAAAACTATGTGAGTGTGAGCAATAATCATGATGAGAATGAAGTAATTGACATTAAAAATACCAATATCAAGCATATATGTCAATTTCAAGGCAAAACACAAATTTCATAACATAAGCAAAGTCATTCCATCACACCACAATACCAAAGATGGAGACGACAGTATTAAAGTTTTACAACCTAAGAGAGACACAAAAAGATATACAATGAAGCACTCATCTCTCAACCTACAGCTAGGATCTAGTGACCCCCCTCAATCTCTCCCCATTTGACATCAAGACACCAAAAAGAAGGAGAAGAGGGATCTAGTGGATTATTCCTCGTTGTCGGTTCTCTCCTCATCTTGATCTTCATCTTCCGGTTGTGGAGGAGGAGGAGCAGATCCGCTCGAAGTGCCCTCAATGCCAAAGTAAGCAAGCTCGGAGGGAGTCAAAGGTTCGAGCTTAGTGAAATCAGAGGCTGAATCTTCAGAGATGACTGGGGATCCAATAGGCTCGATCTCCAGCTTCTGGCCAATGTGCTTGACATTTTCTTTGACATATCTCATATCTGCCTTCCTCGCCTTGTTCAGCTTGTGAGTATTCACTTCGGCCTTCTTGCATGAGGCAAAGATTGCTGCCGAGTACTTCAAGATTCCACTAGGAGACCCTTTTTGGGGAGGGGCCCTGGTGGAGGGAGCAGACCTCTCATCTCCTCGAGCTCTCCTCGGAGCCTCTTCACTCAACATTAGAGATGGAGCAGCTTGGACATTGGCTTGGGGAGGCTTCTGGGGCCTTAAGGGAGTGTGCTCCACATCCTTCACGAACTCGATCCCTATAAGCTTCTCAATCATGAACATCAAGTAGGGGGCATAGCCATAGGATCTGTTCAGCGTGCAGGAGATGTAAACCATATCATTCCAGATATAGTCAAAGATGTCAAACTTCCTATTCATGCTTATCACTTTCATCAACGTCCTCAAGTAACCTTGGACACTTCCTGCATCCCCATCTTTTGGTGCTATTGTCTTCCTCAGCACTCTGCTGAGAACCATGAAGAAGGGCTTCATGTTCTTGGTTGAGGGGGGATTGAACTTCAGGCTAGTGTCATAGAGGAAGTCCATCTTATCCTTGCCCAAGACACCGATATTGTGAATAGTTAACTCATTGTTGCCGGTGTCTTCAAGGTGATAGAGCCTTGCAAAATCCTCATAAGTTATGGTGTACTTGGATCCATGAGTCATCCAAGTCACCCTTTCCTCCTCATCACTAACAAAGAAACAAGTGGCATAGAACTGAGTAATGATCTCATCATTCTAGTTAAATCTAAAGGCAAACAACTCCTTCAGTCCATGTCTCTCCACTGCATTCATAACCTCATCAAATGCTGGACAACTCTTCCTCTCAAAGTGATTCCAGTCGATCCACTGGCTGCGGATCACCGGAGTCTTCTTGGTAAGTTAAACTGAGCTGTAGAAGTGTGCATGAAAATTGCTACAAAACCTAGCATCAACAACCTTCTTGGGTCTGCTGTAGCAATCCACAAATCTGAGTTTGGAAGCAGCATCGCTTCCCTTGCCGTTGAACTTCTCCTCAAAGGGATCTCTATTTCCCCGCCTCAGAGCATGCATCTTGAGGGGGCCGACCGGGCCCGAAGCAATTCCCTTTCCTTTGCCCTTCACTTGGCGAAGATCCACCGAGCTAGAGCCAGCTGCGTCCTTGGCCTTGGACGCAGGCTTCTTGGCGAGCACCTTGTGTCGCACCTGAGTTGAAGAAGGTGCAGGCTCAGAGGGATGCTCTTGCCTCTTTTTAGCGTGAGACTCTGAAGCGCACGATAACAAGTCTTGTTCCATCTCATCTTCAAAGTCGGAGATGTTCTTGTTCAACATTGTCCTAAGAGAGCATTACACAATGTATGGATAAGAATTGATGGCAAGAGATGCATTGAGGAATGAGAAATTAGGGTTGAGTTCAGTTAAAAATCGGACTTGTCCGGTGTACAGGTATGGACTAGTCCGAGGGACCGCTTGTCCGTACATGGACCGAACTAGTCCGGTGTTCATCACCTCAAACCCTAACTAGACGACAAATGGTGATTCCCAATGAAAAACTAGTTCAAGGTAAATGTAATACAACAAGGAGGCATGTATTAACCGAGAGGAACTAGGCTATTTAGTCACCAATGAAGAAAATCATGATTTCTAGGGTTTGGGAGGAAATTTTACCGAAGATCCTTGATTCTTGGAGATGGAGGGGTTGAAGGTGCAGACAAGTCCGTGGTCTTCAATCCCTATGCAATGGAGATCGATTTCCACCTAAACTTGGAGGGATTTGATGGAGAACGGAGGAAATCGCCTTGGGAGCACTCGAGCGAGGAGAGAGAGCATGGGGCGAGTTGTGAGGATGAAGAAGATTAGTTTTTGGCGGAGGCTAGGGATATGGAGTCGAAAGATCGGACTAGTCCGTGGTTAACCGGACTAGTCCGGAATACCGGACACTTTGCAGACTAGTCAGCTTTGTACGGACTAGTCCAAATAACCAAAGACTAGTCCGTGGTCACCAGAACAGAATTGAAAAGCCCATTCGCATATATATTCAAAGGTTCTTATAAAGAAAACATGGGGTCCAAAACAATCAAGTAATCTTGATGAATATGATCAGTAAGCATACAACAATCAAGCAATGACCATAATTCATCAAGATCAAGTAATTGAAATAGTTTTTTAGAGAAAATTGAGAGAGATGATTTTCACAACACAATCAACATATTTTGAAGAATCCATACAGGTATGCAAGTTTTCAAGCCACATTCCGAGCATCAAGGATGTTTAGTTCATTTCAGAGCTCGCAAAAATGTTTTTCATCAAGTGGCTTGGTAAATATATCGGCTAGTTTTTTTCGGTGTTGACATGGGAAATAGCTATGTCGCCTTTCATTGAGTGGTCTCTCAAAAAGTGGTGTCGGATGTCTATATGTTTGGTCCTAGAGTGCTCAACTGGGTTATGAGCAATCGTTATGACACTCTCATTATCACAAAGGAGTGGAATATGACTCATATTGTAACCGTAATCCCTTAGAGTTTGTCGCAACCAAAGGAGTTGTGCACAACAACTTCTGGCTGCAACATACTCCGCTTTAGCCGTGGATAAGGCAATGGAGTTTTGTTTCTTGGAGGACCAAGAAACTAGGGATCTAGCTAGAAATTGGCATGTATCGGAGGTAATTTTTCTATGTACTTTGCATCTGACATAATCTGCATCGGAGTATCCAATAAGATTGAACTTGGAACCTTTAGGATACCAAAGGCCTAGGTTGGGTGTATGAACTAAATATCACAAGATTCTTTTTATGGCTGTCAAATGACACTCTCTTGGGTTGGCTTGAAACCTTGCACACAAACATACACTCAACACAATGTCTGGCCTAGATGCACATAAGTAAAGTAGAGATCCAATCATGGAGCGATATACCTTTTGATCCACACTTGGTTCGTCTTCATTGAGATCCAAGTGCCCATTTGTCGCCATGAGAGTCTTTATAGGCTTTGCCTTGTCCATTACAAACTTTTTGAGTATGTCTTGAGTATACTTAGTTTGGCTTATGAACGTCCCTTCCCTTTGTTGCCTCACTTGGAATCCCAAGAAGTATTTCAGCTCTCCCATCATAGACATTTCAAACCTATCTGTCATAGTTTCACTAAATTCTTCACAGAAAGATTTGTTAGTTGAACTAAAAATGATATCATCAACATAAATTTGGCAAACAAAGAGATCATTATCAAAATGCTTCGTGAATAATGTATAATCAGCTTTACCAATCTTAAAACCATTTTTAGTTATGAAATCTCTAAGACACTCATACCAAGCTCTAGGAGCTTGTTTGAGGCCGTAGAGAGCCTTACGCAATTTAAAGACGTGGTCGGGGAACTCTTCATCTTCAAATCCGGGGGTTGCTCCACATACACCTCCTCCTTGATTGGTCCATTGAGGAAAGCGCTTTTCACATCCATTTGATAGAGGTTGAAATCATGGTTAGTAGCATATGCAAGTAATATTCTAATAGATTCAAGCCTAGCTACGGGAGCAAAGGTTTCATTGAAATCTAAACCTTCGACTTGTGAATACCGTTTGGCCACAAGTCGCACCTTGTTCCTTGTCACCACCCCGTGTTCGTCTTGTTTGTTGCGGAAGACCCATTTGGCACTGACGACGTTGAACTTGGGTCTTTCGATGAGTTCCCACACTTCGTTCCATTTGAAGTTGTTGAGTTCTTCTTGCATCGCCAGCACCCAATCCGAATCCTTCAATGCATCCTCAATCCTGCGCGGTTCCATAAAGGATACAAAGGAGTAATATTCACAAAAATTAGCTATGCGATATCTATTCGTTACTCCCTTTTGAATGTCCCCGATTATGTTGTCGATGGGATGATCTCTTTGGATGCATTGGTGTACTCTTGGGTGTGGCACTTGCGGTCTTGAGTCTTCGTGATCATCTTCTAGCCCCCTAGATGGTTGCCGTCATTGAGTTGTTGATCATCTTCGTCTTCTTGATGTTGATCTTGTGTGGGGGCTCCCCCTTGATCGTTTACCTCCACTTGTGGTTCATCTTCTTCATTTGCATTTTGAGGTGGCGCTTGTGGTCGAATATCGCCCAACGCCATTCTTCTCAATGCATGACATGGAGCTTCTTCTCTATCTAGCACACATAAACTTGCTCTTCTTGAGAGCCGTAGTTTCATCGAACACTATGTTACATGCTACTTCAACAAGTCCGGAGGTCTTGTTGAAGACACGATAGGCGTAAGAGTTCGAATCATAACCAAGAAAGAAACCTTCATTGGACTTTGAAGCGAACTTTGAAGTCCTAGGCGTCTTGTTCAAAATATAGCACTTAGAACCGAAAACTCGAAAGTATGAAATATTAGGCTTGTTACCGGTGAGTAGTTCATATGATGTCTTCTTGAGTAGTCGAGGAAGATAGATTTGGTTTATGGCATGGCAAGCGGTGTTAACTACTTCTGCCCAAAACCGATCCAAGGTCTTGTATTCATCGAGCATTGTTCTTGCCATCTCTATGAGGGTTCGGTTCCTCCTTTCGGCAACTCTGTTTTGTTGAGGGGAATAAGGTGCTAAAAACTCATGCTTTATCCCTTCTTCGTCTAGGTACTCCTCAACTTGAGTGTTCTTGAACTCTGTGCTGTTGTCACTTCGTATGTTCTTGATTCTCAATGAGAACTCATTTTGGGCACGCTTGAGAAATTTCTTGAGGGTTCCTTGAGTTTCTGTCTTGTCATGCAAAAAGAAAACCCAAGTGAAGCGCAAAAAGTCATCAACAATTACTAAGCCATATTTGTTACCGCTGATACTTATGTAAGCAATTGGACCGAATAAGTCCATATGAAGTAGCTCGAGCAGTCTTGTTGTAGTCATGACGTTCTTCGCGGGATGAGGTGCTCCTACTTGCTTCCCGGCTTGGCACGCGCTACAAGGCCTATCTTTCTCAAAAACAACATCCTTTAAACCTCGGATGTGATCGTCCTTAAGGAGTTTTTGAAGATTCCTCATACTAACATGTGCTAGCCGTCTATGCTACAACTAACCCATGTTGGTCTTTGCAATCAAGCATGTGTAAGGTTCGGCTTTATCTTTGTTGAAGTCAACAAGATAAAGCTTTCCCTTCAACACACCCTTGAATGCAATCGAGTCATCACTCCTTCAGTACCGAGCACCCTTCCTTGACTATTGTCTCCAAAATAGATGGCCTCGCTTGGATCCTCATTCTCTTTGTACTCAATGAACATCATTCTTTCTCTAGTCATATGGTTGGTGCATCCACTGTCTAGCACCCATTTCGATCCACCGAAGGAATAGGCCTACAAAATCAAATCATGCCTTGGTTTTAGGTACCCAAGCTTTCTTGGGTCCTTTGAGGTTAGTTACAAGAGATTTGGGCACCCACACATGAGACTTGGTGTTCCCATGGTGTGGCCCAATATAATGAGCATAAACTTTACCAAAACTTTTCATAAGAACATATGATGTATCGAAAGTTCTAAACAATAGTTGTTGTTGTTCATGAACAGAACTAGTCCGGGAAACTGGACTTGTCTGGAGGACCGGACTTGTCTGTGCAATGACAGTACTAGTCCAATTTTCATATGTGTTAACTATCTTGGATTTATTAGTATCATTAGTTTTTCTAGCTTGAGAGGTGTTTCCCCTCACAAAGGCAATGCACTCCTTGTTATTCTTATGGTTTATAGCATTTTTTTTCACCATAGGAATACCCAATGCCATATTTGACATTAGGAGGTCTTGAGGCCAAGTATGCACTACGTGCATATTTGACCCTCTCCTTGTAAAATATGCCACTTTTGGAAGGATGCTTGTCCTTGGTAGAGGTTGACTTGTCTTTCAAGCTAGTGTCAGTTTTAAGGGGTTGAGAGGGCGAGCTTGAAGAGGATGAAGGGTCACTTTGTTTCAGTGACTCAACTTGCACTTCAAGGATCTTGTTAACTTTGGTTAAGTCAACAAGTTCTTCCTTGATGGTTGCATTTAAGTCGCTTAACTTCAAACAGGCTTCCTTGCATGAATCTAACTCAAGTTCAAGTGATTTGATTCATTCATTTTCAAGTTCAAGGAGCTCATTGATCTTGAGATACTCCTCCTTTTGGAGGATGATCATATCTTCTTGACAATCAATCAGCCTCTCCCTATCAACAAGCTTATCCATCAGGAATTTCATTTTGGCAACAATTTTCTTGTCTAAGCCAGCTAGCATGTCCTCATCATCACTATAGTTGTCACTATCACTATCAAAAGAACACAAAGAGGTAGATTTTGTTGTTACCTTTCGTTTACCTTCCTTCGCCATGAGGCAAGTGTCCTTGCCCTTCCATGCGCCGAGAGTTGGGAAGAGGGCGAACTTCTTAGTTGTCTTCTCGATGGCTATGCTAGCCATCTCCTCTTCCTCTTCGGAGGAGGACTCATCGTTTGAGTCCCACTCCTTTCCTAGGTGCGCTTGTACAGCTTGCTTCTTCTTCTTGAAGAATTTCTTGGGTTGAGGCTTTGACTCCTTGGTTTTCTTCTTGTTTTCTTTGTATGGGCAATCAACTATAAAGTGGTCATATTCACCACAGTTATAGCATGCCCGCCTCAACTTTGGTCTTGACTTCTCTTTGAGTTTTCCTTCACTTGATTTGCCCCCTTGTCTTCTTTTCATCATTTTCTTGAATCTCTTCATAAAGAGGATCATGTCCTCTTCTTCAATATTGCTGCTCTCGTCATCGCTATCCTCTTCTTGTTGAGATTCTCGAGCTTCTTTGGACAAGGGCTTGCAAGTGGATTTTAGGGCGACCCCTTTCTTCTTTACCGAGGTGAGGTCGGCAATTTCCTTGACATGTTTAGCTTGCTTCTCCATCATCTCGAAGTTGATGATCTTTCCAAGTAGTTCGTCCAGGGTCATTTTCTTGTACCCGGGGCTTTCTCTAATCACCGAGCATAGGGTAACATTGCGAGGCATGAAAGCTCTAAGGATGAGCTTCACTACCTCATGATCATTCCACTTCTTACTTCCGTATGCTCGAACCTTGTTGATGAGAGTCTTTAACCGGTTGTACATGTCCTGTGGCGACTCATCTTCTTCTATGGCGAATCTTCCCAATTTGTCTTCAATCATTTTGATCTTCGCCTCTTGCACATGGCAATCACCTTCATGTGCAGTTTGCAATGTGTCCTAGATTTCCTTTGCAATCTCGAGTCCATCCACCTTGGTGAACTCGTCTTGACTTAGCAAAGAAGTGATGACTGCTGCAGCTTGAGCATTCCGATGAATTGCTTGCTCTTGACCTGGTGTAAGCTCTTCATCGTCGTCCGGGATATCTATTCCTGTACACACAATATGCCACAAGCTGGGATTGAGTGAGATTAAGTGTATTTTCATGTTTTGCCTCCACATTGAGTAATCATTACCGTCAAAGTGTGGGGCTTTTCCTAAAGGGATAGATAAGTAATGGCTATTGTCAGAATTTAAATGGTCACAATTGAAAGGATATCGGGAGTAGTCGGTGTGACTACTCTCCTTATTCTTGTCTTCAATCCTCGCTTTCCCTTTGGAGAGGGCTTTCTTCCTTAGGAGCGCCTTGAGTTCAAGCGTCTCTTCATCGTCATCCTCGAAGTCCTGAATGGCGTCGAGGAACTTCTCCAATTTTTGACCTTTTTCATCTTTAACCTTCTCTTGGTTGAGACTCTTGTGCATATCCTTCATGTCCGACATGTTCTCTTCGAGCGATTAGTCTCTTGCGAAGAAACCTGGTTCTGATACCAATTGAATGTGGCCTAGAGGGGAGTGAATAGGACTTTTTGAATTTTAGTCAGAACCTGCAACACTTAGCAACTTGATCAAATACCAGGAAATCGGACTAGTCCGGTAGAGTGCAGACTAGTCCAGTGCGTGCGGACTAGCTCGATCAAGTTTGATCAATTATCTCGATCCTAGACTATATGCAGCGGAAATATACTTGTAATTAGAGTGTAATACCTCTATGAAATTGGATGTTTCACAAGTTAACCTTATATTCAATGTTTTAACGTAATATGAACAAGATCAAGTGAAACCCTAGATATCAATGAAAAGTAAGAACAAAATGCACAAAAATGAAGACACAAGATTTTTATCCCGTGGTTCGGTTCCGACAAAGGCAACCTACATCCACGTTGAGGAGCCCACGAAAGGACCAGGTCTTCACTGACCCTAAGCTTGTCGAATCACCACGAAGGCCAATTCTCTTTCACTATCACAAGGGTAAATCACCAAGTTCAAGGGGCCTTCTCACAAGTTGAGGGCTCCCCAAGATTACAAATCAAACACCACCAAGAACACACTCTTAAGATCAACAATGAAACAACAGGAGTGTATTACAAATCAAACCCAAGAGCTCAAATGTGTGAATCGTGTCTCTCCTTTGATCCAAGATGAATACTCAAGAATTTGATCTTTCTTGCATTGTATTGCGTGGATAGATGTGTTTTCTAAGCTCTTGGAGGGTGTGACGGCGCAGGGAGTCGAGAGTGGTTAAAGTAGGGCCGTGCACATCTATTTATATGGTGTTTCCAAAAGTTACCGTTAGGGTTTCTAGGGTCCGGAATAGTCCAAGGTGGAGTCCGAACTAGTCCAGTGTGCGGCGTGCAGGAAACCCTAAGTTCTCAGGAAGATCGGACTTGTCCGCCTTAGGGTGGGCTAGTCTCATTAAGCTCTGGAAAAGTTCAGACTAGTCCGATTATTTTCAGACAAGTCCGGCTGTGGTGAACTCCTTAGTGAATTGGGGACAAGTCCGCATTTGGAGGACTTGTCCGATTTTAGTCAGAGAGGTTATCGGACTAGTCCAGATATTATCGGACTTTTCCAATGTTTGTGCAAAGTTGTGAAGTGTTGAGAACTAGTCCACACTCAGGAGGACTAGTCCGATTTTAGTCAGAAAGATATCGGACTAGTCCGTGGTGATATCGGACTAGTCCGGTCTTTGTAAACTTGGACTGTGTAGACAAGTCCGCACTAGGAGGACTTGTCCGATTTTGAATAGAGGGGTTATCGGACTAGTCCAGATATTATCGGACTAGTCCGGACCTGTATAAATTAGTGCAGTGAGTGAGTTTTCTTGTGATTAAGCTCTTGAGGTGTGTTTCTCCAACACACTCCATACACAATGATCTAATCTATTCAGCTCTTGAGCTCTTTTCCATATAGATCCTCATTATCCTTTCTTTTTTCGCTTTCTTCATAATTTCTTATAAGTCCTGCGCTCATCTCAACAATTTTGTTAGGATCTCATTTGTTTGTCATAAATCAACCAAAACCCACAAGGGATGCCTAGATGCACTTTCAATCTCCCACTTTTTGGTGATTTATGACAACCAATTGAGATTTCATAAAATATGATAAAAATACAGAGTTTTCATAAAGTGTGCACATATGAGTTAGGTACGAGTTAAGCAATGAAAACATAGGTCATATGTGCATTCTTTATGGTGGGGTGTAAAACTACGTGAGTGTGAGCAATAATCGTGATGAGAGTGAAGTGATTGACATTAAAATACCAATATCAAGCATATATGTCAATTTCAAGGTAAAACACAAATTTCATAACATAAGCAAAGTCATTCCATCACACCACAATACTAAAGATAGAGATATCAGTATTAAAGTTTTACAACCCAAGTGAGACAAAAAGATATACAAGTGAAGCACTCATCTCTCAACCTAAAGCTAGGATCTAGTGACTCCCCCTCAATCTCCCCCCCCTTTGGCATCAAGACACCAAAAAGAAGGAGAAGAATGATCTAGTGGCTTATTCCTCACTGTCAGTTCTCTCCTCATCTTCATCTTCCAATTGTGGAGGAGGAGGAGCTGATCCTCTCGAAGTGCCCCCAATGCCAGAGTAGGCAAGCTCGGAGGGAGTCAAAGGTCCGAGCTCAGTGAAATCAGAGGATGAATCTTCAGAGATGACTGGAGATCCAATAGGCTCGATCTCCAGCTTCTAGCAAATGTGCTTTACATTTTCTTTGACATATCTCATATCTGCCTTCCTCGCCTTGTTCAGCTTGTGAGTATTCACTTTGGCCTTCTTGCATGAGGCAAAGATTGCTGTCAAGTACTTCAAGATTTCACTAGGAGACCCTTTTTGGGGAGGGGCCCTGGTGGAGGGAGCAGACCTCTTATCTCCTCGAGCTCTCCTCGGAGCCTCTTCACTCGACACTGGAGATGGATCAGCTTGGACATTGGCTTGGGGAGGCTTCTGGGCCTCAAGGGAGTGTGCTCCACGTCCTTCACGAACTCGATCCCTGTAACTTCTCAATCATGAACATCAAGTAGGGGGCATAGCCATAGGATCTGTTCGGCGTGCAGGAGATGTAGACCATATCACTCCAGATATAGTCAAAGATGTCAAACTTCCTGTTCTTGCTTATCACTTCCATCAAGATCCTCAAGTAACCTTGGACACTTCCTGCATCCCCATCTTTTGGTGCTATTGTCTTCCTCAGCACCCTGTTGAGAACCATGAAGATGGATTTCATGTTCTTAGTTGAGGGGGGATTGAACTTCAGGCTAGTGTCATAGAGGAAGTCTATCTTATCCTTGCCCAAGACACCGATATTGTGAATAGTCAACTCATTGTTGCCGGTGTCTTCATGGTGATAGAGCCTTGCAAAATCACCATAAATTATAAATCAAATACAACATTAAGAGAAGTACGTTTCTTCTGTTCACTCATCTCTTGTTCTGTCACAGTGAATTTGGCGATTGTGATCTGATATCAAAGTGTTGACCTGATTACTGAGAGCGTCGAACACAACATCCAAAGCAACATCGTCGTCGTCCATGGGATCATTGCTGGATTGTAATATCAAATTATCACAAACATTTTTGAGATTCCACCGAACTGGTCTCCTATTCGCCGGCGCCTTCGCACCAACCAACAGGAGCTGGGATAGACAATTGCCTACACCTGAAATGTACTTGTTTATTGATTGATTTCCCGTAGCTATAAACAGCCGCTGGTTTGATTACAATCGCCTGGACTCACGCTTGAATTATTCACACCTGGACTCCCACTTAACAAACTCATGATGGACTCTAGTAACAAACTCAGGCTGGACTGACGTAATAAACTCACGCCAGGACTCAGGATATGTACATTGGACTCTTAACACGAACAGACTCACGTACATTTGATTCTGAACAGATTCATACCTGACAATTACTCCTCTAATGAATCTATTCTATAAAAACTACAGAAACTAACTTCATCTCAAACCGACACACATGACAAAATTACAGCAAAATTTTACTTCAGGAGATCCGGGACGAAAGGAAAAAAATACAAAAAGAGTACTAAGTAGTCGAATCAAGTAATGATCAAGTTTCACAAATAAATAAGTGCATTATATTACAACTTCAATTGTTTTGAAGTATAAAATTTTATTATTATTATTGTTACAATGGAAATTGTTTAAGCGTGTCTCCCTTTCCCTACAAAAATGACTAGGCGAATGTACTTCTAGCACTCCACTTCTTCCTCACTAGTGTACTTCCATACTTCTTTTATAGATAAACAGTGACTGGAGTATAACAAGTATGAGCACACATCACACCTAACAAGTATGAGAAGTATTACAATGTGAGCCAAAAACTAAGGATGACTAAATAGGTTTATTGCACAAAAGCAAGTTTTATTTCACAAGTTTCTAAATGCATCTTAAATTACCAAGTGAAGTCATTACAAACATGTTGAATCAATATTAACATATCCAATCAATATCTATATCCAACTCATATTAGTGGCAACATAAGAAATCCAAACGTATCCATCATCAATATCCATCCACAACCATCATCATCCAATCATCAATACCCAACCATAACCATCATCACCAACAAACGCCACCCATGCATGTAACCAACCAATAACTAATCAAAATCAATAACCAAACCAAACTCATGTTCATAATCACTTATCTTGTAGGAATCCAGGTCGCTGGATAGTTTGACATCCACTACAGGTTGTACTACTTTACGCACAAGTTTATGATTTCATCAGTCATCAATGACCAAATAACGCCTATTATGCCCGTGCACACTATCTTTGATGTGCACCCAAGAGATCACAATGTAACCTTTACAAAGCGACTTCCAAAATGTATGAACACACTAAGATTTCATCAGAGCGAACGGCCCCATCTGAGCACTTGTCCAACCAAAGACCCCCCTCTTATGCTATTTTTTACTCTTGCTAAGCTATACTAGTAAAATATCCATGATAATGGTGCCAAAATACTTTACAAATGCACCATACGGTAATACATGGTAAAATCTACAAGCGCACGAAGAATACCGTTGTAGTATTTGACCCATGAGTCTTCTCAAAGGTACCATATCTATTTTATCCCTACGAAAGACGATGAAACATGACATAACTACAGTTATGATCTAGGAATAGATTACTCTAGTAGGTATTCAACAACGAAGATAAAAGATATGATAGAGGTAGTGTGGCACACACGAGCATCTACTCTAATAAGGTAACTTTGTCCTTGTAGGGGCTAGACTAAAGAGGGAGTTACTACTATTATGCCTCTAGTATACATGTGTATAATCTAGTAATGTACAAACAACATGCTTGTAGTGAATACTAGCGTTTAGTTGAAAGTGCATCTAGGCCCCCGTGTGGGTTTTGATGATTTATGATAAAAAATTAAAGATCTAATGATAGTTGAGTTTATTGCAGTTTAAATGATTAAATTATGTTATGTGCCCCTCAATAAAAAAGGAGAAAAAGCGTGAAATAATACATATAAGTAGGCATTTTATATTTTTGAGTATAGGAACGATGTACTGTTGAGAGGAACACGACACATGCAAATTTAAAAAATTGTGGGAACTCAACCCTAGAGAATTTCCCATAGAGGTTTTCTTGTGAGAGAGTCGAACTTTTCCAAGAGGTACTCAAACATGTCCGAGTTTTACTTAGCCCAACGCCAAAACCTCTCTAGTGACCATCAGACTTGACCAATGTGTGTCAGACATATCCAACACAACCACTTTCTCTCTTTGGTGGGTATCAGACTTGTCTGATGTGTGTCAGACAAATCCGACTCAGCCACTTTCCCTCTTTGATGATGATCAAACTTGTTTGATGTTTGTCAAACATATTTGACATACTCACTTTTCCTCTCTGTTGGGCATCATACATATCCGAACATGTAAGACATGCCTGAAGTGGACTTGTCCGACCATGTCTGACATGTTCAATGTGACTTTTACACACTAATTCAAACTAAAGTACCTAGCCATACCCCTTGTGGGATCAACTAGCTCTGACACATCCGAAATATTTCCAAACATATCCGAAGTTTAGTTGGTAATAACGGTCAAAGTTGCATCTGGGTATAAAAAGGGGTCCGAACCCCTTTGATCGAAAACCCAACACCTAAGAGACTCACTTGCACTGTTACAAGCCCTCAAGAGGCCTTCTAACCCTATTCCTCACCTTTTTTGAACAAGATCTTGGATTTTTAGGAAAAGTGGGTGAGTGGAAGTGAGATTTGAGAAGTAGGGGCTTTGGGGTTGAGCTTGTTTTTGATTTGTGGTTATATTCCTTATGATTACAGATAAAATCTTTAAGCGCACAGAGATACCTTTGTAGCACTTCCCCTTAAAGAATATCCGCAAGGGTATCAAATCCAAGGATGTGTGAGTGATCCTTTAAATAGTTCACCCAAGGACACAAAGTTTGCTTGGTAGACGAGGAATAGAGAGGAATTGGTCCTAATCTAGAGCAATCTACGGTAGTTGCTTGCTCTGAGCATGGGCAAACATCTAATATTGCCAGAGAGACTCCCGCTATGAGCCTATGACATAGTTGAACATGAAGGGTTACAGAGGACAAATAGAGCTGTCGCCACCTACTGCCCACCTCTTCAATCTGTGGGTCTACGAGATATCCACTTATGATTCCAAACCTAGGCACCGCACCTACGCTATTAACCACAACTCTAATCTTTTCGAATACAAAGCTAAAACTAGATCTCCTAATTAAATTAGAGCAATGAACCCACAAGCAACTACTGAAATAAATTACTTTGAATCAAAGCTCAAAACTTAAATTGGAACTCATGAAAGCTTACTCATTTGAACAGAACTTCCATAGAGATAAAAGTGCTAGAGAGGGACTTGACAAGCCCAAGCCTCCTCCAACTGGCTTCTCCCCACTCTCTTCCTACTTGGCTAGACTCTTGGGCATGACTACAATATATGGAGTGTATTCTATTCTCAAACTTGTGGTGTGTGGAGTGAGGGAGTGAGGGGGGCTATTCATAAATGAGCTAAGGTGGTTTGGCACCAGAATCTGTGTGGGACTTAGTCGTTACCACCATTAGGGAGTCACCATAAGCTAACACATGGAAGCTGACCGAGTTTGATGCCACTCACAGTGCGGTCGCACAGAGAGTGCACCACACCCGAGGTGGACTCCTTCATGGTGTGCTTCCTCTAGGTGACTTACTTGTGGGCCCATATCTCATTCTTGCGTGAATTGTCGTTGGATTACCTCGAAAACCATTGAGAATGGGTCCTTGGATTCAAAGGCTGTCATTTAGCAATATCTGATTGGTTGGAAACCTTTTCAGGATTAGGCTATGCAATTCTTGATATTTTTGGATATAATTCACGTGCATGCAAATAGATACTAGCACTTGTAAAAATAGTTAGGAATTAATCCCTACCACTATTTTGTGTTCTCCCTTTTATGATTTTCATGAAGTGAATTGAGGATCAAATGTAGTATTTAAGGACCATAAACAAACTCTCCCACACTTAGTCCTTTGCTGATACTCGAGTGAAGGCAAGAAGAATTAAATGATATCATTATTTTGCTACAAGTATGAAATAAGTATACAAAATACTTCAACTCATACCTGTGTCCAAGAACCCTTGATGCGACTACCACATCATCTTCGACTTTTGAGAGGTGGAATAGTTTGTATGTAGTTCACCTAGATTTTCTCCTGCTGTTATCTTCAAAGTTGCTATATTTCATAAGTTAGAAAGATATTTCCCTTTCTCTCAAAAGGATTATATCATTTCTTTCAAAGCGTTTAATTCCTCATTTTGGCATGATTTGCCACTGTCAGTACCCGCGTACCGGGTACCCCCTGACACAGCAAGCAAAGTCGAGGAGTTCCTATGTCCAACTAGCAGACGTACGAAGGGAAGCTACCACGTGTCCTGTAGAGCCGAACCTGCCTCCCTCCCCAGGGAAGCTCCGACACTGCCACGTGTCCAATGGGACCAGACCTATCTCCCAGTAGAGTGAAGCTCCAGAGCTTCCACGTGTCAACACTCGGGCTTACGTCAGCAACAGGAGGACAACAAAATTTCCAACGGCGTGGACATTCAAGGGCTATCAATTAGCCATTACAAAACCTGGTTAACACGTCATTAATGCCATATTAATGATGCACGATCAGGATAATATTAAGACTGGTAATGCTATTGTTAAGTCACGTGATGACAGAACTAACTCCTTATTACACTATAGATCGTGTATAGGGTAGTTAATACAGCTGTGGTCACTTGTCGGGTCGTGCTCAACTGGAACGGCCAGTCCTTAGCATATAAAAGGGTTGCGCTGCACGGTAGAAGGCAAGCAATCTCAGCCACTCTCTAATGATCTCAAGCCATCCAAAATCCTACAATCAACAAACACACACCCCATGGATTAGGGTATTACACTCAGGTGGCCTGAACCACGTAAATCTCTCGTGTCACCATCTTGTGCTTGATTTCGCTTTGCGCCCCATCCGAATACAAACCTCCGTGGACTACGACCTAGCAGTACCATGGGAAGTGTCGTTGCTAAACTTCGACATTTGACGCGCCAGGTAGGGATCACATTAGATCTTCTAGATTCAAGATGGTGAACTCTGCCGCAGCTTCATCCAACGGACCGGCTGTCCAACCTATTGGAGGAAATCCCTCCAACGTGCAACAACCAACCAACATTGCGATTCCGACGGGTGTCGTTCTACCACCACCACCACCTTTGTTGACGGCTCCTAAGATATACTAACAAATCATCCCCGACAATGGCGCCAACAATGCTTGTTGGTGTTTCTTAACACCATAGATCATCTCCTGTAAAGAGATGAGATCCGCAAGCACACGGAAGATACCGTTGTAGCATTTCACCCATGAGTATTCCCAATGGTATCGTATTTATCCCAAAAGGCAATGGAGTGAAGTATATACTACTCTTATGGTCAAGCTATGGGATACTAATCAATTATCCGGACAGGAGGTAAGTTGATAATAGGGGTAGTGTGACAAACACCTAGGTAATCTATTCTAAAGGGTAAATGGGTACTAGAGGGAGATTGGATTAAGAGTTAGAGAGTTGCTCCTACAATGCTCCTAATACATATACATAACCTAAGGTAGATACTAATGGTCATGTCAATGATGAATTCCTATGCAATACTATTCAACACATCGGGCACGGGCTTACCCCTAGCAATACTAGGGTGACTCCCACCAAGAGCATGTGGCATAGCCGAACGTGGAGGTTTACAAAGGACATATAGGGCTGTCACCACCTACTGCCTATCTCTTCAATCCGTGGGTCTACGAAACATCCAACGCTACTTAAATACCCTAGCACCATGCTAGCATACTAAGCAAATACCTTAAGAACTGCAACACAAGCCATCCTAAGGCAAAGAACTAAATTATCGTTGAACCAATGTTGATTGCATAGCCTAGTTATTCATATTAACATAAGCATATCATAACTACATAGACTATAGTGGGGGTCTATAGTGCTTATGACCATAAGATGTGATCATGAGAGTACATCATAGAGACTATACCATCCACTTACATGGACTCCACAATCAAACAAGAAACGCTTTGTCCAAGTATACGTATAAAAGAAGACTAAAGATAATATATTTATTGAGCACAAAGTCAGAAATACAAGAAGGAATACATGAGACATACCTTTCCCAATGTGGAATTGGGAAGAGGGACTCCTTCTACTACTTTCCCTATTTGGACTTGGGACTAGAGGCTCTCCTCTCTACATCCTAACTCCTCTAGGGACTATGGAAGATAGTGTATACAATCGAATGATGCCCAAGTGGTGTGTGTTGAAGTGAGGGGTATGGGGTCCTATTTATACTAGTGTTGAGGTCGGTTCCCGCCACCAAAAGCGCGCGAATCAGCCGTCATTGACTCCAAGGAGCCGGGAGGAGCCAACACGTGGAAGTTGACCACGTTTGGCGCCAGGACCAGGTTGACCAACCCCCTGGTTCGGCCGACCTGGTCAGGGCTCCAAACGACCCGTACTTCCTCCAGGTGGCTGCCAGGTGGGTCCCATTGACTGATATTGGTGCTACACCATTGGATGGCCTTGGATACTTCTGTTTGTGGGCCATTTGATCCATGTGGTTCCACGTGTCGTCGCCTGATTGGCTGGGATGATATTTTATAGGATTCCTCTCCATACTTTTCCTCAATTCCTGTATAAATATCTGCATACACATATTTCTCCATGTACAAGTGGAAATAGGTCAAGTAGAAAGGTGATGTGTGCAAGAAATGATCAATCCTTCACATAACTGAGTTATATTGACGGCTGAAATTGGTATATAACAACCGTCAACAACCTTCTCAATAGGATGGTGAGTTCGCGTTGGTCTCTGCATCAACAAGTAACCCTGTGAACGCGTTGAATGCAACACGAACTCTTCTCCAGCGTCCACCAACGCAAGGAGATCCTCCTGCCGCGCTGGAACTATGGCACACTGATGTGGAGCATTTGGATGTAGCTACAACCAATGCCATCAACAACAAAGGTCCACCCCATGCTGGGCAGACACCTTCAAGGAACAGGATCTTGTTTGGAAGACTTGGTCCTCAAGCGTCGCAACACAGGATACGTGTGCCCTCCCAGCATGTGACGTCACTGACCTTCGAGGCTTGCCGCACTCATACAACATCGAGGCTCCTAACATAGGACCTTCAATCCGAGCTCGACTGCCGTTACATGAGGCAGGACGGTTGCAACCATATCGAGCGCACTCGCAAGAGGCGAGTTGCTCATGAAAACCATTCTCCCCTCGGAGTTGGGGGAGGATGTTCATCTCTGGCCATGCATCTTCGCATGGCCGACTGGCCACCTAAGGTCCAACCTCATCTACTGGAGAAATATGATGGGACAGTCAACCCCGTTGAGTTTCTTTAGATGTACTCCACTGCCATCATCGCAGCTGGAGGCAATGAGGTCGTGATGGCCAATTACTTCCCTGTGGCTCTAACCGGAACTGCAAGGTCCTGGTTCATGAGTCTACCTCTTGACTCCATCTACAGTTGGGAGGAACTCTGTCGCCAGTTCACCGCCAACTTCGAGAGCTCCTACACCCGACCAGGCACAGAGCTGGACCTGTTTGTCGTACAACAGAAGACGGTAGAGTCACTGCGATCGTTCATACAACGATTTTATTAGGTACGGAATGCGATTCCTTCTATCTCCAACGCCTCTATCATTGTTGCATTCTGACATAGAGTTAGAGACAAGAACATGCTGGAGAAGTGGGCAACTAAAAATGTCAGCAGCGTCACGGAGCTCTTCAGCCTAGCTGACAAATGTGCTAGGGCTGCATAGGGCCGTGAGATGCACTCCAATCTAGCTGTGGAGGCTGGTAAATCTTTCTCCAAGGTTGAAGCTACTGCCTCTAGTAGTGGAAATAAGAAGAAGAAGTCCAATGGCAAGAATAAGTTGTTGGTCGGTACACCTACCGCTACTACAGCTGCAGCTCCTGGTGGCCAGGGGCCACGCCCCGACAAACGACCTCGACCACAGTCCGAAGACGGTGATGGTGAAAATATGTGGTGTCTGATTCACAAGTCGACAACCCACAATCTTGAATACTGTCGCGAGGTCAAAAGGCTTGTTGAATGTAGCAACAAGCGTCAAGAAGAACCTCTTTTTTGCCAACCAGAAGGAAAGCAAAACGTCGGTGAAACTCCATCTGACCAGGAGCTGGGCTTCTAAGATGCCAAGAAGTCATTAAAGGCGGTCTACAACACTATTGATGACAACTTCAACACCTCTCACAATGAGCGTCAGAAGACTCTCCATATGATATATGGAGGGTCCTGGGATATCACCTCTCAGCGCATCCTGAAGACTATGCGTCGGGAGATGGCTGCTGCAGCCCCTATTGCCAAGGCAGAGCCTCATCGAAAGTGGATGGACACTGCCATCACCTTCGATGCTTTGAAGTGCCCGAAGAACATGACCAGAGCTGGTCAGTTACCCTTGATGGTCTCTCCGACTATCAATAACATCTAGCTCTACCATGTCTTAGTGGATGGATGTAACACCATGATTTTTCGAGTTTTAGCAAATTAAAAATTTAAATTGGAATTTAGAGTTAATAATAAGAAGAAATAGTTTTTATAAAGTAAAATATAAAATATGTGCATCATCATGCATCTGCATTCATCGTCATGTATTGAAAATTTATTACCAAAATAAATATGCCAAAAGTAATTTATTTGCTATAACAAATATGAGATAAAAGAAATAAATAAAATTATAATAGTTTAGATACATGATGAATTTATGTAAAATCATTAAGTACGATGAAAAGGAACAAACCTAAAAGAATTAGAAATGAAGAAGCAAGTGAATTTGAGCCAAGCGCAGATTAGTCCGGAAAATAACAGATTTGTCCGATATTAAATGGACTAGTCCGATAATTAAAGTTAAATCGTATCCTAAATCTTTACCATACTAGATGTATAAATATTAGACATAAAATCAACTGTTAGTTTGATCACTAACTGCACCAGAAACCTTGCCGTCTGCGAAAGAGAAATAAATAAAATAAATAACAATTATTAAAGGAAAGAAAAATGAATAGATAAATAAATAATAAACAAATGAAATGAGAAAAAAAGAGAAGGAAGTCAACGCCATGACTAGGCCCTGGCCCTAGAGTCTTGACCGCACTAACAAAAAAAGAGAAAAAAAGAACCACCGCCAGCTAAAGAAAAAATAAATAAATAAGTGATTCAGCCGTGGTCAAGAATACGGCCACTAGAGCCGTCCCATCAGCACTGGAACAGCCCCGCCAAAAAAAAAGTCACCGTGAGCCCTGCGCCCTGGCTGGAAGCTTCCAGGCATGCGGAGACGATCGGGAGAAGCCTGCTGAACCGTAAAGCAGAAGGAAAAAACGAACGGCCATGCAATAAAAAAAAAGAAAAGAAAAGACGCAGCAGCCGGTCGGCCAAGCCAGCTGCACCAGCGCCTCACGCGCCAGCAACGCCCGCGCAGCACCGTGTGACCGAGCTCCGCGCGCCCACGCGTCAACTGCGCCCAAGCCTGGGGCCCGCTCGCCCGATCCCCACGCCCCGCTAGCCGCGCTCCCGCGCGCTTGCCGCGCGATTCCCGGCCCTACCCCGCACGTTCGCCCGACCGCGAGTTTCCCGGCCGCAACCGACTCGGTCCCTGGATACCGCACGTCTGCGCCTATAAAAAACGCCCTCCGTAGGTTTTTCCCGATACCGCAGAACAGCCGCCGCTGCCTTCTAGGAACGCCGCCGGTACAGAAAAAAAAAGCACCAGAGAGCTGCGCCGCCAGGGAAAAAGAGGGGAAGAAGAGGAAGAAAAAGAGGAGGGCGCCACTGTTCGTCGGAGATCGTCGTCGCCATCGCGTCGCCGTCGCCGTGCCGCCGGAGGACCCTGCGCATCTACTTCGTCTATGCATTGTCCCCATCCCGCGATCATCGAAGCCATCGCATCTACGATAGGCCATGTTCCCGATGCGAATTTTAGCGACCATATTGAATCTAATAGACGTAAATTGATCGTAGTTGCATCGTATTTTTATTTTCAGCAGCATTAATCCACCCTAAAATCCCCGTAAACTCATATGAACACGTATGAACTAGTTGCATCTAATTAATAAACAACCATAGTTAATTAATTATTGAATTGTGCATGCATGCATGTCATTGCATGTTGATTGTTTAGTGTGCATCATGTTGAATGGTATGTATTTTCTTGTATGTATGATCACGCATAGAGGAACGTGCTCAAGAGGCCGCATACGAGGATTTCCAAAATCAAGACTTTGAAGCGCTTGAGCAACCCCATCCGTCGGAGCAAGGCAAGTGTCCTTGAAGCATATTGATCCTATTTTAAATTAAATGTTTTGTTTGCAAACTTGCATGCTTGTGTCAAATTGATGGGAATCCTATGGTAGGAAGTTTACTAGTTTTGTTTGACCACCCTTGTCACCCGGAATATATGGTAGAGAGTTGGGAAGGGTTTTTACCTTTTTGCCTCGCTTAATTAATTTGGATGGAAAAACCAACACTACACATTTAATTATGCATCAATGATATTCTGGTTAATGTGAACTGGTCAATACGATGGGTGATCTAAGCAAGCATGGTTTTGTGGATGGGTTGGATGTTATGGTGGTTTGCTTGCCTTAGATCTAAGGACCGGTTCATGCGAGAATATGCCAGGTCAACAGTGCCACCACAAGGCCAAGTATGGGTGCGGCGTAGCTGAATAATTAGGAGCGCTGCTAGTATTGTATAGACCATTGGATGGCGCGGGGAATGGGAGTCGAGGAGGACTGCCCTGGGATCCACATGGCACACGAGGGGGCCCGTGGGTGGGAGAATGGAGATTCAAGCCTGCCGGTGAAACCTTAGTGGGCCCATACATACTAGTAGTCCCTTTTGAAAGGCTATTTTGTGATCTCTTGGCCACACACCTACGGAAGTGTGAGATGGCATAATGGAGGTTTCTTAGTCATCGAAAGGTGATGAAATCACAAACATGTGGGTAAAGTGGTACAACCTCTGCAGAGTGTTTAAAAACTATCATGATAGCCGTGCTCCCGGTTATGAGCGCCTGGATGACCTACATGATTAGAGTTGGAAATTGGGATTTGGGATGGTTGTGGTTGGTTAATGGTTATGGTTGGTTTATGGTTACGGTTTGGTAATGGGTATGGTTTATGGATTATGGTCATGGATATGAAATTGAGTTATGGTAATTGGACATGGATAATGGTGATGTTGGTACTAATTGGAGATGGTTTATATTTTGTTAATATGATGGGATTGTTTCACATAGACATAGTATAATGCTTTTCAAATGTTTTACTGTACTTTTCAGCACTTAGCCATTATTACATTCGTCATTTGAATCAGCCACATGTCATACTTTCCACACTTGCTGAGTACGACATGTACTCACTCTTGCAATCCCCCACCCAACAGTTGCAGGTCAGAATTGTGAGTTTAATGGCGATAATGCGGATATCTAGGCCGTGTCTACCGTCAACCTTGCCTGTGGTGTTGCATGGAGCTGCGCTATTCCCTTTTGCTTAGTTTGCTTAGTTGCTTAATTAGTTTATATCCTCTGCATTAGTTGAACTTATCATTAATATTCATTAGAGCTTGTATTCGAGGATTTAATGAATTATGTAATAAGACTACTTATTTAATAATTTGAGCTGTGGTAATTATCTGTTTATCATTTGTGAATCACTCGTGTATGTGTGTTGAACATCCTGGGCACACATATGCGTTAGCTTGGTTCAATTTTCAGAACCGGGCGTCACAATGGAGGTGCAACACTGAACCTCCTCAACTTCGCAACTTTCGTGAAGCTCCAGCTCAACATCTTGGACCTCTGGTCCTCATGTCCTTTCTCCGGAGTAGCTCCCGGAGCGATCACTCCTCTCGGATCAGTTACTCTTCCGGTGACCTTTGTGACTCGGGATCATTGTAGCTCTGAAAAGCTGGTGTTCAATGTGGCACACATCAGCCTTCCCTTCAACTCCATCCTCGGCAGGCCAGCCATGTACAGGTTCTTGGCCGTAGCTCATTAAGGCTACATGGTGTTGAAGATGCCAACTCCGACAGGCATCCTCTGGATCCGAGGGGATCGCAATGCTAGAGTAACTGCTGGAAGAACTTCACCCGCTTGCTACAACGCAAGAAGAAGGATCCGACAAGGAGCAAACTACTCAACCTCCGAGCTCGCTTCAGCGTGGCTCATCTTCTGCACCCCATGTGCAACCATGCGGCGACACCGACGTTCCTGTAAAAGTCGTCCAAATTGGTTCTGATGCCAATCAGACTACCCGTATATCGGGGGGTCTGAGTGACAAATAGGAATTCATGCTCGTCACTTTCCTATGGGCAAATGTCGATGTGTTTGCATGGCAACCGTCAAAGATGCTTGGGATCCCTAGGGAGGTGATCGAGCATCGTCTGAAGATATAACCCAATGCACGCCCCATTTAGGAGAAGCTCTGGAAGCAATCCATTGACCGGCAGAACTTCATCAGACAAGAAGTCAAGAAGCTGCCCGATACTCGATTCATCCCGGAGGTTCATCATCTGCGATGACTGGCAAACCCAGTCATTGTCCCCAAGGCCGACATGAAGCTTTGGATGTGCATCGACTACAGCACACTCAATAAGGCATGTCCAAAAGACCCATTTCCACTACCTAGAATATATCAGATAGTGGATTCTACCTCCGAGTGTGAGTTACTGTGTTTCTTAGATGCCTATTCTGGTTATCACTAAATTCCAATGTCTAAGGAAGATGAAGAGCATACTGCCTTCATTACAGTAGATGGGTTGTACTCTTACACAATTATGCCTTTTGGTCTTAAAAATGCTGCCTCAACTTTTGTGCGAGCCATGCACAAAACCTTTGGGGAGCTGATTAGTGACCTGGTGGAAGTCTATGTTGATGACATCGTCATTAAGGTGAAGAACTTTGATTCACTTGTGGACAATCTCCAAGCTGTCTTTGACAAGCTGCGCTTGTCGCGCACGAAGCTCAACCCGAATAAGTGTGTCTTCGAGGTTAGCTCCAGGAAGCTCCTTGGTTTCTTGGTGACTCATCGAGGAATTGAGGCAAATCTGACAAAAATCAAATCCATTGAAGAGATGTGGCCTCCAACCTCTATCAAGGACATCCAGAAGCTAACTGGATATCTTGCTTCGCTCAGCCGATTCATTTCAAGGCTGGCAAAGCGGGCGCTACCCTTCTTCAAGCTCTTGAGAAGTCCGAACCATTCCATTGGTCTAAAGAAGCAGAGAAGGTGTTCTTGGAGCTCAAGCAACTCCTCATGATACTACCAATCATGCCAGCTTTGGAGCCTGGTGAGCCTCTTCTGCTTTGCATCGTTGCAACTACGGAGGTTGTTAGCATGGTTCTGGTTGTGGAGAGACCAGAACCATCTTCAACTCAGGAGCCTAGATGCCTCCGGGAGGGTCTAGAGTCACCTAAAGGTGAGTCTGGGTCACAACCCCCAGGCACGGATCCTAAAGGCAAGGTTCTTGTAGATCAACCTCCCACATCCGAGGGAGTTTCTACTCAAGAAGAAGAAGACCCGAACCCCTCTGGGAGGTCCGGGTTGACGAAGAAGAAGCTTCGAACCCCTCTGAGAGGGTCTAAACTTTCCAACGACCGGTGTACTTCTTCAGTGAAGTACTGCACGACGCCAAGACTCGGTATATTGAGGTACATAAGCTGCTGTACGTAGTGCTTATTGCCTCAAGAAAGCTTCGTCAGTACTTCCAAGCCCACAAGATTTCCATGGTAACTTCTTATCAACTGCGCGCTATATTACAAAATCCAAAGTCTACGGAAAATATCGCCAAGTGGGCAACGGAGTTGGTAGAATTCAACCTCGAATTCCTTCCTCGGCATGCGATCAAGAGTCAGGCGTTGGCTTACTTCATAGTGGAGTGGACACCTTCTTCATTAACGCCAGGGGGCCCTGATGAGCAAATGCAGGAACCTAAGGTCCCGGTCTTAATCGAGCCTCACTGGACTCTCTACTTCGACGACTCCATGCAGAAGCAGTGGGCCGGATATGGAATACTTCTCCTCGCTCCGACTGGGGAGAAGGTCAAGTACATGGTGTGCCTTGACTTTAAGGCAACCAACAACATGGCAGAGTACGAAGCTCTCATTTTTGGACTCAAGGTGGCGCTATCACATGGCATCTGACAACTCCTAGTGAAGGTTGTTTCCCAACTCATCATCAAGCAAGTAAAAGGTGAATGCAGTTGCAACAGCCCTCAACTTGCTGCTTATTTACTTGAAGTCCAAAAGCCGCAGAAGGACTTCCATGTCCTCGATCTTCGTCATGTCCAGCGTCTTTACGACGCTGAGGCCAGCAACCTCTCGATGAAGGATTTAACAGGAGCTCAAGCTCCCGATAGAGTTTTGTCAGGAGATTGTCATCACCTACCGCTCAGCCTACCGAACTGAGTGAGGGGGGCAAGACCAGCACACCAAAGCTGGCGGTCCCGGTGGAACTATATCCGTGGCGTTCACCAAGGATCGTAGGTGCTACAGGAAGCCCTGAGCAACCAAGCGTGCAAGATCCAGAAGCTCAAATAAGCTCCGATGCATGGATGTCGAAGGTCGGAGCTAGTTGAAAGACAACATCCTGCCTGAAGATGGTGTATCTGCTGAGCAAATTGTTAGATTGGCTAAAAGATACACATTGGTAGAAGGGGATCTCTACCGATGTGGCGCCAATGACATTCTAATGTGGTGCATTTCCCGGGAAGAAGGCCGCGAGCTCCTCGTGAAGATCCATGGAGGCGAGTGCGGGAACCACGCGTCTTCTTGCACGTTGGTCGGTAAGGCCTTCCAACATGGCTTTTACTGGCCTACAGCTCTCCAGGATGAAGTCGAGCTGGTAAAGAAGTGTGAAGCGTGCCAGTTTCATGCAAAGCAGATTCACACACCGACTCAGTCTTTGCAGATGATACCTCCCACGTGGCCATTCACTGTGTGGGGGATGGACATTTTGGGACCTTTCCCAAAAGCCGTCGAAGGTTACCGGTTCTTGTATGTCGTCATTTACAAGTTAACAAAGTGACCGGAAGCTACTCCAGTTGTGACTATCAACAAGCAATCAACCGTCAAGTTCTTGAAGTCCATTGTCTACAGATTTGGAGTTCCGAACAGAGTCATCAATGACAACGGAATCCAATTCACAAGTGCAACAATCCAAGAGTACTGCAAAGATGTTGGCATACAAGTCAACTACGCATCAGTAGCACATTTGACAAGTAATGGCCAAGCCGAGAGAGCAAATGCCGAGATACTCAAGGGACTCAAAATGTGCACTTATGAGCGCTTGAAGAAGCATGGCACCAACTAGATAGAGGAGCTCCCGTCTGCTTTGTGGGTGACTTGAACTACATCGAGTCGGGCCACAAGAGAGTGACATTTCTTCCCGGTGTACGGAGCTGAAGCAGTGCTTCCTCCGGAGATCACCATAGGTTCTCTCCAGGTCCGGACATTCGACGAAGCCACGCAGGACCAGCTCCGGCGTGAAGATCTAGACCTCATTGACGAGGCAAGGTTCCAAGCAGCTGTTCGAAATGCACGATACCGTCAGGTGCTCCGGCACTATCATCAATGGTTCGTGCGCAACTGGCAGTTAGAAGAAGGTGATCTAGTGCTGTGGTGAATACTTACTCGAGAAGGGATGAACAAACTCTCCCCCAGCTGGGAAGGTCCTTTCCTGGCTATCAAAGTTTCCCGCCCCGGATGCGTTCGCTTGGCGACAGAGGATAGGATAACACTTCCCAACCCATGGAACAACGAGCACCACTGTAAGTTCTACACGTAGTTACATGGAGGTGAGTATGTATTTGTGTAGGTAGTGTCTCTTAAAGTCTATAGACAGAGTCGGGAGGGCCCTAGCACACTTAACTTGGTCTTGTACTTTAGGTGTGCATTTACTTTCCCTGGGCTAGATCAAGATGAATAATACACTTAACTTGGTCCTGTATTTTAATTGTGTCCTTGTCTTCCCCTGTTATTCGGACCTCAATGAGAAACATTTTATACAAATAGACTCCACGTGCATTTCATTTGTACAAGCTCATTTCATTTTATACCTTCTTGTCAATAGTAATGTTGTGCAATCCGAGTGAATTAAGGTCCTAATATTTCATGAGAAAAATGTAATTCTTTTTGATGATTTTCCATTAGATCCAAGTTATTATTAGATGGTCTACTCTCCTGAAAACCAAAGCCAACAAGGTCTGGAGTGCGCTATCGACTTAGCCTGGTCAAGAACCCTAAGTACGCCACTCTACCTATTCTGGTAGGTCTCAATAAGGCAAGTCCAGAAGGCATACAAATTTTTGGAAATTTAATCAGAATACTTATGTTTTTCAAACAAGTAGATGAGATTTAAAGTTCAAACAAGGATAGTAAGCCGCAATAAAACTATTGACAAGAGGATGAATTTTACTACTTCTCTTGTCTCTTATGCGCAGGAAAAATGAAAATTGACAACAAGCGAATGGGCAATGGTGGATGCTACCAGAGAAAATAGCTCCGACAACCCCCAGGGGCCCTGCTGTTGACGTTCTAAGCGTTGGTAGTGGGCACTATCGAAGCTACCAAGCTCCAACAACCCCCAAGGGGCCCACCGTTGACGTTCTAAGCATTAATACTGGGCGCCGTCGAAGCTACCAAGCTTCGACAGCCACAGGGGGCCTGCTGTCGACGCTCTATGCATTGAAAGTGGGCACCATCGAAGCTAACAAGTACTGACAACCCCAGGGAGCCTGTCATCGACATTCTATGCATTGACAGTGGGCGCTGTTGAAGCTAACAAGCTCCGACAACCCCCAAGGGGCCTGCCGTTGAAGTTTTATGAGTTGATAGTGGGCGCCGTTGAAGCTAACAAGCTCCAACAACACCCAGGGGGCCCACTATCAATGTTCTATGCGTTGAGAGTGGGCGCTGTCGAAGCTACTAAGATCCGATGCCTCCCAGGGGGCCCCGCGTTGACATAACAAAGGGTCCATGGAGCATACGGAAGCAAATCTCAGATCTTGGAGCTATCCTACTGGCTACGAGTTTGGAGCAAAGAAGTTTTCAAGACATTGTCAAGTTCTTTATGGTAGATGTCCCCAATAAATTGAACACATCTACCAGGAGGCCAACAACATAAAGGGCAATGTATTGATGACAAAAATGGAATTCGAAAGGATTTCATTCTATCGGAGTGTGTTTCCGGCAATTCTCTCGGTACTACCGTTGGCAGCCCGTGTAGTTTGTAGTTCGGTTGTTGACGCGCAGAGATTCAGAATAGGATGATGAGTAGACACGATGATTTATGTGGCTCGGGCTGCCTGAGCATAATTCCCTACTCCACGGGTGTGTGTTGTTGTTGTATTGAGCGTCTGAGCACTTGTGTGTAAGACCAAAGTGTCTTGAGTGCGTACGGATGTGTGTCTAGAAGTCCTCCTTTTGTGTATCACTCGGCCAGTCCTTTTATAGTGCAAGGACTAGCCGTTACATTGTTAGCCTGGCCTGACATGTGGCCCTGCCGGTTACTGATGCTTAATACACAATTAATGTACTTAATTACCCTTAATAGTGCGGTAACACGCCTTGATAGTGGCGTTACTGGTATTAAGGGTCCTCTGATCGTGTGTCATTAAGATAGCATTAATGACACTTAACTGGGTCTTGAAGCTTTAATTGTCCCTTGAAGGTCCGAGCTGTTGGAAGTCCACCACTCTGCCTGTTGAGGTTAAAGGTCCGACGGTTTGGACACGTGGCAGCTCTGGAGCTTACTGTCTTGGACGAGTAGGTCCGGTGCTGTTGTACATGTGTCGATACCGGAGCTTTCCTCTGTCGGGGGTTAGGTCTGGGGGTGCCACACAGGTTTGTAGCCCAGAGCTTTCCCATCTGTGGGATGTAGCTCCGGTTTACACGTGGCGGCACTAGGACTAACCATAGAAGGGAAGCAGGTCCGGTTCCATATGACACGTGGGGCCTTCTAAAGTCTTCAACTCAGGTATGTGGAGTTCCTTTGTACTCTTTGCAGTCCCAAGGGGTATCCGGTACGCAGGGTACCGATAGTGGCCCCCTGGGCCTACCTCTGGGAGAGACCTTTTGGATAAAGTCATTTTGCTAGAGGTGGGTCCATCTTTTGATTTTGGCGCCGTGTCTTCAAGGATTTTCGGATGTGCCATTGAGGTGATGGTTCGTGGTTAAACCATCGCCGCGTGGCGTCCCCAGGATGCGACAGGTGAGATCTACGCGTGCGGATCTCACGCAATTGAAGGTCGCTGGTTCACAATACAAAAACCGTATCGGTTCCACGCGCCCTGTCAGGCCGCCGCCCTCGGGCTTCCCGCCTCTCATGATGACAACTGTTCACCTGGGGTAAGGACCTCGACTCGAGCGCCCGGTGAAGAGGTTCCACGCTAGCTGGAGCGGAAGCCTTCAACAACAACAACAACAACCAAGCCTTTGTCCCAAACAAGTTGGGGTCGGCTAGAAATGAAACCCAACAATTTTGAAGAAAAGTAATAGAAAATAAGATGAAAGTAAAAAAATCTACATTTTGTTTATTCTAGAAACGGGTTAATAAGAAAGAAGATAAGAGTAATAAATTCCGAGTAAACTAAGATTCTGGCACATGAATTGCTAATTTCCATGCAGTCCTATCATGAGCCAAATCTCTAGGTATGTCCCACTCCTTTAAATCTCGTTGCACCGCCTCCTGCCATGTCAACCTTGGTCGACCTCTACCCCTCCTAAAATTTTCTCCACTATTTATAATCCCACTGTTAACCGGTGCTTCTGGAGGTCTCCGCTGGATATGCCCAAACCACCGTAGGCGATGTTGGACTAGCTTCTCCTCAATCGGTGCCACCCCTACCCTATCACGTATTACTTCGTTCCTGATTTTGTCTCTTCTTGTGTGACCGCACATCCACCATAGCATGTGCATCTCTGCAACACTCATTTGTTGGACATGTTGCCTTTTAGTTGGCCAACATTCTGCTCCATACAGCATCGCAGGTCTGATCACCGTCCTATAGAATTTTCCTTTCAATTTTTGTGGAACTTTCTTATCACATAAGATTCCAGATGCTTGTCGCCACTTCATCCACCCGATCTTGATCCTGTGGCAAACAACTTCGTCAATACCACAATTGCTTTGTAACATTGATCCTAAATATCGAAATGTGTCCCTCCTAGGTACTACTTGTCCTTGTAAACTAACATTACCATCCTCGCACCCAACATCACTAAAGTCGCATCTCATATACTCGGTCTTGGTTCTACTAAGTCTAAACCCCTTAGACTCTAAGTTCTGCCTCCATAGCTCCAATTTTCTATAAACACCATCCCTAGTTTCATATACCAACACTACATCATCAGCAAAGAGCATACACCAAGGGACATCCCCTTGTATATCCTTCGACACCTCATCCATCACTAAGGAAAAGATGTAAGGACTTAAGGCTGATCCTTGGTGTAACCCTATTGTGATAGGAAAAGTGTCGGTCTCACTATCTCTTACACGCACACTTGTCACCACATTATCGTACATATCCTTGATAAGGTTAATGTACTTTGTTGGGACTTTGTTTTTCTCTAGTGCCCACCACATGACCGGTATTGGTACCTTATCGTATGCCTTCTCCAAGTCAATGAACACTAAATGTAGATCCTTCTTTTGCTCCCTATACCTCTCCGTAAGCTAACGGAGTAAGAAAATCGCCTCCATAGTGGACCTCCCAGGCATAAAACCAAACTGGTTTTTAGTGACATTGGTCACTTTCCTCAAGCGGTGTTCAATCACTCTCTCCCAGAGCTTCATAGTATGACTAATGAGCTTAATTCCTCAATAATTAGTACAACTTTGAACATCTCCTTTATTTTTAAAGATGGGTACTAAAATACTTTTCCACCACTCTTCAGGCATTTTGTTTGACTGAAAAATGCGGTTGAATAGTTTAGTGAGCCATACTATTGCTACATCCCCTAGACATCTCCACACCTCAATGGGGACATCATCGGGGCCACGGGCCTTTCCTCCTTTCATCCTTTTTAGGGCCTCTCTAACCTCGGACTCTTGTATCCTCCGCACGAATCATCTGTTGGTGTCATCAAATGAGTCATCCAACTCGAACCTAATACTCTCATTCCCGTCATTGAATAGTCCATTGAAGTAGCCCCGCCATCCGTTCCTAATTTCTTCCTCCTTCAATAGAATTTGGCCTGCCTCATCCTTAATGCATTTGACTTGGTTGAGATCTCTCACCTTTCTCTCATGAAGTTTTGCCATCTTGTATATATCCTTTTCGCCTTCTTTTGTCCCTAGCCTCTCATATAGCGCATCATAGGCTTGCTCCCTTGCTTTACTCACAACACGCCTAGCATTTTTCTTAGCCCCTTTATACTTCGCCATGTTACTTGCACTTCTCTCATGATGCCAGCTCTTATAAGACTCCTTCTTCTCCTTAATAGCTGTTTGTACATCTTCATTCCACCACCAAGTGTCTTTATCTCCAAGTTTCTTACCTTTTGTCCACCCAAGCACCTCCCTAGATATCTTCCTAATGTAAGTCGCCATCTTCTCCCACATACTATCTGCATCTTCCTCTTCGCTCCAAGGTCCTTCTGCGAATATCCTCCTTTTGAATGATTGTTGCGCTTCATCCTTCAACTTCCACCACTTTGTTCTCGTGGTTTTTAACACCTTTGTCTCGTGACACACGCACGTGGAAACGAAAGTCGACTACCATAAGTTTATGTTGTCGAACAACACATTCTCTAGGAATCACCTTACAATCTAAACATGCCCCTCTCTCCCTTCTCCTGGTGAGGATATAGTCGATTTGACTAGAATTTTGGGCACTAGTAAAGGTCACTATGTGAGATAGCCTCTTTTTAAAGAGGGTGTTAGCTACCAATAGGTCATAGGCTACGGCAAAGTCTAGGATATCCTTACCCTCCTGGTTTCTATCGCCACACCCAAAACCTCCATGTACCCCCTCAAAACCTACGTTAGTTGTACCTACATGACCATTGAGATCTCCTCCTATGACGAGCTTCTCGGTTACCGGTACACTACTAACCATATCCTCCAAGTCCTCCCAAAATTGTCTCTTAGTGCTCATGTCGAGCCCAACTTGTGGGGCATAAGCACTAATGACATTCAAGATAAGGTCCCCCACAACTACCTTGACTAGGATGATCCTATCCCCTCGTCTACAGACATCCACTACTCCATCCTTGAGGCTCTTATCTATTAGGATGCCTACGCCATTCCTAGTTCCTGTCGAGCCAGAATACCAAAGCTTGAAACCGGTATTCTCAACCTCTCTCGCCTTTTGACCTGCCCATCTAGTCTCTTGTGCACAAAGAATATTTACACGCCTCCTAATTGCAACGTACACTAACTCTTGTAGCTTTCCCGTCAAGGATCCTACATTCCAACTACCCACCCGAAACCTAGTTTCCTCAGCTAGCTTCGTTACCCTTCGCATCTGTCGAGGAAGATGCAAAGACCCTTGCTCACTTAACACTACATTCGGGCGATGATGTAGCGCGCCACTAAGGTGATGGCGATCCGGCCCTCGCTCATTTAACACCACATTCGGGTCCCGATATGGCGCGCCACTAAGGCAGTGGCGACCCGGCCCTCGCCCACTTAACACCATACCCGGGTTCTGGTATGGCGCGTCGCTAAGAGGGTTACGCCCCAACGAATTTCCAATGGGTTTTGTTTCCATGAGAATGGCTAAGTTTAGTTGCTGGCTCGCCAAGCCTATCACAACCTCTCCTCCTTTACCCGGGCTTGGGACCGGCTATGTCATTACAACATAGGCGGAGTTAGCGGAAGCCTTCCAAGGTAAATTTGATTTTTTTACCTCAGTTGATTGTTTTTGTTGTAATCGTATTTTGAGTTTCTTCATCCTTCATTCACAGGGTATCCAAGAAAGGGGCTGAAGCTCTAGCTCCTGCGACAACAGCTGATGCTGCGCAGGCGGAGGCTGCGGCTCCAGTTCTAGTGCCGTCCCAGGTGGTGGCTGAGGACGTGGCAGCTCCGGCCCCAGCTGTCGTGGTCCTTGACCTCGAGTCATCACCTGAATCTACCGTGGTAGCACCGGACCACGGGATTGAAGATGTACCAGCGGCACCAGCTCTGGAGGTTGAAGCTCTGGTTTTGGATGCTGTGATGACTGACGCTCCGGCCTCTGAGCCAGAGGTAGCTGTAGTTCTAGCCCTAGAGCTGGACGATGTTGAAGCCCCGATGGTGGAGCTGGTGGTTGACAAAGTTTCGGTGCCTGAGCCGGTCATTGCGGAGGTGTCAGCGCCTGAACCGATGGAGGTTGAAGCACCGGCGCCTGGACTGACATTGGGAGAAACACCAGCACCAAAGCCAGAAGTGGCTTCAGCTTCGGCCGAAACTTCAATGCTTGGCCCGGAGGTGGTGGTTCCGGAGGTACCCGCGCTTGAGCCAGGGTGCCAAGACGATGCTGCCGCCCCCCCCCCCCCCCCCCCCCCCGCTTGGGGGACCAGTTGGTGATGACCTGGCGGCGGGACCTTCGGAGCCGACTCCGGAGGTAGAAACTTCCGTTGCAGGACCTTCCTCGGCAGTGGCTGAGGCTATCCCGGAGGGCGGCCCTAGTGCCGCGGAAGCTCAGGGGACTGCTCTTGTAGAGTGGGACCCAATTTTTGTTATGGAGAACCCGCTGGAGTCAGTGGAGAGGACCCCAGCAGGTCCGGAGCCGATCCCCCTATTGCTGTCTATCGACAACACCTGCTCTAGCCTTCGTCAGGTCCAACTGGCCTTTTACCACGATAGCAAGGCCCTCGAGGAGGAGCGCCAAACCTTTAGGAGGTGGCGCAACCGGCTCCAATTCGAGACCAAGCTTGCGCAGACTAGGCTGGCCGACGACAAGGAGTGGGTGAAAAGGGAGAAGGTCCGGTTGGAGTACTGGGGTCAGCTGCTGGATGAGAGGGAAAGCATGGTGCGATCCCTCGACAACCAATCCCGGTCCATCCACGAACAGGCCATGGCTGCTAATGAAGCAGCGAATGATCGCCAAGAGAAGCTCAGCACCATCCACGATAGCTTCGTCAAGCGCCGAGAGGCTCTTGAGGAGCGGGAGAAAAAGCTCGAAGATGAAGAGCAAAAACTCCTGGTGCTGCAGGATGACCTCATGAAGAGGGAGGAGGAGCTTACTCAGAGGCTGACTCTAGGTGACAAGAGCCTCGCGGAGCGCACCAAGAAGCTGGAGGAGCGCTGCGAGAAAAAGGAGAAGAAGGTCTGACAGCGGGGACAAGACCTCACCAAGAGGGAGAATGAAATTGCTGCTAGGGAGAAGAAAGTGCGGGGCCAGGAGAAAGACCTGGTTGACCACCAGAACAAGATCCACCTCTGGGAAGAGGAGCTTGGTAAACTCGAAAGGCAAGTTACTAAAAAGATTCAACAGAACGCCAAAGAGGTCGAGCGCCTTGCCCGGGAGGATTCGGAGCTTGCGGCGACCAAGAGGTCCTTGGATGAGGTGCGAGGATTGAGGGCTGCGGAGTCCCAATAAGTTTGGTACTTCTTGGGCAAAGCCAATGACGCATTGACGCTGCTGGGTTTTAGTCCTGTGCGTCCGGATGACCCAGAGTTGGAGCTGGACTCGGCATTGAAGGCATTGAGCTCGGCGGGCAGCAAACTCAACAAGATGGGCGATGTCATCATGGATCAATTGGAGACTAAAGGGAAATCCCTTGCGCAGAACGTCGCAGAGTACATGCTGACGTGCTACACAAGTCGGGATCCTCACTTCCCATTAGATCCGGTGCTTGAAGGTCCCATCGACGCAGAGGGAGATGCTGCCAAGGACAGCGTGTCAGAGGTTGCCCAGAAGGTTGCCTCGTCTTCCATAGGATGTAGGACTTTCTCTTTGTATCTCCCGCTTGTATCTTCTCTTCCTTTCCTCAATTTTGTAATCTCTTGTCTCCAGATGAATGAAATACAAGAATTTATGAATTTCATTTTTTGTCTTCAACACATTTGTCTCACTTGGCCCCCTGGTAGATGTACACAATTTGATTGTGAACATGTACCAAGAGGATGTAGCATTTTGTTGAAGACTTGCGTGCTTCAAACTTGTAGATTGTAGGTCCAAAGTCATCGATAGTAGGGGCCCCCTGAGGTTGTCGGAGCTTAGTAGCTCTGACAGTGACCCTTGTCAACACGTAGAGCGTCGACAGTTAGTCCTCCGGGGTTGTCGGAGCTTTGTAGCTCCGGAAGAGACCACTGTCAACACGCGGTGCATCGACAGCTGACCCCACTGGGGAGTCTTCCCACCATCTTTTCTTCACTTTGACGGCTGGCCCCCTGGGTTTGCCAGAACTTGGTAGCTCCGGCGAATGCTTACTATCAATGTTTGAAACTTCGAAAGCGGACCACCTTAGGGGGTGTCAGAGCTTTGATAGCTCCGGCTTCATCCACCATCATCATGAGATCTTTATTTTTCTTGCACACTAAAGTCAAGAAAAACAGTAAAATCCATTTCTCATCTATAACTCGTTTGCGGCTTATTATTCCCGAAAGAAACTTTTAGGTCGAATGCAATTCTACATATAATCAAGTGCATTGGCTTGTTTTCTCCAGGTCCGATCGTTTCTGGACTCGCCTTACTTCGGCCTGTCGGGGTGTAGGTAGAGTGGCGTACTTAGGGTGCAGGACTAGGCTAAGTTGATAGCACACTCCGGACCTAGATTGGCTTGGCGACATTCAGACGAGTAGGCCATTCAACAATGTTAAGACCCGAAAGAATTACCAATGCAACTTGTATTATACATGAATTGTTCGAGCTAATGTTTCTTGAGCATTGCACAACTTTGTTATAGACAAGAGAAAAATAAAAAATATTAAGCCTGTACAAAATAAATGCACGTGGAGTCTGTTTTCACACAATGATGTCTTTCATTATAGGTCCAGGGTACAGGGGAAACAAGTACACTCTTAGAGTACGGAACCAGACTAAGTGTGTTGGTTTCTCGTTTGACCCAAGGTATCTAGCTACACTTCTAGCTCTAAGGCTGTGACAAGTGTTGCCTGAACTTTGCGGACCTTTTGGGGAAGGTCCGACTGTTCTCCCGGAGGAGCAACCCGACTCTATACAATGACGCTATAACATACATCACTAGTAACTACAGACTCACCTCCGTGATATTAAGCGTAGAACTTACGGAGGTGCTCAATGTTCCAAGGATTAGGGAGCGGTGTCCCATCCTCGTTTGCCAAGCAAACGCATCCGGGACAGGATAATTTGATCACTCGGAAGGGTCCTTCCTAGCTGGGGGAAAGTTTGTTTAACCCTTCTCGAGTTTGTATTCTCCGTAGCAGTAGATCGCCTTCCTCGAGCTGTCGGCTATGAACATGACTTTGTTGATAGCGCCGAAGAGCTTGGCGGTATCGGGCATTCCGAACGGCTGCTCGGCACCTTCCCTCTTCAACGAGGTCAAGGTCTTCACGCCGGAGCTGGTCCTGCGTGGCATCATCAAAGGTCTGGACCCGGAGTGACCCCAAGGTGATTTCCGGAGGAAGGACTGCTTCAGCTCCGTTCACCAGGAAGAAGGGTATCTCTCTAGTTGACCAGTTTGGAGTTGTCTTGTTTGCCCACAAGGTGGGCGGAAGCTCTTCAATCCAGTTGGATCCATGTTTTTTAGGCACTCATATGTGCGTGTCTTGAGTCCTTTTAGGATTTCTGCATTTGCTCTCTCAGCTTGGCCATTGCTTGCCGGGTGAGCTACGGAGGCGTAGCTGACTTGGATGCCGAGGTCTTCGCAATATCCTTGGAATGCAGAGCTTGTGAATTGGGTCCCATTGTCAGTTATGATCTAGTTTGGGACTCCAAATCTGCATACTATGGACTGCAAGAAATTGATAGCTGATTGCTTGTTTATTGTCACAACGGGAGTTGCTTCCGGCCACTTGGTGAACTTGTCGATGGCAATGTACAGGAACTTGTAACCTCCGATGGATCTTGGGAAAGGTCCCTGTCGGTACCCTGGAAACCGTACACCCCTTGAGGTTACAAAGATCTCAAAGGAAAGTCATCTACTCGATTTGAAGACCTTCGGAGGCCCACATGTTAGATATAACCGGACCCGCTCCTCCAACATGGTTAATCCCAGGGTCGCCACATGTACTATCAAACCGGAGCTACCGCCCACAAGGGGGAAGCTCTGGGCTATGTACCGAAATGGCACCTCCGGACTTAACCCCAGACTGAGAGAAGCTCCAGACCTGACACGTGTCAGGTAGCTCCAGAGCTACCTGTTTCCCACAGTATGCTCAAGAATTGCCATGTGTCCAACCGTCGGATCTTCAACCTCTAACCTCCGGAAGACTCCACAACGGCTCCGGATCTTCAAAGGGGAATCAAGGACTTCAAGACCCGATTAAGTGTCATTAATACCATATTAATGACACATGATCGGATGACCTTAATTACCAGTAACGGTGTTGTCAAAGCCCATTACCCGGTCATTAAGGAAAATTAAACGTGTTGAATGAGTATCAATACTAGTAACCGCCGGGGCCACATGTCGGGCCAGGCTAACATGTAACGGCCTGCCCTTGTACTATAAAAGGACAGGCCGACGACGGACTCTACACATTCAGTGACGCTACACACGCGCCATAAACACTCATCACAAGCTCATACAGCTAATACAACACCAACATACCCGTGGAGTAGGGTATTACGCTCAGGCGGCCCGAACCACATAAATCTCCGGGTCTCCTGTGCCATTTACAATTCACCTTCTTGAATCTCCGCGCGCCCACACCGAACATCAAACTCCTCTAACACTTTAGTAGTGTCGGGAGATCTGCCGGATCCAAACCACCGACAGTTGGCGCGCCAGGTAGGGGCGCCTGAGATTTCGAGAATGGTGAACTTAGCTGCTGGATCATCCAACGGTCATCCTGCTGCTCAAGCTGCTGGAGGCAATCCCTCCAATATGCAGCCACCAGCAGGGGCTTCAGCACCAGCAGGAGTCACACTGCCACCACCGCTCTCTCCACCAGCAAATCAAGCTGGACAACGCGATGGTGCACCGGCGTCAGTCACTGCGTCGGGAAATCAAGACAACCCAGAACACGCGCTCCATGCAGCGCGTGCTCTTCTAAAATGCCCACCACCTCCGGATGCATCCCGGGATGCACTGGAGCAGTGGAGAGCTGATGTGGAACATTTGGTTGCAGCAGCAGCCGATTGCATCAGCAACTAGGGTCCTCCTCCTTCAGGACGGGCCCCGTCGCAGCGACGGACCTTGTCTGGCAGACTTGGTCCGCACGTCTCCAACAACAGGAGACGAGCTGCATCACAGCAGGTGATGTCGTTGCCCTCCGGGGCACGACGCACCCACACGGTATCCAGGCTTTCAACTCATGACCTCCGGGCGGAGCTTGATCGCCGATACCGCCAACATGACGGTCTAGTCCATATTGAGCGTGCTCGTGAAAGACGAGAAGCTCAGGACGTTCTTGCTCCTGAAGGAGTGGGAGGAGGCTGTTCAGCCCTGGCCATGCATCTGCGTATGGTTAGATGGCCACAGAAGTTCCGGCCTCACCTGCCAGATAAGTTCGATGGGACCGTCAATCCTGTCGAATTTCTTCAGATCTACTCCACTGTTATCTTGGCAGCTGGAGGAAATGAGGCCATAATGGCCAACTATTTCCCTGTGGCTTTAACTGGGACCGCCAGGTCCTGGTTTATGAGCCTTCCACCCAACTCTATCAACAGTTGGGAGGAGCTGTGCCAGCAGTTCACCGCCAACTTCGGGAGTTCATACACCCGGCTAGGCACTGAACTGGACCTTTTTGTAGTCATGCAAAAAGGAGGAGAATCCCTGCGACCATTCATCCAGAGGTTCTCTCAGGTACGAAACACTATCCCTTCTATCTCTAGCGCCTCTGTCATTGTGGCATTCAGACAGGGTGTATGGGATAAGAAGATGCTGGAGAAACTGGCGATCAAAGAGATCACTAGTGTCACGGAACTCTTCAATTTGGCCGATAAATGTGCCAGAGCTGCGGAGGGCCGTGAAATGCACTCCAAACCAAAATCCTCCAAAGGAGAAGCCACTACCTCCGGGAGTGGCAAAAAGAAGAAGAAGACCAATGGCAAGAAGAAGCCGTCGGCCGGTACATCCAATGTTGCAGCTGCTGCAGCTCCGGGTGGCCGGGGGCCACGCCCCGAGAAGCGACCTCGACCATCTTCTGAAGACGGTGGCAAACCCAAGGTGTGGTGTCCAATTCACAAAACGGGCAGCCACAGTTTGGAAGACTGCCGGGAGGTCCAAAACCTTGCCGAGCGCTACAACAAGCGCCGGGAAGAAACTCCTTTCCGATAGAGGGAAGGAAAACAAAAAGTCGACGAAGCTCTGGCTGAAGAGGAGTTAGGTTTTCAGGATTCCAAAAAGGTCCTGAAGGCCGTCTACACCTCCGTCGACGAAGATTCCGACGTCTCTGACAACGAGCGTCAGAAGACCATGAATACCATCTTTGGTGGATCATGGGACATCACCTCCCGCCGCGTCATCAAGACTATGCGTCGGGACATGGCTGCTGTAGCTCCTACAGCCAGACCGGAGCCTCATCGGAAGTGGATGGACACATCCATCACTTTTGATGCTTCGGACTGCCCTCGAAGCATGGTTGGAGCAGGTCAGCTGCCTTTGATGGTATCTCCTACCATCAGTAACATCCAGCTCCACCATGTCATGGTAGACGGAGGTTCGGGGCTTAACCTCATAAGCTTCGAAGCTTTTACCATGCTTCAGCTCCAACCTTCGGATCTCCACCCCTCCCGACCTTTCTCCGGAGTAGGTCCGGGGGCCATTACCCCACTCGGAGCTATTACTCTCCCCGTTACCTTTGGGACACGGGAGAAGTATCGCACCGAGAAGTTGGTCTTTGACGTTGCTCAGATCAACTTACCCTTCAACGCCATTTTGGATAGGCCTGCCTTGTACAAATTTATGGCAACTGCTCATTATGGCTACCTGGTGTTAAAGATTCCAACACCAGTAGGCGTTCTCCGGATCCGTGGAGATCGTACTGCCGGAGTAACTGCTCTGGAAGAACTCCATGCACTTACCACGGCGCAAGAGAAGGACTCCAGGCAGGAGCAAGCTCCAAAACCCCCGAGCATTCATCAACGAGGCTCGACATCTGCACCTCGTGTGCAGCCAAGCGGCGACACCGACATTCTAGTCAAAGTCGTCCAAATCGGTTCTGATGCCGCTCATACCACCCGTATATCAGGAGGATTGAACGACAAATAGGAACTCGCGCTCATCGCTTTCCTCCGAGCTAATGTTGACGTGTTTGCCTGGCAACCATCAAAAATGCCTGGGATCCCCAGGGAAGTGATTGAGCACAATCTGAAGATCTATCCAGACGCCCGGCCTGTGCACCAGAAGCCTCGGAAGCAATCTGTAGAGCGACAGATTTTCATTCGACAAGAAGTGAAGAAGTTGCTCGAAGCTGGATTCATCCAAGAAGTCTTCCATCCAAAATGGCTGGCAAACCCAGTCGTTGTGCCCAAGGCCGGCGGGAAACTTCGAATGTGTATCGACTACACAACACTAAATAAGGCATGTCCAAAAGATCCATTCCCATTACCTAGAATAGATCAGATAGTAGATTCCACCTCCGGGTGTGAATTACTGTGTTTCCTAGACGCATATTTTGGGTATCATCAAATCAGCATGTCTAGGGAGGATGAAGAGCATACCTCTTTCTTCACAGTAGATGGATTATACTGTTATACAGCCATGCCATTTGGTCTCAAGAGCGCAACTTCAACCTTTGTACGAGCTATGTACAAAACCTTTGAAGACCTCATTAGAGACATAGTGGAAGTGTATGTTGATGACATCGTGGTCAAGGTCAAGAACAAGGAGTCACTTCTTGACACCTTACAGGCTGTCTTCGATAAGCTGCGGGCCACGTGCACAAAGCTAAACCCAGACAAGTGTGTCTTCGAGGTTAGCTCCGGAAAAATTCTTGGTTTCCTGGTAAGTCACCGGGGCATAGAAGCTAATCCGGCGAAGATCAAGGCCATTGAAGACATGTGGCCACCAGCCCGCATCAAAGACGTCCAAAAGCTAACTGGATGTCTAGCAGCCCTCAGCCGGTTTATTTCAAGACTGGCGGAACGAGCACTCCCCTTCTTCAAGTTATTGAGGAAGTCCGGACCATTCCAATGGTCTGAAGAAGCAGAAAAGGCGTTCCAGGAGCTAAAACAGTTCCTCACCACCCTACCAACTCTGGTAGCTCCAAACCCTGGTGAGCCTTTGTTGCTTTACATTTCAATGACTGACGAAGTCATCAGTATGGTTCTGGTTGCGGAGAGACCAGAGCTACCCCATACTCAGGAATCCAGACCCCTTCGGGAGGGTCCGGAGGTTCCTGAAAGCGAGTCTGGGTCCCAGCTCCCAGAGTTGGCCCTGTTACCATGGCAGCTGAATGACGGTCCCGACGGACCATCAGCTTCAGGATGCTGATCTCGCCCCCTTCGCTCAGTTCGGCAGGCTGAGCTGTGGGGTTTGACAACCTCCAAACAAAAGTTCCGTTAGGAGCTGGAGCTCCGGTTGACGCTTTCATCGAGAGTTCGTCGGCTTCAGCGCTGTGGGCACGCTGAACATGGTGGAGATCTTGGACTTCGAAGTCCTTCTGAAGCCTCTGGACTTCAAGGAGGTAAGCAGCTAGCTGGAGATTATTGCAGGAGCATTCACCCTTCACTTGCTTAATGATGAGCTGTGAATCTCCCTTGACCAGCAATTGCTTGACACCCTATGACAGTGCCACCTTTAGTCCGTAGATGAGTGCTTCGTATTCCGCCATGTTGTTGGTCGCCTTGAAGTCAAGGTGTACCATGTATTTCACCTTCTCCCCGGTTGGTGCGAGGAGAAGGACTCCAGCTCCGGCCCCCTGCTTTTGCATGGAGTCGTCGAAGTAGAGGGTCCAATGAGGCTCAGTGAAGACCGGAGCTTCGTGTTCTGGCTTCTGCTCACTGGGGCCCCCAGGGTTTGATGGAGAGGGAGTCCATTCTGCCATGAAGTCTGCCAATGCTTGACTCTTGACTGCTTGCCTTGAAATGAATTCGAGATCGAATTCAGCCAATTCCGCTGCCCACTTTGCAATATTCCCAGTTGAATTGGGATTATGCAAGATTGATCGAAGTGGGTAAGAGGTCACCACTGAGATTTTGTGAGCTTGGAAATAATGGCAAAGCTTCTTGGAGGCAATAAGAACTGCATAGAGCAGCTTATGCACCTCTAGGTATCGAGTCTTAGCATCATGTAGTACTTCACTGATGAAGTACACTGGGCGCTAAATGGTCCGGACCCTCCCGGAGGGGCCCGAAGCTTCCTCTTCACTGACCCGGATCCTCCCGGAGGGATCCGGAGTTTCTTCGGGGACCTCCGGGTTCTGGCTGGAGGAACCCGGAGCTTCTTCAGAAGTGACCTGGACCCTCCCGGAGGGGTCTGGGTCTTCTGAAGTGGTTTCTTGTGGATTCGACTCTGGGAGCTGGGACCCAGACTCGCTTTCAGGAACCTCCGAACCCTCCCGAAGGGTTCTGGATTCCTGAGTATGGGGTAGCTTTGGTCTCTCCGCAACCAGAACCATACTGACGACTTCGTCAGTCACTGAAATGTAAAGCAACAAAGGCTCACCAGGGTTCAGAGCTACCAGAGTTGGTAGGGTGGTGAGGAACTATTTTAGCTCCTGGAACGCCTTTTCTGCTTCTTCAGACCATTGGAATGGTCCGGACTTCCTCAATAACTTGAAGAAGGGGAGTGCTCGTTCCGCCAGTCTTGAAATAAACCAGCTGAGGGCTGCTAGACATCCAATTAGCTTTTGGACGTCTTTGATGCGGGGTGGTGGCCGCATGTCTTCAATGGCCTTGATCTTCGCCGGATTAGCTTCTATGCCCCGGTGACTTACCAGGAAACCAAGAAGTTTTCTGGAGCTAACCCCGAAGACACACTTGTCTGGGTTTAGCTTTGTGCGCGTGGCCCGCAGCTTATCGAAGACAGCCTATAAGGTGTCAAGAAGTGACTCCTTGTTCTTGACCTTGACCACGATGTCATCAACATACACTTCCACTATATCTCTAATGGGGTCTTCAAAGGTTTTGTACATAGCTCGTACAAAGGTTGAAGCTGCATTCCTGAGACCAAATGGCATGGCTGTATAACAGTACAATCCATCTACTGTGATGAAAGAGGTATGCTCTTCATCCTCCCTAGACATTCTGATTTGATGATACTCAGAATATGCGTCTAGGAAACACAATAATTCACACCCGGAGGTGGAATCTACTATTTGATCTATTCTAGGTAATGGGAATGGATCTTTTGGACATGCCTTATTTAGTGTTGTGTAGTCGATACACATCCGAAGTTTCCCGTCGGCCTTGGGCACAACGACTGGGTTTGCCAGCCATTTTGGATGAAAGACTTCTCGGATGAATCCAGCTTCGAGCAATTTCTTCACTTCTTGTAGAATGAAGTTCTGTCGCTCTACAGATTACTTCCGAGGCTTCTGGTGCACAGGCCGGACGTCTGGATAGATCTTCATATTGTGCTCAATCACTTCCCTGGGGATCCCAGGCATTTGTGACGGTTGCCAGGCAAACACGTCAACATTAGCCGGAGGATAGCGATGAGCGCGAGTTCCTATTTGTCGTTCAATCCTCCCGAAATACGGGTGGTCTGAGCGGCATCAGAACCGATTTGGATGACTTTGACTGGAATGTCGGTGTCGCCGCTTGGCTGCACACGAGGTGCAGATGTCGAGCCTCGTTGACGAATGCTCGGGGGTTTTGGAGCTTGCTCCTGCCTGGAGTCCTCCTCTTGCGCCGTGGTAAGTGCATGGAGTTCTTCTAGAGCAGTTACTCTGGCAGTATGATGTCCGCGGATCCATAGAACGCCTACTGATGTTGGCATCTTTAACACCAGGTAGCCATAATGAGCAGCTGCCATAAATTTGTACAAGGCAGGCCTACCCAAAATGGCGTTGAAGGGTAAGTTGATCTGAGCAACGTCAAAGACCAACTTCTCGGTGCGATACTTCTCCCGTGTCCCGAAGGTAACGGGGAGAGTAATAGCTCCGAGTGGGGTAATGGCCCCGGACCTACTCCGGAGAAAGGTCGGGAGGGGTGGAGATCCGAAGGTCGGAGCTGAAGCTTGGTAAAAGCTTCGAAGCTTATGCGGTTAAGCCCCGAACCTCCGTCTACCATGACATGGTGGAGCTGGATGTTATTGATGGTAGGAGATACCATCAAAGGCAGCTGACCTGCTCCAACCATGCTTCGAGGGTAGTCCGAAGCATCAAAAGTGATGGATGTGTCCATGCACTTCCGATGAGGCTCCGGTCTGCCTGTAGGAGCTACAGCAGCCATGTCCCAACGCATAGTCTTGATGACGCGGCGGGAGGTGATGTCCCATGATCCACCAAAGATGGTGTTCATGGTCTTCCGACACTCGTTGTCAGAGACGTCGGAATCGTCGTCGATGGAGGTGTAGACGGCCTTCAGGACCTTTTTGGGATCCTGAAAACCTAACTCCTCTTCAGCCGGAGCTTCGTCGACTTTTTGTTTTCCTTCCCTCTGTCAGAAAGGAGTTTCTTCCCGGCGCTTGTTGTAGCGCTCGGCAAGGTTTTGGACCTCCCGACAGTCTTCCAAACTGTGGCTGCCCGTTTTGTGAATTCGACACCACACCTTGGGTTTGCCACCGTCTTCAGAAGACAGTCGATGTCACTTCTCGGGGCGTCGCCCCCGGCCATCCGGAGCTGCAGCAGCTGCAACATTGGATGTACCGGCCGATGGCTTCTTCTTGCCATTGGTCTTCTTCTTCTTTTTGCCACTCCCGGAGGTAGTGGCTTCTCCTTTGGAGGATTTCTTGTGATCCTCCGGAGTTGGTTTGGAGTGCATCTCACGGCCCTCCGCAGCTCTGGCACATTTATCGGCCAAACTGAAGAGTTCCGTGACACTGGTGATCTCCTTGATCGCCAGTTTCTCCAGCATCTTCTTATCCCGTACACCCTGTCTGAATGCCACAATGACAAATGCGCTAGAGATAGAAGGGATAGTGTTTCGTACCTGAGAGAACCTCTGGATGAATGATCGCAAGGATTCTCCTCCTTTTTGCATGACTATTGCAAAAAGGTCCAGTTCGGTGCCTGGCCGGGTGTATGAACTCCCGAAGTTGGCGGTGAACTGCTGGCACAACTCCTTCCAACTGTTGATAGAGTTGGGTGGAAGGCTCATAAACCAGGACCTGGCGGTTCCAGTTAAAGCCACTGGGAAATAGTTGGCCATTATGACCTCATTTCCTGTGACGCCCGGTTCCGAAAAACTGAACCAAGCTAACGCATATGTGTGCCCAGGATGTTCAACACACATACACGAGTGCAATCACAAAAGAGTATACAGAAAATTACCACAGAACAAGATTAATTATCAAATTTTATTACACAAACCATATTATCCTCGAATACAAGCTCTAATGAATATTAATGACAAGTTCAACTAATGCAGCGGAAATAAACTAATTAAGCAACTAAGCAGACTAAGCATAAGGGATAGCGCAACTCCATGCAACACCACAGGCAAAGCTGACGGTAGACACGGCCTAGAACTCCGCATTATCACCGTTAAACTCACAATCCTGACCTGCAACTGTTGGGGGGGATTTCAAGTGTGAGTACATGTCGTACTCAGCAAGTGTGGAAAGTATGACATGTGGCTGATTCAAATGACGAATGTAATAATGGCTAAGTGCTGAAAAGTACAGTAAAACATTTGAAAAGCAATATATTATGTCTATGTGAAACCATCCCATCATAACCATCATATTAGCATAATATAAATCATATCCAATTATTGCCAACATCATCATTATCCATGTCCAGTTACCATAACTCAGATTCATATCCATGATCATAATCCATAAACCATCCATAACCATTACCAAACCATAACCATCCCAAATCCCAATTTCCCTCTAATCATGGAAGTTGTCCAGGTGCTCATAACCGGGAGCACGGCTATCATGATAGTTTTAATTAACTCTGCAGAGTTTGTACCTCTTTACCCACGTGTTCGTGATTTCATCACCTTTCGGCGACTAAGAACTCCCTTATGCCCATGACCCGTCGGTCACATTACACACTTCCGTTGGTGTGTGGCCAAGAGATCACAAAATAGCCTTTACAAAGGGATTACTAGCCTATTTAGACCCCACTGAGGTTTCACCGGTGGCGATGCCTCCAACTGAGCACATCTTCAACCAAGGGCCCCCTCTTGAGCCATTCGGATCCCAGGGTAGTCCCACCAATCATCAACAAACCCAATCCGACTACCCCTTCCCCGAGCATCCACAATGGTCCAAACAGCACTAGCAAAGCCCTAATTAATCAGCTACGCCGCACCCATACTTGGCCTCGTGGTGGCACTGTAGTCCTGGCTTATTCTCACATGAACCGGTCCTTAGATCTAAAGCAAGCAAACCACCATAACATCCAACCCATCCACATACCAGGCTTGCTTAGATCACCCATCACCATACCGTATCGACCAGTTCACATTAACCAGAATATCATTAATACATAATTAAATATGTAGTGTTGGTTTTTCCATCCCAATTAATTAAGCGAAGCAAAAAGGTAAAAAACCCTTCCCGAGTCTCTACCATAAATTCCAGGTGACAAGGGTGGTCAACAAAACTAGTAAACTTCCTACCATAGGATTCCCATCAATTTGACACAAGCATGCAGTTTGCAAACAAAACATTTATTTTAAAACAGGATCAAAATGCTTCAAGGACACTTGCCTTGCTCCGGCGGATAGGGTTGCACGAGCGCTTCAAAATCTTGATTTTGGAAATCCTCGTACACGATCTCTGGAGCACTTCCCTCTACTCGTGATCACACATACAAGAAAATGCATACAAATCAACATGATGCACACACATTAATCAACATGCGATGATATGCATGCATGCAAAGTACCATAATTAATTAACTACGGTTGTTTATTAATTAGATGCAACTAGTTCATACGTGTTCATACGAGTTTATGGGAGTTTTAACGAGAATTAATGCTGCTGAAAATAAATTCATGGTGCAACTAAAATCAATTTACGTCTATTAGATTCAATATGGTCGCTAAAATTCGCATCGGGAACATGTCCTACCGTAGATGCGATGGTTTCGACGATCGCGGGAAGAATGCAACGCGTAGACGAAGTGGATGGCCCAGCCGTCCTACCGGAGGATCGACGC